>CM051620.1:34736855-37136855 GCA_028020825.1 Podargus strigoides | reverse complement strand
ACAATATACACCAGAAATTCTTAATCTTGGTCTGGTTCCAAAATATTAGTCCTATTTATAGACTGCAAAATGAGAATAGACCAAAGTGATTGTTTAGTCTGATATTCTGTGTAAGAGAGACTTTAACATTCCTCCGTATTAATTCTTGATCCAAGTCCAAGAGTCAGTTTAGCTAGTCCATTAGTCTTCAACCTTTTACAATTTGCATACCCTTAAACTTTCCAATAGGTTTGAAGATGCTGTATGGGGATTTCAGACCCACTGACAATCAACTTGCACTTCTTAGTTACCTATCTTAGATCCCTTCAGAGTGACCCCTGGACTACCAGGTGTTCACAAACACAGATGAAAGCACATATACCTTTCAAAAATCATCTGGTCTTAATTTTAAATAAATAAAATTAATTTTTTAAATTGAGGAAGAAGGAGCCCTCACAATACTGAGTAATAAATTACCTTCATGCATAAAAGCTCACCATTTCTCACCTGAGTTTCTCTGTTTTCAGCTTCCAGACAGCATATACTCTATCTGTTGCCACCTAGGCTGAAAAGCCCTCCATTATCATTCTCCTCTCCTGATGGGGACTCTCAGAGAGGGATCGTGTTGCCCTGTAGCCTTCTCTTTGATAAGTTAAATGGATTAAGCTTCCCCCAACCAAATTACAGGGTATATTTCCCCATCCATTAATCATTCCTCATTATAATGTAAACAAAACCAAAAGGTATTAAGTACATTCTTTGTACTTCTCCGTTCATACTTATGTTACTGCCTGGTTTAAAAGACAATTTTATCTAAGTAAGTTATAGATCATTAAGCTGAAAAAAAGTTTGCCCGTTACTGCTGTTTTACCATCTTGCCCCATCTTGTCTCATTAGCAGGAACTGATTGAGCATGAAGGTGTTCCCTGGCTGTCAGTAGATAAAGTAGGTTCTCTTGGCTTTCATCTGTTCTGAATTCTCCTTGTCTCATTATCTTCACAAGGTCAGATTCTTTGACACCAGGACTGCTTGCTTAGCACTCCAATCTGGTAATTACTTGCCTGGCAACCTTAACCGTAAGTAGATTGCATGTATATGGCAGCAATGAAAGTATCAGTATACAGGCCAACAGCCATATATCCATATAACACAAATACCATTAGAAATGTGTTCATTCTACTGATGTAATTGTTATGTTTCTATATTATTGCATTGCTGCAAGCATGACATACACATTAAAATGCACAGTTTATACTATAACACTGAAAATGAAGTTGCACTTCAGCTCTCTTTTAGGGCCAGTCCCACAGCCCTTTTTCCACATAACTTGTGAATGACTTTTTCAGAAAAGGTTAAACTGCACTCCTCTGAATCTTCTTTTACCCCACGTTACAAAGATGTACTCAACTCCTGAAACTATAAAGTTGGTAGAAGAGTTTGGGAAATTCTGGAGGGTGTACTTTGCTAGTACAAAGACTATCCTCAAATCAAGGCACAGTCTTCTGCAAAATAAATGCTTCCCCTTCGATATGTTTATTGTGAGAAAGCAAAAAACACAGCCTGTGATGAATGCTTCATACAGCTGTCCTTTTTTTTTTCCATTTTACCTTCACAAAATTACATCCTCTATGACAAATCTTATCTACACCATTTATCAACAATAGTCAAATTGTATTTGAGTCATTTGCTTCTGTAAAGTTGTAACAACAATATGTATGTTGTTTATGTTCCAAGAAAATCCATGAAAAAGATAAAAATTTGAGTGCCTCACATTTTGGCAGAATGCCTAAACAAAAATACCTTCATACCACTGCAGTTCAAACTCATTTATACCAGATTTAAACACACTTCTTCTGTTAATGAAGCTCATCCTCTGATCACCTCATTCTTCTTAATGTGTCAGTGATACTCAGATTTACGACAAAGCTTTCAAATCACTTATTCAATGTGATTTCAAAGGTGGTGGACTATCTAAATAAAAATCTGTCCATGAGGCAGTAGGGGTAGTTATCATGTTGCACTTACATTGTGCAATTTATTGATGGTGGTCACATCATCCACATTTCACAGACGAAAAACTGATGCCCTGAGAAATTAGATGAGTTAGCACTAATTGTACAGCAAGTTAGAAATAAAAATTAGACCTGCTCTCTCCTAGTTTCATAATCTAATCAGTCTAGCTTGTTTTATTTTGACCCCTCCACCAGCCACAGCCCCCCACACTCAGGTACAAACCCACATACCCACCTTTTTGATCAGGTAGCCCTTGATTCACTTCCGACCCTCTCCACAGCTCACAGCCCTGCCTCCAGGCTCAAGGCATTTCCTACCACCCTCTTCCTGCTCACCACCTCTGGTTACAGAAAATCCATACTAGGCTTGTAGCTGTCTTCAGTAATGAGGGTCTTTCCCCAAACAGAAGTCATGCTCTCTTTCCACTCTATTCAAAAGCCTATTTAAACGCAGCTGAGGACACCTTCCCAAATTACCCCACAGAAGTACAAGTTTCCTCCCCTATGGCCCTTTAGCTGTACCAACACTCTCTTAAATGAGGCTCTGCTTTATTTACCAGTGCAGATGTACCTACAGGAGCTGAGTCTTTTGATTTTCAGTATACAGGTTGTAGCTTTTCATCATACCTCTGCCTTTTTGTCTAGAAATCTCCCATTTCCCTTTAGAACAATGAGGATCAGGATCAGCCTTAGCACCTGAAGTCCCAGCCATTTTTTGGCAGAACAACCTTCTTACCAGCTGCAAGGCAGCATTTGCTGGAACATGGTCTGTCTAGGGGCAGCATATGTCTTGACATCCCCACTATCTGGTCCACTTTATAATGCCTTTTACTGGATGTGCTGGTGCTGTGGAGCATAGCATGCCTATCTGTGATACTAAACACTGGTTCCTGACTTGGACTGAAAATATATAAGTGCCTATTACGTATTCATAGGGACATTAAAATGTTTAAGGAAATTTTTTACCTTGTGCATTTTTGTGCAGCTTTTAATATCTAAATAGAGACGTTTGAATTTCATTAGATAGGGGAGAGTTTGCTATTATCATCATCATCACTTAGTACTAAAAAGACAGAAATTGTTATACAGGAATGTTTGGCAAACAATTGAATTGTGGCAGGGGAAAACTGTCTTTCATTTCACCACGCAAAGGAGCTCATTGTATTCACTGAGAGGCTTCACTGAGTGCAGTAGCTTCAATCCACTGCTTTGTTGAAGATGGCCAAAGAACCAGAGCAGTAGCACTGAGTCCCAGGCATTTGCTCAGCCTCTCACAGTATATACTTTATAGAAGCTGATAAAAAAGCAATGAAAAGAAAGCCATGTGTATCTCTGCATTTATCTTAGCTCCAAAGGTGACCTCCATGGTACAGCTAACAGGGTGCAAAGTGTCCACAGTCTCCTGGCAGATGATCTACCTTCCACTCTCCTCTTTCCCATGGATCCTGGGGACCTTGCTTCCTTCTGTACTCTACCTCCTTTGGTGACTAACTAGTTTCAGGCCTTCTTCTTCCCCATATCCTTCAACTCAGAAGAATTTCTTAGTCCTTGACTCAGTCAGGAAGGAATTTCTGTCTTGCTCACAGCAGATTATCACTTACCTTCTCCTGCCTTGGAAAGCTGGTGCTGTGGCATGTGGTTTTGGGGGTGTAGGGTTTGCCACTGGATAAACAAAGTCAGCTAGTTACTGCTTGGCAGTGCCTTAGGCAGTCTGTTATCACAGGTTTCCCACCAGTCTAGACAGGAGCCAAGTCTCATTGTGAAGTTTTTTTCTCATTCTGAACTTTATCAAAATATATACCTTGCTGACATATGACAGCCACAAGAGCAACCAAGGCATCTAGTGCTTTACTGCACTATGTGGGTATGGTGACCTTTGAGGAGACCCAAAGGCTGAGAGAAGGAACCAGGATGGAACCAGGACATATTAAAAAAGCAATGAATGACTTTTATTGCAAAGAGGAATTAACTGGGGACAAAAGGAGAGAAACTCGGGGTGACAGCCAAAGGGTGATGCTGTAATAGCTGTAGTTTGGCTCAAGAGCCGTTATGGAAAAAAGCAAGGGAAGATTTACAGTGACAGAAGTCAGAATATGAAAAAAATAATGGGTCTGCATCTTAGATGCTGAAACCAAGATGAAACCATGAGATTTCAGACTGTTTGGGCTTAAAAACTGTGATCTTCATTTTAGGAATAGGAAGCAATATCCCACAAAATGGACCTCAAGCCTGCAGCTGCTGTGAGGATGACTACGGTAGACCAATTCAAGCAGGATGTTTTACCAGTTTTCCAGGACCTCTTTACCAAACATCAGGGTGTGGGATAAGGCTTTTAGACTGTGCTTTGTAGCCTTCCAGCCTGCACCCACTGTCTTCCTTAAAACATAGACAGGACAATGAAAATACTTATCCCAATGAAAAAAAAAACAACAGAATCTTCATGATCATGTAAGAGTATGTTTAAATGGGAATTCTGTCTTCTGAGTCACTGAGGATTAACATTTCTTTCATTACAGAATATAGAATAGAATAATGGAATCATGGAATCATAAAATGGTTTGAGTCAGAAGGGACCTTTAAAAATCATCTAGTCCAGCCCCCCTGCCGTAGACAATGACATCTTTTGCTAGATCATGTTGCTCAAAGCCCTGTCGAACCTGACCTTCAACATTTTCAGGGATGGGGCATCCACAACATCTCTGGGTAACCTGTTCCAGTGTCTCACCACCCTCATTGTAAAAAATGTATTCTTTATAGCTAGTCTAAATCTACCCTCTTTCAGTTTAAAGCTATTAGCCCTCATTCTATCACTACATGCCCTTGTAAAAAGTCTCTCTCCAGCTTTCTTGTAGGCCCCTTCAGGTACTGGAAGGTGCTATAAGGTCTCCCTTGGAGCTTTCCCTTCTCCAGGCTGAACAGCCCCAACTCTCTCAGCCTGTCTTCATAGGAGAGGTGCTCCATCCCTCTGGTCATCTTTGTGGCCCTCCTCTGGACTCGCTCCAACAGGTCCATGTCCTCTTTTTATTGGGGGCCCCAGAGCTGAACACAGTACTCCAGGTGGGGTCTCATAGAATGGAGTAGAGAGGGAGAATCACCTCCCCTGGTCACACTTCTTTTGCCTTGTTTGAAATAAGACAGCTACCAGTAATGATGCTGGGCTGCTGTTCCCTCCATTATGCTTTGCCTCATGGTGGGGACTTTACACCTCCTGAGCTCACTGGTCAGCCCTTGTCTCCCATTTCCCTTTGGGAAGTTGGGATCATTCATATTTGTAGTGCAATGCTGAGCTTGAACGGCTCATTGGCCATTCAAGGAGAGGGAGACAAGTGCTGATGAACCTCAGTGTTGTAGTCCTAAATACTATCACAAGCTTTTCCATGAGAAAAATCTCTATGATGTAAGCAGTAAGGCTGCCACAAAAATTCAGTACCTGGGAAGCCCAGGCTTCCACACAGTCTGAGTAAATACCACTGACATCACGAAAAGCAAATTGTTTGCATGAAATGCTTCACGGAGGTGGTATTTTCTTGTTCCAGCTGGAAATCTCCAGCCAGCTCTACTCTGGAACTGCTGAAGTCAGTGGGGTTTGTGCAACACACTCAATATCACGTTGAATCCAGTGGAAGTCTGTCTCAACAAAAATGAAGCGTATACAAAGAGAGAGGTTGTATTAGCCTTACTCACAGTGGTTAAAACTTTGCTCCTGTGAGAAGTATTCACATTAGCCTCATACACCACCAAAGTCCCACCTAGGACACATTGTCAGACATAAGTGATGCATGAGCCCTCTGGTGGTACTCTGCACAGGGGTCATTTCATCCCACATAACATTAATAAAGTGTGGCCCCGTATCCCTAAATTTAACCTAGAACTGCAGATCCAGCTATCTCAGCAGATTCCTGAGATGCTGCCTCTGCAGCATGTTAAGAGTTTTCCACCAGTATTAAAACCATTGACCCAGCCCAGGCTGTTTTATTTCCTCATTTACCCAGGGAGAAATACTCTGATATTTTTTTATTTTTTGTGAAGGACAATGTATGACAAGTCTTACTGGGTCTTCTTCAATGTAAACAGGCAGTAATTCTTAAGGTCAAACAAGTACAGATACTCAGGAATGAATAATTAATAGGGATATACAAAATGTCAGAACTCAAGTTTCTAGGATTTGCTAAAACACAGACAAATTGGAATCTGACAAAAACAAATTGTGTTTAATAACCCTTAAAGACGTGATCCCTGAAGCATCCTGCAGTGCCCAAGTCTCCCCTTGTCCAACTTCTTTCATCTTCATTTGCACCAGGCAAAGACTAGCGAAAATAATGTTTGAACTTTAAGTAATAAATCAGTTATAAAATCACTTACTTTATCACACTTAAATGCTTTCTCCCACTCTTGCTTTTTTAATCTTCCTGACTATTTTTAGTGACTGCAGTTTCCAGCTGCACAGAACCACCCCTCTCAAAGTAGCCCAGTGTCACGTGGCTGGTGCCTTGCAGGCACAAAGAGAAGCAGATCTTTTGCCCTCTGTTTTCCAAGGTGATGCCAAACCCTGTGACTGTAGATGACACCACACCGAGTCCCAGATACCCAGGCAGAGACATGAGATAATATATAGGCTCTAAATAATTCAGTCAGGTGGATTATAGTTGACTCGGAGCAAGGGCAGAGTAGGGTCACATATAGATAGACGTTATGGGGGAAATCACAAACCAGTACATAACTCTTAGTTTATGCCTCTTAGGTCTGTCTTTAAACCTGTGATGTCAGTCTGACATCAGCGTCAGTCCAACTTTATCATCAGTCCATAAAAACTGAACTACTTCTGAATTATGTCAATGCCAAATTAGTCTCACTGAAAGTGCAGAATCAGGCCATCTCTCAGTAATGAAACAAAGGGAGAACATTAAGGTCTTGCTATTTATTCCACACTGGCCTTCTGGACACTTCTTGGTCAGATTTATAGATCAACCCTTCAACTTAGAGCTCTAAAACCAGAAGATCTCATGGAACTATGCAGTTTCAGAAATAATGAGGCAGGACTGTCCAGAAGAAGAATCACAGATACGAAGTCCTCTGCTTTCAGAAGGAGAAAAAAAAAAAACCCACCACACCACAAGGATGTCAAGTGCTGCAAGAAATTTTTTGATTTTTCATTTACTCCTCAATGTGTGCAGTTTACCCTGGCAGTACATTTAAGCACTTCTGTTGTACACGTTGCATTCAAGGAAAAGACATTTTCTCATGAACATCACTTAGCATATGCATGGGAAATATTTGCAGTACACATCAGCATTAACAAAAGAATGAAAAATTACCTCAATACAGAATCATTCAGAATTTATAAATATGCAGAACATTCAGAATTCAAAGGTGTTTCTCAGCATATGACATTGTTAGTTGGTTAGCTGGGCAGATTCTACAGAATTTTCCTTGTATTTTTATTGAAGTGGCATAAGTGACATAGGGGACTCAAGCAGCACCCTAGATTCCAAAATCTCCTCTTGCTGTGAACAGACACAGTTGGTCAGCCATACAGCCAGCCAGTCAATCACATATACAACCTATTTATATATATAGACAGGAGCAGCCTTAGACCTTGAACTGCAAAATTGGAGGCTCTCGGGCAGAAAGCTCAATGAAATCCTTGGAGACTGAACAAGGCATGGAGCTCTAGCTGCTGGTACTGTCCAGTGCCCCACTTCTGCAATGCGGACTAGAATTGCCCCCAAAAATATCCCCAGCACAATTAATTTTGGTTCAAAGATTAACTAAAAGTTGAAGAGAAACATAAAGCAGACATTAGAGGTGAGGTTGGTGAGCACAGAATCAACACCTGAGGAGAATATGCTTGAGAGACACAGTGCTTCTCCACCAGGCTCTCTCAGGGAGTGTCTATACTAACAAACAAAGCAAGCCTCAGGGCAAAGGCTCAAGCCCATGGTCACTCACTGTGTCAGCGCAATTTTGGTCTGTGCCAAGCAGCAGCATCCCAGGCTGCCTGAGTATGGCCCAAAGCACAGCACAAGGCAGGGCACATGCCCAGATGGTGGGTTGGACATAGCCACCCCCTGTTTCAAGAGAAACAAGAGTTCAGGCATGTGGAGGGGAATGTAGCATGCTGCTTGGCCTCACTGCCAGAAGCCTGTCCTGGACTATTTTTCAGTAGTAGCAAAGGCATGGCTTACTCAAGCTGTTGCCAAAAGATGAGGTTTATTCCACATACTTCTGTTTGCCTTTGCATGTCAAATTGGCATGAACTCCCACGCTCTGCAGTGGCTGTATGTGCAGTGACCAGTCAGCTGTACCCCTCAGAGAACTCTCTGTACCTCATCTGGAACCCCAGCAGAATCTTCCTCATGTTGCAGCAGATAGTTCTAGCAGTTGCTCATGAGCTCCTCTAAGATAGGAGAGACTTTAGACCCATATTTCATGTTTAGCCGTTTCACATTTTTGAAGCAAGAATTCCTTCTCCTTTTTCTTGTTCAAGTGCTAGTTTCATACCTTTTACACTTCTGACAGAAAACAAGGAATACAGTTTTCTGCTTTTTCTGGTAATTCAAAATTATACAGAAACTTGTGTTCCAAACTGAAAAATATTCATATTCAATATAAATAAATCTTTTACTTTGCATCATAGATTAAATTATTTTATTTTTTCACCTAATTCAGGTAATCTTTTTCTATGTTATATACTTGATTCATTATCTTGACATCCAGATAAAAGAAACAAATGTATTGGAATAACACAACAGTAAACTTTTTCCATGCTGATTCCAGCCAATGCTCTTTGATGCAGTCACACTGGTCAGAGATCTTGCAAGGCTGCTAAATTTCGGATATGGATAAAACTTTGTTTCCAGATATGTATGAAATATAAAGAATTTATATTTTTGGGAGAAAAATATAAAAATGTGTATTTTTAACTATTTACAAGTCTGGATACTGTTGCTTCTATAAATATCCAGTCCTAGTTAAGTTCCTAGTCTCAACAACATCCCATTATGAGGAATTCTACCATCTGTTACCTTTTATTGCTATTGAACATTTCACTTCTCAGATCCACAGAACGGACTCTGATTTCTAAATCTATCTTTACCTATCTAAATTGATTGCCACCACATTTATCATGGAAACTGTCAATATCAAGGTTGGGAGTAGTCACATTATCATCCCAAAGGCAGCCATGTTTTGTGTGCAGTCTTCCAAGCTACATGAAGGTTTAAAGAATGCTTAGAGATGCAGAATATGGGATGAGCCTGGAATATGAACCTTGCTCAACCTGACCCATGGGCTAAAAATCTGTTTAGGGATTAGCCAACTTCCAGTTTAGCGGCTGGGCTAGCCCTATTCACCGCCAGCCATGCCCAGCGAACATTAGCATTTCCAAGGCAGAGGCAGCCCTGACCTCCTGGGAGGAAGCTCAGTACTCCTTCCCGGTAGAGCTAAGGATTAGGAAACCCTAGGGAAAGAGTAAAAGAGAAGATTTGAATCTGAATGCAACCCGGTGCAAGCCCCAGGGAGGGGTTAGCACCTGAAACCAGGCTTACTTTCCCAAGTCAGGGCTCCTCTCTATGCTACCTGGAGGCAGAAGTATGCACAGTACCCCACAGGTTAAGGAAAACATTCACGATTTTAGGGCTGAATAGAGAGATGAAGAAAGATCTTTTGTATCTGACCCTGAAGACTGAAGATGACTCGTTTTGCTTCCTCTTGCCTGTGACTTTATGATGGTCTGTTACATAATTTTATTTCCATTTTTACCGACCTTCTAACCTCACTTGATTTTCAGTATGGCTAGCAAAGCACCAAGGCCTAGCAATACAAATCTTAAAACCAAGCTAAAATCCGCTCTAAGTAGTTTTTTAGTTTAACTAATAATTATAATAGAAAACACCTCTGTTTAGTTGTTTAAAGCCCTCTGAGAGCTTGAAATGCCGCTTTCTTTATGGAAGAATTGTCTCCTGATCACTAGCAGCAGCCTGGAAAGCTTCCAGACAGTAGCAAGGATTAGTGAGGAGGAAACACGTTATAAGAATGGGCCACAGATGTGAACTCTCACTCCCCCACTTTGGTGCTCTGATCAATTAAAGGTAGTTAGCAGTTTCCAGATTGATGTTGTCTTGAACATCTGTAGACCACAAATGCAGCTGCTTCTCATCTTCTGCCTCTCTTAGAACAACCAAGCTGCCACTGCCATCTCATACAAAAATCAGTCATTGAAATGGGTATAGCATCAACCACCTTAGTCTGAACAGAGTTTTTAAGAATCAGTAACCTGTGTTGAAAAGATATTTGCCAAAAGCAGCTTTTAAACGGAATGTTTTGACGTTTACATTTTATATTGAAGTCACTTGTTCACCGTTGATATACCAAACCAGAAGGAACATCATCACCTGTAAAGGTGCAAGCAGACAGATAACCCAAGAGTGCTGTGCTTTTGGGAGGTCGACAAACCACTCTTCAAGGCATTATCAGAACTAAATTATCAGTAAGTAGAAAAGCATCTGAATCACACAGACAATTTTCACAGTTGCTGGAAGGCATTATATTACTGCCGCCTGTCTTTGTAGTAATGTCAACCCTGTGTGTAAAGCGGGTAGTGAGAGATCTGTTCCCTGGCTCAAAGCGCATACAGTGCAATACCATATGCTCCCATCAGAAGGAACCATGGGTGCTCACAACCAATCAAGATCAATCTCTCAATTAGGCAGATCATAGGGTTCAAACACAAA
Organism: Podargus strigoides; assembly: GCA_028020825.1. Classification (NCBI taxonomy): domain Eukaryota; kingdom Metazoa; phylum Chordata; class Aves; order Caprimulgiformes; family Podargidae; genus Podargus; species Podargus strigoides. Next base: position 37,126,132 of record CM051620.1, on the reverse strand, counting down.
GGAGAAGTGGTAACTCCCAGTGATGCACTTATTCTCTTAGCCGTGTTGTTTGTCTGTTGGATTATTGCTGAAAGACTTTGGTGGAAAAAAATGTGTTTCAAGGAGGAGGTGTCACAATATGTCATTTATAAACAGTGAATTATATTTCATCATACACATTTATAATACATCCATGTGGACAGGTGCAGATACATGCAGGCTGCTTGGTCGGTGCTCTCAGATGGCTGGATACAAGCCAGCTCTAGTCTCAAAGCTGTTTAGACACAAACCGGTAATATACACAGCCTGTCACCAGGACTTATTGACTTGAGCACAGTGCAATGTTAACACAGTTATATAGACCAGAAATGGCTCATGTCTGGCCAGCTCTGAGGATGGGGAGACAAATCTTACAGCTATGTCTGCTCTCAGAAGGGTGCACCCATAGATTCCCCTGAACTCTCCCAACTCATGAAGGAAGATGCCAACATCTGAGACACAGCCAGTGAGAGGGGACATTTTCAAACTCAGACAAAATTTAAAATAAAGTCTTCGCTGTGAGAATAAATATCCATATGGGCCTTATTTCCCTCTGAGGCTTGTGGTCATAAATATCTATACAGGTCTTATCTCCTTCTGAGGTTTGTCTTGAATTTTTACAGTGTTCATAGATATGTTGATAGAAAAAAAAAAAAAAATATCAGTGTTGCATGTCTTTCAAGCATATGGCTCTCCTTAGAGCCAAAAAGGCTTTTGTATGAAAAATGAATATGAAATCAGGGCAAGATTTTAGTATACCAAAGTAAATTTCCTCCAAGACTATCTACAACAAATAAAAAGAGAAAAGAAAAGGTGGAAAATCTTTAAGGTGACCAAGCTACCAGTGAGCTAAACTCTGGTCCACAGGCTACCTCAAAGAAAAGATACAAAACAAACGAACAAACAAACGAAAAGCCTCCTTAGAGATCACACCAGTCAGCTGGCCAGAAAAAAATGCCAAATCAACAGTGTATTGGTGCCATCTGGCTACTCCTCCTCCCTCCAATGGCTCCCTGCCATCCTCCTGACCAGGATATTGGAAGAACCAGATACAGGCCACATCCAAAAAAATCCCCACAGGTTTTATACTGGGCCCAGTGGATGCTGGAACAGGTTGCTGGGAGTCAATGTTATATAAATGTCATGCAGTGTGAACATGCATGAAGCATCTAATAGCTGAATACCAAATCTTACTATCTTAAGGGCACACTGGTACTTTGCAGAAGTAAAAGCAGCCCCACGTTCAAGACGATTCAGGTTAACAGGGCGCAGAATGTAGAAACAAGCTGGATTTTCTTCTTTGTAGCTACTTTTCATTTCAAACTTCTCTTTCGGATATGAAATGGGACTGTTACCTTGAACAAGACGAGATTTGGGGTCACTTTGCCAGAAACTATTCTTTACCTAAGTTGAAGAAAGGCAGGCTGTGATTATCAGACAGTTGTATTTATTTTGCTTGATATAAATGTAATCTAGGGATTGAAAGCAAAACACTACATATTCAGAAGATAATTCACAGTTTTAGATATCAACTGAAAATCAAAATATGCACCATTTGCAGTCAGCAACATTCGCGAGCCACATGTATGGGGTATGTACAGCTGGTGTAGAATTTAATTTGAATGCTATTTATGTGCTATGCATGCTGCATATAAAGCAGACTGTCAACTGTTCACTTCCAAAAAAGGAAACAAAAGATACAAAAATTAAACCTAGGAATAATCCTTAGGAACCTCAAGTTTTCAAAGCAAGAATAATGGTCAGAATAAAGTTTATACGTAGTTTTAATTTTCCAGCCTTTTGTCAGTTTAACACAACCTTTTGCTCATTTGGTGTGCTGCTTTAAAATATAGTGCAGTTTGTAATTGTTTATTTGTGGTTATAAAATTCATCTCTCTCTGAGGCACAGGAATGACCCCTGCTTAGTGAATATATATTCCTTGGACTTTTTGAGCTTCTAATATTTTAATATAAATAATTTATATCTGAAATAATTTTAGTGCTTTTAAAAAGTGTGAGATTGCCAGATTTTTAAGAGAGAAATGTTTATTCGTACAACATATACAGTACAGGCCTTTGCAGTACAAGTATCCTGACACTGCCCTAATAAATAAGCACAACACAGGACCTCTGGTTGGAGACTTGAAAACTTTACTTTGTGTTCATTTGATCACCACAAAAAGCTGTACCCCACGAATTTAGAAGCTTGTTCAGAATGACCTAGGAAGAAATCATGCAATTCACTTTGATTTTTTAAAAAAAAGATAAAAATAAACCCCAAAACTTTCCTTCCTCCAGTTTTTTCCCTTTTACCTTCTCTGCAAGTACAAACAAAATTTAGCCCTATGCAGAGCCAATACCAGGATCACCACTATTGAAAGCAGCAATATGGATAGTAAAAATAAATTGCAGAAAGGCCTCCTTCCACTATGTTAGTAGTAGTAAAAGTCTAAACAAGGAAAATGTGAGTCTATTTCTGAATAGAGCAGATGATCTAGTGACAGTAGACACATAGAAGACTGAGGTACTCAATGCCTTTTGTGTTTCAGCCTTCCCCAACAAAGTCTTCCAAGCCTCATTGCTTACAAAGTTTGAGAGAAGGAGAACTACCAGCAGTGGTTGAGGATCCAGTCAAGGATTATCTAAAACTACTTGACCCTACTTGATCAAGATACATCCAAGGTGCTGAGACCTGGTCAATGTCTTTGCCAGATGACTATAATTTTTAGTAAAATCGTGGAGACTGGAAAAGATCCATGATTTCTGGAGAAGGGCAAGTGTTGCACTCATCTTCAGAAAACTACATCCAGGAAACTGCAGGTCAGGCAGCTGCACTTTGGTCCCTGGGAAAATCATGGAGCAAGTCATCTTGGAAGACATTTCTGGGCACACAAAGATGATTGGGGACAGCATGGATTTACTAAAGTCCTTATGCCAAACAGACCTGATTGTCTTTTACAATTAAATGAGTGGTGTAGTGACAAATGCAAGAGTAGTGGATGTCATTTACCTCTATTTTAGCAAAGCTTTTGAAGCTGCCTCCTGCAATATTCTTATATCCAAGTCAGGACGTTTTGGTCTGGATAGTGGACAAGTAGATGCGTGAAAAACTCTTCAATGTTTGGGCTGGTTAATGGGTTGGACTCCACCTGGAGGCCAGTTACAAGTTGAATAATGCAGGCTCTGTACCAAGACCTGTCCTGTTTAACAACCTTATCGATGGCCTGGAGGAGGCAACATAATGCACTCTCATCTTGTTTACAGATGATACTAAACTGGTGCCTGTCCATATGCCCGAGAGCAAGGCCAGTGTCCAAAGGGACCTAGACAGGCTGGAGGAATAGACCAACAAGAACTTAACGAAATTTAATAAGGACAAATGCCAAGTCCTGCACCTGGGAAGGAAGAACCCATTACAGTGATTCTGGCTGTGGAGCAGCTCTGCTGAAAAGGACACTAGGGTTTTGTTGAACAGCGAGCTGAACATGAGCCTGCAGTGTGCCCTGGCAGACAAAAAGGCCAACAGCATCTAGGACTGTATCAACAGCAACAAGGCTAATATATCAAGGGGAGTCATTATCCCCCTTTGCTCAGCACTCCTTAGATGGCATCTAGAGTACTGCCTCCAGTTTTACTTCTCCTGGTACGAGGAAGACATTGATCAAATGGAGCAAGTTCAGCAGAAGGCCAGAAACATGATCAGCAACTGGAGTAAATGTCCTGTGAAGAGAAGCCAAGAGACCTGTGCTCGTTCAGCCTGGAGAAGAAGGCATTTCATAGCAACCTTCCAATACCTACAAGGAGGTTCTCAAGAAGGGGGATCCAGGCCTTTACATGTGTGTGTGACTTCAGAGCTTAAGAAGGAGTTTGGACTTCAAATCTGAATAATTCTGTGAATCTGTGATTCTATTTTGTCATCAATATTGATTAAAGATCTAGCCATTATTATTTCATTTTAACATACATATGGGTAGGGCAAAATTATTCCTGCAAGGTGAAAATAGGACAAAATTATTCCTGCAGGGACAGAAAACTTGGCAATCCTTTGAATTTGTATCTCATAATTTCTTCCCACAGAAGGACTTACCCTCACAGAATGCAATGGGCTTCCTTCTCACTTCTCATTGGCTAGAAGTGTTTCCCAGCTTCTCCATCCCTTTTTCACAACAGCCTTCATAGGCTAGGCTTCAGAAGTTTATATACAGGTGTGTTTTTCCCACACTGTAATTCCAGGTTGGCTGGTGTGTCTCCAAATTGCACTGAGCAAATAGGGGATTGTCCCAGCACCAAAGGGAGCATTCTCAATCTTTTACAGCTTTGGAAGTTTAGGGATGGAAAGGGATCACTGAACAAACACAAAATATGTCTTTTTCTCTGTTGTGCATTGTTTTCCACCTTTCTCACTCATAAAGTTTAAGTCCTTGGAATAAAAAAAAAAAAAAAAAGAAGTATGAAGTAGTAAGGTTATGTTATTACTCACATAGTACACAGGATTAGGGACACCACATCTAGAAGGCTGCACCCAACACTGAGATCTATACTTGGAAAGGATGCTGATTAAGACACAGTTTGAAAAAAGTTTCAAAAATAGTTACAGTTCATGATCTGGGAAATCTGCCTTACAATGAGAAAGTAAGACAGCTCAATATGGTTTCTCTAAGAAGAAGATACTAGAGCTCTAAGAGCCCAGGAAAAATTTCTGTTAGTGAGAAATCTGTTCTGTCAAGGAGACAAAGGCATACCAAAGAGGAAGAGTTAGAAGTCTGTGAGCAGTTACAGGCCTATGACCTCTGGGATCATGGAGAGACTGTGGGATGATTCACATGGCCAGAGTGTTGTGTAGGAGTGATACAGGCTCTTCAGATGGGACAGGCCAGGAACACTGGAGGGGGAGTTGCTCTTTATGCAAAAGAGCTGCTGGAGTGCACAGAGCTCAACCTCGGGACAGGTCAGAGCCAGTTGATAGCTTATGGGTCAAGGTTAGTGGGCAGACCAACATGGGTGCCATTGTAGTAGGTACCTGCTACAGAGGACCTAGTGATAGAAGAAACGGAAAAGGCAAATGTACTCAGTGCCATCTTTGGTTCAGTCATTATCAGTAAGACTGGTCTTCAGGAATGCCAGGCGCCTGCTACCAGACTGAAAGGCCAAAGCAAGGAAGACTAACTCCTGATAGAGGAGCATCAGGTTAGGAAGAACTTAAATAAACTGAACATACAAAACGAGGCCTTGGGGGACTTGCCGATTTCATCACAAGGTCACTCTTGATTATCTTTGAAAGGTCTTGGCAACTGGGGGAAGTTCACTCCTGTCTCAAAGAATGGCAGGAAGGAATAGCTGGGGAACTAAGGTTAGTCAATCTCACCTCAATCTGTGGGAAGACAATCATGAAAACCCTCCTGGAAACCATTTCCAAAAAAGAAAGTGATTGAGAGTAGTAAGCACAGATTTATGAAGGTGAAATAATGCTTAACCAGTCTGATGCCTTCTATAATGAGACGACTGGCTTGGTGGATGAGAGGAGAGCAGTTGATGTTGTTTGCCTTGATTTTAGCAAGGCTTTTGACATCGTCTTTCATAAGCAAAGAGAAGCTGACAAAGTCCGAATTAGATAAGTAGACAGTGAGATGTATTGAAAACTGTTTTGACAACCGGGCCCAGAGAGTTGTGATCAACGGCACAAAGTTAATTTGGATTCAAATCATTAGTGGTATACCACAGGGTTCAACATTGGTGCCCATACTGTTTAACCACTTCATTAATGACCTGGACAATGGGACAGTGTGCATCTCAGCAAGTCTGCAGATGATACAAAACTGGGAGGAATGTCTGATACATCACATGGTTGTGCTACCATTCACAGGGACCTGGACAGGCTGGAGAATTGAGCAGAGAGGAACCTTATGAAGGTCAAGAAGGGGAAATGTCATGTCTTGCACCTAGGGAGATATAATCCCAGGCACCAGCATCTGCTGGGGAATGACCAGCAGGAAAGCAGCTGTTGAGAAAGACCTTGGGTTCCTGGTGGACAGCAATCTGACCATGAGCCCACAATGCAGCAAAAAATGGTTAACAGTATCCTGGGCTGCATTAGGAAGAGGGTTGCCAGAAGATATAGGAAGATGATTTTTCTTCTCTACTCAGCACTGATGAGGCACATGTGTGATACTGTGCCCAGTTCTGGGCTCCCCAGTATAAGAGAAACACAGAGTGAGTCCAGTACAGGGTCATTGAAGCATCTCTTGTGTGAGGAGAGGCTGAGAGGGCAATGTTCAGAGTGGAGAAGAGAAGGTTCACAGAGGATCTTATCAACATGTATAAATATCTGATGGAAAGAAATTAAGAAGGGGGAGCCAGACAGGACAAGAGGCAATGGACATAAATTAAAAATAGGAAAATCCACCTGAACACACCAAAAAAACCCCATTTTTTTTTCCCATGAGGCTAGTCAACATTGGAAACATTTGTCCAGGGAGACTGTGAAGTCTCCATCTGTGGAGATATTCGTAAGGCATAACCAACTGGAAATGGTTCTGGGTAACCTGCTATAGCAGACCCTGCTTGAGCAGAGGGTTTGGACCCGATGACCTCCAGAGGTCTATTCCAACTTCCACCATTCTATGATTCTGTGAAGTTCCAATAGCTGACAACCAACACTGTATACATAGCATTTGGAACTTGTGTAAAATGTTAACGGTGAGGGTAATTAGACTTTGATGAAATTTTTAAGTCAGTCTGATAGCTTCTCATCAGATGAAACCTCCGAACCAAGAGAAAATGTCTGCTTGAAAGGGTTGCTACAGCTCACCCAAGAATTAGAAGTTATTTCTAACAAGCACAAAAAATAAATAAATACATCTGCAGTGTAAGTCAGGCAAAGGTTAGATCAAAATGTGCAACTTTGGTTATCAATGTCAGGCTTCTCTTAGCTTCTTGCACTGAACCTGCTCCAGTAGCCTTATAGACAGACCTAGACTAAATTATTATGATGTTTTTTCCTGATTTTAAAATCAGTGAGTGGTTGAACGCCAATTCTCTGGTCTGCAATGCGTATTTAAACATAAGATTTAGCGTATTTGAAGTGCGTTTGCAAATTCTTGTAGATATAGCCGGTGCATTTCAATGAATGTGAATCCCCTTTCAAAATGTGAGAGTTACATTGTAGGAAAATTCATATACAAAAATCGCAGAAGAGTTGATAAAGAAAATCACTATTTTCTGTAATCTGTGAAATACTGGAAAGGCTGGAAGAGTTCAAGACAACTAGAAGTAAGGTAATACCATGCCCACATCTTAAATAAAATTACTGAGTTGATTGTAAATCTGCCAGCTTGACAAAGAAGGCAGGTTTTATTAAGGGAAAAAATGGCCAATGAGCTGAATATCATTCCAAGTGTAATTCTGGAGCAAGTGAAACCTTTGAATACATAAACAGGGAATATCAAGTAGGGGGAAAGAGCCCAATATTCAGGCTTGACACTTAAGCAGCCAATCAGCCATCAACCCCTTGAACCAGTGCAATTGGTGCACAGTGTCCAGTTCTGCTGCCCACTCCTCAGGAAAGCAGTTAATGACATGGAAACGGTTCAGAAGTGAACCAGGAAGAGTCGCTAAAGAGTGTTTTATCATGATGAACTTGAGGAATTGATTTTAACTAGTGTGAAGTTGACGGCTCAGTTAGGACAGTAAAAGTCTAGCCAAGGAAGGTGTAACAATGCAATGCCAAAGCTGAAACTAGCCAAACTCAAACCAAGAGAAAGTTGCATGTTTCAAACAGTGAATACAGCTGTCATTGGAACAATTTCTCTCAGGTCATGGTGTATTAGCATAAAAAACTGAAACATTAAGATTTTATTTTCTAAAGATGTGATCTAGTTCAAACAAATTAATTCAGTGCAGTTTTCTGCATTGCACAAAAGGTCCAATTAGCTCCTCAAAGTGGTTCCTTTGGGCCTTTTAGCTGTAATCTGTACTTTATGACTCTCCCATCCTCCTCTAGACTGTCATGTGCATGTAAATGCTGCTCACACAAGTGCACAGGCCTGCAACAGTTACAGGAGGATGAATTGCACACTCCCTCCATGGCACTGTAACCCACATGTTTTATGCTGCAGCATTTGACTTTGGCCCAAAGAAAGAGAGAACAGCTGTTGTTTAGACTCATTAAGAGCCAAGGAGCCCGACAGAGGTCTGTTCCATGCATTGCCTGTGCACGAGCGGATCAGTACGGTGCTACAGGAGCACAACCCAACAGTCATTTCCAAAAGCCATGTGCCAGCACCACCTCACAACATGCTTCCCCAAATCTTCCCTTAGCAGGCGCATACCATCAAGATCTCCATCACTTTCCTAGGGTTAACACAGCAAAGACCTTAAAATACTTGTAAATGAACTATTAACTTAATTAAAAGAATTGATGCTGAATTAGAGTTGCATATTTGTCATTTGGACCTCTGGGTCTACCCTGACACAGCCTTTTCCTGACTGTGCCATATTTTGGGACTCAGTCAACTCTACCTGCTGGTTGTTGCCTGAAAATGTCTTGTGCAAAACAATTGACTTAATTCCTCTTGTCTGCTCTCCTCTTGGCAGAGTACGTATCCATCTGGAGTTACAACCCTCCTATGACCACCAGGCTACCTCTCATGACACAACCAATATCCTCGCAGATATGCGGACCGTTTTTCATTCAGTGATGGCAGCTCCTAGGGCCCTCTGGTCCTGCCTTATCTCCCTCTTATATTTTTGCAAGTATTCAGCCTCTCTGGATTTATAACAAATTTTTTGTGTTACTCTTGCAAGCAAAATCTAAGGTTGCGTTAGCCCTGTTTCATTGGCACCGTTCTGTGTTAGAAGTACTACCCATAGTCAGGAGTTGCCTCTGTAGCACCTTTATTTTTTTCAATAGGTACTTTATTATTTCAGTGACAATTTCTAACAAATGGACTGAAGAAAATGGGAACTAAAGGGTTCTATTCTAACCCTGCACTTTACTGCAAACCACTAAACCCATGTGCACTTAGTTGAGATCATGTGACTCTAAACTGTGCCCACTGTTTCAGGCAGATCAACAGAAATTATCTGAAATACAAAAATGTCCTCTTTATTTGTAGCAAGGCTGTCTCAGGGAAGTGAGAACAGGGAGGACAATGAGGTTTCTCAAACACTTTAGTGACTAATCCATGTCAAATCTGATCTAAAGTGATACACCTTCCCTGCACCAGCTGTGTCATCTCTGGGGATAGTTAGTCTTAACGTCTTTTTGCTTTAATTGATCTGTATGTCTCGTGTAAATGATAATCCTTAGCAGTGTTTGAATGTGTCCTGTGAAATTGTGAAATAAATATTGTGAATATTGTGAAATAAAATCCTGCCTGTCCTGGTCCCTTCGGTCAACTGACAATAATTTTTGGAAATAAACTGTTCTGTCTACCCTGTGCTAATACCCTTCTTTTTTTTTCTTCCAGACTTCCATTCCAGAAGCAGTTCTGGCAGTAGTTCTCCACCTTTCATTTGAAATTGGATGGATTTCTGTTTTCCTCACAGTGTAGCATAAATATTATCCAGCACTAGACTTCACTACACCACAGTTCTATGAACTACCAAACCTCAGTCAGGTTTGTATTCAACCTGTGCAGCATTACTGATTTTGAGCTGAAAAAAACCTTCTACAGTCCCAAGATAGAAGCTGCCAGTCCCTCCTTAGTGATGGCAGAAGTGATGTGTCAGTCTCTGACTATAAATGTCTTTACCATTGATTGGTAAGGTAAAAGAATTTAAATCTAAGAGCTGTAATCAATGACACTGAGTTTCCGTTTGTCCCTAAAATTTGCTGACCCCTTGTACTGCCTGGTTTAACTAGTTCAGTAGGACAACCTTTTCTTCACCATTTGACATCCCTAGGAAATTGTGCATCTTTCACTTGCCAGCTGAAATGGTCCCAGTGATGAAGGTTCCATCTTTTAGGCTACATCTGCACTACATCTGCAAGTAAAGGAGGTGGGAAGCAGCTCCTAGTTCTCAAAGCAAAGGGGCATAGACTGACAGATGCCCATGTTGCTAAGGCCAGAGCTCTCTTCAGTAGACTGGCTTCAGTCAGAGCCCAGAGCATCTGGCCTACGTTTCCTCAAGCCCAAGGTAGCCCTAAGATGTCATTATTAGTTTGTGTTTCTTTTGTCAGTTTACAATACCTAAAATAATATCAGAGATGTGATATAGGCAACCCACACAGCATGTGCACCATCAAACCAAGAAAATACAGAGCATGCTGACAGACTGGGCATCTGGAAACACAAAATCCTCCCGGATGGTCTGAGATGACTATGTAGCATGGAAGGAGCCAAACCTGGTACGGTCTGTATTGCCCTTTGGGCATGAACAGGCATGAACTTCTTTTAGACTCTTAGAATCAGAGAACGGTTTGGGTCAGAAAGTACCTTTAAAAATCATATAGTTCAACCTTCCCTGTCACGGACAGGGACATCTTTCACTACATCAGGTTGCTCAAAGCCCTGTCCAACCTGACCATGGACACATCCAGTGATAACGCATCCACAACTTCTCTGAGCAACCCAATCCAGTGTCTAACCACCCGCATCATAAAAAATCTCTTCCTTATGTCCAATCTAAATTTACCCTCTTTCAGTTTAAACTGGTTGCCCCTTGTCCTGTCACTACAGGCCTTGGTAAAAAGTCTGTCCCCATCTTTCTCATAAGACCTCACTAAGTAATGAAAGATTGTAATAAGATGTCCCCGGAGCCTTCTCTTCTCCAGGCTGAACAACCCTAACTCTCTCAGCTTGCCTTCATAGCAGAGGTTCTCCATCCCTCTGATCATATTTGTGGCCCTCCTGGATCTGCTCCAACAGGTCTATGTCTTTCTTGTGCTGGGGATCCCAGAGCTGAATACAGTACTCCAGGTGGGGTCTCACCAGAGCAGAGTAGAGGGGCAGAATCACCTCCCTCGACCTGGTGGCCACGCTTCTTTTGATGCAGCCCAGAATATATGGTGGGCTTTCTGGGCTACAAGTGTACACTGCTGGTTGTTGTCCGGTTTTTCATCCACCAGGATCCCCAAGACCTCTCTGCAGGGCTGGTCTCAATCAATTCACCCCCTCATCTGTACTGGTACTGGGGACTGCCCTGACCCAGATGCAGGACCTTGCACTTGGCCTTGTTGAACTTCATGAGGTTCACAGGGGCTCAGTACTCCAGCCTATCTCTTCCCAAACTCTATTTTAGTTGTGGCCAGCTGGAATGGTGGAAAGCAGAAGATGTGTACCAGCAACTAAACAGTGTGCACAGACCATGCTCTGGCTCACTCTCTGCTTTTACCTGAGAACATGGTCTACCTGCTGAATCTATAGTGACTGTATCTTTTGCCCCTTACTCTATCGACATCTTTCCCTTAAAAAAAAAAAAAAAAAAAATGCAGTAAATTTTCAGTAACATTGGGTCTTTTATTTGAAAGCTCTTCAGGTCCTGTGATCTATCATTTTCAAAATATCTTCAAGCACGATGTAGTAAGTGCCCCCCAGGCTGACTGCAGTCACTAGGAAGTTCCCATCTGGCCTGCCATCTTTTCCATAGCAGACGGAGACCAGCTGTTCAAGGAATTAAATTCACTGGGACAGCTGAACTCCTTTTCATGCCTTCAGAGCCCAGCAGAGGGAGAAGCACAGCACTACTGTGCCCATCAAAGCTGGGGTGAGGACAGTAGGGCTGATAGCTCTGCTCCTGCCCATGTCCTGGTTTGTTTGTTAGTGTCCAATTTAAAGTCTTAAATGTTCCCCTTGCTTTCCAATTGAGCTTCTGAACATACAAGAAAGTTATCATGAGGCAGAGCAAAAACCACAATAACTCCCCGAGTGCCCACTTGCCCCTGGTTAAACCTTAGGATCCCACAATGCATAGGAAGTAATTTACCCAAACTCACATTTAGCATAGGATGAGGGTCTCAGCATGGATTCACAGCATGTGAACGCAGAGCTGACAGGATCCAAATGGTCTTTCCCTATGATTTAACTTTACATTGCTATCTTTGCAGTCCATTTGTCTCCTGCTAAGAAGTTGCCCATTACTCCATAGGATTTCTGCAGCTGCTATTGCTGCTGCCATTCTCCTTGTCAAAATATCTTCAAGCATGATGTCCATCTCTCTTCTGCTCTGTTTGTAGTGTGATCTGACTTAACCCCAAAGAGGGGGCCTTAGTCAGGTTTCTCTCTCTGCTAACTAAAAGTCACTAAAGTTCTTCAAAAGCAAGCACTCTCATTTATAAGGCCTGCTGCTGTCTATCTTCTTTTCTCCAGCTACCCACTGTCTGCAGACACAGAGTTTAATCTTCTGCAGATGCCTTGGGAAGAGTTTCAGCTCTGCTTGGGGTTTTAACCAGTCTTCTTTCTGACTCAGGGTCCTAGGTTTGCTGTAGCTGCTGTATCCCATGTTGTAACCCACTGTAGAGACCTGGCAGAGCCCTGCTCTTCTTGGGGCTTGGGTCTAACTGCTCCACCTACTGCACTGGGAGCTGCTGTAGGGCAGCTATGGGCTTCCATGGGCTCACGCCAGAGCCTTTAGATACAGGTTCCCTCTGGGAAGTGGTACAGATTTTTTTTGTGTGTGGGCAGCAGGGCAGAGAAAAACAGGTAGGATCATTATTTTTTTGTTTTTCCTCCTGTACTCAGCACTGGTGAGGCTGCATATCAAATACTGTGTTCAGTTTTGGGCCCCTCACTACAAGAAGGACATTGAGCTGCTGGAGTGTGTCCAGAGAAGGGTAACGAAGCTGGTGAAGGGTCTGGAGCACAAGTCTGATGAGGAGCGGCTGAGGGAACTGGGGTTGTTTAGTCTGGAGAAGAGGAGGCTGAGGGGAGACCTTATCACTCTCTACAACTACCTGAAAGGAGGCTGTAGCAAGGCAAGGGTCAGTCTCTTCTCCCAAGTAACAAATGACAGGACAAGAGAAAATAGTCTCAAGTTGTGCCAGGGAGGATTAGATTGGATATTAGGGAAAATTTCTTCACCGAAAGGGTTGTCAGGCATTCGAACAGGCTGCCCAGGGCACTGCTGGAGTCCCATCCCTGGAGGTATTTAAGAGACGTGTAGATGTGGTGACAAGGGACAGGGTTTAGTGGTGGACTCGGCAGTGCTAGGTTAAGGGTTGGACGTGATGATCTTAAAGGTCTTTTCCAACCAAAACAATCCTATGATTCTAGGTAAAAGAGCCCAGAAATATTCAGGAACAGAGGATGAGGCAGGTTCTGGGTGTGTCTAATAGCCATTTCTAGACATGTCCTAACTGGAATGACTCTCTTGATGAGTAAATCCAGGAAATGCAGGGCACAGTTTCTCAGACTCCTGGCCCATGTGCCCAACATGCAGAGCAAAGTGCAGCCATCCCTCCTTGCAGAAGGCCCTCAAATTAGAAGTTTGAGTGTGGGCACCAGAGGGAAAGATCCTCCCTTGGTCCATGCTAGAACCAATTTGATAATGGGCAGGTTGCAAATGCAATAAAGTACTCTTTTTCCTTTTTCTGCAGGAAATGCAGCCAGAGTACTAACTGAACAACACTGACACCAGCAAAGCTTGTTAGAAAGGCTTGGGGAATGTACTGTTTTAAAGGTAAAATACAAAGTGGCTTGGGGACAGATTCTGATGTGGTTCCCCCAGCGCAATTTGCACATCCCAGGGTCTTACCCTGGGGTTGCACCAGTGCCACGGAGATAAGCCGCTGGCACCAGTTGAACAAGAACCATTTGTGCCAGTTTCCTGGTGGGAGTGATTGATTAGAGCTGGTTGAGCTTGCTCAGTCCAGAGCAGGTGTGGAGCAAATTTGCCCTGACTCAGTCAATTAACTTTATCAGAGAATCAGAATCAACAGCATGGATACGATAACAATGTGTTGAAGGCTCCATGCTTCTCACTGTGCCTGGTCTCACACTGCTAGCATAATTCTGAAGTTATCACTGAGAATGGTCACCAAATCTTGTGATGTGTGAGCACTTGGGTCCAGATTCATGCCATGCATGGGCAGAAGGTTAGCAAGCACACTGAAACTACAATCCTGCACACTTTGGGCTTCATCTGATACACAGGAATAATTATCACTGCTGAAAGAATTTGAGCCTTTGTTTTATCTTTGGGTGGAGTTGTTTTGGGTTTGATTTTTTTTTTTCCACTTCAGAGGAGCAACTACAGAGAACCTACCCTAAGAAGTGGAGGAATCCTGAAGGAAATCTTATGGTATGGTGCAAAGAAGGGACGCCAAATTTAGAAAAGCAAAACATGGACCAAGCAGCTAGATGCCCAGATGCCCAAAGGTCAAATTTGAAGTGTATCATGGGACACAGAATACACATCTTCAGAGTGACTTATCAGAGCTAATGTCAGTGTTGGAGCCTCCATATCCCATCCTTCTGCCGTTGCACTGGGAAATTCCTCCATAATTTCCTATGGCCACAGCTAAGAGAGGCAGGCAAGGAAAATCCCACGCCCCATTTGGGAAGTCTAAAAAATGTGTCTCAAGGAACCTTTTGGCAGTTCAAGCGAGCATCCCTCCAAGTCCAATGGTGGGTCAGACTAGCATAAAGTTGATGTCAGTGAACTCACCTCTCAGAAAAATTGCATGTCATTCTTCACTAAGCTCTTAATTCGGGGTTATTGACAAGAAGTACCTAACCAACCACTACATTAAACAGAGCTTCTTTCCTGTGGCAACATGGTCTGATGCTATATGTAGATGTGCATAGGGCCAGGGATGTGAAAAGGCTGCCTATGCCCTTTCCCTGACAATGCCTCAGCTCACAAGCCCACAGATGCAATCTTACATGTTTTGTAGATCAGACGCACCTAGCCTTGCCTCAAGCCACACTGTTTGTTTTCATGCCCATTTAAACTCAAATAAATCAAACCATTGTCCAAGCAGATGGTCAGTGAGAGAAATGGGACAATAATGAAGTAAATCAGTTTGAAATATGTTCAAATCTCCACACAAACTTGCCTCTTCAAAGATGACTGTCACCTTGGCGGATTCAGCCTGGAGGTGGATGGAGGCACCCCCTTGCCTCTAGCAGTCCTCTCCTGGAATAATCAAATAACTCTGCAAAGGAAACATCGGTAAGTCTCTGTGACAGCGTAAGATGGACTAAGGATGCTAAAAGCTTTTGCCAGCCCTCAAGCAATCTCTGGTCATTTGGTCTTACCCTCAGAAAGGAAGTTGTGTGTAAGCTTCATGGTACCTGGACTGCTTTTGATAACAGGCTGTGTTGCAAAACACTCTGAAAACCAAAGTTCCTCACAAAACTTAGCTGTACAGCTTTTTTCTCTATTTGGCCTCTGTCCTTACCCCACCTTGGTTTCTGGCTGAGCTCTGACAGCGGGCATGCTAATCCTGGGTTTGAATGAAGGACTAACTGTGCTACCAGCACGATGCAGAGCAACACCAAGGCTGTTGTAGATACTTCTGAATGTCAGAGCTCAGCAGCTGGACCTCTCAGGGGCACGGCAAGGTCCATGCCTCACTTGCTGATGCCTCCCTGCTTTTCCTTCCCATGACCTTGTGGCTGCAGTGAGGTGGAGTCCTTTAGTTTGCACCAGCAGGCCTCTGCCCATGCAGAATCAACAATAGGACTGGGACCATAGCTGACAGCATCCCCCTCTCTAGATCTATAAGCAAGTTCAAATCACTTTGCGATGGTTTGGCTCAAAAATATTGTGAGTGTCACAGCTCTAATCAGATCTAGGCACTGTTACAAGGAGCTTTCCTCTCAGTCATGAGCTCCGCTGTCATTAAAGGGTCGTGTCACCTTTAAAATTAAGCAAGGCCATATGGTATATGAAACAAGCAAGCAAGAAAGGAACAAAGAAAGAAAGCAAAAGTAAGTAGGTAAGAAAAAGAAAGACAGAAAGCAAAAGTAAGCAAGCAAGAGAAAGAAAGAGATTAAAAAAAAAAAAAAGGAGAGAAAGAAAATGACAGGAAGGAAGGAAGGAAGGAAGGAAGGAAGGAAGGAAGGAAGGAAGGAAGGAAGGAAGGAAGGAAGGAAGGAAGGAAGGAAGGAAGGAAGGAAGGAAGGAAGGAAGGAAGGAAGGAAGGAAGGAAGGAAGGAAGGAAGGAAGGAAGGAAGGAAGGAAGGAAGGAAGGAAGGAAGGAAGGAAGGAAGGAAGGAAGGAAGGAAGGAAGGAAGGAAGGGTCAAATATCAATGAGCTATGTTGCTTCCCCTTTTTCGTTAAATGCCATTTCCCCAGCCTGTAGCCAGAATCACTGTATTGTACTCCAGTGAAGGCAAATAGAAATAATATCCAGGGAAAAAAGAAGACATCTGAAAAAGGGAAAAGTTTTCCTACCTGGTATTATATGCAATTCCACACAATGTAACAGTGAAACATGGGCTGATATCTCTGTTTCTGTGAACATGCTATGTTTTAGAGGATGTTACTCTCAGAGCTTCTAAATTTTGTGACATAAACAGCAAACCTAATTCTCAAAAAAAGCACCTACCACACCTGATTACCATAACCAGGAGCACACACCTTTAAATCAAAAGTCAGTTGAGTTGGAAAAGGTTTAAGTTTTTTCAATAAATTACTTTTTATAATGACTATAAAAGTTATATAGTACACAGAGACTTGCTAGAGGTAGATACTTTACTGTACCTGAATTGCTGGGAATACTTCCTGAGACATAAAGCTGACAATCAGACATCTGAGTGTGTTTGAAAAACATCATCTACCAAAAGATTAAAATATGAATTTAGCAAAGTAATCCAGGAAGGAAATTCTTTGTTCTTTGTTGTTACTTATCATGGCAACTGAAGGGATGTAATGGTAAATGAACTTGCACTTTAATTTAAGAATAGTTGAAATATAGGAAGAGTTTGGGAACAAAATTATTTTTCACTGATAAATATATGGATTTTGACTGTTACTGAACTGTATTTCAACACATTTTTGTATTTTATGCCCATGATAAGTTATTAAACATATAAAATTGCCTTATTTATAGAGTGTAACAGCATTGCTAGTAATTGTGCCTCCATTTTTCAATGTAGCTACTATTTAGATGTGTATAGATTGTAGATGATCTTTTAATTACAAGGGGGGAAAGGGAATTGCTAGGAATAAAATGTTTGTTATTCTACAATGAAAGGGACAAAAGGAGCAATGATTCTAAATTAGCAAAAGTATTGAATTGCATTTTTTATATAAAATAAAGGACAATTAGGAGAAACAACCTTGTAGTTAGGATTGTTGAGAGAAGGTCGTGAGGAAGGTTGAAGGGGAGAAAACTAAGCATGTGAAACTGAGCATATCCCTGTGATGTGCAGCTTGAGGAGGAAAGGGAATTAACTAATGAATGTATCCAAACTACTGACAATTATTTTAAAGTGTTCCTGGAGAATTAGTGAGCTCTAAGAGGTCTGAAAAGAAAAGGGAGCATGTTATGGGTCTTTAAAAATGGCAGGGGAAGAGGAAGAGAAAGAGTGAACCTGTCAACTACCATCTGGTAAGCCTAACTTCAGTCTGCAGTAATATAGTGGAAAAAATATTAAAAGGTAAAAATCCTAAGCACTTAGGGGAGAATGGATCCACAACCAATAAACAGCATGGATTTATAAAGAATGGAAGAAAGGCACATGCAAGCATTTATTTCTTCCTATAATTGCAAAGTGGTGACTGAAGGGAATACAGTAGGTATAATATACACGCATACTAACATATAGTTCTGGATGTATGGGCTTCAGTAAATTTAATAGGATCTAACAATGTGACCAAAAAAAAAAAAAGATCCAGTGTAATTTTTGGGCTTCTAACACAGAGGCATCGTGTCATGTACCTGGGAAGTGATAGATGTCTCAGTGTACAATACTGATGAGATAGCACCTCGACTACTGCTTTCAGATTTAAGTACTTTCAGTACCAATAAAGGTGAACTGGAAGGAGTTCAAGAAGCATGAAAGGAAAAGGAAAGGCCTATAGAAACTATTTGGCTATGAAATATGAAATGAAAATAAACTTCTATAGCCTGGCCAAACAAGGGTGGGAAGAGTAAGCTCAGTGCCTCAGTGCTTACAGTGGAAGGTTTCTAATATAAACAAAACAGAGTCAGGTGTGAGAATGAAGACTGGACAGGGAGTAAATATTAACTGTACATGGCCAGAGCTCTGGCCTCTGCCTCTGCTGCAGATAGGGTGCTTGAAAGGAGCAGAGAGAATGAAGACTTACTCTGAGAGCTGGAAACAAGAGGGGAGCACTTAGTCAGACAGAGCTGCGCAAGGCAGAATTCAGGCTAAAGCAGATAAAAGCATAACATGTAGTTCTGTCAGTCCAGGGAATGGTTTGCCAAGGGGAGCTACACCTAGTTTTCCCAAAGCAGAAGCGCACATGCATGGGTAACCATGTGCATGAGGTGGGGAATGGCTTGAAGGGACTAAAGGGGCTTCTTTGGTGAAGGGAAAGAAAGGAAGAAGAGAAGAGATGGAGAGGAAGAGAAAACAAAGAGGGATACAGAGGGAGGGAGGGAAGGGAGGGAAGGGAGGGAGGGAGGGAAGGAAGGGAGGGAAGGGAGGAAGGAAGGAAGGAAGGGAGGAAGGGAGGAAGGGAGGAAGGGAGGAAGGGAGGAAGGGAGGAAGGGAGGAAGGGAGGAAGGGAGGAAGGGAGGAAGGGAGGAAGGGAGGAAGGGAGGAAGGGAGGAAGGGAGGAAGGGAGGAAGGGAGGAAGGGAGGAAGGGAGGAAGGGAGGAAGGGAGGAAGGAAGGAAGGAAGGAAGGAAGGAAGGAAGGAAGGAAGGAAGGAAGGAAGGAAGGAAGGAAGGAAGGAAGGAAGGAAGGAAGGAAGGAAGGAAGGAAGGAAGGAAGGAAGGAAGGAAGGAAGGAAGGAAGGAAGGAAGGAAGGAAGGAAGGAAGGAAGGAAGGAAGGAAGGAAGGAAGGAAGGAAGGAAGGAAGGAAGGAAGGAAGGAAGGAAGGAAGGAAGGAAGATCTCAGTGTAACACCTCACCGGGTTTGTCACTGCATACACACCCAGTGTTGTCCCTGAAACTGGGACACCATTAGGCTCTTCCAGCCGTAGCCTATTTCAAGAACATATATTTCCTGGTGTGTGTGTGTAAATGAATACATAACACCTCCCGAGAGCCTCTCAACTCCTGTCCAAGCACAGCCCTGAGCCCATAAACTTCAGCTTCAAAAGGAAGACCAGAGGACTAATTATTTTCTTCCCCATGCGGAGTTATTTTACATTTCCACAAATATTTATTTATTTTTTTTTACATTTCCATGTAATTTCGTACGTCTGGAGCCCCGCGCCGGTCCTTCCACAGTCGACATCAGCCCCGCAGCCTTCGAGGCGGGCCATGCACTTCTCCCACTGCCCAGGAGATGGTGCTGTGGATTTTGGATTGGGAGCTCAGCGGCCGGGGCCGGGGCTGGAGCCGGAGGGCCGGCAGGTCCCCTCCGGGCCACCCGGTGGGTCTCAGCGGAGACCCTGAGGTGCCATTGATCCCTCTGCAGCCCTCCACTTTCCTTTCCATCTTCAGAGGTCCCCTCCCGAGATGCAGGGCCGCCCATCTGCAGGTGGCATCCCTCACCCCAAGGTGCCCCCCCCATCTCTTTTGCGATGTAGGGTTAAGCCCATCAATGCAGTTTTTCTCCTCCTGCGAAGGACCGGGGACGGGGAGAATGCTTTCCTCCATTTCGCAGCCCCTCGCCCCACGTGCCCTCCCGAACAAACGCACCCGCCAAGTCCCAGCACCCTGCACGCCCCCCTGAGCCCCCTGGCCCCAGGATGCTGCGCCGGGCGTTACAAGAGGGTGAGAGCATCGCGCTCCTCTCCTCCCCTACACGCGGCCCCGAGATGCCAGTGGGCTCCCAGGCCCCTGTCTGCCTCTGGAAACACTTCCCACTCCAGGGATCCCCCCACCAGGCATCCCGTGGCTACCTCTGGACAGACACCTCTGAGGAGGTTTGCACTAGGAGCGAATGCAATGCGGGTGTAATTTTCTTTCTTTTTTACTGCCTTTGCTTCACCCTGAACCTAAATAAAGTTTGCCCAAGAGTGAAGACAACACGCAAACAGCCGCGGCGAACGAAAGTGCTCTCCGACAGCTGACCTAGCGCTGGCAGAGCCGGGCAGACTCTGCAGCTGGGGGTGCACCCCGCTGCACGGGGACCTCGGCGCCCGGCTCTGCTCTCCCCGGCTCGGCGTGCTGGGGGCGGGAGGGACGCGGGGCTGAGCCGCTGGAAGAAGGAACGGGAACTTGGGAGTGACCCCAAGTCCTCAGCTTGCTGCGGGGGCCGTCCAGCCCAGAGCGGGCAGAGAGAGGCTGCCTTCATCTGCCTAAAATCTACCTCGCCAGCATTCAGCTCCTGGGAGCCTTTAGGGAGAATTTGGGAAGTATCCTTCCTCCCAGAGGCTTTTCAGCAAGCGGATAGCCCAGCCCTAGGGAGAAGGAAGGGGGTTTTTAACTTCTCTCCCAGGTGGGGAGCAGAACTAAATGACTCTCGAGTAGATCTTGCAAAAGACGTCATGAAGAATTGGTAATCGCTGTGCTGCCCGCTCTCACCTGTATTCTGGGGACCCTCCAGCCTCCTCGCACCCCCAGCCCCTGCCTCTCTTCACTGCCCCCACCCTGAGCCCGGCCGCTCAAGGGGGTGGGTGGGTGATGCTCCAGAGGGGCCGGCGCAGTCCCTTCTGCAACGCGGCTCTGGGTTGCTCGTTTCCCAAAATAATGACCCGAGTGGAGTCGGAGTCGGTGGCGGAGGGCTGCGGTGCAATTAAACCAGGTAACGAGACGCTGGGCAGATGTGTTTTCATTGCGCTGTAAGATAAACGCAGTGTTAAATGCCTGACAACTTCCCAGAAGCAATCAGCAAAAGTTTACGAGTGCATAAACCTCAAAGACCATTCCTCGGTATTTTTATAAGCCCCGCACTTAAAGCATCTATAAATTCTTCTGCTTGCTTCCAAACTAAAGTTCCCGGAGACTACTAAACAGCCACTTCTTCAGGAGGGGTGCCCGGAGGAGTGGGGAGAGACAGATCACAACAGGCGGGGCCGAGGAAGCAGAGAGGGGCTCTCTTTTTGTTTCCCCCACTTCTTCTTGCCCCCAACCCACCCCCTCGCCAAAGTTTGGCAGAAAGTTGGCGTAACATGGCAAGTCACAGATGAAGGCATCGGCAACAAGACTAGGACACGTCAATGTTTGAAAAACACAGGACAGAGCCAGAAGGAAAGGGAAAGGAAAGGATGGAGAGAAATGAAAGGAAGAGCGAGGTGGATGAACGGACGGGCAGAAGCGGGGACAGGCGCATGAACAGACCCGCAGACCGATGAGCAGCCGGCGGGCTGGGGGGCGGGACAGGGACAAGCACAAAGCTCAGACGAAGAGAGAGAAAATTCAGATGCAGAGCGTAAATCTGAGCGAAAGCAGCCGAGGGCAAGAGGAGGCGGCCGGGACCTCCTGCAGGTCCCCGCAGTGTCCCCGTCCGCCTGCCCCGACGGCGCGGCCCGGCAGTGCCCGCCACCCCTCGGGGCAACCGGCCTCGCCGGCGTGCGCCGTCCCCAAAGTGGGAGGCAAAAAGAGGGGAGGTAGCACTAGTGAACCCCCAGATCAGCGGGAGAGAGCGAGCCGGAGACCTCTGTGCTCGAAGAGATAAACCGAGAGGAATGAAATGTTCCCCTCAACCATCGGGTAATTGCAACAGCACCCGTCGTCCTTAAGTGACCACTTGAGTTTTACAAGTTGGATACTAAAGACATTAAAAAAAAAAAAAAAAAGGCAAACAAAAAAAAAAACCCACAAAAATAAAACAACACACCCCCCCATGGCGATTATAAAGCCCTTTGTTTATAATCCCGGGGAAAATGAAGTTGCTAATTTGAAAACAATAAACCTAAAATGCCTTTGGATTAATAACGATAGAGGTTAACCGTGGCAACCCTGGGAAAGGGGGAGGGGAGCGCGGCGCTCGGTGACTGCGCTTGGATGGCGACCAGGGACAAGCGCAGCAGCCAAAGGGGGCTGGGGGGTGGTGTGAGACCCCCCCTCACTTCGGAGGGCTCGGGTTGTGTGTTCGCCTCTGATCCGGAGACACGAAGTGAGGAAGGTCTGTATTGTAGTCATGTCCTCGCTAGATGAAATCTCAGTCAATTACTTTGAAATCCGCAGCTTGGCTTCTTTTCATTCTTTCCAGGTGAAAATTCAAACGTTTTCTGTTGTCGCCTGGTCTTTTCTTTCCCGAAACAAGGCACCCAACTGTTCTGATATTACCATTCAAAAACAGGTTCTGTGGCAAACCTCATTTGTGAATCTATTACAGAGATTAATAGATTATTTCTCCTTTTTCAACTAATTCTCAGTGGGGAAATTTAACCATATGGTAAGGAGAGAATTAGAATTTCATCACATTAGAGCAAAATGTAATGAAAAGAGTCCAACACCTGGGGCCAACTCTGAAAGACACAATTAAAAGGTTTTTAATGAAACCAGAGAAACCAAAAAAATTCATAGCCTTCAGTAATTCTGCCACATAAGAACGATTTACTGAAAGTGTTGGGAAATATTGTTTTTACTGATGTCATAAGGATGAAAACCTGCCACTAAATACTCTGTGCGCGTACAGTAAAGCGAGAGCGAGCTGCTCGCCTCCGGCACTGGAGGAGCAGTGGGACAAAATGCAGACTAACCCTAGGGTGGCCCCTTCAGCTTCTGGGATACCGCAGGGGAGGTTGTGCTCGGCTCCCAGGAGCAGCCCCGGGCGGGAGCGGGGGCCGGTGCGCCCCGGGGAAACCGGGGGACGGGGGCCGCCCGCGCCTCGACACCGGCGGCGGCATCCCGGCGGTGGGGAGCGCTGGGAGGGAGGGAGCTGCATAGAGTTGGTCAGCCACAAATAATAAAAAAAAAAGTTTGGTGGGTTTTGCCCTTTCTCACCCCTCCCCGCCTCCTCCTCCCCGGGTCGGTTCATTTTCAAGGTAACGGACGGGGCTTTGTACTTTTTATAGGAACACGGGGGATAATCACTCGAACGCGGCAATCTGCTACTTGAAAACGGGCTGATGGGGGGAGGAGGAGGGGAACCTCCTCGTAGTTCGGTCTCCGTTTGGTGGAGGGGGATCAGAGGGGACTGGGGACCATCAGTCTTCCAGGCGGACATTGGCGGTGGGCAGGGGTGGGCACGGCGGTTCGGCTCGGTCCGGGTTCTTTATTATTTGTGGGTTTTTTTCCCATGCGATGCTTTTCGGGAAAACGGGTGGGGATGGGAGGGGGCTATAAGTTAATGTAAATGTAAAGGGGTGGGTGGGCTGGGTTGGGGGGAGAGGGTGTCACTCCTAACTCCGGGGCGAAGTTAGCAGAAGTCTGCTGGCAGCACTCGGAAAGGGAAGTGTTGAAGTGGGCTTTTCTGCAGTGCAGGGCTGTAATTTGCTGAAGGAGGCAAAGAACATCCTTCGATCTAAGTAGGGCTTTTAGTGTGCTCATTGATGAGTGAAAGTCGCCACACATGTCAAGCTAAAGGCAGTTGTTGGGTTACTAACAGGACACAACGTCTTGCAAACATATGCGTTAAGCTGTGTATACAGATGGCAGGGAGAATAATGGAGCAGGCGCCTCTTATAAAGCTCTAGCTGCTGCCTGTCTCCAGACCTGGGAAATGAAACTATTCAGACTCAGGGCCAGATAGCGCCTGGGATTGTTTGTTACCGTTTTAATCCTATTAATTAAAACGTTAACCTGATTGGGTAGAAAGCTCTGTCCCAACAGGCGAGTCTTCTTCATAATAACCTACTCTCAGAGATAATGATGTAAAAGACTCCCCCGTCTGCGGCGGCTGCTGGTTGATGGGTCCGGAAATCTCTTGAAGGTGAATCCAAGCAAGATAAACGGTGGAAGCGGCTCCTCTGGCAGCGCACAATGCCCCAGCGCGGCGCCTGCTGAGGGCGAGCCGGAGCCACCGCCACCGCCGGAGCCACCGCCGGAGCCGGAGCCACCGCCACCGCCGGAGCCACCGCCGGAGCCGCATCCCGAGCCGCCGCCGGAGCCACCGCCACAGCCGGAGCGGGAGCAGGGGCAGCCGCGGCGCCGGGCAGGGCGCAGCCCCGGCGGGAGCCGGGAGGCGGTTTCTGCCAGCGGGACGCCGGGGAGCCGCCCGCCGCGGCGCGGAGCCTTGGAGGAGCGGGCCGGGAGCTGAGGGGGGCGGAGGAGGCGGAGGCGGCGGCGAGCGGGGCGCCGATGGAGCGGGCGCTGGGGCTGCCCGCAGAAGAGGACCTCTTCCACAAGAGCCTCGCCGCCTCGGCCAAGCGCATGGAGTCCGCCTTCCGCTCGCCCCCGGGGCTCGACCTCTCCCACCCCCGCGACCGCCAGCCCTCGCCTCTCGCCTGCTACGAGGCGGCGGAGCCCGAGGCGCTGCTGCAGCCCGGCGTCGGCGGCGACCCGCTGGCGCTGCCGCCGGGCTCCGTCTGCGTCAAGTACGGCGAGAGCGCCAGCCGCAGCTCGGTGGCCGAGAGCAGCGGCGGCGAGCAGAGCCCCGACGACGACAGCGACGGGCGCTGCGAGCTGGTGCTGCGCGGCGCCGGGGGGGACCCGCGCGTCGCCTCGCCGGCTGCGGGCGGCGGCGGCGGCGGCGGGGGGGGCGGGGGGCTGAAGGCGGCCGAGGGCGGCTGCTCCAACAGCCACGGGCACGGCGGCAGCAAGAAGTCCAAGGAGCAGAAGGCGCTGCGCCTCAACATCAACGCGCGGGAGCGGCGGCGGATGCACGACCTGAACGACGCGCTGGACGAGCTGCGGGCCGTCATCCCCTACGCGCACAGCCCCTCCGTGCGGAAGCTCTCCAAGATCGCCACGCTCCTCCTGGCCAAGAACTACATCCTGATGCAGGCGCAGGCCCTGGAGGAGATGCGGCGCCTGGTGGCTTACCTCAACCAGGGCCAGGCCATCTCGGCCGCCTCCCTGCCCAGCTCTGCCGCCGCGGCGGCAGCGGCGGCAGCGGCGCTGCACCCCGCCCTCGGCGCCTACGAGCAGGCGGCCGGGTACCCCTTCAGCGCCGGGCTGCCCCCCGCCACCTCCTGCCCGGAGAAATGTGCCATCTTCAACAGCGTCTCCTCCAGCCTCTGCAAACAGTGCACGGAGAAGCCTTAAGCGCCCTTGCCGCCGCCGCCGTTACCGCCCCCCCCGCGCCGCCGCGGCCCCGGGGAGCGGCCACAGCCGGCGGTGCGGCCCCGGGCCGGGGGGCGCGGGGGTGGCGGAGGGACTGACCGCTGCCCTGCCCCCGCCTCCCTCCGCCCGCCCGCCTATCGCTTCTCTCCTCGGGTTTGGCCGAGCCGGGACCGCGACGGGAGCTGGGGGGGGGGGGCGCGGGCCGGGGGTGCCCCGGGAGGGACCCCCGGGGCCGGGAGGTGCGGGAGGGGGGCGCGCCATGGAAGGGCCACTGCTGCGCGTCCGGACAAAGGAGCGGCCGGGAAAGAGCAGGCCGGGCTGGGAACCGGGGCTAGCGCCGGGGAAGGGGACGGAGAGCGGCCCCCACACCCGGTGCGGGCGAGGGGACCCGCGGTGACGCGGACGCGGAGGTGGATGGGTCAAATCAGAGAGGGCACTTCAACGCAGAGTTGTTTTGGTTTTTTTTTTTAATTATTAGCATTATAATTATTATTATTATTCTGAGCCAGGAAACAAACAAACTTGAAATGTAAACTTATTATTTAAGCGACTCGCAGAAACAAAGAGACTGGACCATTGCTATGGAAGACTTTGTATTTTTTAACGTCTCTAAACTTCGATCCTGTGAAAATGCACAAAGTTTGGTGAGAGTGATTTAAAAAAAAAAAAATAATAATCGAGAGAGTTAAACAGAAAAGACAAAAAATTACCGATCAAACCCCCTACTCCGTGTGGCTGAAAGTATCGCATTTTTAAAAGAAATATTTATGTGCACCTTGTTTCTCTCCACTTTGCAATGATGTATAAACAAGACACGCTATTTATTTGTTATTCTTTGAAAATGACCCTTCCACACCGACAATATTTATCACGTGTTAAGGTCAGGGGTCTTATGTGCAGTTACTTTAAATGCTTCTAAAATTCTGTTTATGGATTAACTTTAACTGTGTGCCAAGTGTTTAAAACGTTTTATTTGCCAACACCGTATAACCAGAAATGTTGCTGTATCCGAGCTGCTTAGGTTTATGAAAGGTCATCTGGATTTTAAGTTGCATCGTCCCTGTATTTCAATTGAGCTTTAATAAATTGCTTCAGTCCAAAAATTACAGGAAAGGTGTATTCTTAATTGCTCAACCAACTGAGTTTTGAAAGGGTATTCTTTGCGTTATAACAGGTAATGCCTGTTTACTTTTACAAGGCATCAGAGCAATACCTGCTACACTTGCCAAGCCAATGTTTTCCCAGGCGCTGTGTTTTCAAAGGTATAATTTAAACCGCTTTTAACGTGTGTGTAAATCATTTTGACGGTGGAAGATTATTTAAGTTGAAATACTTTAAAATACTTTAAGCTGATTTACAGAACGCGTGGAATAATGATATCTTTTTTATTTTTTTTTTTCTGGGTGGGGGTGGGTGGGAGGGTGGAGTTTGGTTTGGGTGTTTTGGGTTTTTTTTGGAAGAAAAAAGAGAGATGAAGAGCAAGAAGTAGCTATTTACCCAAAGTGAGCCTTCAGTTTGAGTTTGCATGGCTGGGTGGCTGTCTCTCTGCCATTTGTAAATCAAGGAATTGTTTTCTTTCCTTTATTTTTCTTTTTTCTTTTCAAAACCGAGTACTGCTATTTTCCACTACTTGCAGATAATACAAATTCGGACTGTCAGGTTGAATGGCAAAATAGGAGCCATGATGGATCTGTTGGCAGGTCACGGATGTGTAAAGAGTGATATATATTAAATAGGTCAGTCAGACTATGACAGCAATGTATGATCGTTTGTATGTGTATCTATGTCGGAAAGAATCTTTATTAAAATATTTTGAACAAACGCTTGTATTATGCTGTGCTTTGTTAAGTGTGTATCTCTAGATTTAAGGGGGGGGGGGGGAGGGATAGTTTCCTTTACCTTGCTCTGGATGCTCCCCAACACCCCCGTCCCGCCCCCCACTCCCAGCTCAGGGTGTCCCACGGAGAGGGGGCGAGAAGTTCCTCCCCGCGGTACATTTCTCCCGCGGCGGGGGGAGCCCGGCGGTGCGGGGCAGCCGTGGGGCAGCAGCGGGCCCTGCCTACCCACTCCACGCGCTCCCCTCACCACCCGACCCGTTGGGGCTGAGCTGCGGGGCACCCACCCTCTCTCACCTCCTTCGTACCTCCCAAGTTCAGGAGCCGCCCCTCCCTTCGGGAACCCCCTGCCCTGCCCCACACCCGAACACAGAGGGAGCAGGCATCTCCCCAGGGCTGCCCACCCTGCGCTGGGCCCGGCCCAAGGGTGTCCCCCCCCACGCCCCGCGGGCGGTCTGAGCCGGCGCCGGGTGTCCGCGGAGCCGCCTCTCCCAGCGGCAGCAGCACACGCGGGGGAAGGGGGATAAATATTTTCTGCTCCACTTCCCATCAAAAAAGATTAATCAGAACCTGTAACTTTTCAGGAAACATAACTGTAAAGTGCCACGGAGCTGTGGGAAGGCAGCCCGGAGAGGGTGGGCAGATCAGCCCCCAGGCGCAAGGAGAAGCGTCTCTCAGCATTTGCTAGACAAAGGCTGGGTGCGTCTAATTATGATTATTAAAACAATTTCCATGACGATGTCTAATATTATGTTAATTTGAAAACAACTGTGTATGAAAACTGTCGACTATAATACCTAAATTCATTTAATGAAACACATCGTTAAGGCAATTAAACCTCCTGGATGTGATTAAGGAACATAATTACGACACTGTTCTGCGCCATAATTGGGTGTCTTTAATCAAGGGGTAAAGTGATCAGCAACACAGCCATTAGTTTGTATTGTTCTGTCTCTGCTGTCCATCATTCTGATTAGGAATTAACCACCGCCACCAGCTTGGCGTGGTGCGTGCCTGTGTGTGTGTGTGTGTGAGAGTGTGAGCGTGTGTTCGTGCATACGACATCGCGGGACACGACTGCTGTGAGATTTACCGCTCAGGATCTCTGGCCACCGAGCGGGCTTCCCGCAGAGGTTCCCCAGGGGACGGCTGCTCGGCTCCGCCCGGCCGTGAGACGGGGGAGGCAAGCGAGGTCCCAGCAAACTCCTGGGGCGGCCGGGACGTGGGCTAGGGGCAGGGCAGGGGGCTGCGGGAGGGCCACCCTCTGCTCCCCGGGTCCCGGGACAGGCCCGTGGTGCGGGCGGTGTGTGCGGGGCCGGGGCGGCCGCTGCCGTCTGTGGCACCACGAGCGGTTTCTCCCTTCACCTCTCGTCTGCTTCTGCTTCGGAAAAGCGGGATGAAAACGCTTGTCGTTCCTAACTGTCGCTGCCGCCCGACTTTGGGCTCGCACGCATCCTCCTGGCTTGCTTTGGAGGGGGCAGCTGGAGCTGTGCCGGGCAGAGGTGCTGTCACTCCCGGCCTCTCCCTCCGCTCTCTCCTCATCACGAAGACGCCGGGCCGGTTCCTGGGCAGGTCCTGCCGATGCCAGCACCGTGTGTGCCGGGGGTGGGGGGAGGAGAGATGCTCCTCCGCCCCCCTTAACGCTTGATAGATCACTTAGCCAAAAATGAGCGTGTCCTCCGTCAAAAGAGCTTCTTTCCCGTTTCCAACCGCCCCACCGAACCGGAATCTCCCTCTGCCCCCGCCGCTCAGCCCGGCTCCTCTCCCCCGGCCCCTTCCCCCGGCCCTGAGCCTGAAATCGTCCCAGCATGAGTGACATTGGCTTTCCTAATGTAATGACTGATGAAAGATATAATCATGTGTTAAATTGAATCCTCCGCTTAACTGTTAATGGTGTGCTCTGGGCACATTTACGTATTAGATGCTATGGTAACTAATTACCACTAGAAGAAGGGATAATACACTTTCCAGACTTTGACAAATAATTATGAGTGTTCACATCCCTGCTAGCAGCAGTTGCAACGGATCTGCTGGAATGAGTAAGTGAATAAATGAATGGGTAAGTGAACTTGTGTGCATGGAGGGGACTAGATAATGAATAGTGGTCAAGTGAGTTTTCTTATTAAAACCTTTAATGAAAATGTGATTTAGGGTGGAAGGGGGAAAAAAAGTGCGACGCGGCCTCTAAACGTAATTAAATCGCGTAATATAAACATCAGAAACATAAATAAGTTTGCTTTTAATTAAAACGCAGCAGTCAAAGTAAATTATCCACGTGCTCGGAAACTTTAGAGCAGTTAACACTTTTTTTTTTTCTTTTTTCTTTTTTGGTGGCGGTGTTGGTGGCAGGGGGGAGATTATTGGGGGGGCAGAATAAACGAGCCAGGACTCCGCCACTCTCTCCAGGATCATTTGTAACTTTGATCGCACCCGCTGCCACCAGGCCGGAGGGATCCGGAGGCTTTAATGAGCCGGCGGAACGGCTCCTTGCCGCAGCGGGACAAAACTTTGGGGAAGTCGCGCTGGGCTCCGCGCCGGCCCCGCTCCCCCCGCCCGGTCGGTGGGGCAGGGTCCCGGCTTGGGGGTCTCCGGCGCTAGCAGAGCCCATCGCAGGCTTAATGCCGGCTCCCTGTGAAGCATTGCGCTTGGCTCAGGCAGGCGCCGCAGGGGTTAAACCGCTGTTGCCCGCCGCCCGGGGATGCTGCCGGGAGCGAGATCCAGCGTGGGTACCCCGGCCCCCAGCCTGAGGCTGGGGCTGCTACCAGCCGGCCATCCGCATAAGGGACATCTGCTAAATGAGCAAAAAGCTGCAGCCAGCCCCGTTTCCCCTGGTCACTCATCAGCTCATGGTCACCCAGCCTCCCCCCTCCCCCCAAGCGCTCCGGAGGGACATTTGCTGTGGTTCGGCTGGTTCTCCAGCCTCGGGAAGGGTTAAATCCTTCCCCAAGCCCCTAGTTGCCCTTGTCCTCTCAACCTGATTCAGAGACGTGTAATAAAATACGAAGCAAATTTATGGTCTGTTTCAAGCACTTTACTGCTGTATTTTTAAATTCATATATGCACATATAAGAACTATGATCTGTGAATAATTTGAAATGCTATAGGAAAATGATGCATTTTAGATCAAACATAACCGTTTTCTTACATAATTGTCTCGGATTAAAATAAAAAGAAAGATACATTTCGAAGGGAGACAAAGCTGAAAATCTAATGAGAGCCATAAACTGCTAGACAGCCATAAATTAACGTCTTCATCAAACACTGAAGGGACCACTGCTTATCTAAATCAACAATTATTTCTTCCGATAAGTTGCAGAACAGATTGCCCCTCTAATACTATTTTTAAATCCTCATAATTGAGGATTAGGGGCAAACAATCGCCTTCCCAGACTAAACCTCCTCTCCACCAGCCGAAGCCCTCCAAACTCCCCCAACACCCAGACCTCCTCGGGGGTCCTGTCCTTTTTTTCCCACTCCAGAACCTCTGGAAGCATGGCTTGCTTCAAATAAGGGGCGGCAGGAGTCTCCCCTCACCCCGCTCCCCATCTCTTTCTGGTTTTGGAGGAGCTCGGAGGAGTAGGGAGCGCAGGCGGGCGCCGGGAAGGGCGCAGGGATGTGGGTGCGTCCGCGGGTCCCCCCGCCGCGGCATCCCGGAGCGGAGTCATCCCGCAGCCGCGGCATCCCCCTGTGCTGGACGAACAACTTCATCAGCCCCCAGCTCAGATAATGCCCATCCACTTTTCAGTTTCGAAGCTTTAGCGAGGCGACACTTCCCTCAGCTATCGCGACCTGCGATGCCAGCTTTGCGAGAGCCTGCTGCAAAGATTGCATCTTTAGAAGGCAGCTGAAAAATACGTTTAGAAGATAGCCGATTCCCTGGCTCACAGGATGGAAATGAGACAGACTTGCTGCCTGTAGGAGGTTAGCGACTAAACTATTTGGAAGAAAGAGGTAGTTGGAAAGATGAGCTAACAGGAAAGAAGTCACTGTCAAAAGTCATCACAGGGTCTTTACTGCCTTTTTCTCTCCCTGTAGCCTGAACGCAGACTTTTATTCAACTTTGCTGGACTCAGAGCTGCTGCTTGGGGAAAGAAAAAATACAAACCAACACATCAGTGTCAAAATCGGTTTAACAAAATCTTGCAAGATAGAATCCTGCAAAGCTCCTAGCAGGAACAGCTGAAGCTTAAGCTTCTTTCGAGTATTTATTTCAGTGTAAATAGGTTCGAAGATGAGCACATATTTCTGCTATTACAAATGATGTATTCACACAACTTCAGTACCTGAGATCCCAGGCAAGCCTGATAGGATAGGCTATGTAGACACAGCACTACTTTATACGAGGATAAAGATCCCACTACAGTTTAATTCTTTGCTTTCAAATGAAAATGGAACCTTTTCTATTTTATATATGCTTCTTTATATGCAGCCACTATTTCTTCATTCTTATTACTATTTATAAACATGACATATGTAATATACACAAAAATAACCGAAGGATCACAGTACTTTCATAAGTGCAGTTTTAAGAGGTGTTTTTTACTGAGATCATCTTTCTGATCTGTTGTGAGTACTGGGACATGACTAGAGTACTGGGACATGTACATAGGCTGGTTTAGGTAATAGGCAAGAAAATACTTTACTTTCTATGGTCTGACAGTTAAAATAGCTCTATTCATATGAATTAAGCGTATGTCATGCATAAATTGATGCCTCGAATAATTTTAAAATACAGTGCAATAGAAGTAACATCAAGAAAGCACCTAGTGTCACACCAAATATTAGATAAAATACAGTGTTAGGAGGTCTTATCAATTCCCCATCACAGACCATCACAGAAAGCTCACTCAGAAATGTGTCCTTCAAGAAATCTCAAACAATGCCACTTTTTATCTACAAACTTCAGTAACTTCTAATATAATCTGGAGTTAAAGCAATTGCACAGTTACATTTATCAAACCCAGAAAAATGCTGCAGGTCTATCTTCACCAGGACATATCTTGAACAACTGTCACAGGCATACCTGACAAGCATTTCTGCATGAAGGAATGAAGAAACACTCATGTCTTTGGGGGACAACCTTCGTATTAAACACCTACTTGTAGAACTCAGTAGCTACAGCGATACCTAGAAAAGACACGTTGTGCTTTGCTGGTGCAGTGCTGTACATTGTAACAATTTTTATTCATTTCCCCTTTTCAAATGAATGAGCTGAGAGGACAGAATATTTTGCACTAGGTAGTACATCTTGTACACAGAGGTTTGCAGAAGGAAAAGCCTAGAAGCTGTATTTGGGAATCACTAGTGGATTGCAGATCTTTATACTGGTTTTGAATAATGTCCTATGAATGTCAGAAGTACCACTGTTATTTTTTTTTGTCTCATTGGATAATAACTGGCTTAAGTTTGATGGGGGGGTGGTAAAACAAACTTGGTCATTTCCTAAATTCAAAGGAGTTGCTCCACGCCAGAGCTGAATTAAAGGGTTTTTTTTCCTTCCAGAAAATACCTTTCAATATCAAGTAACAGAAAAATGTGTTATGCTGAATAAATAATTTAAAAAATGAAAGCAATAGTTGTGAATCTGTGAGAAAAATGTAAATGTAAGCTGGAAAAAAATACCATGGACAGTCATTCAATATTAAAATAGATATATTCATTTTTACTGTGTCCTTGAAATACAAAATTCACTGAAGATGTTAGACTACTAAAATAATGAAGTTTCAATTTTCTTGCTCAGAAATTCACAATATACCTTATTCAATCTAAAAGCCTTAATGATGGATATTTACTATTAAAATAGAAGCTAACTGATGTTCATCTATATACAAAATGTCAGTTTGCACAATTAAAAGAAACTCACAATCTTTTGAATGTCAGAAAGTTCAATAATGATGAAATAAAAGATCATTTTTAATTCTACAAGAGAAATTCACAGACCAGTAATTAGTCATAAAAACAGCAATGCCAAACATAGTGACATGCAACTGGCTTAAAACCATGAACTAAAGGACAACTCTTACATGTTTTTATGTTAGCACATTAGGACATATTGGCAGAGATGTGAAAGTCTAATTTGCAAACAGGTACATACAGACTAGCATGGTCTTTTAAGTAATGTAACAGTTAAAAAAGTTTACAGTAGCTTATAGCAGTACTGAGTGCCAGCATGAAAATGGAGAATATACAGTCTCTAAATTAAAATAAGAATAATAATTTAAAAAAATCACATTTTACCATTCATGATGAATTCACTTTTCTTCTCAGGTGCTCTAAAGGGCCATACTGACTTAGTAAACCTATTTTATATGAGAAAAAAGTTGCTTTTTTTTTTTTTTTTTTTTTTTTTTTTTAATAGCAGAAGATATTATCAATATAGCCATAGGCAGTGACAGCTTACAGCCGGAGGCTGGTACCGACCAGCCGAGTCACATCTCAAACTAATCAGTGAGTGCACCATTTCACTGGAGGAACAGCAGAGAAACTCAAGGGACACCTGCATGCTCCTCCCAGATGACCCTGCGTCTGCCAGGTGAGCGGCTGAGCCAAGCAGGCATTGCTGGGCTTGCAGGGCAGACCCCCCTGCTGAAGTGGAGAGGAGGCACAACAAAGCACAAGGTCTGCCTGCCTCCCACCACTCACCCCTGCAGCACCACTGCCACTCGAATGCTTGCAAACAGCACTGCTGTTTCTGCTGAGATGATTTTGCCATCTTAGTGCCCCATTGACAGACACCAAGAGCTGATTGCTCCTGGGTTCTGCGGCAGAGGTCATCAAAAACTGTATTGTGCCCTAGGTCATTAAATGCTCTCCTTGGCACAGCACGTTACAGCCTGCTTGGCTCCAGCTGGGACCTCCTGGCATGGTGCATGCTCACCCCATTGTGCTGCTATGGCTTATGGACCAGGAATACTGACACCGTGGGCCTTTCACTCCCTGCTCTACAGAGACTGAGTCACTCCTGGTCAGACCCGCTGCTGACTCTCAATAAGTTACCTCCTCAGCTGCTGACTACATGGACCAGAAGGGCTTAATGTGTCCTCTGTCCTGCTCGAGCTCTCATGACCTTCTCATGACTGACCTCCTCTGCAGCTGGGGTATGCAAAGGTAGTGATGCATTGTTTACCAGCAAAACCCATCTACCAGGAGCATGGGTTACCAGGGACACGGTTCCAGGACAAACCGGGCAGGCCCTACTTTTTGATTATTTTGGTGCCCGAGCAAAAAGAGCAACTGACTCTTATCCCAACAAAATGCTAGCCTCTTGTGTGGTGCAAAGAGTGCTCTCCAACCCTGACGCAAGGCCTCCAAGTGTCTTCATGGAGGTTTCCTGCAGCTCCTGGGAAAGATTCTGACCCTTTTTTTTTCTTTTAATGGAAGCATGCCCTACAGATTTAATTTGCTGTTTTGGAGACAATCTAGCTCTTATTTTAATTTCAAAATAGATACTATTCAAACTGATCAGCAATTAATCTGACATTACTAATGATTTGCATGTACTTTTGGCACAGTCCTGTTATGTCCCACCAAATTATGCAGCAGTCTGTCATATTGTAATTCAAAATCCTAAAAATAGAACACAATTATTAAAAAAAAGTCTTCTGTTTAAAACAAATACCTACTGTTATTTTTGCAGTTGCTTCAGGTTTGTTTCAAAGTTGGATGCCAAAGAAAGATTTATCTTTCATATGGCATGAGACATTTTACAGCTTACATTTAAGCAATAACGGAATACAGTCAACAGTGTAATGATACCAACATTTCCTCTCTCAATAAACCAGGCTCTAATGTCCAAACTGGATTGTGAGCTATGGCTGAGTACAGAATAGCTCCTACAGAGTAACTACAGCAGTAAGTAACTTGAGTACAAGAATCTCTCCATGAAACCAAATTTTATTCTGAGGCACAAAGCAATAATAAGCTTTTGCTGTTGATTAAGTGGTGAAGCAAAGTTAAAGCTTTTAATCAACTGCAAAGCCCATTCAATGTAAGTGTACTCCAACACTGTAGACATTATTGATATTATATATGAAGTGAAAATGTTTATCCAATATATCTCACAAAACCACAATTTTCTCCTTAGAGGATGTGGAATATGGCTGTGCCAATCTCTGAAAGCCTTTCTACTGGTGCTGACGCTTCTTTAGGATATGTGCTTTACAGGAATAACTAAACAGGCTTCTACACAAATAGCAATAAATAATTCTTATCCTTAGTATGTACGTAGCAGTTTCCATTGATAGGCCATTAAGTGCTTTAGAGATGAGTAAAATTTCTGATTTTACAAGACTTATGATAGCACATCCCAATGAGAGATGTTTTTTGGGAACACAAGGCAAAGCCCACAGACATGGCTACTCTCCCATCACAATTATCATCTTGGCAAATTGAGACTGGACAGTCACGCAAATCCTCATCAGTCTCTGAAGCGATGGCTGGGAAGAGAGACAGGGTCTAAAAACCTCAGATCCTGTGCACTAGGAATTTCATTTTTGAAACAAGAATTGGTCATCCAGTGAAGTGGATTGGGCAGCCAGTATACAGATAACTTCAGTGGCTGCCCAGGGTTTTCACTTGTTCGAATTTTGGCCCCAGGAAAGAGATTCTTTTCCAATTTGTAGATGAAGAAGTCTGTTTCCAAACACAGGTCACACTACCCTACCTATGCATAACTTAGGCACAGTAAAACAATATTCAAAACTAGTTTTAGATACCACACTTGCCCTTGAAGCCCTTCTTTTGCCTTTTTGGAGAAACAAACACAAGAAATGGTCAAAATAAACGTGTTACTAGAAAACAGTGAGACAAACAGAAGGTAATTTTTAAGATGATAGAATCATTTCCAACAGGCTCATATATTTTCTCCCTGAAGAATATACAATTTTTTTTTTATAATTCAAAAGCCAATATAGATAATTTTGGCTTGATTCAGAGCCTATTAAAATCAACAGAACCTCCCTTTTGACTTTAAATGACTGGAAAAAAAATAATCACAGATTTCAATTTCTTTGCATTGCACTAAAAAAAACCCCCAACAAAGCCAAGCAAAGCATTCACCCGCAGTACATAAAACTGAAATCAGAAATGTGTCGCCAGTAAGACATTCTTGCAAATCATCCCCCCACCCCCCCCTCAGTTTCCATCACATCCCCCAAATAATGGCCAAGACACACAAGACCATGAAGGGAATAGAGTAAATAAAAAGTTAGAATAATAACCACTAACAATTCTTTCACCCCCTAGAATTAAGTTCCCCCTTTCTTGCTATTATGCTTCTATGAGCAGACGCAAAGATGCCTCTAGATGGTGGCTGTATGGGACCTCACAAGGGGGAATCCTTGTGACAGAGGGCTGCTGAGCCTGTTTCCCATATAAATGGCCTAGATTCAGCTTGATGTCATCCTTCCTGTAAACCCTACTCAACTCATAGTCAAGAGTACTGGGTCTGTCTTGTAGGGACATTGGGTTATGCACTTGGCCAGACTCTTGTCATCTCACCTCATTGCTCACAACTCAGGCAGGACAAATTGAGGTTGCGTGTCCCCACACCTGGTATCTACCTCCAGCCCAAGGGCTTTTCTCCTTAGAAACAAATAGGAAGGAGGGAAAACCAGAGAGGGAAAAGCAAATGTTTCCAAAAATACAAAGCTGAGTGGTGGAACAGAGCAAACATGGAAATTAGTAGAAGGCATATAGGCAGCCGCTCACTTTCTTAAGGACCTTAGCTTGTAATGAAAGTCAATATCAATGTCTGGCAGGAGGATACCAAGGCCCATACGACTGTTATCAAGTCTGACAGCTTTGTCTTCCACTAGTTCTACATCGAAATGAGCCAATAGTAAGAAAAGAAACATCTTCATCTCATTCATTGCGAGGAACCTCCCTGGACACATGCTGATCCCAGAGCCAAAGGGCATTAGGAAATACTTGAGTTTTCTTCCTGCCTTGTAGAACGTGGTTTTCTTCTTGCCATTCTCTATGTATCGATCGAACTTATACTCCTGAAAATAAAAAGAGAAAGAGAGAGTGAGCGTGATATCTAACAAGGCAGTTACATGAGCTGCTTTGTTTGCACAACTGTAACGCTTCTGAAACCCAGAAAATAAGATAAAGAGGAAGACAAGGAGCTGACAGCTTCTCCTTTTTAGTTGGTTCTCTCAAGTTTCATTAACTCACATTATCTTCCCTGCAAAGAACACTCCTTAAATCCACTTACTTAGCTTAGCCCTTTTACATCAGGCTCCTTCAACTTCCACGTCTCATCCACTGAGTGTCTGGCCTATATTGATTGTAATTAGATTTTGACCGCTTTGTAGTAGGGACAATGAACCTTAGTGGAAGGACAATTTTCTTGTAAAGCATCATACGCGCTCAGTGTGGTACATACATCACGAATAAGGATAATCTGCCAAATTCTGCAAATGCCTATGAATAAATTAATGCATTGCACTGATCTTGCTCTTGCAAGCTAGAGCAAAATCCATCCTTCTTTTGCACCCAGTGGTGCAGATTATTCAAAAACCAGACTCGATCCTTTGCTGTCAATTTTCCCTTCGGTTGGAGATGGTTGCTGCTTAATTTGTCACATCTGACCTTCAAATGGTTTGCTCCAGAAGCTGTGTGCAAAGCAGGACAACCTCCAGTGACTGACCATTATAAAAAGGATGCTTTCAAGTAAGGCTTGAGGTTGTGCTTGTAACCTACGTTCCATAAATTGAACATCTTTCTGACTATTTTCCAGTACCAGGATGCCTGTTTAGAGATAATTCATGTTTTTGAATGAAGGAGATCTGGCATCCTCGCTCAGTCAACGGCAAATTAACCACTTACAAAATCCTCCTGCATGCTTTGAATAAAAATGACAGACACTTCTTGCTTATGGTCACTCATTAGCATTTGTCCTGCTTTGCATACATCTGCTGTAGCAGCAGCCATTTGGAGCTGGCTGGGAACAAGTCAGTCAGACAGAAACCAACCTCAACCGATTGAAAAAAAACACATCACAATGAAAAACACACTGATATTGATCTACCCATTAGATTAAAGGCTCTGAAAAACATGCACTGCAGGTCTTGCTGTTCAGAAAAAAACAGTGGCAGGGGAAGTGGTCTATGAAAAAGGGAACAAGTACAAGGTGCACTGGAGGGGATGTAACTTCAGGTGTTGAAGAACAGGAGCTTGTTTCTCTAAATGGCAGGGGCTTGGATTTTCCAGAAAGATGAAGGTGATTATATGTGTGTTTCTACTGACAAGTAATTCTTTTCAGTGTCTTTGAATACCCCAGCCAAAAGGAGCATGCCATTTTTTCCCCTGC
This sequence comes from Podargus strigoides, assembly GCA_028020825.1. Lineage (NCBI taxonomy): Eukaryota > Metazoa > Chordata > Aves > Caprimulgiformes > Podargidae > Podargus > Podargus strigoides. The sequence continues at coordinate 37,087,826 of CM051620.1, read as the reverse complement.
TAAGTTATTGCTTCGTTTGAAGAAGCACAGTAACAAATGAAAGCCCAGAATACCACTTCTTCCTTAAAAAAGATTCACTTCCTGAAATGTAAATCCCTCTGGTCTAAAAAAGCACTGCTAAATATGAACTGCAATAGCTTAAAAAAAACCCCCAACCCAGAGCTCTTCACTTTGTTGGAACATTTCCACAAGGTGCACTCCTGGCGTCTGGAGCAATTAAGAGCTGTGGTATCGAACACATAGACTTAATGGGTCAAACCTTATGTTTTCTTTGTCATCTTAAGAGCCATCTGAGAGTTGTAATTGCTTTTAACAAAAAATAAATTGGTGTCTAAGGAATTGGGAAAGCAGAAAACAAGTGTGAGACAGGAATGGAGCCAATGACAGTGACATCAAACTCAGGCTTGTGCTGCTGAAGCCTCTCCAGTTGGATAGTGTTTCCTTCAAAGCTAGTTTGCTGCCTAAATAAAGGCTAATTTTTGACAATAAAGGAACTTTCAGCTATGCACAAGGCCTCCTTGGATAAGACAGGGTGGCTGACGGCAAGGAAAAGGTGAAGACACTGGGCAAGAACAGGCAATGAAGTTCTGTGTGGACAGCCTGCTAAGAGTATTATGAAAATTGAGCAATCTCTTGTAATTGATATCTCTCACTCAGTCACATCTCATATTTAGTTTTGTTTAGGAAGCCACCATGTAGGGTTTCCTGCAGGGTTCCCTAATATTTCACTCTATAGGATTTGCAGAGTTCATTTACTGAGCTCTACAACTAGCTCAATTAGTTAGGATTTAAGGGTTCACTTATCCACCTTATAGAAAACTGGCTCATTTATTTAGTCTTTGATGAGTGGAGAAAGAGGTCAACAATCTATGCTTACAGCTATACAATATGGTGCCAAAGCAGAAGATAGCTTGAACTTAAATTTATGTATCCAGGAGATAAGCATTGCTACAAAATTATCTCGTCAAGCTGCCTGTTTTCCCAGGAAAGTTTTCCCTAAATACATGACAAGCTCAAGACTGCACCTTTCAAAAAATTCATTCTCCATTCCTATCTGATCCTCAGTAGTTATTGTTGAAAGCACACTGCATATTTTAAGAACCAAACAGAACAGTGATTTCCCCACATTTCGAGAGGGCCCATGTGCTGAAATCAATGTACTGCAATGTGTGGATTGCTCATTCACTATCAAAAAGATAAAATATATGAACTAAAGCTGTACTGTGAAAGCTGAGCAGAGCTGATACTAAGCAGATATATTCAAGCAATGGAAATATGGTAATATATTCCGGCAATTATTGGATAAGGGAGGGGATCAGTTTCCACACTGATGCTCTTGGTCTAGGACTTAAAACAAACAGATGGACTTTTGACAAATCAATAATGTTCTCCAAAATAAAGTGTTAAGAGTAAAATGAGGAAAAGCTTATTTGTTAGTTGTTACTTTTTAAGAACAGAAATATTAATCAGCTATTTGCCAATATATGGATTATTTTTTAAACCCCTAATTTTCTCAGTGGGATTTGTCTTCATTTTTGGGTGGGGATGGCCAGCAGAGCCCTCCTGGACATCATTTCCATTTTCACGGCTCCAGTGTTCATCCTGACGATGATACTTTACTCCTGCTAATTCTGACATGCTCCACACCTCCTCTCACTGAGGCTGGTGGAGTTCCTGCACAGTGAGATGCTGTCCTACACCAATGAGGCACTTAAATCTCATCTTTCCTCTGCAACCTCATATCCTTAAATTCCCAAAAGGGAGCGCCTCAGGGAACAATGCCTCTAACATGGGTTTTCTAGAAAGACATAAAAAAATCTAGTTCCCTTCTTCTTTGGCTCAAATGCCAAGGATGGAAATCAGCATGGCTGGGAGACAGCCATTTGCTTAGAAAAATGGGGATGAGGAATGGATCAGGTACAAGCTCTTGCCTCTCAGGCAGAGTAGGTATTTAACGGCCTCAGCGTGCACCCTCGCTCTTCCCCAGTAGTACCCTGAGCTGGGGACAGCAATCCAAGGGAGGATTATTCAATTTGCATGCAAGGGGTGAACTTCTGAAGCCCTATTAAGGCTGAGGCAGGGTGGATTAATTTCGAGTCTTTGATATTCATTAACTCTAGCGTCAGAGAAAAATACAAGGAGATGACACAATTACCCTCCGAGCTTCGCTGCAGAGCAACAGCTTTACAGTCGCAAGTTCACAACACTACTAATTGATCAAGAAGGGGTGAATCCTTACGAAGGGAGGTGAAAAAGCATAAGGCTCAAGTAAGACACTGCTATTATAGGGCTTCAGAGAGTCAATGATGCTTTGGGGGCACTTAGCTAAATGGCCCACATTATTTGCTATTTAAACCACCTTCTATTATTCAGCCCTCCTTGGGTATCAAATGATCCACTGCCAAACAAAACCCACATTTAGCCTAAAGTTTATGGTAGTCAATGTGCAATTGTCAATTCCTCTGAAAGCAGTCGCAGTCGGTCTCATCACCATATTTCTCTCTTCAGGCCATGAATCCTTTGACCTATAGGGCCCTAGAAAATACATCTGAAAGTAGAAAGATTTGTTCCACAAGAAGGAACAGCAGTAAAAAAAACCAACAAACCCACAGATCACAAAAGGCTTGGCTGCTGCGATGTGCCTAGAGTAGGAAGAGTAGCACCAGCTGAATGTTTACCTTAGGATCTTCATAGACCTCAGGGTCCATGTGCAAAATCTGTGGGTAAAGGGCTATCCAGTCTCCTTTCCTCAAACCGACTTCTTGATTCCCTTCAAGCTTGAGAACGAAATCCTCCTGGCTGATGCGAATGTTCATGGAGGACGAGCACATTCGTAAACTCTCGTTTAAGGCACTCTCTGCAATTAAACAAAAAGCGGAGGGGGGGAAAGCGTCAGAAATATGGGACATGATGGGAAGTTATACATGGCTAGAGCTGCTGCATCTCGACAGGTTTAACAGGGCAGGCTAAAGGGAAAAATAAACAAAAAAGACTCCCACAAACCAAACACAAAGCAGAGACCAGGAAGAGGCAATAAACAACCCCGCAGGGCTGGGGCGGGGAGCCACAACACTGAACCTCCCGATGTGATTCTCACTGATGGTGCTGAGAAATCCTGTCGGCTGTAGGCAGCCCCAGGTTCTGGGTGGAAAGTCATTATTCAGGCATCACGTTGAAAACAACGCAATCAAAAGACGCAAACGCTTTACGCATTTACATATATTTTGGAGGTTGCAAGCAAATACCAGCGAAAGCATCCACAGAGCTGTTTCGCTTGCCTTTTGAAAGCTGTTGGATGCAGTGGCAGGACTATATGTTAGAAAAAAATCATTTCACTCGTTAATTCTGTAGTCATTCTGAGGATTTTAAAATTTATTTATTTTCTTTCCAATGCACTATGCTGCCAAATGATAGTGTCTGTTATGGTCAAAGTGAATGAAAGCAATTCATTATTTGCCTGGTAATTTTAAGAGAGAAAGACACTTTTAATTGGCCAAGAGAAGACAAAATATAATCCTTTCAGGCTTAGGGAAAGCAAGATTTCTGTCTCCACCATCACATCCTGGAAGGCTCCAGAAGCTGAATGTCCTTGCTTTCCCAGTGGCCTTCACCTTTTGCTCCTAGCACGACAGATTTTATGGCTAATTTCCGGCAATTTATCCTGGCAGTTTGAGGAGGAATTCCTTTGGGAATAATATGCATAATTTGCATAAATCATTCTGATAGCATGTATATCAGCATGTAGCTCCTGTCTAGGGCTGCATCTCTCACTTTGTAATCAAAACTGACTATTTTTCCTCCAGCGTGTATGGGCGCTGTTATATGTGACTTGATTCCTTCTAATCATCAGTGTGAAAAATAGCCTAAAATAGGGTTTCATTTGCACATAATAATCCATTTGTGTCTGCATTTATGTACTGTGATATCAAATAAGCCTTCCCTAAGTGTTCACCAAGGCACTGTAACTGCTGCACCCAAAAGGTTAGTTTATTAGAGACAGTAGCTACCCAGCATAGATGCCTTGGAAAAAAAAATAATAACAAATGTTCTTTCACTAAAAATTAAATCTGGTGCAGCATGCATAGCAAATAAAGTGGCCCTGGATGCTTTCTTGCAGGAGGTTTTTCCTTAAGCATGCATTTGTCTAAAGAAATGAGGCTGCGGTCAGCTTTGTGTGGCCAGTGCCGTGATTCAATGTGACGTACAGTGAGTCTGTGCATATTCTTTTGGACTGCCTTCGTTACTATAATCAGGCAGAGTCAAATCGGCTTGTTGGTGACGAAGCCAGAAAAGAACCCTGGTTCCAGAAGATGGCCTCTACTGCGGATAGCCACAAGGCACCTGACACGATAGATTTCAACTGGCAGCGCTCTGGCAACAAAACTTTACGCGGTACAAAGAAAGAGTCCAGCCTCCGCTCCCACACCGTCTTCACTCCGCGGAAAATGAAGCTGGTAACTCTGTCTCGGTCCACCATTTGGAAATGGTGGCAACATACGTAGCGACACCAGAAATCAAATGAGGAAGGGAGAAGGAAGGGAAAAAAAAACCCCAAAGGAAAATAATTATTAAAGCGCTCCTGTGAAATAGCAGGCTTACATTTAACCGCCCAAGCGATGCGGTCACATCCTATCAGTGGACATCCTCCCAGAAAGTGTGGCAGTCCCTGCCCGCTGCTGGATCCCAAATGACAATTGGGCAGCATATCTTATGCAGAAGTTAATCACAATAATGGAGCACAAAGTGTGGCTTAGCGGTCAGATCGTAAATGACAAATCTGTTTTACCTTCCAGTACCAGTTATGTGTGGAAGGCGAGCTTGGCTCTCGCTCTGAGCGATCATGCCGATAATCATTAGATGACAAAAGTAATGAGTCACATTATGATCAACAAAGGAGAATGGAGCTTAGATGGCTTTGCAGGCTCACATTAAAAAAACAGACAGTCAGCTTTCCACAAATGCGGGAGCTATACATTGAGAGGAATGACAACTGCACAATAAAACTGCAGCCTTTACTTGCAGTTGTCATAGTTCAGCAGACACCAGCCATCGCTGCTGACAGACCAGCTGGGTAGCTTGGGAGGCCTTCCATTCTGCACTGTGAGATACAGTAAATTATCCAGCACGGTAGAGCAACATCTGTTTCTGTGCTTGTGCCGAACAAACAAGGCAATTTAAAGCATACCAAGGGATAACCAAGCAGCAAATGAACATGACCCTCATTTTTTTCCCCCCTTCTTACACACATGAGATGTTAAACTTCACTGTGTGAGCGCTACATAAAGAAGCCAGGATGTTGTTTGATAAGGTGTTGTCAGAGAGATTTTACATATTTTCTAGAGAGAGAGAGGGAAAAAAAAAAGAGAGATATCTCTCTCATAGTATTGTTATTCTTAGAATCCTCCCACTTCTCCATTTCTCTTACACTAAAGCTAGCACTCAGCTTCCAATTCATTCTAGATTTTTTTTTTTAAAAACTGTTTCAATATACTTATAAATATTCAGTCTTTAAACCCTAATTTGCTATACTTAGTTCACATGCCTTCAAGCATTTGTCTTCCAATTTCCACTGAATAAATGCGTACTAATGAGAAATAGAGCAAGCTGCTGAGGCAAAGCTGGGTGACTTGAGCCTGGCCTGCCACCAGCTTGTGATAGGCAGGCAAATTGAGTTAAAATGAAAAGTCTTGTCAGCTGAAATACAACATGGTAGCCAAACAGCAAGCTGTCAATCATCCAGCCAAAACAAGGGACTGCAGGTAATAAAAGGTCATTGCAAATCATAAGTGCATTTGGCTTTCGTAGGCAAGTTAATTTTAATTAAATATGATCTCTATCTGTAAATGTTTTATAAAACTTATTGTGCATAATGGATTGTTAATTTTACACTAACACATAGCAGGTAATAGGGTACTATAATTATTAGAGTGTATTGTAGGAAAATAGCTATCGAGCATGCAAATATTTGGGGGGGTTCATTTACCCACAGGCATCACGGTGTGCCAACACAAATGATGATCTGAAACAAGTACATTTGCATCTTACTAAGAACTAAACTGTACTGCCCAGCCCATTCTAGGAAAATACATTCATTTCTCTCAATCCAACCAACAATTTTAATGCTTAGCATTTGTATTACGACTACGCACTCCATATTAGCTGTTCTTGGGTTCCTACCCTTTCTTGTGTACGAAACGTTTTTTCAAGCTGTGCTCTTTTTGCAGGAAATATCTGGGATTCAGCAATGACCTGGGGCAAGAATACTTCACCATACAAATGAATGGACTAATATTAAACAAACGAACTGACTAAACACGCCTAGCATTAAACATGCACTAAGTATATCTCTGCTTTACCCTTTGCATTTCCATTAGAACCATAAAAACCGACAGACCATTCTCATGTGTCGTTTACCATATTAGAGCTCCGTTGTGAGCCATAACGACTAATAATGTATGTTACTCTGTGCACACAAATATACGCTTTTGGGTTCTGGGAAAAGTCTTATGTAGACAAAACCAAGTGTGCTGCCCTAAAAGTGCCATCAAAAAAAATAATCAGAGCCAAAATTTGCTAAATTTGCTGTGGGTTGAAAGCTTTTTTTCTTTTAAAATAAAAAATCACATACCAGTGCTTTGAATTTAGAAGTAAATCAGGCCATGTTGTTCCCTTGACCCAAAGAATCTGACCATAATAACAACGCCACTTCCTGAGAAAGGCTTGTTCCCTTGACCCAAAGAATCTGACCATAATAACAACGCCACTTCCTGAGAAAGGCTTGTTCCCTTGACCCAAAGAATCTGACCATAATAACAACGCTGCTTCCTGAGAAAGGCTTTTTAGCAATTCTTGCTTGGTCTCCATAGCATGAGGAATCCAAAAAAAGGCTCTTGTTATAGTAGGCCAAAAAGAGGATGGAGAATCAGAGCACTTAAAACAGGAGAATGAGATGACAAGGTGATGAACACATAAGAATCCCACCTGGTCTGCCTTACTCGAGAGCAGGGACACAAATCCCGGTTTTCTGTGGTCTGGGTTGGCACAGTGGGAGCAGGAAGAAAAGCTCAGTCTGGGAGGCTGGGGTCAGTGAGCTGCAAGGGCAAAGGTAGCACTGGCCTACAACTTCCCTGCGACATGGGAATTTTTTGGTGCACAAGCAATGCAAATTGGGACCTCTGTCCCTCCTACACATTTGTTAACATCTCTTTCCCCTTTCCACTGAAGCATGAATTTAATTCTCTTATGGTACAGATTTTTTTTTCTATATTATTATTTTACAGGACAGTATTCATCCCTTTATGACTTAAGTGCCAGAAGAATTGAAATCTAGCTTCTGTTCATACCACATTACGTTTAACGCGATTATAAAATTTAACAAAAGTGTTACAAGAATACTACAAAGTAGGATGTGCCACTTCCCTCTCAACACATAAATCAAATGTTACCAAGGTGCTTCAAGGCTTCAAAGAGCAGCAGAGGAATGACACAGTTAATATTTTAAACTGTTCATATCATTTTGCACCAGATGGTTTTAGGGAAGTACATGCTTTTATTTTCCTTATTCCTACACTTCTGGGGTGATTTGCTTTTTTTTTTTCTTTGCCATTCCCATCTTGATCTCCAAATACTAAATAAATTATCTCTGGATCTTCTTGATGCTTAGTAACTTTCCTTTTCTATTATTCTTTTGTGGATGCTAATCAATGTGAAGCAATTGTGTTCCTAAAAAGTACATTAAATACTTGGAATGTCACGTTATTCTTCAGAAGTGTTCTTATCATTAGATATCTCCCCTACTTTGAAAGCATTCTCCATCAGTTAGAGATAAATCTGTACCAAACCAGACGTGACTCCAGGTGAAACCAACTTACTCGACTCACACTATAGAATATATACATTAGTGCTCTAACTAAAAGCAACCGGATCAGTCTCGATTTTATATTTGTACTGTGAGAAACAATGCAAGTTTGAACACAGGTTCTTGATACATGCTACATTGGATGGTCCTGAAGAATGGCAGCTATTACATCCAAATCAAGCCTAGAGACTGTACTGCTCCACCACCTTGTCTTGACACAGCTTTTTTTAAGAGTGGAACATTAGTTTAGGCTATGAGCTACCAAAACATATAGACATGAGCTGAGTTTTAACAGGGGACTGATTTCAATATTTAAAAATAGAGGAATATTGGTCCTTTATGCCTTTATTCAGCTGTTGTCTATCCTGATAACACTACCTATGGAGTCTTTCAGATGCTTAAAGGTTAGGTTCTTACTATCTACACCCTCTCTCCTCCCTTGGGCTAATTTTAGCATGTATCTTGCCAGTGCTTGTGCACTAGCAAACAAAGTGAATCCATCAGCTGATGCTCTGAAGGCCAGTCCAGCTCCTGCATCAAACTGCTTCTAACAGCAACTGGCAAAGGTCTCCCTCTGAAACACTGATCTAGAATTGGAAGATCCATATCTCACTTAAAGCTCCCTTATTTTGAATCAAGGTAATTTTTTCAGTACTGGAAACACCATATCTGCTGTGTAAAGCTTTACCTTCTTATATTTTGTTCAGAGGCATTGCCCAACTGAAGCCCATTTTAGAAGTCTTTTTGTTTTGTTAAAGAGAGAAAAAGAAAGAAAGTGCTTGTGAAAAAAATTACATTTGCAGGTTAAATACATTATTCCACTTTAATTTCAGAAATGGGTCTTTCTTGGCAGTACCGTACAGAAGTATTTGAAATGCATTAACACTTCGGCAGATGCTCAGAATCAAACAACTTAATAGGCATCAACTTTTTTTCAAATAATTGCAAAGCTTCGATTTAGCCTTTTGCATACCTTGCATAGTTAATTACCTAGGCTTTAATGTTTACATGCAATGAGAGTATCTACAGCTATAAACTACATAATTTATAATTGATGTAAATGGGTGTTATTATGTCAATTAGGCAGCTGTGTCCTCCACCTTCTCAGTAAACAGAAATGAGCGATAAACTGAGTTTGCCGGGAGAGCCCCTCTTTTCTTCCTAACAGATAAAAATAAATTACCTAGGTAGACCAGGTTGTCCAATTGTTCTCTGGTGAGGTGGATGTTATACGTGGGTCCTCTCTTTTGACCTGTTGACTGCAGCAAATGGTCAATCTCGTCACGCACCGCTGCAAGAGCTTCTGGGTGCCGCAGAAGATAATACATGGCCCAGAATGTAGCTGGAATTGTGTTTCCCACAGAGGCCCACAGGAAGGCAAAATGATGTGCTGGGAGAAAATAAGTGAAAAGGAAGATTAATAGCGTTTATTACACTGATTAGATTTGCAGTGTGCTAATTAAAAGATGTTAGGACACAGACCCAGCCAAGGATCAGTGAATGCTAATGAGGACCAATAGGCTTCTGAAGTCTAATTTTCTGCTTAATGAGAATAGTTTGAAATGTAATGTTGGGGGGGGGGGGGGATGTGTGTGGGGGGAATAAGAGGAGGAAATGCAGCTCAGTTATAATCTTTCTCATTATCACCATTAAGTATCTTGTTTTACCACCTCAGCACAAAAAAAAAAAAAATCAATTATCATAGAGGGTTGTTTCAGAGTAAAACATTTTATCATTAGCCAATTAGAAAGAACATAAAAAATTTTCAAGGTCGCCATTTTGCCTTTTTATTTCAAAGGTCTATAGTAAATTATTTTATTTCAGACAAGCAATCATTCATAAGTTTCCTACCTGCTTTGTCATAATCTCCAAGCAGCTCATATTTCTCAAATATATCTTGTCGGGCTTGGACCACTTTTGACCCTCCCAGCCATTTTGTCATGTTCTGAAGTAAAAAATGATGTATAAGCTCCTTCCGAACCTTCTTGGTAGCTCCTAGCAACTCAATTGGTATGTTTGCAGCTAAATAGGGAAAGCTGGCATCAAACTTGATAAATTTGTCTCTGATTTCACTAATAACTTTGTGGCCATCTGCAGCAGGAACTCTTCCATATAGTGTTACAAAACTGGCTTCAAACATTACAGAGCAGCAGAATTTGTACATTTTTTCTGTTTCCCAATCTGTTGCTTGTGAGCATTTCCATTCAAATATATCCTGGAGATTTTTCATCATGTGGTCAGAAATGATATCCAAAGGCTTGCCTTGTAGAAACTGGTAGATTCTGTGCAGGTTTTCCTTGAGATCGGGGAATTTTCCTTTTGACAAGGCTGGGTAGTCAAAAGTTTTGGATGCCATTTTATCAGCGAATTCATGAAATTCAAGTTGCTTGCTATTTCGGATGACATAGACATATTGAAATGGGTCCATGATAAAGGTAATATACCTACCTGAATAGGAGAAAAGAAAAAAACAGAGACGTGCACTTTTATAATCTGGTGACACTTTCAGAAGCCACAACTGAAAATAAACCCAGACAATGTCTGGAAGAAAAGCATGCAGAAAATTTCCAAAACAAAGACCTGTGAAGAAATCTGCAAAGAAAAGAAAAGAAAAAAAAAAAAAGAAAAAGAAAAAGAAAAAGAAAAAGGAAGACATAACAAGTTTTATTTAGCTTTGGAAAAGAAGCAATACTGATTCTCTTTATCAGGATGCAGATTCCACCTGCATGCACTTTTATGTCTCTTCTAAAATCAGCATGAAGCCATTTTCATGCAGACTGGTTTTGCCAACAGTAGAGTCTGACCTGCAGTTGTGCCACTCTGGAATAAATCATTTACTACACTGGTATAATTCATGAAAACCAAATGTGGAGTTGTAGCAACATTTGAAAATTGTAGGTTTTTACCAGCAGAAAGGGAGAAACGCACACACTTCAGCTGCATGGAAGAAAGTGAAGGGGGGGCTGGGGTGGAAAACATGCCACCTAGGCAGCTCTTCTTCAAGGAGATGACAGAGAGACTCAAAATCTGCCCGTTACAGCTTTAACTGCACATTGCAACCCCCCAACATTTAAAGCCTCTCTCACATGTTTTTTCCCTCAAGTTTTGCTAACTTTTTGTGAAGAATGTGCTTAGTATCAGTAAAATGACTACCTTAGGATTTGATTTTGAAGTAATTTCTTACATGGAGCAGGCTACCATGTTTAACATGGGTACCATTTTGGGGTACACACTGTCCCAGAACTATCATCCATTGTACCAGAGTGCCCCGACAACTTTCTAGCCTTCCCAAGGGACTTAATGTGGTGACACAGCCAAACCTTCACCTGCTTGTACAGAGGGACAGGATCTCATCAAGTTTGATGCTTTCTCAAGTTGCCCATGCCAGAAAAATCCATCAATTTCTCCCTAAACTTTAAGTCAACTGCTAAAGAAGAGCATTGTGGTGAACTATCATGAATCAAAATGCCAACTCTTCCGCAGCTCAATTAAATCTTACCTCTTTAAAGATGATTCCCATGTTCGGTCTAAATTTAGAGTTCCTGATTCTTAACTTGAATGTAGAGGTGCATTAGGGAAAAAGGGTACCCATTAAAATATACACATCCTCTGTGAAATATCCCAGTTATAAAGTCAGGAAAACAGCAATGCTTCTAGTACCTGCAGTCTAATTCTGTCTCACTAAAGAGACAAATCTCCTTTGATTTAAATGGGAACACTACATGCTTAACTGAGGACCAAATTTGGCTCTGTGACAGATGTCCTGAGATAAAGTAGTCACTATCACTAAAAATGTCAACAAGTATCCATGGTTACCATATAGTGATATTTGAATTATCATAGTTATTCTGCATTCTGACTTGTATAAACACACAGTGGTCTATGGTAAATGTGGATGTGCTCTGGACTTCCTCTGCAATTACCAGGTGCCATAATTTTCCTCCTGATTACATCCACTGTAATCCCAGTGAACCAGTAAGGATAAATCAAGATAGAATTTGACCCCACTTTTTCTGTCAACAGTGTGTTAAGGTTTTTAAGATACTCATAGAGTTTGCTTTACTGTAACATAACTACAGATGTAAATTAAATTTTAAAGAATAAATATATCAGGAAATTGACATGAAAAAGAGATCCTCAGTTTCTAGTCCTCTTTTCTGACCATTTCTTCTTTCCCAGAACACAGAGGCTGACAGGAATTTTTAGTCTCAGCCTCTGCAGGATCTTTGTTAAGAGTCCTAGAATTGCACTCTCTTTCCAGCTTTCACCCACTGTCATGCTCTTTATTGAGGCTACCATCTCTGCGATCAAAGCTTGGAAAGAATGCCCATTGGAGCAATTTTTAATAAATAGATTTGGACTGTTATTAACCCTAAAGACGAAAGCTGGCTTCCTAACTTTGCGTTTACAGGGTAAACAATTTAAGTTAAGATTTTTAATTAATATTAATTTAAACCATCTGTCCACCATCTGCTTATTTCTGATGCAAAATATGAGTCTCTTTGTGATCTTTAATCAGACTTAGCAAACGCACATCAATTCTTATCATTTTTAAGTAAGAAAATGATTTTCAGCAAATGAGTTTTCAGACAAACAAACTATTTTATCAATAATTTTAAATCAAAACTCACTCAAGACTAGCACATACTTTGGAAAAAAAAAAAAAAATCTCTAAATCTCTGAGAAACAGAATATCAGAGATCCCTATTTTTATTATTCTCATCAGGTTCCTGGTAGCAAAAAGAAAGTATGTACCAAAATATAATTAATTTTGTAGAATCAGTTCAGGCTCCAGATCACATCACTGCAAGTCAACAATATATCTGAACACATAAAGCAAAATACCTTTGTTACCACATTTAGTAAAGGTCTGGATTGTCAGAAAAGTGGAACCCCTCTCTAACAAAGGCAGCTTGTTTACGTACCTCACTGAGAACCTAATTTTAGATCTCTTAATTAGAAAAAGACTAAAATCTAGAGCTAATTAGCTGCAGTTAGTAAGTTGTTGTTGTGAGAGTGGGTATGGGAGCCTTTAGTAATTACAGTCGTACTCGCACACAGATGCACTACGCGGCTACACCGGTTACCCCAGTCTCTTCCATACAGGAACAGATTGCTAATTACAAAACTGTGCCCCAACACCTCCTCTACCCTGAGCAGCAAACATCCGAACTGGAACAAACTTTCTCACCTCAAGTTAGGATTTTATATTTTGTAAGTGTCAATATGGTTCTTAATTTTGCTTTTTAAATCCTGTCGTCGTCCCTGAGGAGGTTTCTTTCCTAAAGCTTCCAGTTCCTATTTGATATTTTAAAATGCAGCTTCCTCCTTCCCCTCCCATGCCTTTCCATTGTAGCTAATGCCAAGAACCACCTCTTAAAAGTAGCCTTTTCTGAAACAACCAAAATCTTGATGCTCATGAGTTTCCATCAGAGTACTGGTAAAGGTAAGTGCCAGATCAGCCAAAAGAGGAGGCATATCACATGCTCCACAAATCAGGAAGCCTTAAATATTGAAGGTATTTATATAGAAACCATTAGGGACCAAGCCTTGTTAGATTGTAAAAAAATCCTTCAACACAAAGAACTAAGCAGACATGTCTATACAGAAATGTCACACTTGAAATCCTAATAGTTTAAGTCACTGAGCTGTTTTATTTTGTACTGTAGAAATGAGTCAAAGTAAGAGATATATACTTGCTTCTGTAAAAAGTCCTCTGATTTTTTTTTTTAAATATGGCTACAGAGAATTCACATTTCCCCATACAATCCTTCAGTTTGCATTACACTCGTGCTGCAAATAGCCTGGTTATCTCCCTTTAGTTTATACCGTCTCCTAGAAATAGAAGACTGATGTGGAAAATATGAAAATTGTCAACTTTGGTAAATCTGAGCACAGACGCCAGTATTTGCATGATAGTTAAGAAATTACTCTAATAATGCATTCTGGAGCATTTTAATGCTAATGATGAAAGACAAGCATTTCAGATGGCATCTAATGATGGATGTTATGTCAGTAATGCTTGTAGCTGGCTTCAGCGTGGTAAAGAGTTAATGTAAATTACCTTTTGCCTAAGAGAGAAAAATGTGATATGTTATGTTACTGTAGGTGTATCGTGATTTAAAAGAAAAGAATGACTTAGCAGCAGTATTCTAAGGGGCAAGTGTCCTTAGTAAAAAAAACCCTAAGATTATTTTATTAAAAGTTGACTTAGTTTCGGTGAGAGTGTCCCAAGGTTTGGTATCATTCCTAATAACTTGTCAAGAAAAGGAGACAAAGTTTAAGCCTGAGAAACAATGACAAAACTGTTTCAAGCTCTTTAAGTTCTTACCTAGCTGTCTGCCTGTGCTGCTGACCTTTAACAAGCAGAGAGGTTGGTTTGGGAAGTATGATCATCTCAACACAACAGACTCTCTCTCATCTCTTTCCCCTCCTTATTCTTTTCTTTTCTACCTTTTTTTTTTTTTTTTTTCCCCCCAAGACTATCGCATTTACGTAATCGTCCTCTTATTAGGGAGATTCTGCTGAACTGCTGACAATGATGTACAGTGGTGCTTCGCTGGCGTGACGTTTGGAGAAAACGATTCTGCTGCACCACCACACAAAACCAATTAGAGAACTATTTTCTGCGACAGGTCAGGAATTTACATTGTTTCTCATAGAAAGATGTGCTTTTTAATTTCTTTATTAAGATGACATCCATGTCCCTTGCGACTTTTAGGCATGACAATCATTTGCTCATCACATGGGAAAGTACAATCAGCGAAATCGCATTACCGGTACGGGGCAACGCCGGAAACTCCAAGCATCGTTCCGCATTTTCCAAATGAACTAGTTTGAAAACCAATAATTAGAACAATGTATATTGATAGAATTTTTTGACAGGACCTTTAGACACCCATCAGGGGGGTAAAGTAATGATAGTCCATATACAACAGGCAACGCTATGTTTGCTGGACATATAAACATCATCTTTGTCAAATCAGTAAGACATACAGAAATCCTGTACATCTTTGGATCAGGACATGACAGGAGGTACTAACTAGCTTCAGCTTCTTCCTTGACTTGTGGATGACAACTGTTTCTCCTTAGTGAAGTCTTGACGGTCAGTATTTTTGTAGTGAAAAAAGAGAACTTAAAGTGGTATCTCCGATACGACAAATTCACAAAATCAGATTTCCCTGCATAAGGCTGAAATGATATCCAGAACTCACTCCATTTACCTCAGTCTTTATCAAGGAAGGCTTCCTCAAAGTACCTGAACACAGGGAGATCGGTTCAAATGGAATTTTGTTTAGAAAGCAAATAGAAATCTGTGAAACTAAATTACACTCATAGATTGCTTAAACACACAAATCTCTAAATATAGTCTTGCATAAAATAATAAAGAGGTAAAAAAG
This sequence comes from Podargus strigoides, assembly GCA_028020825.1. Classification (NCBI taxonomy): domain Eukaryota; kingdom Metazoa; phylum Chordata; class Aves; order Caprimulgiformes; family Podargidae; genus Podargus; species Podargus strigoides. Next base: position 37,072,568 of record CM051620.1, on the reverse strand, counting down.
AAATAAATATTTGATTAAACACATTAAGGATTCTGACGGATGGTTATATCTGGTTTTACGAATGTACTAAGGAACTCTTTGAATTGTAACTATCAATCTGTATTTGTAAGAAGCCATGACTGTATCTAGCGTGAATGTACATTAGCAATAAAAAAGACTGCATTTCAACAGAAGTTCATCTTGTAATGTGTCGAACTCACTTTCAAGATGGAAAAAAATCTGACCGTACCAGTTTCCAAAGACAAAAGCTCTGAATGATTTAAAAAAATCACACATTTAACAGCAGTAAAAATGTTCTTCCAAAGGGGGAAAAAAAGGTTTTGGTAAGAGAAAGAAAAATGTTATTAATTAAACATACAGCTTGCAATTTAATTAATTGACTTTTGAAGAAAAAAGTGTTTTTATTGCAAAATATTACTTATATGGAAATATAGTAGCTATACTATACTATCCTATACTATTTTTATACTTCTTAAAAATACAGGAATAGCTAAAACCAAGACAGGCTTCTCTCTGAAGCTGATCATTTGAACAAGGTTATCAGCATATAAAGGGGTAAAAGTCCATTACATCCACCTACACTAATAAGATTTTGCCTTTTTCTGAACAGAGGACAATACTGGATTTTAAACTGATTTTAATAAAAAGTACATCTCTCTCTCTGTGTATATATATGCAAATGTCTAAGTTTTATTTAAGATACTAGTTTCATTCTATGTTTTCCTTCTACAGGTAAGTGTCTACGTGAAATCACTCAAATGTTTGTATTTGAGCTAGTGTAGTAATACAGCTATAAGTACAGAAAGCAGCAAGGTTATATCATACTTTATTATATTGTTATTTTCAGCAAGCATGATCAGAGTAAGAGGCTGGCAACGGGAAGTTTCTGTGTTCCAGTCCTGATTGTATCACTGAGTCAATGTGTCATTCATTCCCTTGTGTTCCTGTCAACCAGTTGTAAAATGTGTGAGAACATATTCTGCACTTTTTTTCTTAAGTGTTTTCTAAATTTAAGCTGATATTTTTCTGTGTAGTGTCAAGACGATGTTAGTTCTCCCTTCTTTAGGGAAAAAACAACAATATACAATTAAATGCGCTGGCAAAATCTATGTTCATACATTACATGCCTATAAATTCTGTCAATATGCATATATACCTATAGCTGCATATAAATCCACATGCTCATAATTATGTCCTATGGATAATTATTATGCATACAATACATGTGAATTTAAGTAATTTTTACTGGTGTATGCTACACAAAAATGTTTTTGGTTAAGGAAGATTCTAAAGTAAACATTTGAATTAGAATTTAACTTCACTGATGGAAAAAATCAAGAGAAACAGTAAAATATTTCTCACCAGCAATATGTACAGTGAAAATATCTCCAAGTTTCTTTTGCTGATCCAGTAAGAATTTGAAAGCATCTTTTCTAAAAATCAAAGCCTTCCCAAGGTAAGGAATCCAGCCATTTATTAGTGGGGGCTCTCCAGTCTTCCTGTTAAAAACCGAAAAAAATAAACAGGAATTAACTTTGGCATAAGAGCAACTCATCTTTATATCTATTTATATATTACACTTAGACTCACCGTCTACATATATAATTTTTGCAATGTATAATATGTTGTATAGAAAGTTCTTCAGATATGATGGCAGGTTAAATCTAATCACACCTCTGAGCACAGAAGGCTCTGTGTGGTGATTAGGAAAAATAAGTAAGGGAAATTGAGATGCATTTAACTACAGGTCGTCCAGTTATTACCATCACGTTACGAATACAGAAAAACGACATTCAGTCAAAAGTCTCCCAGCGAAGAGTGCTCTCATTTTCAATATTTGGCATGTCAGAGGAAGATGTATCAGAAGGCAATTATGACAGATTTAGGTAAATAGGACGCTGACATACCATACAAAACAACTAGCCTTACAGATAAGGTTTTAAGAATTTCAGTTTACCAGCACACAGAACAGCTACCATTCTAACTAAATATATTTAAAAAACAGCGTAATAGAGGCTGAGCATTTACCATAATAAATCTCAGTCACTATATATTTATAATCTCCCAAGCTAGAAATGTGTATGAACAGTTTAAGACTAAATTCTAGATAATGATATTTGCATCCAGTCTAAAAAAGCAGCCATGGTGTGCTAGTTATGTTTATGGAATAGTATAAAATACCTTATAAGATTCTAGTAAGTGACATTGCTCTTTAAAAACGAAAAAAGGTTCCCAGACTGTCCTATTCCTGGCTGCGAGTAAATGTCTTTCCTTCGTGCTGGTCTTTAGTTGCTTGAATCTGATTTACAACAAAGAAACATAAAGCGTGCTTGCTCTGGAAAGGATTAAAACAAATATTCGCGAACAACTCTGCTGCTACATCCCATCTGTGAAGGTGACTTATACTACATGCAGAACAACTCATTCTGATTAAACACAAGGTATTTACTAGCTTGGATCTAATCAAAGATCAAGGGATCACAAGCTTTACTACTATCATACACAGCATGGATTTTTATGTAGCTGGATTAACCCTATCATAGCCACATTCTCTCTTGAACAGCTGTAACAGGAAAAAAAAAAGGTAAACAGGATATACTGTATTTCAATTTTTTATTTTCCTAATTAAAACTTTCTGAGCAGGAAATTATAAGACAAGGATTTGTTCTGTTACTTTAAAAAGTTGCTATAAATTTAACTTACAGATAAACAGATGTGGACAAACCAAGTGGCACATCTCATCTCTTTCTGTTTAACTGACTACTAATTAGGAATGTTAGTTTTCAAGAACAACCTTTTGTCCTCTGGAAAACCAGTAAACTCAACAATTTCACAGCCAACACATTTGCCCTGGCTTTTTAGTTTCTTTGGGTTTTGTGGCATTGGGGTTTTGTTTGTTTGTTTACTGGTGTTTGGGTTTTTTTTACTGTGGAGAAGGAAAAGCTCTTCTTTTTTCAACACCTTCCACAAACCACTGCATTATCTATCCTCTAGCAGTCAAATAACAACACTATTGACTCAAATGGTCCAGAAAACTTTGTAATGGTTAATTCTGTATTAAGCAAATACAAGAAAAGAACTAATCTGAGATTACACGAGAGGGATCACCAGCCCTGGAAGCATAACAGCCCACTCGGTACCCTCAGTTATCCCCTCCAAGCCCATAAAGAATCTGGACGATTTACCCATTTTTTTTCCCCTGAGACTATTAAGTCCTGAGAGTGGCTGCCTTTCACTTCCTGGGCTGGACACTACGCCCTATAAGTAGTATCCTGACAAATATTTAGATAGGCTTTTTGTCATCTTCTAATTGAATGCATCTAATTTCACCTTCCATGTTCTGTCATGCGGTCAGAAGTTGTATTCTTCACAAGCTCTCTGCTGGGTAAAACAGAGGCAGCTCAGAAATCCAGGAGAAAATTAACTTAATGCTCCAAGTCTACAGGATCACATCAGGGAGACATTTTGCTATCGCAAAGACGTGAGGGTCATCGTTTGCTTCAGACATGTTCAGCTCAGCAGCAATAAGCTTAACACTGTTAAACACTGTGTCAAGGCTACACGGCTTTCAGAGGAAAATATAACACCAGTTCAACTTACGACCCACAGCAGACTGATAACAGAAATGTGTCTTCATTTCTAGCTTTCCTTTCCTTTGGAAGATGGAGGTCATCTTCATGACTTATAGATGTCTGCCAACACACAGCAAAGAAAAGAGCGGTGCATATATTTTAGTGCCTCCCAAAATATGATGCTTCACTGCACAAACTTTTAAGCAGTGCAGTTCAGCTGACCCCGGCTTCCTGAAGGACTCTCACCCTCATCCTGGGTACCTCCAGAAGTTCCCGTCACCTTCAGATGCTATATTAAACCATTAACAAAGCCCACAGAAACTTTTACTGGTTAATGAATTTGTTTATGAATTTTAACTCTGCACCCACACTTCACAGCTGTTGTAAAATTTGATAATTAGGCAAAATATTACAAATGTTAAAGTTACATTTTCCTCATGATACAATATGTATTGTTGTACCAAATATAAAACACAGCTAATAAATAGAAAAGAGCAATATAAAGTGTTCTGATGGCAATTAAAGATTGCAGCTTTTTAAATTGAAGCATTCAGAATGTCTCACCAAATAACATTTTATTCAGACCTAGTTTTAACTGATTAAATTCTAATTCACTTAACACACCTCGTAATATTCCCAGGCCCTTTTGCTTCACGTTCCTGTTTTTTACAGATTGGGCTGGTTTTGCTTATATTCAGAATATCTTTACTTATTTGAGAAGCCTCTCTGAAGTCAGTAAGACTTAACGGGCAAATTTCTCACATATGTGAGTGAATTTTGCAAATAAAGCATCAGCAACATGTCTAATGCAATCTATAAGTAGACGGATCAGTTACAAAGTGGAGGGAAAGCAACACAGTTTTATCATCCATCATTGCTAAACAGATAATTTCAAATGGCATTATGCAAAAATCAGCTGGCTACAAATACAGGCTGTAAATAGAAATAACAGATTTTGATAACTAATTTTTCTTTGCTTTCATGGAGGAAAAAATACTCCCTTGTTAGCAAGTAATGAAGTTGCAATGTCTACTCAGTCAAAGAAGGAAAGTTTTGGAGTATGTTTACAGTTTCCTTATGGAAGATTTTTAGCTCACTCAAAACACAGCAGTCACTGACTCAGGTGTGATTATTTAGCTACTGATATAAGACAGTATTAAGAAATGTGGATGCTGTACCTGTGTCTCACTTATGTTAAGCAGCAGTGATACAATAAAGCTGAAGAAAAATGGGCTGCAACATAAATTATATGAAAAATAGATTTGTCTTTTTTTTTTTTTTTTTTAAATTTAACAACTCTAATCATTGTTTTCAATTAGTGAAAGGGAATTATTTGGGAAACTCAAATAAGGTCATCTGTTAAGCTCTGTGAACATTAACACTTTTTTTTTCATTGTAAAGGAAAAAACCTAAAGATTCACAAGAAGCTAGACTTTGCCAACATTATCTTTAACAGAAATATTATTGCTTTATAAAAGCACACAAGACTATTCTTTTGCTGGTTACACCACTTCAGCTTCTCTGAAGTGTAGGGCATAGGATCAGTGTAAATGAGAGCAGAATCTTTCTCATTTCACTGGTTATTTGTATTCCAAAGGAGCAGTTGCCTTCCAAATTATGCAAAAATCCACAACGCATCTTGTACTATAGCAGATGAACAGGTTAATTTTTCTCTTTGCACATAATAAATCACAAGTGCTTTAACACCCATAGTCGCATTTCATGAACATAAACCTTCTGTTTAATAATGTCTGTTTACAACTAGAATCAGACATACAATAATCTCTTGCCTGGGATAAACATTAATCCAGATCTGTCTAGAAAAATTATACAATTCATTACCATAAGTAATCTCTATTATGCCCTGTGCTTAACCTTCATCTTTTTTCCTGTCCTATAATCTTGCAAATCCGCTGGTGGTGTATGATTGGCATCTGGTGTTAATGCAGCCTTCACTGCACACAGACAGCTGAAAAAGCCCTACGTGAACACGTCACTCTGCAGGGTACCACTGGTTCAGCTGACCACTTCTCAACACCGAAGGCTGAAAAGAACCCACAAACCAGGGAGAAAAAGGTCTAACAATATCATTTGCACAGAGGAGTCATTTTATCTTTACAAACCATCGTTACCATCCACAAAAAATTAAAGGTATGTCTGATTTTCCCATAGCATCTCTGGTCAAACCATCATATATCACATCCAAGCTGGAACACACCGCGCCCGGGACATTAAGGAATAGAAATAGATGGTTGCAGAAGTAGAACAAAAGCTATTATGAACATGTCAAAGCAGTTTGAGATTATTCACAGGCTTGATCACAATATTTAAGCAACAAGACATGACAGACAGTGTCTTTCCAGGGGCTTATGAACACTCTAACTGTGAGGAAAAGAATGAGGCCAAAGGCTTCAACCCCAAGAAAGGTAATCCCCAGAAATGTGGTGTCTGGAGTGTCTTCTTGTATTACAAAAGAAACAACACAAGAAACAGGACAGGAGAAAGCCAGTAAGTCTATCTTCCTGTTTTTTTTAAATTTAGCAGTTACAGCTTTCCCCCTAGACCTGCTCATAGCATTAGGTGTTTTGTATCTATGAGGACAGAAAAAAATATCTTCCAAATATTTGTCTACAACACAATTTTTTGATACTTATAAAATTATGCATGCCTTAAATACTCTGTCTAGATTATCTGCCTCAGTGACCTCCTGGAACTCTAAATTTTCCAGGTTGAATACATGTGCTATGAAAAAGTATTCCCTGCAGAACAAGTCAGACGAGAGGTTTAGCAATATACAGTCTTCTACCTTTGAATTCTCAGCTTACATACCTCCTGTGGAGGTAAGGACCAGATGCTGCCTCTATCTGATCACTATTTGCAGGCTTATGTGGAGTAAATGGATGCATCAGGCCAAGTTTTGACAGAGATATGCAAACACAGATTGACTCAACGAAAAAGAAACAAGGGCCCTTGGATGGAAAAAACCTCCCACTGCCGCTGCCTTTACTTTCATCCAGGTAAAGTGATTTCACACTGCAGTACTGGTAACCTCCTCTTTTTCATTAGGAAAAAGACCACCCATAAAAAAAGAAGGCAAAAGGCTCAGGAAAAAGTAGCAAATACTTTTGAGCCCACCAAGAAGAGTTGAGTTCATCTACACTCCCAAAAAAGAGCAGTACAGCAAAGACAGACTCTAGTGCTGATGTGAGACAACCTGGGAGAAATGCTGACAAAACCAAACCAACTAATCAGTGAATATTTATAGTGATTTTGGTTTTTTTCCTCCCACAGAAAAATGCAATCCTTTTGTTGAAAGTTTTATATGTCAAGAACTTCTGGGCGCTTTCCCCCCCCCCCCCCCCCCCCCTGTAAAAGCATACAAGCTTTTTTTTTGCTAAGAACTCCAACTTGTGTTGCAATTGTTTCATCACAGAAGCTTCTTCTTTTTTCCTCTCTTCTACTAATTTCATTTGGGTCATGCCCAAATATAAAAATAAAAAAAGATAGCAGTACTCAATAGCTCATTCAGTAGCTCTGAAATATTGCTTTCTAGTAAATCATGCTCCATGGCCAGTTTTTAGGCTACAGGATCTCAAGAACTGTAGGTTGATATCGTACACATCACCTCTATTATTACACTTAAAACCCTTTGTGTTGAAGCGCACATCCACAAATTCAGCCACTACTTGTGTTGAGTGGTTGGGACGTTGCCTAAAAAGCCAAAAGATGGGTAAATACCATTATGGGAAAGTCATCGGAACAGTTTAAAAATGGAAACCCACTGAAAAAGCCCTTTTGGCTCAGGTTTTATCAGAGGCTGAAAATTCGTAGAAAGGGCCTACACAAAATGTTTCATGGCAGTCAGGATAGGAGTCATGGTGAAGACAAGACCTGGCTGATCCAACAATAATTCAGCAATATTAAAGATAATATAAATTCAGTGCTTATGGCCCCACCCTCAAAATTCTACTTTGTTTCTGCTCTGGGTGAGGTCAGTGAGAGCAGCCACAACTACTCAAGACTTTCCTAGACCAAGCCCAAGGTTATTCTATTATGTTTTGCATTTGAGATCACTTGCCAAGCCCAGGGCTTCTCCTTTCTTCATTCAGCTTTAATCAAAGAAAAATAGGCTGGTAAGAGATGATGAGAGTTTACTTGTCCCATGCCTCATATCCCAGGCAGGTCGCTATGCACTGATATCTTCCCTCGTATTTGTCTATGCTGTTCTTGAAGATACTCAGCAACAGTCTCTACAGTCTCTCCAAGCAATCTGTCCTTATTACCAGAAAGTTTCTCCTCACATCTAACCTTTATTTTCATGTCGTACCTCAAGCCCACTACTTCTCATTCTGCCTGCAAAGGATAAGAGAATAAATGATTCCGTTCACTTCTACAGGAGCACCTAATGTATTTAAAGATACTTATCATGTTCTCCCTTAGTCTTCTTCAGGTTTAACAACCTCATTTTCTTCCAGTATTTCCTCATAACTGTTTTCTAGACCTCTACATACTCATGTCACTCCCCTCTTGATTTTCTAACGTTATCACACACCTTTCCCTATGGCAATGTCCTGCACTGAGCTCAGCAGAGCAATTACCTCTGCCATCTTGAGGGCAATGCACCCAGCTTTGCCTCCCAGCACAACCTTGACTTTCTGTGCAAAATCACCATGGTGTGGTAAAAAACCCAGCTTGGGAACCTTTACAGCCCTCAGCCTTTGCCCAGAGAAAAGATCATGGTCCTGTCCAGATGTTGTTGATTAGTCCTCTGTGTTTTCCAGTATGTCATTTGGAATGCTAATCCCTCCTTTGCAGGCTTGCAGCCACTCCTCTTTTGGTATTATCCACAAATATAAACACTTTTTTCCCTGTATTCATGTGAGAAGGATGAGATCGGGATATGAAGTCCACCAGTATTTAATTTTTCTACTATCAGGAAAATATTTACATTGCACACTAACTGACTACCTAAGAGAACCCAACAGCCCTCACCTAATATCCATCTCTTTCATAAGCCATTTCTGCTCTTCAATATACTGCCTTGCTGCAACACATGTTAAAACTGTATGCAGTAAGTAGCTCATAGTAGGAAATCATATTAACCGTCTGGCCTAGAAATGACAAGTGAAGTGTGGATAAGAATGTCAGCACTCCCCACAGAAATATATTCAAACAGGCAGAAATCAGGCCTTACGTAATAAAGAGCAAACAAATAAATTCAGGAAATCTCAGAAACAGTGGTGGGATATCATTACATTTGAAAACCTCTGGTAACAAGGAAAGAAAGGAGAATCTTAGATGGAAAGATTTTCTGTGTGCAGTAACTGTTTTCTTTGAGCATGTAGTATGTAACGTCAGAAGGAAAATAAATTACAAGTAGCGAAAAGGCTTTCTGGGAGTATTGGTCTTTATTAATGATACAGATAGGTTAAAGTCGCTCACTTAAATAGCAAAGAGAGGATGACTCCCCTGCATTTCCCTAATTCTGCCATGTCTCTTCCCACATTTGTTTCTTTTATGTCAGTTTCCCACTAATTTATAAACTTTTTTCTCCTCCCCATGATCCCTCTCTGTACTTCCACCCTGGCTGCCCATCCCTCTCCGGGTGCTCCCATGGACCTTGCACCACCATTCAGCCCCTTTGCCCACCCAGTGTTAACTTCCTTTTCAAACCAAGCTCCTGCTCAGATCTGGGGAGCCTCTGCTCTCACCTCCTGTAATATATCCTTAGTCCAAATATTGTCCACCTGGTTTCACTTGCAGCTCATCCTCAATCAAATACCTTTTTGAATCCTGACCACCACTGCAGACCATGTACGTAATGCATCGGCATAGAGAATGCACAAGGCTGTTGGTGAGCCTTGTCCAGTTCCCTCACCATGCCCTCCTGTCTGCCTGTACCCACCTGTTGTCTCCTGTCTTAGATGGAGATAGGAACAGTCTTTCTACAGTGTGTGTTTACACTGTATCTTGCAAAATTGATCTTAATTTGTTAGATTGACTAGTATAAAAAAAAACATTCCCTCTATTTCGCCTCCCAGTGAATATTAGCCATTTTAATGAAGCAAGCACCATTCATTCAGAATGCATATGTGTGTGTACACATGTATTTATGAACACAGATTATGTATATATAAGCATACTTATTTCTATATATGCACACACATATGCACATATGCAAACAGAGAGTAATTTCACCATAGAAAAAATTGAGTGGTGTTGCAATTTTTTTGGTAATGCTATCTAATTTTATTGCAATATTTAGTTTTATTCTAATGTTATAGCCATGGTGGTATCCTGAGTTACTGGTACCATCCTTCTGACCTGAGTGCATTATATACCATTATAGGCCAACAATAGAAAGCTGCCGAAGACCGTTCTCTCACTTGCTCTGTCTGCCATGCACATCATTTTCAAATACCAGCAGCCCACTCCTGATTTATCAAGGTAATTAACTAGAGAAACAGGCCACTTACTCTGTCTTAAAATCTGCATGTGCATAATTTCACGGGAATAAAAATTTTTGAATTTAATCTTTAAAAAGGGATGCAATGTAGCTATGAAGTCTTTAATTAACAATCGCATAAGTCCCATAGTTAAGGCCATGCCTTCCCCAAGTGGAAGCACAGCAGTACATGGTGATCTGCAAGCAATTTCCCTCCTCTCCCTCATGAGCTTTAGATGTCAGACATTTCATGAATCGTATTACAGAATTAAGTCAGGATATACATGTTTCGCTCAAAAATGTATTGAAAAACTCCAAAGTATAGTCTGAAAGTAGAATAAATACAAAAATATCCCAAGTATCTTACTTAGTCCGCTTATTTGTAAATACAGCTCAAAGATGAGATTATATACTGAGAGAAGGTAACTAATCCTGTCACTAATGCATTTACCACAGTAAACCAGCAACTGAATACTGTACTCAGGTGAATGTTTCAACAGTATGTTAAGAGAAACAGTTTTGTAACCGGACTCTCCACTACACATTCGTTCTCTCCTGCTTCATCTCCTTCTGCCACCAGCCTAGATTAACATCTCAGTTTCTCCATATGAACTGATTTTACCTCTCTCAATAGAGATTACAGGTGATTTATTTCAACAGAAAGTATGTTGCAATCTGCACTCTTCATCTTTTGCTCCTCACTAGCTGCAAAAAAGTCTCTCCTTTTCTTCCCTCTTCCTAGACGTGCTTCTATGCTCTTTCCTCACATTCCTCCTCTTCTTCCAAAACTTCCTCACTCTTTTTTCTGTTTCACTTGCATCCTTTCCTCTTTCCTTGAGGGGAAGCCCTCTGGCTTTGTTATTTTCAAGCCAGACTTTCTCATAGTTCGTAGTTGAGTAAGTCCTGTCCCTGCTTAACAAGCTGACAAAATTACAGGGCAACAAACCTGATTATTTGCAAATTTATTTTGCTAGGGCTGGGTAATATTACCAGGTGTATGAGCAGCACCCTTCTGTATTTCATGCTACATGCTACGTAACAGCAACCCATCAAGTATCTAGTCTGAAGTCAGCAGATATGAAGCGCATACAGACTTCTACTGAGCATTTCTGGGCAGGACTAGACTGAAACTAGACCTCTCATTATGAGGTAAATTCTGGACTATCTTAAAACATTTTTATTTTTAAAGATAAGAAAAATATAATTCCCAGAAAACAGCTGCTCTTCCATTTTATTTAGCAAACATCAGAATGAAGACAGTTGCAGCCTTCTCAGCATGCTCAAAGCTTTTCCCAGGATGCTGAAAGGACTGACAAAAGGATCGGTTGTACCTTCTCCTCCTTGGGCAGATTTGTGGAGCAACCTGCAGCCACCCACAGCCCATGCAGACACCCTGTGAGCTGGGTGGTGGGTTGTGTGTCTCAGGCAATCTGAGCCTGATCTCTCCCAAGGGTGCTCTCATCTGCTTTTCCCTCTCTTGAGCCTAAAATTCTGCTCAGCCCGTAACAGATTTAATATGTATTAAGAGCTTCAGTGTATTACCTGAAAACAATGGTTTCATGCTTGGAAAATATATTCCTCTAATTGGTCTGTGGCTGCCCTTCTTAAATATTTATGTAAACTCTATTGTGTTCAAGGGCATAGAGGCTAAACCTAAATGAAGTTCCTGGCTTTGTATTTGTGTGACTTCTCTGGAATGCACAACATCCTTGTCAGTTTTAGGTAGCCTAACTAATTCCAGTTTTAGGTAAATCAAGAATACATTTTCATTCTGCAGTCACAGAAAGTAGAATTTGTAATTGAAGATCATAAGATAGAACAGTAACTGGGACATTGTAGGTCTGAACATGTTTTAAATCCCCCTGCTGTGAAAGATGGAGTAGAAAATATAAATACAATACTCATTTTTTTTAAATGAAATTGAGTAAATGTCAACTTGGGGACTGCAATAAGAGATATTACAATTGCAAATGAATATCTGCTTCATTGTTGTCCTAAGAAAATAATACTTGGGTTGTAAAAGGATCATCTTTCTGAAAAGTCCAAGACTTGCCTGTCCTAGATTTACTGAAATATATTATCCTTTTTAATTTTTTTTTTTTTTAAATATACTGTCCAGTTACATAATTTCCTAGTTCAAGTGTATAGGATAGATCTAAACTCGCCGGTGCACGTAACAATAATTTCCATTTTCCATCAAGTAAAAGGTTTGAATTTGAAAATTAGAAATTTCATTTAAGAAATGTTCAATATTTTCCAGCCAGCTATTCTAGTATCATTACACCTGTTTTGAATCCCCACATAATTAAATGCTGAATTGCAAAGAGTTGATGAGACAGCTGTCTATACACAGGACATAAAATTCATGGAAGTGTCAAAGCTCCATGAAATCTTATAAGTTTAAAACATTTCCATTGAGGAGATAATGAGCTTTATAGGCTCTAATGAAAAGAAAGTGGATGCAGCCAGAGAAAGAGACAAAGATTTAGGACACCTCATCCATGTTAATATTTCTGTGCAGAAATGGATGCAGACTTGGGACTACGCCCAGGTGGCTCACCCATTCATCGTTCTTGCTGAAATGCCTCCAAGACTGGCTGTACAGCCACTCGTCTGCTACACAAAGCTGTAGATGTGGGTGTTTTAGAATATACTCAAGGGTGCTCTCTCACGTGGCTGGCTACTTGACCTGGCAGCTAGCCCGTTTGCACCTCTAATTTTGTCATAATGACTGATGCTGAATAGACAAAACAGCTCAGATTTCTTCCTTAACATTGCTTGCCAGAAGACAGCTGGATCTGTAGAAAGTCTGAAAATCCTCTAGCTCAGGTTGCCAATAAAGTTGATAGGAGATACTGGGTCTTGTGAATGCCCTGGACGACAGATCCTGCTGGGATGAGCTACCTCAGATAGATCATAGATGCAGCTGCAATCTTATTTCCATCTGTATGCCTGAATCCAGAAGCATATACTTCCTATTGTCCCAGTACCGAATATTTGGAATTCAGTCAAATTCTGCAATTTTTATTTGTTCCAACTGAAAGCCACCGTGTCTTAGAAGTACAATGGACTTCGATTATACTAAAGGGTGCATATCAATAGCATCATAAAGGCCAAAGGGTGTATTGGCCATGCTGAATTTTGGTTTGAGGGTCGGTAGGAATCCTGAGTAACAGGTTTTCCTAGCTATAGCTCTGCTTCGGTTATAAAATTCAGTCTTTACAGAAAGAATTTAAGTTCTCCATCACCAATAATTGTTCCATTTATATGCTGTATTATGTACCTTTGGCTTTACTATTTTTCAACTAGAAAAAAATCCTAAGAAAATGAAAATTAGAAATGAAAGGTTATCAGTAAAAATTTTTAACATTTCAATTCCAAGCATTTGCACCATTCTGATCCAATGTAGCCTTCTGTTAATGATACATCTGTCATTTTATTGACACTCCTAAACAGCTTTATTCTCTTTTCTAATTAAGAGACAAAGCTGATTATGTCAATCTATGAACTGACATCTGAGTGCTTTTCTTATAATGTAAGAAGCAATGAATATGACTATTGTTATGCTAAAACAAAAAACTTAGGAATTTAAACTGGAAAACCCAAGATAGCAAAATATATAATGGCTAAATTAAACCAGATTCTTCCTATTCATGCAAAATACACATGTGATTGTATTATATAATTAAATGAAGATACTGTGTGAAAAATTAATTCCCAGTAATAGAAAACATAAAGCAACAATGATACATAATATGCCTGACTAAAATATGTGAGGAGAAATCATCAGATCATAAAATATCTCAAACAAATAAATGACAGACTAAGCCATCAATCCACACGGAAAAATTAAGCTATTAAATAATCCAGAATGCTTGCATGTCAGGACATGATTTCAGCTCCATCCTGCTGCTAAATCAAAGATACCTGCTCAGTGGGCTCTCCCATGCAAAGGACTATATCTGGAAGTACTGCCCTATGCATTGTTTGGGAGCGCAGAGAATATCCAGTTTACATCACTTCCCCCAAGCTACCATAAACATTCCTCTGTTTTGTGAACAAGAACCAGTTGCAACGACTGCTCAACCCGGTGAACTGATTTTAAGACAATACAGTGGATAGGATGAAACGCTTACCATTCTAGGAAGGTGTTTGTGGTGTTTGGATGGACACAGGTAAGACTCTGGAACAAACTCCCACACATCAGCATTAATTGCTGCAGTTTGTCCTACCTAAAAAGGCCAGGGAGAAGACAACAGCAGGCAAATACCACAAAATCAGACGATCTTCAATATTTTGGGATGTTAGCTGTTCTCAGACTTGAAGATAACATGAAAGAGCTTTCCCCTCAGTTGTGATTAAAGGCAACAGACAGAGGTTATGTTGTCTCTTCTGACAGCACTAGATCTTCAGGACCACTGCTGGTGCTGAAGCTCCTGGCAGGAAAGCACTGAATCCTTTCCAAGGAACTCCACTGATCCTGTGTAAGAGGTTCCTGCTGATGGTACTGGGTGTCCTCAGGACAGAGTTTGAAGTACTGCAGACTGACACAGCTCTCCTGGCAACAACTGAGCTAAATGAATTTACACCCTGAAGATCTAGTCCTCCACTGCTGACTGTGTCAACCAGTGCTGACGCATCCCACCAACACATACATCTTTCTTTTTTCCTTTAAAAATTTTTGTTCTAAATTATCAGAAAAAGCCAAGACATTATAAGATACAGCATCAATGGCATTAAATTTAATTCTGGATTATAGATCTGTGCTTCCTCACATGCACATTGCACCTGTGGTTACACCACCGTTCTTCTACTGTTTGCTGGTCAAAAGATCGTATCTTTTTGCCTCAGATAACTAGAGGCAGTGAGTAGCTGACTGTCTCTGACCTCCTATCTCTGCCTTCCTGGAGGTTTAGACAGTGTGGAAGGTACTTCCTTATACTTTTATTAAAACAGATCTAGAAGTATAAACATCCTTGTCATAACTGCAGAGATATGCAAGATAGGAGATGTCCACTATTTATAAGACCAATGGTCTTGCTCAGTACTTCAAAAAATCACTCTACTTCAGTCACACATGATGGAATACACAGTTGACTGGAAATGAAATTTTGGGGACTGCTTTTAAGAAATTATTAAAAGGCATAATCATTTTTCCTCTGCTGCAGGATCTCCGCTAACAGCCTGTTGCAGCTAATCACTTTGATAGCATTCCAATTCTGATGGCTACCCGCTAGTAAGGCTGGGCTATTCATTGCTTAGTGGGAGAAAGGGAAGGTTTCAGAATGTACACCCTTTGGCTTGGAAAGCATCATGATCTTCTTCTAAGCCACAAACATTTTGCTCACACTGAAGTGGCAAGAGTGAGATATTTACAGAAGAGTTTGGAAACACATCACACTCTTAACTGCAGCTTCCATCACATACAGGGTCACCTCAGAGGTGACTGTCAGAAGCATCAAACCATTCAAATCCAAAATTGCTGAACAAAGTATTACTGCTGACTCTTGGTATTTATATTCTTTAGAATTTTCCTCTTAAAAGAAAAAAACAGATAGGAAAAAATCAAATCACAGTCTCTCATGTTTTTCTCCCGATCTGTGATATGCATTTAGTTTACAAAAGCAGGTAAATAAAAAACAAATTAAAATCATGAGCTAGACTCAATGGTACAAATCCACATAGCAGCATTAAATTAAATATTGCTATTGCTAGGCCAAATGATACTGGGTAAGGAATAATATCTGATTAACACTGGTACACTAACAAAACTGACCATGGTGGTCACAAAATACGAACACTTGCTAATGTGTAGGACCTACACACCAATCGCCATCACAATGAGATTCCCAGGCAAAGGGGACTCTATATAATCTGAAGAAATCTCAAAAAATGCTTTTGAAAATCAGATTATCAAAACCAAACCCTACCACTGCACCTGACCATTGCCCAGCCACAGAACTTCTCTTGCCTGTGCTGGGATCAGTTCCCACCATATACAGCTGCTGGACCTGTGCCAGCCACAGTAGAAGCAGGGGTCTTCCAGCAGAACAGGCATCATGGTCATTTCTATGCTTTCCCTTCTCTTCTTGTCTCCTGATTCCCCCTCACCCTCCTCCCAACAGCTCCTCTAGCTGGGCTAGAGGACATGGCCAAAGGAGGAGAAGTACAGCCAAGACTTTGCTATGCCCCAGCAACCCCTCTCTGCTGTTACAGGGTCACTGGCAGCCAGAATGATTTAGAGCAGCCTTCAGGCTATTCTAACTTACAGTGAGGGACTTGACTGACTCATTGCTGCTCCAGGACTGTGGAAACACAAAGCTACCTTAAAGCCATTTTCAGACATCCCTGCTTCTGAGCTGTGCTATTTTATCCTTGCCTGCAACTGAAAAAAAACCTGAGACCATGGGTTGTTTACATATCTTGCAGCTGCAGCAATGAGGTGGTTTCCTTTGCCTTTCTCCTGTGTTCATTTTTTCTGTCTGTTTTGGCTTTACAGATAGCCCTGGTAGCATTCATAGTCCCACGTTCCATCAGAGATGGTGGGTGATTCACGGCAGTCTCTGCTCTATTGACTGGGCTTCAAAAGCTGAGGCTCCCGTCAGCTGCAAGGCTGTGAGAAGCCATGCTGCGCTGGAGTTTGCTGTCTGCAAACAGGACAAGCCACATTCTCGTGGTTCACATGCCAGCCATCCCATTGGGAATCACTTTGTGTCTTAATTTTCAAAGAATCAAATGCTAGTGACAGGCTAAACTGAAGAGAGATCAACTGTTTCATTTCATTGCTTATCAGTTTTGCTTATATATTTACTCTGGAGGGACTTTGGTTTAAATTTCTGCATTGATAAATTATTTTGTTAGTATACAGAAAATATCAAACTACATTTATCCTAATCATTTCTGTAGTATTCATGCGCTTAATAAATACCTTCTACATTCTCTTCCTTTTTAGATTTGCCATTTTAATTTACTGCTCTTGACTGCATATTTTTCACACTTACCCTCTTTGTCCTTTTCTTCTGTAATACCTTTATTAAATTCGATCTTTTTATAAAAAAGTACTTCCATTTTTTAATATTACTGCTTCTTCTCTATCACTATCTAGATTTTACATTTCATTAAGCAGACAGTTTTAATTTTACTTTTCTCTGACTGTTCCTTTCATTAGACTGTTTCTTTTCTTGACCCTTTAATTTTATTTTTCTCTTCTGTAATTTGCTTTTACCCTGCCTAACCAACGTGTGTCTCTTTTCAAGTGGGCTTTTATTCCCGGTTACTCTCCTTGTGACTTCTCTGTGTTGCTCTGTGCTGACAGTGTTCTTCCCCATCCCCTGTGAGTGACAGTGACAGCATTTGAGTGGTAGCTGGCAGATTTAGGGACAAGAAGTATCTGCCTGAAAAGATTTTATTTGGTTTTATTTTTATTTTGACTGTAAAATCAGACCTCTCGAATCCTAGAGCACCAGGGGGCATTGTTTCATTTAGAAAATAAAAATTGTCATGATAGCTATTAACTTCCCAACAAGTCCACTGCAATACCAATCAGAGCCAAAGGAAAAAAAAATAAATCAAAATGGAGCTATTATGTCAAATGCAGCAACCAAGGTGGGTTACGGGTCAAACATTTTAATGTTTAAAGATGGGTATTCTGGAAAGCTGCTCCACGGTGAATCAGAAGTGTTGTACCCCGACCTCCACCTCTGCATACCTCAATGTTCAACTATAGCATCAAGGGGGAAATAAGAGATCAGGAGTTACAATGACAGCTCCTGAGCAGAAACCTGAATTTAATCAGCAGTGGAAAATATTGACTAAAGTATCTAGAAGGAACAGACAGTGAAAACCAAGGGAAATTACACAAAAACATGAAGAAACAGCCTGAACTGCCATTAAAATGAATGGAAATGTAAAGCAGCAGGAGAAAATAGAATATCCCCCAGGATTGGGCCCAGTGGCTACATTTTACTGAAATAATTAATAGGCTGCATTTCATAACCAAGTGCAGGGTAATAACAAATGTAAGTGCAGCTTCACAGCTGGCTAAACTTGCAATAGCAACAGGCAACTCTATTACCACTAGTGAAACAATCGTGTTTGCCAAAGAAAAAGAGAAAAACAAGGCAGAAAAACTGTCTACAATTATGAGGGAAATCATCTATGTAACAACTTAACTAATGCCCAGAAGCTGAATGACTCACAGTATTAAGAAAATTAGAAAGGGTGCTCAGTAGTATTATACAATTCAGGACACGTACATTAGAATACCGTGGTCTTAATTTGCCAGCAACAAATTTAAGCACTGTGCAATATATGGCTCTGAATCCTGCAGAACACAAGCAAATGCTTAATTCAAACCATGCTGCAGAATTAAGCACGCAGCTATTTATGGATTACGGACCTAAATGTCCAACGGTGGATTTTTTGTTGGTGAAGAGTTCTTGCTCTAAGTGTGTTTATAAGGAAAAAACAACGTTGCTACAGATGGAGATCTCCTGATCAAACTGATGGAGGGCACTGCGTGAAACATGCACTCTGCTCACAGTGACGAGTCTTGCCATGGCTCTGCTAGCTCAACCCATCATGACTCAGGCCCAGGGCGAGGCCACATCCTGACCACAAAAAGGAAATAAGAACAGCCTTGAAGTAATTCACCTAATCCATGAATCTGTGGTGGTTTCCAAATAATGGTAAAAACATAACCCTTTTTTTTTTTGTTTGGGCCTCATTTCAACTCTAACAAGGAGAATCACAGGTTCTCTTGACAAATACCTGCTGAAACCCACAGGAACTCCTGCAAGTCCAGATTTCCCCTAGGCAGAGGCAGAGCCCTGGAGATACTGTGTGCCATAACGTGAGGTCAGATGGAAGGCAGCAGAAATCAAGATAGCACATTCAAAACTCATACAGTGAAGTTCTTACAGAGCAACTATTTCATAAGTCTCTGCTCCTTCATGTTGCCTTCAGCTTCTGAGCCTCTGCTGCTCCGCATCCCGGCAACAGGGCACTGCCTGGCACACCACACTCTTCCTCTGAACAGCATATCAATTCTCCATTGGAAAGAGAATCACACAGCAGATACTTCATGGCTTGCTGTAAAGACTACTTAAGATTAGAGAAATATATGTCTATGTAGATACACATACAAATGAATCAACAACCAGCAAATCAAACACAAACCCTTACTTTTATCCCTCTGTATTTCATGCAAACTTTTTCCTACTACTTGCAACAGATATATTGCTTCTTCATTTTTACTAATAAAGCTCATATTGACCTCTCTGCTTTAAAATGAACAACAAAGCATACACTCACATAATACATAAAAACATACACATTATTACACACACCTATACAGAGCTAATTCAACTCCTGCCATTTTCCTTACTATCAGTGCTGTGTTTTACCTACTTATACATTATAATTTTACTGTTAAAATTGATATGACTTTAAATGTTCATTTTCTTGTTATATTATAAGCAACCTATTGAAGTCTAATTGAACACCAGATAAATATTTTAATCTCGAGCTTCTACTGCCATCTGTAATATTAGCAAAATACTGTAGGTAAATTATAACCATATACCCAATTGGTTAAGAGTTTACAGTCCTTCAAGAAAATGTTCAGCACAACAGCTTGCAGTAACAGTGTATTATTTTCCATATCTACTATCAACAATATATTTTATTTTTTTTCTTGTAAATTAGCATTTAAAAAAATAAATGTTTATGTTTATTGTTTCCTTCATTAAGGTTTGTTTTGGAAATAATACGGCTAAGTTTGAAATATAATGTTTACAATTAACAAAAATCCATGTTCAATGAATGCTTACTTGTGGAGTTAATCTATTTAAAACACAGGTTAAACATGGAAAGGAGGTGGTCACAGCATCATTAATCCATCACCTAGATACAAAGCCACTTGTGAACTTTGGGAGCATTGTTACAACGGAGAGCCTATTAATACATTTAGGGTAAGTTAAAATCTCTAGCTGAAGCATCCTTTTCGGATATATAGAGACAGACCTATGAATATGTACTGATGAATACAGATTTGCATCTTCAAGAACTGCTCTGAAATCTCAACCTAAGCGACTCTGTACGTCTGCAGCTATGTTACATCTGTCATTTCCTAGACTGCAATGATAAAGAGAATGTTATTGTTCATTTCAATTTAATGTGTGGATAATACTGTCCCTAGGCACCAACTTTCCACCAAGGAGGTTAGATTATTGTAATATCCACATAATTAATGGCATTATCAATTTTCTTACTTTTTAAACATTTGCTTTTGGTTAGAGAAGATTGTTGCATTGCTTCTAAAAATGTCTTTACAATTAATTATCTTTCACTGCGGCAAGCAACTAGGAAATGGATATTAATCATAGAAGACTTTCTGAAGTTGCTGGGATTATCTCATTTTTAATTACAGGTGGCATGAACAGTTATGAGCCTGGTTGTTTGTGCAAGAAATAAAGCAAAATACTTATAGCCTCTGTAATATGCTGTTTTGCACAGCATTCAGTCCATTTACTTGTTTACATAAAATATTCCAGTCTGCCCTGGAAAGGCTCTTCAGCCTTCAATATCATCTATGGGAAGTTACATCGCAGAAAACAAACATCAGCCATCAGTTCAACTCTGCCTTGCAGCCAGTGAGTCAGGGATGTCTTCCTAGGGGTTTTAAACCGGTTGTGATCCCAGACAACACACAGCAATGCCAGCATCTCATTTTAAATAGATCACTGACATATTAAAGGCCCATGTTCTTAATTAGAATTTTCTGACCACTGGAATGTGCTTGGTGCTGTGTTGGTAGGATGCTTGTCTTCCCTGCCCAGCTCGGCATCGCAGCTGAGCAGAGGCACACTTCATGGTTGTGCTGGCTCCATCCATGATGTGCCTGCAACACACAGTGCTTGGCTTGTAGGTCCCATCTCTACTGTGTGAGAGCACAGCAGACACCTTCCCAACCAGTCAGCTGGGCAGAGATGCCTAAGTTCCTGGAGAGGGAAGAAGGAAAGGGAGGAGGGAGAAAGGAGAACAGGATGAAGAACAAAACAATGGAGAACATCAACCTGAAAATGAAAGGAATAGATCTGGGAGTCACCCAAAGATCTAGGAAGGCAGAAAACAAGAGAAAGAAAAATGCTAAACTCCAGGGAACAAGAAGGCAGTATGTTAATCACCTTGGTCCAGATCTCATAGTTTTTAAAGGGCTGTCCTTCAACTAGAGGGCAACAAATCAGCCTGGAAGGGTCCCTGTGGAAACTGTACTGTAAAAACCGAAAGTTTGAAATGTTAACCAAACAATTCGCAAAATCCATGGATGGAAAGTCTGAAATTACAAAAATACTGCTCACAGGTCAGAAAAACCCTGAGTCACAGATTTGCAGAAACTGGAAGACACAAAAGGCACGTGCCTGTGTGTGCTTCTCTCACACACTCCCTAGCACACACTGCTACTGGCCCTGGGAGTTGACATGAAACCCAGCTAGGGAAGCTGTTTCAGTCTCATCTGACTATTCTTGAAATCTCACCTTTAAACATAAAATGACAAACACAAAGTGTTAATAAATCAGGTTTCTGACTTGGGGAAAGGAGAAAGGAAGCCAGAAACAGACACAAGAGAATACAGAGTCTTCATTCAGGTATATCCCTAGACTGAAATCTTGCTTGCTCTGTATTAATACATTATAAAAATCTACTTGTGGAAGACAAAAACACACAAGACAATAAATGGTTTTTGCAGCTAATGATGCAGAGGTCTCATCTCACAGCCACAGTGCTGGAAACTGTACTGCTTCATGTGTGTGCTCACAACGCCATTTTTCATACCAACTCAGCCCTGTCTAGTTTTTTACTTAATTGGTTGAAGTTTTGACTGAAGTTCTAATCAGATCTGAGCCATATGCAAGGAGTAAGATTCACCTGATTCTTTCCTTTCTTCCAGATCTTTGCATTCCTGGAGAGTTTCTGCACAAATATTTACTCGTTCATCTTAAAACTTAATATTAAGCAGTTTGTGGGTTATATACAGAAAGACTATCAGTTCTAGCTAATGTGATCTTTCAGTTCAACTAGTGATAACATGCAGCATGCTGCTCAAACCCCTTCTGAGGACTCTCCACAACTCACCTCAGAGGGTGCAGCAGGTTTTCTGATGTCCAAACCTGCTTTATTTTTCTCAAGGAGCACCTATGTCTTTCTGATGTTAGTACTAGTAATACGACAAAACCTTCTGATTCTTGTAGGTGATACTGATAGCAGCTGTCCTACAAAAACATGATGGGGCAAAATTCCCACCAAACAGTCTTTGCTTTCTTATGTAGTCTCCTTCAGCTGAGATATTTCCTGAGTCAAATACTGTCTGTAAACGACTGGAGGAGACTATGACTTCTTGTCACTAATTCAGCCCTTCAGCAATGAGATTTTATTAGAGCAGACAAAGAGAATAGATAAAATATTGGTACAAAGGAAAGGAGAGCTAAAGCAGGCAAGTCAAGAAGACAGGGATTAAGCAATGTACAGTTAAAAGCAGCAAGGTGCAGGGTAAGGATTATGGATCATACTTCCAAGTGGACTTGAAAGATTACACAGAAAGAGAGACCGCAAAGACATGACACCAAGTAAGAGATAGGAGAACAGAGCAGATGTGGGATCATGCAATCAACCCATTTTCACAACACATCGTTCTAATAAAAAGCAAGATTCTGGGCAGAATTACCCTAAAGTAATCTACCCTAACCAGTTCATACACTATTAAATGTGCTAGCTGGAATTTAAATTCAAAGCGTACTCTTTCTCAGTTACTATGGAAGCGCCTACCCTCTATATATTTCAGATCTAGTCTTAGACTTGGCCTTCTTTGCATATTAGATTATAACAAAATGTTGCCACTTCTTCCTGAAAATATTTCTGAAGACTGACCTTCCCTTCTTTCATACAACTAAAAATCTCATCAAGTGTCCATGCCGTCTTGTCCCTCAAAGCTACTGGACATGGTTAGTAAGGATTAAGTTCTTCCTTCTTCATCCTGAGCACCTCAGAGGTGGAGTGTTTGGTGGGGGAGGAGGCTGCACCTGCCCTTTGGCCTTCTTCACTCCCCTGTGTTGGGTACAAACTTTTCTTCTCTACTCTGAGACATACTCTATTCTTGGGGATAACAGAGTTTTCAACTAAAGCTCCAATCTGCCAACAGTACCACCCCTCGCTGTTCAGGTGTCCATTTCTTGTGACACTACCAGTAGTAGTACCAGCAGTATGGGAAGGACATTGAGGTGCTGGAGCAAGCCCAGAGAAGGGCAACGAGGCTGGTGAGAGGTCTGGAAAACAGGCCTTATGGAGACCAGCTGAGGGAACTGGGGTTGTTTAGTCTGGAGAAGAGGAGACTAAGAGGAGACCTCATTGCTCTCTACAACTACCTAAAAGGAGGTTGTAGTGAGGCTGATGTTGGTCTCTTCTCCCAAATTACTAATGATAGGACGAGAGGAAATGGCCTCAAATTACATCAGGGGAAGTTTAGGCTGGATATTAGGAAGAAGTTCTTTACTGAGAGGGTGGTTAGACATTGGAACAGGCTGCCCAGGGAGGTGGTGGAGTCGCCGTCCCTGGGGGTGTTCAAAAAACGGGTTGATGAGGCACTTGAGGCCATGGTCTAATGGCCTAATGGTTAAGAATACGATGGGATAAAGGTTGGACTTGATGACCCTGGAGGTCCCTTCCAACCATAATTATTCTATGATTCTATGATTCTACCAGCAGGTGGGAAGAGAAGGCTCCATGCACCCAATGCCTGGGATGACGGCACCTGAGAGAACGATGGGGATGTAGCCCTCTCACTTGGGCCATTTGATATATCCATTCCTATATCATTATATAAAGCTAGACAGTGCCCAAGTAAGATGTGTCTGCTCCTGGTTTTCACATATAGTTATTTTCTCACACTCGGTTGATGATGGTCAAAAGTTTTAGCTATCTATTGGCTGTCAACAGCCTAGGTAAAATGAGCTTGTGGCTCATTTCTATGTAACAGATGGATATATATCAATAAAACCACCATTAGAGAACCGAGGTGACTGTCCATGGCAGATGTACGGGACTAAGGCCTTTATGTGTGCATTTAATTAAGTTCCTACACAGAGATCTCTCTCTGCTGAAGATGAGTAGGCCTGAATGACTGCTACCATGCTGTAACAGCTCCATGGAGTAACAAAGGACTCCAGTGCTATCTGTGGCGCTTGCTATGAACTGTGGAAGTGCATAAACAAAAATTAATTCCACATATACATAGTTTTCTGCATTCTTATTACAGATTGTGTCTGTCCCTGGGTTATATATCTTCAAACAAAGTACCTTTGCTTGAGGATAGGACTGTAAGGCTCCATAAGACAACATGTCACCTGAGATCTTTTCCATCATGGTGCAAACTCGACTTCAATAATGTTCACAAATATGAGCACTCTAACACTGTCAAAGACTACCAAATGCTTTTTTAAAGCAAAAGACCAGAGTAAAGAGAGCCTATTTATTCTTACCTAGAATAAAGCAAGAAGTTCCACATTGTTTTGAAACAGTAGATCTAAAAGTTACCTGAAAGTTAGTAAGGGGCAATGGGGAAGCAATGATATTTCCATTTTTTCCCATGATTATTTATAAGACAAATATCTAAAGACACAGAAGCACCTATAAATCTTCGTGAAATAGGTAACTCTTTGTAGGAGTACATAGGACAGACATACTAGAGAGAGTTAGATAACTTGTTACTCAAAATAGACCAGAGCTAGATATGCCGGCTCTGCTCACTTTCCAAACTTTTTTTTTTAAATGCTGACCAAGCTCAGCTGGGCAAGACCTGCTTAGTGTAGTCATTTTCACATTCCCACTGAACATATCAGCTCTGACAATATTTTTTTTTAATCTCAATAGCAGAGAGTATGACATAATTCCCTCTAACTCAGCCAAGAAAAAAAAACAAAACTTGAGAAACTAGAAGTGCAGATACTGTATTACACAAAATTGCACCAAATTTTACAACAGTCCGATGTTCCTGGTATTTTTATCTTAACACATCAAGGGTGATAGAAGCTTCTTTTTGCTGTCAAAGTGATCAAAGAGAGGTTGAGAAAGAATCTATAAACAGATGCTGCCCAGTGACAAACCTTAAAGAACAAGACTGTGGGGCCAGATGTTTGAGTGACCTTCGGACTACAGAACATGTTGGCATCGTGTTGATTTAGATAGCTGTTGGCAGGGGCTTTCGATCCAGCAGCTGAAAAAAAAAATCTAAATTATGGAAATATTTTTTCTCATCTTTCCCCTAACTACAAAAACTGAAACTACTGGTCAGTGGGGCTGATGGCTGTCAAAGAAGTTGAATTCACCACACAACCCTGCCAGTAGGTATCACGTCAAAAAGGAGTTAGCTGAATGAACAAGAACATCTTCAGGCTGTGCCATTTTGCATCCCCCTCAACTTTCAACAGCTGTTTCTTGAGTGAATACAGATGCAAAATAATTATATGAAACGTTTTACATTTTTTAATGTACTACATAATGTAAATGTGGAATCTACGAGTAACCTATGGGTGATATAGCATAGACCACCATAAGGAAAGAAATTGAGAAGTGGAATAGGAAGCAGAATGACAGATCAATAACGGTGGCTTTCCTAAATAATGTTCTTTATACACTCTATTTGTAGAATTAAAATGGCAGTACAAAAAACCCCAAAAAAACCAAAACCAGACATAATCGATCACACACATATTGTTTATGTCAAATACTAGAAGACTCTGGAAATTACTATTACATGAAACATTAATTGTGCTACACTTTCCTGGATCTCAGTCTCAGCAAGTCCTTTCATTTTTCTAAATCAGATCAGAGAAATTAGTAATGTATTAGGAAACACAAAAGGAAAACAGAAAGTTTTCAATCCAAAATTCCAGCAGATACTCAACTCTGAGTCACTGCACGCTACTAGAACAAATGGAGAAAGCAGAAAAAGTCTTGCTTTGTAACATTAAATGTGATTGAAGACTGTACAGTTCTTCTTACTCTTTTAGACGTTTTGTCACTTTACCTGGAGAAATATACGCTGCTTATTCTGAATTGCTGCTGATGTCCAGCACTTGTCAAAACCGCTATCTGTCAAGCACTTCACAAAGTGTTGCAAAATGACAGATCAGGATGTCTGAATAGATGGAGCCCCAGGAAAAACAGAACAGATAGAAAATTCATGACTCTAAACTACATCAAAGCGACTTCTGTCAACATCATGTCAAAAGAAGGAAAAAAAGAACTGTTCATTTTAGAGGGTTTTTTTCATTATATAAACACTTTTTTCACGTATGAGCTAAGTGTAAGGAAAAATTAACTTGGTGTACAGTATGAACATTTGAATGTGCCAAAAATACTCTTTAAATAATCCAGGAATAAGGAAAGTTCTAACAGTAGATACTGTCTGGCAGTTAAAACCAATGACATCCAAAAGAAATGCATGAAGAATCTATCAGCTTAAAATAGGACAAACCATCTGGCTCCAAAGAAATAAAAGTATTCTGCTCTGCATGTTTGTTGGGTTTGCAGAATCCTACAACTGGATTAATTTTGTATTTCCTCTCCAATCAGTTTTGATCATCTCTACTTAGTCTGTCGATTGCACAACCCTAATGCAATGTTATATTCCAGGCAGCAGATTCAGTAATATCAAGGCATTAATTTAAAAAAAAAGAAAAAAGAAGCACCACCAGCATTGCCGGACCTTCCATTACAGATAAATAGTTCCTCAAAGGAGACAGAAAATAAGTGGGTTATGATACATGACTACATACCTTTAAATTATACATAATCAAATTTTGAGAAAGAATCACATACTTGGAACGCTACAACTGCTGCAGATCTAAAAATGCTTTCTGTCTCACACACCTTTTGCCGTCAGCAATTGCCATCACTACTAGATTCAAACAAGTTTACTAACACTGTGTAAATCTCTAGAAATAAAGAGGCTCAAACCCCATGTACAATGGTTCAGGTAGCTTTTAGAGCATTGGGAAATATGAAGCATGCACACATGCAAACTTGGAGAAGGGAAAGCAGCACTTTATGCATAGTCAACTAAGCATTAGTAAAATACGGCATTTACACCAAGTTTGGAACTCCAGATTTTCCGCATTTAATGTCTCTGGTGTCATCTTTGTTTGCTGGTATGTAGTTTGTGGAAGTGTATAGAATGGGTTGGAATAGACCTTTCAAAGACCGTCTGGTCCAACCCCCCAAGACATCACTCTTCCACCCACTTCTTCAAAAGGCCTATAAAACTGCTGGTGCCACTGCTGCAGGCTCTGACAGTAGTGACTGCTGATCCAGAAACCAACACTTGCTCAATGACACAAACACGGTCTAATTTTTCTCGGAGAAGCTGCCCGTTAACTGTTGGCCAGCAAAGTTTTGCTAGCTTCAAAACATTTGCAAGATATAAATGAGCATGAAAAGGAATAGCACCTTCTGTTTCAGAGACGTGCTTTGGGGTCTCCTGTTGAATGTGTACTCACGGCTGGGAATTGCAATCTATTAATACTGGAGTACGATGGAAGGCATGTCTGCTTCTTACTGTACGCAGAACTCAATATATCTTGCTTTCTACTTACAAAAAGATGTTTATTACCTGTAACTGTACAGAGGTGTGTGCTTCACAGCAGCAGTGATTGGTAATAAGCCTCCTTTTCTCATTTACATTGATAGCAAGCATTAGTGAAGATATATGCATTTCATTTCATGGTTCAGAAAGAACAAAGTATATGTATATGTGATAGCAGTGGGTGGTTAATGAAATGGTCTGACAAACATAAGCTAATACATAATCATACCAGAATGTGGACTGGAACACCTGTTCCTGCTTCACAGGCTTACAATTCTTAAAGAAAAGTTACTATTTGCAAGAACTGAAATCACTACTATTTAGGCATCAATATGCTCTGAGGAAATTTTAGTCATTTTTTGCAAACACTAAAGGGGGGGATTTTAATGATATCAAATCTCTTTTGCTTGTGTCCTAAGAGTAATGAAAACTTCACACATGCATGAAGCTCCAGTAATTATTTTAAACTGCCTTCTGTTGTCCCCCTGAGGAACACGGTGGTATTTGTTTGATGCAGTTTAATTAGTGTCAGGGTAATTAATGCTATGCTATCTACATGAGATCAAAACCCTTTCTTTGTAACACTCTGGTAACTAAGAACTAAGAAAAGGAAGTGGTTTGAAAATGTGGAAGCTTGGGAGGCTAGATTCAGAAACAAACCGAATCACTCAAATCTGCATTTACGCACCCGAACTACTAAACGCATCCAGCCAAGTCAGCACCTTCAAGTGTGAGAATGGGATCATAATGCATTAGAACGGTGCTGGAAGACAGGAGACCCACTGCCTCCCATGTAAGTGAAATGCTTTTTCTATGGATGTAATCAAATTAAGTGAAACATTCATGGACAACATGCACCTTGTAAGGAGTTTAAATCCTTTAATAATGAAATTATATACTTTTGCACAACCAGATCACCATAGTTATTTATAAGCAGCATGTGGTGCTACCATGTGCTGATATATTTTTCTAAATAAAAGCATCATTTGAGTTTAATGAATGAATGTGATTCTACTTTAATGCCTGAATAAAATTTGCATTTAATTGAATGTTCAGTCTCCACTTCAAAATAGTGCCCTCTACTAAAAGGACCAAGGAGATACCAGAGTGCGGAAGTTGGGAACACACACAGAAATTCCAGACACACACACTGCACACACGACATAAATCCTTTTTAACTGTATCTTTGGTAATAAGGAACTGCCGTATAAATCTCACAACACACAAACTCGGGCTGATTACAGGCTTAAGGAAATAGCTACAGTTATCTTGACTGGATAAATTATTATATCCTAGAGGTTATTCTGTTTTTTCTAACAAAGCTTCAGCAGCAAACAGGAAAGAAAGAAAGAAAGAAAGAAAGACAGAAAGAAAGACAGAAAGAAAGAAAGACAGAAAGAAAGACAGAAAGACAGAAAGAGAGAAAGAAAGAGAGAAAGAAAGAGAGAAAGAAAGAGAGAAAGAGAGAAAGAAAGAGAGAAAGAGAGAAAGAAGGAAAGAAAGAAAGAAAGAGAGAAAGAGAGAAAGAAAGAGAGAAAGAAAGAGAGAAAGAAAGAGAGAGAGAGAAAGAGAGAGAAAGAGAGAAAGAGAGAAAGAGAGAGAGAAAGAGAGAAAGAGAGAAAGAGAGAAAGAGAGAAAGAGAGAAAGAGAGAAAGAGAGAAAGAAAGAGAGAAAGAGAAAAAGAAAGAGAGAAAGAGAAAAAGAAAGAGAAAAAGAGAAAAAAAAGAGAAAAAAAAGAGAAAAAAGGAGAAAAAAAGAGAAAAAAAGAAAAAACCAGAAAGCTTGTGATTTTTGTCTTTGTAACCAACGAAATTACGGCCATAATGCCTTAGACACTATTACTTTGAAGGACAGAAAACAATAAATTTTAGAGCCACACACATAGCCCAGGAAACATATTTTATGCAGTAATGGAGAGTTTCTGTGAGGCTTCTTGCAGAAAAGGAAACCCTGATTTGAAGGCAAACAAAGTGGCTTGGTCTATCCCATCCATGTCCTGAGGATGCAAACAATAAGAGCCCTGTTCAGAAATGGCAAATATTCTGCCAAAAAGCACAAGCAGTAGCCCTACAGCAGTCTGCAGACTGCGTTGGTATCCACTGACATTAAATCAACGTTTATCTTTATCACAAGAGATTTCACCAGCTTACACTGGTGGCACAGCACGGTCTGAGGGTCTCCGCAAAACGCTGCTTTTGAGGTCATCCATGACCGAACACCCCTGCGGATCAGCTGACCATCAAAATATGCTCCTTCCTCTCTCCAGTTCTGCTTCCCGCAACTCGACTGTTTATCAATTAAAGTGATAAATACAAATGACTTTGATAAGGCAGGTGATGTAGTAAAGCAACCTGCCGAAAGCCTGCTGTAAGAACCGCCCGCAAAGTTCAACAACTGTGAAAGAACTATTAAAAAGGACACACAAACAAGTGACCTTGACTGACAAGCGCACTTCATCCCAGCAATAAACAGCGGCGGGGCTGATAAGTGTTCATTGGCGCAGAGAGTAATTACCTATCTGTCAGCGTTGCTGGTGTGTGCGAAATAGTATAAATGAAACATACATAATGTACAGCAATAATATCGGGCATGCAGAACCTAATGCATTATCATCATTCTCAGGGCTCAGGTTTATGTGGCTGCCACCACTGAGTAAATGCCTTCTAGCCATGATAATTTCATTCTAATCTCTGTTCCATATTATAATTTTCATAGCTAAAAGATACTGAGGAGCAATACGTTTCAATCAAGGGCTAAATAGAACACAACCTGTAACTGGGTATTTTATACACCTATATATATTTTTTTCTTTCAAAAAAAAATTTAGTCAATTTATGAATAGACTGAAATAAGCTGTAAATTTATGGATGACAAACTCTGTCTGTAGCAATGTCACAATGTCTGGAGACAGGCTTTACATATCTTGAACAAGGGATGCCAGCTTTGTCTATCATATCTCACAAAAGAATTCAACCCTCTGGAAGAATAAAGGTTTCTGTGCCCCTTCCTAGCAAACAACATTATCAAACAAGGCTAACTTTTAAATGAACAAAAGAAGGGTCCTCCTAAGTTAAAAATAATAATAATAAAAAAGCTTTTAGAGAATGTATGTTATTAATTTAAATGCTGTTTAAAATTTGATTTTATTACATAACCTTCACAGCTAGACCACCACTGCAGTGAACAAATCTGTCTGCTTCATCATTAATATCTATTTTAAAATACAGCCTTTGTACGTTTTGCATTTATTTCAGGACTCTTTATGAAGAGGAAGGACAGTGATTTAAAGGCATGCTCAGCCTCCCCTCCCCATCATGCCAGGAGCAGGGAGAGAGAAGAGTGCTCGCTGCCTTATTGAAATCTCTTTGCCTGGGTTTCAGTGCGGGGGGAGTAGCGCAATTCAGTGAGTGCTGGAGCCCGCATGGCACCAGCCGCCGCCGGACAAACTGTTGCGCTGCTGGCGTCCCTCCGCAAAGCGGAAAAGGGATGCGCAGATGGAGCACATTTGCACTTGAGCCTTGAAATTCAGCCGAGTGGGTGTGCTCCACCTGACGGCACCCCAGGGGGCAAAATGGTGCCCCTGGGAACCCTTGGGGCAGAGCGGTGTGCTGGGAGCCACCCTGTGCTGGGTGTAGGAGAGAGGTGGGCAGCCAGCCCAAGATGGGGCAGTGTGCTCTGCCCCAAGGCCCAACTGCAGTCCCCATCCCCATGGGCTCCCACCCCACCTCTGGAGGGACTTCCACACACCTACACTGGCCACGGCCAGCCCCCACGTGTGCTGGGACTCATTACACCAACACACTGCCTCATTAGATAAGCAACGCACGTCTGGGAAGATAGGCAAATGTGAAAGCTTAGTGATTACGATGAGCAGGGGTGGGAGGTTTATGCAAACCTTCATTTCAATTTCCATCAGCAGCCTGTCTCATCATTTGCTTTTTTTGACCTTCCATCTGCGAGAAACTCAACTCTCTTCCCCCTGATACTAAAATCACCTGGACCCAGCCCTGGTTTGCCCAAACCTCCCCGGCGGCGTCTGCAGCGGCAGGCAGAGCCTCCGCCGGCCTCCTTTGGAAAGCAGCCCGCATTTGCCGACAGATTTCATGAGCAACCCCTTCGACAAACCCAGATGAAGCTTCAAGTGGTACGGAAACCTGAAAGCCAGCATGTTTTGCCTGGCTGGGAGTTTCACTAGAGAAATTTCACATGGCTCTAAATATAACTCAACGGCAATATTTATTTTATTTAAATGTCTCAGAACATTGCATTTGACAGAAGACAACAGACTGGAAAATTGCTTATACAAAATGCAAGAGGTAGTTGCAGTATTTTCTGGCACATGGCGTTGCTCTGCACTTCGCTGACACCCGTATGGCTGCAGTTGCCCCTCGCCCCAGACCCAGCACCTCCACCTCCTGCTCTCTGCTTTCTGACACAAGTCCTTAAACGATCATATTTCAGACAATTACCCAGGACCTAGGGGTTCGTCAGACACAGGGCAGAATTTTGGCTTCTGAAAGTTGTATTTTTGTCATATGCTGATGGCTGAAAGTCGGGAAGGTGAAGCTTTCTACTGAAGTCAGAGTTGGGTCCAAGGATGATCATGTCAAAAATGTATCATGAGCTCAGCCCATGAACAGCATGCTGCTGATGTGCCTTATAAATTTAACAAAATGTTCCCTATGCTGAAATATGCATTTCTTGTGAGGTTAAAACCAACAAAAACGCATGAGGCAGGTTTCCATGTTCATCTTACATGATTAAAAGCACGGCCCAAAATCTGTTAAGGCACTACTCCCACGTTTACAGCCAGGATGAGCTTTAGAGGAACAAGAGTTTAGAAACAAAGGGCTTTTTCTGTTTGTTTTCAACAAAACCAAACAGTCTCTCAGAGAGGGGAGAGAATAATAACGGGAGGGCTTTTTTCCTCTGAGAAATGAAGTGAAAATGAAAATGTTTTTTAGTGCAGCTCAGTGCGCTGGAGTGAGCAAAACAAACCCAGAGCTATTCCGTCCCACTTGCATCAGTTTACTAAACCAAACCAGCATCCTAACTGGAACACAAACCCCCTCTTTGCAATGCTCGCTGACATCCAGACGGTATATAAAATTTAGTGCCTTGCTCTCAAGTACTGCTTGCAGGTGCAATAAAAAGGAAATACAGCGTGTGTAAAGGCAGCAAGACGCAGGGTCCCCAGGAGCCACCACCCCAGCAGAACCCTCCTCTTTGCAGACTGTGCATCAATGCTGTGAACAGCCAAATCATGCAGAAAGCAAAAACATCTGGGGCTCAATACACCCTGTCCCAGGATGCCAGGGACTCTCCCCACAACTGTCCTCCAGTCCTCCTTTGTTTCTTTTTCAGTCCCGCTGGATAGGGCACTGTCCAAACGTGATGTGCATACCCCTGTAATATCTGGTGCCTAAAGGATAAAAGGCTTATTACGCTTTCAGCTAAAGTTGTTAATCCTCTAACAAGCTGAAACAGCATGTGCCATAGTCTTGGAGGCCTGGAGCTGGACAGGCTATCATCACCTATGTAGGAAGTTGTTGCCACGGTGGCAAGCAGCATGGTTCCTTTTGGCTTTCTGAGTGTACAAAGGAAACAAACTAACTCAAGGAATGACACTTTAAATCTCAAATTAAATTTGCTCTGCTTTATGCTTTATCAAGCATAAAGTTAGGAAATATCAGAATTAAAGCCACCCTGCGTTACTCCATCCCATTCCCTTCCTTTTTTATTTGTTACAGCCCAGCCATCAGGCTTGTGTATTCTCTCTTCTTCCATGGCCTCAGTGCATCATAAGGATAGTTTTCAGGGAGCAAATTAAGACTATGCCATAAATGAGGCTGTTTTCAGCAAGGCTCTTGCCTCTAAATGGCTCTCAGAGTCAGAGATTTTTCAGCAAGAGAGAGGGAAATGAAACTGTGTTAGGGAAATAGAGAGAAACACTGGTGCAGTCAAGGGAAATGAATGGCACACCAAAATGAGTCCTGTGCCCCATGCTCTCCCAAATTTCTTATGTCATGTGTCACAAGTCTTTTAAATTAACATTTTGACAGACGTCTTTACCAGATGTCTCATTCTTTGGATCCAGAATTTGTGGTACCTGGAGCCTGAGCTGAAGCAGACTTGAGGCACTTACAGCTGGCATAGGTATAAAAAGGTCTGGAGATGCAGTATGTCTGGCAGTAAAACAGCACGGCTGGGAGATGAGGCAGAGGGCTAGGAATTAGTCAGGAGGTGTTATACTATCATCTTTGCTCCACCAGTGGTTCACCACATAGAAGTGAGTTGCCTGAAACTATCTGAGTTTCCCCATCTGTAAAATAGGACTAATAACAATCTTATACCTCCCAAAGGAATCATAAGGATTAATTAAATTCACATTTAATGGTCTCTAAAATACTCTACTGAAAAGTATGAAAAAAACCCAGCTAAGTCTGGGTTGGTTTCAGTTGCTAATGCAGTGAGGCAGGTTTCCAAGAAGTTCTTAAACCAGCCTCACCTTCTCTATCCCAAACCAACCAATTACCCGAATAAAAAGAAATCAGATGGCTATCGCGTGGCAATAAAAAACTCACTATTGCTTATCACATTGGATATAACCTTCAGGACTACCTGTCTAGAATTGAAGAGAGCCAGGAGGGCCTTGAGAGGCTCTCAGTGTCCTTAGACCTGTTAGCCCTACCAAGCCCTGCAAGTCCTCAACGTAACATGAAAGGGGAGGCATCACACATAAGCTTATGATGTATTTTAGAGATGACAACTTGAAATCCCAGATAGGTAAACCTGTAAAGGTACTCTGCTCTGTATCATTATTGGAAAAAGAGGCCAGAAGTTAGGCTATTCTGATTCTTTATATTGAAGATAGAATATTCAAACTGTGGTGGTTTTTTTGTTTCCTTGTAAAAATAAATATTCTTAGCTGTTCCATTCCCCAGCCCCAACATATGAAAAAAAAAGGAAATGCAATGGAGAAGAAGGAGTCTGCTGTCCTTTGATCCTCTTCCCAAATTCAGGCTCTTCCCAGTACATGGCTCAAGCAGAAAATACGAGTCTTTGTTAAAGCAACGCAGTATATTAGTAGCTTCCCCGAAGCCTAATGATGCCAGGATTCTACTGTCTTTATTTAATTATTAATAAATTCTCCAACTGTTAGAATTGTACAAGCAAACAAAAGTCCAATTAAAATTTGGAACCCCTTGTAGCAGGTGCCTTCATACCTGCCTCTTATGTCCTTTTGTGTTACTGTCAAACACTGAATTTCCCCCAGTATAAATTTTCCTGTTGGAAACCACTG
Source organism: Podargus strigoides (assembly GCA_028020825.1). Lineage (NCBI taxonomy): Eukaryota > Metazoa > Chordata > Aves > Caprimulgiformes > Podargidae > Podargus > Podargus strigoides. The sequence continues at coordinate 37,037,610 of CM051620.1, read as the reverse complement.
CCATCCTCCCTCCTAAACAGCCTTGTCAGAGAGTGGACTAAGGCAAATTACACTGAAGCCAAGAATATGCCTATTCTGGCTATATACTTATTTAAAGTCAAGGACATTTTAAAGAGCAGCTCCGAGCTACTGTAGAGATGCCAGCCTATGATATTTTGTGAAGTATGTCTATGAAGTAAATAAAAATAATAACAAAAAACCCAACACATAAATAATCTTTAATCAGAGACATTACACATTACACAATAACCCTGAAAACTGCTGTACACCCTAGCTGTTAGTCTGTAAGTAGAACATAATACACTACAATTAAAATGCTCCAATGCGCATTATCCATCCCCAGAGATAAATTATTTAAGAAATTACAAATTGGTACTTTTTTCACTAGGCGCTTCATACTGCCATATGAATAGTTCCTTCTCCTGAAGTAAACTGAATTACTCTAATGAGTAAGAGTGGCATATTTAGGCTTTTATTAACAAACATCTGCACTTCTCTAATTCTCTAAAAGGTCCTTTTCTTGTCCATGAAGGCTGCCGTATGCAGCTTCCAGAACTGTAAGAATTCCTGACTGACTAGTGAGATGTTATTTTTCTTCCAGGAGAGAACGATTAATAAAATATTGCCTCAGCAATGAGAGATTATAATACATTTCTAAAATAAAATAAATACATAAAATAATATTTCATGCAGTCAGAGATACCTACTGAAAGTTGTATCTCATCTTGTCTAGCACATAGGTATTCTGTCACCTATACCATGTACCAGATTGTAATCGCAACAATGAAAAATACCAGAGCTTTTCTCCCAATTTTTATGTAACATTAGTCAGATCTTTGTAACTTTCTGATAGAAGAAGACCATATGCCACAACCAAACATATACGCAAAATGTCTGAGTTATGGAGCGAGAGAGAAACATAAACATGGAGCTGTTTCACTTTTATGAATTTATGACTTGGTATCATTTGAATGTATGTTTTATGGCTGGATTTCTGAAAAAGGCCTCACATGATCTCTCATTTCGCATCCACAGCTTAACAGTGTTAAATTCAAATCTGCAACCATAGTGTGCAGAGAAGTAGGGTTATCTTACCAATATAGCTGGCTGTGCTTTCAGAGCGTATGTTGCACTGAACATCCAAATGACATTAGCTACATCCAAGTCTAGCTATTATGTAAAAAGGAAAGATTAAGGGTTTAAGGTTTTTAAAAACAGAAAATTCCCTTCCTTAGTATTTTTACTATAAAGACTATGTGTACACACATACGTACAAGAAATCTTCTTATATAAATAAGAGAATAAAGAGCTTCCATATTTCTGTAAGAATGCACATACTAAAATAGTTCAATTAATTTCAATAGCTGTGCTTTGAAATATTTTAATTCAATTAGGACAAAGCTCTTCTTCTAAAAATTCTAATTAATGTTGAAAATATATCAGTTTTGAAAATTTACAAAGCAATAATCCCACACTCTGAAATGGAATATAATGGAAACACTTTCCAACTGAAGAGAGGCACACACAAGAAACCATGGCCATGCCCTAGTAAGGATACAGTTTAAATCACTCTTTTTTTTATCAGCCTGCAGCTTGGCATGAGTTTGAACCCAGTGGCTGGAGGTGAAAGATCTCTGTACTAATTTACTGCACCACTGAAATGCCTCCTAATCCCTTCTGTGACTCCAAATTAATTTAAATCTGTCTGTAATTTTTTTCTAACATACTTAACAATAGCTTTGACTAACAATTAAGATTTCTGTTCTCTTTTTCCTTTGTAAGCAAAATGAATCTGAATGGATGTCAATATCAGTCATGTTCCTGGGATAACAGCAGATTTCATAGTCCTTATCCGACTCTAGTGCAGCACAGCAGTTCACATCTGCAGTCACGCAGGTTACCAGGAGCACCTTGCCTCCAAGTCTTTATATATGGTTTGCATTTACTCCCTGTTTTCAAAACATTTGAGAGACTTGCACAACATTCACAGAAGACAGCCTCCTCTCCTTTAAATGTCAACCACTCCTGACAGCTCTGCCCCTCAGGAACTCTGAATCCTGAAGAATGGATCTTGTGCTCTCAGAACAGGGCACCTTCAGTACCCAGCTTCCTCCAAAATAAGCCTAACATACAACCTGTGAGCATTCACACCAAGGGGAAAAATTAAAGTGGAGACTACTCCTTTAGGGAGAACTACCAGAGTAATTTTTCCTTAAGATGAAAATCATCGTACGTTTTTTTCTGTACTTTAACAAAGCACATATATCTCTCTATAAATACATATGCATATATAATAAATGTATCTATCAACATATATGTATATAATATACATGTATATCACAGAATGTTAGGGGTTGGAAGGGACCTCCGAAGATCATCTAGTCCAACCCCCCTGCTAGAGCAGGATCCTAGGGTAGACCACACAGGAACACGTCCAGACCAGTTTTAAATGTCTCCAGACACGGAGACTCCACCACCTCTCTGGGCAGCCTGTGCCAGTGCTCTGTCACCCTCACACTAAAAAAGTGTTTTCTTATGTTAAGATTGAACCTCCTGTGTTCCAGTTTGTGCCCATTGCCCCTTGTCCTGTCACTGGACACCACCGAGAAGAGTCTGGCCCCATCTTCCTGACACCTGCCCTTCAGATATTGATAAGTATTAATGAGATTCCCCCTCAACCTCCTCTTCTCCAAGCTAAATAGGCCCAGTTCCCTCAACCTCTCCGCACATGGGAGATGCTCCAATCCCTTCATCATCTTAGTGGCCCTGCGCTAGACTCTTTCCAGTAGTTCGATGTCCCTCTTGAACTGGGGAGCCCAGAACTGGACACAGTGCTCCAGATGAAGCCCCACCAGGGCAGAACAGAGGGGGAGGAGAACCACCCTTGACCTGCTGGCCACACTCCTCTTAATGCACCCCAGGATACCATTGGCCTTCTTGGCCATGAGGACACATCGGTGGCTCATGGTCATCCTGCTGTCCACCAGGACCCCCAGGTCCTTTTCCTCAGAGCTGCTCTCCAGCAGCTCAGCTCCCAGCCTGTACTGATCCATGGGGTTGTTCTTCCCCACATGCAGGACTCTACACTTGCTCTTGTTGAATTTCATTAAGTTTCTCCCTGCCCAGCTCTCCAGCCTGTCCAGGTCAAACTGGATGGCAGCGCAGCCCTCTGGCGTGTAAGTCACTCCTCCCAGCTTTGTATCATTATATATACACAATGAGTTTTAATACCACAGTCTTGTGCACAGTATGGAAATGTGGAAGAATACTTTGATTTGAGCTTTTGATTTTTTCCTGAGCTTTATGATGATTTCTGATGACAACCTTTGTGCTCAGTTCCAATAAGTTACTCTACCAGTCCAAAAAGTTCCTAACTTTGTAATTAGAAGCAGCAGAAGAAATACCCTGCAGCCTGCCATGGATTTGGGACAAACATTTCATCCTGTCTGCTTTCAGTACACCTTTTTCCCTAAACCTCTACCTGTGGTCTGTTTTGATATCAGAGTTTATTTTGTTGTTCTGTGGGAAGATGACTGAATTCATTTGGGGATATCCTGGCCATGCTGAAGTCAGAATGAACAGCTTCAAAAAGCATGCAAGCTCTTGACTTCCAGGCCACCTTGAGGACAAATGGCACTGGAAACAGCATATGAGATGCTACTGCACAAAGGCCAGAAGCACCTGAGATGAGAGTCTTCTGGATCTTCAGTTTAATCCAGTGCAGTCACTTCTCTGAGCAAGCAAACCCCTGCAGCACTGGACAAGGGCAATTTCAGTCCAGAGAGTTCTTGCTGAACAGCTGGACCTGGAGAGAAACTGGGATTCCCAGACACTGCTTGGGACTAACCCCCCTCTGCAAAGGCAGAAGGAAAGACACTTCTTATTTACTGGCTGTTTTGCCAATTACTAGGCCCAGTACAAAGGACACAGCAAGCAGCAGAAAAACAATCCAGTAAGTAGATTCTATTGCACATAAAGGAGCCAGTATATAGGGGATCGCTGGGGGTACAAACAAGTCAGATAGATCACAAATAATAGACACCAACCCCAGCGACCCCAGGAATGACACAGCATGACCCATAATAGATGGAATAAACAAAGATACAAGGTAACCCATGGAGAAAATGGGAGACAACCAAGTCAATAGGGTGATCACATACGATAGAGGTAACCCCATGTTGCCTCCCCACAAAGCCTGTGTTTGTAGGTGCCAGACCTGACTGGGGCCCAGTTGCATGAGGAGCCAGGAGGTCCTTCCCCAACAGGAAACTCTGCAAAGTGCATCCACTCCACAGACAGACACTCCAACTCTTCCTGCAAGTGGTCCCAGCTTTTATCCCCAAAGCAGGACACCTGGCACTCATTTACCCAATGCAGGGCACCTGGGGCTTGTTTACCCAAGGGCTTTCCTTACAAGGCCGGCTGATCCTTGGAGGAAAGCCAAAAGGCAAACTCATCCCCTCCTTTTGAAGGGCTGTGGGAACCACCCATATTTCAACCTTAATTCAGGGCTTGGGGTTCAGACCCCAGCACTTCACTGGCCCACCCAGTTAGCTAGCAGAAATGAAAAGAGTGGTATTTGTGCATTAAGGCAGGATGGTCTGGGTCACCCCTGATGCTCTGCTGATTTACACTGCCTGATGTCAAAGGAGCTCTGCTAACTTTCAGCAACAGAGGCCCTGTCCTATTTATCTAAAAGCCTTCTTGCACCTGAATTTTGTGCACACTTATCTCAACTGCATCCCACGTTACTGTGGAAATGGATCTAAGGCAATCTTGTTACATGTACATTCATTCAATGCACATGCCTTACACAAAACGCATACGGCAGCTGAGAGGCAATAGACATGTTAAAGCTCTTCCTCTTATTAAGCTCTTCCCAAAACACAATCAGACCACTAGTGGTTTCAAAAAACATAGCATATTCATTGGATTTAGGAAATTTAAAAGCTTGTAGATAATATGCAGCTTCTCTTTTTTCTTACCATATCTTGAAAATCACCCACTCCCCAGATTTCACCACTTCCAGCACAAAATAATGATGACACAGTAAAGATCATCATCATCATCCTGATACAGGTAAAAACCACATTTATCATATCCAACAGCATATTGCTGAGGTCCTTCTGATAAAGAAAGAAATTAGGCCTCCATACAGGGAATACAGTGCTCATCTAATCTTTCTTCCTCTGTTGCTGTGTCAAGAGGCAGATCTTTCGAACATACAGATCCTCATTGGACTCAAAGATATTGCAGGAAGCTTTAAAATGAGATACATGGGCCATTCTGCTCAGGTCCTCTAAGTCTTTAGGGTCTTGTGTGCCTTCCAGATTACAATTTGCCTCTGGCAAAGAGGCTACTATTTTTTGAGTCAAAACTAAAATCTGTGCATGAGAAACTAAGAACTCATTTTCTAGGTAACCATTCTGGTGATGCCTATCTTGTCAAACAAAGTCTGGGGTATCAATTAAAAGTAAAATTAGGAAAAAAAACACCCAACCATCAATTAATGATTTTGGGATTTCTCTTTGCTATCCATATGAGGTTGTTGAAAGAGAAGTCAACTTTAAATTCAGTCAATTAAGAATATGATTTAAAAGCAGCTTCAGGGACCAGACCTGCCCCCAAGCCAATTTACCAATTTTCTGGCTTTGCAATCAGATTTGTGTATTTTTGCTAAAAAACCCCCACCAACCTTCCTTCTGTATCAAAGGCACAAACAAACAAATGTCAAATCTGACTAATGCTCCACTGGCTTCAACAGGCTTTGGAGTAATTCTCACCATTTCCTTCAGGGAAACAGTGTAACAGTTTATAAACAAAGTACCATAAAACATAAGCAAATGGAAAAAAAAAAATATTCCTTTTTTCCAGGACAGTAAAGTGCCTTGGAATAATAACAGAAATGCATCTTAAATTGATAGTGTCCTTTATTTTTGTGTTCAGTAGTCCTGAATGTTTATGGAAGGTTTTAACTAGGGATACTCTTACTTTATAATCTCAGAATGAATTGGTTTGACTTTGAAATTTACAGGAAATTAAAAGTTAATGCATACAAGTAAAACTATAAAAAAAGACAAGACATAAACAATGCTATCAGACATAATAATTAGAACAAACTAGTTGTACTTTATTATTCTTTGAACCATGTCTATAACCTAAATCAAGGATGAGAAACCCATTGCATTCGGCACTACACAAAGCCAAAGCTAATGAAGAAGGCATTTTCTTCCTCAGAGATCTTACTTTAGACAACAGACAACTGCTGTTTAAAGACAGAAAGAAATAGCACAAGAAAAGCATGCAGTTATCATCAATTAGCAGTCATCTTGGCACATAAGCCCATAAACCATTTTTTTATGTTCTCAGAAGGAAAGGCAAGCTCTGAAAGTCATTTCTCAAGGGCAATATCCTCAAAGATGAACTGGCATTCTGGGCTGATAAGGAAGAGTGTGTAAATACTTGGATATTATATGAAAGGTTACTTGAATAAGTGAGAGGAGAGACCATGAGAGACTGCAAGAATGAGACTAAGCATATTGCATTTGATGGATTCATCCCTGGTGGTCATACGCTGAGGTGCAATAACTGAGGCATAACAGAGTAAGAAACTGAACAAGCATGCAAGATACACAGAGAGACAAGAAAGGTGGTCTCTTAAAGATGTTATACAAAATAATCTGTAAGATTTAGCATAGTCTGGCTAGAAGACGTGTGGCAGGAGCTACAGCAATGGAGAAATGGACAACAAAAACAGTGGGGGTTGGAAGAATGTAATGCTGTTTCTTATAACAAGGGCAGAAATGAGAAAATGCTAATTAAAATCAAGCATACTTACACCTTTACACAAGTTCAATTCTATTACTGGTGGTTAGTTAGGAGCTATATTTGCCTACAGAACATAGATTATTAACTGCTGCAAGTATTTGGAAAATATCAACTCCTTACTGTCAAAAAGACACTGGTTGTTCATCATAACGTTGAAGCATGCTACTTATTCCATGGCATGGAAACTTGCAGTGAACTTACAAAATCAAACCCAAGCTTTCCTCATCAAGGATAACAACTATCAGTCAGAGACTGAACAATACTCTCCAGAAGCCAGTATTATTTGGGACATAATGAAAGTGCTATTTGAAATGTTCATTTACACACAAGCTGGACCTGCAAAGGTGAGTGACTTGAGGTCAGGAATTAGCTATAGTTTCCTCAAGTTCTGAGGAAAAAATCTTAAAAACATAGTTATAAAACAAAGAGTTTCTTTCATCCTTCTCAGAGAGCTGCTCAAGCTGTAACTGAACATCAACTAGCACCCGAGTTGTCTGTTCTCTGGCCAAAGGACATCTCCAAGTTATAAAAATTAAAAAAGTTGAAACAAATACTACATTGCTCAGAGGTCATAAATCTGCATCGAGGTAGACTAAGCATATGCATATGTTGATGTCATATCTGGGCCCAGTTTCTGAACCACTCCTATGATGCCCTTTCTTCTCATCTATAAACCATGTCAGAGAGTAGAAGAGACAATATACATCCAATTGGATGAAGTGACCTTGTGAGGTGTGCTCTGATTTAAGTTAGGATAGAAAACATCATACAATCATAGAATGGTTTGAGTTGCAAGGGATCTTAAAGATCATCTAGTTCCAACCACTCTGCCACAGCAGGGACAGCTCCCACTAGACCAGGTTGCTCAAAGCCCTATCCAACCTGGCCTGGAACATTTCCAGGGAGAGGGCAGCCACAACTTCCCTGGGCAACCTGTGCCAGTGTCTCACCACCCTCACAGTAAACAATTTCTTCCTAATACCTAATCTAAATCTACCCTCTTCCAGCTTAAAACGGTTACTCCTCATCCTATCACTACATGCCCTTGTAAAAAGTCCCTCTCCAGCTTTCTTGTAGGCCCCTTCAGGTACTGGAAGGTGCTATAAGGTCTCCCTGGAGCCTTCTCTTCTCCAGGCTGAACAACCCCACCTCTCTCAGCCTGTCTTCATAGGAGAGGTATTCCAGGCCTCTGATCATCTTCGTGGCTCTCATCTGGACCTGCTCCAACAACTTGATGCTGTTCTTCTGCTGGGAGCCCCAGAACTGGACACAGTACTACAGGTGGGGTCTCAGAAGAGCAGAACAGAGGAGCAGAATCACCTCCCTCGATCTGCTGGCCACACTTCTTTAGATGCAGCCCAGGATACAGTTGGCTTTCTGGGCTGCAAGCATATATTGTCAGCTCATGTTGAATTTTTCATCTACCAAGATCCCCAAGTCCTTCTCCTCAGGGCTGCTGTCTAGCCATTCTCCACACAGTCTGTATTTGTACTTGAGATTGCCCTGACCGAGGGCCAGGACCTTGCATTTGGCCTTCTTGAACTTCACGTGGTTTGCAGACCCACCTCTCCAGCCTATCAAGGTCCATCTGGATGGCATCCCTTTCCTCCAGTGTGTAGACCACACCACGCAGCTTGGTGTTGTCAGTAAACTTGCTGAGGGTGCACTCGATCCCACTGTCCATATCGCCGACAAAGATGTTGAACAACACTGGTCCCAATGCCAACCCCTGAGGAGTGCCACTTCTCAGTGATCTCCACAATCAGATAGAGAAATGTTATGATTATAGCAGCAGAAACAACTCACATATTTATACTAACAGTGTCCATTTTAATTCTGATTTTAGTTCCTCCCAATTATCACTTTCCTTCTGAAATTTTCCGATCTTGATTTTTGTCTGAATGTATTTTTTAAGGAAAGCTTGAGCATCAACAGCTCAGCCATCCATGAGAAGTGAAAAAGTCTTGCCATAATGAAAAAAAAATCATTGCATCCTTACTTTAAATAGCTTTCTAGTCAAGATGGCCACAGTTGGAGAGCCAGCATTTGGCAAGAAAATTGCTCTCAGTGGGAAGATATCTTGGCTCCTTTGAAGGAAAACTTGCTTTGATTTGGTACCTTCTTTTCAGTACATACTAAAAGTTCATGATACAAGGTCTGCTGGAGTGAAATCTTGTCACTGACTTGTTTGGTTTTGTACCAAGCCCCAGTAACTAAGGAGCTATTTTGTACATGAGCCCACTCGAGTACTCTCAAATGTGCACTGAAAAATTTGCGGAAGTGAGTGCTGTGAAATGGCAGGGACACCAAAGCTTGAAGAAAGAGTTCCTACAGCTCTAGCAGGTATTCAGAAGTAGTACTGTCACGTTCCATGATCTGAAGGAGCTGTAACAGCTGAAAGAATGGATCCATAGATGTCTAGTTACTCTGAGTGCTTGCATTTTAAGTATTATCTTACATACAACAACATACATTTATTTCAACATCTCAGGAAACATCTGCCCAATAACGAGCAAAGACCTACCAGTCCTCTCTCCCCTATTTTCACATGTGTGGTTTTGCTGCTATTGACACAAAAAAACCAAAACCTATGTTATCAATTGCATCTGAGTCAGATCTTGTACACTAAATTTTGGACACTAACCTCCTATCTAAAACCAAAGTTGCAGTACCTTGAAAGCAGAGGCTCCAAGAGAAAAGCTGATATATCTTAAACAATAGTGCCATTATCACATTTTGAACACCTTGGAGTCTGCTAAGCTTCAAACTTCTGTATGCCTTTGGGCTTTGTCCTCTTGCATATCAGCTATACGACCGTTGCATCTGAATTGATAAGCATGGTTATGCCTCTACACACAAATCCACTTACAGTTCCACTGCCCAGACCTCTCTATGTGCACCTGGAATTCTGCTGTAAGAAGAAAACCATTGCAAAGCAACTGTAATGGTGCTGCACACTGTTTGGCACAAGTTGCAGAAATGGATCTGGGTGTCAGGAGCCAAGAGAAAACTGCCTTCCTGATGCCAATCACTTTACCTGTCAGTCTCTGAAATGAGTCACTGCTTAGAGGAAATTGAGGCTTAAAAGGATGTTAACAGCCTTTTTGCTTCTGGAAGACGAACACAGTGTAACTCCTTCAGATGTTGCTTTGCTATTCCTCATCAAAGCAGTTTTACTTTCCAGACAGAAAACTTGAGAGGCAGGTTGTGCTGCCTATAAATCACAATTTTCAGAGGAACTAAGCCCTTCTTTTAGGGAAAGCATTTCCCCTAAAAAGAAAACATGAGAGAGACAGTTTTTGCCCTGAATTTTGAGGAATAACTTCTTTTCACCACTGGATCACTGGATGCGTCTGCCTATCCTAATCTCATATCCTTTTTCTGTCTTTTGTCTCCTTACAGCATATCCTACTTTTTCCTCTCTTAGACCTGTCTCCCTGCCAAAGAGTTGCTTTGAGGCAAAAATTCACTAAGCTATTCTTTCCAGGGAAACTTTTCTATTTTTCCCCAGTACGTTAATAGAACTAACCATAAATTACACCTTAACAAGCATTCCAAATAAAAGGTGTACTTACAAATCTTTTAATAGCATAAAAACATTTGGATCCATTGGGGTATAAATCAACAAGTTGTTTGCAATCTGGATCTCAGTACAGAAACCAAACTGCTATGCCCAGAAGCACTTTCCTTACAATTAATGCTGGAATGGTGCTGCTACACTCAACCAGCATGACGAATGTACAGTAACGGTTTTAGAATGTTATTATGTATTAGTATTTGTTTCTGCAACAGCTTCCAATGAAATCCAGACCACAGCAGAAATGGTTATTTTTTAAAAAACACACATTATAGTTACGTGGGAAGGGACAGAGCAGAATGTACTGCTTCCCTTTCAGCAGTGTACTAAACCCAGTAACGGGCAGGCACTGTAGTTAAGCTCCATTTTAACAGGCTATCCATCAAGCTAATATCAACAGTTTGAATGGGATACACAAATGTGGAGTTCAGGATGTAAACACACACTGGTGTCATAAACAGGCACTATACAAATTCAAACATGATCATACAAATCAGTAATTACCACCATAAAAAGCAATTTAAAATATACACCATAGACTTCCAGTTACATAGTAACAAGATGCTCAGAAACCAAGCTGATAAATGCGGCCAAAGCATTAAAACCCACAAACACTGGATGAAATTTAGATTTTGCTGATGGCAAAACCAAGCACCTATCTAGTTAGAAATGCAGCTACATCTTTATGTTGAAGAACTCCAAAATGTACTTTTCCTGCAAAGGTCAGTGATAACAATCTATGGGTCTCTGAGTAGGAGCTGATGCATCAAATGCACTGGGTGCACCTGCAGAGAGAAGCCAGGGGACAGGAGGAGACCAGGGTGGGTGAGGAGGACCTGGAGCAGCTCCAGCATTATTCGGCGCAGTTCCCCATTTCTCTTGCATACGCACGCACGAACAGGGATGATAACAAACCTTCTCTGGTGGTAAAACAAGGCCTATCGAGAACATTTATATCAGAGGTTCAGACAAAAGCTGCAGATGCAGTCTGCCATGGGAAAGGTTTACTGTCCATACTACAGCCTGTCATTGCACCTGACTGTAGAGATACTGCATAGTGATAAATTAACCCAAAGACAATCAATCATGCTGTTAGGATGCTTAATTTCAGAGACATGTTATCATTGCTGTAAAATGCTTTCTGAGTATACAGCTCAGAATTGGTCTGTGCCTTAAGGCACTTTTGCTCTGCTCGAGCCCTACCTACCTGAGACATCAAAATGTATTTTGTAACAGATCAGATCAGTTAATATTTCTGTGCTGGTCACTCCCTGATTTTAAGTTTCATGGCACTGCGTTTTCAATTCTTTTTAATGAAGGGTAAGGACTGTGATGAACTGAGAAACTGTTGGCGTTATCTTTTTATAAATATTATGAGAGCAGTTGTTTGTCTGTCCAGGTTTGCTCTGATGCCTGCTTATCTGTGTGACTGTGCTCACAATCAAAGGAACTATAAAAGCAAATATGTAAAGGAAAGGTTAAAAAAGTAACAACAGCAACAGGTACACAACTTCTGAGGAGGTAAAAATAAACATGGCTGGTTTTCTTCAAGCTACAATCCTTCCAAGATCAAGCCTGCAATGGATGGAAACCTGACATCTTCAAAGGCTTGAGAAGGGAGAGGGACATTTCTAGGCATGCCACAAAAATCAGGGGGTGTTAGTGAAACAGATAACAATTTGGAAAAACTGAAAACCAGAAAGCAGGAGTGTGTTGTGGGCTGAACAAGCTCCTGCTTCCAACTCAAACATGAGAAGTAAACTGGACCCATCTGAATTACACCAGAGATATCACATTTAGGTAAATGAATATATGTATTTTTATAGACATTATTTTTTTGCCACTGGGAACCTTTGGCCCAATGTGCTTGGTAGTTTTGGAAATAAATATCTTTTGTTCTGAAACAGTAGTTTTGAGTAACTTTAATCAGTTGCTTCCAAATGAAATGTCTGGATGGCCCCATTGCAGTGAGTCTGCTGATAGTGGCAGGAGTCTCTAAGAAGAGTAATTTAATATAGGTTCTAATTTCAGAAATGGCATTGCGGCTAGCAAGTGTCCCTAATAATATCTACAGCATGCCCTTGCAGATGAGGAGGCAAAAATAATAACACAGATTTTTTTTTTTTAAAAAAGGCATTCTTTTTTACATTCATAGGTTAAAATAAAATACACATCATTAGTACTGGAAGCGATCTTGATAGGTGGTTTGGAAGTCTCTGAAGAATGTAACCTGTTAAGATTATGCTACAGACTAAACCATTAAAAGACTGCCATTTACTAAAATAAGTCCACACTGACTCCAGACTGCACCAGGAGAAAGCTACAAACTTAAAAGAATGGAGTTTTCCATGACTCCTGCCTAACAAAATTTTGATTGAAATCAAAGTGGCAGCACTGAGAACACAGGGTTGACATAACAAATGCCATAGCCAATTTGAACAATTATGAGCCCAAATCTGCCATCATTTACATATACATGTGATTCCAGCTGGTGAGCTCAAATTATGTATGCACAACCAACAGAGAATACTTTTTTATATATCTCCCAGTTTCACCACCAAAAATTACAATGGAAATTCAAGGCAATAGCATTTAAGCAAAACAAAAGATGCTTTAAGGAATATGCTGAAAATCACTTTGCTCCATGTATTTGTTCTAAATGCTGCAAGAGTCTGATAATGATGTGTTGTTTTGGATGTAAACTTGCACTGTAAATACAAAAAGAATGCAAAAGGATGAGCTAAGAATGTCAAATGCAGCAACAAGTCAACAATTTTTTTGTATCTCAGCTGCTGTATTGCTGTTTGTGCTGCTCTCCTCTGTGGGCACCCAGCTCAAACTGATGACAAAGGCTTCCTGAATGGGAGCATGACTTGCGTAAGTCTCTCCAGGGTCCAAAACAGAACAAAAACATTCTTAAATATGACTGATTCAGCCTGGAATCTGAAAAAAATCAAAGATGAAGTTGATCACACTGTGCTTCTCCTTCCACGTAGGGATGGAGGAAGTTGTGTTTACACACTTGCTCAGGCCAGTTTTGCCCATAGGAGGTCTGACAGTCCAACGACAGAGCTTGAGGAGCAAGGCAGCTTCTGGTGCCTACATCACCATAGTTCTCTACTTCCACAGAAATATCAATGACACCTGTAATGGCCCCACAGCCACTTCATGATCAGTGCATAACTTCAGCAGCTGAAACAGCATATAAATGAGATGACATTAGCCTCCAAATGCCAAGAGTCTTCAAAGTGTAATCACTGCATCTCGGAGAATCAATAAGCTGCATCTCAGATGTCTGCAAAGGTTAACTGAGAAAAGCAAGTCTCTTGCAACCAGGAGAGATCTGCATCTCCATAGGAAGAAAAAAATAGGTGACCATAGATAAATACTTTGAAAGCATCTAACTTGCTCCATTTCGCAGAGCCCAGTGGGATGAAGGCACTAAGATAAAGTGGTCTCTTGGAATTTACATGACAATAAGGTGGGGAAATCTGTTGCTTTGCTTCACACATAGTTTCTTTCACACATTCCTCTTTCTGGGAAGAGTTGATAATGCTGCCTATGGCTCATCTACAAGTGCCTTCCACTAAATTAACTGAGAGATCACAACCCTTTCAAAATGAAATTTTTAAGCTCATAAAAAATCGAGATCTAAACAACATTCATATAACCTGTGGTTTAGAACTTGGATACTACTTTAAGACTCTATAGTTAATTATATTTTTCCTTAATTATTCTTTTTTTTCTTTATATGCCTCTTCAATACCGTTATAAAACTGTTTTGTAAAAAACAACCTGTTTTTAATTAAAAAAAACTTGTGAAAATGTGAAAGGGGAGCTTGCTTTTACTAAGAACATATGGTTTGAACCTATCTTTTCATTAAAATCATAAATGCCAACTTCGTTATTTCACCTAAAATGGATCACTCCATTTCTATATTTCCTTATGAAAAAGTACCAATCAGCCAAGAATGTAACGCACGCCTATCTGCAAACCAAGGCATATATGATCTGTTCCTGATTTCTGAGGTCAGTGTGCAAGTTAAGCAAGATAAAACAGGTGCAATACAGTATTCTTCCGTTTATTTTACATCCTTCTTTTATTACTTGTATTGAACATTGAGTGTTTCAGCAGCAAATACTTGCAATACAACCAGTCTACATTTGCCAGTCAGCTTTTTCTCAAGAAATGGACAAAACAAGTCATGGCCAAAAAATGACCATCCATCTCACAGGGAAGGGCTAGAGCATGTGTAGAATGGTAAAATAAAATGTGACCCCGACTTACTACGCTACTGCACACCACTTGCTCTTTTGCTAGCATACCTAGAAACATATATTGAGAACAAATGGTGCATTTGACCTTACTGACAGTAGCACCAGAGGGAATCCTGTGTTGTTTCAGAGCTGGTAAACCTGCGTATATCATCACTGGAGTGCAACTTGTCCTTATTTTTCTTAAAAAACAACCACCCCAAACCTCCCCAAAACTCCTACAATATTAGAAAAACCCCACCCTATTTTTTCCATAGCACTGGTATTTTAAAACACTATGTGTTAGTACATATACGTTGACGCTTTCTGCAAAGGAATTAAGGACTTGCTTGACACTGTGAGGGTAAATTAAGTTTATGCATGTGTAAATACAAACCACAAAATACTATGTTTATGGTGTGATACGAGAAATGAAATCAACCTTGCGTGATTCATGATGAATAAATTTACTGAACTACATTTTTTTTACCTTATGGGCACATGCATTAACCCATGAAAATAAAACGATCCCTTGGCACTACACTTGAGAAAACTCAAAAGGACCAACTCCTGCACCCAAATACTCTGTAAAGGTCTGCACACTGGGGCAAGGGTGGGAAGGTTAAACAGCAGCAAGGGGCAGATAGAGGCAAGACTGAAAGATTTTTCACTCCTTCAAGTCAACAAGGGAGTGTTTCAGCTGACATATGCAGCCTCTGCTTGCCCTTTGTCATGTCTGTGTTTCACCTCAAAAACTGTCAGTGACTTGTCAGAATCAATCAGAAAAGCTAATGCAATTCTGCAATGATGTACAAGTTTGGACAGCATGACATCAAATTTCTGGTAGTGTGTGTCAAGTACCATATGAAAACAGATGTCCTCATTACTCCACTGCTTTGGTACAAAAGAGTACATCTTACCTTTTTGACCCATATCTGGCAATTGGGGGATTATAATAAAGGACAGCAAGCGATACAGCCTCTAGCCAGTACTTTTATCATCTAAATCAAATTCTAACTCTCCTTATCTTCTGGCAAAAGAAGTTTGCTTTATCAAGTACAGTTTTCCTACTGGATGCTGCTTTATGTTCCAAGGACTTAGAAGTCAGACTGTTAGTGCTCTGTGGCCCTGAGACAACCCACCATCTTGCTTAATTCAACTGGAGTTTCCAGAGCTTGAGTCATTAACTGCTACAGCTTTGACTAGAAAATCCTAAGCCCATTACTGTGCAGATCCTGGATGGAGCCTGAGCTCTGAGCACGGCGAGGGACCTGCAATGCATCCTCACCAGGGGCTACACACATCCCAGCCCTTTCCTATAGCCAAAGTGCTTTCTCCTAATACACTCCATAGTCCTCGGGTGCCACAGCTGCAGGTTATGCACGGAAAACGACCTATGGCTGCAGATATATCTGAAATACAGCCAGTATTTTAATTGAACTTTTTATTTCATTATCTTAAATAATGAACAGCACTCTTCCAATAGCCTTCCCCTTCATTAAATTAGGACATACAAAAACAAGCTAGAGTCTTCTCCAGTTACACTTCTCTGATACTGCCACTAAAGCTCTACTGATGCTATGTAAGAAAGAGAGAATGGTTTTTAAGAAGGTAGTAAGTCAGAGTGTCAGCAGACTCTAACTGCCCAGGATTCTTTTGCCCAATGTGTAACTGCCAAAACTGGTGAAACCCCCAGATGAACTAGCTTATCCAACACAGAGCATGGATAACCACCCTTCAGGGCATCCTTGCAGGAACAACAGGCAGATTCTCTAATTCCATTAGTAGAGGAATTAAGGGAACCCTGTAACCAGAGGTGTATTAGCAGGTAAAAGAAGCTTGACACAAACCCGATTTAAATGTAAAAAGAATAAATTCCTACCACATATAATTAGAGGGGGAGGAATAATTTTATCTCATGAGGAAAATGCAAGCACACCTCCCTGTGCCAGGTAATACCCAGGAACAGACTCATAATTAGATGCCTCAGGAAGGAGCACCGCTCTCCCTCCTCAGAGACAGCTCTGGAATCTGAACCTTCCTAGAGAATTCCCTTTGTGTCAACAGGGAACTGCAAAGTGAGTCTCTGAATTACTTTGTTTGCTGGTTGTGCCTCTCCCTCTCTCACTGGGCTCTTTGAGGTGTACAGCCTGCTGCTATTTAGGATGTCTACACAGACACAAGACCTCCCTGGGAAAGGGCTGGCAGTGAAGCTTCTGTGCAAGGATGGGCATTGGCAAGGGAATGAATTTCATCTGCAAGAGCTCACATTACATATTCCCCAGCAAGGAGGTTTGCTTGCACAAAGCCACTCAGCATAACACAATATAATAATATATAGTAACATTCAGAGTTCTGTATCACTATTCCTGTTCAAATCTCTAAGCATGTTACAAAAGAGACGGAGGAACCAGTAACAAGATCTGGTTCATGGAAATATATGACCTCTGCTTTAATAACAGGTCATGCTATCACCAGTTCCTAGAACATAGTGTTCTTCAACAGCAATGGACAAATAAATGTAATAAGGATAGAAGTGCCATCAGCTGGAGTAATATGGAGTCAAGCCTTTGATAGTAGTGGCTTACCTACTAAAAGAGCCAAAAAAAATCCTGTACAGTACAAGTGACGGTAAAGTTCTTTGTGAGTTGAATTGAGGCTGCAGTTAGCACACTCACTCTCACAAGTGCCTGAGCAATTCATCTTGGGCACTAAACAACTTTGGCCAACACTAAATTAGCCTGACCTTTAATCTGCCATGGAATTGGCTTCAGCTGTGTTCACTCTTCACAGAGATTTTAGTAGTTGCCATACCTCCTGGTGTTTCAGACCTTCTTATTCTAACTTTGGCCTTTCCAGCTACCCACATCCCAACACCATTCACACAAAACATTTTATTCCATTACCACATCTAACACACTTTGAGTTAAGGTATGGTTTGCAAGAGTACGGCAATAGCAGCATATTTAGCCCACAAAAGGTATGAGATCTTTACAGGTGTGAAGACTAGTGTTGGCATATTGCATTGCTTACGTTTAGCCCATAATCACGGCTAAACTGTAGCAATTGTTCTACCACTTGATGACCCCTCCCCAGCTAAGAAGTGGAATCAGGGAAAAAAAGGAGAAGCCCCATAGGTTGAAGTTTAAATAGATTTAATGAAACAACAAAACTGACACAATTACCAATATAAAGTGCACAAGTTTATACTCAGTCTGGTTCTTGGCTAGTCCTTGGGAGATAGAAGGAACAGGAGACAAAAAGAGAGTAGCCCCAAGAAAAAGAACTCTCTCTAAACTCCCTCCTTTTATAATGAGCATGATCACAGGGGTATGGGATACACCTGTGAGTCAGCTTGGGGCAGCTGCCCTGACTGAAACTCTCAGCTGACTCAGGGCTACTCATGGCCTGCCTGCTATGGCTGGCCCATGGGTCTGCTCCTGGGAAACCAGGACATGTATATACTATAAAGGGCTTCCACATTTATTCAAAGTCACTTCTTAAAGACATACTAGTGCACAGTTTAGAGGCATCATAACTACCATCCAGGATTCTTTGGTACACACTAAATGCATCCATTTGACCTCCCACAGCTTGTACATTATTTCCTCTGCCTGTGCCACCTCTTCTCACAAGCCCAAATCTTTCTAGAAGACAAAATGCAGGTCTTGAATGAAGAAAATAGAAAGTATTTTCACCCTCCATCAAACACATGAGTTAAGAACAATCAACAATGTTCAGTTCAGTGCCAGTTAATAAAGCAACTGTATCAAACATTAAGGTTAAACAGATGTTTTTTACAGGCATAATAAGCATGCATCAAAAAGATTTGCCCACCTTCCCCATGTAATGTATATGAGCTGAAGTTGCCTCAATTACCCCTGCTGATTAAAAACTCGTGAGAGAGGAGTTTTTGGTGGCCAATCTGAGAATGACTTCCTACGCTATATGCGAGCTGCACCTTTCTCTCCTCTCTATCCTGAAACACATGACAACAATATGGAGTATTATAAGAACCCACGCAATATGTCTACCAGAATGAAATACTGTACAGTACACAAAAACTCCCCCTGGGGAAGGGAATCACAGAGTCTTTTAGGTTGGGAGGGACCTTTTGAGATTGTATAGTTGTTTTGTCAATCACTAGGCCTAGCACAAAGGACGCAGCCAGCAGAAAAACAAACCAGTAACCAGATTCTATTGTACACAGAAAAGTCAGTACATGGGTGATCACTGGGGGTACAAACAAGTCAATCAGATCACACATAATAGACATCAACCCCAGCGATCCCAGGAATGACACAGCACAACCAATAATAGGTGGAATTAACAAAGACACAAAGTCTCCCATAGAAGAGATGGATGACAACCAAGTCAATAGGCTGATCATACACGATAGAAGTAGCCACATATTGTTCCCCCACAAAGCCCACGTTTGCAAATGCCAAACCTGACTGGGGCCCAGTTGCAGGGAGAGTCAGGAGGTCCTTCCCCAACAGGAAACTGCAAAGTGCGTCCACCTGACAGATGGACATTCCACCCTTCCTTTTGAAGGACCATGGGAACCACCCATATGTCAACCTTAATTCAGGGCTCGGGGTTCAGACCCCAGCACTTCATTAGTGCAACTCACCTGCTCAAGCAGGGTCATTTACAGCAGGTTGTCCAGTACTATGTATCAATAGCTAGGAGACTCCATAACCTGTCTGAGCAAACTGTTCCTGTGTTTGACCACTCTCACAGTAAAAAAAAAAATTATCGTGTTCAGATGTAAGGAACAACACAGAACAAACCATGTGTGACAAATATTAGCCATGCCACTTTGCACACCACTGAAAGATGTCCTGATACTGAGATGCTGAAGAAGAGTAAGAACCTGAGAAGATGGGAAGGGCTAGATTTTATGTGACCTTCATGCAAACAGACAACAGACATTCCCAAAGAAACCTCTCTCCTGTTTCCCTGCAACCTTACCCTCTCCCTCCATCCACTCGAGGGTACCCACGCCTACACTCCCAGCTGGTCAGGGTTCTTCGTGACACATGACGCATCCCTAAGGTCAGATAACTTCCATTGTACCTGTGTGACACCTCCAAAGTGAGGAAGCCACTAGCTGCCACATTCTAAGTATTGCTGCTCAGAGAAAATGGGTTATAACACAAATATTTAACAGTTTTTCTCCTTAAAAATGAAATGAATGACATTTCCTCAGTAAATACGCAGAATATTTTAATTGAATTTGTATTTGCTCTTCCGTTCACTGAGATCTTTTTGGACCAAGCGACAAACAAATCGGCCTGGCTCTAGGACTGCTCTATCTGCAAAATAAATCTCATTTCTTATTGAAAAAAATCAAAACCTTAGGTTAATATTCTGGTTTCTTGCTATACAGAATAAAAATCTTTTTTTCTTTTGCACTTGTGACTCTTAGCATTGTCATAAAAATGTTTTACTAATTTCCTCAAACATCAGAACAGGCTTGCAGCTGTTAAAATTATACTTTCTGATATTTGCTTTGTAAAAACATGATCAAGGACAGCACAATTTAACTTCTGCAAACATCAAATTTTAAGATAAATCAACAGGGCAGCAGATAGATGTATTATGAAGTTAATGGTCTGTCAAGATATTAACAATGTTGATTCCTGAAGAGAAGTCTAGAATTTAAAAGACAAAACTGGGTTTATCGGATAGGACAGATTGCTGCTTGTCTGACCGACTTAGTCTGTGTGACAGAGCTACAAGCTGCCTTTGGGTTCACAAGTCCTTCAAAACCGAAGATTCATGGTAATAGAAAGCTTTTCAGCATAAAGCACCCAACAATCAGAGTTAAAGTTTTATTTATTGGCTCTGACCATCTACTTCTGTTATCAACCATAAGGGCCCATACACTTCATCAACTCCCAACAATAGCCGCAAGCTTGGACAATCTGTCTTGTGTCTTCATTGGGTAAAACTTCAATGGAGCAGCATCGATTAAAGAACAGCCCACGCATAAAATGGAAACTCATTAAAATAAACTTTTTCAAAGGGGGAAGAAACTTCGGTTCCAATTGAATTGAACTGTTTTTATTTCGGAGATGAAAGCTCCATTACCCAGCTATACATTCATGTGCTCTTGGCTTAAGTGCTTTTTATTTGACTTAAACTTTTGGTTTCTTCCCATGTCTTTTTGGAGGCTTGAGAAACATAATAGGAATTCAGAGCTTATTGAGCTTGATTGGAACACAGTATCTGTGAACCTCATCATAATACCTCCTGGACCTTTATGTTTATCGTCTCACTGTGGCCTCTTTTGTGTGTTTTCCTGGCCTTTACTACATGAACAATTGTCTCTTTTCACACATATTTGCAGAGACGTTTTTAATGCTTTAAACATTTTTAAATGAGTGGCTACAAAACAATGAAGAAATAAAAACAACGCAGGTGTAGTCATTTACATTATAGATGGGAGACTGCATAAGCTGCTGATGTCAAGACAGCTTTTCTGAAGTGTTTATATGAAAACTGACTTGCAGCTTACTGCCTGCAAACCTCACCTTGAACTTATTATGAGGGCAATAATAATATGAAAAAATACAGATGGTAACCTGTGCTATCTGGAAACTTCAGTTGAAACAGAGCAAGCTTAATTCATGGTATATTACTCATTTATATCAAAGCTAAGTAATAATACCCCAAGTGCTTTGATTTTAGATGACTGAACAGTAAATGAATGATATTCTCAGTTACTTACATATACTGAATGTCAAGAGAAATTTGTTTAACGCTGCAAAGCTATACAGAAATATTCACTGACTGTGCTGCCAAACACACTGCACTGCAGAAAATGAGCCCACAAATGCTTTACAAAATTCCATCACACTATGTGATTTTGTCTTCATATATACTTTTACGAAACATAAAGTAATCCAACTCTATTAAAAATATATGCACATATTTCTTAAAGTTTTCTTCTTAAATAACAGCACATGATTTGCATAAAAATTAACATACAGAAGATGAATATATGTTTGTGCTTCAAATTCATCACCAGTATTTTTTTCTCCTAATTCCTGGACTGGGGTGAAAAAAATCAAATCACCTTTGATTTCAGCTAGACACAGATGCACACAACAGAACTCGATTCCTCAAGTTTACATATGGCCACACAAAGGCTGAGAAAACACAAAGGTCTATTAACGATCATCTCCCTAGAACACAAAAAATGTACTTCATGCAGCACATTATTTAAAAAAAAACAATGTGTGGGAATCAGACAGATTTAAGACCTGCATTATTCTAAATTTTTGCATAAAGACTCAGTGTTGATTATAAATTAGTTTTTCTTATCAATGTGTTCACTCTCACACATTTAATTCCTGAGGCTGATAGACGTTAGTCTAACACTTAGACAAGACAAGGAGAGTCTGAATACTCAAGAGAAAGCCATGCAAATCTGGGAGTCTGGGACTCCCAAATCTGATCACAATCTCACAATTTCTATCTTGCATTTGTCCTCAGGATATTGAATGATGGTACAGTTCCGTCTAGCGAGGCAAGCCCCAATTTGCTTTCATCTTGGTAGTACAGACAGCATTGGTGAAGATATACCCAGGCTGCCCCCCCAAGTTTCTATGCTGACCACTATGCTGCCACAGCTTCTCCTACCCTTCATTGCTCTCACTCTGGCTAGATTAAAAGTGGCACAGTTATGGTACCCTGTGCTTCATTTGCTGTATGCAGATGCCAATCACTTAAGCTATGCTTAAGCACACCAGAAAGTCCATTTTTTCCTTCTCTGCCTCAGTTTCACTAGCTGTAAATTTAGCCTGCTCCATGGACATACTGCACTAACTGCTTAATGCTTGTACTTAATATAGTCAAAACATTATATAAAGACTAGCTTCCAAAAACATTTCTTTTATGGGATTCTATAGCTATTTTCCACTCTAAAAGCATTTTTAAACCCTTCAAAATGTGTCAGCATTAGCCAAACCTATTTCCCGTATTTCTTATTTAAAATCTCAATCTAAAAAGTCATTTGGGATAACAATCCCATCTTGCTCAGGGCAGCAGAATCTGCAGACTGGGTTTTTCTGCACAGAAAGTCACCCTGGAGTAGGGTAGGAGTTTGGGTACACAAGAAATGTGGGACCAAGTACGGATATTTAGATTACTTTGCTACTTAACATTTTATCGTGCAAAATTTAAAGGGCAATTTAGAACAAGAAAGGTGTATATCAAATATAGAAACGTGCAATTGGCATCAAAATCAATTATAAAACAGGTAAATTAAACATATGTGGAAAAATGCAGCATTATTACTAGCATGATGAATATTTTCACAGTATTTCTTGATGGAATTCACAGTTCAAACACACTTATGTCAAAAGTTACACATACAAACCAAAGCGAATGTCTATAAAACTGAGCTATGCTTCTGCATTGCTATTCCTAGAGTTTATATTCAGTATAACTCACAGGAATTGCTACTCTCTATCACACATTCTCAAGCCACCTGGAGAGCCTTTAAGAATAAAGCAGAATAAGAATTAAGTATGATACAGAATTCTTGCTTACACTGTCTTCAAGAGGCAATTTAATTATTTTACAGATGATTGCAATCTGCTTACATTTTACAAAGCTAATATTAGATATGGTCATATCCAGGTTCAAAAGTGCCTTTTATATCCCAGAACTGAATGCTGTAGTTTAAAAAATAAATTATGAATACATCATATTATTATAGTTTAACGTGAGACTATTCTTTTTTCTCTGTTCTCACAAAATACAAACTTGTATTACACACACACACAAAATATTTGGAAAACTTTGCTTATACTACTATTGTAACTGCTGGCACAGAGCTCTACCCCAATTAGACCTTAAAGAAATGTACTGTCCTATTATCTGAGTGTGTTTTTGGAAATGGCAATCAAAGAAATATTCTAGCATGAACAAGTGTTTCTAAGTGCTAATTATTCATGGTATCACTTGCTGATTGGTGCCTGCGGCCATGAAAATTTATTTCTAGCCTGTATTTACAGTAAAACCAAAAGTGCTTAGTGGCAAGTAGCTTAATCAAATTTAAGAACAGCAGACAGATAACATAGGAGATTTTTTTTTTTTTTTTTTTTTTTTTTGCTTTAATCCTCTCATTTGGTTTTGAAACATAAGGCCCTGTTCACTTCATTTAAGTCTCACAATGACTGGAAGCCTGATCAATCTGTCTTGTGTCTTCTTAGGGTGAAACTGCAATTGAGTGGAAGCAACAGATGAACAAAGCCCACATTCAAATCTGTAGCTCATTAAAATAACGTTAAAATAGGGTAAAATCGCAATTGTAAGTGAATTGTAGTTGGCTTCTTTCAGCTACATACATTTGATTAATAAACCATACATTCATTAGCCATGAACCGCTGGTCTTTAAAGTAAATTTAAATGAATGACCCTGCTTTTTTGATCTTCAGACAGTTTTGAAAACATTTATGAAATAAATCTTAAAAAAATAGGTCAAGGGCTGTTTCCTACAAGCCAAAGAGCTAATGGGATACGATCCGTCAAATCCCATAATCAATTCACATTCTGATACAGAAACTTAGAAAGCTGCAAGTACAAGAGACATATTGTAAAACAGCTTTTACAGAGGGAAAAAAAAAAAGTATTGTTAATTTGCTTTAAACTCACAAGCAGTCCAACACTTCCAAGAACATACTTTTAAAAAATACTGTAAGAAGGCAACCTTAATTAAGGTTACGGCAACTCAAACAACAGTGAGAGAACACAGGGCTGGAAGAAACCCCTAAGTCATGGAGTAGCCTGCAGGTATTCATCCCAGATCATCCTGTTCAGAAACCTCAACAAGAACAACTCTGTCTTGAAACATGGGTAGAAGTTAACCTAGTATTTTTACACTGACTTTCCCCCAAGTTCATCACTGGTATTAACCAGAGCTGCTGAGATAGGAGGTTGCTGCTGGGAGACAGGAGGTTGCAGCCTCTCTGCCGCCACGAGCAAAGTCTCAGGACGTGCAATGACCCCTCATGGAGAGATGCAAGGTCGCACAGGTGCCAGTACTTCATATTTGGACAATTCACATTTCCCCTGACCTTTCAGCTTTGATTCTTAATCTTGAAAAACACTCAGCATCATTCTAATTAAGTGGGCAACTCACTGAGACAGGGTTGGAAATACAGCGGAAGAAAGTGTCTGCAGCCTGAAGTTGCCCTTCTATGAGCACAGCCACGTCTCTGCAAGAGTTATTCCTTCTTGTGCAGCTCTTGTGCAGATCCAAGTGAGAGCAAACATACAGCCCCTACCAGCTGGACAAAACTTTGGGGCAGGGGTCTCTGCACCAGGGACCTCTGCATAGTGGAGATGCTCTCCAGGTGGAATGGGACAACTGGGCTTCTCTCTTTTTGGCCACTTGTTTTATTTCCCAGAAGAGCTCTTATTTCCACTTTCCAGAGAGAAGGCAACAAAATGAAGAATAGAGATTTCTCCCATGAACAGAAACCATTGTTGGAAGACAAAAAGAATTACCAGGAATTGCTCCTAAAGAATATTAGTTTATTCTAGGGACACTCCAGTATTCCTGGGAATTAGTCAGTGGTTTTCCCTTATTTCCCACTGGAATAATCCCAACTGTCTGCCATTGTTATTTTATGAATTCACCATGGAGAAGGCACAGACTGGTGGTCATGGAGACAGCTGGAATAAGACTCTGTTAATCCCATTCCTGATGCAAAATCACCAGGCCGTGCTTTTAAAGATGAGCAAGAAAATAATTCCTAACCCACATTCAGCACTCAGCCCAACACCCGAGTCAGTCACAAACTAAATGTGTTCACTATTTGCCTGTCTCCCCAGCATCACTGGGGTATCATACCACACTCCTAGCAGACTGTTGATTTTACTTCTTTTACATTCTGGGGCCTCTCTTTGAAGCTGTAACATGAAACAGTTTAAGTCAAGATTAATTTCCCTTAAATTAAAGTAAGAATCCTAATCACCCTGCGTATCATATACAGCTGATGGAAAGTATCATTCCTAGCACCAGTTCAGGTGCTCAAGAGCTGAACTCCTCTGTAGAGATATCTGTTCTACCTCCCTTGAGTACAGAGGGACAACTACAGTCTTCACTTGAACAGCTCAGGTGCACAAACTTACGATAGGTAAATGTATCTTGTACTTCATTTACCAGAATTTCACATTTTATTTAAAGATGAGTATGCATCATGACATCCTTAGGTTGGTAGAGAGTGGCAAGCCAACAGTTTCCAGCCTGCATCCCATGTACCAAAGAAGACAGTGAGTACCCTGCTTTTGGCTGCTTGAGTGGTATTTGGCTGCTACATGGCATTTTCCATCAATATTTTATATAATATTTCTTGTGTGTTCAGTGCAGGAGAGAAATTAGCTTTAAAACAGAAAGAAGTGGAGGTAAATATCCATCAGTTAAAAACAAAGAGATGGTAGTAAAAGGTTTTTGACTTACAATGCTTAAGATTCTGGAACCAAATTTATATTTCATATATATTTCATGCATAAACTCTGTTAATTTAGCCTTATTACTATCATTAAACTTTGATTCACTTATTGCTGGAATGACAGAGTTAATGTGTCATTTAAGAAGAAAGCCTTTACTTCAAGTTGATACCTCATTTGATACTGATTACTATTACACATACATATCAAGGACTGGATGTGCGGTATTTGTCTGCAGTGAGTACTGAATATCAAGTTTGTTTGATAAATCTATACACAAAAGTTTCTATATCTTTAGAAATGCCACATCACTCACTTTCCCAAATACAAAAATTCACATAGGAACTGAAAGGCCAGTGGCTGTCCCTAATAAAACATGAGAAAGCTACCTGAGAGCCACCTCGAGGAAAACACAAATAATTTCCATTTTTGCTGGCAACCAACTGTCTTTTAAGATACATGAGAGCTACAGCAGTACAGCCACTCAGTAGCTGCTTTCACCAGTTTGGAACTAAACCGTGGACAGCTGAAGATATAAAATAAAGAATGAAGTATCAGATCAAAACTGAAGTAAATATTAGTAGGGAGAAAGAATTTTCTCAGATGACTGGGGTATGTGACTAGGTAAGCATCTAAAGCAGAAGTGGATGAGCATGCCGGGACAAAGATTGCTATGAGATCTCTACCATAAGCAGTCTCCTGTTTTAAAACCCATTTGCCAGAAAGTAGGATAATTTCTCTCGCAGTGTGAATGGGTCCATATCTGTTGGCTTGTACTTGGAAAGCTGGAAAGTCATCTTTCAGGATTAACAAGTTCCTGATTAAAAACCATTCAGAAATGGAAATTCTGCATGCTAAACTGCTGCACAAAACTCCCTCTTGTGACATACAACATCCATAAAGCGCAACTGAACTTTGTTTCCAAACACTGAAAAAAAGATTGAAACTCAAGAACAGTCTGCTTTGAAAAGATCACTGTGCTAATTTTTGCTGAAATAAATACACTTTTCATACAAATCAGGATGGGTATGGGTATGCCCATGCATGGTATGGGTATGCCCATTTCTTTCTAATGACCATACTGTAGAAAAGTGGTCTTAAGGTACTACCCATCTTTAGAAATACTGAGGTTTTGAAACAATTTTTGAAAGGAGCCAGCTAGACAATAAATCTTTCTCCTCTAGGAGAACTGCTATTCTAGATCAAAAACTAAAACAACAAAACCAGTAATTCTTAATCTATCTGGAACTCAGAAGAGCATCTCCAAATATCACAACCAGTTCAAAAGAAGGTTACTAGTGAAGCACTTTAGGGACTGGCTTCAAGGCTAGTTAAGTTTAATACTTTCACCAACAAAGTATTAAATATAAGGACGCTAATGAGACCATAAAATCAGGACTCACTGGCAACAAAAAGAAGGACCAGAAATCACAAAGAAGAAATATGGGACACCAATAATGAAAGATCTGTTAGCCGCAGCTGAGAGGTCGTGTGCTTCAGGACAGAGACAAGAACTTCTGCTGGGTGCTGGGCTTCCACATGGAAAGCACAGGGGAGGCCAAGGACCAGGAACTATTAATTTCTTCTAGTAATGAGACGCAGAAACACAATAGTACTGTCAATCCACACACTGTCAAAAGAAATATTTGTATCACCCTCAAAAAAATCTCAGATGAGACCTCATCTGTAATTTCAAAGAAAATTTATTGGACAGTTAAAAAAAAGTATTTTTTTTTTTTTTAGAAAAAGAAAGAAAGATTAATTTTTATGGTACAGGAGTGAGACCAGTTCTTTGGACAGGGAAATACACTTACTGAGCATAGTAAAATTAAGGCTTCCTGAAAAACAAACTGAGAAGAACTGGAAGGTGAAAATAGCAGATTTATTCAAGCTAGTACAAAAGCGTGGGCACAAAAGTCTGGGTGCAAAATACCCATGAGCTCATTCAGGGTTGAGATGAGAAATCTAATTTTTTTTTTTTAGCTTTTTCCCTCTTTCTCTGTTCTCTCAAACAGAATAACGATGCGTGGGACCACAAGTCACAAAACTTGTGTTCTTACGAAGATGAAATTCCTATTCAAGCAGTTCGTCACAAGCCAAAGCCTTTAGAGAAAGACATAAGACAACAAACCAAATCTTCTCCATTTTCTGAAATTTGCAGGAAAATGGCAGTTTGCCACAGGAAGACTGGAAATCAAATCTCTGTAAGAGAAGTCCTTCCACGTCACACATTAGGCTTGATAAATTAGATGCCTTGTCATACAAGTCTCGAATTCATGTGCCAAATTGAGGGTAGCAGCCAGGCCTGCCTTCCCACCGTGGTGAAAACCTGTCTCTGCCTGAAGTCCATGGGTGATGTGAGGATTCTTAGCAATCTGACAGCTAAAAACGTGACCCACCTTCAAAAAAGAAGCATATGGCTTCCAGCACCCAATTCTGACAACATTTTGTCCTTATTCCAATTTTGTGCCAAATTCTCTAACTCTACTACATTTTCGCCTAACATATTATTCACCTTGTGAAAGGATGTTAATCAGTACTGTTGTCAAAATGCTTCTTCGGGAAGAAAATTTTTGCCAGGAAAAGGAAACTGCTTAAAAAATCTTTTTTAGCGGATTATAACAACACAAGTCAAAACAAAAAAAATAAGGACAGAAAAAAGGTGGATTTGGATGTATGCATTTTTACACTAAGTTTAAAATCCTAAAGGAAACAGAGCAAAATAGGCTTTATTTCTATGTGCCCATCCCAAACAAACATTATTTATGTTACACTATCGTTTCCCTGTCTCCATTAGGATTTAAAGATCTGAGTCTGCCTTCACTTTAAAAAAGACATTCCCATTTTTCTCCTAATAAAAAACAACTAAATAATCTTAATACACAGACACACAGTACTAATAGTTCTGCATTATGGTTTGCATTTACTTCTTTTACAACTCATGTCCCATGTCCAGATTGGTAAATGCATGGCACATATGGGGACACTGAGTTGACCAAAGTACAGTCAATTCAGCCTGAGATCATAGGAAAATGATTCTCCCCAGATAAGTGCAGCATAAAACCACAACCCTACACCTATAGCCAAGTGCATTTCCACAGTTTTTCTAATGAGAACTCATCACGGGAAAAGGTAAAAGTGTTATACACTACTGATATATTATTTTTCCAAGGCGCTGATTTCAGTCTATCTATGAATATATACTGCTTTTCATCAGAAGGATTTTAACCGAACACTAATATTCTGTAGTTCCCACTTGTGTAATTCCATTTGAAGTAAAATGGATCCAGGAATCACACCTGGTAAAATCTCCAGATTTAACTAAACAATGATTTCACACCACCAATATCTGTCGAAACTGAACAGCATTGGAAGTAGGCACTGGAAGCAATTGCTGAAGGTATACAAAAAGGGGGCGTCCAGAAAGCTGTGTGAGAGCAAACACAAGACTAAAAGAAGAATTAAGCTGACAATGCTTGAGAGTGGCCGGGGCTGTTTCAGGATGGGAATGTGTCTTATCAGTCTTCCATGCAGCAGACTGCACACAGCTGAAAGCATCCTTCAGCAGATGACTTTGGCCCCCGCTACAACATGAGACAAATGTGACTCTGAGTCTGACGTGAAGGGTGAAACTTTGAGCAGACTTTCACAGATAACAGAGAGAAGTACCCAAGAGTGAACAAAGATTCCCAGGATTCCTCTACCCCATCCTTTCCAGGAGGTGAAGATAGTGGGTGTCTTGACTCCTCATCCTCCTTGAACTTTGCTGGTGGTACAGCATCTCCCTCTGTCTCTCTCCTGCTCAGAGGTTTGGTCCTCTGGCAACCAGTGAGTAGGTGTCTGATACATTTTTTCAAACTTTATGGCAAGGATTGCACTTCGTTAATACTGCTAGACATATATGATAGCTGTCAAGCTGGTGAATTATTTTAACACTTGGAGAACTGGCTCTGAAACAGTCAGGTAGCAAACTGCTAATGAAAAAGATAAGCAAATGAGTCAAATCAAGTATGCTACATTGTCTGTCCTAATGTTGCTTGGTATGTCTGGAAAAAAATCCAAGTCTTTCTACTGGCAAAATTAATTTTTCTAAGACCCAAGTGCCTTCCTGTAATTCATTAACTGACCTGACTCACATCTCTCCCCTCATGCTGACTCTCATCCCCAGAGGGAGAATTGCAGGTATGGCGTTTTGCAGGTACTTGGGGGTTTAGTCCTCCTATCCACCTCTAGTTTTCCTCTGTGGAATTTTCTTGCCAACTGCCCAGAGTTTTTCCTACAGGCACTCAGAAAGGTACAAGTTTCTGAAGAATATAATTCTTTATCATTTAATAAAAGGAAATGCTTAGAAGAGCTGCATACACTGTATGTGCTCAAAAATGAACCATTTTCTAATGCAGAACTTGTTTCTTGCTCAAAAAAGCGGCCATGACTTGCAGCTAGTACGATTTGTTGCTCATCTGCTTTACCATGACTTTTTTCTCCAAACAACTGCATGGTTCAAGTGAAGACTTCATTTTAAAAAAATCTATAAATGTGTGCCAAATCAGAGAGCAACTAGTACAGAAGCACCACCTTATTCAAAGAAATCAAGTAGTTGTTTGGGGTTTTTTTCATATTAAAGAGTTATTAGTCAATTGACAATTCATTCTGCTGCAGCGACCGGACCTTCATACATCAGATGGAGCATTCTGAAGACTAAAGTAATTGAGACAAGAAGAAAGCCCAAGAAGGAAGCATCCATATATCCTGCTAATAAAATGACTCCCAAACAAATTATTAATGGCACAAGGGCAAAAGGACAATGTCACTATTTTTACTAATGTTTTTCACTTTTTACACAGAGGCTGACACTGGTTTAGTTTAAGTTAGGGTGGGGTGTCCCTTCATAGAGTTAGGCAAGCAGCCTGAAAAGAGAATACATTTGAAAAGCTGCTTCAAAGCTGTGAAAGGAAACATGTTGCAGCTGGTGCAGGTGATCCTCTTTTCATCCAGGCCACCATCCTCTTCTTGTTTTTGCTTCCCTCCTACATACACATATAAATCTTTGTTAATTTTAAAAAGGCATATCCTTGAATGTATTCCCTCTGCAGATTCTTTACGACCTCATCAGTTCCATCTGTGAAACACAAAGAGATAGGGAAAAAGATTCTTAGACAAAGACATAGATATTAAAGCTATACGCGACCGTGATGATTTTTAAAGACAGTAGTCCCCTAACCACAGTTGTTGACAATTACTATACATTTGCTAAAGTGCAATTATGACTTGATTGTCAGTTTAGATTTTGTAATATCACAAATAAACAAAAAAGATGTATCTATGTATTGTAATTGGCTGATCATACAACTACTTATTAAATACAAACACATATGCTTTTGTAGATTTGTTAGAAAGATTCGTTAATTGCTTAATGAAAGATGTCTTTCAGATACTAATTCCTTCATTTAGTTCGACAGATTAAATTTTATATGAGGAGATATTAGCATGCATGCAATGAAGTGACAAGGACAACTAAAAAGCTTAAAATGTTAATGGATGAAGTGCAGCTTTCCCAGTTACTCTAAACTAAAAGCTATAATCTTCATTACATGCACTAAAGATCATCTTTTCCCCTGCTTTCTGCAGAGATAAGACAGCTATATTTAACACAGAAATGAACACCACAATATGTTTCAATTCAGCTGCTGTATTTTCATCATCATAAATAAATTATGAAAACTTTAAACAGTGCATGAATGATTCCGTATAGAAAACAACAACAAAAATGCAATTAATTTTTATAGAAGAGAAAATTGATAGTTGACATCCAAGCAATCCAATCACTCTTATATTTCATTGTGGTAGCTGTAGGTAATTATCATCTTGATAAACTCTTTTCGCAATGTGCTTGCAGAAAAAAAAACCAAAAAATTGACTTTAATTACTAAGGCACTACAGGGTTAATGTCAACCATTGCTGTAAAAAGCAGATACCAAGAGTCCAGAGCCTTCCTTTTTGCTGTAGACTGGAGTTCAATCTGGCAGCATCTTTTCTTTTTCCCCAGTAGGGTGCGGGGAGCCCTCTAGCCTCCACGTGGGTTTCCTACTGGGGTACGTATTGGCCAGCATACAGCTGCTCTAAACAACTATTTGCATCTACAAGGCGGTCATCCCACCACCTTCTTTTCAGATCAATATGATTGGGACAAACAATAGTTTGATTTTGATTGCTCTATAGTACGCTTGGGTAGAGCCTCTGAATGCAAGCGAATCGCTCAGAAACAATGGGCTGGTTCATCATCCAAAGCGTCCCTTTTCAAACAGCTGCCTCTGCCACACTCACTCTGACAAACGTCCAGAAAAACAGATGGTTTCAGCATTCATGGGCAGTTTAGTGAAAGCCCTAGAGTCAACTATTCAAGACATTTTATCATCTAGCTGATAATAGAGCATTGCTTGGAAATAAAAATTAAAAATACATTTAAAAACTCTATTAATTCGCACCCACGCACAGCTCCGCTCACACACACGCAGAACACCTTCCCTGTGCCCTGTAACAGTGCAAAGTGCAAGCACTAATGGAAGCTTCCTTCTTAATCCCTTCTGTGGGACAGCCATATCACTATGAAAAATGACAATCAGCAGGTAATCTCACAGACTGTATATACTGCAATACCCACAAACAAAAGCAATGAATTAGTAATTGAATGGCAAGTTTAACTTTGAGCTGCTTGGGGTTTGCTGTGGATTAAACCAGGTCTTGGTTTTTTTCTTTCTTTTTTTTTTTTTCTTTGGGGTGTGTGTGCTTGTGTGTATCTAAGAGAAAGAGATAGTTTTGCTTGTTTTTTTCAGGTGAACATAAATGCTTTTGAGGCATTGTATTAGGAAAGGCACAGGATGAGTCATGATACAGATTCTGCTCATACCTACAGACAATCACATCATTTCCACCCAAGTCATAGGTATTAGCTGCCTCCGAGGCAGAGAAGCTGTGGTTCGCTGAATCACAAAGTCAAGGTCTCTGCTCCCCTGAAGACAGCTGTGCCATTCCTTGGTCTGGAAGGATGTGAACGGCAGGCTGAAGCATAGCCATGACCATGGCTCCTCAGTTCCACTGGCCACAAAACCTGACCTTGGAATGATGAATGCTCTGGACTGTCTGGGCAGTACTATCTTCCACAGGATGCAAGACTACGTCCACTTGCTCCACAAATCCTTGCTGCTTTGGGGAATCTTTAGGTCCCTCAACCCACACTGGAAAGTCTAACTCTCCTTGAGGCAACACCGTAAGATTTGGCTTCTTGGAAAAAAAAGAGGAGCTATACTTATTATTCCCCACTTAGCATCTTACAAAGATTCATTATCTACTGATCTATTAATATTTTGTCAGTGACCATGTGAACTTTTTGCAGCAAAGATAAATGCCATACCTGGCACTGCATTAGTCCAGAGCTGAGCTGCTCCACAGTTAATCTGGACGTGCTCACTATACCTCTACCTTTCAGCAGAGCACATGGGACTGAATCCTGCAAATGCTGGGAACTTTTTGGTAGGTATATGTAAATATGTGTCATACAGCTCCAAGGAAAAGCAGAGAAACAGAAAGCAAGAGCCAGCAACCATTTTTGCCAATGCCTCAATATTTAAATGATACAATTCAGCAGGTGTATCTTTGAATCGAAAAACAAACATAAATAAGAAAGAAAGAAAGAAAGAAAAATCTGACCAAATACTGTAAATGTGGACTTATTTTCTTCTTAAAAATTTTTGCTTTCTAGAACCATTGTTCTCACTCTATTGCATTTCAATTCAGGAAAAAAATATTCTGGATTCAATCAGAAATCTCCAGAGAAGAAAACCTTACAGAAAGAAAATGCAGAACGTGGAAGGATGGTACCAACCTGTCAAAATAATGATACTTAAATCCATGTTGTCAGACACAAAAATAATCATAGTGTATCAAGTTTCTCCCCATTATAATGATGTCACTTTTGAACACTGGTTTCTCTGTTTCCCCAAAAAAACTCATCTTCCTCACTGCCATGCTTTGCACAGAGAGACCCTCTGATGCCACTCTAAGTCTCTGCTTCCTCTTTCAGATCTTTTCTGATGCCTCTGCTATGACGTCTCTAAAGATGCCTCTGCTATGACATCAACTAATTGTGACTGAGATGAATATGTCATTCAGATAGCCAATATTACAGTTAGGACTACAAAAATATAGGACTCTAAGAGACCTCAGGAGAGTCTAGACCCTCATGCTGCACAAAAGGGGTAAGAGGAATAAATATTCTAGGCAAACCTAACTCCTTCAACCTTTCCTTTTAAATCATGCTTTTAAAATTCTTCATTTCCTCATGATTTCTTTTGGAAACTCTCCAATTTATCTACATCTTTCTTTATATGCAGTCCCCAAAACTGGATTCAATACTCCAGCTGAGGCCTCACCAGCACCATATGGTGCAAAATAATTACTTCCCATGTCTTACACATGACACTCCTGTTAAAGAATCCCAAAAAAAAGAGGTGCTTTATTTGCAGTAGCATGTCCTTTGTGAATTATATTTCACTTGTGATCTCCTAAAACCCCAGACATTTTTCTGCCTTCCAATTACTTCCACCTTTTGTCTTTGTGCATTTACCGTATCTTTTCCAAGGGTGGTATTTTGCACTTTTTATCCAAATTTCACCTGGTTAATTTTTATACAGATATTCCTGAACTGATTCATTTCTCCAAAGAGTCGCAAATATGTGTGTCCCTGTGTCCTCTGCTCCGTAAAAAAAGAAAGTGTATTTTCTCTATTAGCATTTTGAATGACAGATTAGAGAGCAGAACTCTCCCTGGAAGGGACCAGTGAGTGATGCTGCGTGAGCTGCCCCTGCAGTTGGAAAGAGCACCACTGGTAACATCTCTTTGAGAATACTTTTCTCAAGTGCTTTGCAACCACTTATGGTGATTTCATCTAGCCCATATTTTTCAAGCTTGCTTATAAGAATGTCATGTTGGACAGTGTCAAAAGCCTCACTTAAGTCAAGATACATCACATCTCCTACTTCTCTGTCATCCACTAGGCCAGTTACTCTGTCAAAGAAGGAAATGAGATTGGTTTGACAAAATTTGCTCTTGACAAATTCATGCTGGCTGTTTTTTATCACCTGATTATTGTCTAGGTGCTTATGAATTGCTCTAACATCTCTCTGGGCAATCGAATCAGGGCCAAACTGGACTTGGCAACTGGAAAAAGGAGAAGCCAGTGAATTAATGATAAGTCCTAATCCTGACTTTCTTAAGCCCTGCCAGGTTGCTTCTGTTTACATTAAACATAGCTTATGCTTTAAGATCAAACCAACAAAACCTGGCCACCTTCTAAGGTAGGACCATCTTGCAGTTAACCACTGTATCTGCACCATGTCACTACAGTGCAAGAACCATTTAGAAACACTCAAGCTAATCCCTGCCCCTGAAGCTGCAGGGCTAAAATCCTACTCCCACTTTCTTCAATGAGGCCAGGACTTTGTTCTTGTTTCTTGGGACGAATTATCTCAGACTTCTGCTGCTCAGATGTTCAGAGCTGGCTTTAGATCTCCTAATGACATGTTATTGCAATATGCAGATGCATACTTAGTTTTCTAGCACATCAAAATGTGAACCACCTGTTTACATTAACAGGAGTCTTCACACTGCTTGTAACAGCCTTTGAACCAGGCTTCAGGACTCAAAATTTATCATTGTTTGCTTTCATAATCTCTCTCCCAGAAAGGTCCTGATCTTGTTTGAGACTGGACGGTACTGCAACAACAATAATAAATATGATGGCAAAGTCGTAAATCCCACCTCAGTTTACAGAATGAGAAGTTGGGAAATTACGAGATTTTTACCTAGAACAAAAACCCCAGGGGGTGGGGAACAATCTGGGAGCATTCTGTTGCCAAAAAGTTAAAAAAAAGCAAGCCCTTTCCCTCTCTGTTTTGCTTTCAGTTTAATGTTCCTCTGGTCAGCCTTTCTGGTTTGTTTTATCTTGCTAATGTTCAAGTGGGCCCTTCCTCAGGCACAAGTTTTTATGCAAGAGACAAACAAGATTCCTTCCGTCCTCCTTTCTATCACTTCTCAGGATTCCTCTTATTTCTTTTCCTTTTTACCCCTCTCAGTGTCCAATACATTTATCCTCCCCCACAGACTCATCTCTCACCCTCTGTCATACATTTTTTCTGTCCTACAGCACATTTCCTATTTCTTAGTTCCCTTCCAAGACTTCTTAACCATACAGGCTTTTATGTAGGTATTGAACTAAGTGTTGAACATCATCTTGCAGTCACATCTGGTATCTCACCCTTTGCATTACAGAGGTTACAGAGCATCAAAGGGAACTAGCACACAAAGGGCCATAGAAATAGCCATTTCAGCACCTATGAAAACATGTGAAAGTAGATGGAGAAGACTGAACACAAGGATCCACAGCACAGAATGCAGCTTCACCAGAAACAAACAGTCCTAAAGGACATCTCACACTTGACTGTGGTCACGGCTGTTTCTCAGCTTTATTTAGATGAGTGGGTTTGGAACTGCTGGAGACCCTAGGTGGTCCACATACTGTTTCTAAGGAAGCTATGGTAGACAGCTAACGTATGCTATATGGCAGCCTACATGCACCAGGGTCCTAAGTCTTAAAAAAAGTAGATAAGCTAAACCAGCAGTTCTGATTTTTTTTAATGTGGTACTGAAGACATTCAGTTCCAGTACTCCTTGATGAAAATCGTTGACCTACTATTGAAAGGGCCATTCCAGTTCATCTCTGTTTCCTCTACGGCCATCTGTTTGTCGTGTTTTCAAGATGCAACTTCTTAAAGGAGAAATTATTCCCAGCTTTTACCATGCTCAGCACTAACGTAATAATAAATAGGTCTGCGTTTATAAGCGATGCTAATAACATAATGAGATTCTCTAATCTCTGTTTACTTTGTGAAAATAGAATTTGTGTAAAAAATTCATGTAAGAATTTGTATTTAAAAATATCATTTTGTTTAAAGTTTGTTTCATTGTTACTTCGCATAAATGGATTTTCTCTGCTTTTGTGATAGCCTTGCAGCCCAACACAGGAGATAGAAGTCATTAAAGAGGAAAATATAACAGTAGAATTACAGAAACTGGCAAGATAACATAGAAATAGAAACATTTCCTGAAACCACTAGCTCTTTTTTTTATGAAATGACTCGGTTTCAACTTCAAGTTGTCAGTGCAAGTAATCTTGAAATTTACACTACAGCAGTTTCACTACTTCAAGTCAAAGGCAGAGATTTTAAAGGAAAATGTCCTTTTTGAAAGCCTATGTATTAAAACATTGAAAGTTATTTGTTGGCTTGATGAAGGTTATTGCATTATTGACAGAAACACCATTTTTTTTATTAAGACACATATGGCTACAAGCACTTTGCTGCAGTGTCGTCATCATAACAGAACAATACAAAACAAAGTTTTAAATTTTCTATCCAGTCTAAGTGCTGTGAAATCCAGTCACCTAAAAGCATTAAGCAGTAAGTTCAGTTTTTATACTTAGCACTTCATAGGAAACATAGCACTAGATCATTCAGGGGTTAAGCTCAAGATCAGAATAAAGTATATCCTGTAAATTTTGTATATGTTATAGGCTGCATATGAACAGTTCTTCCATCTGCCTAGATGACTACAACAAGATACAAGTAGATAAAATTGCAGTTAATTTAGTAACATGTACCCACATGATAGCAAGTCTGATTTTGACTGAAATCATTTGAAGGTTCTAATATTTGCATCTCTTCAATCAGCTTTCATTTCTTACAGAGATTCATCATCTCAGTATCTAGCTGGATTGCACAAAAATATGGACCTCCATTAATTTTTAGAATGAAAAATTGAAACTAATCCCGGAGACCATCTGGAAGGCAGGAGTAGCATAAAAATTCAGCTCCTTGCCTGTAAGGCCGCATCACTTCTTTAAGAAGAATGAAAATAATCGCACAAACTTGATTTCATTCTTAGTCAAAAAGACCTTTGTACCTCTGTCACACATGTCTAAACCATGGCTGTAATGAAGGTAATGCAGCACCCAAACTAAGAAGTCCAAAGCCTATGAAGTTGGAGCTGATGGTCAACACCTTTCAGAGCATTCACTTCTTCTGGCTGGAATAGTTCTGAAATGTAATGAAAGCTTTCTCTTGATAGATAGATAGAGAAGACAAAGTGAATTCAAACTGCATATTTTGATACAAATCACACCATTTTTGATCCTAATTAAAGGTGTCTAGAGAACATCAACCTTGACAGAAAAAAATGTCAAGCCATAGAAATGGCAGATGACATAACCCTTGCCTCATGTTACTGCTACTTACCTGTGTAGCTTCACTGTAGCAAGTTTGATCATACACAGAAATAAGAGTTCATATATGCGTATGCACACTTACACACAGGTTAACAAAAATTTCTAGTCTTTCACAGCATCAATGTGTGTTTTTATTGTTCATTCTCTTTAAGATTAAATCTCATGACAAGACTTTAAAAGTTGTATACTGTAACTACATTAGAGATGTGTTTACATTAATGTGTTTCCTGAAAAGACACTGTCTACATTTTGTTTCAGACCTAAAATGTATTTGGGGAATAACAGGATCATTCAGAATAAATCCTTCTTTAAATCCGCTTTAATTTTTTATGTTGAGTTAATCAGATATGACACTGATTTTACCCTGTATTCAGAACCTGTTAGGTATTCTGTCCAGATGAAATACAAACACTGTTTCAATTACAGAGGAAGGCAGGTAGAAATTAAAAGAGGCATTGCTCCTTTAGGTTTAAAGTCGCTTGGCTAGTCAGATCTTCAAGAAGAATCTCTGTTACAGAGCTGAAGATTTAAACAATCGTGACTTTCAAGAGTGTGTTTCCACCCCATTAGTGATATAGTAGTTCACATCAGAAAGAACTATAGCATTTTACAGAATTCAGCAGAGAAATGATTCTTCTCTAGTACTCGGTAGTGGCAGTATTTCAGGTTTTTTATGCCGTGGGTTTTACAATCTAAACACAGAAATTAAATGCCTGTAGTCATAACTCACATACTCCAATTGCTTTAAAATGGACATTTAGCTCCTCAAAGGGGTTGACAATGTCTTTTTAAATTATAACTGCTGATTTATATCATTGTAATATGACAAAGTAGACTTACACTCCTCAAATTTGAAGATAGAACAAATATTCTTTGAACACAGTAGCGGGCAAAGGTTCTTCAGAAATAAAATATGCCTGCCCTCTACTGACCATCCAAGAAACTCTTTTTTTTTAAAAAAAAAAATATTTGTACTAGTAAAATTTTTATTTGAATTTTAAATTTAATTTCTTTCCTAATTTGAACTGTCTCATAATGTCATGTCTCCAAATTAGATTTCCAGTCTTCATGTACTTGTTGCATGCCTCCAGAAAGCTCAAAGCCTGTTGGTTTGCACATGTTCTTTGTACACGAATCTGGGTTATTTCTTTGTTTTGTTTTGTTTTGTTTTTTGATTCATTGGTCTCCTGAGAAAATCAGAAACAGAGAATGAAGTAGCCCAGAGTTTAAAATCTGACTGTCTGCCCAGAATTGTTAATGTAAAAGGCTCCTTTTTTGCAGCAGCATCTGTTACAAATCAAGAAACAATTGTACTTTGGACATTCACATAGAACGAGTTTTATCCTCAAGAGAGCTTAGAAAAACAGAAATATGTTTGCAAAATTCATTGGATACCAAATTTCCAGGATATTTTTAATCCAGTTTGAAACGCTGTGCATATGTGCTATCAGAATGATCAATTTTTAAGAGTAACAAGGAAAACAAAGCCTTGGCTAGATGTGTGCGGGCAGTTCTGATAGAGACACACAAGGACACACCTGGATTAGCCATCTCCTTTCGAACTGTAATTTGTCTAATCTGTTTTAGACTTACTTAAAATGAGAGGAACCATGCTTTAGAAGTCCTCCCTTCTACCAAATGTACATGCAGTCAGATGAACCTCCAGGAAGGTACCCTGCATTAATATTTATGCTAACTGCAAGTAAACGTAACCCATACCATGCAATAATAGGAATAAAGGAAATGCTCCTCTCCCAGCAAATCCAAATACACAAGCTGCTTCAAAGAACAAGAAGGAAGAGTTCAGTCCAGCAAGAATTTTACCGTTGGACTCTGGGGATGAATGGCATTCCAGATAATAATCTTTCTTTTGGGCTAGGTAGGAGCAGTACTGCCTTCAGCACAAGCCAGTGTGAACTGCTGTTTTCAAAAGCTTTCAGAACTCGTCTGTGCACAGTCAATATGAACAAGTTTGGCTATGAGCTCCAAACAGATCAATTACTCCTGACCAGATCTCCATGTGGGCACTCAAGGATAAGAAAGTATCCAGAATGAAAGTTAACCACCTGATCACACAAACAGGACCTTAGTGTCAAGCTCTCCAACCCCAATGCTGATCTTAGCAATGATTTCAGTAAGAACTGACCCACACCAACTCATAAGTGCTACTACAAGTCAAAGACATAACATATAATTTATCCATTGCCCTTGCCATTGAAAACCCGTAGTTATTCATTAGGTGCAGTCCTGTACTAATGCAGGACTAATATACAATGCTTTACTTCCCATATTAATGCTATGACTTTCTATATTCACCAGCAAGTGGATCCATTCCAGTCCATGTTTTCATCAGGCTTTGGAAGCGAGTTGGTATCTTCAGAAATTGTAGGACAGATATAGGCACAAAACTCTGAGCAGGAATATCAATAGCACTGGGATAGATTAGTGGAGAATTTGAACAAAAAATTCCATTGAGGAAATAATTTTTTTTCCTACGTATATCCCAAACTGTGCTATGCAAATAATTTCAGAAGAAGAAAAGCAACAGAAGTTGTATGTTTTAATAAGCCATGTGGATAGCTTGCCCTTTTCTGAATATATATCTCTATATATGGTATACAAAGATACTGAGAATATGTAGAGATATATATTTCCCCCAGTAAGAATAATAAATAGCTGCATTTTTATGGAGACGTGCAATAATGGTGCTTCTGCTACTGCTGCTAGACAGCTGCCTAATGCTTGGCTGCTACTGAAAATCAAACATGGTTTGCAAACAGCAACTTTCTGAGGCTGAAGTCTACACAGCACAGACGGAAACACCCGCATCACATAGTCACTGGAGATCAGTCCCTGTAGAAATGAAGGTGGAAAGGAGAAGATACACCAGCCATTCTTATATCAGCCATTTAAAGATGAACTTTGAGTATAAAAAACTATAATGACAGTAGTGACCTAGTGGAATTATTAACATGATTTAACAAATATACAATATTAAATATGAACAATAAATACTATATGCATGTTGATTGCCTCCAGTTCCTATGATAAGACCAACAGTTCATGACTGAACACAAGTTTCAAATAATAAAAAAGGTTATGCCGACCAAATACTGATCATTAATAAAGTGCACATGATCCTCCTCACACAAATCCAAGAGGATTATCTATCCATGTGGCAACAACAGGCGGTAATTAATCCTTATAGTATTTACAACAAAATTTCCTCTTGGAATTTTTCATCACTCTTTCCTTAAGAATAGCCGGGGCAAAAAAAGGTGAGCATTTGTTCTACCTTACTCTAAAATTAATCACAACCTTTTGGAAAACTTAACTACAGCAACACTGAAAAACTGAGTCCAGAGACATCTTCACTATTTCTCTCCTATCAACTTTGCTATAGATACCATCACAACAGAGACAGATGCACAGTATCAAGAAAAGCAGCTCTGAGTGCTGCCGCTGCCAGACTATTGAGCCTCACAATGTACATAAAAAAGTGTTACCCCTGAGGCAAATAAATATAGCAAACACAGTCCTCCAAGAAATACTACACAGTATTGGAAGTTTTATGCTATATTTAAATCTTGTCCTCTCATTTTAATACAAAAATATTGGTATTGCAAGCGGAAATTACTTTTCCTACTAATTTAAAACAGGCTGTTGATTTTCACACTAGGACTGATAAGTGCCCTTCTGAGGTTCCCCTAATCCACCGAGCCTTGCACAGGCAGGAGGCATCTTTGGAGACAGAGGCTGAGCAAAGCAGAAAGATGCATCTCTCTTGCAGACACTGGAGAAGTTTGCATTCCCTCATCTCAGAGACAATGTCCTCTTTCACCCTAGCACTGAGACAAGAGTCCCTGGGCTCTTGCACAGTGAGGAAATGTGGGGTTTTGCAAATGGGGGTCCCAGGGAAGAGTTAGGTATTGGCAGCAGAAGCTACCTCCTAACCAAACAGAAAATTAAAGAAGGAAAGCTAATCCATGCTCTGCAATTTTTTGTTGAATGCTTCCCAGATTTTAAAAAAAAAAAAAAAAAAAAAAAAAAAAAGCTTCTTTAGCACACTATTTTTTTCCTGCATGCCAGGACAAAAGAC
The DNA here is from genome assembly GCA_028020825.1 of Podargus strigoides. NCBI lineage: Eukaryota > Metazoa > Chordata > Aves > Caprimulgiformes > Podargidae > Podargus > Podargus strigoides. The sequence continues at coordinate 36,995,046 of CM051620.1, read as the reverse complement.
TAATTGTTGTAATCCCCTGTCTTTAAAAAAGAAAATCTATCATGGTAGTTTTCACTTAATGTTGTATGTTTTAGTTCTGATCTTCAATTTCTCCCTTTTCCTTCTTCATTTCAGCTTTCTGAAACCATCTGCTTTCTGTTAAGATGAATTCTTAAAAGCCTGTAAGCTGCTCATATGAAGCGAGTAAAAGTTGGATTTTCTAAAAGAGGCAGAGATTTGCAATGTAAACAACCTATATGCAGCTTATATCTTCATTCAGGTTTATAGCAAGTGGGTGGATACATTGCATAACTACACTTCAGAAGGGTAATTAGGTGCTGAAATATGCATTTCCTTGTGAAGTGAACCAACTAACTGCACTAATCCATACAAGAACGCATATTTTTGTGCTCATGACTGTGTTTCTCTACCTTCTGAAAATGTGATCGCTTATGAGAATAAATATTCAAGGTTGTAAGAGCCTACAAATCCCTTTCACCACTGTGTATAACTTCTGAGCTTTGCTGTCTCTGTTCTTCACCACTTAGGAGAGTGTAGAGCCCCACTGAAAATACTTACAGGGTGGTTAGCTAAGGTTGGTAAGGTTTATGAACTGCTTCATAAATATTAAATAATAATAATAACACAGCAAAATGTGTCTGATTTGGTTTCTTCAGGTATGTTATACGGAAAATGAGCAAGCTGCAGCCCAGCAGCAGCCTAGCTGAGGCTATGCGAGAGTAGTGTGTGCTGCAATGCACCTGCTGAGATGCTCTACACGCAGGTTACAGCCACAGAGCTGTGCAGAGCATCCCATGGCCTCGTTAGCTCCTACTTGTTTAGATAGTGTTTCTCTTCCCACTGTGTTGTTTCTTCTTGATTGCAAATTAATTCAGATGGTCTGCAGGTTATAATATTAAGACAGCTAATTAATAAATGTTCAGTTGTGGTTGCCAGTGCCCATCATCCAATCCAACGCGTGGGAGATGCACTTGCCACAGGATCAGTCACAGTTCCTGTGGCATCTGACTCTGGCTGCACAGCCCAGCCCCATGCCACACCAGAGCCCAGTAACTCTCTTTGAAAACATCTTTAAAGTCTCTATCTATGCCTCAGTCTCCTCATCAGCAGGGTATGGACAACAATGCTCTCTAGCCTCACACTGTTGTAATGATAACTCAGAAAGAAGGTGAAAGATGATTGTATAACGTTACAAAGTATTGCTTTATTCTTTTTTGAAGTAGGTGAAGTATAGGTCATTTCAGCCTTTAATCACATCCATGTCTGGCATATTGGCCCAGTTCATCCTAAACTTTGTGATGAAGAATATTTTTAGACACCAAAACCCCACTGAGAAATAATTTTTAGGCCTTTTGCTTTTAAATACAGATAGCTACTTCTGTCTCCCTGAAAGGGCTGGATCATATTTGGAAAACGATTTAGTCTCTTGCCCTCTTAACAGCATTTTGATCACTTTGGCTTAGAAGATCTCAGCAGTGCTACTCAGAAGTTTCAGGCAAGTTCATATCCATATTTGAACCACGGGGTCAGACAAGACCTGTAGGTCTGATCTTGTTTTGGGGAAGAAAAGGAACAAGAAGGCTGGCTGCATTTTCAAAATTTGAATTAGTAGATTATTATCTTATCAAATACGTACATGGAAAGATGTGTCCTGTTCCACCAAGGATAAGCACAAGCAAGTCACATTCTGGGAAGAGCCCAGGCATGAGTGGCAGCTATAAAGGGATACCACAGGCATGGTAAATACAGCTCTCCAGCAGAGAACTCCAAATCTTAAAAGGTGGTATAATCTAAGGGGTTCTTGGTCTTGATCTCATTTAGTTCTGCATTAAACACACAAAACCCAAATGAGCATACAGTGCCTGAGTCATTAAAATGCCTGTGGTGTGATGTACCTCTGAAGACTCTCAAGAAGTTAAGAATTCATTCACAAGACAAAGCACTCATCACTAAGCTAATTGGTCACCATAAAAGCACCAAATCAGGTACATAGTTGAGTTTCTCAGAAAAAAATGGGAGGCAGGTGAGGAGGACTATTCATAAATCAGCCCTCTGATGAGGATATTCTATTACAAAATCATTTGTAAGTATATTAACCTGTAAAAACAAATTGCTGATGGGTTCATGGGTTCTAAGAGATTGTTACGGAGAATCATTAAACAAGAAAGAGAAGGAAAGGGAAACAATGGTGGAAAGTATAAACTGGAAGTTAGGAGTGTATTTTTTCCACTACACCAACAGCATCCACACTGGTATACAGACACTAATTTATGACAGTATTTCCACTTTGCTCCCTGTTTTATAAATTTTACTTTGCATCGCTTCACATTGTGCAAAAAATCCCTTTTGTTTATATATGTATATGTGCAAAAACCCTCCTTCACTTATATATGTATATTTATATGTAGACATACATTTTTTCATGTTTTTAGTTATAAATACACATCCTATTTGCTTGGGAACTTAATGGATGACTGGAGAAGTAGTGGGACTGTAAAGTCAGAGATCTGAGCCTCAGCAATGTGCAAATTGGATTTGTAGCCACATTTCTGAATGTTACTCTTAATTCAGACCCAGTTCATTCATTCATTCTATAAATCAGATTTTAACAATCAGATCAGACACTATCTTTTAAGATATGTCTTGTAATACTGAGGTCTCTGTCCTGGAATATTCAATAACTGCTGTAAGGTAATTTTTGACTGCAAATTAATAGATTGAAGCCCTGAGAGATATTTGATGGGAGGGGAAACAAGGATGACTTAAGGACTTGAAATCTGTAAACAGTGAATACAGAATGAGAATACTGTAACATGCACTTGAGTTTTAAGGCGAATCTAAAAAACACCGAACCAGGAACACCAGACCTGACACTGAGGAGACTCTCAGGTAAAACACAAACACTGTAAGGAAACACATTAAGAAAGACAAGCAGAAAGGAGTCCAGTGACATGATGATGATCCTGATGAATCGTTAGCACAATTTTTAGGTCCTAACTCAAAGTTGAGGCTTTTCTCCTTAATGTTCCTCCCATGACAACGCCACAAAAGGACAGAGAACTGGCGGCTAAAGACACTGGCTGTGTAGGCACTTCTAGAGTGTTTGTTATTTACAGTGTATATCACTAAGCCCATTGCAAAGGTCACTTTTCCTGCAGCATTGTCCCTACAGCTTATAATGTCTCTCTTCTGTTTGCTTTGTAGCATCTTTGTGATATTTTCTGAAGAAACACCCACAGTTTGCCCAGAGCAGGCCACTTGACCATGAGTTGCCCTGCCAATAGAAAACACTTCATTTTCTGATTTTTTGGTGTCTGGTGCAAACAGATAGAAACAAGCTCAACATAAAGTAAGAAAAACCCAATGTTAACACCAGAGTAACTTCAGTGGAAACCATAATACTTAATATTTACTTAATATTGTCTTTTTTTTTTTTTTAAATTCTTTCTGGGCAAACAAGGTCTTTTCCCAAGCATGTACACATAGCTGTCTGCACCAACCATGAACATCCTTTGACCAATCACTATATTCCATCTTCTCTGTAACTGGAAAAGGGTGGTGGAGAGATGCCATTCTTCTTGGCACAGTTCCAACACCAGAACAGCCATCAGTGATATACATTGAAAGGAAGAAGGTGAATCATTTCTTGCTATGAAAAGAACTGCTACTTTGTCACAAATTCCTTTGTTAAAACAAAATTTCTTTAGTTTCACCCTTTTTTAACAAACAAAATGTTCTAAGCTTGTATTTTAGAATTTGCATAAAAGAAGACCTCTTGGACACACTTCATCATTTCAAAATATACACTTTACACCTAGGAAAATGTATCAAAGCCACAAATGCTTTGGTCAAGAAGTTTCACCTCTCTTGAATTGACTGATGATATCATATGTTCTAGGAATATTTTTATCATCTGGCATGTTGCTCGGCACCATATGGCACAGCACACTGACAAGAGAGAAAGGACTAGTTTTAAATATTATATATATATAGGTAGATAAAAATAAATGTTACACTTCTATAGAAGTATAAAGACACTATTGCACATTTCTGTAATTGTTATTAGAGTAGGGGCTCATTGTAGAAGGTATGGGTTTTATCCTCACACTAAAACACAGAAGAGCTACACAAGTAAAGTGCAGAATAGTTTCAAAAAAAGAAATGCAACCTCTCAAAGCGAGCTTGAACTGAATGCAACACTTATTTTCTCACTTAGTAATGCTTCCCTTTCCAAGACTTGTAATTAATGTAATAATGACATATTAACCCTTTCTCTTGGAATTAATTTCCTGCAGTTAATTCAGATAGACATATTTCATAGTCACTTAAAATTCTTATATAGAGCAATAGCTCCAGTTCTGTCAGTACTGGAGGGGATGAACTCTGCTGTTTTTTCCAACAAAACTTTTTAAAGAGAAGCTCATGTTGTTTGCCATTAATATACATACGTATTATCTCTTTGTTTTTCATCATTATTTGAGGTAAAACGACATTATGAAATATACAATATACTGTACTGAATTTTTATTTAGGTGGAGATCATATTTTTTTCTATTTGGCAAAGGAAATGTGAAATTTTGGGGTTTTTTAGGTGAGGTCACTAACTAGGTAAGATGGAACGGTATTTCACTCTCTTCCTCACCAAATCTCCACATCATTTAAGATCTTAAATGAAATTACTGAGTTTGCCTTTTAATTGTTCCTATTATAGTATATCTGGCATTAGCATATGAAGACAGCAGAGAAAAGAACCCAACCTGTTAGTGATCTTTTTTGAGTATTTTTACAACGTCACCTGCTCCTTAGAGTTGAAAGTTCAAAAGAGCTTAAAATAAATGGTTAAATGACATACATTAAAACAGTATCAATAGTAAAGCAGTCTCATTTGCAAGAACTACAGCTGCCCTTACTCCAGCCCTTTCAGACGAACGAGGGCACAGGCCAGTACAAAGCACAGGAACTGCAGGGCTCACCAAAAGTCTCTGGCAATCAGCAGGGTAGATGCTAAAGTCTCTGAGAGCTCCTGAAGGCTGTCTCTGTGCTTGCTTTGTGCCCTGGCAGCTCAGATGGGTTCCTAAGCCTCAGCTCTTCATGCTGGACCCTGCACCAGAAGCATGGAGGGGTGGAGGCTCATGGCTGTGCATGGTTTGCAGACCTCGTGGCCCATAAAAGCTACAGTATTGCCCAGTACCCTTGCAGTTTCATAGCTACAGCTCTGTGCTTGAGTGGTTTCAGGCTGAAGAGGTGAAAAGAAGGAAAACGTGCATCATTATTAAAGCTCTTGTCACACTTAAGGGATGCATTCATCCTCATGCACCTATCCAGTACATGAAATAAAATTATTTTGCTGTGAGGGGATTCTCTTTGGGTGCCAGACAGTCAGAAAACACCATTAATTTCCACCTCTTATCAGTACTAGAGGTACCCTGTTCAAGACCCAGTAACTATGCATACAAACATAGATGAAATAAATCTTTGGGCTGGAAGCTGCTATTGCAGTAATCATGTCCTGGATTATTTCCAACGTGGACAGTTCCAAAGTCAATAGCTTTAAAGAACACAGTTTCCAAACGCTATGGGGAAGCTTAGTAACTGTAACTCGGGAAGAAAAAAATAGAAGAAGAAAATGTGAATGTGATTTAAATTTCCTCAAGACAACTTAGATTTCTATTAGCCAAAGTACCAAAGTTTGGAAATCTATACAACTTGAGTCAGTAAAGAACTGAAGGCAACATTCACTAATAAAAACTAAGGACAGAAAGTCATATCCTGTGGATACAAGGGAGAAAAAAAAGTCTTACCTTAAGGACTGCAATTTCCACCCTTTACTTCTAATAGGTATTCTCTTTCGTTTTTAATAATCCTCCATAACAACCTCTCTTAGCCCCCTCAGTCTGTAGGCAGTTTGTTACAAATAAGTAAGGGCAATTAGAGCCCTCATGGGGAAAAATTCAAAACATGGTAATGTGGTGGGTAGGACTAAAGATGACAGGAGAGAACAAGCATGTTAGAAACAGTGGAAATCATGAAAAGAAGGAAAACTTAACTCTGTAAAAAAGCATATTGACTTGGAAATATGGGCAAGGACATTAGTAAACAGTCTGAGGGCGGGGCTTCAATTCCCACTGTCAGACATAAATAGGGTTTTAGCCCAAAAATCTTCTTCCAAAGACACCATCTGAAGAGGGAAGGGAATCAACCACCATGCAGGTAAATGAAGAAGCTTGCAAAACCTCAGTTAAGTCTTAAGCAAAAAAATGAGCCTTTGCAGGCTTTCATCTTAGAGAAGAAACACATAGCAACCACCAGTGATGAAGAAATGACAAACCCTGGTTATAAACGTGGTATTTTAAACACAAGGATGAGGAACTAAAGGAACTGGCTACCAGGAAAGCCAGGGCGCTGGTCTGGAAGATGTATATTCTCCAAAGACATGCTGGCATGGCATCGCCAAGTGAAATGCTAAAGCCCGCCTCAAGAAAAGGGTCAGAGTAGATGCTCTTGATAATACAAACAGACCGTGCTCAGAACAGGCCTAAGCATAATGAGGCAGCAGAGAAATGTCTTCTCAACAACAGTAATTGGGAAACAATAGCCCTCTATCTACCATTAATTCTCAAATAACTTTGCCCCAAGTCCCTCTCTCTGTCACAGAGCCCATAATTTGTTCAGTTCTCCTTCACTGTGACTACTAAATCCCATTATCTTTCAAATATTTGCTCCTGACCACTTTTCCACCCAGATCCAGGGAGCTCCAAGTCCCTGCAGTTTGGTTAAGGAAGACGTGGTTTCACAGGCAATTACGATGTTGGAGTTTTTGCACAGTTCCTAGCCACCATCCAGGGTTTGTATTCAAGGACACCAACCATTTCAATATACAGATTAGCAACACAATATCAAAGCTGACTCCCAAATCAATGTCTCAAGCATGCATTTACAGAGCAGTGGAAAAGAAGCCAGGTTATCCACAACACCATCTTAACTTCAGCATTTAAGGAAGGACTTGGTACACAGAAACTGTAGTTCAGCAGGATTAGCAGCCTTGCAAATCTGGCCTCTAAGGATTATTTTTTCTATAACAGCCTCATTAAAATAGAAATTAGACTTCCCTACTGATTTTTTCTTAAAGACTTTCTGTAAATATTAACATCCAGAAGTAATATCCAGAATAAAACATCACCTCTACTTCTAGAATATTTGTAAAGCTACTAACATAATTTTCCTATGAAAGGACAATTTTATTTATCTTTGATTTTTCAGCCTTGGGAAGACCTCAGTCTAGACAGAGTTTATGAAACCAGTTAGTGCTTAAGAAGCCTGTTGTCTAATTTTTCTAACTTACCTTAGTATAGTTAAGTAATGCTGGTGTGCAAACAGCTATGTTTTATATCAATTAGTTTCTAAAGTGGTGGAGGAAGGCTAATGACTTGAAGAGTTACACAGAAAAATAGATTGCTTAATTCAGTATTATGAGTGCTCAAACTTCAGTTTTGTTTCAGACCAAGAATTTATCCGCATTCAAGATAGCCAAATGTCAGTAATATCTAGGTTGAACGGGAAGAACTGAGCCTACCAAAGAACCAAATCCATGAGAGGTGGAGCTCCACCAACTTCCAGCAGTGACCAGTGATGCAGATGGTAAGGATTTCAGTGACAACGGCAGGACTTCTCCTGTTAAAATCATTGGCAAAACTTCACTTTGATAGATAACAGGAACATCATCAGGCTGAAGGAATTTTATTTAGCAACACTATGTAAAAAATTACATTAAAACCAGAACAAAAATTTGCAGTGGATTAAAGTGGTTGTTCAAGTGAGTGGAAAATCTAGCCATTCACTGAAATGCAGGAGAGATGCATGGTAGATAAAACTCCGTGAAATACTCTGCAAATCTATGGGTATACATTTGCAATGGAATAAAACACTCCTCTCCAACTTCTGACAAAACTGAAAACATGGAAACAAAGATGTTAGTTAAACAACACCTTTCTGGAAGAATGCTAATTAACTTTTATAGGTTACATTTTCTTGATATACCGAAATCAAAATGACACAGCCATTTGTTTTCCCTGGCAAAGTCATGCACATCACTGATTATTCAGGTTTTGAAAACTGTGTATAATACATACTACCACCTACACAACAGCACAACACTGACATTTCAGCACAGAACATGTTGAAGCAGTATTTCTGTATTGGAAAAAAGAACAACTAACAAAGACATTTCCTAGAAGGTATCCATCTAAGAGAAGAGAATTATGTATAAAACATGGGCCTTTTCTTGAGAGCCTGAGGTTACAGATGCCTTTTACACATCATGTTCCCAACACAACAAATCTGGCAGAAGCACCAGGTTGAAAAATGGAAAGCTATTTCATTTTGATTTTGTGGAGCAAAAAAGACTTAGCAAATTCTTGCAGTAATTTTTGTGAGGCAGAGTACATTTAGGGGAATTACAAACAAGCATCCTGAATGTCTTTATTCCATATTCTTTCTTACTTTAAAAATGTATTAATTATTGTAGGCACCACTTTTAATAAGCCACAATAAAACGGCTGTATTCTTAATACTACATCAACCATCTTCTATTACTCCTGCTTATGGGAGAGTCTTTACTTTTCATCCATGAGAAAATCCAAGTGATCCTACTTACTTGTACATGACTTCCACCCAGGTAACTTTCTAATTACTCGGAAAAAAATGGGCAGAGCCTCCTTATAGAATAGGATGCTCCTTGCTGAGCAAGGGAGGTGCTCCCTGCTCTGCAGGAGCCAGATATACTGCGCATCATCTGAATCCCTGCTGTAAATGGGGGACTTGAGTTGAAGTCAGTGAAGTCCATCAGTCCAAAAATGATGCAAAGGGCTCAAAAACCAGGCTGGATCCTCACAGCACTCCTGGCACTAGTACAAGGGTGAGGAACTAGCTGTGCTTTCTAGGGAGAGTTGCATGCCAGGTGCTTTCACACACAAAGCAGAGAAACATGGTAGATGACCCAAACCACGAATCCCAAGCCTGGACTAACTCCTTGCTGAACTCTTGACTAACCAGTCTGGAAAAAGAGGTTAGTTTCTGATAATACGATAGGACTGTGCAATAATAAACTGAATCTTCCCATGAATTTTAGCAGTGAACACTCAGTGGGTTTTTTTCAGTGAGGTCTTGTTGAAATAACAGTGATTTGAGCCCCAATGTGGCTCCACCACTGCAGGCACAGAGTGAAGGCAACCTACTGGTACCAAGCAGTAGCACACTCAACCACAGATGACATGGTTAGAGATCATCAATACAGCACAAATACAGCACTGCGGTAGCCACAGCAGCACCGTCACGCTGTGGAGTCAAACGAGAAATCTAAAGAAAGCCAAAGATTGGTAACGGTTTGGTTCCCCTAACACTTTTTAATTTTTTTTTTTTAAATTAATTTTAAAAATAAAAAGAAAAGGAAAGGGAAAAACATAAGCCCAGAAGATCATACGTGAACTAAGAAAACACATTAATTTCAACACATTAATGAGAAAAAACCTCACTTTCAAGGAGTTGGCCTTTGCATCCAGTTTCACCCAAAGATCTCCAAGTGCCTAAATTGTTGATAAATGGTAACTGACAGTAAAGAAAATGGCAACGAATATAAATCAATTTTAAGGGAAAAAAGAGACATCTGTTTCTTTTAAAAGTTACTGATCGTCATAAAGCTGTAGGCTGACAAGACCTATGTATTGATACTACTTGAAATATGTATCATGAAACATTTATCAATTTAGCTAAGTTTAATTTTTGACACCAGACAGTACAGCTAAATGAATGTAAAGTTTACATCAAAATAAGCACCGAAAATAGTATCTTCAGGAGTTAAACCAGAGTTAAAGGAAAATTACTTATTTACAATATCCATAATGTATCAGTTGTGGTTAATTGGTATGCTAAGATTGCAGGAATGTTTGAATCTGGTAGTAACGAAAGGATGGTTGGGGTTTTCAGTCTATCCTTCTCTTCTTATTAGCCCTCTTTGTTTCCAAAAGTTTTGCCACCTATTATACCTCAATTTACCTACGTACCCTACACCTTTTCCATCGTACACCCTGGAGTTATTTTCCCATTTGCTTACGGTCCTCATTAATTTAGGAAAAACTGCCCAGCTGAAAAAAGGAACAATTTTAAAGTTGAAGTAGAAGCTGCCAATTCAGGACTGAACATCAGGATTAGGAGAAGTGGTACTCCAGATGGTAAGGAAAAAACAGAGACGAGGACTTACAATCTTCATGATCACAATGGTATAAATATGATTGCTGATGATGCAAATGTCCTTTCTTTTGAAAAAAAACCCCACACCATTAAGCTCAGTGTGGCTCTGTCTGCAGGGCAGGATAAGGACCACTTCCCAGGTACTGGGTCCTGTCACACACCCTGAGCGTATGCTGGGATTTCCCCCAGCCTCCCTTCCTTCCCCCCTGACAGCTGGTTTCTGTGGGAAGGAACACATGCACATTTCACAACAGAAAAAGCCAATTATTTTCACTACCCACAACACATTTTTTTTCATACTAGAAGGAACTATCTTGTACTAAAGTGACCGCAAGAAATTCGTAAAAATTCCGTGATAATAAACTGCAGCCAGCTCTGTGCAGCTGAAGGCTTCCAGAGATGCTTCTCATGGGACAACTCGCTCACGAACTCGGGATGGATTTTGTTAAAGAAGTACTCTCTCAGTTACCAGATGCTCAAACCAAACAAAAAATACTATAATGTCACAAAATCTTCGTGGCTCAAAAGCCACTTTTCCACATTTAGCAACTATGTGATTAGTTTTTTCATCATGATTACAGAACATGCACATCCTATGTAGTCCACAGCTGGAAGACAGAAGTCCTTGACTGTGTTCTGCATCTTATTGCTTACAAACGAAAAAAGGTTCTAAGGGCTTCAGCCTTCTCAACCACTGAAACAGAGTACTTCAGCATTGTAAAAGCCAATAGAATTACACCTCCAGATCTTTTTTATGAAAGGAGAATAAGCTTCAGGTTGCTTTTAAAAGGTTAGTATCCCAGTGGAAAACACCAGATCGGACTCATCAGCAGATGTGGTTAACCACAAGCGTGCCAGTTTATGGAAAGAAAAACAAGAGGTGGGTTTAGCAGAGGACAGTGAGTGTGCCAGCTCTGTTAGTCACATGCAGCTGCTAGCACTACAGACCCAGGAAAGAAGTTTGAGAGACAAGTCACTGCTTCACAGTGTTAGAAATGTGGAAAAAAAGTTTGTTTCATGATGAGGGCCAAGTGCCCATTATACTTTTATGCAATCCATACAATCCAAATATATGTAATACTGCAATTGAAAAAAACCCTAGAATCAGCCCCAGCAATTTAAGCTGTCAACCAGCATGTGTGTTTGGATGGAAGTGAAAGTTCTATATTAAAATAACCTCAGTTACCAACAAGAAGTGGTCTCATCCTCCATGAACTTTTAGGTGATTTAAATTGCATTCCAGATACTGAACTGTAAACTCTCCAAGAATCAACGAATAAAGGCATTGTAACTGTATCAAAACTGAGCCTTGGAATTCTGTTCAAAGCATAAAATTAGTACCACATTTTTCCCTGCAGGAATTAGCACTAAGGTGAGGCAACACCACTGTATATTCTTATCATACCATCAAATCAGAAACACACATTTGGCTCAGCAAGAAAGTGCTGATCTGTCAAAAAACTTGAGCTTCTGCTCAACTTAGAAGCTCAAGTCCCACTGAAATTCGGAGGTATTTTAAGGCTTAAAAGGAAGCCATTGCTTCAGCAATTCATGGAATCACAACTCTTATGAACCCTAACTACACTTGCAAGTATTATTCTTTACATGGTGAGACAAGTCACCATATAAAGATGGTGAGATGGTGAAGGCGACGTCCAGCAGAAGCAAAGAACTTGTGCATGGCCAGACTGCACATCTTTAGCACCAAGATTTTAACTCCTTCCTGTACGGCCTGGTCTGCCCTACTTGTCAGTAAAATGTCATGTGAGCAAACACAACTTGAACAGATGCACTAAGCTGTTTCCTCAACCAGAAAGAGCTACCACAGCAATCCCCCCTGCCCCCCAAGTACTATGCTGACAACTATGCTGGTGAGAAGAGGGATGAATTACAACCCCATCTAATGCGGCCAGGTCGACAAAACTTTGTTGGTGTTTAAAATGTCACTGAGAAATTCAGTGACTGTGACTCTCCCCAAAGCACGCTGAACTACTGTGTATTTTCATCCTGCAGAGTAAAAATGCAAACCTCTTTGTGCTACAAAATCCAAAGCCATTTCTTGGTAGAAGCAGGACCACATACCAGAGCTCTGTTCCCTTTTCAAAAGCCCACAGCATCAGGATTTGCTGTGATTTTGAACATTTTTTCTTATGCAAAAGTCTTTCCGTTGTTGCTGATGTGTTATGAATCGCAAAAACACTAAATCTACACGCAGAACTTACAGAAGAGATTATTTCATTTGGCTGTATGATAAAGCTGCAGTCACCACAGAAGCTCTACGGTGTAAGCAAATGTCTAAGGTAAAATCCTAGGCTTGCTGAAATTAATGGAAAATCTCAACTGCCTAAAGTAAGGCCAAAAAGTCATGTCAAACACTGCAATAATACAAAGTCCGATAAGGGTCTGTTATCACTCATTGACTGCTTTAACATGAGATTAGGAGAATTAGAGGCCTAAAGGTTAGAAAGCACCAGCTGTAATAGATATTTTATAGGGAGGAAGATAAACATAGTAAAAACCAAAAGGGACTTGAGATAAAGAAAGAAAATGCTAGAACAAATGACAGAGAAACTGACAAAAAAATAAACGAAGACTGAAATCCACTCATTTTTTACTGTCTAAAACTGTTGAAAATCAGTTTGATCAGCCAGTCAAGAAGATTACACTGGTGTCAGGGCAATGACAGAATTATAAAAATGAAGAGAATAGTGATGGCTTTAATGCCTCCCCTGGGTGAAGGAAGGCGTCCTGCAGAAGGCAGGTGTTGCAGGAAAAGAAAGCAGCTTTCAAACTACTCTTGACCAAGTCAAAGATAAGAAGGGACTACAGCGTAGCTCAAGGGGAAAGTTTCAAGGTAGACAAAAAAATTCCCAATATATTTTGGCTTAACATAAACCTAATGAAATTCATAAACATCAACAAATTTAATGGTTCAGTAAACTCCATTAGGATTCAATGTAAATTTTCTTCAAAAACCAGAGCATAGGTCTACCTGGAACTCAAAGAGTCCACTGTCCACTCCTAAGTATGTTCAACTACTAGCTGCAATCTCATTCTTGGGTCTTATTAATTAATTCAATCATATTTTCTTAGGATGTTCCTAAAACCTAATAGTATCTTCATGCTGAAAATAATTATATGATCCTGAGGAAAGGTGAGCACATAGGATGATTAGTATACTGAGCCAGATCTGGGGAAAAAGATGGATACAAATGGATAACCAAGGGAGCTACCACAAGCCTTCGGGAAAGACAAAGTGTTGAAGACCCTGCCCCTAAGGCCTGCAGAAGCAGCAGGCTCCCAGCATGAGCTGAGCTGTAAGGAAGTGATGATACAAGGATGAAGTGGTATGGGGAGAGATCAGCTGCAACCACAGGACAGAGCAGGAGGCAGGGTGAAATGCCTCTTCCTGCTGCATGTTGACCATTGTAATTTGCTTTTTCAGTCTCCCTACTGCTGACTGCACTCCATCACAACCTGCTTTCGGGTTTCATCTCATCAACTGAGAAATAAACCCCACATAAGGAGAACAGAGGGGAAATAAAGGACAATTAGAGGCACTGGACGTTAAGGAGTCACTCACATCTGCTGACAGCTATGTTGAGGATCCAGGCGGAATTGCCAGGTGACTTACCAACAAAAGCGCTTAATTTTTTTATTGTCATTTTGTCTATGAAAAATCCCCTTACAGGTTCCAGAGTGATAAAAGCAATTAGCAAAACCCACTCAAACGAAACAAAGAAGGGTCTCATTAGCCCAGCTTACCCCCTGAGCAGAGCAATGGGAATTCATTAGGACAGTTCTTAGACAGCACAATGAATTTTCTGAACAGTAAAAAAGCAAATTGAGAAATTAGAAGAAAAAGCACTCTAATACCTAGCAGAAAAAAGGGATGATACAAAATATAAAGCCTGCTGAAAGAGCAAGAAGTAATGAATACAGACTTTATCCCTTACTGACATAAATCTAGCATTACCCACCAGCCAAGTCTGCAGTCAGGTTATAATGGTTATCAGCAGAATTGCAGTAGGGCCCAAGGACCTTATTTATATTACAGAATCCAACTGTGCTGGTTGCTCTCCATATTCAGAGCAGTGTTGAGAAATTTAGCATGCAAAGTGATGTTTATTGAGGCTGCTCTGACCAGCCCAACCTTGGAAAATGGAAGAGATGTCCACATTCTGTACTGATTTACAGTAAAATTCATACTTCAGCAGACAATTACCTGATCTGACCCTTCCACAGTCTTGAGAAACTAACTGACTGCCATGAGCAGGAAAGACTTTCCAGTACCCTGCTGCCTTTAAGGAGATGGTTTGATATTTGTCACAAAAAGTAACAAGAAGCAGGTGACATAGCAGGGCTGAATCTGTAGCTACATATGATCAGATTGCCTGGTACTAAATAGGATACCAGAGGTACAAATGGTCATGGGTAGTAGCAGCAGGGATTTTGTCTTCCAGAGCCTGGGGTCTTGCCCACAGAGAGAAGCTATGGGGGATGGTGATGTCCTACATGCATGGGAATCTGAGGGCAGCCTTCACTTTGGAAGTCACCATCATCACACACGGGGATTTCCATCTTCCTGCCATCTCCAACGTTGCAGTTCTTCACCGAAAACTGAGCCCGGTGTGAAGTCCTTAATTCAACGACTACTGAGGGACCAAAACTGTATCTCTAGAGGACGTTCCCAACACTGCCAATTACCTTTAAAGTTACAACTATACGCATACTGGGTGGTTGTTTTTTTTTTCACATGGTCTGATGACAGAAACCATCTGACATACCAAACCAATTATACTTGTGCTGAAAACAAATACAAGAAAAATCTTCCCTGGCTTTCATTTTGATGAAATTAACTTTATCAGTAAAGTTTAAATTGCTTCGTCCCTCACATTTCTACTGTGTACTGTGCATTTGAGTCTCTGGAACTGCTGAAACACAATTTGGAGACATGAGATCATACATATGCCTGGCTACTAAAGAATAGTCTCAGAGGTATTATCAATAACAAGATACACTTAAATAGTGTGCAAAATAAAACAAACAAGATTTTTAATGTCTAAGCAAAAAAATGAAGCATTGCTTCATCTGGTCCCATCTGAATTGTCTCTGTTTTTTTATAGCTTTGGCTAAAAAAAAAGTGGCTGCTCTTCTCCCTTTTCCCAAAACAAGCAAGCAAGCATGCAATGCAGAGACTACGGAGTAACAGCACACAATACACATACGTTGGTCCACACAGACATTCTTGAGTTGGCTAGAAAAGACAGATAGCAAATTGCTTCAGTCCATACTAAGTTGCCATCGAGGCACAATTAAAGATGTGTTGGATGAGCTTGCCAGCTCAAATACCTTTGAGCAGGTATTTATTTGCAAGAGCAGTATTCAACATTTTGAACAAGAGATGCCCTTGTTTGT
The DNA here is from genome assembly GCA_028020825.1 of Podargus strigoides. NCBI lineage: Eukaryota > Metazoa > Chordata > Aves > Caprimulgiformes > Podargidae > Podargus > Podargus strigoides. Next base: position 36,979,383 of record CM051620.1, on the reverse strand, counting down.
TAGTTTTGGATACCATCTTAGGCTATCTTTCATCACTTTTAATTAATTTTTTTCAGTGTTTAAAAGGACATACACATCCACTAATGAGACTGAATTCACCCCCTTTTTAAAGTGAAGACAGAATGGGAAGAACAAACTATGGGATAAGCACTAGACTACCCATCAATGAAAGAAAAAAATAAACCAAAGGCAGGATATCTTTCCACGCACAATTTCAAGCACAATTGTGTTCAACCACAGTTCAATGTAGTTGATGCAGGAGACACTCCAATGGCCTAGTCTATGCAGGAGATAAGACTGGATGGGTCACAACTGTATTTGACATCTGTTTGTGAAGGTGAAACATGAAGGTATGTCCTACATCTGCAAATGAGATCACAAAGCCAGGAAGCCTGAACTTTCTTTTGAGCCCAACAGATCTCAGTGTGGGAATGTAACAGAAGACTGGAGAAGTGACCTGCACCTGGGGTGTCAAATAACACATATATCACACTACTAATTGTTGCTTAGCCTTGTGCCTGACAAGTAGAACATCTGTGGTTAGATAACATGGGCCTGTAATAGGCTCAGAGGCACCCTTTTCAAAAACATGCTTGAGATTCTTGCCCTGCTCTGGGACAGACCAAAGCACAGTGGAAAAAAAGCACAGTGCCTGCAAAAAATCTTTGATATACGGGCAAAAGCAGCAGGTTTGGAATGTCTCACTCTGACTCTAGCAAGGACCGAGCTCTGAGGTCCTGCATTCCTGCCTACGTGCCTCTGCCCTGGATGCTGCTGAGCAGATGCCCCGGTTCGCGAGGTAACGAGAATAAATTTGCTCTTTGCATTTTATATCTGTGGTTTTGTAGTTGTTCCTGCAACCTCCCTGTGTCAGCTAACACACTCAGCATTGTCTATTTTAGCTTCTTACCACTGCAGAGCCAACAGGAGTGGCATGCACAGTTTTATTTTGAAAACTTAATAACAACAGATTTTTAAGACTCTAAATTTATTGTATCTGATGTGGTTCTATCTGAGGAAGTCCACAGGTCATGAAAAAAATCCCTTCACTCATAATACAGTAATATCAAGTAGGGACTAGCAGTGTTTCCACGATATAGGATGCAAGAAACTAAACAGAGAAAAAAAATAATTCTGACTCATTCACATACATAAAATTTCTTTGAAGCTTAATTATCATTTTTTTCTCTTAAAGCAGCACTGCCAGAAATTCGTCTGTCTGTTCAACCACAAACCAGACATTGCGCAAGCAGCTGTTTCCCAAGCCACTGAACACTGACACACATGGGGAACCTCTCCAGTCCTGCTGTGAACAGTTCTCTGTCACTCCTTAGCAGCAACAAAGAATTTGACCTGGCTGTAAAGTGTGAAAGCTGCTAGGACACAAACTTCAAATTTCCCACATTTGGTCCTCCGAAGGTGCTCAGGCTTTGAACCCGGCTAACAAGCACTTGCACCAGGGCCTGGAAATGAATCTCCATCAGCCACGTATGCTCTGATGGCAACTGTTACCGAAAAGCCCAAACATCTTTTGTGTACTCTCATGCACTGTAGCTTAATTCCATCGCCAGATACATACATCTATGTCCTACTGCTGTTGAATTAGAATCTTTCAGGCATTTATTCAGGGTTAAGAAGAGCACCATGTACAAGCCTGCCCTTCCAGAACTTTCATTTTTGCCTCCCTGTTTTGCCCAAATATCAATTCTGTGGGTTCATCATGGTTTACAGTTGGTTCTTGGATGAGTCCTGAACTGAGAGACATTTTCACTTCTCGTATAGCTACACAGCTGCTCCTTTTTAAATGGGAATCGCACATGAGCGTTGCAGTGCGGGCTCTGGCAACATGCCTCGCCCTCAGTTCTAGGGCTTGGAAATTTGCTATTTAAGCAAAACAGTTATCATGCTGAAAACTAACCTAGACATCTGAAAATATTTTTTAAAAATTGGAAAAAATCCATCTGACTAAACAACAGTTTTCAAAAGGAATAAGGAAGAAACACATAGTCCACTGGAAACATTTTACAAATACTGGTACCTACCGAAACAAAAGCAAACCTTCCAGGGAGGCTTTTTCTTTCTTAATGAAGTATAAGTCTGAGATAAGTAAATATCACAGATCAGTTCCTAAACAACTGAAGGAAAACATTATACCTTGTCATCAATCCACTGTTTGAGCTGCTTTCAGAGAAGCTTTCCAAATGTGACTCCCAAAGCTTCTCACGTTGAAAAAACAGCTGGAGAGAATTAGTATGGCTATGATCTATCACACACCAGAAGCTCTGAAGAGGAGCTACTGTAACCTTAAATACCATGTCAGCACTGAGGAGTAAAATATGGAGCAGTACTTCCCAGATAGGGAAGCAGAGACTCAAATTCTCTCTGAGGAGATACCTTCCTTCAGTAACTGTCCTGCTTTTGTTAACCAGATTAAATAGAAATGAGAGTATCTGAAAATACTCTGATGCTTCTTGGGGCCCTTAGAAAGTTGGACACCATCTCTCTGAAGTCCTCAGAGATTACAGTATTACACCATGACAAAGGGGCAAGTCCACCCTTCTGTTGGCATTCATACAAAGGGAAAGAAAACAGTGCAAAAAGATTGAAATACTGACTTCCCAGGAACTTCATTTTAGTCACCAATTCTCCATCAATTTTGCCTACTGTGCTTTAACAGCAGTAGTTTCTCTTGTTAAGGAATATACTTTCAGTTCCTTTTGGTTTTGTTTTTTGTTTGATATTTTTTTTTAAGTAATTAATGCCAGAGCTAATAATTGCAAAACTTCTGCATTCTCACACAGTGTTGAAACTATCGTATTTTTTTTTTCTAAATACTATGTAACTTAAAAAAGTAACAAAAATGTGGAAATTTTCTATGATCATTTTTTCAATGTATCATTAAAAAGCATCACATTTTGTTCAATCTTTTTAGGCGAGGCAAGTGACATGAGAATTTGTAATGACAACTCAGGAAAAATCTGGGGACTGGCCGCCTGAAAAGCAAGGAATTGGGGTGAGGAAACAGCAGGCCAGTAAGCAGTTTGCTGATTTTTCTGGGGAGCCACAAGGAATCAGATAGGGAGCCACTTAGCAGAGCTGCACTCTGTCTTAGCTATCAGTAGCAGATTGACTCATATAAATAAGAACTCCATGGGTGCAGAGTGAGGCTGTCAGTAACACAAGTCGCTTATGACAAAAATGCACAGGCTCTCTGACAGGTCCCTGGGATGCCATGGCCTAGGAGGGAGATGCCTCTTCAACTTCCTGCTATCGACACGAGCCTGCAACGTGCAGTGTTGCAATCTGGGTTTTCACTGCAGCATCAGGAAGGGGCAGTGTGAGAGAGAGGACACTCCTCTAAAACCCCACTTTAGCTTCATTTTGCTAGTTCGTTCTTCCTTCATGTGCCTCCACAGGGCTTGAGCAGGCCACCCTGTCAGGACACCATGCAGTACTCTCCCAGATCAACAGGAATGCATCCATTGCATTCAGCTAGAACCTCCTATCACCAGGCCTACAGTATGAGAGAGAATTATTTTTTTAAGAACATTGTAATATTGCTTAGGAAACTACGAGATTAAATCATGAGAAGAACAACCATAGCATTTTTCTGCTGATTTGAATTATGAATAGAAAGTACGAGCAGTTAAGAGGAAACAAGATATGTTCTATGCGAGAGCCAAGATTTTTTTTCCTGACATGTGCCAAACAAGGAGAAGAAACAGAAGAATCTGGCACCATTAAAAACAGTTTGTGGAGAAAGGAACTGAATCTCTACAGCCAAGCTCCATGTGGTTTGTAAAGAGGAAACTTTTGTTTTATGGGACTCTCAGTCAGCCAAAATTCTCCCAGACGGCGTGCAAATGGATATTAGCCTAAAAACCTACACGCATCTTGTAGAAGGATCAGTAAATGGTGGGGAAAGAAAAGGAACACTAGTGAAGTTTTAAATCAGAATTCAAAATCTGCCTCATAGTTGAAAAAGTTAGTTTACCAGACAGCTATAATGTCATATATGGTAAGTGTGTTGGAAAGGAAAGGCAGCAAGTTAAAGCACAAACTAGAAGTCAGGAAAATGAGTTCCAACCCTGGCTCCACTACCAAGTAGCTCTATAAAACTTGGAAAAAAGAGAAAAAGACTGCCAACTTAACTGTGAGATTTTCTTTAACTTCATATAGTGTATTAACATTGCACTTATGCTGTTTCTTTTAGCTTCTATACTTCCCCCACTCCCTAGCATTACTATGCACTAAGTTAAAGAAGTGACTAGATGGAGTACTGAGAACAGTTATATTATTATACCAAAACAAGTTCTGCCCAACTTCTTAATCAACATACTTGACTGAAAAAATCCCGAATGATTTTATATGGAACTGTAATTCTCATAACTGAGCAAAACACTGAAGGGGCTGACATGATCCAACAGCTTAGTTGAATATTGCAATCAAATGTGGCATTTCTGGCTTAAAACAGTAACTAGAACTTGTACTTCAGCGTACCGGAGAAAGGGAATGGGGAGGTAACAGTTTCTCAGCACATGCTGAATGTTTTTTTTTCATCTTCTCTGGCAACCATCTGAGAGCGCTGTGAAGCATTCAGCTGCGTTATCCATAAGAGAAGAGGAGACCACATTGACCTCCAGTTTACAGTGGAGGAACTGAGGCGAAGTCCACAGGCAAGAGAGTCCACAGGCAAGACTGCAAGCTGGGAACCATCCAAGTCCCTGTATCCCACTGAAGTCACTCCTCGCTGGGGAGTTGGAGGCCCAGGTAGTTCTGTGGGTCAGGACTCCAGTCTGTCCTGCAGCTGCTTGACGATGTAGTTCTCTGGTTGTATCACAACAGTTCCCTTTAATTTTTGCCCTTTAATTTTATTTTCTCCAAAGAATAATGAACAGAAGAAAGCAAAACCAAGCACTTCAATGGGGGGGGGGGAGGGAAGAGATAAATAAATAAATAAATTACAGGCATTTTTCAGATAAACATTGGAAGGAAAAGTCACTGTAAAAAAGTAAAAAACATTGTATTTTAGTGAGACACCTGCAGCTAGCAGTTCTTATTGCCACTAAAAATACCTCCACTACCCCCTCACACACATTTACCAGGATGGCATCTACTGATGGGTTCTGGATGCTAATCAAGACCAGACCATGTACAAATGAAAGCTGAACAACCCCCGACAAAGTAGGTCAAAAAAACTGGGAGGGAGAGGAGACTGTTGCTAGGTGGCAGTGTACCTTAAGCAAAGAATACTCTAAGTCATAGATTATTGGAAAAGTTCGTTATCTGCTAAAAGAGGTGCCATCTTCAAAGCTGTGGTAGGAAGCAGAACCCAAGATGTACATGATACCCCCACTACATATCAGAAGGATGAGAAGCAGCACTGAAAAAAAAATAAGAAAAATAAAAACCTGTCTTGAGACATGCTGTCGTGCAAGACCCACAATTGTAACAGCTCTTCAGGTCTATCAGTGCCATAAAAGACCCCAAAACCCAATGAACTGAGTCTTGTACATCTTGAGAAGGCTATGGTTTTGCTTACTTTGTTTTATTCAACCTTCACTAAACTCTTACTAAAAGAAGCAAGTAGAGAAATAAGTTTCCACCACGTCTTAGCACAACAGTGAACAGTTGACAAAAAACCCAAGTGTGGTGGTAAGAAAGAGAGGCTTTAAAGGCTACTTAAGAAACAGAACTGTTACTTTCCAGCCTTAAACAGCTTCAGTCTTCAGTCCTAATCTTTTCAGAGTGGAGTAAGAGTGGACAATGACATTTAACAAAAAGAGGCCACAAAAATGCATGAACTCCACAGGACTCCAAGCAAGAGGATGGAGAAAAAGGCCTCTGTAGAAAGTCCAGGTAAGAAGGGAGAGGCTAGATTTTTCTGGTATCCTTCTATCTGTCCTTCCTGATGTTCCCTCCAACAGAAAACTACCTTAACATATTGCCTAAATTAGCAGAAGTGGTAAAAAAGACAGGCTGATGACATCTTGTGAACTACAATTCACTTGGTAAGAGAGCTGTTAGCAAGCTCACAGCTTGTCACAAAGAAGGATAAGATGTTCTTGAAGGCAAAGACAAAATCTACATTCTTTTCAACAATATCTATCTAGGTTCAAGAGAGCAATTTTTTTGGAAAAGTATCATAGATGAATGCCATTGTATAAACTGGAGGTATTTTGGAGGATGGAATAAAAGAGAAAAATGAAAGACACTTTGCTCTAACAAGGCTTTAAATCCATAACCCAGGCCATAGCAAAATCCTTTCTGAGGAATTTATCAAGTAATTCTTTTTATGCTGACTTTAATCTACAATTATGCTGTTTAAGTTTTTTTAATACCATGTTCTGACACATTAGAAACTTGTCAGAAACAATGTATTAGAATGTATGTGCCCCATCTAACCCAGCATGGGAATTCCTGTACTGCTGTACAGTAAAACCCACACAGGTTACACGTGTCGTATATTGTATACCATTCCTTGCAAGCAATCTTGACTGTGAAGACCATTCATAATAATAAAAATACCAACCTTACTAACCTATAGCGTTGCAGAGGGAATAATTTTTACAAACCCCTTCATCAGTATACCTCACACAGGATGTGTGTTAACTTTCCAAGAAGACATAAACCTCTCATGAGTATTTCCAGGTTGGGTCTGTATCTCCTTTATCTAAAAAACTTTGGGGTGCAAACCTCAGGACAACAGGATCCAATTTCAATGGATAAATATGGATGCAACAATCTTTGTTCCACTTCACTGTCCCCCATAGCTGGTTGTTTTAGGATGTGGTGGTTCTTAGGACATGGCTTCATGTTTCAGCTCAGCTTATCGAATGGATAGCTGCTGCTCAACTGGTCATTCTTCTCCCTGTTGCTTATCTGACCCCCTGTGAGCTGGTTCTGGGAGTTAAACCAGAAAAAAACTATCTACTTTTTTGATAGGTTCAGTTTCCTTCAAGTTTAAGTTCCCTAGGAGGGGAAAGCACAGAAAACAAAAGGGGACCAGTGAGGACATGATTAGGCCAAAGGGGGTTGGGGGCCATTTTAGGGCTAGAAGCTGTTGTACTGGCTCAGCCATATTATAAAATTGTGCCTGTAATTAGTAGAAATTCTAGTAGAATTGTAGTAGGCCGAATCTTTGCAAATGGAAGCAGGCAAAGCCCTTGCTGTAAAGTTCTCAGCCAGATGTGGGTGGTAGGCAAAAAGGATCAAAGAACCCATTTGGGGCTATTTTCATAACCCTTGTGGCTGTAGAGCTTTTTAAGTTAGCTCTTTGAAGTCTATAGCAAAATTGTTTGGACATTTGTGCCACAACAGAATGATATTATACAGGAGGCCTCAGCAAGAAGACATACTATCTTGCCCAAAAAACCAAACTGCTGTTTGATTAACAAACCACTTCTTTACATCCTGTGCTGCTTCTCAAAGAAACGTACAAAGCACCAGCGTACAAACAATTGGAAATAAAAAGTGGAAAACCCCGTCAATCCCTGTGCATACAGCCCTCAGCATTAAGCTGCTGGTGTAGAAGTGTTATCCTGATCCAGTAAAATGTGCAATTTTTTATTTTTAGCATAAAGGAGGAAAAGAAATTGTGCATGGTCCTGAGAGATGCCAGGCAGCAGTCCGGTTTTCTGATCTGCAGGAAGAAATGCCATTCTAAGGGTGCAGTGGATTAAAACATGGGGATAAGGCTCAGTTCATGTTGCTCAGATTTGGTGCAAGTTTGTGATCTCCCCTTGCTTATCTGACTCTTATCTGTTTATCCATCCCCATGTGTCTTCCACATGTCAGATTTCTTCTTTTCCTTTCTTCTATTTGAATCTAACAAACCAAGCCACAGGTGGGGCTACCCCCCACCTCAGGAATCCACAAAAACCATTTGGGAATCTGTTGACATAGGGGCTGCTGGCAAATTACTGCATGAATAGATGCCAAGGTCAAGGTTGTACTCCTGATCATGACTCATTAACATTTCAACAGAAACATGAACAGTTCTGGTTTTGTAGAGCTTGCCTCTACTAGAGAAAATGTTGCTACTTCACCTATGCAAGTGTTTTTATAGAAATTAACATGTTGCCCTAATGTTGCTATGCTTGTACTAGCATGCAAACTCTGTGTAAGGGGATTGTTTGTTGTGTTTAAGGTACCAAGCTAAACTTTACCAGAATAATCAAATTTAACATCTTAACCACAACTATGCATGGGCTCCATCTAGGGTAGCAACAATGGTCAAATCTATGTGTATCTAAATGAAGAGATTAAGTAAGTAAATATACACTGTTAAGCACTGACTTGCTCTTCGGAGTTCAGTAAGTTTGTTTTGCCAGATGATGCCTCTGTTCTGCTCAACTGAGGCAAAGCAGAACCACCTACGTATGCATCTAGGAGCAAAACGAGGGTTTGTATGTCCCACAGAAGAAAACTCCCTAAATCCGTTCCTGATGTTCCATAAGAAGATGTTGCAGGATCTCACCTTTCTTGGCATGAGGTGCTTCTGCTTTGTTTCCTCCCAGGCGGAGTGCTCATTACCGGAGAAAAGATTTTGTCAGAAGAGGTGTTGTATTGACTTAATCTGCCGTTGCCTTTTTCAGTAGTGCGGTTGGTGTAATCTGGTGTTACCAGGTTTCAGGGTGAGTTCAGTAGAGGTTTTCTTATTAAAGTATTTCTATCTACTCTTTGGAGACAGCAAAGAAAGGAAGAGGAATTTCCTTTTGTATAAATGTTTACCGTTTGAGTGCTGGTGGCAATAATAACACAAAGGAAACTAATTGAAGCCTTTGCCAGGTTTCATATCACAGATGGTGAAGAAACAGAAGTAAAACAAAAGTTTCCTTAATCACAGAAAATTTTATTTTGAGTTAAACTTCAGTGTCAAATGAGGCTCAGTGCCTTCTGCAGGCTACAGAAAGACCTCCCTCTTACTGGTTAATGAAGATAAGCCTATCTAGGCTGTTTGCTGGGGAATGTATTTTCTCCAAAGAGAGCTTCCCTTGTGCCGCCACACAAAAGTATTTCTGCTATGGCAAAACCTGATGACTTTCTTGCCTGGAGATTGTACAGATTATTCTCTTTTGTCTCCATAAAATGTCTAAGTCAGACCAGCTTTATGCTTTTTTTTTGTTTGTTTTTAAACTGTTTTTCTATTAGCTGTTGCAGTCTCACAGAGCAGGAGGAGAGACAGCAGGTGAAGTCAACTCCTGCTCGTCTTCCAGCAGTAAAACTGCCCCAGTCAGGGAAAACCCCTCGAGACCAACAGGGCTTGGCTCCTGCTGAATTCTTTCGATGCGGTACTATTCCACCTTTTCTTGCTCAAATTGATGCCTATTTTTGTCTGCTTGTGTTTACTGCACGTCTGTGTCTGAAAATGATCCCAAATTGAAACCAACAGTTTGGGGACAAGGCTGGGATGTTCTCTGCCTCCCTCCTTGCAAGGCAGACCCCAGGAAGAGATTCAGGCTAACCACAAATTAAGAAACTAAAGGCAACACTGTGTGAGACACTAAAAATGTCACTGAATGTCCACGAGCTGAGTTCCAGGGGCTTTGCAAACACTGACAGGGTAAGGTTAGTGGTTGGACTTGATGATCTGAGAGGTCTTCTCCAGCCAAGGCCACTCTGCCATGCTGTGGCTCCTCACACGGAGAAGTGGCAGCGGCAGGCCGGTGTTGCAGCCACCCCCCGCAGCAGCAGCATCTGTCAGTTTCGCCTCAGCAGACAGGGTCGGTGCAGCTCCGGCTCCGGGACAGGCTGTCCAGCGCCCTGCGGGGTCAGGCTCTTTGGCTACGTACGGCGGGCACATAACACTGGCTTTTTTAGCAAACCTGAGGGTCACTGACATTCGCAGGAGCCGGGCTATGTGCTTCGTGCACCCCATGCGCTGGAGCACGGACTGCCACGCACCCCCGGCAGGCGAGACCAGCCTCCCCGAGCGCTCACGGGCGGGCGGCGGCCCCCACCCGCCGGCCAGGAGAGGAGCCGCTGCCGCCCGCAGCCGCGCACCTCCTCGGCTCTCCCTCGCCTCCGGCCGCGGCGCCCTAGCGCCCCGCCGCCACCCCCGAGCAGCGGCCGCCCGCAGCGCCGCCGCCGCGCTCGCCTCAGCCAGGGTCCCCGGGCCGCCACCCCCCAGGGCCTCGCCACCCCCGGCCCGGCGGCGGGCGCTGATAGGGCTTTCCGGCGCAGAGGGGCGGGCGGAGGGAAGCGCGGCCCAATGCGCGGCTCGGCGGCGCGGCTCCCGCCTCGCAGCCCCGCTCCCCCGGTGCGGCCGTGGAGGAATGCGGCGGCCGCCCCCCACCCCCTCCGCCCGCGTACCTTTTCCTCCTGCAGAGCACGCACAGGGCCCAGAGAAGCAGGGCAGCGGCGGCCGCCCCGCCGTAGGCGCCGAGCTGCAGCGTGTCGGGGCCCATGCCGGCAACGCTCGCCTGGGCGGCCGCTGGTGCCTCGCCGCCGCCGGGGAGGAAAGTTTCGCCCGTCCTCCCGCTCCCTGCAGGAGAGGCGCCCGGCCGGCCGGCCCTCTCCGCCCACCCTGAGCCCAGGGGGCTGGGTTTGGCTGCTCGGAGCCAGACTTGGCGAGCGGGCCCGGTGCGACCCGGCCGGCTCCTCCCCGGGGAGCGCCCGGTGCGGGGAGGGTCGCGCCGCCCGCCCCCGCGGCCTGCCGGCGGCGGAGGGGACGTCCCGGCCTTCGGCGTGCGGGCAAGGGTACCACCGGTCCGGTGGAAAGGTCCCAGGCCCGAGACTGGGACGGGGGTCCCGGGGCCATCCCACCGCGCCGGAAAGCGGCTCCCGCCCTCCGAGCCCCTCCAGCTCTCCCTGCAGCCTGGCAAGGGCTTGGGGCGCCCAGACCCGGCCTGGGGTGCCGCAGTGGCAGTGGTGCGGCCGCAGCGCACGCTGTGCTGGCGCGGGCAGGTAGCGGCCCCAGCAGCCCTTCAGCCTCCGCTTGGTTTTGGTGCAAACGCCCGGTGAGTGGCCACAGCAAGACAACACACTCACTCCTCCCCAGCTTCATGAAACGTAACCTGAGGTCGGGTAAACTGGACCTGAACAGTGAAGGTTGGCTCTTGATGCTATGCCGTGTGAGAAGCCGCCAGGTCCAGTCCCTGAAGGAGCACTCCCAGTGCCACCGTGCCCGCCCTTCTGGCATGTTACGAAGAGGGATAAGAGAGGAGGAGGTGAGAAACCAAAACCCAAAGCAACGGAGAGACCCTCAGCCTGAGGAGGAGGGTTGGAGAGTTTGGTACTGTGTGTCAGGGGACCAACAAAATGCCAGGGCAGCAGCAGTACCTCATAGCTTTGCTCTGGTTTGGTACATGGTATACTCAGAATCACTGCTGTGATGTAAGATATCATTTAACGTGGATTCACACTGAAAGATGGAGTGAGATGCTTTAGTTCCTGGAACTGAGGTTTGGTTGAATGCTGACAGACAGAAGTTCAGGTACCTTAGTCATTCTTGGCTGTATGCAGTATTATACGTTGTATGTTTTACAATATGTGGTGGTTTGTATATTCCTTTCATCTTGGGAACAAGTTGTACAACATTCAATTTTCTGAATTGCCCTGTTGCAAGTTTTTTTTTTTGGAATTGGAGATACCCAAATATATCTTAGTAAATAAAAAAGCCAGATAGCTAAAAAACCTTCCTGATTTCAGCAGATCTCATCATTTTTAGAGGCCTGACTCACATCTGAGAGTTTGCAGTTGGCAGCACTGTGTGTCTTCTTCCTCAAACGTTGCAGTTGATTTCAGTGAAATACCAAAAAAAATGCCGTTATATTAATCAGGGAAAATCTATTTGATGTGTCTCACTGTCTTGGTTTAGACAGTTTTTCTATCACCCGATGACCCCTCCTCACCAGAGAAGGGGAATCTGGAAAAGGAAAGGAGACCCTGTGGGTTGAAATGGAAACAAATTTAATAAAATAATAACACAGAGCTAATAGTAATCCCAATACTAATATGATATACAAAAGGTTATACTCAGCCCATACAGTGGTGGCAAGCTGTGCGATCCCAGCAGTGAGTGTCGATGTCACACTGCGAGCACCACAGCTCCAGCAAGAGCAAGACGGTCACAGCAAATGGAAAGGCTGGCCTTGGGAGCAGAGCGACGGTCAAGACCCTCCAGGGACAGCAGCCATTGTGCAAGAGAACCCTCCCGAGAAAACTTTCTAATTTATAGTAAGAGTGACGTTTATGGTATGGAATAACACTTCTGTTGGCCAGCCTGGATCAGCTGCCCTAGCTTTCGTTCCTCCTGGCCTTAGCACCTGGCTGACTCCAAACTGCTAAAGACCTTGATCACTATAGAAACCTTATCAACTTTGTTCTCAGAGAATCAGGTGCTGCAGTCTCAAAACTGCAGCTTTCCTGAACAGAAAATTGATTCTATAATTCTCGCCCAGTGAAACCAGGACACTCACATTAACATGTCTCGGAATCTGGTCACTACTGCTTAAAACCATCGACTGTCCCTCCTGAGATAAAAGAAATCATACAACCTTATTGTACAATACAATGCACTGAGGGAAACCGTAAGAGAAACTAACATTTTACTCATAGCTCTGTAGGGCTTTTTACAGGGAACTGTATTTGAAATCCCCAGCTCGGGAATTCCAAGGGGTTTCTTAGCTACTAATCCCCTTAATTCTTGGAAAAGTAGTAATTTAGAACTGAAAAGCATTGCACTGTAAGACATTACACAGTGTAAAATATTACTCATTTTACAAGTGACCTCTGCTGTGAAAATTTAGTGTTTCACTTCAGTGTAATAAGAAATAAGTGTTCACATACAATTAAATAGCTATGGCAGCTAGAGTAACCCCATGTCCCGATTCAAAATATCAAAACCTTGAGAAGATTGCTGTAGTTCTGGCAGAGCGCACGAAGAGGGTTACAACGACATTTTTTAACTTGCACTGTGTCTATTTAAGTTACTGTCTCAGATCAATTGCAGATGAAAAAAACACACCACCACACCACGAGCAAGACTGTATTATTTTAAAATACAGGGAACATTAGCTGGAAAGTCCTAAGTACCCCAAGAGTGCTATGTACTCTTCTGGGTTAACCCTTCAAAAAGCCCAACAGGATGGGTTCATTTCTCCTCAGCTAGTAAAAGAACGTCACAGAATTAGCAGCCCAAACCAGCTGAATTTTGGTGTCTTATATATAGTACACACTACCTTGAGGCAGATCCAGCTGGATGGTATTTGCACATAACATACACAGTTAAAATTATGATAGATGTGTCTGTACATACTGGCATCTCGGGGAACTGGGGAAAGAAGGTGAGGCTGAACAGTCCCCTTTATCAGAGGTGTAGCAGAAAAGAATAAATTTGTTTCATTTTTAGGAAGCGCAAGCCTAGTGCTGTAATGATAAGGTCTCATGTTGAAAAATTACTCTTTTAAGAATTGGAGGGATTTTCAGTTTCAAGCTGTCATGAGATCTCTATGGAGCTCTTGCTGCAGCATGGTCATAAGTGAGGAGGCAGAATGCAAATGCTGTTATATTTGCAAAAGGATAACATTACTCTCCAGCTGGGTACGACTGTGTCCAGTTGTTATCCTTACTGGTGGGGTGTATTTGCTGTTGTTCCCTGACAGTAGTATTGGCTCCTTGGCAAATTTCTTCAAGCACAGTTCCTGTGCTTAGAAAGCTGCTAGAGACAGCTGCAGGCTGGAGAGAGGTGAAGGCATTTACAGATATATACTGGGGTGGGGGGAGGGATGGACAATTCATAACATAAGTTTGGAGGGCTTTTCAGTTGAAAGACAGCAAAGATTTCAGAGAGGTTCCTAATACTATGGCAGTAAGCCTAGATAAATAGATAGATAGATAGATAGATAGATAGATAGATAGATAGATAGATAGATAGATAGATAGATAGATAGATAGATAGATAGATGCTCAGTTACATTTCTCCTGTTTAAATTGTGAACATTCTGTACATATGCTACAGTTCAAAATGCATACTGTGTGTATGTTTCATACTGCCAATGTTGTAAGATGATATAGATCATATTTTTTTGTCTTATGAAAATGCAGAAGACTCAAAATAAACTTCGAACAGTATATACTGCAATCTGTACTGTATGTTACACATCACAGTGTGATTTTGCTATATGCAGCACATGGACAAATGCCTGTTCTGCTGGGTAGCTTTCATGTGCACAAGGATTTAAACTCCCAGGCTTAGACAAGAGCAGATTCTTCATCACTGAAACACCAGTGAGATATGTGTTATAAGCGACAGCAGGAACAAGAATTATTTTTCTGGTTGCCCAGCACTACTCAGGCTATTTTCAACAGCTTATAGCTTTGCTCTGCTGTAACCATTGCAATTGCAATACTGCAAGTCCATTCTTGCCTTCAGTTTAAATGCACATGAAGTATTTCAACCAAAGCAGTCTATGTATTTTTGTGCACGATGCTAAGGAAAAATGCCCATGCTAACATTTTTAGTGATCTTGAGAAACGGCTGTGGCATCAGACTTTGAAAGGGGGTCAACAAATTAACCTCTGTGTCAAAGATAATCTGTCCAAATTTATTTAGGTTATAAGCCCCACAAGAAGAGAGGTTTTGTATACTCTAATGACCTGCTGGACCTTTGGAGCTTAATTCCATGAAGATGCCACTGGAACTAGGTCTGCTTCCAGCTCTCAGCTCAGCAGCTGTTTTCTCTGAAAGTGAAGCTCTGAGCTAATAGAGATCAGGCTGAATTCCGGGCAACGAAACCAAAAGCCTTATTGTTCACTGCTCCCTGTCTCCCTTCCTGCTGCAATACAGGCAAAGGAAAGTGCAGTGATTTAAGTGTAGGACAAAAAGGCTACAGACCTCTCAAATCTCACTCACTAGATTTAAGACTAATACATTTGATTCTCACTTTGTGTCCTCTCCTTCAAGAACAAATCAATCTGCATTTAATGCTTCTGTAACACAGCAACACAGCCTCTCTCCCATGACCTCATGTGTCAATTACAGCCGATTGGCCTGAGCTCTGAACAAGACTCCATGCTGAGGAGGGCGAGAAGTCCCACTTATCTGCCCTTGCACTTCAAATGTCATAGTCTCACTTTCCACTATCACATGGACTGACATGCCAAACACATACCTGTTACATGCACCAACACATGGACTCGTATTGTGTCAGGAAAAAAAAATGCTGAGAGGTCTGCAGGGACAGGGGTGGTGGGGTTGGCCGGTAGAGAATAGGCAAAGAGATCATGAATGGGAACCGGGGAGGGAAATAGAAAAGAGGATAAGGAACAGATGAGTGGAAACTGGGGATGAATGAGCAAGGTGAAATCTGGGAAGGAAGGAACAGAAGAGGCTACATCTTCCTGGCTGCAGTTTCATGTTGTTTGAGATGGTACTACTGCAAAGAGCCTCAAAAGACATGGTCATGTTTCTCCTTACTGCCATCTGTGCCACAAGCCATGCAATCCTGCCATTTCCCTTTTGTTTTGTCTAACAATCACGTGGTCACAGTGAGAACTGGTTGCTTCCTAATCTAGCAGAAAACTCACTCACCGAAGGAGAAGAAGGAATAGCATGCCTCTAGATAAGACATTGATTCAACTCATCCTGAAGCCATACAGTCATTAGCTTGTGCAAGGAAATGGGGTGGCAGTCTAAGGTGTGGACTATGGGAAAATGGGACATCCTGTTCTGGGAGTTAAATGAAAGGGAGCTGTGCTACAGGGTTTTCAGCCCTGGTGAGGCTCAGAGAAGTACTAATGTGTTGCCACATGGAAGAATTTTCACGTTTTCACTCTAACTTTTTAATGAGAAAATTTTACTATATATACATATCTATAAGGAAGTAATTTAGGAATGAGCTTTACAGATAAATCTAGATTATGCAAACAAAGAAGCTGAAGGGCTCCTGCTTCTTTCTTGTGGTAGCTGGAAACTTGGTGAGGTAAGGAGGGGACTACAAGAGCAGTGGCTGTCCTGGCTAAGTTAAATAAAGGCTTTCCTTGAGAGTTTTTTCTATCTTTTTCTGTGGTACTTTGTATACCATGATACTGCTTATAGGCTAATTATCTGATATTCCTTCATTTTCTGCAGGCTTAACTTGAGAGCTTGGGTCTAATTTGATAATATGGGAGGGTACTCAGCTGTATGCCCTGAATAACATCACCAAATTTTGAAGAATGTCCTTCAAAATATTCCCTCCATAGGGTTATGTGGACAGAATTTGAGAAAGTTACAGTGAAAAATAAATAGAACTGCATCATATTTATTTTCATTAAAGGCCTATAATTCTGGGATTTCCTAACTCTCTTATAACTGACTTTGTAACCTTAAAAATGTACTTTTTACTTTCCATTGCTATAATTAATTTTATTTGCCTTGGCAATAGTGCAGGCTTTGATAGCAACAAATATTTGGGGCAACTAAAGAGTGTTTGTACTACTATAAAAACAAATATCATGTATTAGCTCATTAACTGGCAGGTCTATGTATATAAACAACATCTGGACAGTTTTCATTTCTCTGGAGTACTGAACGTAGCTAGAGCACAAATTGGAGGAGAGGAGAGGAGAGGAAAAAGGATGGGAAGGGAACGTAAAAAACTCAGCTCTCACAGTCCTGTCTGTTATAAGGATTAATTAGCAGCAGGGTGAAACATCCTGTTTTGCAAACAGAAACAGTTCAAGAGAAAGTCTTAAGAGTACAGTCACCCAAGTGAAAGGAATGCATGATTGAAGACTGCAGATGAAAAATCCTAAAACTATTAGCATGCGTATTACTGATGGACTGTGATGTAAGAATATTATATTGAATAATATTTGTAAGTATAATAATTGTAAGAATCATAGAATCATAGAAATGCAGTTAACAAATGAGGTTTCAAGGAGAAAAAGCTCATAGAGACCTGAAATGCAGCTTGAATAACATGACCCAGTCACAGTATTTCTAAATCCTGATGTCTTACACTAGAACTGACAGTGAGTCCCAAGGTCCTAACTATACTCCTGCACAATCAGTTTTTCTTTCTTATTAGCCACTTCTGGACCACAATTTATCAATACATTAGTGCTACAGATCTTTTAAACCATGCCTTTAAATGTGATAAATTTGTGTTCTTTGGGTTTTTCTAACTTACTGCATCACTTGTTCACCTTATATTACTTTTATTAGTGGTCTTGCTAACCAATTATGTCATGATTAAGATATTATTTAAAGGATTTGCATTTATATTTTATTGTACTTAATAACTTGTATTAAGTGTAACTGTGAAAAACTTCATAGCACAGTAAATTCGAACAGTGTATGGAGAGTCCAAAAATTGGCTTAGCAGTCAGTTGTTCAGAGTAAATGTGCAATCAGTTAAATCAAAAGTACTGAAGATTACTTAGCACTTTTTATGATTGACTTTTAAAAATCCAAATTAGATGTACTTCGAGATGGCCTGTACACTGCTTCTTTCTTTTCCATTAGTCTCTGGGTTTCTTATTACCTTTGCTGTTTCTTCTCCTTGATTTGAAGCCAATACAGAAGTGTTTTCAGTCGCAAAGTGTAGAGTTTTGACAGCAGTGCACCAGCATATTAAAATCTGGAGCTGTTCTCTTCCACCTGTCTGTGACCCTCTCTGACCAATGCTGCCATTCTTGAGATGAAGACATTTGATTTGCCCAGGAATCAGCTCCTGATCCATCAGTTTTCAATTGCCCATATTAAAGTAAACCAAATCTGAATTAGTCCTATGTCATTTAATGAGTGACACTCAGCTCATTCACAGGGGGCATGTATGTTCTTGGTCCAGAGACATCATGGCAAGGTTGGGGCAGACACTAATGACCCATTATTATATCAGTCAGCTGATTTCAATTTTGTGCTGTAAATCTGTCAGTCTGAAGTTGGCCTGTAAAGCTATTGGGGTTGCTAAATGTGTGCCTTGCTGTGGATGAGGCACACCGATGGGAGGTGTTTTGATTAAATGAAGTGGACGAGGGTGGGGTAGAGTCTGTAATTTGGACTCCATGCTAAATAGATACTCCATTAATTCTTTTGTGGGTGGATAGATACTAAGCTCAGGCAGGTCTAAAACCAGACCTTACTTTAAGTAACCAGAGGTTACTTTATTTCTCCCTTAAGTAAATAGTTGAGCAAGCACAAATCCTTTAAAAGGGGAAGTGGGAAATACGTATGCAGCCAGCATAGTATGCCCACGGTTACCTTCCAGGTTTGCCAGAGGCTAAATTGAAACTGAGGCCACGTGCACTTTATTATGACATTAGGAATCACTGGAGTTCCCCTCTACGCATGTACTCAGATTTGCCTTCAAAGGTGGTCAATGTGCGAGAAGGGAGTTGGTACTTTCCTGAGTATCATCTCCACAGGCAGAACTGATGTCACTAAGAAGATGTAGGAACAGAAAGACTAATAGAAAAGTAGATGCAGCCCTATGAATTCAAGCACTGGGCTTTCAAAATAGGAAAGAGCATGTTGTAATTCATAAGCAGAAATCCTGTGTCGGCTCTGAGAGGTAAATCAATTAGGATTTATTCCTTAGAATGTACATGCTTGTAAGTGAGATGATAAAAACAGCACAGCATTTTGGTCATCTGCCTGCTGCCGACACAAGCTCTTACAAAAACTCCACAAATCAGCGTATAATGCAGTCTGTGGGTCTTCACAGTAAGTTGCTGATGAAGGGAAGGCAGTGGAATAGATGGAGTAAATGGAGGCATTTATACCCTCTTGGATAGCTAGAACCACTCTGAAACACCCTTTCAATGGTTCATTTGTGCATGGACACTTGTGCTATAACTGAAATGAAGTGGTGGAGTTTGACCTGATTATAATGTTGAAATGACAGAAGGAACACTTGAAAATTATTCTCACTGGTTATTGCTATGCATCTTCTGCTCTTGTAACACAGACTTTATAAAATCAGTTAAGATTGGCTGCACTTAGAAAGCCTTGGAAAAGTGTTTTGGTTGTAAAAATATTCTCTGTAAGTGTGCTTCTGGCCCAATACTCATGGCCTAGTTAAAAACTGTAAAGAGTTCTGCAGTTACACCAATCAAACAAATGGCTACTGCAAATGTAAGCACATGAGAACACATCAAGAAACTCCTAAACCAGAAAGGAAGTCTTTAAAGAAGAGACATAATTATTTACCTTGAAAAGCATTCATCGTGTGATTTTTTTCCTTCCAGGAAGAAAAATTGGTGGTGGGTGGAATCAGACTTTTCCTTAGTGCAACACCATCTCTCTACAGAGAGCGAAGGCCTGATTTGTAGCTTGAACTGAAATGGGGTGTTTCCTTTGTTAATATTTCCAGGCCTTCCTCTAGCCATTACTTTTTTCTTCTGCCAGGTCTGCTGCTTCGTACTTTTGCTCTCTGCTTGATGTTTCTGACCATTTCTGTTTTGCACATCACAGGTGGCTTCTACTTCCAGAAATACACTGGTATTTCCACCTAACAGTACCCTCCTGCCCAGTTTCCCCAGTTTCAGTTTCTGAGTGGACTGTGTTTTGGGTTGTGGCTTCACTTCATCCCCCTTACACCAGACAGAAGCATCACTACTCCTACCTTTGCAGGAGAACTTGTGAAGGTCAGTAATCAGTTGCATCAGTTTCAAAGATGTGTCATCCCAACATCCATTATATTCTTGTATTATATTCACAAGCGCTAAATGGTGATGTATGTATTTAACAGGCCCCTGTACATTTTAAAGTTGTATATATTCAGCATATAAATTACTGTATTTTCTTCCTTATTTTGGAAAAGGTCCCATTTAATTGAAAAGCAAGTCTTTCCTATTGCTTTTTGTGTTACCTTATAGAATTCTTTATCACCTCAGACACAATTTTATATTACATGTCACAGGATGGTTGAAAACATAACCATAGCTTGATCATTTTTTGTTGAATTCTGTATTCATTTCTGTTACACCCAATTATATTTTTGTGATACTAAATTGGAGTTATCCCTAGAATTCCATGCATTTTTTCCCTAGGAAATTACAGTAAGCTTTTTAAAAAGTAAAATAAATACCTAATTAGTGGTACTAAATTCCCGAGAAACTTTGTGCTTCTTGATTTTCCCTCAGAATTAAAGCTTACTTCTTTAGACTTCTAACCCAGTGCTTGGACTTTGAAGATGAATAAAAATTAGTTTGCGCAAAGAATCTGCTTATATCAGGTTAGTTGCTTAAGCATCTCTATCAATAATTTCATTCTATAAAACTTTATCTTTTTCATTATATATTTTAGCAAAAAGTTGGTCTTCATCCACTTAAGCACATGCTTAGCTTTAAAAACATGAACAGTTTCATTGGACTCAAACCGAGAGACTACTTAAGAAGTTCAATGACATAGTGTTTTGCCAATTACTAGGCCTAGCACAAAGGATGCAGCCAGCAGTAGAACGAACCAGTAGCTAGATTCTATTATATACAAAAGGGTCAGTACGTGGGTGATCACTGGGGGTCAATCAGATTACACATAACAGACATCAACCCCAATGACCCCAGGGATGACACAGCACGACCAAGAACAGGCGGAATAAACAAACAAAGTCTCCCATAGAAGAGATGGGAGACAACCAAGCCAATAGGCTGATGATATAGGATGGAGGTAGCCCCATGTTTTTCCCATGAAGCCCACGTTCACGAGCACCAAACCTGACTGGGGCCCAGTTGCAGGGAGAATCAGGAGGTCCTTCCCCAACAGGGAAACTCTGCAAAGTATATCCACCTCACAGAGAGATGCTTCACCCTTCCTGCAAGTAGTCCCAGCTTTTATCCCCAAAGCAGGACACCTGGCACTCATTACCCAAATGCAGGGCACCTGGGGCTTGTTTACCCAAGGGCTTTCCCTACAAGGTTGGCCGCACCTTGGAGGAAAGCCAAATGGCAAACTCATCCCCTCCTTTTGAAGGACTGTGGGAATCACCCATATGTCAACCTTAATTCAGGGCTCGGGGTTCAAACCCCAGCACTTCACATAGTGAGGAGCATCTGCTAGAAATCTTGCACGTATAACAGATACTATTTCAGCTCTGAAAACAACACCAAGGACTTGAGCCTATAAGTCTTTCATGTTTAGAACTCCTACCAAAGTCAGGGGAAATCTTCATGAAGCAGAAAAGTGTAATAGTGTACTTACTCATCTGCTGTAAGATGGTGTATTATTCTATCACCTATTAAAATAAAATTTATACCTTTACAAGTTTCTGTCTCAACAACTTTGAAAGCAGTAAAATGTGTGCAGGAATTGTTAAGTATTTTTTTCTTTCCCGATTCTTAAAATTTTGTCCTTAAAAGTTTACAGAAAGTCAAATATTAAGGAAATATTTTCTCCACTACATTGATATCTATGTGTCCATAGAGTTTTTTTTCCTAAGCAAAAACTCAGGGAACTGTAATAGTGACAACCTACTAGATAAAATTAAAATGTCACAATTCACTTTTATGTTACAAAGAATTTTAACTGACAGTAAACCAAAGCATTTTGCATTGTGATTTATTGTCAAGGCAGTATGTTGAGTTTCAGGAGAGCTGCTTGTCTTCTGGCACAGTCTGGAGAAAAGAGTCTCTTAAAGTGCATCCAGAAAATGCAAATAACTCTCGTACCTCTCACTCTTTCATTGCATTAGTTGTTGCAAATATGAAAACAAGAACTTTCTTCTTTCCTGGTTAATATTCCTGCTCTAAGTGACAGTAAATGGAGTGAGCCAACAAACAGAGCATTCATGATCTGATACCAATGAGTGCGTCTCTCATGTCTCCATTACAGCTATGCCAGGTTGCATCAACCGGGAATATGACCCAGAGCTCTGAAAAGCAGGTATCATTATAGTGGCCATTACAAGTGGTCTACTGCTTTTTTTCTAAACACGTCAAAGGCAGTAGTGTAAGCTACAAGGTCCTTTCCGAAGTTGGTTAGAGAATGATTTGTGTAAAGGATAAGTCTCCTTCTAACTCTGAGAGAAGTTTTGCTTCTGCTCTGAGAAGGTGCAGTTCTTCCCAAACACCCAATTCTACTGTAATATTTCATATTGTAACTATGGACATAATTATTATTATTACCCTATTAATATCCACCCCCATATGCCTTAATGGATCTTGCTTATGTACAATACCTGATGCTTATTTTTAGAAATGTCTGATCCTGCTAAACACTTGTCCCTTAGCCTTCATCTTTAAATGTTTTGTGTTGTATTTATCTTTGACCACATGACTCCAAAGTGCGCCTGTATTCTGACTCCAGCATCTTGGTACAGAGCTGCTCCAGCCTGGGAGCTGGGTGCCTCAGCTCCACCTTGAATCTTTGGGTCTGATCCATTTGGCATATTCTATTGACATGTTTGTGCTTTTGAAAGGTGTCAGATCAGTGGCCCTCAAGGCTGAAGTCTTCTGTATATTCACAAAATGACAAGCACGCAGGCTGCCTAGCCCAGGTAGCACTTGTTTTGACTAAAAGGCAATTGAGGTTCCACAAAATGTGGCACTGGATTCCAGGCTACCCAAAACAATCAAAACAAGTCAAGTGTCTCGCCAAAGCCCAGCCTCCACTGCACCCCTCCCCTGCTGAAATTGCTGGAACTTGGCAGTCAGCGGATTATTGCACTGAGAAAGAATTTCAAATTCAAAGACCATCCAGATCTTAAAATGTCAACAAAACACCTGCTCTTGCAGTGTCAGGAGGCCACTGATGAACCACAAATGCCATTTTTAATTATATGCAGATTATTATATGGGAAGTTTAAAACACCTATGCCAAATTTTTGGTGTAAGCTTATAAAACAGAGAGTGCTTAGTCTGCCAAAGCATGCAGGAAACCTGCCTTTTAAAACAAGTTACTGATAGTACTTAGCAGCCACAGACCCAGTGGTTCCTTACTGTCCTTCCTGTGACAAGTAGGGTATTCATCCCCCAAACCTCTATTGTCTCCATCACCTCTCTTTTTGATGTATGGCATTTTGTAAAGTAGTAACTAATACTAGATCAAATGCAGGTAGTTGATTGCCTCTGACAATCCCTACCGATATTGCTTGCAAGTTGGAAATGCTTGTGGACACAGGATTATATTAGTAAAGTGCTGCATTCAGAAGACTTACTTACACTTTAGACTTTAGTGCCAATGGGCAGACAGAACCTGTGTCCCTTTAGGCTTTACCAGACTTTTGCTGATCAAGTTCTCTTTTGTTGATCAAGGGGAGGTTTGTTTAGATATTAGGAAACATTTCTTCCCTCAAAGGGTTATCAGACACTGGAACAGGCTGTTCTGGGCAGCGGTTGAGTCACCATCCCTGGAGGCATTTAAAAGATGTAGAAGTGCAGATGTGGAGTATAGGGACATGGTTTAGTGGTGGACTTGGCTAGGTTAATGGTTGAACTTGATGATCTTAAAGGTCTTTTCCAATCAAAACAATTACGTGATTCTAAATTTATCTGATACGTAAATGGTTCTTACAGCCTCTGCTGGCTCTCCACATTATACTGTTTTATTGAAAGCAAGCAGTATACTCAAACTGTGGCTTGGGAGGCTCAGGTTGGTCATTAGGAAACAATTAGTCACCAGGAAAGTAATGCAGCAGTTGAAGAGGTTACCTAGATAAATCAGGGGTTTAGCCTACCCTTGGAGGTTTTCAGTAGCTGACTCAAAAGAGTCACACCTGATGTGATCTCAAGTTGATAGTCCTGTTTCAAGTGAGAGGCTGCACTATAAAAAGTTCATAAATTCATTCCAACCAACATGACATATTTGCCCTTTTTGGTCCATTCTTAGGATTACTGGCATTAACATTCTGCTTTGGAAAAGAAAAGCAATTGTTAAACATAGATATTTAAACTAAACAAGAGCTTTTTTCAGTAGTGACTAACAAAAAAAGGGGAATGAATGTAGATTTTAATGCTGGTATATTAAAATGAAAATACACATGGCCTTAGAGAGCTACAATGGAAATGTCTTCCTTCTCACCAGTCCACAGAGGTTTCCACATATGGTAGCCCACTTTGCATTGCTTAGAAACTTTATCGCAACATTTGAAAAAAGTGATTTGTGTTTTGAGACAGTAATGATTTTTTCGAAACTTTCTTTTTTTATTGACTGCTGGAGATGGGCTGAAGCCAGTTGTGTCTGAAATGAAACGAAAAGCCTCAGGAGCAGATGGCCTAGCGTGTTCAGCAAAAGTGCTATCAGGAAATGTGATGTATTCTTTACTAATGAAGAACCTCGAGGACTATCCTCTCTGTTTATCATCAACCTCTGAATGTGTACCATTCCCTTATTCTCACAGGCACTGCTGCAAATGAGAAATAGGAATAGCACTAAGACTTGAAATTCATGCCATATTTGTATTTTTGTTCCATATTAATAACATTAGATCTGTGGGGTTTTTTCCTAGTATCTAGCAACACAAATACTTCTAAGGGTTAATTTGTCCATATATATATATATATACACACACATATATATATACATACAAACTGGAATATGTTTGTATCTGTAAATTGAAACCACACTAAATTAACATTTTGATGTCACTTTCAGTTTCTTTAGCTTAGTCTACCTCATCTGATTTTCTTCCCAATTTATTCACTGTAGGGGTGGGGAAGAGGAAAAGGAGGCATGGTTCCTATACACTTTAAGCCAGTTCCAAGGTTACATCCGTCCACCACTTTCCTCTGGTTAGTGTGATGTTTGCCTGGCTTCCACTGCCAGACTCTCAGATTGTCTCCTGTCACATCGTTATCTGCCATTTCAACATAGCCTATTATGTTCAAGATTAGGACACTAATGTGCAAATACTAATACATAGGTGCCTATACATAAGGTAGGCAGTTAAACTCCCATTACAGTCAATGGAGACAGTTACCCTCAAATGGACAGGCATTACCGTGATTAGCTCTGGGCTCCATGAAGTGTAGCTCTTCATTGAGCGCCAAGGGGAGCTGGGCACCTAAAGCATATGTAAACACCTGCAAAAGAAGCCTAAGTTTAAGGTGTCTGAACATGGAGCTGAATCTTGCCCTGGCTGATTGCCAGCAGTACTCTTTCTCCCCAGAATTCTCACACAGTTTTTTTACTCTCTGTTTCTGTTGTTTTCCTGCCCCCCTTGCTCCTACATGTCGTGTTTAATTCCTTGTTTTGTTGTCTCATCTCATCATTGTTTCTTTAACAATGTATTCAAAATCTGCTCTTTAATGACAACCTTTGTTCATACCTGGTATAACTGCTGCTCTGATAGTGTGGCATCCTCCTCCTGACATTAAGTTTGACACAAATCATTTATCCTCTCACCTCAGTTTCATATTTAACATACAGACATGTATGGTTGGTCGACTGGTTGTTTTTCTGAGGGAGAGATTCATCGTTAACCTTCGTTTCTGTTAAAGAAAAGGGAATTTGTCATGACTGGGTAGTGTTTTAGCTATCCATTTCTAAAAAACCACTGCCTACAGTCTTGTTAACAGTCTTGTTAACATGCCTGATCCTCAGGCATGCTATGTTTTGAAAGCCTTTAAATTAAATGGGAGCTGTGGAAGCTTAATCCATCTCCCAATTTCTCTGCAAGTTTTTTTCCGCGGTGGTTTATGACTGTGTCTATATGAGCAGCACAGCAACAATAAAGCAACCAAAGAGTAGAGCATGCACAGATTTTGATGGCAACACTGAAGAACCCTCAAGTTCCCTCAGATGTATTCTCTGAGGAAATATGAGAAGACTAGCTCACATAAACAAAACTATGGGGTATATTCTGAGCTTCATTGCACTGGTTTAAATCTGGAGTGATTTCTTTTACTTTACTCCAGCCTAACTGATATCAGGATCTGCCTGTATAATCAATACAGTAGACATATTGACCTAAACCTTCTGGAAATAAATAAATACTGCCAGGAACAGTCGTCTCACAGGGAAACAGACAAAACCACCTGACTTTAAACAGACTTTTAAAAAACACGTCTCTTATGAAATCTCTTGGGAGCAGGAGTTCTTTCAATCTCCCGGGGCATAGCAAGCAAAGCAAGGTAAGTTATCTTGACACCAAGTCCTCGAGCAGTGTATCTTTTGGGGAATGAACAAAGTGCTCTGTAGAGCCAGCCTGGCTTAGCATCAGAGTCATCTGTATCCTTGAAAAGTACAGCTGGGGTTAGGGAAGCTTCAGAGAACACTTCTGTTATACTGACATGCTTCTCCAAGCAAAGGAATCATCATGACTTCAGTTTCAGGGTAAGTATTTTTAGTGTTCCTCCCTCCTGAGGGGAATTTCTCTGAGCCTTTGACTTGCATGGACCTTATTGTGAAATACAGGGATTTTAAAAACTTTTCTTAAAAGAAAGAAGCATATTTGAAAAAAATCCATACTTTTCAAGAATATTCCTGAATGCAGTAGAGCCCTCTATGATTTTTTTTCCAGCAATCCTGAACTCTGAAGTGGGAATCTTTATCATATTAAAGAGTTACTATGTTATGCAAATAAATATACACATATATATGCATACAAAGCTCAGAAAATATTTCCTTCCACTGTTTTGGGCATCTCAAATGATTTGTTGACACTTTGGGAGTCGTACGACTTAATGAGAACAATACCCAGTTGACCAGTCTGCCAGGAGAAACAAGTCTGTATTGTGAAAAAGAACAAAGATTTTTTTTTTTTTTTCTCTTGGAGTTCTGATTCCTCATTAAATAGTAAGTTACTTTTGACAGATGCGCTGTCGTTGTATTCATTTTTAATCTTGGCCATATGGAGGCATAGTGGAATGATGTTTCAGACATTCTACCAATCCAGGATTACTAAAGATGAAGGAAGCAAATGTCAAATCCACAAAACCATAAAGAAATAGATTTTTCTTTTAAGTTTTTCCCCAGAGAAGGTAAAAAAGATAATTTCCCAAATGTATTAACTAAAATTCTCGGAAGCCCTGACAAGACAGTGCTAAGTAATTGGAAGCAGAAAAAACTCTTGAAATCCTGTGGTGAGTCAGTGGGATTTTGAGGGGTGGGTGTTCTTGATTCAAATTAGGATACTATTATTTTTACTTTCTGCTATAATCTGTGTTTACAAGTAGCCCATTAGTGCAATTTTGCACCAAAGCTCTCCAAATTTGATTTTTTTTAATTTTTTTTTTTTTAAATCATATTTGTATAAGCTAAACAAACAATGTACAGACTGGAGAGGACTGGAGAATGGATGTATTATGCTTTTTATTCATATGTGCCAGCAGCAGAAGAGTTGCCCTGTTTTCTGGAAGAGGAATGTGAATTGCTATGGAGAAGAGACATGGGCAGCCATGGCCAAGCCAGTATTTTCAGTCTGGTATTTCTGAAAGAAGCAATTCACATTCTAACATTTCATCTGTTTATTTAGTACATGCAGGAGCCTGGTTTTCTCAGTTGGTTGCTAAACAAAACAGCTGTCTACTACACATCTGTAAAAAAAATATTAGCAGATTGTGCAATGAACAATTAGGGAAGCTTATTTTAATTTGAAATGAGATAATGGGACAATCTTAAATCCAGGATCTGATCCTGAACCTTTGTTTTGCTCTGGAAAACAGTGCTGAGCAAGTAATCTTCCTGCTGTCCTGCCTGTCAGTCTGGACTGCATGGCAGCAGCCTTTGGTCACATCTATTTGGAGCTTAGAGAAACCAGTGTACAGAAGACAAGTCAATGGAAGATTTCTCCCAATTTAGAAAATTATAGCAAATACAGAGATTAGCTATTTATGATTTTTTCAAATTGCAGTTGAGAGGCCTGAGCACAGGATTTGAAGACCAGTGAGAAGAGGAACATTGCTGTGCACAGTCTAAGCCACTACACCTCTTTCACCATGGACTGAGACAGGCTAATTAACTTTTCCTTCGCCATGGACTAAACATGTATTCACAGATGGTTATTGCCCTTCAGCTGATGTGAGATAAACGGCAAAGCTGCAAGAATTTGATGGAATGTTTTGGGCCCTGAGTTCTGAGCCTGGCTTCTACCTATGTAGCTTCTCACTGTGTTCTTTCATTTCTGCCACACTTTTTCATGGGTGGAAAAGAGTTTCTTCACTTGTGACGGATGTTGTGCTAAAAAAAACCACTTGCAAGGTGCTTTGAAGATGTAATTCGCTGTGCCATAAGTTAATGACCAAAAACCCATTCGAGCTAAGGCCTCTCTGGGTGCTTTCTTTTGGGTGATTGAGTTGTGACACCTTAAAAAAAGCCCCAGTCATTAGTAAACTCTCAGCAGCTGTTCTCTGAAAATCAGAGCCATTGCAAACACTCACAATACCAGTTGTGTTCAAATGGGTGTCAAAGTGGATCTGACAAATCTTACTTGAGGCAACAAGCAGTGACTTTCAAAAAAAAAGAAAAAACCCACAAATCAACATGTTAAATAGTCAGAGATCAGGAGAGACCTAATCTTCTGTAGAGTAACTCTATCCTTCAGTTGAGCTCTATGATATCCTTGCCTAAGATCTGGCCTTCTTGCAACATGCATAATCAAATTGGAATGGCTCTTGCGGTGATAAAGTTTCTCATCTCCAGCTGTGTAGAATTTCTGTATGATAGCAGTTATTTTTTAAGTATTAAATTCACTCCTTTTTGTCATTGAAAATTCCCACAACTTCTCATTTCTCAAGGGGAATTCCAGGCACACCAAGTGAAAATTGTTGAAAGGAACATCTGTTTTCTCTCATAAATTGTATGATAACATCTTAATAGAAACACAACCCACCTGTATACACTTCTATGCTTTCACCCATTAATTACAGAAAATATTAAGGCTCTGTGCTTTAAGCATCTGGTGCCAAAAGAAGCAGCAAAGAGAAGGGAAGCATGATTATGTTATTGGACTCAGCAGCCCCAAAATACTGGTCAGCACTTGTTTTCGTCTGCTGCTTTCATATGAAGCTGGTCTTTAATGTGCAACTCACTGACTATAAAGATATATATCTTATCAAATATATATTTAAAATAAATATATAATAATAGATACTGTTTTATTATGCTGTACAAGTTTTTTAATAATCTCAATTTATAATAGTTAACAAAAGCATCATATGGTCTAAATTCAGCCAACTTTTATAACCAACTTGGTAACACATCCTAGTTTGAATCTGTTGTCCCTGCAATACCTGCAAGACTTACTTAGAATCCAATGCTACACCAGGAAAAGTGTTGCAGTCAGACTTTTAATTCAGTCTGTGGGCATCATGTCTAAATAACCAGCAGAGGCAGAACAATCAGCCCTAACATGGCAGGAGTGATCCCTCCTTAACGTTTGCAGTGTCTTAAGACAAGGCACAGTGCTGAACACCGCATGATAGCGAAGCCCGACACTTTGACCCGACTTCTCTGTCAAAGCCAGCCACAGCAATGCCAGCCAGGTCTGAATTCATAAGAGAAAAGCAAATGATGGTGAATATGCATAGGTTTCTAAGGGAAGGCTTCCACTTTATTTGAAACTAAACCAGCTCCAAGTTCCAGCATCTGTTTTTATGCTTTAAATTAGCCCAAGTAGTTTCTTCAGTTTCCAAAATTGCACTTCCTTAAAATGCTTCCTATTACACTATCACATTTTACTGTGCATTAAACATCTGGTATCAACAGCCTAAACAACAAAAAAGCATGATTATACTGTCAGACTTAATAATTCAGAAATATTAACCAGCTCTTAAGCTATCAGGAGTTTTTCGTGTGAAATTGGCCCTTGATGTGTATTTTGCGCTTATGAGACTTTGCACATACCGGCATAAGATAACAGTGTTCAATCTTTCATGTAACTAACAGAGTTAATTTGCCTAAATGAAGTCACTTTATCAGCAATACTCCTGCCCTGCAAAAACCAAGGGATTATCATAGTTTGTTAAAACATACCAAACTGCGATCTGGAAAATGGGGGCGGGAGGTACTTCTTCTGTGCAATAATCGATTAGGAAAGCTATTTAGCCCTAAGCAAACTTGAGAGCTATGGAGGCTGAACCATGTGGAAGGAGACCATAAAGCTCCTTGCCTGTTCAGTAACCAAATGACTGCTGCTTAGTTAGCTGTAAGCTTCAGTTTGAGACCTTTTGCTCCCATCTTTAATTAAAACATCATTGTCATCTTCTGTGAGTACTGAGCTGTAATACTGCAGGCCTATTCAAGATCTGTTTCTTAATTGGTCTTAAATAGGTTAATTGCAATTCAAAGAACAAGTCATTACCAGTGGGATGCAAGTGTATGATGCAATGGGACAGAGCATGAGCTATTGGCCGGAATGCCTGATGAACAGCATAGTTATTATTGTAAGGTTATGGTTGGAAACGTTTTTATTACATAGATTTCTGGAGTTTCTTTCACCAGCCACCTCCTCCTTCCTAACTTTGCTCTGTGGGTTCTATCCCCACCACTGTTCCAAACTTCATGTCCACTGCACTAAAGAAAGGACTGGGAACCTGTGGTGACTGGGACAACACCAATAATGGTGTTTTTTTTAGGGACTTTTTTCTTCTCCTCAGTAATCAGTTGCACTCTCAAGACAACAAAACCAATGTAATTCTGACTACCTGTGAAGTCTCACTGCCTGCAGAAAACAGCTCTTGAACCCTCATGGGATCCCTGAGGCATCTGTATGAGAGTGGCACAAACATGTACCCAGGATTTAATGGCACCATCATTACATTATGAACACTTCTGTAATCAATGCATTTCAAAACGATACTGCAAGCATTTTCTAACTTGTCCAGTAGCATTGGATTGAATAACTCTCTACAGCTTTGTTTCCCGGTTATAACAACAGATGCTATTAATATATTAATGATTCTGTGTGGTGGGCTCTGGATGGACAGCCCTTTCAGGTAATCTCCTTGAAATAGTGTTGTATATGGAAAATGTATAGTTATATAATCCTCCAAAAGTCAAAGCAATTTAGGCATTCAACTAGGTAAGTACAGATTTGGCATGAATGTTTTAAGGAAAGTTGCATTTTTAATCCTTTTACTGGCTTCTAGTCCTGTCAGGCACATAGCAACATCCCCTGGAAATTGAACAGAGGATAATGTAAACCTCTTCAACAGGCAGTGAGACTACTGTCTTCCCCAAATAACTTGAAGCACCAGGGCCTGGCATGTTCCTTGATATAAGAAAAGAAAATATCTGACCAACTTGTCTGGCACTTGCCTCCATCTTTGCTCACCTCTGCTTCAACCTACCTGGTGCAACTGCACCACCTGCACACTCAGTGGCTGGGAATCACGACAGTATTTCTTCTGTACATCTCAGGGTTTTATACTGATGCCAGGAGTTCTGGCACTATATGAAGCATTTGCAATAGCAAAGTGCACAGAGGTATTCAGGGAAGCTCCAGTACATTTAAAAGGCCAAAACTCTTTCGGGGTATGGCTTTCTCAGATAAGAATTTAAGATGGAAAGAGAGAAAGGTGTTCAAATTGTACACTGCAATTTCTGGAGTTCAAAGGCTTTCTCATGGATTTTGCAACATTTCCTAAAGCTGTTTTCCTCTGGACTTTTGTTCCTTAGCCAGATGCCCTGACAGAGAACACTTCATCCCGAGCTTCACTCAGCTTTGTGGTCAGTGTAGTCTCCAAAGAGCTTAGCTGTCAGCAGGATTCATAGATGCAAATTTGATGCAACTGGGGTTTAAACCATGAATTATTTTCAAAATTAGGACAAAGGTCTTAGTTGGCATTAAAAAATGATGTGAAGGCAGTAGGGGACTTGAGTGCAAATCCTGTTTAGGAAGTCTCTGTCTCCTGGTATCCTGACTGATACTTTGCTGGTTGATACTGTCTCTAGACAATAAAGTTTGCTGTCAGGATCAGGTAAATCTGTATTCTTGCCCTTGTTCTTGAATTTGGCATAATAATTACCTAAAGAGGTTCTTTTCAAGGAGGTACAAAAAAGCACATTTAACATGCCTGAGCAAACACCCCAAGTGTGCAGGCAGTGGCAACAGAGCAGGTGGATGGCAAAAAGAAGGGTTTTTTTAGGACTTTGCAAAACCAAAATCTGAAGACTCAAAGCATGTCACATAGGTCACTGAACAGCTGTTAGACCATGAACACTCTCAGTCTGCATTCAAATCAGTGAGCTAGAGGTAAGAGAACAGATTTTTGACTACTGTATGTTCTCCTTCAACCATTTTTGTTAATGAAATTTTACAATTCAGAAAAAGTGACAGCACAGACTGGGTGGGATTCATTCAACCACATAAAGGTATCTATAGAGGAAACTCTACCTATGAGTTACTTGCCTTGAGCCCTGTGTTAGCAGCAGAAAGACATATTCTTCCAAGGTGTGATTCATCCCATCTTAAAGCCAATGTGTAAAACAAATCAGATGATACATTCTCCTTCTGACTGTTGACCACCAAAGAAGTCTAGGGAGACAATCTCAGATATAGCCTTCAGTCACTGCAGATGTACAAACTTTTGAGGTCATACACCCCTATGCTGAGAAAGTCAGAACAAGAACCAAATTTTTTTGACATTAATATTCAGGGAAACTGGAGTCAGGAAAACAGTAGGCAACAAAACCCAAACAGAAAGTTTTCACCAGCTGAATAGGGTCTTTACAGGTCCATTTAGCTGGCAGCAGTTGTGTCTGTGTGCAATACCAGGACTGAAAGGAAGATGCAGTTTCAAACTATATGGAGAAGGTGTAGACAAATAAAATATCATTAGTCTTGGGGTTTTATGCAGCGAGAGGATCAACAGCCCGTGAAGTTGCCATCAAAACAAGTGACAGAACTACTGCTGATCACTACCCACAGTGGTTTACAGACATACACAAGTCATGTTTGCGGGTAGAGGTAATATCCATCATCAGAAGAGCTCAAGTCATTGAGAAAGCTACAAACTTTTAGGCATACAAACTTTTTCTGAACCCTAAAAAAATCAGCTTTTTCAGGCAGAGATGAAGAAGTTTTGAGCTAAATACAAATGGAGAACACTTGCTTGGTTGCACATTACCCACTAATATAAGGCCACATTT
This sequence comes from Podargus strigoides, assembly GCA_028020825.1. Taxonomy (NCBI): domain Eukaryota; kingdom Metazoa; phylum Chordata; class Aves; order Caprimulgiformes; family Podargidae; genus Podargus; species Podargus strigoides. The sequence continues at coordinate 36,946,427 of CM051620.1, read as the reverse complement.
TAATGCACACTTAGTAGTACTCTGTTGTCTGAATAACCTTTCTTGTATCAGTTATTTGTGGAATATAGTCCTTATTAGTCAAGTCTGTGTGGCTATTAATCTCTTGCTGATAAATAACAACACTATTTGATCATATATGAAACTTTAGTCACATGGAAAGAACAAAAGCTTCACTGGTGAGGTAGGAACAAACACAGAAAAATACTGTAGTAATAAGTCAGTTGTTGGGGCAAGTTGAAGAGTCAAGTAACTGGGACACATCAGTATCTATGTGACGGTCTTTTCTATATTTTCTCCACACTTCTGCTCATATTTCATCAAATTCCACTATCCTCCACTGACAGAGGTGATTGAAAACCTACATTATAGCTTGATAAATACCTCTTCTTGAAAAGATCCCAAGACTGATGTAACATGACAGAAAGCAAATCCTTACACTTGAAATCTAAACACCCTTCTTGGCTAATTCTTCCAGCTTCTGTAAGCTGATGAAAGAAAGATGAACCTGGGCTTTTAAATAATTTCTGTTAAGCATGGGATTTCACTCTTTCTATACTGATAAATTATTTCCCCTTGATAATACTTGAAATAAAGTAAATATTAAACAAACCCGACACCACCACAACTCAAATAAACAAAGCTTTCCCTGCAAAAATCCAAGGGTACCTGACCTCATTGCCAATCCTGATTTGACATAGGTGGACTGTCCATATTGTCAGAAGGTAGATACAAGGCATTTTTATATTTTCCTTTGCCCTTTTCCATTCATCCCAATTATTCCACATATTGGTAGCATTTAAAAGGAAGTTGCGTATTACAGTGCCTTCTTCTGTCTTGTATTACTTACAGCTATAATTTTGTAATTTTACAAGACAATTACTTTCCTATTGCTCTACAGATTCTGCATTTCTGAATTATTGTATATGTAATTATAATTGTTAACTTTGAAACAAACCTTTGTGCACCAAGACATAAGTTGTCCTGAAGGACTGGAAAAGAATCAAGGGAAAAGACTCAACAGACTAGGAAAGGAAATTAGGAATAAAAGACCTTTGGGCTTCAGGAAACACTCTTCTGGTCATGTCCAAAGAAGACAAAAAATGAAAGCATAAATTCTAGCACTGTAAATGTAAATACTAATAAAGATAGCAATAGAGAGTATTGATAAATAATTTGATAAAAGCATAAAAACAATAACAAGAATGTTTTTCATAGCAAAGAAGAAATGTTGTGAAACAACTTTTGAGGGCTAAGAAATTACTCAAGTGTGAAAAGAGCAGTTAGGGATCATAAAGTCACAGCAGAAAAGCTGGATGAATTCTCTGTGTTGATGGTTGCTCTAGAGGAGGACACACAGGTTCCTGTACAGGAACTTTTCTGTACAGGAAGCAAATTGTAGAAAGTGATCAGGTGTCACAATGAGGTGAGGATACCATGAGAGTCTTGCAAGGGCTGTGGGCTGGAACCTCTCATGTCAAAATTACAAATAACCTAGAAAGAGGGCTGGCAAAGTTGCAGATGGTTCATAGAATCATAGAATAGTTTGGGTTGGAAGAGACATTTAAAAGTCATCTAGTTCAGCCTCCCTGCAGTGAGCAGGGACATCTTCAACTAGATCAGATTTCTCAGAGCCCTGTCCAGCCTGGTCTTGAATGTTTCCAGGTATGGGGCTTCTACCACCTCTCTGGGCAACCTGTTCCGGTGTTTCACTATCCTCACTGTAAAAATTTTCTTCCTTATATCCAGTATAAATCTACACTCTCTTAGTTTGAAAGCATTACCCCTTGTCCTATTGCAACAGGCCCTGCTATAAAGTTGGTCCTCATCTTTCTCATAGGCCCCCTTTAAGTACTGAAAGGCTGCAATAAGGTCTTCCTGCCTTTATGTGCCAAATAGCATCACTTGGTGAAAATAAAAAAAAAAGGATTTATGAAGAGAAGGATTTAGTGTGAGTATTACTGGTCTCATTTGTGGAGTTAGAGGGAGGTTAGGAAATCTCAGAAATTTCAGAAAGCAGACTTTTCTTTTGATGTCTTAGTAGACATCCAAATTCTGTAAGGCAGAGAGTTCAGCTGTAAGTTGCATGTCTTACCTATCTCTGATAATAGACACAAACATCTCTCTTTATGATCTCTCTTAATGACAGGCACTCTTCATTGCAGACAAACATTTTGCTCATTTCTGGTTGTAGTGACATTATAAATCTTACCTCATGCTTAGTGCAGTAAAACTGCTTGCAGCAGGAATGGGGAAACAATGGTTGCAGAAAGCATTATGCTTCAAGAAATTAAACTAACATAGTACCAAAGCCTTCTGTAGCAATAATTTTACTGTGTCCCAATATTTGGGATCTTTGTGCTGTGTTATTTCCCACATCTGGGCCTTGGCAGGTGGAGAGGTGCTCTTAACTTCCTTCAGCTCCGTGCCATTACTCTGTATTTGTTTTCACTGTTTGCACAGATGTAATTGTAAAAACTTTACTCTAATGAGAGCTGTGAGAGCTTGGGAAAACCCACCTGGAAAACCAGCTTGTTTTTTAATTTATTTTGTTCGGAAAAGCTCACCAAACTTGTAGGCTTAGGGACAGCTTAAATAAAACGAGTGGAGAATTCTAAGTGGGGGAGAGTGGAAAGAGGATGAAACAGAAGCACAAAATTGTAATAAAAAGACTTGATGACAAACAGTTAATGGGGAGTCAGAAGCAGATGGTGCCAGTCATCATTGATTTGGTAGATGAAATGTATAAAGAGTGGAGAATATGACAGTGGAACCACCGAAATGATGAACAAGAATTTGTCTGACCCCTCCGCCCTGGAAAGGACACCCGCTCGCTACTATCCTGCTCACCTGCTGAGGCTGTGGGATTCTGTGCAGAAGTATGCTGGACTCTGAAAGATGACAGTCTGGGACTATGTGTTCAGTGAGATTCACAGATTCAATATTGACATTTTGTCTGCTGCTGACAAATGAAGAACGGTTCTTTTTAGCTAATAGTGGTGGACTTGGCAGTGTTAGATTTATGGTTGGACTCTATGATCTTAAAGGTCTTTTCCGATCAAAACAATTCTGTGATTCTATGGCTGTGAAACATCGTGGCTTTGCAGCAGTAGCAGCATAGATGCTCGGGGCTAAAGATAGGCTTTTGAAGTACCCATGCAATTCCGCTCACGTGCAGCAAGACTGTATAGACATGTGGTAGAAATGAAGGGCCTGAAAAGGCACACCGAGAGGTCCTTTGTTCCTGGCAATGATTCATGAGGAGCAAAGAGCAAAGTTTCAAAGTCCAAAATGAGTCGGATGTACTTAAAATCTTTCCTATCAAATCAATGGGAGCAGGAGCACCTCTGAATACTGTATGTACAGAGTTACTGTTACAAGTTTAGCGTGAGAAATACTGCAAAAAAATCTGTGATAAGGTCATGGATTGAGGAGAGAACATTTTTTGCTGTTCGATTTGGAACAGCAAATATTCCCAGCATCCTAGCCATCTCAATAGTGTTTTCATTGCCATGAATCCTCATGTTTCCCAAGTGGAGCAAGGGCCAACACTTCAAAACTGAGCTGGATGCCAAACAATAATGAATAGAAGGGAAGAATTTCCAGCAACGTGTAATTTTCTGAAGACTGAAAAATAGAAACACTAACACTTCCCACCTTCTTTGGAAAATAAAGTGCATTCTAAGATGAAAGCTCTCAAGTGATAGTGTACCTTTCATTTTTGCAAAGGTTACTTTATTTTTAAACAAAATCCTTGTTTTAATTTGTGGAGGGTGTGGCTATTCAAACAACTGCTGGTGACAAAAATGAGAGACTCAAAACTTCAGTAATTTCAGCCCTTGAGGGAAGAACAAACTAAACTGTTACTATTTGTAATATAGAATTAGCCAAACACAGGCACGACACACACACTTACAGAAAGGCAGCAGTGTCCCAAAGAACTTAACTGATGAAGACAGAAAAAAAAAAAGTTCAAAATATAAGGAAAGAGGAGGTATTTTTACATCGTAAGTAGACAGAACTAATAATTTCAAGGATTCATTGGGTTTTACAATGCATGGAGCATTCCATATTGCCCTTTGAGTAGGTCATTCTTAGCTGGATGATTTCTTAATGGTTTGAAAACAGAAAACAGGTTTGAAAACTCAAATTTCCACTCATGATTTTAGTAAATGTTGTAGCTCAGTTACATACTTGACTATAGTGAGCAAAATAAAAAAACACCACCAGCAGCAAAGAAGCCATAGTTAGAGGCCAAGTCCTTATGAAGTATAAATGGATGTAACTCCTCTGACCTCAGTTTTGCTAAACTAGTTTGGACCTAGCTATCTGGGAAGATTTTCTGTCTATTTGTCTGTCTATCTATCTATCTAGTACCTGACCTGAATTTAATAGCTATCAACCTTATTTCTCTTCCATCCCTATTTATCTGAAGCTTCAACATGAGTTTTCTGCAAAAGGGTACATAAACTAAACCATAAGGGCACATTGTCCTCTTCAGGAATTTGCTGCCTTTGATGTTCTGATTGGCCCTGGAATCCTTGTTCTTGTCAGCATCCCTTTTAGGGATGAACCTCCTGAATTCTTAATATAATTTTTGACTTGGCATACTTAAAATCTTGTTTTGTTTTCAGAGATTTATTGACACATTTCCCACAGCTTTGTAAGGCTCTGGCAATGTCTGTAATATGGAACTGAGAGCATCTGTTATTGGAGGTGGATGCTTTTCTGGCTATACCTTGCTCCATGTCAGGATGTGAACTCCGTATCAACATGTGAACACTGCATCATTTGCATTGAAAAGAAAAACATGGACGTCCAGGAAAGAGACATGGTGATCTATTCCCTGTGCCAGTAGAAGAGAGCAAGACGAGCCTGAGCCATGCCCATAGTGCAACTCAGAAGGTAAGTAAAGAGGCAGCCTAAGCCAGATACAACTTGTACTATGTATATGCGATGCTCACAGAAGAGTTACAATGGACCAAGTGAATTTATTACTGCTCCCCTGGAAGTTGGCAGGACAGAATCTATTTGGAGATGTGAACCTGTTGCTTGGTTCTGTAATGGCAGGGAAATGGTATGAGCAACTACGTAGTGCAATTTGACTCACCTTGTTCTTCAGTTTTACAAACTAAGGATGAGATTTGGAGTAAGCTGGTCTATAGTAACATGACTGGCTTTTTCATCTTTTCAGTGATGAATAATTCCACTGCAGTCAATTGAATTATGTACAAATAAAATTTGTCTGTGTTGACAGAATCTAACGCATTCACTCCACTGGCATAATCCACATTTTCAGTGATACCATTTGGTAGAATCAAGTATAATGTGAATTTTGTAGCTATTCTGGAATACACACCAAATTTAATCTATGTGCTGCTGAAAACATCTTACTGGGCATTAAGGAATGTATTTTGCAACAAAACATTTATGATAGAAATGAATCATTGACAAACAAATCCGCTTTACTACATCACTAAGTGCAATATAATACCATGCAATGTTACCAGTGACAACTGTCCTCCTCCTACCAGTAAGGGCATAAAATTATTTGGTATTCTCCTTAGACAATGATTCACCTATCATCAGAGGCATTTCCTGTAATCTAATTTATCTGTTGCTGTCAAAGATACGTATTTTTAAAACTTTATTTCTAGAGAGCCATTAAACGATTAAAACCAAATGAGAGGAGAGAAGACAGTTGGTAGAACAACATAAATCATAATCGAAAACACCCTGGTCGTATAACACCGCCAGACATTTTGAATGGTTTGTGAGGCTCTGAAGAGTTCCACGGTAGGATGGCTTTTTAACATCCTGCTCAGTAGTTAAAGGGTATTCAACCTGATCTGCCTTTGTTGATAGCTGATATTATTTGACATTTTAACAAGGTTCTGTATTTGCAGAAGGATCTTATGGCACCACTTTCAACATCAGAGTCTATCACAAAAAACATTTTAACTGTTTTGCAAACAAACTTTCTTCCAGTTAATAATTAAACAGAGGAACAGCTTGCGGTATATGCTTGGAACTAATTTTACTATATATAGTTGGAAATGACAAGAGCACATGAAGATGTGACTGAAGCCTGGTAGCATTTAAATACTGAGTACTTCCTCTGTTACCTTGACTAGTGTAAAGTTGGTTCCCAAGGTAAAAACTAAGTGGTCTGCTGGCATATGGTATAACCTCCATTTGAGCGCTAAAAGCTGGATACTGTTTTTGTGAAACAGATGTTGTTGAGTGCAGCAATGCACAACTGACTCTATCTAACAGCTGGGAATCCTTCGTGACCCATATAGCTAGAAATAAACATGGTCCTATGCTTGGCAAAAGTGTAAGGAAGCAAATTTTCATTTGTTAAGGGCTTATCAAAATGAAGAATAAATGTTTTTAGCCATAAACTGATTTTATTCACAAGAGTAATCTTTCCAGCAGCTTATGCGATGGCCTCATAATATTACAGGCACCCTTTGCCAGATGAAGGCTGAAGTTGCACTGACATATAGTGCAGATGGAAAATAAACATCTGCCTCAATCAAGAGAGAAGACCAAAGACAAGGTTGACGAATATTATCTGGCATGACTATCTTTGCAGGAAAGCATATAAATGCTACAGGACCAAAACCACTGGCATCGTCTGGTGTTGTCCTTATGTGGTTACTGACCATGAAGAGAGATGATTAGTATGCACTCTCCAAGGAGGAGTACTGCAGATGCTCAGGATGATATGATTCCAACTCACTAGTATGTGTTTTGCTATAGCCATACTATGTTAGCAACAGAGCAGTTTGAAATATTTTTTCTCAGTGTTTCAATGACATTTTGTATCCTCAAATGTACTCCTTTTTTCTGGGCAGGGGGGAAGAGGAAGTTTAGCAGCTATTATGTTGCTAAACATAATTTAAAAATGGATATAGAGGCAATTTTACGCACTGCTTTTCTTGAACCACTTTAGGAAAAAACATTTCTGTCCTTTAAACATGGTCAGTTTGTAGTGGAGGAGTTAAATGTGAAGATCACTCAATTGACAACAAACTATTCAATTGATCCCCATTTTACCTTTGGGAAAGAGAGTAACATACTTTTAAAGTAGCTCTACATACATGCATGTATGCACATACCTAATCTAAGCTGTTATGGAATTCCTCTGAATCCACAAAGGATTACATGATGTAGGATGGATGCAGATTCACAAGTTCTGTTTTTCTGATGCAGCTTCACAGGTTCTGTTTCTCTAGGAGGACTTCTTTGTCAGATTAAAATAGGAATCTTACCAGTTTCTGGGTCATTTTGATGGTTTTCTGATTTCGTATTTAATTTTTGACACTATGAGTTCAAACTGCCCCTCTTTGCTCTGCAATAGAGTTAGTTAGGAGGGGCATATAATCTATTGTTCAGTCTTAATTAGTTTTTTTGACCTGTTAAGAATTACATGCATGATGTGTATTAGCTAATTTAATGGGAAATTTATTACAGACAGAAAACATTTTTTTCATGAGAGTACAGGCATAAATTCCAAAGTTGGAGATCTCAGGACTAACCAAATCCTGGAGAATTACAGGCAATGTGCCCAGCAAAGAAAAGAAAAAAGGGATCTGGAGTCTAAGGCATAATATTGCCCTTTTCCAGATGAAGGCTGAAGTTGCATTGACAACTTTTTATCTGCATATAAGTCCAAAAATTACAGCTCACAGTAGTCTGTTGGACACAATTTTGGGGGTACATACACACAAATCACATCAATGTGGCCATTCCTATTTGTCCCTGAATTTGCATTAGGATTTAGGCTTAGGTTTCTGGGGTGCCTCAGGAGCCAGGTGAGGCTGTTAAAGCTGCTGGTATTAAATACCCACAGAACAAGCACAGGGAATTGGAATGGGCATCAAATACCATCTGAGGCTGAGGCAACAGTGTCATCTTCTTTGATTAATATTTCTATTAGAAGGACCTTGGTTAGAAATGTCCCATACTACCTGCTCTGCTTGCACCTGACTAATATGAAGGAGTTCCTCAAAGGGACTCAGAGTTTGAGTATAGTCAGAGCTATAGGTTCTGGACAGCCTTTTTGACTCTGCTTTGCTGTTTCTCAGTGACAGAATGAGCCTCATGGTATTAGACAGTGTTTCATTTAAGCTCCAGATCTTGGAGCTGCAGAAGAATCTCAGTTTTCTTTAAGAAATAATAACTTACTTTGCAGAAATTAACTAAAAAGTGACCTTTCAATGTCCAGAAATTGAAACGAAAAGGAAAAGGAAAAGAAAAAAGGGAAAAGGAAGAAAGGGAAAAGGAAAAAAAGAAAAAGGAAAAGAAACCAGCACATACAATCTCAGAGGGTTTACGACAACCTCCTGGTTGTCACATCTGCTTTGTTATTCTTTTCTCTTACAAGTAAAGCTTCTCCCCTTTTGGGAAGGTTCTGGGAACTCACAATTTGACTTGCAAAGTTTAATGGGTGCGTAAGACTGTACACAAAATGACATTTCTCTGCCACATGCCATACAAGATGTATCAAACAAATGAATACACCCTCTGCCCCCCTGCCTCCAATGTATGTCTTCCAGTGGGCAGAGTGCAGTGCCTAAAGCATTTGCAATTTTTGAAGTTTTTTACCAGTACTTCTCAAAAGCCAACCACTGTGATAAGAAAAATGTGTAGGATAGGCTAAAACTGCAAAGCTTCAGTTTGAGTTTGGGGTATTAAAGAGGATCTGGACCTTTTTTCCAGATTTTATTTTATTTTATTTTTTTAAACAAGGGTTATTTCAGTTGGTTGCCTCCTACCTCTCACCTGCTATTCAAACAGCAGTATGGTTCCTTCAGGCAGTTTTCTTCCCTTATGTGCTGTTTTTATTTCCTTGTCTAGCCCTCAGACTTGTCTTTCCAACTGTAGCCCCAGCAGACATACTCTCTAGTGCTCTAGTCTTAAAAAATTAATTTGAAGTAATAGACTAAAGCAAGCTTGTTAAGCATGGTGCTAGCCAAGCCAGTCACTAAAAGGTCTAGTTTTCAAAAACATATACATGTCTATATGTGTGTATGGCACAGGGACAATAGGAAAGTGACTTTCTCTGAACATGCGTGGAGGTTCACAGGCTATGGCAGGCTTCAAAATAGACAACACTATCATTACAGTACCCCGAATATCACCCAAAATGCCTCCTCCACAAACTGTCATTTCTGATGACAACCATTTTCAACAATAAAAGTGAGTTCTCAGGATATGTACACAAGACAAAGGAAAACTTGGATCATCAAGTAAAGGAAATTAACAGATGGGGGTGATGCTCTTCTCCCAGTGACATCATCAGTGAGGGCAGAACAGCTCCAGTGACTTGTCTAGTTATGAATAAGGAATGACCTTTTGGATTGAGATCCAAAATAACCTTAGACTTCTTCAAGTACTAGGAGTCATAGAATGATCTTTAAACTACTTCTGTCATATTGCCATTTGACACTTTCTTGCTGCAGTTGAAGCACTCACCGCAATACTCACTTCCTAGCTTTTTCCAAATATCTTGGATCTATGTTGGATTTCAATGTTTTTATCATTTCAGTCACAGGCTAGTTTTTCTTTCTGATACATAGACTGAAAATTGACAGACTGAAATGGCACAGCTAATCTCCTGTATCCATCACTAAAAAGTACCACTTGTCAAATACTGCTAAGATATGATGTTCCCTACTTACCCAGACAAAACTTTAATCAGTTTGAATGAATGCTTGAGTATGGACTACAGGATTCAGTTCTTTGTACAGTTAATGCAGAAGAAGATTTACAATGTTTTCATATTTTTTCAGTTACGTGTTAGTTTTTCTTTTTTTTTAAAGTACCTCTATCACAGCTTGAAAAACAAGGGGAAATTTTGTTGTAAGTTTACCCTGTCCTGATGTTTTTGAAATAATTTTATTCTTTCAAAATTTATTTTTTTTCATCTATTTTAGTCTTATACATTACATAGGCTTTTTTTGTTGTTGTTGTTGCTAAATAGCAGCACTGAAAAAACATGGTGAGATGCTGATAGAGTGAGATAACAGAGTTTTGTCATCCCTAACATGTTAGTCATTTGTTTGGCCTAGTATTTCTGCATTGGATGCCAGTCTGTTCAATGATAGTGGGTTTCTCACATTATATACCAGCAGCCAGAAATCTATATGGTTCATGCCATCACTGGCAATATTTATATTTTCTATTGAAAACCAGGCATTTGAAATTATCCACAGATATTCCATAACATTAACGACCTTGTTCTTTATGGGGCTCAAAGTGAATTATGAATATATTTAAAACCCTTCTGCATATTTATAGTTCTTACGTCATTTTTACATTTTTAACATTTTCAAGCAACCTGAAGGCTGGTTTCATTTTACTCAATATTACTGTAACTTATTCTTTAATTTTAGATTAACATGGTCATCTAGGCCCCTATATACTCAGTGGAAAGATAAGTCCTTCCAAAGGACAATAAGATACACCTTCCTAAACACTGTTTTTCAGAGGAGAGGAAGTGCTGTATTCAGGTTCCTCTGGCTTAGACTGGAAAATTAATGTTTAGACAGCTTGAGTTAACACAGACAGAGAAGTATCCAGCTCGACACAGTGTACCACAAGACTAACATATGTGGAAGACACTTTCCTGGTTCCTCGTACCCTCCTGCATTGGTAACGTGGCAGGTACTGAGTTCTTATTTGTCTTGATGTTTAAACATGGAAAGGATGAAGTATGTTTTCTTTGTTAGGTGTTTCATCTGTGTATAAATATATATATACATGCATAATAAGTGTAAAGTGAAAAAAACAAACCCGATTCTATGATTCTCCACCCCTGGGTAGCTGACCTTGTGGTCTTTCTATATGTTTTATTTGAGCCTACTTAATCCCATCATGAACATAAAGCTGTGCCTAGGAAAAACATTGAATTATTGCAATCACAAAAGGGAGGGTTCCCAACTTGGTCTCTGCCTTATTATGCCAGGCATAACACTCCCAAAGGAGCAAAAGAAAGAAGACACTGTCTGTAAGTTCAAGCAGGTATACCGAGGCCATTGTCAAAAACTTCACCTCATTTCTTCACACAGAACAAAAAGTCTGTGCCCTTCATGTGAGGAAAGGCATGGACAGTGTGCTGTGACACTGATACTAGCCAAGCTTTTTCTTACAGCTCGTTCAAGCAGCAGGTGAAACACTGGCTATGCTCATGATTTGTCCTGAGACACGGGAAGCATTGCTGCCTCCTTTTTACAGATGAAGACCCCGAGACAGAGATGTGACAAGCTGCTTGAAATAATGCAATGAGTTAGTAACAAGCCAGGTTTAGGAGGTCTGTCGTTCAGTGCCTCAGCCCTGACGACCATGGCTTTCCTGGTTGCTACAAAGCCACAGTTTGTTAATTATGTTATTTTTGCCAAACAATGCTTATGTATGCTAAAATATCTCTGAGTTACTACTGTCATAAGATATATATGAAAATCTAAACATGGGGGAGCCCAGTTCGACAGGTGAAGTGCTGGGGTCTGAACCCCAAGCCCTGAATTAAGGTTGACATATGGGTGGTTCCCATGGTCCTTTAAAAGCAGGTGATGAGTTTGCCTTTTGGCTTTCCTCCAAGGTGTGGCCAACCTTGTAGGGAAAGCCCTTGGGTAAATGAGTGCCAGGTGTCCTGCTTTGGGGATAAAAGCTGGGACCACTTGCAGGAAGGGTGGAGTGTCTGTCTGTGAGGTGGATGCACTTTGCAGAGTTTCCCTGTTGGGGAAGGACCTCCTGATTCTCCATGCAACTGGTCCCCAGTCAGGTTTGGCATTTGCAAACGCGGGCTTCGTGGGGGAACAATATGTGGCTACTTCTATCGTATATGATCAGCCTATTGACTTGGTTGTCTCCCATCTCTTCTATGGGAGACTTTGTTTCTTTGTTTATTCCACCTATTGCTGGTTGTGCTGTGTTGTCACTGGGATTTATGTCTGTTATGTGTGATCTGTTTGACTTGTTTGCACCCCCAACGATCACCCATATACTGACTTTTTTGTATACAATAGAAACTAATTACTGGTTCATTCTACTGCTGCCTGTGTCCTTTGTGCTAGGCCTAGCAGTTGGCAAAACAACAGACTATTTTGATTTCAGTGAAATAAATGCATTAATAAAAGAATTTTAGGGCTATGTCAGAAATTCCTTTCATAGGAAGAAAAGGAAAAAGCCCGGTAGTTACACAAAGAAACATAATCATTCATTTTTAGAAGAATGGTAATATTTCTCTGCAAGTAACACCTGATTAAGCAAACTTATTGAATAAGGTCCATTATGTCTGCTTGAAAAAGCTATAAGTTGAGACATTTTAAGATAATCAGATTGTAAAAGTGCACTAAATTCTCACCATTAAGCTACCTTATCTTCATTGAATCCTGAATTCTCATTACAACTAATCATATTTCCATTCTAAGTAAAAATAATTCAGGTACTTTAAACTGGAGTATATTCTGCTCTCAATACTCATGTATATCTCCTACTAGCAGTAATGGCAGTTAGACACAAAGTGGGAAATGTCCCTGCATGGCAGGGAGGTTGGAACTAGATGATCTTTAAGATCCTTCCAACTCAAACCATTCTATGATTTTATGATAAATATATATCCCAAGGTATGTGCAGGCTGCCAGGTACTGACGATATTTTGTTAAGTAATAAAAACAGGAAAGAAGTCTATATATTCCAAACACCAGTTTGTCTTCACACTGGAGATTTTAAACAGAGCATTTATTTATCTGCAATTGGCAGCACAGCTTTGCTGAAAGTGGGATTAATCTAATTTAACCTAAGCCACCACAAATTAGATGCCTAAAACTAAACTAGCTGTCTAGAAATGCCTCTTTATTTTCACTGTCCAGGGAGCTGAGACAGTGATTTTAGAAGGGGTTGAGTATGTCTCTCTTCAAAATAGCTTAAAATTTGAAATAAAAAAATAGGTGAGGCACCTACTAGCCTAGGTATCCTTCAAAGAAAATTTAACAGTTTTTATGTGGGTGCATCTTTGTGTGAAGCAATGGAAGGAAGAATGGGAGCAAGCTCCACTTTTCAAGTGAAAAATAAGAATATTTGAGGTTTTTTCCCCATTTCTGAACTTCCTGAACTTCAAAGACATGATCTCAGTTTAAAAATTAATTCACATTTCTACTTCAACTAAGATATTTCTGTTATTTTTCCACTGGTTTCCCTAAAGTATGAAGCTTGGTCCTTACATGGGATACATAATTTATCTCCTGAATGAATCTCATCAACTGCTTTAGACTTCCCAATGTTTTTATTTGTTTATTTTGAGTGTTGAATTCATCGGTTATATTTAGTGTGGGATTTAGTTGGGCAATTAATTTCAGCTATCTCTGAAGATTTGATATCCACATCATGCACACTGGTCACTCATGTTTATTATTTCTGGGAAACTTAAACTTTGCAAATGGTTTCTTAGCACTTTCAGAAATGCTAATACAATAAAGACCACCTTGGTCTTAGAGGGTTCTTTCAGGGATGGAGCTCAGCAGTGAAGTTGTGAAGAAGACCGACTGTCTCAGTGGTGTGCTTTTATAGTCTGTCCTACTGTAAATAGAGCTGCGTTACAACTTCCATGGTGGAACTGACACATTTATTTTTTTGGCTAAAAAGTAACATTTTTACCACTGAAATGGAGCCTTCCTGTCCTGCAGCATGGCTGAAAAGAAAGCCAAGATGGTTAAAACCAAAACAACAAAATGAAACAGAACAGCGTGCAGCTGCCTCCTCAGGAATATCCCTGCAAGGCAGACAAATGGATACATTTATTTTCCCAGATTTATTTGCTAATGTAAAGATCCCAGTGCAAGCATTAGCCCTTCAAATCATTATATAGTACTGGGACAATCTTGGAAGGAGTTGAATTTCATTAAAACAAATTAGTAATTTGAGATTGCAGGAACTGTATATATAATCTTGTTCCCATATATTTCATGATGCAAGGCAAAAGAAACCATTCCTCTGACAAATACTCCAGAGCTAAGCATCGCCTTGCTACATGAATAAACTGAGCAAAATACATGAAAAATATCTTGTCTTTCTTTTAAGTTTGCACATCTATTGACCGAATAAAACAGGTAGCACTTCCATATTTTCAAATGCTTTTGAATCATAGCCTACTGCTTACCTGAGACTTGAAGTAGTAGATGAAATAATTGCATGCTATTTAGCAGGAGAAAGAGCGCTGTATTTACTAATTTTAAAAGAGGAAACAGGACATTTTTCTCTGCTATTTAAGATCTAACTTGCATGTCTAGCTGGCACAAAGTGATCATACCCTTAGTGTGAGGTGTTACATCCCTGCTGGAGACAGAGAAAGGGATTGCATTAGCTTCTGTCCACAAGCACCAGAGCTCACTGAAAGTCCACGCCACAGCCTGGGCTTGTGTCCATATGCTCTGGGCTTAAGCACAGACTCATTACAACATAGCTATAGCCAGTGAAACCCAGATCCCTCCACAAAACACATTAGAGTGGCTCAGAAATCTGCATATAAAACCACAAAGGATTTTTATTTGTACCTTTTTAATGTACCATCCTTAAGCAGTGTGATGCTGATGGGCAGGATGCTTTTGTCACGGCTGTGTGAGTGGGAAGGGCGGTTGAGACCTCCAGTGAAATACGGACAGCCCATATTGCCCATTTCCAGCAGGGCAGAGCACTTCAGCAAATTACTCTAATTAGGTTCTGGTGCTTTTGTTTGGACAGTCTGTATGGGTAAATAAATCCCACCCCGGGATATCTTTAACTCTGCATTGTATGCTTTACATAGGTTAGACATTGCCTGAGCTATACCAGTTTTTTCATGTTGCTGCATGGCCTGTGACACTGCAGTGTTTGAGATGTTGCATGGTACAACTTAAACCTCTGCCTTCTGTCCTCTATGCAAAGCTTTCCAAGGCACCTCCAAAGTCAGCACCATGCCTTTCACCTGGAATATAAAATAGGAATCAGATTCTCATTCATGTTTTCATAACCATGATATACAGAGAAAATCATCAACAGAAAAGCTATGTCCACGTACTGAGAGACAGTCTGAATGCGTGTGTAACGTACTGCTCAATTCACTGAGCCTGAAGAAGTAAAATATCTAATATCAATACATAAATATCTGTATTTATATCAATATCTAAAACCTTTAAGACAAAGATGAACTTTGTTTTGCAAGAACTGGTCTGCACAGCATTTTAGCTCCGATCGGAAAACTACCCTATGAATACTGCAGTCAGACACCAATGACTGGAACAAGAATTTTTGGGGTTTTGGTAGTTTGAGGAAGGCATTGTGAAAAAATAGCAGGACCATACATCTAGCCCCAGCTGCTGACTAATCTGCATTACAGTGAGGATTTCAGCATGCAGATAGACAGTCAAGAGACCCATTTTTTTCTGACATGGGAACAAACAATTTAATAATAAAATGCATAGTTCAGAAAAAACATAACTTCTTTTGTGTCTTCTTTTCATGAATTAGGCTGTTCACTTTGTGTATTTGTGAAAACATAGGGGGATTTAATTACTTTTGTCAATATGGATAAACCCTTTGACTTACACCAGGAGGGTCAGACCTCAGTCCTCGTGCATTTTGACAAATACACCACACAGTTTTTGTCCTTCATTTCAAAACTTTGCAGAATGTCTTACTCTGCCTAGACTAATACTGTGTAAACAATATTTAAATAAAAGAGATAAAAAGTGAGCCAGTCACTAAACACCAGACTCCAGTAGAAGGACGATGGAACACAGAAGTTCAGCTAGCTGTTTCCATGAAATCCAGGAAGAAGGCAGAATGCCACTTGACAATTTCTAATTCTTCTGGAAGGAACAGTTGGGTATCATATGCTCTCTAGCAGTTAGAATACCAAAATAAGTATTCCTCTTGCCAGCAGCAGTAGCAAAACACTTTTTTTGTCCCTTCTGTACTGTGTTTCCTAAAATCATATACTGGTATCACAGCCGTGGTCAACTTGCGAGATTTGAATAGTTCATTGAGCTGAAATTCGATGGTTCAGCTGTCTCATGGGACACAGTCTCCTTGTATCATTTAAAAAGAAAGAAAGAAAAAAAAAGAAAGCTTATTTTATACATCTGATATACTTTGGAGAAAACAGTTCTTCAGAAGTGCTTTCATGAATCCTGAGAGTTAGTCACGTCTGGCAAGGAGGGGGAAGCCAAATGTGGTGTTTTCATCAGTAAAAGGGAAATAGTCCAGATCAGACTCCTGGAAGTTCCCAAGCATTCCCCCAGCAGATGACTGAGCTGGAGAACCACAGACATCCTCATCGTGTGCCACCAGAGCTGGAAAGCTGGAAACTTCATCACAGCTTTCTTTCTTATATGTTAGTCATATAAGACAAATCACACTGCAATGGGGATGTGATATTTCTCAGTTGCCCTTAATAATCTCTCACCTATGACTAGGAGAAGTCCTTCCCAGCTTGTTTTTAGAGAGTGAGGAGGCAAGTGAGCTGAGGATGGAGATAGAAACACTGCCTTGATTCTCTAGAGCCACATGGAAAATCCAGGTACTTTTTTGCCACTGGTTCCTGCGTCCATGTTATTGCAATAAACAGTGGCTTTACTGTATGAATACTTCCTGAAATTCCTCTGCCTTTTCAGACCTCACTCTCTTTCATTGGGACAGTAGTTGCAGCCTACCTAAAGGAAGAACAAGTGAAATTGTACACTCTTTGGCTATAGGAACTCAAAAATAAGGACCTTTTTTTTGGCAACAGTAATCAAAAGAGTTCTTTGACATATCTTTTTGTTCGTTCAGAGGCTGACATCATACTCTGTCTCACATCTTGATTGTTGCTGGTAATTATGGAAGCCCATTTAGCACACTGTGGTGTTAACTAAGGCAGAGACCCAGTGTAAGCATAGTGCTGCTTAGGTGAGCAAGCTGGTCAGTCCAGAAGACCATGGGGGAGTATGGCAAGTCTTCTAGCATAAAGGGGACTTGCTTAGTCTAAAAACTGGTTTCAGAAAATGTAGACATTTTTGAAGTCAGCATACAGTAGAAAATCAGCAGGGTGGAGGGGGAGTTCTGGAAGGTCTACTAAGCTGTCTGCTAATGAGCATCATTTCCCATCACCCCCAGTGAAGACTGGCAACAAAGACTATTTTCCTTCAAAAGATACCTGCTGTCAAGTAACGTTTTCTATAAACTTCCAACCATTTGCTTCTTGACATTCATCTTAAGATGCTATTTCAGCAAAGAACAGCTTCTAACTTAAAATACCTGTGGAAATGGACACAGTCTGCAAACACTGCTTGCTACAGATAGCAAATTTGTACCACAAAAATAAAAGTCATGGGAAGCCACTTGTTTTAGTGCTTTGATCCACATTATGCATCGTCCTGGTTCACTGTCCAACAGATTATTAAATGATGCTACTAGTATTTAGGAGAGTTCTTCAGCAGATATGGTCTGTTTGCTATTACAGCACTTAACTGCAAAGATGGATCGAAAGTGAGCATTTCTTGTTTTGCAGTCCATAATTTTTTTTTTTTAACATTGCCAAACTAAAGAATTAAAGAAACAGATCTCCTCTAATGCAGTAACTCCCCCAGCTCTCGCATCTCTCCTACCCTTGCCCCCACCTCTTCCTCATCTTCATGTTATAATCCTAGGCCAGCTAGCTCAGAGGGCCACATTATTTCCTTGAATAAGCCTCTCTTTATTAAGATTTTTCCAGAAGCTTTTGACAGAATGAAAAAAAGCAATATGAGGAATGTCACTATAACAATGTAAATTGTATGCCTGCATTTTTTATTAATAAAGCAAGGCTCTCTGAGGGACTAAGTTACATTGTTTTATGAGATTAAATTATTAGACCTGGAACTGAGAAAGGCCTTGTCCTATTGTTGAAGAGGCTGCTGGGGAGCATGGAACTGCGGGGAGCATTGGCGAGTCATGGTGATATCTTATTTCTCCATAGAGAACTAATATCCCAGCTGCTCCAAATGCACCTGAATGGGTACTAGAGAGATGAGGAAGCTAACTGGTGGCAGATGGGACCAGACCAAATGGTCAGTGAAATGAACACATTCAACTAATGCACTAACCATCTCTAAACTGTTCTCCATCAATAATTTAAGGCCTTATGCCATAGTTTGTTGAAAATTATCTTTGATTAGTTGTGTTATTAATACAATATGTGTATTATAATAGTGTCACATTTTCTATCCATCAAAGTCAGAATAAGTCAATATGAGTGCATCAATAATTTATATTGGGTGTACTAGTCAATTTTCTGCATGCAATAACATTGACTGCTGGCAATTACTGAATGCAACTGGTGCTTTTACCTCTATATTCACATTTCAAATTAGGTCATATTTTTTTTCCAAAATACACCTAATATTGGATTATTTGAGTTTTGCTGTTGATTTTTAAAAGCTGAAGTGTTTTTTTAGTCAACGCTCTAAGCAGAATGGTGCAGATAGATAGTGTCTGTGATATTTCAGAAATAAAAACAGAGTATGCATGACTAACTGCATGTTGCTCCTATAAGATCTAGCAATGAGCAAATCCCTCAGTTGTTTTTTCTGGTACAAGTGTGAGTAGAAAACATTATCCTTAATTTAAATGCATTTACAGTATTACAGAGCAGAATCTGAACCACTGATTTCCAACCCATCTGCATTTAGTTTCACACAAAATAGTACCTCACTGAAAACCTTATTTGCACGACAGCTTCAGGAAAAAAAAAAAAACAAAAAAAAGAAAGGTTACAACTTGTGTAGGGCTTCTAAATATCCATATATTTTCTTTTTTTTTTTTTAGGATGACATCAGACTTCTATCGGTAAGGAATATCTTCTAGAACTCTACGGAAAATTGCTTTTAAAGAAGTAGGCTCCTCATCTGGAAAGGTCAAGTCACTCTATAGCCTGTATTGTTAAGTGCAGGGCAAACCTAGAGCTGAGTGTACTAGTGTCTGTGTCAATACTAACAGAATCTAAGACTTAGTTCTCTAAAACAAGAATTCTTCATCTTTAACAAGATGTGATTTAACAAGCTGTGAGAAGTCATTTCTGAAGGCAAGTTATGTATGTTGATAACCTCGGGCATTTTGTATTCATGACACTTTTTCCTTAGTTTTGGATTCTTCTATAAGGTGTCTCTCTTCTTCCATTCAGTCAGTCTTTGACTTTTGGAAACTTGGAGCACTTTTTATGGATTATGATGGGAAGGTACTTGTGTGATTCCATGTATTATATGTAATTCTGTATTATGTAATTCCATAATTACATGTAATTTCATATATTATACGTAATTGCTTCAGTAAAATAAAAATCTGTCAGAAACAAATTATTTCCTCTGTTTTTCCTTTTACGGAAAAAAACAAGGGATAGTTTTAGAGGCAAAAGATATGAGGTCCAGCAGAACATGGAACAGGCTGCTGCAAATCAGCAGATTTTCCTGGTGACATGACTCACAGAGCACTGAGAATTACCTCTTGCTAGACAATAAAAGAGTCTAGTCTTCCGAAGCAAGCCCACTGGGCATACACAACAGATACCAATAATACTGGTATTAACTGATCTGCTAGTTTTATTTTTAAAATATAAATATAGATTCAGATATAGTTTTTCTTTTAGCTGAGAAAATCAGACACAGATGAAGAAAAAATATGAATGAATCAACACTCTTCTCTTAAATGAGACAAGATAAATTTACTGAAGAACTCTGGAAGGTTAGTTACTGAAATTAGTTTCTAGACATTTCTGTCTCAATATACCTCTATGGCAGGTAACTCAGCAGAATTTCTGCTGTTGTAGCAGCCCACTCCTTGCCTATTTTGATATCATAGGCATAATAGAGGAAATAATTTAATCTATTTATTGAATGAAGGAGAATTTTTAAATGTAATAGAACTGCTTTTGCAGTCTCAGACTATTCTTCAGTGATAAGGGATCTACATGTCACTGCAATTGCTCTGAGTTGCCTCAGGGTTCACCCTGGTTACAGCTGCCTTCTGCTGCTGGAGCAATAGAACGTGCTTGAAGTGGGGTTAAGGTGCTTGGCCCTCATTGCTTCCCAGCCTGCTCCCTGAACAGTTTGTTTTCATACCATCAGTCCTACACTTGGTGCTCTTGTTGTGTTCTTTTCACGCTGAATGGTCTTCATACTCACAGCCACAAAACATGACAGAGTTCAAGATACCAGCTGACACTTGTATACAATGGAGCCTTGAGAACTCAACTTAAGGAGCTTGTTCTTGCTCTCTCTTTTACTGTTGGGATATGCAGCTTCCCAGAAGTCATCTCCTTTGTCTTTCTTGTGTCAGGTGTGACCTGAATTTCATACAAGCCTCCGTAACCTGGTTTACATGCTAGAATTCCCCAACTTAGGGGGATGACATCAATGGCATATACTATCACCATCATGTTCATCAAGAGCATCATGCATTTCCCTGTAAAGGTAGACAGGTGTTGTGCAGTACAGATATGCAACACAGCACCTCTCTGAGAGCTATAGCCCCTTAGTCCCACACTGATTGCTCTGACTGCTTCATTTTGCTTATACCAGAGTTATCATGCAAGCCGGCTGGATTTGTGGCATGAACACCAAGAAAGTAAAATGAACCGTTACTATCTATATCAAACTAGTGGCATACACCATACCAAACTACCATTTTTCCAGATGTACACACTGCTTAAAAATATATAAGTAGTTTCCTAACGCTTTATGACAGTCGATTTTCATTTCTGTAGGTTATGAAAGCAAAAGTGCAAGCAAACAGGTATCACCTCTACATTAAATTCTGAAGTTCTTAGGATTTTTAAAACTCTTAATTATAAAAAAGCTATCATTTAGGAAGGAAAAAGTGAAAACCAAGTCTGATAAAGGGTTCCAGATCTAACTTCTGTAATAGAGAAATTGAGATCAACAGCCTGTTCTAGTCATCATCATGAAAAACCTCTTAATTTACGGAGAAATATCCACTCAGGTACAAATTTGGGCTAAAAAGTAGAGTGTTCCTGTTCTTCTGGTAGTCTCTGTGGATCACCAGACAGCCTGAAATCAGTCCTTCCAAAGCACGGTGTATTTTGAACTCAGTGCAATAGTCACCTCAGTCACAAACTTGAGATAGTTGCACCTGCTCTGTAGCCCACTCTGAGATTTGCAGCTTAGGAGAGAAGAAAATGCCTACAAAGAAGGCAAATGATGTAGAGCAGAAGTCTGCACCTCTCCAACACCTCTGTAAAAGCAGATGGCTTCATTGCTTGAAGTATGTGGCAGTTGTATTAATAATCACAAAAATAAGCCAATTGCTTTGTGATTACGGAATCAAGAGTTTGCATAGCAAAGGTGAATTTAGTCTCCAGTGGGAAACAGCCATTTCTGTTCTTCCTGTTTGCTTATGTGACGAACCCGCAATGCCAGTTCTGGGTCTTCGTCAGCCGCTATCAAACACTGCCCTTTTATCAGGATTGTACATTTAAGTGGACTGCAAAGTCAGACAATTACAGACATAACAGGAATAGAAATGCATTCTTAAAGTAACTCCTCTGCCTTCAGATAGTATAAAAGATTGTAGGGACTATCTGAATATTTTCAAATATTTGGTTAACTGATCGCAATTCATAAGCATTCTATTCCTCCCTTTCACAAAGATGTTTCCACTAAACACCTGCTGGTATGAACCATACTATAAAGAGGAGCAATCAACAGAAGGGAATTTTAATAAACACTGTTCTTTGTTCCTTGTATTTTAATGACTGATATAATTAGGATGAAGGTTAAGGGAATATTTGTTTTCCTTTCCCTCAGGACTACTTTGAAACAGTTTGACTTGCAAACAGCATTTCAAACTCTTGCAGCTATAATGCTTAAGCATTCTGATGTCGTATAAGGGGGAAAAAAAAAAAAAAAAGAAATGGCTAAGCAGAAAGAGCACAGCCCAAACTCTTTTTGCCAAGTGATTATAGCAAAGGACTACATGGAAGTTACCAATCTCACACTCTGCTTTTACATAATCCCCAACTGATCCAGCTTTGTAAACCTTCCTTCCAGAATCCAGGCAATGATGTTCCCCAAAATGTCATGGCACTTGGTAGCTGAGATTTTTCAGGAATTTCCTAGGGTCTAGTTAGAGACTAGCTGTGTGTCAATATTCATATTCACTTACAATAGTAATTAAAATATGTTAGTTCAGCCAACATCATAGACTAGACATCATCTTCCAGTAATTCAGATGAACTGACAGAAAAAGTGAAAATGTTTTCTTCTATACTTCCCCACAAACAATGTGGCATAGTCCTTCATACCAGACTTCTTCATGACAGAATCAACTGCTAATACAAGCTTGATCCATGTGAAGTGTGGATTCACGACTGTCTGTCACATTAGTGAGAATACAGATTTCGTTCTGTCTATATATTTTTATGTTGCTCTGTGGGAAGTTAGGTGATGCCTGATTTGGCAAGCAATTACAGCTGCATGCATAGACAGTACTTGATCTGTCATAAAACCTGCGGTACAAAGACAACTCTTCAAAAAAATTTAGGTGTTTTGAACTGGTTGAATGAGTTCACACTAGGTCAGCACTTCACAAACTGTAGAGGACCTAGAATTTGGGTTCAGTTGAGAACCAAATCCTTAGGCACTCCAAAATTTATGAAGCACTGCCAAACCATGTTGGATCTGGCATGAGACTTTTGGGCACATGACCTGCAGTCAGGAATGCAGATTTTTCTCTTTTCTGCCTGAAATATTCTCCACCAGAGATATGGAGAGCTTCACATTTTTCTAAGTTTTTCAGAGGCAGAGCAGCCCAAAGAGAGCTGCCATTGCTGGTAAGGTCATCAGGGAGAAGAACGTCCCTGTAAACTGACAGATAATTTTGAGAAACAGATTCTCGACAAAGCTGCCTGAATCAGCTGGCCAAATTGCACATAAAATAAATACTCTCCCAAGGCTTTATGATCAGCATAGGCCAAAGAACACAGCCACGCAGAAGTACAGAGGCGCAGCTCATAGCACTGGGAAAAAGTCAACCTATTATAGGCATTATAAAGGATGTGACAGGGTCCTGCAGTGGAAGAAAAGGCAGAAAAGGACAAATCTGATGGGGTTTTCCTGTTTGTTTTTACTGGAAGTACTACGGCTTCCCACCTCACTACACACTTTTATTCTATTTTTCTTTCATGTTTAAGCAACCTATGGCTTTTGCTATATTTTAAAAATTGTGTATAATTTATTAGCATCAAAAACACAATTAGAAGTTTCTCCCTGATGTCAAGAACAAAGTGACTGCAGTCTGAAGTAAGAAAAACTGATCCCAAAACAAGGTTAAGGAAATGTCAACTTCTGTGAACCTTTCACCACAGCCAAACCTGCTGGAGCACCAGTAAGTACGCTGAGAGTAAAGCCTGGGGTCACCTCTGGTCACAGTCCCTGGGCCAAGCCCCTCTGGTATGCAGCACACAGCAGCACTCACCTGGGGAAACTAGATCACAGAATCACAGAATTTTAAGGATTGGAAGGGACCTCAAAAGATCATCTAGTCCAATCCCCCTGCCAGAGCAGGAATACCTAGATCAGGTCACACAGGAACATGTCCAGGTGGGTTTTGAATGTCTCCAGAGAAGGAGACTCCACAACCTCTCTGGGCAGCCTGTGCCAGTGCTCTGTTACCCTCACTGTGAAGTTCTTCCTCACATTTATGTGGAACCTCCTATGTTCCAGCTTATACCCATTGCCCCTTGTCCTGTCATTGGATGTCACTGAGAAGAGCCTGGCTCCATCCTCATGACACTCACCCTTTACATATTTATAAACATTAATGAGGTCACCCCTCAGTCTCCTCTTCTCCAAGCTAAAGAGACCCAGCTCCCTCAGCCTTTCCTCATAAGGGAGATGTTCCATTCCCTTCATCATCTTTGTGGCTCTGCGCTGGACTCTCTCAAGTAGTTCCCTGTCCTTCTTGAACTGGGGGGCCCAGAACTGGACACAATACCAGTGCAGAGTAGAGGGGAAGGAGAACCTCTCTCGACCTACTAACCACACCCCTTCTAATACATCCCAGGATGCCATTGGCCTTCTTGGCCACAAGGGCACATTGCTGGCTCATGGTCATCCTGCCGTCCACCAGGACCCCCAGGTCCCTTTCCCCTACACTGCTCTCCAACGGGTCAGTCCCCAGCTTATACTGGCACATGGGGTTGTTCTTCCCCAGATGCAAGACTCTACACTTGCCCTTGTTATATTTCATTAAATTTCGCCCCGCCCAGCTCTCCAGCCTGTCTAGGTCTCTCTGAATGGCAGCACAGCCTGCTGGTGTGTCAGCCACTCCTCCCAGTTTTGTGTCATCAGCAAACTTGCTGACAGAGCACTCTATTCCCTCATCCAAGTGGTTGATGAATATATTAAATAGTACTGGTCCCAGTACCGACCCCTGAGGGACTCAGGGACTAGATACAGGGACCCTGAGGGACTAGATACAGGCCTCTAACTAAACTCTGTCCCATTGACCACAACTCTCTGTCTTCTTTCCTTCAGCCAGTTCACAATCCACCTCACTATCCGATCATCCAGATCACACTTCCTCACCTTCCACACTTCCTTGCGATCCCCCAAAAGAAATAAATAGTGGCAATGCCAGGAGGAGCTCCAAAGAGACAGCATCCTCACACTCAGCTGCTGGCTGCACAAGTCTCATGCAGCATGTGCTTGAGCCTCTGTGGTGAGAGGTCTTTCCCTCCCAGCATATGGTTGTTGCCCGAGTCAAATCCTGTCATGGTGCCTGTGCTGCAAAGTCCCTTCAAATTTACAATAAATTAACAAAACCAGACATAAACATAAGAGAATTAAATGTTTGAGCTTGACTTTAGATAGCACTTGCCCTCCTGGCAGCAGATTTCACTGTCCTCTCTGGGAGCAAAGGCTGCATTTTCAGGATCCTTTCTTTTATCTGCCTGAGCCCTTTGTAGAGAAAGCCCTCCTTAAACACGAAAATTTCTCTAGCTTTGCTCCCATCCTGCAGCTGATCACGCTTTCCTTGATCCTACAGAAATCTGTCTCAAATGCTATGGCAGTAACACAAAAAGCACTTTTATTCTTCATCCCATCATCCTGAACATTAATAATTCCTAATTTTAAGGATTACATTATATCACTGAAATATTTGTGCTAGTGGTACACCGTAAGTAAATGTAACTAAAAGCATGTGAAAACTGGATATACCTTCCAGCAAGTTCCAATCAATAATAACAACTCATTATTGCTAACCCCATTGCTTGTACAGTTTCTTCGACTTATTGGTATGTGATGCTGCCATTCAGGTTTAGGTAAATATTTCTAGGCTTTCATTTCATGGGGCATTTTAAATTGGGGGAATGACAGATGCAGTTACAGTTAAAAGAGCTCAAAGCACAGCTGGGGTAAAACAATTGCCATCTGAGATCTTTAAAAAGGAGATCTTTAAAAAGGAATTTTAGCAATTGATCCAACATCTGAATTTTGTTACATACAAATGCAACTTTACCCCAGTTTGACCCTACATAATGATTATTTTAAACTCTTATGACATAGCTGTAATAAGAAAACCTCATTTTGCAAGAGCACAATGGTCTACCCGACTTATCTTGTGAAGTGTGTTTGGTAAACACAGCCTCCTACTTTAGATAATTTTTTCTCCTCCTACAGAGTGGCCTGAAAGGGAAATTCCAAAAGTTACAGAAGAAAAAGTATCACTGCATTGCCACTGTATAGCACTGTGACCTTAGAAAAATGTGGTCACATTTTTAATATTATTTTGTTTGGATTTTTTTACATAGGAGGCTATAGTTAGACTATTAATCTCATTTTGGTTATTGTTGGAGACAGTCTGTTAGCCAGGATCTCACCTAGTACAAACTTGCATCACTCTCCTGAGACCGATTCAGCTTCCCTGATTCATGGTGGCTGGAAATCTGTTGGGGTTTTTTTTTCCTCAGTTATCCTGTCCTTATTCTCCAAAGTGATCTGCAGGCCTGCTCCCTGTGAGGAGCCCCCCTTTTCCATGGCTTTGGGTCCACCAGTGGCATGCAGCTGGCTGGGTGTACACTCAGTCATTGGGGCTCTCCTCCACTCTCCAGTTTCAGCTTGGCATGGAAGCACTGTTTGGGTGGTGTCTAGCTCAAAGGTTTTCCTTGCACTTTGCTGTAAAGCAGCTCAGTTTCTGCTGTTATTTATACTGTAGCATCTTCCCTCATATACCTCAGGCTACTGGCATGAAGAAGCATCACTTAAAAAGTAATTTAGCAAATAAGTATACTTTCCCTAGGGTGCAAATAAGGAAAAGTTGTAGTAAATAGCTAATGTAAGCAAAAGGTGCCTGGGGGGAACCCCAAGAATCACTTCTTTGAAACCAGCAATAACTTCTGGTACTATTGGTCCTGAGGCAGCAGCAGTCAACATTGTTTAAAAAAGCTCCCTTATGGTGTACTCATTAATTAACTGCACTGTTTGTTGATTCTAGATTGATTCAGTTTGTTCTCAGGAGAGCAGTTTTGGAAACTCAGTAATGCCTTGATGCAGAATTTCATCTTCAGGCCCTAAATTCCCAGGATGCTTCTTTACTGGGACATATAGAAGATGAAGTAAAAAGGAGAATTTGTTAGACAAAAATGATAATCAAAATATTTTAAATTCAGATGTAATTTTTGAAGATTTTCCCAACAGAGCTAAAAAATTACCTGCAGCAAAGTTTGACTGACAGGCAGGCTTTATTAAACAGAGAACAAGACAAATGGCATGCAAAACAGATAGGAAAGTATTTGCTCCTAATTACTCGAGAAAGCATTTTAATTAAGTTGTTTGCCAATTAATGCCTCATTTTTAACATTCCATAAATATTTAAACGTGTTTCATAAACTTTTCTTCACAGGGAAACACTTGTGAATGTTGTTAAAGAGATTCTTTG
The DNA here is from genome assembly GCA_028020825.1 of Podargus strigoides. Taxonomy (NCBI): domain Eukaryota; kingdom Metazoa; phylum Chordata; class Aves; order Caprimulgiformes; family Podargidae; genus Podargus; species Podargus strigoides. Next base: position 36,919,475 of record CM051620.1, on the reverse strand, counting down.
GGATCTCGTGATGCAAGACACATTACAATTTAAGTTTTATTTGCTCTTCTTGGAAATAAATAAGCAAAGAAATATGTAATTTCATGTCAGAAATGATATATCAGTATGTCTATATAATATCTATATCAATAAGATATTTGAAATATCTTCATGTGAGGACTCTCCTTCTATTGTATGAATGAGAAACTAGGAAATTATGTTGAACCTGAACTAGAAACAGACTAGTGAAAGGCAAAAGCAAGTAAGTGTGGATACTTCTCCTTGTTTCATACTCCTTCATACTCATCACTCAGAGTTGTTTATAACCTGTCCCGTTACTAAAAAGTATTTCCATTAAAAAAAAAAAAAATTTAAGAAAAAATAAGAAGCAAGTGGTAAGAAGGGAAATCAGAATGATCTAAGTAGCACTGAGACTTGATTTTTGACTGCGTCGTAACCCATATGCAGCTATACCCTTTGTCTGTAGGGGGTTACTCAACCTACAAGCTTAAACCCTCTCTTCCTGCTTCTTGTTAAAGCAGAAACCTGCTCCTACACTTGTGTGCACCGTGAGTGGAAATGAAAGTACCCAGACTCACACTGCTGCTGTCTCCATCTCAGCAAGGCTCTGGTTTTCTGCATACAGAAAACAAATGCCTCTTTCTCCTCATATTTTAAAGCTTTCCTGTTTTTATGGAGCAGCTGACTCTTTATTTAAAACTACACACAGGCACTTTATATGTTTATTTATACATTCATTTGTTTTCCCCAGAACTTTCCTTACTCATTCAAGGTTTGTTTGCTCAAATGACCACAACTTCCCGTATCTCAGAGCTTGGCTTTAGATATTGAAACCCGGATCCTGCGCCACCCCCCTTTTGCTGTTGTTAGTCATTTATGCCTGGAAACAGGCTCTGTTTGATGATGCAGGAGAGAGACAGCCGAGACCTAAAATGCTGGTGGCCTGGATCAAAGGTGGCACAGGTAGTGGTGTTTATGCACAGATGGACAGAGGGACAGGATGAGATGCAGGGGAGGAGGATGATGCAGCTGTGAAGTCCACTGCTGGGTGAACCACTGTGGTCTCAGCAATCTCCAGGGCTTTCCCAGTCCTCTGGCACTCACTGGGTTACTTCTTGCAGAGCCTGGGTCCCTTCTGGGCCCCTGCCATCCAGAGCTGCTGCTCACCCTGTTTGCTGAACTCATGAAACAGCAGCAAACTCCCACCCCGGGGCAGGAGGGACCAGGTCTAGAAAGAGGCACTGTGATTGCACCTCCTTCTCACTACAGCGAAAACAGGCATCTGCAGCTTTCCAGCCATGACTGTCTAGTGGATATCACAGACTGTCAACTGTTTCTTCAACAGTACTTAACTTTAAAAGTTTCACTCCTAAAGGCTTGTGTCCTGGTTTCCCAGAAACAGACCCATGGACCAGCCATGGCAGGCCATGAGTAGACCTCAGTCAGCTGGGAGATCCAATCAAGGCAGCTGCCCCAAGCTGACTCACAGGTGTATCCCATAGCACTTAATGATGCTCATTACAAAAGGCGGGAGTTCAAGGAGGGTAGAGTTCCTCTTCCTGGGGCTCTGTCCTCTTGGCCTTCTGCTCCTGCTCCCAAGGACCAGGCTGAGTAGAACCTTGTACACTTTATGTTGATGATTGTATTAGTTTTGTTATTTCATGAAATCTGTTTCTACTTCAACCCGTGGGGCTTCTCCCTTTTTTCCGCTGATTCCCCTTCTCAGCTGGGGAGGGGTCACTGGGTGGTAGAACAACTGCTACAGTTTAACCCCAGGTACAGGCTAAATGTAGACAGGTTTGTCAATTTTTATCTCTAATCAAATTACAGCATGGTGAAGCCGATGAGTTCCACTGCACTCAGGTTTTTCTCAGTCTGTGCGTCTGTACCATGGAATCAAAGCCTAGAAATGATGTCTCCTGGGATATCTCAAGCCAAATTTATAACTAGCCCTCTCTTCTTTTCTTGCCCTTTTTTCTCTGTCTCCCCCAGTTCCTCACTTAGACTTGGGGCAATTTATATCTGCCATGAAGCAGCCCTCACCTGTCTATGGAGATACCTGACTTACAAGGACAGAATGAAGATGTGTTTGCAAAACAGAGTAATAATTTATTAATTAGGTTAGAGGGTAGCTTTTGCAACCAGTACTCCCAAAGTCACGAGGGAGTCAAACAAAAAGTTCCAACTAAAATTGTTTATTCAGATAATGCCTTTAAAAAGAAAAAAAAAACCAACCCTACCTATTCAAACTGTTCCTATTACGAGAAAGGAAGACCTCAAAGGAAATTTTCTCTAGCAGCAGAGTTTCTTTGTAACTTAGTCATGAAATAAAGTCTAGGAAGCCCGTTAAATTAAACAATTTTTCTGTTTACTGATTTTTACAAACAAGGCAAAGAAAGAGGTGACAGGCCCCTGAGAAGGAATGGGGAAAAAAAGTTGTAAGAAGCTAAAAAGCAGAGAGAAGCCCTATTAACAGGTAAATAAGATAAAGGACAAAGAGTTAGAATGATGATCTTAAAGGTCTTTTTGAGCCGAAATGTTTCTATGATTCTGTAAGGGAGTCTTGAGGCTGACTTAGGCTCCTGGGTGCTGCCATACTATGAATATAAGCAACAGCTTAGCTTTTCCTCTGTCTTGCAATACAAGGCAAAACTCTCAGAGGTTTTGCCTGTGGAGATGCTAAGGCAGGGCTCCTGAATATACGTCAAAATAAGCAGCACTCCCTTTTTCCTACCAACACTTCTATTACCCATCCCCCAGGAATCAGCAGCTTCTTTCCAGACTGCCTTCAGAAAGGGGCACAGATGGTCTCCACAAGGGTCCTTTAGCTATTCCGTATAGGTCACCTCTTTCTAGAGCAGCAAGACCTCCCTGACCAGGGAACATTTCTTGTCTGCTCTTTAGAGCACTGAGATCAAGAGCTGCAAGACTTGACCTACGCTTAGTAACAACATCTCACTGCTGAACTTAAAAAATTATGTACATGTAGCTACTCACAGAGAAAATGTACTGTTTGGCTAAATGGCAGGGGCTCACAATACCCAGTAACAGCATTTCACAGGGCATGCGATTCCTCCAGCTCCCAAGTCTGCGGGAGGAACTTGGTAGGGCTGGGGAGACTGTCCACTACTGTCCTCGCATTATGCATCTGGGAGAAGCAGATGTACTTGAGCTCAAAATCATGCCTCCACTTTGAGAACACATAGTAATAGTAGAAATAAATACACAGTAATACAACATTCACAATTTTTCATTTACCAGTGTCACATGGAGCAGCCTACTGCTGCCAGCAGGACAGGTGTACTGCAGAGAGGGTTACTGGAGCCTGCCTTTGTTGGGTACGGGGCAGTCAAGCTTTTCTTCCATTTGCTGGTTTGAATTTCAGCTACAAGCAAGACTGAGCTACAGTCTCAGGTGAAATGCAGGCACAGGAACATCTGTATCTGTATATCAAGCACAGATTTACCAGTAGGCAGACAGGCGGGTTTTAATGTCGGGCAATGCTTGTCTGAAGTCTTCCTTCTCCTGCAAGAGCTGTATGAAAGAGACAAGTCCTTTGCTTAAGGTTTTGTATTCAGAGTCTGGACTTTTCTGGTGGCAATAAGCCAAGAATTCAGGTTTTGGAGGGCTAACTTTGCATGGTCCTTCGAACAGAATGAAGTCATACACAAAATAACCAGTTTGAAAGGTTTTGATGAGGTATGTAGGAAGAATATTTCCTTTCTGTGCTCATGGATGTTGTTTTTCTAAACTTTGTTCTATCACTTGCTGAAATTCAACAAAATTCAATGGATTTAAGGAAAGAAAATCACAGTGTGTCCTTGTTAGCAAAGATCACCCAATAGTTAGTTTGATGGGTGAAGCACAGGATGGGAGCAAACCAGGAATCTTTGGCCCCTCTTGCACTTTTGTTACCTTTGTCTGAATTAAGGAAAGCAACTATGAGAATCTGGAGTAACTCCAAACATTTGCCAGCTGGTTTTGAATGTTCTCAGCTGTGTGTGCTGTTGGGTAATCTTAGACTTATTCTGTGCTATTTGTTGCTGCCAGATAGTGTTACTGTTTAATGACAGTGTCAGAAGAGGCAAAAGTAGGTCCAGCTTCTGAGTTAGAAAAAAGCCTCTGGTTGAAAGTTAATGCAGTCTGAAAAGAGAAAAAATTAATCCTCCAGTGTATTCATTTGGCTGCTTCTCCTAATACTTGTGGGAAAATAAACAATTTTCAAATCTTTAGTTTTTGTTTTCTTCCCTTCCATTACTAAGGCTAGTACTTTTCACTGATGTGAAAAAATCAAAGTCCAGACTGAAAGGCCTTTCAGAATTTCTATCAGATGAGTCCAATCACCAGGAGAACTTCTCTCAGTTACTTCCTTTAACCTTGCAAGAAGTTTTGGTGATTTTCCATCCAGGCTCATAGAATTTTTCTGATCTACTCCTAGATCCAAGTGGAAACTTCATAGGCAGTCAAATACTTCTGCTTTCTGAACATCTCTCTAACAGTTCAATGACCCACTATTATTCTCTCTTAAAAATAAGATACTCCATCTTGACCCCTAAGGTCTCAGTTAGCTTCTTCCCAGCACATGGTCTAATTAAAGATCTGATGGAAATTTTGCCAAGTTCTGTGAAAACTGTGCATCAGAATTTGCATAGAAAAGCCAATGTTTTTATTCAGTGAATTAATTCAAAACAGCTGAAACTTAGTTAAAAATACTATGGGTCTGTTCAATAACATACTTTAGTCTTTATCTAGTTTCATCTTAAAAAAAGTCTCCCCCTCAGTTTGTTTTTTTAAAATTTCTCCTTCAAATTCTCTTCACACTTTCAGCTAACACTTTGCCTTATAGAAATGTTCCACTCTCTTATTTTAAATATAGAAAGTAATCAATAGTCTGGACACTATTCACCTGTTCACATCTCTTTGGTCAGTCTGATCTGTGGTTACACCAAAATCTGTAGTTAGCTGCAAATAATTAGCTAATATTTCTAGAAATATCTAGCAAATCAGCTACAGGTTTTTTTGCTCTCAAGAGTCCAGAATTATAAGCCTGGTGAGAGCCATGTTCTTGTAGACTCAGACCTTCTAAAGTTAGAGCTTGTGGACATTTCTCCATGGCTTGATTCTATAGGAAAATAAAAATGTCACAAGCGAAGGGCTTTCCCAGAGAAGAATCATTTTGTCCCAAATCTCAGATGGTTTTGGATTGTTTAAATGCTTCATTTTGTTCCTTGGAAACAAACAAGCAAATAAATGTCAGTGCATACTCACTTCAAAAGCTTTTTTGATTATGAAGTTGTCATAAAGTCAAAAAATAGAAAGTTCCAGCATGTGGTTCTCCAAAAGTATTCACAGAGATGGCTTTTGAATCAACATATACTATTCCCACTGAACTGAGATCCTGTGGATCTGCTGGGTTTGGACTGGACCTGCTATTTGGTAGAGTGATGTAGATAGACCCCCCAGAACTGGTCTGGCTTCAAGGAAGCCTCTGCACAGCCTATGGCTTTGCATGCACATTCCTGAAGCAAGCTGGCTCTGTCTGGGTGAGATTCAGGGTTCTAGTCTTCTCTACCTCACCATCTCGGAGCCAGCCTCTTTTTTTTTTCCCACAGAAAGGCTACCTGTGTGCAGAGTCTGGGCAAAATACACAGTGTGCTTCTAAGCATGTCCCCTGCTCAGAGGACCAGGAACCTGGTGTGGACATACACCCAAGTATCAGTTTACACACAGCCTAAGCAGGGTTTCTATGGGCTGGAATAACCCTCATGACCATGTAATTGAGATAGTTTTGAGAAGTTCTAGAAGCACCCTCACAACTGACATTTCACTCTTGCCTCTAGGACACTTCCCATGTAACCCAAGTACCACCATGAAGGAGCACAATCATAGAATCACAGAATGGTTTGGGTTGGAAAGGACCTCAAAGATCGTCTAGTTCCAACCCTCTGCCATGTGCAGGGACACCTCCCACTAGACCAGGTTGCTCAAAACCTCATCCAACCTGGCCTTGAACATTCCCAGGGAGGGGGCAGCCACAGCTTCTCTGGGCAACCTGTGCCAGTGTCTCACCGCCCTCACAGTCAAGAATTTTTTCTTAATATCTAAGCTACAAGTTCTGCAAGAGGGACATTCTTTCAGAAGGACTTGAAATTGTAATTGTGTGCTGTCGTCATCTACCTGACACTAGCTTAAGAAATGAATAGTAGCCTTGTTCAATTAGAGCAAGAAAATGGTTCAGTACTGTGCTGTTTCAGCCCACTGCGTAGACACTGTGAAAGCTCCTGTGTTTGTCTGGTGCTCTGGAGATGTGCAGCTGGTGCAGGGGGTAGGATGAGCAGCAAACAGCTGCTCTCTGAGGTATGTTCCCCTCGAGACTGAACATATCTCTAGTCAGAAATATGTCAGGGAGTTAGTGCTAGCTGAACCAGAAGTCCCACCTAGATGAAACAGCCGTCAGGGACTGCCTGGCAGTGCTGCCAAGGGAGTCACACCATGAAGGGATGGAGAAGATAGTGAGCAGCCTGGGATGCCTCTGTGTGAGTGCAGCCTTGTGCTTCAGACCCTCAGAGTGTGGCCCATGTAGACAACGGGGATGGGCAATCCCGATCTCCTGCCAAAGTTTTCCTCGTTGCCCTGCTGCTGGTCCCTGGTGCAGGGGAGCTTCATGCCCAGCATCTCAGACCATTCAGTACAACCTTCTCCTTTGAAACGGTACTCTCAGTTGCTAAGAAAAAGCCCATGCATCCACTTGGAGTGCACACCAAAAGGCCTGGGGGGAATTTAGGGACCCATCAAACAAAGGAAATATGATGAACCTGAGCCACCCACGTGTCAGCTTCTATTCTGCCCCAGAAACAGAGGAAAAGGGAAGGGACACCTTCTTCACGTCCTGTCATTTAATAAACCTGTGCCTTGCTTGACTGCCTGAAAAGAGACTAAATCCCTGTTTTCATGAGAGATTTCTATAACCTGATGCTTGGGATTATTCCCATTAGTGATGTTCCCTTATTTGTCTGGGATTAAAATGTTGTGCCATGCCCCTGCTGACTTCTGGCAGTGTCCCTTTTAAACCCCACTCCAAGATATTTAACTCATCCCACTTACTGCATTTGGAGTCCAGTGACTTCCCAGTCTGAAGATCATTATCATTTTTAGCTGTAATAGTATACTTGGCCTGTAGGCCAAAATATAAACCTGACATAAACTGACAGTTTATCCTTCACCTTAAATGAGTACTTCTTTTGCCCCTGGAAGAAAGCTGGATCTCCCATGGAATAAATGCACCCTTTGGCAATTTTAGCTTTCATTCTGTATGTGCTTAGGTCAGTAGCAAAAGGACCTCTCTAAAGGTGTTGTGGCTCAACAGTAAAAAGAGTCTTTGTGAGAGGAAAAATGAAAATCCATGCTTAGCTTTGCTGTAGCATGCAGTTTTCAGTCACTAACTCACAGAATTACAATAAGGCTCCCACATCCTGGCTCTCATTAGAAGCAGCTTACAGTGGACCCACACATAGCATAGATTTACTTCTCATTCCTTTCTTGCTGGGCTCTGGTAGATAAGACTATTTAGTGTTGTCCATTTTGCAGAAATATAAAAGACTAAGAAGACACAGCATGTATTCTCCTTGTCTCTCAGCATGTCTCCCAGGGCCTCCTTTTTTTTTAAATTTCTTCACCTGCATCCATTGATATATAGACAAACACATGTCAAGATAAATCTTTCACCTTGTTCTCCACTGGCACATTACAAAGATAAGCCACCACTAGATTTTGATTAACTGTTTTAGAAGATCTTTTACTAAGTTATCCCCAACCCAAATCTCTTACTGCTGAGTGTAATTTGTTCCACATCCAGACAGCAAAAAATATCTATGTTCTGATGAAATGTGTCTTACATAAATTGAGAATTTTCAAGCTGATTTTAAAAACTAGGTGTTTTAAAATAAAAATAAAAAAAAAAAGATACTGAAGCATCTACAAGTTCAAAGAGATCCCCCATCTGAAACACTGTCTTTTAAAACCTGTCCCCTGAGTCTCTTAAGTGCATGTAGAATGAAAATAGCTTATCCTGTATCTGAGTATACTTGATTGCTCTCTGGAATTTGCTAGTGAAAACAGTTTTCAGAGAGCATTTGATATTTAAGCTTAGTTGCAAAGACAGGCACATAAATCCATTTTTATACGTCATCCACTTCTGCAGGGATAAAGATCAAAATCCTTAATATCCTTCTTCTAGCCCTCTTTAAACAGAGATTTACACACAGATTTATTTCAATTCCAGTTGATAATGACTTGTAAGAGTCTTGATGTCTTTGGAAAAATCAGCCTTGGCAGTTCTCCATTGACCCCCATAGTCAGGAGCACCATGTCAGCTTGAAAATGGCTTATTTGTGTGGCTGAAAAGAAAATCCAATCTACTTACATATTAGGTCAATTATTTAAATTAAATATCATCATAAGTCTTCCTTTTAAGTGTGCTTGGCATGATTTGGGTTTGTTATTCTCACAAAATATCAGCTAAATATTTATTGTATTGCTATTTCTGTTTAACTTAACCTGCTATCAGCACCGAGGGTTAATGGATTTACCTTCTGTGTTAAGGGAAACCTGCATGTGGCTTGTATTTCAGCTACAGTAAGTGGTACTATATTCATGAAATAGCAAAAAATTTTTGTGCAGCACAAGTTATTTAGAGGAGAAAAAAAAATCAGTATGATGTAGAAAATGACAAGAGTAAACATGGAAATTAACTCCTGGCATATCTTTTGTTCTGGGCTGTAATACTCATATTAAGATTGCCCCTTTTTAATAGCTTTCGAAAGAATTTCTTGCATAATGGCATTTTAGTCATCATGTTAATGTCAACAAACAAGGCAGATTAATGCTTATAATCCTGAGCTGTCTCACACTCTGCTTATTAGAACTGTAGGCAGATCTTCATTAGGATGAATGACATCTGAATCTATAAGCTCGTCACAACAGAGGCACCTTCTTGCTGTGGTGTCACCCTGCAGATGACAATGTCGGCCATTATGAATGACACTCCACAATTCGTTACTTCCTGCCTCAAATTGCAGTTAATCTTTCATCCAAACTGTACACATGTGCAGCTTTAAGTGGGCTATCACAGCAAGTACCCAGTAATGCTGCAAGCACATGGAGAATGACAGAAGGTAAATTGCTTGTCAGGAGGTCTGTATTTCAATTCACAGCATATTCCAAACACGTTGTGGTGAAAGCTCTCCACAACAGCTGCTTTCATTGCTAACTATTTTTGATGTAAATGTCAATAAAGCTCCAGGCCCTTTCATATTTTTGGCGAAGACTGTCCATCTTTCCCTATGCAGGCTGGCAGGTTGAGCTCCATTTATCTACTCTTAGGAACATGTCCTATAATAACGATTGTCTCTGGAGATCGTTTAGAGTGATTGAAAGCAGTGATTGGGACAATAGGCTGCTGAATTTCATTGCTGGATTGGGTTGACAGGTGACTGCTTTTATATCCTCTAATCTGGAAGAGACGGAAATAAAAACACAGTTATATCTAATCAACAGACAGGCATCTACCAACTGCAAATCTATACCTTCAGCTTACCCTTCTCATTGGAACAACTTAACCATGAATTATTACAGGACCTTCGAATTTCTTCAGTGGTCAGAGGGCTTTCAGAGGAAGGGAAGATGGAGCAGATGTGTTGCCTCACTAGAAATGAGAAGTAAGGAAGGAACAAATCACAGGCCATATAGCTATACCAGTAGAAACACCAGCTACTGCTTTTAGAAGCTGCAGGTGAGATCTTCATTTTGCTTAAAGAAATCCCTGGGTGCTAAAGAAAGAAGGAACGTAATTTTTAATCAGAGGACATGAAAGTCATGCATTGCTGATGAACTTTAACATACTGATTGTAACACAGTACTTTTTCATTTTTCTAGCTACTCCAGCATGCTCTGTCTTGCATTTCGGCAAAAGTTCTATAAATTCACTAAGCTTACTGTGGACTTTTTTTTTTTCTTTTATGAAGTTTGTAATTGACACACCAGTGGGTTTTCCAAAGGAGATGGGAAGATGATCAGGTAGAATTCTGAAAACACTATGGCAAACAGTCTGAAATATTCACTTCACACCAGCATCTGGCTCCTTGGCAGACCCCAAAGGCAGTTGTGCTGGCACCTTTGAAATTCCCTGTGAGTCTGTGTAGTTGCCCATGGTTACATGACAGCTGGGCTCTGGCTTCCTCATCCTCCCTGCTACCACATCTCCCCCACCTCCATTCACCTTTGCTTCTGTAAAGCATATGCACTTCTGCCCATTAGTGATGCCCGGGTCACATCCATTTTTCCCCTCTTAGTTGCAGATTAAGGGGTAGAGGGCACGCAAGGGTTTACCCTTGCCCATCTCCTTTTGTCTTAATCCACATTGATGTAGTTTTGTTCCCATTTTACACTGATTTGTATTAACATGAATCTCAGTCTCTACAATACTGAGCAGCTTTCTGTAGCTTTAGGTAATGCTGACACAAGTTGTGAGAATAATATGCAAATTTTCTTCAGAAAGAGAAAAGGAAACAATTGTCTCCAATTCTTGAATAAATATTTGTATATACTCTTGCTTGGCTAAGTGGCTAATGGGTCACCAAAGCAATCCTTTCTGGTTTAAGACCCTAAAATCAGTTCATAATCTTTAAAACTCAATTAAAAGTATAAATAATGGGTACCTTCTGTCAGATCCTGGGTGCCAGCGTCCTGGTTTTTCAGACCTCTGCAAACCAGGGATAGAAATACTTCATGTATGGAGTATGGAATGCCAAAGAGCATTACAGCTTTCCTTTTTAATGAGGTTATTTTTAATAAAGGAGTAAAAGAATCCACTTGAAATTTTGAAAAATGTAGGCAAAAAGGATATTACAGATTTCTTTAAATATCTTGGTTAAACTGACAGACTATAAAGAACAAAAGGATATTAAACCACAAAGACGTAAGGAGGGTCCCAGAAGAGAGGATACATGAAACAAATAAACCACACTTAGTTTACATACAAACGTTCAATTTCTATGCTATGTGTGGTTAAGACTAAGGAAGACTTTAACAGTTGGGTTGGGAGAGTCTAGCAAAAGTAGTCCATTTCCCACAACTGATAATGTAGCTTTCACTCAGGCTCTTTCCTCATCCTTACCCCAAAGAAAGTTGTGCGTGAATCCAGACCTCGGATCAGCTCTTTTTTCTTCTTTTGTTTTCCTGTCCATTTTTCCTTTAAAATGGTACCATTTCTTGCTAAAAAGAAAACTGGATGAAAGATTTATTGCATTGTCAAGAAATGCACCAAAAGTCAGCAAATCTGTAATATTTAGAAGTTAGGAAGCTTTCTGCATGCAAGAACATCCACTAAGACATAAAAATAAAAACTTACTGAGTTTCACTACATCACTACAGAGCCAAAAGCACTATAGTCATAATACAGAATCCTGTTTTAATTTATTATTAAAAATAAATAAATAAATAAATATTATTCACAGAGGTACTGAAGTACATGAGCTTCACATCAGCAGGGAGAGGATTACCACAGAAAGGCACTCAAGGAAAAGAAAGGAAAGGAAAGGAAAGGAAAGGAAAGGAAAGGAAAGGAAAGGAAAGGAAAGGAAAGGAAAGGAAAGGAAAGGAAAGGAAAGGAAAGGAAAGGAAAGGAAAGGAAAGGAAAGGAATACTGAATTACTTAAATGTAAAGGGAATGTTAAGTCACATTGGTCATTTGTAGAAGCATGATTGTTCCTTCAGTTAATATTTTTAAGAAAACTATTGTACAACTACTTGCACTAATTGTTCTTGGATTAGTTTTGTGGGCAAGCTATGAAAGAAATCTGTCTCTGGTCAGCCAAGGCAATTGTCTATTAATTTGGAAACATTTTAAAAGTGAAGAAACTGTTTACTGGCTTGCTTTTTGTTTTATGTAACTTCCCAGAACATGAGTTATTGTCAGATGTCTTTTGTAACCAACTTTCACCTCGATTCTCTCTGCTTAGCCAGGGAGATACATGAAAGATTTGACATATGGTCTCATATACATTGAACAACTTAGGTTTGCTAAGATCTTTTGTAAAAATGTAATATTAAGCCTGATTCTCTGCTCTGCAAATTGTCACTGGAAGAAGCAGGTAAAGGTGTGTTCCATCTTTATGAAGGTGGAATAAATGTTTTGTGCGAGTCAAAAAACTTACTGACCGAATCAGTTGAAAATTGTGTACAGTCCCTCGAAACAGACATTTCACTCTGACTCACACATGAGCAAGTACTTTGACTTCCATGGTTTTGCCACAGTATCAGATAAGGGGCGAGTTCAGACAGTAGGTGTAAAGTGGTGTCAGAGCCTCTTCAGGCCTTTTGCTCAAAGGTACAATTCATTGACCCAGAAGGAATCCTGCAGAAAGTATGAACACAAAATACCTTTTCTCACTGACAGTGTCATTCCCAGCAGACTTTCCTCTTGCCTCTATCAGACTCTGGAGGTCCTTGCTGGAAGGTCTAGGTCTAAAGAGGCCTGAGATAAGCAGCTGTAGAGTCTGCTATGCAAAGACTCTAAATCAGAGAGGTCTGTGTTCTCTAGACACCTCCCTCTTTGTTCAGAAATATACATATTTTAAATATTTTCTGCTTCTGAGAGTGCCCAGAACTGCCTCACCAGCTGGTGCCCACTGAAGCCCAGTTGAACAGGGCACAGCAAAAGCCTTTGTAGGGTCAGGTCCAATATCTATGTTCAGAGCAATTTGGACATGTCAACCCAACAGGGCATGGCAGAATGGCCAAACAGAAAAGCCAACAGACTTGAACAAGTTCTGTGCAATGGGTAATCTGTGTTCCTTGAACTGTTGGGAATCAAGCTGCATCCCCTTGACAATGCTATAACAACCAAGCCCCAGGAATGTCTGGTAAGACAATGTTTATTGCACAGGTCATTTTAAGTGTGAAGTACAAGAGGAAGGCCTGAAGACTGAAGGGGGATGCAGTTCAACCATCTTGTCTCCTGAGCACAAACTGTACCATTGATGGATGTGTTCCTAGAACCTCAGCTGTATCCTACTTATCCTTCAGGGTTGATCTGCATGTCCACAGCAGACACAGTCAGGTTTTCTGAATGTCCAGTGTGTCCCAGGCAGAGCTGATAGCCCAGACAGGCTGCCAAACATCTGGAATTTCTAGGCAGATTTTCAAGATCCTTAAACTATCTGGACAAAATTGCTGGCAGGAAAAGAGAATGCATCAAGGGACAAGTTCAATATATGTCAGCCTTTCATAGAGTTCCAGTTAAGAACAACATGATTTTCTGTATGGAGGCCTAGATCACATAGGCTGCCGCTGAACTGCGTATTGAGTGCATATGTAGTATAACTGGAGAGAAGGTGAATGTATTGAAACGTTGAAACTTTGCAGTGGAAGGAGAAATACACTCTAGCAGAACTCAGATCCTAAATGCAATTGACAATATTATGTTTTACGTGAATTTTAAAGCCTTTTTTTCTTTAAATTATTTTTTCTCTAAGAAGGAGAAGATCCTACATATGACTTGCTGTTTCCAAAATTATGGTCTCTTCCTTATCTTCATCCTATGTTATGTAGGTTGATTTTTCATTGTTATGGCTTAGACAAACCCTCTCTTGAACAAACTCTATGCAGAACCCATTCAGTAAATATTTACGTTAAAATCACTGTCACAGAATAAATGTCAACCAGGACTAGATGACATTCTTGGGCTTTTGCCGAGGTATCAGTAGGGTAGAATATGTCAGGAAATGTATCTGTGCACTCCTCTCCTATGGTGAAAAGAACCTGGTATCTGTTGAAGATTTTGAAATATCAGTGTTAGTAAAAGCCTAATGAACTATCCTCCTCACCAGAGGAGCTAAGATCTGATATTGCTATTGTTAACAGAGATTCTCCTTCAGTAGTTGCAGGTCTTATGTTTTTTTCAGAATGTCATTCAATTTTAATTTAATTTATCCCATGTAGCATTTGGCACCTCACTGACATAAATTAGGCTCAGTGGAAAGAGAGAGCGGGGCAGCTCAGGGGTGTGAATCTTAATGCACCAGCACAAAACTTAATCAACCTAAATTGTAGGGCAGCTAGATTGCTGATTTAGTCACTTCAGTTACGTGTATAAAGTTAAATGGGATGAACCATTCCGTTAGGTCAAAGTCAGTGTAGATATAAACCTACTTCCCCACTCCCTGGCATACTAGGGTGTCATGCACTGAGCTGATGTGAAATGTTATCATCAGCCCTGAAGAGTGGGTGGTTTATAGATATTCCATAATCTGTGAAGCACTGTGTGAAACAGCAGCCTGATGCACAGTGCCAGATCTACAGTTTTCTCCTGAAAACGTTTTTCTGAGGAAAGCCAACAGTCCTGACCTTTCCAGGTTTGGAACCTACATGAATAAAAACAATTTAATATAAATATATTGTTTTTAAATTATGTCTGATTAATGTTGTTCTTCAACAGGGTTCACAATGAACAACTTCAGTAAGATATTCATTGTGTTAAAAAGAACTCTGGCTTCTTAATATTTTAAGTAATCCAAAGAATGCTCTAGGAGACTGACTTGAATGTCTGATAATAGTCTGTGTCAGGAATGCTGTATCTGTACTGTAGTATAGGAAAAGCATGGGGGTTTTGGAGAGCGTATTTGGCTTGCAATATTACATGAATAATTAATCTAAACTTCTCTTAAAGAGAAAAATGTCACAAGCAGTGCAGCAAATCTTTGATATATGAGAATATGAAAAAGTCTGTTAGGCAAAGTGTGTAATAAGGTCCTTTTATTTACAGTAAAGTGACTTTTAATTGTCTATAATTTTCCCCTTTAATTGTTCACAATGGAGGAGTTAATGTTCGAGAGTGGAGTTCCAATTAGCTCACATCAAAAAGTCAGAGTGAGCATTTGTCTCCAGAAAGGTGTATTGCTATCCCGCAGTTCCTGCAATTCAGCGTAGTGTCAGACACGTGTCCTCTGAAACCTCGAATCAGCTTACCGAAAACACATCTACCACGGTCTTACAACAAATCGTTGAGGAAGCAAATTTATGCGATAGTGATTGACTATTACATAATTAAATGTGATGGCATGAGGTATCAGAGTAACATGTAAAATTTGTCCATCGCTATATGTTATGTAAGGGATGACTCATCCCTGAAAATATCTCAGAGAAGAGGTGCAACTCAATCATCTTCATGCCAACTGCACCTCTGACATGATTATTGCTCCTTTGTAAGCAGCTGAGTTCTTTTCTAGTGGCATCATTAATTTGTGCTATTATAAGGACAGTATGAAATTTATGAAGACGAGTTGGCATATAAATACACATCCAGAAGGAACGTGAAAAGGAAATACTTTGAAGTATGCATGATTTCAGGCATCTATTTCATTGAGAAGGGCATGTCTGGAAAAGATCATTCATGAAAATGTTCCAAATGGTGATTGCTGGGGCAATGGTGGGGTTTTTTTGTTTGGTTGGTTTTTAAATGTTTTATTAGTTGCTGTCGTTCACATGATGGTAAGGAAAAAAATGAAGAAATGTGAAAGGATAAGCACAAAACTGACAGTCTGTCTTTTCTAACATTGGTAAATACACTTACTGTTCTGATATCCTATAATATATAGTTACAATGGGAATATCAATTGGTTTATCATTTCACACACTTGGAGAAGGTGAATTTGAAGTCTTAGCTGGAACAGAACATTGCAAGCAAGCAACATGCAGTCTGTTTTCATGACTAGATAGAGATGTGACCTTGTAAAGTCTGTAACCAGACCACAGTTTTTGAACCCAGCATAGGTCTGTGCTGGAAATGTGCTGGAAAACCCAAATATTTCACTAGTTTGTTTGATTGCAACATCCTTATGAAGTTTTCCTGCTCTGCTGGTCAGTCACTTTAAGGTTATATAGACAGAGACTGGAAACGGAAGAAACATCAGATAGAAAGCTTTAAGTTACTAATGCTGACAAAGTTTTATAAATGTGCTGGAGAATCCCATGACCCACTCAGAGAGAGAAAAGTCACCCTGAGTGACGCGTCAGGAAAAAAATGTAAAACACAGAGAAATTCCAGTTGGGTTCTGAAGTTCACAATGTTGTGCCTGGGTCTCAGGTGGACCCTGTGTGAAGCTGAATCATAGCCTAACAAAACAAAGCTGTGCTGTATGCATATCCATAATAATCGACATTATCTATTTATCACTGCTTGTAAGGGCTTTCATTTTCAAGAGATGTACTGGAATCTGATTAGAATTAATGATAAAAATATGGGAGAATAGGCGTCAATGTTTCAGGCATACTGGGTTTTTTTTAAGGACATAAGACAGCGTAAGAAAAATTTTCATGCACTTCTTGCATCCTGCTGGGGTATTGCTGAACCTTTTGCATCTTGAGTGCTGTGGACATCACCAATAATGCATTTCAATTATTTTAGACTAACAAAGCTTGCATGGGTCAGAAAGACCAGGCAACAGGTGCTTGCAGAGATAACTTGGAATGGGTTCCAGGTTCCCCACAGAACAGTGAAAAAGTTCAAGAGCCACGAAGGAGAAGTGGCAATGAGATAGCTACCTCCTTGCTCAGTGTATGGGTGTGGATGAGTCAAATGAACACACAGCAGGAAGCTAGCTCCTAATTTTCCCAGCACACAGGCTTGTGTCTATTAGCAATTCCTCCTCACTTTCATGCAGGCACAAAAGTCTGTGCTGTTTAGCCAGCTGCTGGCAGGATGGAAAGTTGGGACAGGGAG
This sequence comes from Podargus strigoides, assembly GCA_028020825.1. Taxonomy (NCBI): domain Eukaryota; kingdom Metazoa; phylum Chordata; class Aves; order Caprimulgiformes; family Podargidae; genus Podargus; species Podargus strigoides. Next base: position 36,902,698 of record CM051620.1, on the reverse strand, counting down.
GGAAGTGCTGAGGTGAGAACCCTTGCTCTGGGATGGTGGGGCGGTGCTGTCAGAAGTGAGCAGTCGGCACCGCAGACAATTGCGAGCAGAGGGGAGAGCCCACACTTCTCTCGTGGCTCCCTTTGATGCCTGGATCAGATCCTCTCTTGGACCAGAAAACTCTAACACCTCTTCTGAAATCAGCTCCAATTGGTGATGAGCTACATCTGGCCTGTGAAATGAAAATAGCAAAACCTTTGATGGAGTCCAAGTTAAGTGGATCTTCATCATCTGCTTAGTCTACTTTTGCCAAGATGAATGATACTATGACAGTATTCTAATAATTTCTGAGGTGGATTCCCTCCTTTTTTCATCCATCTGAAAAGAACAAGCCACAGACACTTTGAAAATTTACTGCTCTGTGAGGGAGGAATTTTGTTCTTCATTTCAAATACATGCGTGGCATTTCACTCACTGAAATGGAGCGTTACATGTGAGCCTGATTCAACATCAAAATACAGACCTTGGTGTTAAAAGGGGGATCAGATTTTTTCACTATGTCACAATGCCTGCTTTTACATCATTTATAATTCAACGTTTTTCCTGTAAGCAGTTGTTATATGTGACAGGACTTGGGCATTTTCTTTTCAAAGAATTTTATCTGTGGATGAACTAGCCTGAGTCACAGAAAGAATGGTCTCCCTTTGCTACCTCTACCAAAAGGCAAATAAAATCATATCTTTGCTAATATGGTCACAGCTGAGGTTACCAAACAGAAACTTTGGCATGTGGAGGGCAGCTGTACAATGATCGTTTGTGCTATTCTGCAAATTTGCTGGAAAGCATTAGATTTCTGTACTTACCTTGCAGTGTATTGACTCACCGAGTGCTGAAGATAACTGTTAAATAACTCTGACATAATTTTCCATATATCAGTCTTTCAGTATATGAGAAGATATTCAGCAGCCATTGAAAGCAGACACCAGAGGCTTGCTTGCTGCAGTACTTGTCTGTTGCAAGCACAGAGCATGTCAGGACTCTGCTCCCCTCCCAGCCTTTCAGTTTCAGTGTAGGTCCCAGTATTTTTCCGAATGAGGTACCCAGATATTTAGATAGGGACAGGAAAACTCTGCCACCTCCTAGATATGAGAGGGTAAAACCTCCTAAAATCCAAACTTGTCTCTCCCTCTGGGCTTGGCCATGAGCGGACTTTTCATCTTCCCCAGGTCTGCAGAGCATGCAGAGAGCATTTGCTTCACAACACACAATTCACTAAGTTAGAGTAAGACTAAAGCCATGAGAGGCCAAGCAAAGCAAAAAAGCCAGACGGCTGGCTTTTTGCCATGGAGCCAGTTTATCTCAGCTCCCCATGTTACTGAAAATAAAGAGTTTTACCATCCTGCAAACTAGCAGCTGAACTGGCTTTTCCTTTCCTCCCTCTCCCTTGCAGTCTGATGTCTGCCCTGGCTGATTAAGCACCAGCAGCTCTTTCCTGATATGGGAGAGTGGAATAATGCTGTACCCTGTCACAGATTCCAGTAATGGGGTGTTTCTTTTCCTGCATCAAACAAAATCATGTTGAGCTTTGTTTTCCTTCAGCTGATATGTAAGAAACCAGAGGAGGTGTCCGATTTTCTAAATACCACTTCTGGCACTATCTTTCCCCCTTATCCAGCCTCTCACCAGATTTAATTCTTCTATTTTCCTCTCTCTTTTTGCTTCTGTCTTCCCTTTTCTTTCCACTTTCTCTTCATGTTCACTCTTTCTTCATCTCTTACCTGAATACCTTCACCTCCTCCAGACCCACCTTCAGGCCCTGTCTCTCTGAAGTAATATCTGAGGTGCTGCTGGCCGTCCCTGTCCTGTAGTGACTACAGTCATGGGCTTTACTTACTTCCTCCTGTCTTAAAGGCAGAGTGTATCCAGTTTTCAGGGTTGTGCTATTCCTTTTTAAAGCTGCCTTGCTGCAGCTACGTGTCAGTGTTTCTCCTGGATCATGGTGCTTTTTTGATGCCGTGAGCCAAGATGCCATTATTTAGTGTTGCTAGATTTCATCCAAACTGTTTTTAGGCTTTCAGGGCCCAGTTGGTGGGTCTGAAGATGTGGATAAACACTTTGAAGAAAGAAATGATAGTTTTGAACAAATCAGGTTTTTGTTAAGCTATAACCTGCTATAACGCAGCCTCCAGCAATGGCCACAGAAAAGTCTTCTCCCAAGTCTGGCCTTCAAGAAGTCTGAAACAATGGTATAGATAGATGGTTAATAGCTAGCTATGCATTGCATTTTGTTATGGAAAGGGAAAATACAGAGTATTTTATCACTAGGATTATTCAGAGACAGATTTTAGATGAAAAGACTAGTGATTAGTCTCGGTTTAATCACTAGTGGGAGATAGTTCACATTACCAAATGATGTGAGGCTTCAGCAGAAATGACAAACTGTGTTCAGAGAGGTCCAAGACTCTGCCAGCATAGCTGGAGACTAAATCACCTTTCCTCTTTATAGTAGATTGAGTTGTCCTTCCAAATCAGGGCTAAGGTCATTGGCAGGGCAGTCTGAGAATGAGAGCATCTGTCTGAAATATACCTGGACTGTGGATGTATTCAGAAATTCAATTTCTGACACTGCCAGTCCCTTGACCTTCACGAGCACACATGCTTACCAAAACATATGAAAAGGGAGGGGGGGGGGGGAAGAAAAAAAGCCTGGATATTTTTATCTGACTTCAGCTTCAAACTCCTCCGAATGGACCAGCAAGAGCTGCTGGATAGCATACATTACAGAGCCAAAAATACTCATGTGCCATGGAGAAAAAATAAATGCATTTTATCTTAATTCTAGCATAGATGCTCCGTTTCCTTTCTTTATATGCACACATCACTCTGCCTGCAAATTATTTGAGGTCCCCTCACACTCTGTTGATGACAGCTAGACATTTTCTAAAGCCCTTGAGAATTCATGCCTTGGAGTAGAAATACTGAAATCACCACACCAAAAAGACAAGCACAGGATCCCTCGATACATGTTTGAGCATTTTTTCCCCACAAGTTGTCGTTGAGAGGGATGCTTTGCATATGCTGATGATGTATGGGCTTCCAACCACCTGGGGAGCCGGTGTCCCTCAAAGCCGAGCGGGGCTGCCCAGTCTCGGGGGGCCACAGTGCTCTGGAGGGCTGTGCTCGCAGGGGCTACCTGCTTCAGCTCCGTGCAGCGACAGTGAGAGCCATATGTGGAGCTGCAGGAAAACAGATGCTGTTTTTCCATTTGTGAAATCAAGTTGTTGGAAAGTAGTCAGCTTTCCGATGTACGAGAGAGAGCTCATCTGATCAACCTGCAGAGAGAGTGTGAGCTTAGCTTTTTTTTTTTAAGAAATATTTGACATTTCTGTATTATTGCTAACTGAAAAGGTGTAAGAAATAATGGTATGGAAATAATCAGCAGATAAATAGTATTGATAAAAGGCAAATTTTTGATGGCTGAAAATGGAGCCTGTGTTATTCATAAAGAAAAAGGGTGTGCAACCTGGTCTTTAGCTGCCAGATCTGCTTCCAGGCATACATCTCTAGATGTACAGTAGGTTTACTGTAACATCTTGATTTTTTATATAACAGGCATAACTACCCAGTTAAATTCTTCTTATCCTCAAAATAATAACATTATGTCCGTGGAATGAAATTAAGAGAGTGTCCTGTTATCAGATGAGCATCAAACATGTTTATGTTACTCCTACAATAAATAGCTTTCAGTTGCTTATTACAGACTGAAAATAAGTGTGCTATGATAGCAAAATGCCTAATTTTATGTCTTAAAAATAATCTGTTTATAATCCAAAGTGGTTTTCTAAACCATTGTGACATAGTGAAACATAAATTTATATAATTCATTGTCCTTTAAACGTACAATGTATTTTATCAGAAATGCAAAGATTTAAAGTATCAGCTTGCTCCAGTGGCTCCAGACTGATAAAAAACTTCTTTTCTGTTACTCTGATTAACAGGACTGTTTAAGATGCTAGAAACAAACAAAGAAGACTTACTGGAAAACAGCAAAGAAAGTTGAGTGTTATTTTACCAGGATTATGCTGTGTAAGAGTCTGTGCCAAGATCTCTAGGATATTTTGTCAGCATGTTAGGATCCTTCACATTTCTCTGCAGCATATCTATTTTGCACTATTTTGGAGCTATGGGAGTCTGTCCTGCCTTTAGCATCAATTCTACCTCTTTTCAGCAATACACCTCTTCCGTTAAATGTATAAAGAACTTATATTAGTTGCTCAGAATTACAACTTGGATGTCTAAAATAGATGGGGTAGGAAGTATGTAATCAGAAGTCAGATTCCAGCCTGAATTTGTGTCAGAGGGCAAAAATTATTCTGAGACTAACTCCAGAAGTTTAGCAGCATGCAAACTTTTTCCATGTTTTCTGGATTTATTTAATAAAATAAATTGTATCTCACTGTTGTGCTGAAGTTCTCCTTAAAGGCGAGGATGATGGCCACGCCAGTGCAGACATTTGTATTCAAACATGGGATCTTGTACAAATCATAAAAGGTGCAAGAGTTCTACTTACTTTGTCTTGACTCTTGACCAACAATATTACACAAATTATATAAATTAGGTAAAGTCTATGGTAATGGCTGGAACCAATAGTCTTCTAGCACAATAACAATTTTGATAGGAAGGATAAAGATCACCTTTGCAGGGAAGGGAGAACTTTCTCTGGAGCTGGTCTTAGACCAGCAGTAAAGCTTTCCAAAGATTTAAAGAGCATCGAACCCAACTCCTTGCATTCAGAGAGCAAGGCACTTCTCACTGACTTTGCTTCCAGTGACCACCCATAAGTGTACTCTGGGGAGGTCTGCATGGCACTGTATGCCAGTTTATCTATTTGTCTCTCTTGAATACACACATACATGCAAACTTGCCTAGAACTAAGATACTGTGTGGAGGCACAGAGGCAGGATGTATAATACATATTCTTGTTACCTTTAAAAATAAAAAAAATACCGTATAGCTTCACACTCTGCAGAAAGGAGAAGAGAACAAACACAGTGTGTCAGCCATGCTGCTTCATGTGCTGTTGGATGCTGGTCAGATGTTAAGATTAAGAAAGCAGTTCAAGAATATAGAGTGACAAGAAATCTGTACAGCTGAGATTTCTCCAGCTGCACATAACATCCAAAAGCAAATCACCCTTGTTCTTGTGATTTTCAGTGGCTTTGTCAAATCAGGAGGAAATGCAAAGTGAATATTCAGAAGTGTTTTCTTGCAAGTGGTATACCTTCATCCAAACTCTCAGATTTTCCATTTCAGTCATTCATTTGATGAAATTAAGAAATGTGATTAGAAATGGGAGCAGTGTAATACATATACTTTCCTTAAAAAAGCAATTTCAGGTATAGGCTATATGCCTTATTCCACAAATAGAGGACACTCCACCCCCGAAAAAAAAAAAGTACTAGCCTGGTCAAGTAAAATTTGATGGAGAAAAGCTTCTGAAAGTAGCTGCATCTGTGACTGCCTGAATGCACGAGCACATCAGAGATCTGGAGTGTGTCATATGTGAGACTGCATGAAATGCACTGCCCTGCTCTTGTCCACATCACTTTTAAAAGTGCTTCCTTTGCTTGGTGGCAATTCTGTTTTACATGATAAAATATCTGTGGAAATTTTGGAAATGTGGCTGATAGGTAAGGTTCACAGATTAGTAGTTTTTTCTCAAAATATACCCTTATCTCAGAGTCCAAATCTTTCTTCCTTTTCAGCAGTTGTAGCTTTAGTAGCTAATTAAAAGTAATTTTTTAATGAAATTGTGTCCATCCCAAAAATATGTGAGAATTTAAACTATCCCATGGATAAGTAGCTACCCTTGTGTCAGACTGGGCTGAGCATGGTAGGTAGAACCGCTAACGTCTCCATCAGAGCACAACTCTATGAGCAGTCAGTGCCAAGTTACTGCTGATGATTAATTCTGATTTATAGAAGTACTCTTGACCTTGACTGCAACTGTTAAATTTTGGGTTTTATTGTTGCATGTGCATGGGGTTGGTTTTTTTTTGGTTTTCTGGTTTAACTTTACATCATGTTGGTTTGTTGGGTTTTTTTTGTCTAATAAGGAATAAAGGAAAAACAGTTTGAATCATGTGTCCTGTTGTGGGGACCAAGTTAATTAAAATCCTGATGTATATATACAGCTGATACTCCTCACCCTAATGAAGAACATTAATTCTAGAACATGTGTGGCTGTAGTCACATTGCTACAAATTACTGGACTCTTTCCTTTATCTGTTTCCAAGAAAGTCTCCCCTGGTTAGTTAGGAAAAAAGAAAAATATGATGCCTTAGTTCTAAGCAGCATAAATTACATGCATCAATCAGAGGAAGCTTAAATTAAAATACACATTTGGCAAACAAATATGAATATGTTGATCTCATCTGTGAATCAAAATGATTTAATGCCAGTACTGACCCCCCACTGATCAACATGAAGGTCACTGCAAACTGCTTGATTCTCATTGAGAAATGTTGTTGTGTCTGTTAAAGATGCAGTTTTCTACATTCCCTAATGCTCAATCTAACTGGTAATTCCAATGCAGCAGAATTGATTTATTCTAGAAAGAAAATACAGGATTCATTTTTTTTTATTTATGTAATCCAAAACAGATAGCTAAATTAAAATGTTAAAAAAATACATGTGGTTTATAGGTCTGGGCTGAAGGTTTTCCAATGTGCTTATGATGTTTTCCAATCTAGAGGAATACTATTTGTTAAATAGAATGCTACACCTTTCAGATACCAAGTGATCATAAATCAGTCTTCCCTTATCATCCCGTTCATGCTTTCTGGCTACAGGAATAACTAGTTGTTTGACTCAATTATGAGGCAAAATGTTGCTATGAATGGATAATCCAAGGCCAGCTGGGTTGTCATTGCTCTCAAAGGTCTCAAGCAAACAGATGAGTAGGACAGTGGTCTTACTGAAACTTGAAGCAGTCTTTGCTTTTTATAATGTCTTTGCCTGCAGTGAAAACATCTTTGAAGTAGGGCTGGAGAAAGGCAGCATGGCACCAAGGTAGATGGCACCAGGGAAGGAGAAGGGCCATGCCATGGTACAACGGTATGCAGGCTCAGCAGCTCCTGTCACTAGGCTTCAATGCAGCCCCCAAAGGGAGCAGAAGCAACAGGGACCAACTTCAGATTCCACCCTTGGGGACAAAGTCCTCAGTGAGACACAGGAGAAGAGATCAGTCCAGGAAATATTTCTTCCTGCATTAGACTTGATGGATATAATCTAGGAGGTTTAGATATATTCATGTGTGTATGGAAATGGGGTTTTCTCATAGGTATGCATGTTTTTGCATTGTTGTTTGTGAAGAATTGCACATCCTAAGTAAACATTTCACACCTCTCTAACTGGGGACTACACCAGTGGTGAAAGCCAGCTTCTCAGTTCTGCTAAAAACCAGAGTCCTTTGTGGTTACAGTGTGAAATTATGACTTTCAGTATCCAAGACTAAACATTTTTCTTTCTTAGATAGTCTTAGATAGTCCTTGCCAGTCTCTGTACTTAAGATTTTTTTCCATCAAAGGATTTTTGCTATTTGTTTCCCTCTTTTTCTCCATGTGGAGCTGACATATTCTCCACGGCTATTTAACAATCAGGGCTTACCTTCTAAATTTCCCAACAGTCCACCTGCAGTATGAAAAACTTTTAGAGCGTACTCCAGTTTAAAGTGTCTACTGGGAAAAAGCAGTATGCTTAAAAATGCATTTTGACAGGAACAGATCAGATGTGCACTATGGAGAAAAATCCTTTTGAAATTATTGTTCACCTTGAACAAAGCTTAATTTGTGAATCTTTGGATTTCAGATGAGCAGAAAAAATAATTAACTCATTTTTTTTTCTTAATAAAATAAAAGCATCAAAAGCTCATGCTCCTTTAACATTCCAGTGCAAGTCACAAATAAGCTGTTGGCATCCTGTAGTTTATTTAGGTCTCGCTAGCCTTACTGAAATTCTCAAAGTATTGCAGAACTATGATTTACTGAGGGATGATACTTACTTTTCTGCTCTCCCTACCACATAAAAACGCACTACATAATGTAATAAAGCACAAAATTATGAGAACTGCAGTTTATCACACATCTTTAATTACCTTCTCTACCTGCCATTTGCTTACACAGTTTCCTTCCTTGGTCCAGCAGCCAAAAATCCCTGAGAAACCACAGGTAGCTTCTATTACCAATTTTGAGGAATTGGATATAGAAATATTTTGAGTCTTTCTATGCAAAGACACTTTTGTTATTCTTCAGCCCTGCGTACCTGTACATAGAAGTTAAGGTGGATGGCTTAACTCTCATTTAGTCTCTGAGGCATCTCTCAATTCTAGGGATTAAAAACACTGATGCTTGCTTTTAAAATTGGAGAGGAGGTAACTGTGGCTTGCAGGGTGGTGTCAGGCACTTGCTTTAAGAGCAAGGCATGTTGGAATAGCAAGCCACTGCAACAGTGGCCTGGACTGCTATTGTAGACACACCTCAGTAAGGAGAGGAAGTAGATATACCTGATATGCAAATCTGTTCTACACTTCAAGGCAGAAAGGCTTTTTCAATGAAGAAATCAAACAAGAGAATCCACCTGTTATGACAAAAAGAATTATGGCATTGTTAGACCACTCCTCCACACCTCGAGTTGCTTCACATCAAATTCTTCTGAGACAGACCTTGCCACAATGCCTCGGAAAATTTCAATGTCCATAAGTTTTAACATTTTTGACAAACTGGAAGGTCAGGAAGTTTATGTAAAGAGCAATTTCCTGATCTCAGTTTTAATTAAAACCAGATATCATAAATGTATGTAATGCTCTTTCCAGCTCCGTATCTTCAAAGCCAAAGTTTCCCCACCATCTAGCTGTCAGAAAAGTTTGGACATTGGTTATTTGCTAAAAGTCACGCGCTGTTGTCTGCATGGAATCTCTTTGGTTCAAACTAGTTCTGCCCCTGATACTGGGGAGTGAGCAGGTCTCACTGTTCATCAGCATTCATGAGCGATTGACTTCAAATGAAGTGTGAAGACACAAAACCAACTCTAGCAGGCCAAGGCTTAGAGAATAGTATGAACATGGCCATCTTCTCTGCTGCAGCATCTGCAGAGCCAAACAAAGAAGCAGAGATGGCTAACTTAAATAGTTTTTTTTTTCTTTGTAAACTTTATTTCCCTGCTCTAAAGAAGACAGCCAGTCTGAGACAGCATCCCTGGTATGATGATGCTGGAGCAGATGCTGGGTCTTTCTGCTATCTGTGGTGGAGTTCAGTGCAGTCACACACACTAGACAATCCACAAGGTCTGACCACTGAAAGTGAAATAAATCCTTGGATGACACAGCATCCGCTGCACCTGTAAAAAACTAGGGCCTTTGCCACTGCTTTCACTTTAACCAGTGTCAGTACAAGATTCACACAGGAATTTTTTTCCTATTGAAGATTAAGATGAAAGTGCCAGGAGCTAGAGACATTGTTTCAGTGTATATGTGAAAAGAGAAGAGAAAAAAGACAATGGCAAGGTAGTTCTAGCTTGCAAATGGGGAATGATGTTGCTAGTGATTTTGCTTCATGAAATTCCATATCATTGTCAAAAGCAAAATTATTGTAATGTCAAATGTCTCTCCTTTTTATCTGCTACAGTATGAAAAAGGAAAGGACACTTTTCCCTGTATCATTTTAGTTTCTCTCAAAAGATTCTGGTTTAGCTATTATTTTCTTTTTAGTCAAATTTAAGGCTTCTCTTCAAAAGCAAATTTTTTAGCTTTATTTTCAAGAGGAAGAAGAAAGGCAGATTTTTATCTGCTATGACACACTGGTCATTTCTTGCTGAACAAGTGCATCAAAACTTGACACTAAGATCATTTTGCTCAACAAGTTCACTTTTGGATGGGTTTCAAATTGCTTTGCTATCATTCATAAATTTATTCAAGACTGAATAATTCCTCACAAAATAAACTTTATCACTTGCAACATTGATGGATATTTATTTATTAGTAAAGAGGAACATTGCTCTTTTAATATATGCAGATTAGCTCCTAACTGATAAACAATTTCCCAGCTATGCAGCTAGAACTTGATCAGAAATAGATATATGTGCTTGAGTGAGTTGACCTTCATCTATTGATCAAGGGTAGTTGGCAAGATCTTAAGTAATAATGTTCTTGGCTCCACACATTACTTTCATACTGATAGTGTGGCATTGTTTCCGAGTCCAATACATATCTGCTGGTGAAATACGGGAACATATGAGTCTAGTCAGTCACACCCAAAATATTGTGGAAACTAGAAGCAACATATGTACTTCCTTGAATTTCTCCCACTGGTATGGAGCATTTGGAAATGCAATGACTCTTTGGATAGACACTTGCTCAGTATCTAGCTAGCGTGTGGCATCCCCTGTTACAATCTGGAAATTGATTAAACCGTTGGGGAAAATTGCTGGTTCAGTGACAACACAAAACAAAACGAGTCTCCCAGTTAAAGTTTCATTCCCAAGCCTTTAAAAATATTTCCATTAAAACTATGAAGGCAAAATGAACTCATCTTCCTAAATGCATTAAAAAGAGGGAAATAAGACCACCCTTCTCTTGGGGTGCAATGTATCCTGCTAACAAGAGTTAGCTGTCCTCTGACACCTTCACCTTCAGACTGATCTGCAGTGTTTTCTGTGTATAAATGTCCTGCCTGGCACCCACACTGTGTGGTGGAAGAGAAAACATTGCTCACTGTAGAATCAACTTATTACTCTTTCCTGTCTTTTAACAGAAGAACATCACCTTCCTTCTTTAAAATATATAGAAAATATTTTGTATTTGTTCCAGTCTCTCACTGAATACAAATCATGGTAAATAGCTCTGCAATGGCACAACAGCTAAGAACTATTATCTATGTGTTTTGATAAGTTCTAACAGTAATGGTCTATAGACCTCAATTTCCTGTTCTGCAGTGCTAAAACTTAAGAAAATAAACCCCAAGACTTAGTAAGCATCCTTTAATCAAGTAAAATTGTCAATATGAATCTATCTATGCTAGTGTAACCTTGTAAAAAATGTTTGATAGTAACTTTTGGCACTGTGAAATCTAAAACTGCAGTACACTTCAAATTTTGTAGGATAAATTTCATACATCAGTTATGCTTTGTGTTTATTTTTTTCTTTATTTATACCCTTTTTCTTCCTTTCTGTCTGTTTTACAGTGTTTTCTCATCCTTCTCTGTGTAACCCTCACCGTTTTAATTCTCTATCTGTTTTATAAAATCATGTCTAATTAGAAGATTTTAAATTCCTCATTACAGCATATTCTCATGCAGAACTTGAAATGGGAGTGATTACGAACTGTTGTAATAATCACCAGATTTGTGCTCTTTAAAAGACTGGAATTGTTGTTTATATCTGTATGCACATTAATTTACCTCAAGATGTGTTAGATTACATTAATTATCTTTGCATCTGCAACAGAGAACATTAATGGTGGATGCAAACCTCATCTCTCTGAATGTTTTAAAAGTTGGGTTTTTTCCTTGACAACTCTTATCTGCTATACAGGGAAATTTAATAGGGATGGGCAGAGCTTGCTGCTGGAACATGTGAGACCACTATTTTAAATTTTGCTACAGACTGTGTGACACGTTGTCTCAAGGAGCTTTGAGAGACCATATTGTTAACCCATGCAACTTATCTGGACAGCCTGGAAATGTTGAGTGCAGAGCAGAAGGGATAAATCCTGCAAGGATTAGTTGATACCTTGAGGCAAGAAGGTTGACTTACATATGCTAGTCAAAATAATGGTAGATAGTGTTTATGTACTTGCAAACACATAAATATTTATGGACATCCAGTGATGACAGTACTGTATAAAAAATTAGATACTGTATGTAAATGCTTGTGTGTAATGATCTAGTCCCCTCCACTTGTAGGTAAAATTTTAGGGCTCACAATACGAAACGTTTATGGGGAACTATAGAAGAATGATCTGGATTCTCTTCAAGGCATGAAACTTCCTTGTAAAGGGTCTGTGAGTCTCTTCCACTTATTTTTATGTCCATTCATGGTCACCACGTTCATAAATGTTTGGCTAAAGTCTAACAACCACATGATCTGGAAGGCCAAGTGCTGTCTGTCATATTTAAGTCGTAAGTAAGTCACTTCATGGCTGTGATACAAGTATTTGGGGAGAAATTAGGTGAGAAAAGATTATCATAAGCAGTTCTGGTTTACAACAGCAGTTCAAATAATTTCTGGGCCCCTGAACTAGAGGAGAGAGTTGTGTTTCACTGGTGTTCCCACTCCTGACCTGTAGGCAAGTGGCTGTCAGGTACACAAAGAAACTTCACCAGGGAGAGAGCTCGGTTACACAGGAGGAAAGTCTCTACTAACCACGGTTTAACTGCCTGTCAGGTCTCAGCAGCATAGGTGATCCAGCAGATGTTTAGGCAGGTCAGTCTGTTGTTTGGTACTCTAAAGGGCTAGGGAAGAACTTCTCATGCAATGCTTTAGAAATGAGAACTTAACATTTAGGCTATAAAATGATATAGAGCATGTTTACATGGAACCTGGGAACAAGTTATTTAATTTGACTGTAAGCTATACCTGTACCACTTGAAGAAGTCTATGAAAAATTCCAATTTTTCAGCTAGCAGTACTTTTATTTCACTTCAATCCTGATCTGTCTCAAAAGCAGGCACATTTATTGCAGTACTATTGCAATTTTGATGCAGACAAATCCTTGATGAGCAAAATACGAATAAATGGTTTTAATAGTTTTAACCAAAATGATTTAAGTAGGAAATGAGAGAAAATAACTGTCATCCATTATATGGATTCAGCCTTCTAGAGCCTTTGCTCAGTCCATGCCTGCTCAATTCAGGCTGTACAAGTCCATGTAGCTAGAGGACACAACTCTGCTGGCATCAGAGGCAGGCAGGCAGGTAAAGACACTGGGTCAAGCTATCAAATTATTTTTCTTTTCTATTGCTTGGGCATATCCATGGCAAAATCTTTATATTTCAAATCATACCAGTACAGATCATCCCACTAAAATCAATGGGATAAGTTACAAAGTAACTTGCTACTCAGAGGATCCAAGTATAACAGTCTAAACCCTAATTAGCACCGAAGAATTCATTTAATTCTTATTACTGTATTTGCCCCTTTGTGAAGTGTCTACATTCAGACCATAATTCTGCAGCCTTTATTTGTTATTCAAAGCAATTTGATGAATAATTCTGTAATAATTCTGCAATAGTTTATTGTGAATATTCGGGATTCGAAGCATGAACTGTGATTGCTCTCCTAAATCAAATGGTGTGTTACTATTCCTTCAGATAATGATAGTCTTAGCATCAAGTGAATGACTGGGGGGGAAGGGGAAGAAAAGAAGAATTAAACTAGAATATTCTTCAGAATTTGCATAAAATTAACTTATTGCGGTCTCTCCTGCCATGACAAAAACAAGCTCATTTATGAGAAGTAAACATAAATGGCAGGCATATTGTTAAAGCATATTTGTTCAGCAATAGTGCATGCAACCTGGAATTATACTTTTTATTTATTACATGTGCTAGAGTCTATAATTTGATGGGAAACACAAAGGGGGAAAGACAAGTAACAGTTCTGAAGAGGCATTAAAAAGGTATCCCTTGCAAAGGAATTTTCTGAACAGTGAAAATCAATTTAGATTTTTCCCTCAGGCTCTGGAAAACAGACATTGCAACATTGCACTCAGGAATTTCAGCATTTTAAGTGAATACAGACATATACATGCTCTAAATGCAGTGACCTCAGAGGTTTGTGTTTATAGGCTGCTCCTTACCTCCCATTTGTTGTTAAATTTCTAAACTCCGCATGTTTCTGTAGCAAGCCTGCCAGTATTTTCTGGATGACTACAAACCACAGTTTGGCTTGGCTCTTGAGTTTGGCCTGTGAACAGTGGCAATGTGGAGATGGCGCTTGAGGGTGCAGCTTACACCACTGCAGCTCCAGAGGCAGAGGCGTTTCTGCAGGGTGGGCACCAGGCTGTGCAATGAGCCTCCCCCCACTGCCTGCCATTGGGAGGAAACAAACTCGCCATAAAATAACAAAACTATTCATCTTTGAATGTTTACTCTGAGAGGGACTCCTTTGCTGCTGCTTTGGTGAAGATCCATAATCCTTCAATAAGTGTAGCAAGTTCCTTGGAAAAAAAAAAATCAATACAAACCTGGCAGGGGAAAGCTGGAGGGATGACACAATTACAGCAAATTAAATGGACCAGGCAGAGAAAATTAAATCAACCCGGAATATTTTACAAGGAAAGTTTGTTATCTAGGGACTCTGGCAGATATGTCTCCACGGCACTTTTGTCTCTCTTATGTGGCTCCACTGTGCTGGGGTATGAGAACCCAGTAGCCTATCCATCCTCACAGCAGTCTTGCGAGCTGGGGAAGAGAGAAAAAAATTACTTAACCAGCATTTCAGAGTCTGCAGCTAGCAGAAATTTCTCTCCAAGTCCAAAGCAAATCCATTAATCACATGGCATGTGAACTGTGGGACCTGCTTGGTGAATTTGGTGTCAGGCAAAAATGAAAACTGACCAGATTGGTCTTGTTTGTGGTTCTTGAGCTCACCATTAAGGGCTGTATGAAAGACCCCACTATTTTTATTTTTGTAAGACAAGCCAGTTGAAAAGCTCATGTGAGCAAAAGTTGTGGGGTTTGGATCAGGGCTTCCTTTGTGCTTGCTAACCTGCAGGCAAATACCAATGCAAAGGCTGATGAATGGGTTGCTCATTGTGAGCTCCAAGATCTGCTTGCTATGTGCAGCTCCCATGGGGATTATCACTTCATTTCTGGTGGTGGTACTTTGTTTCCGCTCAAAGTGTTTGATCAAGTTCAGTATTGTTACCTCTACTTCCAAATCAGCCATTTGCCCAAAATCATGCAGCAGACAGCTGTCAGACTGTGAGTGGTCTCTGGTGCTGCCTGTGCTACAGTCTCTGCAGGCAGCACATCTCTCCTGGACACCCATGGGCACCAGCTCGTAGCAGTATTTTACCTTATTTTTTTGCTTGCTTTCAAAAGAGCAAAAGGAAAATCAGACCAGAAATTCTACTTATAACTGACACCAGGATTTCAAAGTTAGAATCTTAAATTTAGGGTCTTAAATACACATGAGGATATTTAGAGGAGATCTTGGGTGTCAGGACTTCCCATGGAAGCCCATGGGACAAGATGTCTGCAAAATCTGCTGCAGACTGGATGTGGCCCAGGACTGTTTGCACACAAAGCTTCATATGCTTTCAGAGCGCATTAAGGAAAACGACCTTCTCACAATGTAGATATGGCTTACGGTCAAAATGATGTGAGCCACAGAAAAGGTATGACCAGGTTGCAGGTCCCTGCAGCAAGCCAGTGACTCTGGCACTGCTGAGGACACAGAGACTGAAGAAACATCTCTGACAGCCTTTAAAATGTGTTACATGATGGTGCCTGTGACCCTGCCTTTGCCCCAGGCTGTGATACAGCTGCTAGAATTTCAAATCTCTTTTAGTGAGGGCTGAGTGTTATCTGGGCAAAGAAAAGAAATAAATAGGTTTGGACATCCCACATTTTCCATTTGGAGAAAAGTTAACTTTCCTCAACTTTTGTTCCTCTTGGTTTTATTTTAATAATTTTCCTTTCTAATATTTGAAAGCTTTATTTTTCTCATTTAAAAAGTTGAATGATTTCTGGTATCTCAGGTTAAAGAATCCAAACAGCTTAAAATGGCTTCATCTGTAAAGAATGGAAACCGTCACTTCTTCACCAAGACCTGATAATATTCAGACATCTCAAGTTTTCCCTCAAAAAAATGGGGGCATCCACGTCTTCTGGGCATACTTTAAGACCAAAACACTGACTTTGAAGTTGCAGGTCAAAGTTTTGGTGTTAAAAGACAGAAAAGTTGTGGCACAACCAATATGATGGCAACACGTAGAATATCACGTATGATATCCTGATTTAATCTTGTTTCTTTCATTCACACCTTTGGTTTTTGTTACATTATGTGTTCTTGGTTGGATGTGTGTGGAGAGGGGGTGGGAGGCTGAAGGGGGTGGTTTTTCCCTTTAACAATAATACAATAATATCCTACTTCCATAAAAGATATGAAGCAGAAGACTGAACAGCAAATCTAGCTATTTTATTGCCCCAAGGCATTATTCATTTTCCTGACACATTATGTTTTTAATTAAAATTGCACAGGAGTTAATTAAAATGTTCATTCAGCCTTTTTTTTTTTTTTTTTTTTTTTTGCATGGGTGCCTTGTTACTCTCCTAGCGTTTTAGTAGTTTTAGTAGAAGGCCGTTACATTTCAACAAACTTCTGGCTTTATCAGCTCAGACTTCTACTGACAGACTGTCATGTTCTCTACACCTTTTTATCTCAGATGTTCTAATTTTTTTAAATACCTCCTCTAGTGTGTGGGTTGGATGGCTGATTTTTTTTACAAAATATTATTATTATTCTGCCACCAGCACCTTCCACTAGTTGTTTGAGGTCAGGTTTATTAAGGAGACATTGTCAGGAATAGGCAAGAACATTTCACAAATAGGGGTCACAAAAGCGTTATCCCACAAGAACTGGTGAACATTGTCAAGGCTCACTCTTATGGAAAATGCTCAGATTAATCTGCAATACAAGTACACAGTAACTTGGGAAGCAATACTAAAGAAAAGGAGCATTCAAAGAAAGTAATCATCAAAATCCTGCAGTCACCTTGCTTCTACTGAAATATGGAGAATCCTTTGGATTTATAGATCGCAGATATTGCATATTTGATTGCTAGTTTGGAAAAGAGAAATGCTATCACAGAGACACAGACTTTTGTCCATCTTACCCAGTCTAAACTCCATTTTTAAAAAGCATAGCAGAGGATTTGAACAGTTTGAGAAAGTCTTTCTTTTTAGATGAAACAGTATTCTTGGTGGTATTTAAGGAAGTGCGAGAGAGATTTCTTAGGCTGTGGACTAGTAAAAGCTAATTTATTCGGTTTTCAGGGAATATTCAGGAAAATTTCCAAGGCATGAGTGGAAGTCTGTCCTGCTTCCTGTAGGCTGGCTACATAATGTGGAAATGCCACTGTTTTCCCCAAGCACCACCAGAGCCAGTGTTGGGAAGGGAGCCATCATAGGAGGTGTTCTCTGTCCCAGGCGTCTGCCAGTTCGTAGAACAGCATAGGTTTTACCTGTAGGTCATCTCCGAATTCCCCAGAGGTTTTAAACAGATATGGTGTACTTACTTGTTAAAGATTTCACTCACTGAGCATTACAAGTTAGAAATACATAAAAGGCCAATAAACTATGGCAGAGGTAAAAGACAGAGAGCAGATAAAGCAAACACTTTCTGAATAGGTGTACAGCAAGGTGTTGTGCATTTGCTGAAGCCTTCAAAGCCTGCAGAAAGGTATCGATGTTTGTAACTAGATGAATGTAACATCTTGCATCCCGGCTGCTGCACCAGCACGTGCCTGAACAAAACAGGGCTTTTGGAGCAAAGGTTTATCTTGTTCGTAAGTGCCACGCACACCTACCAAGTCTGAAAATCAGACCTCAAAACAACAGCTCCTGTAACTCAAATAGAGAAGGAGGGGTGGACTGAGGGGTTCAAATTTCCAGCTGAAATAGCATGCATTAGTGCCATTTGCTTTTTTCACACAGCATGAGTTAAGGACAGACTGTCAGCCATAACTTCGAGCTTCCTGGATGCTGTCAGCTCATTTCACAACCTTCATATTATCGAAGTGGAGCTTTTTACATTTTATTCTTTGACTTCTTTTTGTATCTTCGTAAGAATAATGTGGTTTCGGGGGAAGTGTTGAAAGGTTTGAATGTGGTAACTAAACATTTACAAAAGATCTTTAGCCTGAAATATGTAAATATATTTCTGTTAGTGGTTCAGATAGCAGTGTTTAATTTTGCAGAAAAATTGAAAAGGTTTATTTTTATTTTTATACTGAATTTATGCTCCAGTGAAAAGCACTTCACTTCAGAAAGTGGAAGAACTTATTTATTTTTAAAACTCTCTTAATATGGCATTTTAGATATCTTGCAAAGGGTGTGAAAGAGAAGGTTACCAGTCAGGAATAATATTTTACAACATCATTACCCCGATAGCACCCAAAGCAACTCTATTTGCATGATATCATTTGGTATATATCTGTATTTTGAATCAAATAATGTCCTTCTTGGTTACGCTAATATTCCCATGTGATATTTATTTAGGCATCAAGAACAACTTCACTGCAACCTGGCTAAGAAACCCATTTGCTTTCCAAAGTATCAGGATTTGACTCCTTAGTTTAAAATATACCTTGATACTTCATTTATCATAAAACTATACTTACTTCACACGTTATTAAAAAATCACTCCTTTATTACTATATATTATATAAACATTGAGTAGAAAAAAAACCCCAACTTTTTTAGCAAATTTTATTGAAATTTCACATTAGTGGAAATTTTCTTGCGGAACACAAAAATAGAAGAGAGGAAGAATATACTTTTTGCCTATTGTACAGCCATACATAAGCACAACAAAAATGGCTAGTGTATTTATGACCATTTCCAGATACAGGCATGAGAAACCTTGAATACTGTGCATGGTTCTGGGGCTCACAATTTAAGGAGGATGTGAAGGTCCTTGAATCTGTCCAGAGGAGGGCAACAAAGCTGGTAAAAGGGCTGGAAAGAATGTCCTATGAGGAAAGGCTGAGGACTTTGGGCTTGTCTAGTTCAGAGAAAAGGAGGCTGAGGAGTGACCTTGTCACTCTCTGCAGCTTCCTGAGGAGGGAACTTGGGGAGGGGGTTGCTGATCTCTTCTCCCTGGGATCCAGTGATAGGATGCCTGGGAATGGTTCAAAGCTGCACCAGGGGAGGTTTGAACTTGACATTAGGAAACACTTCTTTACTGAGAGGGTGGTCAAATACTGGAACAGGCTTCCTAGAAAGCAGTCCATGTTCCAAACCTGTCAGGGTTTAAGAGGCACTTGGACAATATCCTTAATAACGTACTTGTCTATGCTTAGCCTGTAGCTGGGCCTAACTTGGTCAGCCCTGAATTGGTCAGGCAGGGGAACTAAGTGTTCGTTGTTCAACTGAAATCTATTCTATTCTATTCTATTCTATTCTATTCTATTCTATTCTATTCTATTTCATTAATACAGAAGATGCCCACTCATCTGGTTTCTGAGCAAGGGGTTTCTGTAACCCTGATCCAGCTTTTCAACTAATGGCATTGTTGATTTGCAAACTTCTTTTTGTTCTTAATTTTTAAACATCTTTCTGCACTTAAAATTAGACAGACACTGTTTGTGGAAATAAACCAAACCCAGCAAATCCTAGCCCCAGTGAAGTCAATGGCAAAACTCATAGTCTGCAACTAAGCTAGGATTTCATCCAGAGTGAATACATGAATATGTGTTATTGTGGAACACGTATGAGCAGTTGGCTTGCACAGACATTTCCACCTGTCATTCCATAGCCTCTCCCCTCTCTATATATCATATTTCTCTTCTTTTGCAGTCCCACTGTCTTGCAGATCTACTTTCTGATCTGTCACCAGGGCCTCACCATGGTCTTCTACTTCTTTTGCTTCTTAATGTCTCTCTCCTAATGCCTTTTAATACTTCTTTCATGATTCCAATGCAATTCATTGGCTTTCCATCAGCAGTTCATATTCTCAATAGCTCCTTCACCTCAGTTGTTGAGTCTCTTTTCATGTTATTGACTTTCTTCTTAATGTCTCCATTTTCCACTACTCTCTGACTTGTACAGTAGTTTCTTGACTTTCCTGTTTCTATTCCCTACTTCTACAGCAGTCTTCTGGTCCTGGTAAATCCCCAGTCGTTCACAGACCGAGTGCCTGATCCTACCACAGACACTTGGCTGAAATGTTTACAAATTTGTGTTAGCAAAGCTGAAGCATTTTGTAACTTCTCATTATTTTTACCAAATTGTTCACTTAGGAAAATTAAAAGACTAAATATACTGTGGAACAAACTGACGTCTTTTTCATCAGCATTTTTAAACATGAATTTGAATTTGCGAGTTTATAATAATTATTTTGTCTTGGTTTATGATTTTCTTTAACATCAGGGGAAGCCATTTTAAAAACAAAAGTTTAATTCCGTAATTTTCATAATTTTTTTTAATAGTTCATCATGCTACCAACATTTCAAAAACAATGGTTTTGAAATGGCCTGAAGCATTTTACCAACATTTTAAAAGGATCCTAAAAAGGGGAAAAAATTCTTTTTCTCCTTATTTTTACACCCTGTAATCTGCCTTGAACTTCCCACACAGCATCAACCTTTTGTGCTTTCATATAGGAAAAGTCAAGGTCTAAACATAAAAGGGTTGGAGAATCTATATTAAGAATACAATCTAACTTATCTGCTGTTTGAGATCCTGCACGCTATGAATTTCATACAGTAAAAATTAAAATCTGGTATCATTTCATGACCCATATCACCTTCTTTCTCACAGATTCCAACTGTGTGAAGTTATTTCCATAAAGAAATGTGGGGATATTGTAGGAAGCAAACTGGATTTACCAACAGTTCAAAACTGTGGTGAATATTACATTTAAAGCCAACTCCTCTTATTATAGATATTTTTAACACTCCCTGAAAATTCCCTTCAAAAAAGTAACAGTAATTTTCATCAGCTCTAGGAAAAGAGTCATCAAGTATCTCCAGGTGTAATGTATTTTTAGTAGAACCACCCAAACTGTTAGCCACAGTTGTGAACTCTGCTGAGGAAGTCTCTCAGTGCTGTGGTGGCAAGCTATCTGCCCACCGGCAGTTTGAGCACTCCACGTAGAGGTGCAAGACCTTAAAAAAAAAATAAATCTAAAGCCAGGGAGTATTTTTAAAAATTGTTTTCCCTAGCTTGGAAAGCAATGGAATAATAGAAAGAGAAACAAACTGTTCTGAGAAAGAAGCAGCCTAAGGAGCCTGGCTTTGCTGCAGGGTCATCTATCCTCCCCTGCTCTACGTCTCATTCACTCACATAGATGATTACCTCCTTCTGGTCCTGCAGAAGCCCCTTGGCTTTTCTCTGCTCACGCTCTGCCTCCCCCAATCCCTTTATGCTTTCCTTAAAGGAGCTTTCATATTTTTATCCTGTGTTGAGGAACCTAGAAATTCCCAGGAAGCTGATTTTCAATAATCACCTAATTTCCTGCATGAAGCGGCACAGGATGCCCCAAGACTCGCATCATCTCGCATGACCATTTTTAGTGTGCTCAGACTTGTAAAGTCCTGCTGCTTTCTGCCCTTGTAGGCACAAAGGTTAACAGAGATTAGGCAACTTTTCTTAATTGTCAAACTCCAGACATTTAATCCCTGAACCTGTGGAAGGAGGATTTCTAGAAAGCAGGACATCAAGAGCACTCTCACATTTCCCCCCATTAAGCAGCAGAGCTGAGATGAGAAGTCCAGACTGGCTCCAACAACTCAGCTCTGTCAGAACAGATTCCTTTTAGAGATAATTTCCTCCGCTAAAAATACAGGAGAACAAATGCATAAGCAAACCAAACCTAGCTACCTTGGACACGTCTCCCGTGTGCTCACAGGTCATCCTGCCTAGGCACTGTAGTTCAGATGGCCCCTGGCCAGGCCATGGCAACACCACCCAGACCTGCTAGAAAAGCAGCAGGTGATAACCTCTGCAAGGGAGATAAAGACTTTGAAATGCCAGTGATTTGTACCCTATGGAGATAAAGCAGAGTCATTGCTAAGAATATATTTGGGGTTTTTTTTTCTGTATGTTCACTCAGCTTGAGTAAAGACATTTGGGGCACTCTTTGTTTCAGTTTGTTAGCTTTTTTCCACTTCATTGCTTTCCTTCTTCTGTCCCATGCAAGAATGAAACTACACTACAAATGAAAATACTGAGCTGAAAGTATTTTTTCCTGTACACAGAGTGAGGGATCCACTGCACAGCCTTGCAGCTATCTCCACCTATGTGAAGATGCAGCAGGACCAATGGACAACAGTCATCCCTCAAACTCTCAAGCCAACTTTACAAAATAGGCTTACTTCTGCACTCAGAGCATTTGGGGTTTCTTTGTATGTATTTTTAGTCTATCACTGCTCAATATATTTAGATGATCTCAGACAAATAGAAAAAGCAGGCAATACAATATCTCTTTTGCTGTCCTAAATTTAATCTATCTATGTTATTAAGGCCCTTGCTGTATTTCTTACTCCCATTTATCCCCCCACTCTCATCAGTAGGTGTGGATAGTAGGTTTACTTACTGACTTGCCAGTTGTATTTGTACAGCAGCTCTAACTCAATGACATCATTTATTAGGGAGATAGATGAGAGCAATTAAGCATCATGGCCATAACTGGTGAAACTTTCTGCAATGAGAGCGTTATTAATATGACAGAGTGCTTGTCTGTGCCTGCCCAAGGTGTGTGATTCAGCCTCTCTCCTCTGCCTGGTGGAGTGACCCCCGGTGGCACACCTCACATGTGCATTGTTTCCATAGGGCTATATATAACCTCTCGTGTAAAATGGTAACATGTATTGATTGATGGCCATTTCATTTTTAAGAGCCATCTTCTGCTATGTTATTTAGAGTTAAACAGGACAGCTGATAAACATTACACGTTAGTTCATGTTTGTTAATCTATTCACTTGAATAACCTCCTCAGATGCTGATAAATGACACCTTCACAGAGAATAACAATTACTTTTTCACATAATATACTGGTGTTTAAGACTTTTTATAGTATATCAAATGCACAGCCTCACTCTGTCATTCAAAACCTGAATGACATTTTATTAAAACTGGGTTTCTCTTTAGTCTTGTCTGGCTTATGTTTCCAATAGTTTTTAAAACTGGATTTGAGGGAAGGAGGGAAATTTTCATGAGGAGAGGAAGCTTCATTCTGTCAAACCAAAGCCTAGGTTTCAAACTAGGTCTTGTTTCCCTTAAGAAATTAAGTTCTCTGAAACATAAGCTGGAAAAAGAAAGAACTACAACTCATACATGGAGAAAGGTAAAGATGTCAAATATAGTGTGAAAAAGCAAAAGACAAGCAGAGAGAGAAAAAAACCCGGAACAATGACAATGCAACAAGAAAACATGAACCAGATAGGGTGCATTAGGCTTCCCCCAGCAGCACTAGGAGAGAGGACTGAGCTGGGAAATGCCAGGAAACCTCACTGTCTCTCATGGGACATGCTGCCAGCATGGGAACCCTGTAAGGCTTCTTAGGAGTCCCAGACTGGTCACAGACACATTATATATGCATGGAGCACACACAAATTGCATATAGATGAAACAGCTGTGATGGCAAATCCTTACCCGTTTTAGATGTCATAAATATATTGCACAGGCTGCAATGTGGGTGGCAAGAAAATAGAGGTGATATCCCTCTACTCTTGGATCCAAATGCTTCATTTTGTAGAGTACATGATTTACCTGTGGTTTGTATCCTAGCAGGCACTGCCCAGAGCACGGTGCCCAGAAGCGTATATCCAACACGGCTCCATTGCCAGGAACACATGGAGGGCAAAATGGTAGCCAGGACCAGCAAGGTGGTGCAAGTGGAGGTCAGCTGCACCCTAGCCACCATGGACTGCCTGGAGAGGAAACATGGAGCAAAGCACCACTTCTGAGGACCCTCTTCCAGGTGCGTGGGGAGGGAGGCACACTTGGAGTCTCAGAACCAGAGAAGAAAAAAGGGCAAATTGAGGCTGGATTTGGAAACCAGACAGGTGCCTTGGAAAGATTTTGTAGATCTGTTAAACAGAATTTAGAGCAACCACATTTTTCCTCTGAAATGCTGCTCTTTTTTTCTAGATGTCAGGACACCCTGAATATGTTTATCACCATATTTTCCATCCCTGCCAAGCCTGCTACAGTGGCAAGCCTGTGGAAGGAAGGTGCAGAGAAAGGTGGAAATGAATTACTACTTTAAGGGGGTCTTTAAGTTTCCACAGAGTTGAAAGGTGTGAAGGGTTGAGGAGAAACATACAGAGGGAGTCTGGGGAGAGATGGTGTGTTCAGACTGCCAGAGATGGAGCGGATGGCAATGGGGTAGGGGCAGCCAAGGTGTGTGAAGTAAATAATGTATTTTACATGCTCAAAGATGTGCTTAAGTGGTAAGAAGGGTGATGCTAAAACAGACACAAAGATAAGCAACATCAGAAGGGATATAAGAATAACCATGCCAGGTCAGACCAATAGTCCATCTAATTGGCCTCTGACGTGTCATGGCAAGGTTTAAAAACCCATATTAAGTCATGTGCCTGCACTGGAAATAATGTCCTAGCCAGGAGGAGCAGGCAGTCAGGGTGTTTCTTTCTTTAAGACAGGAGTACTCATACTGTTAGGAAATATTCTAATTTAATGTGACTGAATGCTTTCAATATCCACAGAAAATTTTTATACATTTCCTGAATCCTGCTGATTTTTGGCTCACTAATATCTGTGTAAGGAGTTACACCAATTAATAAGGAGTTACATAAAGACAGCACTTTGATCACTGTTAAACCATCTGCAATTCAGGTTCATTTATTGCTCTCATTTTATGCTTTTAAGGAAAAGTATGGAAAGAAATCTTTTTTTAAAGAATGGGCCAACGTGTGTTTGTGGCAAACATGTTGCTCCTCTAACCTCCATTTTTTGCTTACCCACCCAATATTCATCTTCCTCTTCAAGGAGCCAGAACCTCTTTGCTGTCCATGGTCAACAATTTTCTGTTGACTCGAGCCAAATAACAAAGCAAGCTCAACCCATATAGTTCGTGACAG
The DNA here is from genome assembly GCA_028020825.1 of Podargus strigoides. Classification (NCBI taxonomy): domain Eukaryota; kingdom Metazoa; phylum Chordata; class Aves; order Caprimulgiformes; family Podargidae; genus Podargus; species Podargus strigoides. The sequence goes on along the minus strand of CM051620.1, from coordinate 36,877,892 downwards.
GAGGAAACCAAGGTGGTGGTGGTGGTTGTTATTTCTTCAAGGATGCCAGCCATGTTTACCATACCATGCTATAAAAATGCATAATCCCATAATATCTATCCCTACTCTTTCCTACATGAGATGGTAAGTTGGAAAAAATGGAAATATCTGTGGTATGTGTTTCCCCAAGTATCTGTGCCTTCTAAATCAGGCAGCCTCTGGCCTGCAATGAAATCAGGGTACCTGTGCCACAGATGAACAGGGTAATAAATAAAGCATCTTCCTTCTAGGGAGAGGTAGAACATATATATTCATTTTAAATTTGTAAGGAAGCTCTCACCTGTTTACTTCTATCATACCCTCTAACCTTGGATGGTGCCTTTCTCATCTTATTCAACTTGTGTTATAGATGAGTTACTAGTCCTCAGAGACTGAGGAAATTTCTGACTCTCACCTGTGAAAGAGTTGAATATAGAGAGATAGCTGCTGAAGGATAGCTCTTACACATGGGATAACTAAGTGCCCAGCTTCAAAATGGGACAATGTATCTTGATATTTTTCATTTAGATATCCTTCAGCTGAAGTTTTTCTTCTTATTACTATGAAGGAAAAAAAGTTTGAATTATTCTTTTTCAGAAACATATTGATAATGTGGGATTTTCTCACAGCAAATTATAGCACAGGTTATTTGATACAGAGTTTATCCAATAACAAAATTTGGTATGCTAATACTAAGCCATCATTTTATCACATACATTTCCCTACGCAGCTAGAATTTATCCTGCACAGTTAATAGATTCTCATTAAAAGATTTTAAATAGATCTTATCTTTTCTTAGTAGCAATGAAGAGAGGTGGATATCACATTTTGTGTTTCACCTCCATGTCACCTTTGTGCATTTTGATGTAATGCGGCAGAACGACTGCTACTATTTAATTAAACAAGAATCTGGATTAACTCCAACTGTGGGCCATGTAATCAGGTCTTGTGAGTGTGTTCAAAAAGGGGTGTTTTCCCTGGCTCATATTTCATTCCTGCATGGAAATCTGCTCTCACTCAAACCTGTCCACATGCTGCAGTAAATGATTTTCCCTCCCTTCTGAATCATGCACTTAAGCACCCCCCACTACACATCTATGAAAAGAAACAAAAAGGCTCAAACAGCTTGACTTGTCCATTTACACTAAGTACTATTTAATGATAAGAGGCTTTGCTTGTTCATGTATAAATCTACCATTTAGTCAACTTTCTACTGTAACTACTGTAAGATCTGTTATACTGTTTTATGCAGATTTATGTCATTCTCTCCAGATGACTACAATTTGACTATTTGGCACCCATTGTTTCAGACCAGCAGGCATTATCATCATCACAAACTGCAGGCATGCTTTCAGTTCTTACTACTTCTTAAAGTATTTTTGCTACTATTCAAAATAATAATTATATATAAAATAAACATGGGAAGAAAGTCTGAAAGTAGTTGCAAATTATTTTTTTTTTCTAATAGAGGAAAAGGATCACAGACCCATATATACATTTTGGAGAGAATCTAGCCCACCCGTAAACATCAATATGTTCTCAAGTCTGTGCATGAGTGTGCAACAGTGCAAATGTATGTGTAAATTCGTGAACTGACACATTCATGAGAATCTGTGGTCACATTTGGTCTTTCTGACTATGCACTTTGCCCCTTTAGATGTCATCATTGATCCATAGTTGTGCTTTTGACAGAGTCTGTCTTGGTCAACAGAAAAGACAATTGTCGTATAGATGTTGCTCATTGTTCATTTCCAGAGACTGGATATCTTTCTGCAGTAATTCGATATGGCAAGTTTTCTTGAGCTATCAGCAGAGACTCAGACTACAGATGATAATGAAAATTAAATCAGAGTTCTTCATGCATGAAAGATTCTGAAACTTTGAATTTTTTAAATTTTGTACCTTGTGTTAAGGTTACATGTGGGTAAACTCAAAAGCATTTGGCCTTCACACAATATTAGATTTGCTGGCCAAATATCACCTTCCAAAACAAACCATAAATAAATAGCTCTCCATTTTCAGCAGAACAGAGCAATTTTCCCTCCCTTTTGTATTTTTCTCTTTCATCCAGTCCATCAGTGTGAAAAGACTTGAATGAAATTCTGGAAAATACATCCAAATATTTTAGGTAAATTTTGATAAATTCCCTCAAGGACATTGTAAATAGCAATTTTGATCACCACAGATTGCTTGAGTTGTATAGAGTTATATAGCTGCATGTAGCAGGATGTTTCTTTGTATCCCACAGTGTCCCATAGTCTGGGGGAACTGAAATTTTGTATCTCACTTTCTTTCAGTTCCTTGTTTTTCAAAAAGTTGAACAAGCAAAACTGCTTTAATTTTCTTTTTTTGTCTTCAGGACATTATCTAATTAATTTCCTGCCTGTGTTCACTGCTTTTCCATCTACCATTCATGCCAGTCCTTGCAAACGAACTAGACATTATAGTACCATCTCTATAATGTTTCTGGTCAAGTGGGTGAGAAAGTTTTAGCTTCAGTCCCAGAATCTGCCCTGGTGAAATTCTAATTAAGAGTCCAGTATAGAGAAAATTAGAAAATCACAGCAGTTGAAAGCTTAACCTTCAAGGAAGCTTGAGCAGATATGAATAACGTTATTTCTGAAAGATAGTGTGAGTGCAGTTGCAGATGCTAACATGAAGTGATGCATGCTCAGTACAACATCTTTCCACACTGTGAAGTGGAACAAGTCATAGTGTAGGTATATCTTTAAGTGCTTGAGGATCAAAGCTATACTCTTATTCTTGAAGGAAATGATGATGATGAAGGCAGTTTAAATGAAATTGTATGATCAGAAATACTCTCTGTACTTCTTATTTTTGTCTACAATCCAGATCATGGTTGGGCTGTACCTGATATCATTTCACTGCTGTCAACTCTCACCCAGCCATGAACAGCCAGATAAGTTTCTATGATGTCTGATTTTTTGAAGCAAACTCAGATTTATGTTTGCACATCTATCCAGTTTCTCATTCTTGATGGAGAGCTATTTGTCTCAGACTTCATATCACATCCACTATTCTGATATTTAACTGCCTATATATGAGTTATGGCTTACAGTCTACTCATTTGGAGATCAGGACATCTAAAGCCAAATTGAGGTGAAAACCTGCCCATCCACATTTTTATATATTATCTTTTTATCCTTCTTCTGAGTGAATAAACTCTGGAACAATAGTCTGCTCTGTGCAGATACACTTCAGCATTGACTTTCAGCTTTAACAACAATCCAGATTTTTGTCTCCACCTCTGTCTTTAATACTTCTGTTTTTCAACCACAAAGACAGTGCAAGTCAGCCAGGCAATCCCATGACAAACTCCACTAAGGACTTCACAGTTAACAAAACAATGAATGAAACATCATTCTGGCACACAGAACAGCTTTCTGCTGTCTTCTGCCGCCTTTCCTTTTTTTTCCCCAAGTGGAAAAGCAACTTCAAAAACAAGGTGCTGTCATTTTAGCAAAGGAGAATTAGGACTGTGAAAGGATGAAGTGTCCTTGCACAGAAAGACTGCAGCTAAAATTGTATCAATATTCCTGTTATAAACTGATAAACACAGAGCTCAGTGAGGTCAAGTTGTACATGCTTGAGCTGACATGCCAATCTGCCAGCAGTCATATGGTTCTCATATGGCGACACGCCACAGATGCCAGGAAAATGTGAGAAGTTTCTGGCTCATTTCATTTCACTCTCCTGAATGCCATGTTTGCCTGCACACACACACACACACACACACACACACACAAAGTAGATTTTCTATTTTAAATAGAGCTGTTATAGCCTGTGTATCTGCATTTTCTTAAAGGATTTGCAATAACTCACCAAAACTGATTCCTGAGACTTCATAGCAAGACTTGCCTCAGAAATAAGAGCAGCCTTTTTTTTTAAAAAAAACCCAAACCTTCAAAACACTCCCGTAGTCATTTTTAAATGACATCAAAAGACAGAATTAGAAAATGAGACAGACAAGATAACGACACATCATATGTGGATGCATTTTGCACTCTTATACGTTCAGGGAGTGGAGTCTTAAAAGTTTCTGTTGCCTCAAAATGAGACTCCTTCCAACCTCTAACAACATTAAAACAGCTCTTTATTAATGCTTCAACAGTAGCAAGAATTTATTTCTTTGGTACTGTTTCTTCAATGTGCATTTTTGTATCAACAATATTATGTCTCTGTCGCATGGACTGACATGATAGTACATTAGCAATTGTCTGCATTTATATTTGGTAAACAGATCACAATTATTCATTGAGTATATAATGCGCAATTTACAAATTGTTGAAATATGTATTTCCACATTAGACTGTCTTTCAAGCTTTTACAGTCTTCTGTGTCAGGTTCGATTGTCTTCAAGACGAATTGTTTTCCTTTTCCTTCTTTTAAACTGTTACTGAAAGGAAAAGGCTAGGACAAGTATAACTACAATCATGCAACATTTTTAATGAAATTACTTGCTTCTATGAATGAGAGTATACACTTCACCCTTGCCTCACCAAGCCCAGCTACTGTGATTTTAAATTAACATACTTCAAATTGTTAATGCAAAAATGTAAACTGGCTTTAGGCTTAATATATGGAAAGCAAAAAATGCACAATGCGTGTATGCATGTGCCTGTGTCTCTGTGTGTGTGTACATACAACTATACAAGTAGTGGTGATTTCTCCATGTGGAGCCATCATTGAAATTAATTCACCTATGACATCTCACCTGCCTTTTTTTCAGAAATCCATCTCATCAAGAACCTTAAAAATGCCAATTTTCTGGGCAGCCCCAAACATTTTAGATTAGTCTATAGGGAAAGTATTTCTTCTTCATGGTTGGACTTGATAATCTTAGAGGTCTTTTCCAACCAAGGCTATTCTGTGATTCTGTGATTCTTTTCCAGTGTTAAGATTCACCTCCCTTCGATCAGACTTACCAAAGGTGCAAGATAAGAACACTGAATCAGGAGCAGGCAGTAACTTTCTTGTGCTTAAAAAAGCCAGGATTTGGGAGTCTTAACCCCTAAAGTTACAAAGCTAGGAACAAGAAATAGCAGAGAGGATTCTGAAGATGTCAAGATGCGAAAAATTTAATAATCACCATTTAGATTTTTTTTCATTTTCATTTATATACCACTTTTCGTTTTCATTTATATACCACTTTTACATTGGTTTACTCTCTCCATCATCTATCAGCAGTCCTGGTTATCGGGTGAGGTCCGAGATGACTGGAGACTTGCCAATGTGACGCCCATCTACAAGGAGGGCAGGAAGGAGGATCTGGGGAACTACAGGCCTGTCAGCCTGACCTCAGTACTGGGGAAGATTATGGAACAGTTCATGTTGGGGGTGATCACACAACAAGTGCAGGACAACAGGGGGATCAGGTCCAGCCAACATGGGTTCATGAAGGGCAGGTCCTGTTTAACCAACCTGATCTCCTTCTATGATCAGGTGACCCGCCTAGTGGATGAGGGAAAAGTGGTGGATATTGTCAACCTGGACTTCAGTAAGACATTTGTCACTGTGTCCCACAACATTCTGCTGCAGAAGCTGGCGGCTCATGGCTTAGACAGGTGGACTCTTTGCTGGGTTAAAAACTGGCTGGATGGCCGAGCCCAGAGAGTTGTGGTGAATGGAGTTAAATCCAGGTGGAGACCGGTCACAAGTGGTGTCCCTCAGGGCTCAGTCTTGGGGCCAGTCTTGTTTAATGTCTTTATCAATGACCTGGATGAGGGGATCGAATGCAACCTCAGTAAATTTGCAGATGACACGAAATTGAGTGGGAGTGTCGATCTGCCTGAGGGTAGGGAGGCTCTGCAGTGGGATTTGGACAGGATGGAGCAATGGGCTGAGGCCAATTGTGTGAGGTTTAACAAGGGTAAGTGCCGGGTCATGCACTTTGGCCACAACAACCCCATGCAGTGCTACAGGCTTGGGGAAGAGTGGCTGGAAAGCTGCCTGGCAGAAAAGGACCTGGGGGTGTTGGCTGACAGCCGGCTGAACACGAGCCAGCAGTGTGCCCAGGTGGCCAAGAAGGCCAATGGCCTCCTGGCCTGTATCAGAAACGGTGTGACCAGCAGGAGTAGGGAGGTGATCGTGCCCCTGTACTCAGCACTCGTGAGACCACACCTTGAGTACTGTGTCCAATCCTGGGCACCACAGGATAAGAAGGACATTGAGGTGCTGGAGTGAGTCCAGAGAAGGGCAATGAAGCTGGTGAGAGGTCTGGAAAACAGGCCTTATGAAGACCAGCTGAGGGAACTGGGGTTGTTTAGTCTGGAGAAGAGGAGACTGAGAGGAGGCCTTATTGCTCTCTACAACTACCTAAAAGGAGGTTGTAGTGAGGCTGGTGTTGGTCTCTCCTCCCAGATTACTAATGATAGGACAAGAGGAAATGGCCTCAAGTTGTGTCAGGGGAAGTTTAGATTGGATATTAGGAAGAAGTTCTTTACTGAGAGGGTGGTTAGGCACTGGAACAGGCTGCCCAGGGAGGTGGTGGAGTTGCCATCCCTGGAGGTGTTTAAAAAACGAGTGGATGAAGCACTTGAGGCCATGGTCTAGTGGTTAGGGAGATGTTGGGATAAAGGTTGGACTTGGTGATCCTAGAGGTCCTTTCCAACCGTAGTGATTCTATGATTCTATGATTTTCTTCCCTCAAACCCAGGGATTTCAGACCACTTGCAGAGGTCTTTCTGGTTTTTAAGAGTATTGCCTAGTTCCTCAGGCTTCAGTCAAGGTAACTAGCCCATACAGATTACTTTAAAAAAACCCAGCATTCCCAATAGAATACTGAACTCTACTTGAAATATTTTTGTCTTGCAAGTGCCATTGAAAAAGAGTATTAAGTGAAACTGGGTCCTCAGTATGAGTTTGGAGTTTCCTGTTAATCTTTTTCCTGAGGTCAATGACTATGAAAAATGTCACATACACAAACTTGGATTTACAATCCTTTTTATGAAGCCTTTTTTTTCCCCCTAGTAATGACTTCCTCTCCCCCCCCCCCCCCCCCAGTGTATTTATACAAGGGATCCTCATTAATGCAGTAAGAACAATAAAGAAGCTGAGGAGCTGAGGAACAGGACTTCAGTTTGTTTGTTGTACTCTAAAAGACATACATTTGTACAAATGTTTTGGAATAAACATTTGTGTTTTTCCTTGCACAGCAATTAACAGATTGTAAATACCATCCAAAGTACTGTGCCCACTTAGACTTATTGTATATATAACCCCTACTTGGATTTAGTCACATAGGACAGAGTCCCAATTAGATTTCACTTTCCCTTGTTAGTCATCCAGTAAAGATAAGTGGCATCAGTCTGATTTAACTCAATGCACTTCCTCATGAGATTGTATTACTAGGATCAAAACAGCAGCATACCCAAACACTGATTTCAACATCACATACATTGTACATTGTATATGTGCTATCAGTACTATGACCTCCTTGCAGAGATCAGAACAATTTCTCTGTCTCCAAACAAATTAAACCCTTACAATGTAATTCACGACACCAAACATTATACATGTATTTCTGTCTTAATACTCATATCATAATTTTTTTTAACTTACTTTGTCAAGTTCATAACTATCACTTGAAACTTGCTGACAAGGAGCCTGATAACACATCATATCAAATTCAATTTTACAACTGTTTCCTTGGAAACACAGGCATAAAAATGGGCCATGCACAATGGAATGAAATCAAACAAATTAAAATAAACCTTAAAGAATTCCCACTAATCAAAACCCCTTTGCTTTGTTAAAAATCATGCAAAAACAGAGATAATGAGTCTTGCAATAAGAGCATCATTAGCCCCGAAGTGCTATAGTCTCTATTTGTTTTGGCCCTGATTCATCAGAGCACTTTAGCACATATGTAACTTTAAATGCATGAGATATTCAGTCAACAAAATGAGTCATGTGCTTAAGGTTATTCATGTACTTAAGAACTGCACAAGAGGTGGCTTTGTTTCCAGAGGCTCATCAGTTATTAGAGAGAGGAGATATATATACACACTGCAGGCTATACATACATCTGTGGAAGCCATGCTCAGGAATGATAACAACATATAAAACACTCAAGTCTTCATATACCATAAGTTATGACTTCTGATTATTAAAAATCATGAGAAGATAACTGGATAAAGGTAGGAAGACATTAATTTTGAGCAATCTGTTTATATAGGGGTATAAATTTTGTTTAACGTAAAAATTGCATGCCAGTTCAAAGAAGAAAAATGACTTTTTTTTGTTGACTTTTGGAATTTTTTTCCATAGGTTTGAAGAGACTTTAGAGCAAGATTTCAGATCATCTGATAAGAGAACTGTGCCAAGATTTACAGCTACTTTGTCAAAATCTTCCTGCCCATTAAGGTTTTTTTTTTTAATTATCAATCAACCCAACTGTTTTCCTCCTTTTTGTTGTAATCGTTATGAAAAAGATGAGTATGTAGATTCTTGTGCTTGCATTCAAGATCTAGTGCATCAGTTTTATATGGCAGGACTATCAAAATGCAGATATCATGCTAGCAAATGTATTCTTTCTCCCAGTAGAAAAGTTACTGTGTACCAGATAGCATGTTAATTCTACCACTCCTTAGACAGAAAACCAATTTGATCAGCCTTTTCAGAATACCTTTTTTTTTTCCATATCATACTTCACATGATCTCTTCTGTATTTCTCTAATACATGTGGTATCAACAATGCATTACTAACTGATAACAAAACCTAGTTATTAAATAGTTATGTTTGAAAACTTCAGTTCTCCAGGTACTTTGCAAAGGAACTACATATTACTGCCTCATTTCTGCAGACAGGAACACTGATGTACAAAGAAACTCCTCGTCAGAATTGGTTATTCCCCATAGATCTTAGATTTGCACTGAGGTATTTTAATTTCACAGATTTTTCAAGGATCTCTCAGCATTCAGACTGTAATGGATGTCTTACTTGACCTAGCCACAGTAAAGAACAGATAAAACTTCAGCTTGTAAAGTGAAAGACATCTAATGTAAAGCTGAAAATGGGTATGAAATACTGCTGAAAATCAAGCCCCTTTACTGTAAGTGCTTAAATTTCAGAATACAAATCTTGAGACAAGGAGAGAAAATTCATAAGCTACCCAAATGTTTGCTGCTTCTTCTTTTTGTCTTTCCCTACCTAGAAAATTAATTTTAAAAGTACTCAACTAGCCCTTGTGCAACTTTTCTCCAGAATTTTTGCCTCATTAGCAGAAAATGTGGAATATTTTAGTCATAATTTTATACTCATGAGATTTTATAGCAGATATGGTATCGTTGATATCTATTTGGTAGTATATATCTAACGTTCCAGAATTCAGCCCCACTTCCAGCAGAGATTTTTTATGTATCTCTGGTTGAAATCAAACCTTCATTCCTGTAAAATTGTGATTATTACTTTTTTATTCTGTCTTCTCCATTCTTTATGTTGGAAAGTTGATCCTTAAACTTTTGGGGCAAAAGCTATCTCATACCAAACATTAGTAAAATGTCTGCTGGCCCTCACAACATTTTCTTACACAAGTTAATACATAAGAATTGCAACTAATCATTTCAAAACTCCAGAATGTCTCGGTTTTTGCCAGTTGTTATGTTTGCTTTCGCTGCAACAGCAGCCAGTCACAGGAAATCTAATTTCCAGAGCCTTAGGATAAATGATTGAAGGTGCAAAACATCCCAAATTCTCTTGAAATTGAGTTGTTTATAACCTATTCCTTTATTCCTGCATAGAGTGATGCTCAGTAATAAATTATATATTCCCAAATGTTTTTTACTTCTGTTTTCTTCCCACAGTTTCTGGGAAAATTTGTATATATGAATAGAATACTGTGTGATTTTCATTAAAGTTAGACTTAAACCAGGTAAACATACCATGGCAGAAACCATGAAATACAATTGCTTGTTGTCACTGTTGGCATAAATTCAAAGTGGCCAAGAAGGGAAGCATGGGAATGTGCTCTCCTTCACTGTCTAAGTTGTTAAGTATCACTTGATTGCAGTTACAGTGTTTGTAAACTAAAGGTTTAGAGCAGGATTTGAAACTCTGTTTTAACAGAAGTCAGCAGGAATTCTTTCCATCTGTAGGGAGAATCCTGAGAGTACCCAGTTTTCATTATTTCACAGAACCTCTTCCATCCTTTAATTTTACATAGACTCTCAAGTTCATTCTTGGAGATTTTCTGTGAGCCAAGAGGATAAGGTTACATCTATAGACCAGCTACTGTCATGTCCTTAGAACTGAGCTCTACAAACTGCCTGAGGAACAGCTTTCCTTCTTTTTAACAGGGAGTTTCTCCAAGGGTCAGCTTGTACTCGCAGCAATTATTTCTGCTCGCACAATAAAGAAATACCTGAAGTACCTTGGTTACTTCTTTACCCTGAAGGCGGTGACGCACTGGAACAGGCTGCCCAAGGAAGTTCAGGATGCTCCATCCCTGGAAGCGTTCAAAGCCAGGTTGGAGGGAGCATTGAGCAACCTGATCTAGTGGGAGGTGTCCCTGCTGTGGCAGGGTGGTTGGAACTAGGTGATCTTTGAGGTCCCTTCCAACCTAAAGCATTCTATGGTTCTGTGATTCTGTGATACTAGTAGGTAAAAACAGCAGGCAAACTCAAGATTTGACCCATTGATTTAGTTTTAGCAGTTGCTAAAATATGGATAGATGCTTTATATGGGATGAACAATCTCATCTGCTTCAATGAGGAATGTGTCTCTTCACAACTGCACATGGCTATCGCTATATTGTGACAAAAGTTACTGGTACTCAGATAATTTTTTGTTGAAAGATGTGCCAAAATCAGTATGTATATGCTTGACAACTTCTGATACAGTAGCTGGAAAAGTGCAAAATTAACCTCAGTCAAATATAGGATTTAACATAGACCTGCCATATCCTTGCGGACACTAGAGATTTTTTTCTGGCATAGAGGCTTTGGATCACTTTCTAGCTATTGTCAAATTTTATCCACACAGTTGTGCCATATAATTCAAATGAACAGTGTCAGGAAGCTCAAAATTATGTTAGCAACCACATGCTGTGTACAGTAGGTCTCTCTAAACCTCATAGGACCTCTCTGCCGTGGAAGTCCAAAAGACATGGTTGTTAGTGCTCCTGTTGCAGATTTCAGTCTTTTTTTTTTTTTGAGATTTAGTTTTATTGAGATTTCTGTTGGCCCTCTTTCTTCACCTGGTTTCTTCCTCTCCAGCTGAACCCATCAAATCTAGATGTCAAGAGAGTGTAGCATTCCGGAACTGTATGAGGAATGCAGTGGAGTAGCTGCCTTTCACCTCCTTGTCCTGAAACAAGTTGTTTTTCCAAATTCTCTGCAAATTCTTCAGGGTAATGATATGACTGCCCAAAACTGACAGAAGGGACTCCAGTGCAGGATAGAACAGCATAGGCCATCAGCAAAGAAATTCCTATATTTAATCCTACAACAAGACCCCAGAATTCTTGATTTGACATGAAAGAGAAGTGCAGTCACTGTCTATGTAGCATCATCAGGAATCTCACCATGCAAAATGTAGTTTGTATCAAATCAAAGCACCAAAATTACCTTCCTTATTTATTTGTTTGTTTGTTTGTTTGTTTTTACCACTGCCTCTCACACCCCTTTTGTTACTTAATCTCTTACCCCCTTTTCTTTCTGTCTCATGGTCCTTCAGCATTTAGCTAGTCACACCTTAATGAGAGTGATGCACGGTAACTGACTGAGCAAGTCAAAAGTTCCTAAATTACCAGAGAAATGAAGTATTAAAATCAAATCTCGCTAAAGGTTGTTGATTTCTAATTTTATGTACAGAGAGGAGGGGTTGAGGGGAAGGTTTTGCTTTTCCCTTAATTCTGCCATATTGTCTGATTCACAGCCGGAGACAAACTGAAATGGCCATCTGGTTGATGTGCATACAAAAGGAGTGGTTTGCCAGACAAAGAAAGTACCTTTTATCGTACAAAGCAATGCATCTCCTCTTATCAAAATTCAATTCTTTGGCTATGGTGGAGCTGCAGATAGGTAGGAGCAGACCCTACCTACCACCCAGATGTAGCAGCTGCTATGAAAATAGTAATGCAAGTGCATAACAGTCTGAGGGCTCTGTAGTACACTCATAAGACAAAGCATACCACAGTTGTAGTGAATATTTTCAGTTCCTGGTTTCTGATTGAAGATAGATCATTCTGAGTTCATTAATTTGTTCCTACCACAGGAGTAGTTAGGGGATTTTATGTTTAAATACTGATACATGAACAATTAGAAATCAGGCTGAGACCACTGTGTAAATGGACCTTTCTAAATAGGGGTATGGTTTTGTAGTTATTTAATACCATCCACAAATGTATCTGTCTACCTTTTGTGATGGTAATTCTATGTCTACGTGCACAAAAGAAAAAATTGATTGCAAAACATCCTCCTTTTGCCCATATCACTTTATGCAATCTTTCTTACTCCACACATCCAAATACTTCCAAACAGCCACTCCACACTAGTTTGATTTCCTCTGTATTTCAGTTCATACTGCTGATCCCAGCATATCCACGATTCAGACTATGTAAATTGTCCCAGGAATTTTAAAAGAAACATTCCCAGTCAAACATTGTGATAGCTATTCCCTCTTTCTGGTGATAGCAGACCAGAGTAATGCAAGAAATTCATGTTAGTTCACACACATAAGGTATCTGCTGTGTTTATATATTTTTTTTTTCCCCCTCTATGAGGTGCTTTCATTAGATGAAAGACTTTTGCATGTATGAAGCACTGGTGTTGTTATTCAAAATCAATCTTTTATTTCAATTTTCTCATCTTCTCTTCTCCACTGAAACCTCCTGCTCTTGATACTGGACTCTGTTGACCTCCTCTTAAGGGGGTATTTCGTTGTCTTTGCTGCAGTGATAGCCATGGAAGTAGAACATCCCATTTCCTCATAAAGCTGTCCAGGGAACTGGAATGCAAATTGCCCTGAACTGAGACTCCACTCCTAAGAGTGGATTGCTCTCTGCTGATATTCCCCTTCTTCTGTTTTCCTTCCATTTTAAAAGATTTCCCAAAAAGATTGAAGCAATATTTTTTTCTAACTAGAACGAGAGTCAAGGAGATAAGGCAATCAAACAAAAGAAAGGAGGGTAAGGAGCGATCATGGGTTTCTAAGCATAGCTGGGAAGTTCATTTCCTTGGTATGTGGCAGGCATGGCAGTATTATTAAATGTTCTCTGGGCAATGTTGCTAACTTCAGATTCTGTACTTTTCTTCCAGAAAACAAAACATTTCCCTTTTTCAATCAGCTATCCCCTCTATTAATGTCACAAAATACCCATAGTACGTGGTATAAAAGCTGTTTAATTTCAGACAGTGATTGTCGTCATATTTATGCTGTCGTGGTATAAGGGCATATTAAAATAAGGGACAATCAGCTTTAATGTTGCTCACATAATATGGGAATATAATTGCAGCAAAAATATCCTAATAAGATTTTACAGGTTGGATACTTTATTTTGAAATAAATGTGCACAAAGAATGACTTGAAAGATGTTACTGAATTGTAAGTGTCAGTCATGCAAGAAGTAGAGATTTAAAAGCAGTCTTTGTATTCACAGGTCCATGACATGGAGTCCCTATTTGGAATACGATAAAAGAACATTCAAGGACAAAAGCATTTCTGGCCCTAAATTTCCCTTCACTTCATTCAATTATCTACAAACCTATCATTTTTTCCTCCTTATAATATATGACATCAAATTTCTATGCATTAAGTGAAACTTTTCTCTGTTGGGGAAAGACCTCCAGGTTTCTCAGCCATGCAGTGGCAAATTTTGACCAGGCTTGGCTTTTTGTCTGTTGATCTAATGCAGATATTCATTGAAATTTGCCACGCATTATGTGACATGCATTATGTTGCCCACTAAACAAAAAGTAAAACCATTTATTATACACAAAACAGTCTGGGAAGGTGATTTCACCTTCATCTTATAGCACCTTTCACTACCTGAAGAGGCCTACAAGAAAACTGCAGAGGAACTTTTTACAAGGGCATGTAGTGAGGAGGAACAGTTTTAAACTGGAAGAGAGTAGATTTAGACTAGATATTAGAAAGAAATTATTTCCTCTGAGGGTGGTGAGACACTGGCACAGGTTGCCCCAAGAAGTTGTGGCTGCCCCCTCCCTGGAAGTATTTAAGGCCAGGTTAGATGGGGCTTTGAGCAACCTGGTCTAGTGGGAGGTGTCCCTGCCATGGCAGGGGGGTTGGAAACAGATGATCTTTGAGGTCCCTTCTAACCCAAAGCATTCTATGGTTTTCCCACACAGGAACCCGTTCAGGCCTCTTCTCCAACAGGAGACAGAGTCCTTGCAGGCACTCTCTGAAGATCAAGGTAGGGAAAAATACATTCTTTATCAAGGGCTCTCCATAATATAGCTGGAGGCTGAGGCTTGTCAACCAAATTGCCCCATCTGGACTTTGCCTTCTTTACTAAAGGAGCAAATCAGACTTCCCTGCTACTCCCTTTGTGTGAAAAATAAACAGCAAATAAAATAAGAGTGAGGAGACAGTCCAAAGTCAGAAAACGACCAAGGTTTAGCTACAACTTAGGGAGACCCCAATTCAGTGTTAATTGTCGCAAGTGTATTAATTTTTCAAAATACTTCAGTTTCAAAATCTTAGTGTCCAAATGCCTTAGTGTCTCACCACACAGGTTGGTTGCCATAATAAAGGTGTCAGATATTCAGATGTCTTGATAAGTCCACACAAGAACCTCAAGTTTACTGTATAATTGAGTGTACATGAATATTTTACACTGTTAGGTTATCTCCGTCTTGGAAACTGCACCATAACAAATGTCCATGTGATACTCTGATGTTTCCCTGAGTATATATATGCTGCCCAGAGAGATTGTGGAGTCTCCTTCTCTAGAGATTTTCAAGACTCGCCTGGATGCAGTCCTGAGTGATGTGCTCTAGGGGATCCTGCTTTTAAGCAGGGGAGTTGGACTAGGTGATCTCTGGAGGTCCCTTCCAACTCTGAAAATTCCATGATTCCATGGTTCTGTGATTAGCTGGGCACCAACAGGACAGTCAGCTGTGAAAATCTGCAGCTCTGGGAGAAATTGCACATATACCTGGTCTGCAGTGCTCCCTGGTTCCACATTACAGCAAGAAGCAGTGCAAGACCTTGTAATCCCAAATCAGACTTTTCAACAGAGAGGGCAGAAATCCTCAGGAATTTAGCTCTCAAACTCCTTCCTCATTTTCCTGGCAGCACCTCTTGATTTGTCAGATCAAGGTTTTGCCACTGTCTTTGTGTCTAACTTCCAGAGTGTGGGACTAGCAAAATACCACCCTACCTGATGAAAATGATGGGCTGACATTGCTCCTTTTTTGTCCCAGTCTCTTGGTGTCTGTGCACTGGTGAGAAGGAGCATAGCTCTACTCCCATGCATGCAAAATCTCACACTGGTAGAGAGGAACAGTGGTAGCTAGTACAAAGGCAATCTATTTATTTATTTTGCAGACATAAAATGTGCAACCCAGGATGGTCAGCTATATTTGCAAAATCAATCAGATGGAACAGGAACGTGGAATTTAAAACATGACCCATGCTCCACACCCAGTCAAAATATAAGATTTAAAAAATTTGCCTTTGATAGCAATCTGTGGAATGGAGAAGTAAGTGCCAAGGACTTATTCAAACTCAGTGAAGTTGATGAGGAGACTCACTGCCTTTAACAGACTTTGAACCAGGCCAAAGGGCTTACTAGAATATCTCACAAGTAAGGAAGCTAAAAAAGAGTGGCTGGAAAGGCTAAGGGCAACAGGGACGTTTTAAAATGTGGTGGTAGAAAACCAAACATGCAAGCAAGCAAACTGAGAAAGACAGTGACCATCTGCCACATGGAGCAGGGACGCAGCCGCCAATCCACTTCTCATACTGAAGAAGACCCATGGTGAGCCCCAGGAAGATCTTAGGGCAGGATCCCACTGGCTGGAGGAAGGCCGTCCTCTTCCTCTGTCACCTTGCAGCAAATCTTTCTTGCTTCAGCCTGACAATAAGGCTTTAGCCTGGAAGCCCTCACATGTAAGCTTGAAAACTGTGACAAGCACATTACTTTAGCTTTGCTTAAAAAAAGGAGATGATCAATCCAAGGACACAGTAAAAAATAAGAATAAAAAGCAGAAAGAATTAGGAAAAAAAAAAAGAAATTCTTATGTTTCTTCACCACCACATTCAGGCAAGTTCACCTAGTCCTTGGCTGCTCATGCAGTTGCACAAATAACAGAAAATGCCTGGTAGGTACCTCCCTGCCTGTGCAAGGGTGTGAGTTCAATGTTTGGGGCTACTGGTGGTGTGGGTGGAGGTGGAGGGGGCTGGTTGTGCCAGGGAGCATCTGAGTGCTTTGGAGGGTCAGGCTGATCCTGTAGGATGCTGAGCCACATGGTCAGGGGAATCTTGCCGGGCTGGGCTCTGAATGCCTGTACTTGATAAGCAGCCGTGGCAAAAAGGTCATACTAAGATACTTATCCAAAAATGGGGAAACAAAAATCACTATAATTAGCAGTAGATGTAGCATTTTTAGCATAAATGGGAAAACCCGGCACTTAATACATAGCACAAGGTTCATTTGCAGCCATATAATTGCTGTCAGCTAATGCCTGATAAACCCTGCCTAAATTGGAATTTTATTATATCTATTTTATTATACATCTATATTTATTCCAGCAAAAGTTGGACAAACTTGTCCAAAAGACTAGGGGTCCATTTTATGTGCTTGGGTGTCCAAGCACCTGCCAGCTGTTTGTCCCTTGAATTGAGGACATCATGTTTTCAATTTCCTTCAATAAAGCTATGAATCTGGCAATTTGCTGGCCTGCTTCAGCTAAACAGAAAGGACAATTTGAGAAAGATCATAGTTCAGGCTCAGTCAGACGGAAACGATTGAAAACAGTGAGCTGGCCGCTATGTTTCCCCAATGCAGCTTGCTGTCGCAGTTTGACTGACAAACTGACTTTTTTGAGGTGCTCATGCCCATTTCAGTCAGAGTTTATTGAAGGTGATTTTGATCTTCTCCATGAGGCCACAGCAGCGGCCATGCCATCTGTCACCTTGATTGCATCGTGGATTCTCTGGAGAGAGTGCGATGGCTCCTGATCATTTACAGATTGTGCTGCTTTCGCCTCCATAAGGACCACATGCACAGAGCCAGATGGTGAACATACACGCTTATTATAAGTCTTTATCTCTGTGCAGGAAGGAGAGGCACCATTAGATCTCCCTCAGGAGCTCTGCTCCTCTCTACCATCATGCTGCTCTTCAGCAAATACAGTCTTCTTCAGCTGTCATCAACCTACCTCTGAAAATTAAAAAAATAAACAATAATTCCATCAGCGCAGGCACGAGACGTACAGACACTGCCACAAAGCAGCCCCCCCCTCCCCGGCACACACATACACTCGGGCTCCTGCGACTGTCAGCGTTAGGTGGAAACAAGTTTGTTCGCGAAAAGACAGTTAATGTGCAATTAAGAGAGGCTTCTTTGTGAAAATAAAGCAATGCCATCCTGGTTGTTCTTGGCACATTTTCAATTCAGTGCATTCTTTCTTTAAAGCAAAGCCTGAGCACTCGATCGCTGTTTTTCCAAAGGCAGCTTTGTGTTTGTGTCTGTGTTTCTCCTGTCGGAGAGCTGTGATGGGATGCTGGTTGCCACGGGTTGTGTGGCTGAAATCCGGCTGCTGGGGCTGAGGGAAGAGGAGCCCGGCCACATGGAGCCATGCCGGGGCAGGGGCTGGCTGGGAGAGGGGCAGCCACCCAAGAGGTGATGGCCAACGCTGAGCATATGGGTAGATGAACCCTCTCGGGAAAGAGCGATCCTCCAGTCACTCTTTGCTGAGAGAGAAGGGAGCATCGGCAGCCTGCACGTAGGACAGACGCTCACCTCGACTTGTTTAATACATGTACCACACACATGACCCTGGGTACAGGCTGCCAGATTGCACTGTTTGAGAATTTCTCTCTGAGAGTTCAGTTTTCTTTTTGCAGTTTCTACTTAACAAACACTTAATTGCTGGTAACACGTTTTTTCCTTGTTAGCCACTATGTTAGCCACCAAGTTGCAGTTCCTCCTTTAAAGAACTGTAATTATTAAATCCTAAAATCTTAGCAGAAGATCCATTGCAGACACAAATTTCTGGGCTTTGCCAAGCACAGAGCATCCTTCAGAGTGAAAACTTGGCTTACTTCCAACTGCAGTGTCTTTTCTGAAGCACATGGAGATTAATTTGTTTGTTTCTTTCTTAAAAGTGCTTCTTTTTCGAAGGCTGGATGTCAGGGAGGTAGGAATCAGACATGAGACCAACACCTTCCGAATTGCTTAGGGAACTTGTTAAGGTCTCTATCCCAGAAAAGAAAATAAAAAAAACAGGAAAATGAAAAAAATGCATTAAGAAAAAAGGAGAACATTCTGGGGTTTAGTTAAGAAGAGGGTGATAGATTAAGATAGCATCAGTGACGTTGATTTTTCCTTGTTCTTTTTTCTTTACATGTAAAAACAGGGTTCATATCAATGTTGTCTATGATTTCTCTTCATTGATTATTGGTAGAAATACTACAGTTGTTAAGTAACTTCTACTATGGGAAAACCTCAGTTGCAATATGCTGAGATTCTGTCCCACTTTTCTCTTTATTCAAATGACATGGAAGAGAAATGCATGTTTTCTTAAAAAAACACTAGATTTCTCCACAGGTAAAACCAGGTTTAAATTCTAGCTTTGGCAGCTCTCACAGGTCAAAGTGAATCTTTTTATTTTTTCTACTTTGGAATAGCTCACTATATCAAAGACTATCTTCCCATTCTGTCACAAAGTATTTCATAGTTTACAGAGTCCTTCCCTGCACTTCTTATTTCAGATCCTTCATGCTGTGGCATCAAAATTAAATGAAAACCACCCCACAAACTTCTCTCCACAAATTAAAAACAAGTTTTCAAATACAAAATTAGATAAGGAGAAACACACACATTTACTGTATACCAATATCACAAGCTTGTATCAGGACATTATGCTAGTCATTTTACAGTTTTGTGTAGATTACTAGCTGATGTTGGTGTTATACTCAGTGAATTTGTAATTCCACTAGAAAATATAAGGTCTCTAAGTGGTATTGTAAGTGCAGTACATAGAAAAATCCTTGTGATAACTAGCAGTTTTTTCTGCCCTCTTTTGTCTTGGTCCCAAATTAGGCTAGCATGTGGCTATCATGTATCCCCTCTGTGGATAGAATTATATATTGTGTTCAAAATCTCTGATTAATCTGATTAAGCTAGTGAGAGACTAATCCTTTAATCTCCTTGAGAGCACTGTTATGTCTGCTGTGTGTCAGATGTGTAACTAGCAATCAGTTAAGTAAATGCTAAAAGTTAAGCAAAAACTATTTTGGACCCACTTTAGCATCTGCTTTTAGTTCGTGACCTTTAGAGTAAAAATTGTACGGAGAACATGAGGGAAAATAAAAAACTGCCTGCGATGGCAGTTCTGCTGCTGCAAGCATATCAGTTGCCAAGGACCAACTTGTTACTGCTCCCCTTTTCTTCAGTGATTTAATTACAAAAGGAGAGGTAACTCCCCCTTTGCTTTGTTTCTTGCACTCTGAAAAGCAAATACAAACATGCTTTCTGTGTATTTATAATTTAGAAAAGAACTTCTGTTGCCAGTTAATTTCCAATGTTTTGCTTTAACTTTTCATTACAGTCAGAAATCACGTCACAACCTTTACCTGAGCAAACACAGGCATGTTTAAAATGCTGCACTAAAAAAAAATAAATATTGTTTTACGTTAATAAAAGGAGACTGCGTGGAGAGAGATTTGGGGCAGGGGAAGGAAAATGTGCAATCTTTGTAGAAAAAAAATATGTGTAGACCTATTGCTGGCAGATGTAAAAGCATCAAGTCAATATGGTAACAAGGATCAATATGCCCTCAGGCAAGATATGACTATGACAATGCTGAATGCATGTATAAATTTACCACTCCAACTAGCTGCCTAGGAATAAAATAAATTCAAAGCAGTCATGCAGAGAGGAGTAAATCTCTAACCTGTTATCCAGCTCATAGGTGGTCAGGACACCCGGAGATGTTTGGAGGAGCCAGCAGGAATATCTCCAGAGGAGCTGGCCCTTAGGGCTACCCTTCCTGCTGTCATCCATGCTGCCTCAGGTCCATGCTCCCCACAATAGTACACATGGGGGATGCATAAGGTATGTTCAGCCTGAGCTTTACTAGGGCTACCCATCTCAAAACTAGCTTTTCCTAGTATTTTATATTTGCAAATTATTTCATCCAAACCACCCTTTACTCTCAGACACGCCATGTGAGTGAAGAGATGGAATGCTCCTGCATCACAGGGGCAGCAGCATGTTTCCTGAATGGGTCTTTGCAGGCACTTTCTATGGGGAGGGCAGCATTGATGGGCAACTGAGGATTGCAGAGTAAAACTTGGGGTGAAATGACCACGTTTGCTCACTTTGTAGGGGATATAAGCCAGGCCTGTTCAAAACTCAAAAGGCTGCAGAAACACCATAGATTTCTATAAACCCATCTATATAGTAACTTTTCAAGAAAACCTTGGATAAAAAAATCCATTAATTACAGTCACACATGCAAACAAAACATTGTAGCACTAGAGGTCTTTTATCCCTTTTTTTTAAAAAAAAAAAAAAAAGATTATCTTTAAATGTGTTTATTTTACCTCAACACAAAAGACAGTGAATCAGGCAGACATGAGAAATATCTAAGTAACAAGGAATATGAGCACAATAGATTTTAGGCCAGATTCCTCTTTGGATGCACAAGCCGGTCTCCCACAGATTTCTATGACAGCCACATTGACAGCAGTGGGAATCAGGCGTACTCATCCAAGGGCATAATTTGGCCCATAATGTATGAGGTTCGTCCAGCTTGTGAAAGCAGCAAGCAGTGTATTACAGACACTGCCTCGGTGCAGCTTACTGGAGGTTTAAATCCTTAGTGGCATTTTCTGTGCCTCTAAAATACATTTGATAAAAATAGCAGAGGCTGCTTGAATCAATACCTGTTGAAAGAACAGACCTGCTAAAAGAATTAAAATTTGTTGCAACAAGGTTATCCATTTAACAGGTTTCTACTTGAATAACCAAACGTTCCTCATTTTATAGCCTAGCTAAAGCTACAGTGCAGACTGGAGAAAGTCTGATATTTTCGATCCTTGTTTCTTAAGCCTGTCTTTGCAAATGTTTTCTACCCCTGCTCACAGCGATTTCTTTTCACTCGGACAATGGTAATGGCTCATGTAATTATGACTTTGTACATGAGCTGAACTCCCTATGGATGTTTAGACTCTTATTATCTTTAACCTCTTCCACCTCAGTTGGTGAACTCTCACCTCAGGGGCTTGGTGGGGGATCAGCTGGCAGCTGAGAGGAGAGCAGGGTGACCATCAAGGAAGGGAAGGAAAACAGAGGTCCACTTCCACCCAGCTGACTGGCATCACTAGAAGCTGTTTGCAGCCACCTCTGAGAAGGCAGTCCACCCAAATATGGGCTGCCATGTACTGCTTGGCTGCTTGGGATATTCTGATAAGCTTTTTTTTTTTTTTCAAAGAGTTTATTGCTCATTTTTATTTCTTGTTATTATTTTGTAGCTTCCTTAAAATTAACTCTCACTCTTTTCTTTGTCCAGATACACTGGACAAGAGATTCAAGGAGTTCTCACTAGTATAAACTGCTCACCCCAGGATGCTATTTGCCTTCTGCCTCTCCCCCTTCTTTTCCTCACATATCTCTTCAACCTGTACCATTAAGTGTAGTGGTAGAAGAAAACAATGTCACCATAGGGCAGAGGCAAGGTTTCCTTCTGGCTAAAAATATGATTTAGGAAACTGGTGAACTCAGCACAGCCTGGTCTTTGTAACAGGCAGGAAAAAGGACTTTCACCAGGAGGGACTGACCCTCCAGCCTGAGCTGACTGAACTGAAAAGTTAATGAGAAAAGTAGCCCTGAGTTTAAGTAAAACATTGTTTAAAGCTAGTAATGAAAACCCATGGAAAATTTTTCAAACCCTGCTGAAGCTTTTTGCTTGACACTATTATATGGTTAATTCTGTTCTGAGGTTCTTCAGTCCTTTTAAAATAATTTTCCCTTCTTATAGCACTCATTATACAAAATATAAAAATCAAAGCAGAATTGTTAGAGTAAAAGTTTTTCAAATTCTTCTAATTCCCCACTTCTTCCAAACAACTAAAAAGGAGTCATCAAATTCTGCCCAGCACCACAAATCATTTCAGTCCACCTGAAAAAAACTTGCTTTGCTCATTCACTCTCCACAGAGAGGTGTCTGGTTCTGCCGTGAGCCAAGTGGAAGGTGGAGAGGACCCTGCCAGGGCTCTTCCCCGGACACTGGTAGCACCTGAACCTTGCTGCTGGAGCCAGCTCTCCTGCCACTCTCTCACAGCCATACCCAAAACAATAGTGCCTGTGCCTGCTCCCCAGGATGGGCAAGGTTTTGATTTCCTCCCCAAGGGAAGTGACTCCTGCCCATCGTGGGTTCACTCCTGTCCAGCATCAGCACATACCTAGGGGTACCATCAACAGCCTACAGTCTTGGCAGTCCCTTAAGAAGAGAGTAAGGAAAAGGGCAAGGAAAAACAATGTCGATGAGGGGCTCATTACTGGATATGAGTGAACTCACTATTACTTACTTCAGAAATTGAACAACCACAGGAGGTGTGATAAACCATCTGTAAAATTTTATAGAATTAATTTAAGATCTCAATCCAATTTCTTTCAGCCATATTAAACACTGAGCTAAGTGGAGGCTTTCTTTCTGAGGAAAAAGCACCAAGACTGAAACATGGGAGCTTGTTAACAGAGACACAGACTGCTAGGATCCAACCTGTATGCTGAGACTATTTCCGGTCCCCTTGAACGGAGCATTTTTCAGTCACAATGCATTTGCTGATGGATTTCAACATTTATCAAAAATTCTGCATTAGTGAGCCAGTTCTAACACTCATCCTTCTGCCTGAAAAAGATTTTGTAGATTTTGAAATCTACAAAAAAAAGATTTTGTAGATTTTGTGGATTTTGAAATCTACACTGAATGTTGATTTATAACTTTCAGCATTGGTTACATGCATGGTATATTAAGTGACCACTGAACCAAAAATCACAGTGATTTAAGGGCCAGGATTTCATCAAGGTGTGTCCTCATTCATATGGGCAAGCAAGATCCATAGTCAATAAAGAACTTGCTGGGGGGTTTTTTTGTATATTGCTGAGCCTGGGATTTTGTGTATGTCGCCAGAAAATGAAATCAACAAAAGCAGTACAGCCTGCATCATGTTTTCACACTGTTAAGGATATAAATGACCTCTCTGTATGAGAACCACATGTTAATAGATTTTTTGGTAGTCTAAATATCTCTTTTTTTGTCCAAAGCAAAACCAATTCAACTACAGCAACAGCAAGAATGAAGTAAACAAATGAAACTGTAATGACAATATTGACCCATTTGAGTATCATTAGAGAAAACCTCCCAGATCAATTAAAAACCCAGCCTTCACTGCCCCATACAAAACCAGGAAATCAGATTATGGCTAACTTCCTTAATCTAGCATCCATTTTACTTAAATTTCTTCACTATTAAATTTTTCACTATTTTTCTTCTCTGTCTACCTTTATGCAATTCCAACACTGCACTGCACTGAATTCCTCTTGTCCTCTTATTCAAGAATGAACCAGTTTTACATGGATATGTAGAGATGGCTTGACAAACCATTTTGGGATGAACACATGTGCAGTGTGTACAGCATTGCTCTTTGCGGTGAACTTAAAAGTCATGTCTTTAGATTTGTTTTATGCACACCATTCTCTGATGAGATTAAATGCCCATCATTGATGCAACAAAGCTGGTTCATTTTCCTGTAACAAGACTTCTATTTCAATTGCCAGAAAAGTCTATGATTGCATTTCTCAGAGCTTCTCACCCCTGCAGGATCTTCTTTCTGAAGCACTCATCACTTCATCAGCCTTTCCTCTTCAAAGCTAGCAACTGTGTTCTGTACTGAGCACTAGTTGTGTACAAGAGCACTGAGGGGCAAGCAATAATTGCGATAGCTAGTGCTGATACGTGGTGTCCATATGGACAGTATAACTTAACATTGAGGCCTTTCTTTACTGAGTTTGATCCTGGCCCCACAAGTCAAACTCTAGCTGTCAGGGGACTTGTTGTAGGTAATGGTCATTTGTGCTTCATAATTATCTTGAATAAACACAATTAGTTCCACATTCTGCTGTTTTCCTCCTAAGGCATCTGTAAACATTCCGTACTATTCTAGTAAATGGCTTTTGGCAATCATTAAAAAAAACCCAAAGCAAAAAGGTTCTCTTTAATTTATTCCAAGAAGCATGCCCAGAGGAGTAATGAGACCTAGTAGACAGTAATGGCAGAGGGATATTATCTTTCACTTAGTTAACTATTGTAACCCACTTTGAAGTATCTCCAATCACAGTCCTCATGTGGTTAAATTAGAACACAGGCACAATAGTTTTCACTTCAGGGTTTCTCCCATAAGCTAGTCCAATGTATTCAATACAGAAATAATGTAGGCATCCTACTTCCATTCTCTTGTTACAAAAGATATCCAACAAAGCTGTCCAAAAATATTCCTAAAATGAAAAGAGAGTGTAGAAATTTTCGACAGGACCAGGCATACAAAAATCTG
Source organism: Podargus strigoides (assembly GCA_028020825.1). Classification (NCBI taxonomy): domain Eukaryota; kingdom Metazoa; phylum Chordata; class Aves; order Caprimulgiformes; family Podargidae; genus Podargus; species Podargus strigoides. The sequence goes on along the minus strand of CM051620.1, from coordinate 36,853,108 downwards.
TTATTTTCTCAAGGCTGCTGGTCCTTTGGACACTGGTCAGTTTACTTGTCCTCTCTGTCCCCCATTTATTCTGTCTGTGACATAGGGACAGATAGCATTTACCCGCTTTTGCAGTTCTCTTTAGATTGAAAGCACTGCAAATTCATAGTAACACTGTCCCCTATATAATAGTGGCATCAGGTTTACCAACAGTTAAGATAATAGAATAATATTTCCTCAGGATAATGGACTCTTTTTTTAGATTGTACATTAGGAAAACAGAAAATCAGTAGCCTCATCCCATTAAAAATTAAAAAACCTTGCAAAAAAAGCTTATTGAATGAGGAGAAAGAAGTACTTCAGTCCTTGTTCTAGTAAGCAGGCAGTTAAAACCATGAAGAAAGTGTCAATTGGTAAAATTAGCTAAAAAGTTACTCTGAGTTTTTGCCCTACATTTGGACTATCAAAACTGAGGCAAACTTTTCAAAGCAAATTGCTGAGGATTGCCAAGTTAACAAGCTGTTCTCTGCTGCAAGGGACATATTTATGGACATACTTTCAACAAGACGTACCTAGTGCTACCAAGCTGTGCTGTACTAAAGATCAGTAAGTATCAGATAAACTGTTTTTTGTTTTTTTTTTTTAATAAAGGATTTCACACATGAGATGATTAAACAGAGCTCCAATATTCAGAAGTGTACAAACTAGCCCTTCCCTCCAAACCCACTCCTCTTTTCTGCTGCAGTAGTGTTTAAATAAAGTAAGAAAAAACAGGAAATTCAAAGATAAGAATGTTACTATGTAGAATTTTATAATCCATGCACTTGTGAAGAAGACACTGTGAAGTTAATTATGGATGAGTACTAGGTCTTCAGTAGTAACTTTTATTTTAGTGGGCTTGTGTGTAACATCTTTAGCGACATTTCATAGGATGCTTTTTGAATCTATCAGTTTCTTGTTCCTTAAGGGCTGTGTTTTTAAATTGTTTCACAACCTTTTCTGAAGAAAAACACTCTAAAAACAAATTCTAGCCTACAAGGCAAACAAAGCTAATACAGCAAGCAAGAATGCCTACACAAAGGACTTACTGCTGGTCACTTTTTATAAGGAGCAGGTATTTTCGTGGCGATTCTCTTCAAAAATTAGCCATAACCACTTGTAGGCAGTGGGCCAAATACACTGAATTTCTCTGTCGGTTCCTACCAAGACAGATGCTGTCTCAGGACACAAGACTGTTTTACACACTCAGGTTCCTTTGCAGCTCCCAGCCCTCAGGAAGAGAATAGTGATATGGTTTACTTCAATTCCTGTTCACAGTAGGCTAAAGGACTGAATATGCATATCTTTTCCATTACTGGGGGCTAAGAACACATGGAGAGTACCCATTGCTGGGAAGACACTTGGTATCCAGTCATCATACATGTAAGCCCACCAGTGGTGTTACAAAATCTGCCAGAGAAAGCCCACATGGCCCATAAATAAAGTCAACTGTAACTCAACAGATCACTTACCTTCAATCTCATTTGTGGTCCCTGATTCAAATTTGAAATGTTACTGTGAATCGGCAAGGATTCCTGTCTGTGAACTTGTTTCAAAGCTACCTGGGCATTTTGCATCTATTTACATGTCTAGAAATGCTGTGAGCTTATGTGGTATGTGTCAGATCACAATCTTTTTCCTAGGATATTTTTCTGTCTTAGAAGAGACCTGTTTTCTGGTGTGGTGCTTCCCTGAGAGTCTTGCAATATCCCCCACTGAAGTGCAGGACCTCAAGATGAAGCTTATTCCAACCAGAATGTCACTCACCAGGAGGTAAATCCATGATTTTAAAAATGTTATGAGTCATTTCATTTTTTCCTATAGCACCTTTCTTTCTTGTAACCTTAACCATGTTTCTGAGTAGCTGCTGTGTGCCGTGTCATTTGTACACTGGAAGTGTCATATAGAAGATGTATGTGCATCTTCACTTATTCTTTTACCAGATGAAGTAGTTCTCAGTAAACCTTTTTTAATAGTTTGAAAAAAATATTAACATTTTCTGGTTTTCAACAGATATGAGGTTTAGCTTTTGTGATTTTAAAGCACAAAGTTCCTAATGGCTTGGTTAGGAGCAAAAAAAAAAAAAAAGAAGTTTGAATTACAGGAGCACAAACAGCAGAATTTAATCTAAATAAGTAATTTGCATGCAGCACAAAAACCGGAACACTGCAGAATGTTTTCTCACTTTCCTTCTGGACTCCTACTGTTCTCAAAAAATGATTTAATATTTACCTTTAAGAATAACTTTAACCTTGGAGGCTTTCAAGGAGATATGTTGATTTACCTATATCAGACATAACAATATCCCTTAATGAAATATTTGAAAATACATTAATTCCAGTGCTTGTAAGTCAGATTTCTGCATTTTAAGTGAGAACTTGGGTTTTGGAGGATTTTTTCCTCCTAGTTTTGGTAAGAGATATTTAAGCAGAAAGAGCAGCTTGTTTCCTTGACAGCAGAGAACCAACTGTTTTGGTTTTCTTTGTTCCATGTCTGTTCAACATACTGTATCCATAGAAATAGCTGCTGTCCCAGAAGTTCAAGCATTTTGTATTATATATACTCAAAGACTGGGTTAATACTACCTTAATTTTGCAGAGTTTTTATCATAAAGTTTCACAAATGGAATAAAAAAGAAAGTAAAAGTTCCCAAGGCAATGCTGTACATTCTGTATGTTTTCTGATTTATATTTAACATTTCAAAAATATCAATATTAAGATACACATTTAAGAAATAGAGACAAATGTAATGCATTGCTTATAAGCCTCATTAGGGACTGGTTGTTACAATGGAAACTGCTACTTTTGCTTCTGCCGATTTTGTGTGGCATAATGTGATGAACTACTTGTGTCAAGTGTGCTAGTTTGCAGCAGATCTAATACTACACCAAATGTTTCTTCTTATTTCAGAAGTGAAGTCATGTAAAAACAGGTAGTCTAGGTTTTATATTTGAAGGCCAGGATCTCACTTATAAGACAGAAATGCAACTGATGAGCCAGACCTGCAAATATCCCCTATCTTTCCTCTCTTGGGCCTCCCTCCTTCTCAGCTCATGCTAAACCCAACTCTACCTTTGCATGAGAAACACCAAGTAAACGGCAGCTTTTTGCAGTCTGTCAGGTGAGGGAACAAATATTTTGAGGATGAAGACTGGAAAGGTCTCAGTCAAGACAAGGGTGAGAGCCTTGGGCTCCGTGTACTCCTCTAATGTGACATTTTACAAAGATGCTTCCCACCACCTGAAAAGTTTTTTGGGAAAGCATGGCTTCCCAGAGAGCTATGAAACAGTGAGAACAAATCACAGAATCACAGAATGGTTAGAGTTGGAAGGGACCCCTGGAGGTCATCTAGTCCAACCCCTCTTGCAAAACAAGTTCACCTAGAGAAGGTCACATAGGATCATGTTCAGGTGAGTTTTGAATGTCACCAGAGAAGGAGACTCCACCATCTCTCTGGGCAGCATGTTCCAGTGCTCCGTCACCCATGAATATGATGATGAGGTTGTAACTGAAACAGATATGCAAGTTTTGCTCCGATATCCTTTGCCTGTGGTCATTTACAAATCACTAGGTGTGCTTGCATAAGCCATGAAAGCAGTTCCTACCCTCCTGAAGAACAAACCACCCTTCAGGTTTCAGGATTGAGAGAATCCTCTTCCACGAGCGCCTGGAATGCTCAGCGGTGCCTGGTGTACAGAAAGAAGCTTAATTAAATCACAAATCACACAATTCCAGGACAAGGCCTAACTGTTATTTGACTCAGGATAGACTTATTTTTCTCCAGAAAACAAGCCATCGCCCAGCACTCCACCATGCAGCTCAGAGTGGCTCTCTGGTGACCCTGGGTATGGAATTGAGGAGGGGGATCCATGATGGGGCTGGATGTGCCATGGGAAGTGTGAACCCTTATGCACGCCTGGCCTTCCTGGGCCGTGGAATACTGATGAGCTGTGAAAAAAAGCAGCAAGGCTTGTTCCTGTGCTTTGCTGTGCCTGCTAGCTCTGTCTCTCTGTATATATGTATACATGTATACATGTGTGCTAGTGTGGGTGTAAGTACATATTCTCAAAATATAAATAAATATAAATAAGCACGCACGCATATTTCTGCACAAATATTTATATGGATAAAAAATAACAGGAAGGAGATGATGATGAAGTAGCAGCATTTTTGCTCAGAATACTCACTGTGCATGGGGGAAAATGTATTTGCAATGGTTTTTTTGCCCAAATGTCAGCTCAGCAACTTCACAAAACCTGATTTACAGCATAGCCTTCATACAATTGCTTTTATCACTTTCACTCATTGTGTCCTTATGTACAAGGGTAAAGACTATTCTGCTGCATCCAAGTACAGTGTGCTAAAGGGAGGGTGAGCAGTGGGGAGCCATGCCTGTGCCACTGTCCTTTGCCTGTTCCTGATTCCATGGCCTGAGGCAATGGTTTACATTTTTAGGACAACAGCCGGCTATCTGCAAGCAGGAGACCACTCGTCAGGCTTCATTACTGCACACAAAATGACACTAGTGAGCCTGTGGTCACAACTGTGCTTATGGTGCGCTGAAAAGCCATTACATCTCATTGCAACAAAAAAACTGCATGAATGTACAGGCTGACCAGCCCCATAAATTGCCAAAAACCTGACAGGTCAGCTTATTTATGCAATGTAATACCTGCAGTACAATTTCTGGATAGAAGCTATAGTGAGGGACTGGAAACTAAGAAATCTTTTTGTCAAAGGTGTTATATTTTAATAGGCAATGCTCCTGTTTCCTTTTTTGAATATCAAGAAAATAAAGAATTTAATTCTACTGCATGCTTGAAGCATTAGGCATGGTCAGCTCAAGTGCCTTCTCCTTCTCCACATTAACAACCCTAAAAGCATAGTTAAAATCTAATGACTAGCATTAATGTGTTTTCATGTTTGGTATTGTTATTTTTCATTGTTTAAATTTTTGGTATTATGCAACTCACATTGACATATCTGATATATAATATTTTAACTTAACCATAAGTAAACCGACTTCTGCTGTAATTACAGACATTATTGTTTGTTTAAGTTGGATAGTGACTATATTTAATAACGTCGTATGTAAAGGGTAAAACTCAAACAGGCAAAGAAAATACAGCCATTAGAATTCTGGAACATTCCCTTCCGAAGGAAATTCATATCATAATGTGGTTAGCATCTATTTATTTTACATATAATTCGTACTCATTGACAAGTGCTGTGAACAAAAGAACTGTGGGCCATATTCTGAAACTGTATGCATGTTTATGTGTATATATAAAGAGAAAGAGGGAATAATTTTACCCTGGGGAAGCAAGACATAGATAGAGGGATTGCCTTTTCTAGGTCAGATGCTATAGCTGGGGAAAGCAGAGAGGCTTCCAGGCCCACAATGGCTTTCTCAAGTAATCCTACTTCCCTAGCATCATTTGGTGATTACAGTTGTAAAAGTGATAATAAATAACTTGAGGTCACTGACGGGGTTGTGTCAGTGCATGCACATTGTAATTGAGATCAGCATCAGGCTATTTATTAATGAAACTGTTGCTGTACCCACTAAATATTAATACATATTTGCCTTTCCTCAAAAAATGTTCCTCTTCATATTCAAGGCTACAAATGCTCATAAACATACATTTAACAGTAGGTTGCTGTGATGGGGGAAACTCATTATTGTTGGCAAAAGTCCTCACTTTTTCTTCCAAGTAGGAAGTTTAACTATAGATCTTGCACCCAATTTCTTAGTGGGCAGCAGAGCTTTGTAAAGCACATATTTGTATTACAATAACACCTGACCTTTCAGCTTAGCTCTTCACTTCCTTCAAATGTAGAGAGTACTGGGTATGTTAAAATGTTGGGCAGGGGAGTTCTCTGCAGAAAATACTTCAGGGGATTCAGCCATGTGGATTGAACTTTACCTGGAAGCTGCATTAAACTTTTCCAAGGCCTCTGGGGTTCAAAAAATGTAGGATGCTGTCACATTGATTAAATATCTGGGTCTTGAGAGAAGCTTCATCAGCTGTAACTTTGAAGGCCACTGATATGATGATGGAAGTATAAAAGCAGTCCACGGACCTGTGAATGGTAATGCATTACTTTAAAAAGATTTATATATTGTCACAGTAACACCTACCAGTAAGAGGAACTAATCTGCCAGAGGTTTTTCAGCATTCAGTTATTGAGTTGCTCCTATAGTGACTTTTGCCACTGATACCGAGTTATGTGGCTATAGACATCCTGTAATGTGCTCCTTCCCAGCACATACAGAGCAATGTATAGGTAATTTCTTTCAGCAGTTTACACTGGTGTCAATAAGTGGAAATTTTATTGAAAACTACAGGGTTGTTATGGTTGTACCCAAAGTTAGGGATTGAGACTCCATGAACTGGGTGCTAAGAAAGGTCTTATAATTAATTCCAGTGTCACTTTTGTCTTGATTCCTTAAGCACAACCTCTTATAAATAGGTATCACATTCTCAAGAAATAAAGCTGGGCTGTAGCATAGTCCAATAGCTAGAAAAAATGGACTGCTCATTTGAGAGCTACACTTCCATGACCTGCATTGGCCTGGACTCACCAACTAGCCATGGGGAAGTGGAGAGTTTTGAGGGGTTTTCCCCATTTACAGAAAGAAACTCATTTTGTAGCCGACTTTATCCAGGAAAGTTGCTAAAGGCTGAATTGTTTCCTAACGTTGACACTACACGAGTGTCTTGGCATGATCAGGTGGGCATGTGCACTCCTGGTTAAAAAGGTCTTCACCAGTGAGTGGAAGATCCCTGGCCCCTGGCTGAGATGTAGTAACAAAATGGGTACCTGGTGCTAACCAGTAACGCTGCGAAGGAGCCAGTAAGTTATTCTGTGATTCTGCGTAAGCCATCTCCATGGTACCTCATTTTCAGCAGAGATGCAAGCTGACCCATTTCCCTTACATCATGCCTAATAAGCATGAGTACAATCCATTTTGATATCTCCACTGGCATTGGGGGGTGGGTGAGAATTAACCACTGAGCAGAAACAGCTTTATGTATGAGGCTAACAGGAGATAGAACCTTGCCTGGTCACAGCATCAGAGTGCTTTATAGTCTAATTAGTATTTTAATTAACTGCAGCAGTTTAAACATAGAGCTAACTCAATGAAAAGTATCTCAGAAAAACTGCAGGTATATAGACTGTAGTCTCTTAGCCTCATCAGTTCTGAAGAGGAAACTTGCACTTTTATCCTCTGTATGTTGAATAACTTCCAAGATAGCTGCAGGGCAGTAGGATAACACCAAATCTGTCAAGCAAAAGGGGTATCGGCAACTGATCTTTTGTTGTCATTCAACTGTGACACCTCCTGGACCAAAATATTATGGAGTTTAAAGGTAGGGACAAGAGTAACAAATACCACTTGTATAGTGCTGCAGATTACGTGTTAAAGATGCCGACTGCATCTTACTTGAAAAGTGACCACAATATCCCAGTGCAGGGATGACGAAAGCTGAAGTAGATAGCAAGTAATGTGTAGTTGCATGCAATGAAAGCAGTAGTTCCTGGGCCTGCTGAATGTCTTTCCCAAGAACCTGGTGCTCTAAAGCCAACTCAATTGCACACAAGACCAGCAGTGACAGACAAGGCTCCTTGTGTAGCTTAGCACTATTACAGTTACACTGCCTTCTGGCATTTGTCCTATCTTCCTCATTTTGTTGTAGGATGTAAGTCAGGATATATTTTTATGGCAGGGTTAAGTTGAACTGTTCAATGCCCCAGTGATAAAGTACACGTGCACAAAGAGACCTGATAAGTTGCCTTCTGTGTTTCTAAAGTTGCTGAGCTACTGGGCCTCTGGAGGACCTACAGTATGGCCAGAAGCTAAACTCCCTGTCTGTGCAATGGGGCAGGCATCAACATCCTAAGCAGTGCAAGTGGGAATAAAAAGCAGATTTGCAGAGGCTTTTGTGTGATTATTACTGCAATACAAACCCATGTGGTAATTAGTACAGAGCTCGTCAGGCCAGCCTCTCAGCTCAGCTTTTGAATTATACCACCTAGCATCAAGCCCCAGTCCCTCAAAAGCAAGCTACTATACCCTAGTGCAGCTAATTTTACAGCAGAGGAAAAATGACTGATGTAATTTCACTTCCCTTTCACTTCGTAAACAAAGCACATCAGTTATGCTGTGTAATGGGAAGGCTGTGTGACCTTCGGTTGGATTCAGGATGTTTTCCCCATCAGAAATGCTGGGTCACTAGAATTGCCCTTCTCCCTTAATTCTATTTAATGTAGCTATTCCACTTCTAGAGCAGACACTCCTCAAGGCACCACATACTACAAGTCAGCAGTAGATGGTTCAAAATGCCATGGCCTCATAGAGATTTCCAACAGCTGACACAAATAGAAAGAACCCAGAAAAAGAGAAACCCAGTCCCAGAGCCTGGTATACTCCTTCATCAAACCCTGGAACATTTTCTGCAGTCAAAACATCTTGCTGAATATTTGGTTGTCATCAGTTGTCCACTCATCCATGTCCTCAAACTTTTTAATGCTGTAGGGATAAGAGATTGTTACACTACCTACAGAAAATGATGATATAATAGTGGTGCTGTAGAAAACTTTCAAATATATGGGTATTTCAATTTATTTTAAGTGTTCCATCTGGAATATCATAATGCACTATTTATTCCTGTTCCTATATTTAAAACCGATAGGCTACACTTACAGCAGTTGTTAAGATAATAACCAATGAGGGACAGATTGATATATAACTTAATATGCCAGCCTTTCAAAAGCTCTTAAAATAGTTCAGACCCATTTGTTTTGCCAATTACTAGGCCTAGCACAAAGGACACAGCCAGAAGTAGCACAAACCAATAACCAAATCCTATTGTATACAAAAAGGTCAGTACATAGGTGATCACGGGGGATACAAACAAGTCAGTCAGATTACACATAACAGACATCAACCCCAGCAACTCCAAGAATGATACAACACGGCCAACAATCAGTGGAACAAACAAAGCAACAAAGTCTCCCACGGCAGAGATGGGAGACAGCCAAGCCAATAGGCTGATAACATAGGCGAGAGGTAGCCACATATTGTTCTTACTGAGCCCACGTTCACAAGCACCAAACCTGACTGGGGCCCAGTTGCAGGGAGAGTCAGGAGGTCCTTCCCCAACAGGGAAACTCTGCAAAGTGCATCCACCTCACAGACAGACACTCCACCCTTCCTGGAAATGGTCCCAGCTTTTATCCCCAAAGCAGGACACCTGGCACTCATTTACCCAATGCAGGGCACCTGGGGCTTGTTTACCCAAGGGCTTTCCCTACAAGGCTGGCTGAACCTTGGAGGAAAGCCAAAAGGCAAACTCATCCCCTCCTTTTAGAGGACCATGGGAACCACCCATATGTCAACCTTAATTCAGGGCTTGGGGTTCAGACCCCAGCACTTCACCCATTTCAGCTTCAAGGTTTACATATGTGCAGCCTTACAATTTCTAGGGTGAAAATCCCTTAGGACTTAGTGAGCCTTTAAAACCCTGAGACAGTCTGACCCAGGAATAACATGTTTGCCAAATACTCTGATGTGTTACCTTTAAAAATCTAACAAAACATGAGTTCTACATATGATTCTTTCATCAGATTAAAAATTAGTCCTCCTTTCCCTTTTCCCTTCCCCAGCTTTTAATTGTGAGCAGTTAGACTTTGTCACTGGGATTGATTTTTCACTCATGCTTACACTGAAAACCTGCTGTAGTAAAGTCAATCACAGAAATTTAGACCAAGACCCATGATTTCCACCTCAAAGTACATAATTCTTCATTCTTCTCTTGAGGCGCTAGTCTCCTCTCAAAAACCAAGCATGGGGCATAAACATAATGCTGTTATGAACTAGATGAACATTGTATTGGCATGTAGATATAGATCTCTTGCCTAGAAGACACCTGAAGTCGTCTTTACCTCTGCTCTACAATATGTGCAGAGGGGCAGCACTAGAAAAAGTCACCACCACCTTTATCCATGGCCGGTGACATTCCAGCAAGAAGCATGAGGCTTTAAAAGGTAGAAAAGGATATAGATTTGGTCTTAGTGAAAATCTGATTGGATCAACTTTATTGTGTCAGGAGTTTTTAAAGAACAAACTAGTTAAACACTGACATGCCGTCACTGCCACCTCAGAGTTTCTGTTGAGATTGGCTTAAATGGAATTACTTCTCTGGCGATGAAACCAAGAGCAGATTTTTCAGCCCCTTCTCTCTCACACCCTCTTTTTCTCACCACCCATCCTCCTCCTGCTTTAGGGTGCTTTAATGTGATAAGGTGCTATACACAGTTAGTCTAAGCTGCTGTTTTAGAATTGTTAGTGAGAGCTAGCTAACACATGTGCACTGTGCGTACATATTTTATTATTACCTTTCTAGCACAGTCAAGTCTCTCAAAGGAAGTACAGCTTTATTTTACAGTTTTTCCATTAAATTTAATGTTTTACACCTCAGGAATGTTTTATAAGTAGGGCATAAGTTGTAGGAGCAATTGAATTTGAATCAGATACGCAGTCTAACTCCAAGTCCCCTATTAACTTTTTCATCTCCCTGCAGAAGTTGTTTCTGTCCATATTTTTATTTCAGCTGGGCTGAGTGGGAGAGAGAACTCTAAGGGAGGTCTTAGCAGATGGTTGTCACAAACTGCATACGGCAATTGAGAATTAGTGTGCAAGCATATGCAACCTGGTACAGTATGAAACATTCCAGCATATGAACACTGAAGTAAATCAAGCTTGGACAGGATTTTTTTTTTTTATTATGAAAATTAGAATTTAGTTTCTCTTTTCATCTGCACATATGGATCTCAGGGTTGTGCAACATATGGGGCCAAACTCTGGACTTAAGCGTGACTCCTTGGGAATCTAGGTAGTTAAACTTAGTGCAAATTTTGTTCACTAAGTTTAATGTAAAAATAACGCATGCACAAATACAAACACAGCCATTGTATATGTATATATACGTATTTATGTGTATTAATGTATATATAAAACACCTAATTTTGTCTTCAACATTCCCCCTGCTCCACGTACTCTCTAAATAATCTGTGAAGGAAACCTAGTGAAGAAAAGAATGGAGAAAAAAGGTGGTTCCAAAAATTTTAACTTGGGATGTTGGTTTGGTTTTCTTTCCTTTAGAGAAGAAGCACCTTTTCTGGAAAAACAGACTGGAACAAGAAAACTATCAAGTGAGGGAGAAAACACCCTTTTGTAGGTCATGCTTTAAACAAGCAGGAGGAAGGTTTTTGATACTCTGCCTTGAGATATGACAATGTTCAAGCAGGTCTCTGCCTGAGCAGGGGTTCAGGTAGCATCTGTTCCCCTGTGCCCTGCTTTCCAGGCTGCAGGAGTGACCCTGTGCTCAGGGTGCAGAGAGAGGGAGCAGGGGAGGGATTTCGGGGGTGGGTTTTGCTATGAGGGAGGCTCCTGGAAAATACACCTTGATGCTTTCTTAACCTTCCCACTTGCCCTTCTCACTAAGTTATGGTGGAAAAATAGAACTGAAATGGAGAGAGGGGAAAGAATGCAAATACTGGCACATGAGGAAATACTGAATTACATATTGGTCGACCAAAACACAAATCAACTCAAAACTACAGGAGTCCAGCAACATGCACATAAATCATTTATAACGATAATCCAAAGCTAGGTCCAAATCTCATTAAAGTATATGAATCCTTAATCTATTTTGGCAAAAAAGAGCCAATACACATTTTTTCTTTTTATCATAAATTACAGTTCTGTGGCACTGTGCAAATATTACCAAGCTGTAAGACAGCTGTGCTCCATTAAAATGTGTAATGGTCGCTGATTTCTTACAGCACATGGTCATCAGGCTGAATCTACAGCCAGTAATTAGGAAGATGAAATGTTTAATTGTGCCTTAATTTTGATAAAATTTATCTGTCACACATCCCGTAGTCAAGCACTATGCTCACAAATCAATGTCACCAGGCCCAAGCAAGAACTGAAGTACCACACTCTTGTTCCTGACAGATTCATTTGAATATCAAACTGCTCCGGATAAGCTACCAGACTAGCAAAACAAGTAAAAACTTTCCCAATGAGCGCAGCTTCTGAGGCATATGTTTAGGCTAAAAGACACAGAGGTCAAAGCAAAAGGCAGGTAGTTGCCTTTTGTCTCACTCTCTCAGCCAGTTCCGGGCACAGTAGTCCACATAAAAATTTTTAAAAAGCCAAAAACTTCTTATTGACCACGTAACCGAGCCTGTTAGGAGCCTGGGAGGCTGTGAGGTCAGGCAGTGGTTTTCATTCCTTATTTCCCCCCCTCTTATTCGCTCTCCTACTGAAAAACCATGTGAGGCAAAGCCAGCGCCCATTGTGTAGGCGAGAGGCAATCACTCACTTCCCTGCTGGCAGTACAGCAGTGCACATTACAGCAACCAGTCATGTGCAGATTATTACCACACATATGCATTATTATTTTTTCCTTTTTTTTTTTTTTTTTAACACTGGAGTCCACATGGCATGTCAAAACGGTAGAGTGCTGCCTGAATAGTGTCCACTTCCATTTTTTAAAAATTCATGCTTTACTTTTAATACAACCAAATATGGGACCCATTTTGTTCATGAGTGATTTTTTTCTTTCTTTCTCTCTTTGAATCAGGCTAACAGGAATGGTACCCAAGATAGACTGAATACTTTACCATGATAGTGTGCACACTGGCCTCTGCTCAAAAAAGCTTCTTAATTGTTTTCAAAGAGCCATTGTTCATATTGCCCACCTGTACTACTGGAAGATACAGTTGTAGTATAACAGCACCCCAACTACAGGAACTGAACTCAGAAGTGCTGGATTAATGAACATAAGCCTTCCACCACTTGAGCAAAAAGACAGCACCCATAACCAGATGCTGTAGCTGACCCAGAAGCATTCATACATGATCCAGGGAAGGAAGGTCTTCCTATGGGTCACAATGCAACAGAGGGTACATAGGGACCCTGGTGGCATGAGTGAGAGCAGTTATCATCACCTCCCTGATATGGTGCAAAGCCAAGCCTCAAGTATCGTATGGTTCTGAGGTTGGAAAAGCTTGCCACCATGTGTTCATTGGACCAGACCTGTGCGTATTGGGAATCTGGTTTCTCTTTTGTACCTATTGAAGGATGAGTCTCTGTGTGTCCTAGCAGGGACCAAGAACCCTATTTTTGTTCCCCTAAATTAGACTCCTGTACACATGGCCATGTATTCTGAAGATAGCTGTAAACAGAAGATTATTGAAAAAGTGGCAAAAAGGCAGCTTTGCTAACATCTGCAATTTCGATAGCCAATTCAGAGAGACAAGAACTTCGGACTATATTCAGTCTGCTGTTAAGACAGGAGATTGCATATACTGGGTCAGTATATGCAATTGGTCTCATTTTCTCTACAAAACAGTCAGGTGTCCATCCTTGTTTCTTTAAATCTGAGAGCAGGTTTTGGTATTCCTCTCCATGAGATCCTTTTAACCTACCAGCTAATTATGTTGCCTTTGCAGTTTTTCTACCATCCCTGCTCCAGACCCAGAAGATCCACTGGAATGATTGATCAAAGGCCCCAGCTGGGGTTGTCCCATGAAAACCTGTTCTCCCTCTGTCTGCTTAACCTTCAAATTACCTTCATTTTAAAAAGTCCAAATAGATGATGGACCAGAAAGTTAACATCTCTGCAATAGCAGTCATAATTAACTGTATGAATATGCTCTTGTCTTGTTTGTAATAACCTTGCTGTTGCATTTCTGCAATGAATACAGAATGTTTATTTTTTATCGATGACCTCTCTGAGACTGCTTCAGTCTTAATCTAAAGCATGTCATTTATCTGAAACTGGTTATTTTACCTTTGTTCCAGTGTTCTCTTATTCTTTTCTACAATCAGAAGCCAGTTTCAGCAAACGCGGGAGGATCACAGGCCAGGACTCTAATTTCTTCAACAACGTCTCATATAACATTTTGATTTAATTTTACAATTAAATATTAGATGATGAGGTTTACAATCTAAGAACTACTGAAGCTCTTTGAAAATCAGTGAACTGCTGTGAACAGGTCAGTTGGGTTTTGGGTTGTGTTTTTTTCCCCATTTAGAAAAATTTTTATATATTTACAGATAGATACTAACTGTATCTTTCAGAGACAATCATCAACTATCATCCAGCCCTTTGTATGTTCCAGATTACATCATCATAATGTACTCTAAACAGGACTGCACACTAAAATGATCACAGAAACTGGAGCTAGGGCATAATTGTTGCTTGCTGTCCACCAACATGACTCTAGCACTGTGTCATGGCCAGCATGCCCTGACTATGGGCTTGACAGTTTTAACTTCAGAGCACTAAAAGGCTTAAAGCTTATCTCCTGGAGAGGACTTTCCATGTTGTATCTCTTGCTGTGAACATCAGGAATTTATGTATTTATCTGTAATTTGTTCTTTATTTTGAGTTTATTTCTTGCACAGTGTTGACATAGGAGAATCTGCTCACCTTCCCATAGTGGTTTTTGACAAGCTGCTGTTTGTAACTTACAGAGAGTGCTGCAATGTAGAAAGAATTGCTTTGGTTTATGATGAATTGCCTCATTTAGGTTTTCTTTTGAGTCTGCATATTAGGACTGCTTACATCAAATAGAAAGCTTGACATTTTTCTTAATCTACATAAATATTGAAACTTCAAAATCTTGTAAAAATATCATGGATGATAAAAAGGCATAAAACCACCTGATGATGTTATCTTCATCAAAAAATCTTGCAATTCTGTCTTCAAAAACAACAATTACTGAGGTATACTATCTAGCTAAGCTCACCAACTCCTCTCCTGGATAAAAACGTAAGTACAAAAGTGCTGATTTTGTGCTTCTAACCTGTTAGGAAATTTTGACATAAACAACAAGAATGCACTAAAGCAGTCACTTGATGTAAAAATCATTGAACAGATACAGAGGATTTTTAACAATGGAGAAAATTATGAGCTCCACCATTCTGTCTTCTCTGATATTATTATTACTGTTAGGTGTCATTTGGATACACCCCCTGTCCTCCATGACAGAGCACTCTTAACAAACATTGGTTTGGAGTATATGCGAGATCTTCAATTGCAAGTGCTGGAAAGGAAGGCAGGAGATATATCATCATAGCTTTCATTTCATCAGCCTCTTCTGAAATGTTCTTGCTTTCCTTCATTCCCTCATATTTCACAACAGTACTTGAAGCTACAATAAAAAAATTTCTTAACTTTTTAAAATCATTTTTCAGTTTAGTTCAGTTTGGTTCCAGTTCTTTGATGTTAATGAGATTACAGATTTTAACAGTGATTAAGACAGTGTTAGCAGCCTGTAATCTGTCAAATCCCTCAGAAATCTGTTTTAGCTAAGCTTTCTTATATAATAGTCTGGATTACTTATTTACTCAGTTAATTATATGAATTCAGTGCCTTATTGTAATATCTCAAAAGATAAAGCTTGCAATCAAAATATTTTTGATTACCAACATAAATTGCAAGATCTTTGAAGTAGTTAAATTTACATCTATAAATCGCTTCTGAGGTGGTCAAAACATGCAGGTAACTGTGCTGTTACCACTAGTGTTACCAGAAGATGACAGGCCTTCTTCTTTTTTGGGGTCATTGGGTTTTATCCCCAGACAATCCACAACAGGGGACTTGATGGGAGGCATTTTCAACTCAGCATGTATGAAGTCTGTGGTAGTTTCTTCATGGAGTTTCTAGATTGATGTAAATGACCTGTAGCTGGAACCTCAATGTACCGTGTTCACATTTAAGCAGTAGTCTCACCACTTACACTTAAATGTTTTATCGTCTGAGGAGTGACAAAGACTTTTTATTGTTTATTTATATTAGAGTACTTACCTGCACAGATAATGAAAAATGGGTGCCTGCCACAGACAGCTCACAGTCTGGCCTTCTGAAGAGACAAAACAGATGATGGGAAGAGACAAATAGTGTGGGTAAGTGAGGAAATGAAAAAATAAAAATGTTTTGCCATGTGAAAAATAGACTACTCTCCCTCTGCTTAGTCATTGTCAACTGGCATTCTTTTGCTGACACTGTGTTAAAAACTAATTGTAAAGATGAAACTACAGGAGCACAGCATGGCAGATTTCTGGATTTAAACAGAAGTTTTTCCCCAAGCATGAGTGCTAATAAGAAGAAGGTAACGACATTCCTTGTTGAAAACTCTGATTTTTTTGAGACAATATCAGCACTTTCAACCCAGTACTCTGATTATCCTTCCAAACCAAACCCCAAACTGTGAATTCCTTCTGATAGCTTCCAGTTAAAAACAAGGTGCTCCTGTAACCATGAATGATATCATTCTACAGTTCAATTAATGTTAAAACTAATTCCTTTAACTATTCCTTTACACTATTCCAGTCCAGTTCAGTTTGCAAAGGGAATAGTCAATGTGAAATGCATCAAATACAGATTTGAATACTTCATATTGCACTTGGGTTAATTTGTGTCCATCAGCCTCGCTTCTACATTATGTCTCTTCCCTCTGTCTTTTTCTCCCAATGTTATAACTGTCAGAAAATGAGAAGACTGCCATTCCCATGGGGAGCTCCATTAAAGTCTATGAAGTGCCAGTGGGCGCAGTGTGCTGCCTTAAATACCAGCAACTGCGGAAGAACTGCAGGACTACAAACTCTGTCATGCTAAAAATCAGTGCTTGCTTAGTCTTTGTGTTTGTAAAGGGGGTAGCATGCCCTTTGAGGGTATCCCCACTGGGTAGCACCCAATGGTACTCTCTCCTCATTGATCTTCAGATGTTACAAACATGCAAATTAATCATCAGTAATGTAACAATGTTATACAAACCTACATTTCACTTGACAGCAACTGAACCAAAAAAAGGCATTAGAATTCATCAAACACGTTAAGAAAGTCTGATAAATTTTGTAAAAAAACATATGAGAAATCATAATTATCATAGACAACATCATGATCTCACTCCAGAACAGTGCATTGTCCTGCTAAAACACCCATGGAAAGAAAGAAAATCTATGAATCTTTAAATCCTCACCTTTTGGGGATCTTTTAAACTGTTTTTTGTTAAGTCCACAAATAATCAGTATCAATGGGTTAGTAGAATGAGAACTAAACTGTACAGGAATGACTGCAAGGTGTAGAAAGTGCACTTCAAAATTATATGGAAGGAAAATAATGCAGTGCATAACACTCAAATTAGTCATTTTACAATAGCTTTTTAGTATGTTTTCTCTGCACGCATTCTTTGGTTGTTGCTTTATATATAAGAGTAATGGTATTAAAATAACACCTAAAGGAAACTAGTGGTAATTCACATACTTTTTATCTATGCATTTTTTGCTCATCTAATCAGGGAGAAGGAATAATAATACAATCTAATTAGAAGACCATGGAGCCTCCAAAGAAGGAAAAGATGTTTCAGATAATTTTCAGTTAAGCAAACAACTTCTGCCATTTGCAGCATCAGCATACAGCATTTCATGTGCTGAACAAATCCAGAAAATATCAACTATTTTGAGGAAAACCCTTAGAAAAGAAGGTGAAGTCTGTTGAATACATTTTCAACATAAACCGTTCATCCATTTCTATTTAGGATTTATTTCTTAGCACCCTGGTTTAGAAGGCTACAAGCCAATACTTGGTTGTAGTCCAACAACATCCCACATCCCCCAGGCAGATGATTTTACATTATAATAAATTAATATATTTTAAAACAAAAGCCACACAAGAACCTACAAAAGCCTCTGCCAAACAAGGTGCCCTTTTTCCTAGGACTGCATTTGGAGCCTGGGACAGAAAGGTACAGGGAACACTGTTTTTAAGGAACATGCTTTTAAATTCAGGATTTTCTGGATTATCAGGACCTGGCACAACCCCAAATAACTGAAAGCTGCTTTCTCAGAAAAATAGTCTCCACAGTACTGATAGAGGGAACAAAGCCTCATCTCCAGCCTGTATAATACAGTGTCCATCTGGACCGTGGCCATGGTGGTGAGTGGTGGGGGCGAATGGAGGAGTGGGCCCAGCCTACAGGTCCCCACTTCAGTGAGCTGCTGGTATGCACCTCGGCAGCAGAGGCTCTGCTCAGGCCAGCCAATCTGCTTCTCTGCAGTTGTATGGGCTACATACCATAACGCCACAAGCTGCCACGCTGCCTCCTGTGCTGCTCTTCCACAGCAACACATGCCTGAGCCCTGCCGTGCCTCTGCTAGGCAGTTTTACCCTGACCATGGAGGGGGAGCAGTGGGCTCGTCCTAGAAAAGGACAAAAAAACCTCAGACCTGTTGGACCCTTTGTTACCAGCTGTAAAGACTGAAAGTAAGGAGGTAAATGCAGACCTCATGGAAGCAGCTCCGTGGTTGCAATAAAAGGACGTTCAGTTTATACCATATCTTAAGACAGTGTCTAAATTCTTAATCTGCCAGGTGAACGTGACATTTCCTGATTTAATAATGCGCTGGGGGCTTGCACACATCTGCCGTACAATCATAGCACTGCTTTCAGGGAGCGCTGTTAGACTCGTCACATGTGCAATAATTGGCTTTTGTTTGAGCTACTTGGACCAGAAAAAAAAAAAACAAACCAAAAAACTTCTCCTGCGCTGACCCTGGGTGCCAGCCATATTGAAGAATGAAGGGTTGTTGGCCTGCGGTGCCAACATACTCCACCTTCACGGGGAGGCCGTGCCCCTCACGCTCCAGCAATGCCAGACGGCTCTTGGATGAGGCGGGCTGGGTCTGGCAGGTGGTGGCACAGGAGGTAGTAAGTGAGAGCAGCACAGCATAACTAGCTGTAGCATAGCAGTAGAATAATATCTTCGCGTCCTCAAAACTGTAGGAGTGTTTTTGACTTTGACTGCTTCCAATACCTAACAAATATGAGATCAAGGCTTCTGGCATAAAAAGGGCAAATTCATAGCCATGCCAGTCAAACTGCCAGTGGTGGGAGGAGGTGTCACCCACCCTCTCCCAGCAGGTAGTCCTTTGACTTCAAACCAGCATCAACTCTTCCTCTGTATGCTGCCCCAAAGGACTTCATAATCACCTGATCTACACCCATGCAAGCCAGCAGCTCCTAAAAAAGGCATCCTTCATGTGACAAATCTCCTTTTCTTTTTAACTGGGAAGAGCAGTGTGGTACCCTATGCCCAAGGTTGTCTTTGTTTGTGGTTTTAACTCTCTGCAGTAAATAACTCTTTGTTCTCAAAATGTACTCCTTCTAAGGAACACAGATCTGGGGAAGCAAACAAGCAAAAATTAAAATGTGAGAGCAGAGACAGATGAGCTTACAAGCACTGGGCCCAAACACAGCTAGACAACTTCACTATGCAATAAAATTCTATGAATAATTGATTTCACTAGCTGAAATGAAGATTGTTTTTTGAAAAGCTGGTTTTGGTACCAAAAATAGAAATACTCTGGACTGAAAAATGTCACAGTGCAACATTTTACTAAAATCATCCTCCAAAATGTGTATAAGCCTCCCATTTTCCAGTGATGAGTATTTCAGCACCTAACTTTTTTTGCCAGAAAATCCTTGTCGCTACCAGCTAGTTTAAGGGAGATCAAATTTGAAGCAGGGATTTGCACTCTGGAGGATCTATCCATCCCATTGGTAACCATGTCTGTGACTCACAGGTGAGAGTGCCAGAAGGTAGGATTAGACCAAATGGCTCTAAACTTCAGTGACACATATTGTTCTGTTGGATGCATGCCCAAAAACAAAGGAGAGAGAAAGTGTGTGTGAGTGTGTGTGTAACAAATGATACAAATCCATATCATCATGCTGATATTTACATTCTTTCTTGGAGACCAATAGAAAATAGGGATTATTTTAATTCACTGCAGTTATAGGGAGAATATAGTAATGAACTGTGGTTTGTGAGTCCTCCAGAGCTATCTGGCCTTTCACTTGGGTAAGCATTTGGCCAACACAGTTGTGAGATGCTGAAGTACAACCAACATGGTCAAAAATGTACAAGTGCCGTAATAGCATGATGACTGAAACATCCTATTTACATCAAGTAGCAGTGAAGGACATCAGCAGATGAGGATTTTGAGGCACTTCTGTGTACTCTAGCTGAAACAAATCAGGGACCTGAAAGGTCTCTTGTTCTATAATTTGGCCTCTAGAGCAAAGAGACAAAATTACTTTGACTGAAAAAGCTAAAATGGATGGTCATCTGGGAGTTTGCAGAAAACCGATCATGTATTGGAAATTAAGGAACTTGGAACTCCCAGAGGAACTTCATCCAGAGAATTTTTATTTTGCCCTAAAAAATGTTTGCAAAACAAAGATTAGCTGCCGTTTTCATGGTTATGCTGCTGATTGATTCCATTTCCACTTGCAAGCCTCCATTGGTATCAGCTGCATTGGTATTTGCCTTTGAGTTCAGGTTAATGGCCGCACGATTCCTTCCTCTCACAGTTAGTACTGACACATTCAACAGGAAAGCTTGAGGAATTGTTTTGCACTTTGAGGAGATAATAAAGGGAAGAGAAGAAGGGTAAAGTAAACAGCAGATAAAACCAGAGACCCAAACATTTTGGAGAATGAGCCAAATGTGAACAGAGCAAGAAAAAAGGTTAAAGCCTGCAGATGTTAGAAAGTTCGTGTGCAGCTCTGGGCACAGGTTTCTACATTTCTTGCACTTTATGCTTCTCCCTTCTGAATCCTTCTGCTGGTAAGTGTCATACATTATTATCAATTTCTGTGTTACCATGGAGAAAAAGAGAGACGGGGAGAGAATGAATGCAAAAAGACAGTGATAGAGAACAATTTATCTCAGGAACAAAAATCAGTGCTTTTAGAGACAACATCTACATTTGAAGGTACAAATGAATTATTGAAAAAAAAGGTATTTACTTTTAATGGAAAGTTGGCACTGAGGAATATTTTTAAAGTAATACCATAGTAAAAAGGGACTCCTGAAGAAATTTCTTGCAGCTGTGTATTTATGTAATTGTGGTTTTGGTCAAACTACACTTCTTTTCTGGGGAAAGATGCTAAAAAGGCATACAATGGTTCTCTGAACTTTTTGTCTTTAAGAATTCTCAACTGAATTTCTTCAGTTCTTAAGTAAGAAGACACTGGGCATTTGTTGTTACTTTTAAATGTAATTTTTGCAAATGTAACCTCAGATCTGAAAAAATAATGTGATATTCATTTTGGTTTGAGTGTCGCCACAAACAGCGAAAGGCCTGAAAGGTGTATTCTGTTCTTCATTTACTTCTGTGCATTGCCACAAAATACAGATAGTCCAGAATGCAAGATGAAAGCAAAAATCTAGTTTGCACTGATACTTGTGTTAATACTTTACTGGTTATGAAAAGGAAGAGGAATAAAAATGCACTCTTGTTTTTGCTGAAATACCTATGGTCCTGATTCAAAGTAGTCAAAGATTTAATGAACAAGAAAGTTTCTGATCTAGTACAAAATCAAACTTTATGGTACAGTGAGATTACCAGGTGAGAAGTTTCTTTACTTCCCATGGGAATCATGTTTTCACTTGTCAGCATATTTACAAACCATAGAATTGTAGGATCATTTAAGTTGGAAAAGACCTCTAAGATAATTGCATCCAATGGTTAACCTAGCACTGGCAAGTCCATCACTAAATCATGTCACTCAGCACTACATCTACAGTTTTATAAATACCTTCAGGGATGGTGACTCCACCACTGCCCTGGGCAGACTCTTCCAATGCTCGACAACCCTTTCAGTGAAGAAATGTTTCCTAATATCCAACCTAAACCTCCACTGGCACAACTTGAGGTCATTACCCCTCATCCTATGACTAGTTACTTGGGAGAAGAGACCAACCCCCACCTCGCTACAACCTCCTTTCAGGTAGTTGTAGAGAGCAATGAGGTCTCCCCTCAGCCTCCTCCAGACTAAGCAACCCCAGTTCCCTCAGCTGCTCCTCATCAGACTTGTGCTCCAGACCCTTCACCAGCTTTGTTGCTCTCATTTGAACACACTCCAGCAACTCAATGTCATTCTTTTAGAGAGGGGCCCAAACCTGAACACAGTATCCGAGGTGCGGCCTCACCAGTGCTAAGTACAGGGGGACAATCACTTCCATACTCCTGCTGGCCACACTGTTTCTGATACAAATGTTGGCAAGTACTGGTATTTGCCACAATTTCTGCACCAATAGTTTTTTCTGTTTAAAATATTGCGTTTGGTATAATAATTATTTTATTATGAAATAAGTACTGTATATTTGACTAGAGCATTTTACTACAGTTGAGCTCAATGAGTGTACATTGATTATCATGCCACACACTGGAGCTGATAGATCTGGTCTGGTGTTTGCTGAAGCACTACATTCATTGGGTGATGAAGCCCTGCAATAAAGGGAAACTAATGAAAGCAATTAGGAAAGAACACCTGTCGGTGGAAGACTGCAATCTCTACATTGACCATAGCCAGAAATTGCTCCCAATTGTTATTCACAACAATGGAAGGCCTCTGGACTGTGAATGAAGGCAATGATGGACTGCAATAAAATTTGCAAATGAGTTTTCACATTGTCCAATAAAATTCTATGACTCTGTCAATCTGTGTTGACACACACCAACACATGGCTAAACAATAAAAGGATGTAAGAAAGGTGCTAATCTCTATTGGTGAAAACTGTCTGCACTTCAGAAGGTCCATTGGTCACAAATAGGCTTGAGTCTATTGGTTTTATCCTAATCTCTAGTAGAAGTTTAGCCTTATTAGGCAGGTTAGGTCAGCTAGTTCTCCATTCCAGGATGTTAATAACAAAGTTATTTGCAAGTCAGCCACTGCAGCAAAGTTGTAAGGAAAATATCTTTCTGCAATGCATGACTTTAGCCAGCAGATGACATAGAACGGTGCATTTTGCTAGCAATATATTTTACTTTTTACCTGAATTGTTGACAGAAACTGTTCACAAAAGGAGTAATTTTTGACTTTAAGAACTAGAGAGATTGTTAGAAAGAGATATTCAGGTAAAAGCATATGCTTTTCTTCCAGTTCTCATCTGGACAGTAACTATTTGACAGTTTGATTCCTCAGCTTTCGCTGTGAAAATAGGGGAGTGGAGGGGCAGACGTTCAGCAACAGTATTAGAGAGGGAGGAAGGGGGCTGGGGAGAGAAGAAAAAGAGATGCTAAGAGGAGTCTGTTTGCAGTGACATCCATGGACTCAGCACACTGTAGTGCATGTGAACCATGGAAGACCTCTGAACATTAGATCTTCATGCCCTTCAAATGATCGTGATGTAAGCAAGGGAGAGACAGGTAGGACTGGGCACAAGATATCCAGTAGAAACCTGAGAAGTCAAACTTTGCTTTTGAAACTGTTATCACCAAAACCTCACAGGAAAATATTCCTCCTATTTTATAATTGCATAAGGTTTTTTATTATTGTTGTTAGTCAGTAAAACATGTATATTGCAATAGTTCTGGAGAGAAAAGGCAATTCCCTTTCCCTTAAATAGACTTCTCCTCACTGCTGTAACGTAACTAAATGAGACTACTTCCTGCCTCCAAAAAAGCCCAACCACAATATGAAGGTTTAATCAATAGACTTAATTTCATTCCATAACAATGAGCTGACTCTCTTCAGGGCCCAATATTCTACTCCTTACAGATAGCAGAACCCATTTTTTTGTTGGCGCGACTGTTTACATACAATGAGACACAAACTTGTATATAGAAATTGATCAATTATAAATCCATTAAAGAAATATAAATTGTAACAGTAATTAGAATTAAAGCAACACTGGTTTTGCCTGAATAAAATCTTGCATCCATAATTTTAATGTGCTTTTTAGAAGGCAGATAATTACTGCTACATCTCACTCTCTTTTCTTCACCTTCTCTTTTTTCTACTTTTTTTTTTTAATTTTATTTTTCAGGAACTGGGTACAGAAGAGATTTCTGCAGATGTACTCACAGTCTGAGATATTCCACGGGGCCTTCCAATTAAGTAGACTACTTCTGAGAATAGCTTTTACTCATGATGTAGGAAGCATCAGAAAGAGGTATCAAGATAGTTGTATCTTAACTATTTATTCAAAACCTGGCAGCGATTTGTGGCAGAAACATGCTCCTTACTCTCAATTCCAACCAGTCCAAACTATGCATGAAAGCTTATACCTGTCTCATAATTTGACAGATTTCACATATAGAAATGCAACATTTTATTGAATCCATCTGAAATTTTGTCCTAAATTCCCACTCTCACTGAACAGGAAAATAAACGGTTCCTTGGAATAAAAGTTTTCAACAACGAAAAATTCAGACAACAGATTTACTGTAGGTTC
Source organism: Podargus strigoides (assembly GCA_028020825.1). Classification (NCBI taxonomy): domain Eukaryota; kingdom Metazoa; phylum Chordata; class Aves; order Caprimulgiformes; family Podargidae; genus Podargus; species Podargus strigoides. The sequence continues at coordinate 36,828,760 of CM051620.1, read as the reverse complement.
TGTGGTATGAATAAAGAAATATATAAGGATTTTGTGAGTAACTGTGTTTCTTCTGCATTAGACTTGTCTTGTAGTGAACTATGAAAGTGAAAAATAGTAGAAGGGAAATTAGCAAGTTCCCCCCCTTCTCCAAATGTGGAAATTCATCACGTATTTTGTGAGGTGAGACAAGCGCACAAACAGCTGAGGATGAGTCAGCACTGCACCGATCCAACAGTAGAGGCCAGACACATACAGCCTGGAGAACAGATCTTAGCAGTGCACAGAGATAGCACATGGACAACAGACACAAGTTGCAACAAGGCAAACTGCAATGAGATACCAGGAAACAGATGTTTGCTGTGAAGGAGGTCAAATACCAGAACTAGTTACCCAAAGAAATTGTGGCACCTCTGTCCTTGGAGGTACTCAGACTTGTTCAGATAAGGTACCTGATGCAAATACCCTTGCATTGAACAGGGATCTGGACCAGATAGATGGCCTTTTGTGTTAATTTCCTTCCTAAATTGCTCTGTGCCTTTTCATGAGTCTACAGAGCTACCTTGCAAGTTGCTGGAAAGAGGAAAGCTTCACTCCCATACTTACAATGAAGTTTCTTTAAAAAAATTGCTAACATCACCTCTTCCTTGAAACACTGTGAAACAAATAAAAATGGTGTTTGTAGTAGAGCAATCTGCCTATAACCTGTGGCCATATCCACAAAGTTGTTCATAGTTAGGAGGAAGATGAAGCCAAATTTCTCACTGATAATGTCTAAAATAAAAAGAGGACTAAATACAAAACAAGAAAAAAATACAAAACCCCCTCCCAGAAAGGGAATTCTATTACACTCTGGGCACACAACCCTGGAGTGAGACTATGATGAGAATACATGATGAACACCTCTGGGATTCTTTTATTAAGATGGCTCTTGATCACAGATAATGGCATTCGTGTTCAATGATAATTTCACCAAATGGGCTTCTTTTACCTTCTTTTTTTCTCTTTCTATTTTCCTTTAGGGAAATTCTACTCATCAGCAAACAAACATGCAAAGGTGCTCTCCTTTTCTTTCATCATTAATGTTTAACAAACTTTAGCACCTTGATGTACCTTTAAAATGCAAAATAACTATTTATGTTGTTTTACCTGAGCTAGATGATAACCAATTGTTCCTCCTGGGATTGTTTCGAGCATAAACCTTATTCCAAAACAGACTTGCCTTGTTTACAGTCCAGTTCCTTTACCAGATAATGTGCTAATGACTGGCATGGGTGGGGCTATTCGCCTGGAAATTGCTGAATGTCTTGTAAGAACTTTGTTCTCTCTTTGGTTTGGATCTTCCTTGCCTTGAGCTAGGTTGCAGCTGAACAAAAATGAATAGTTTCTTTTTAGGATCAGAGTCTGGCAGCTTTATTCACACTGAATACTTCTTTGCTCTCAGAATAATCTCCTAAAACATAAAAGCTCTTAGTTCGTTCTGTAGAGGTTGATCTGCACAGGACAAGGTGTGAGGTTAGAACCTGAGGTGGGACATCTGGCCAGCAAGCGGGGCACAGTACAGCGCTCTAAGAAATCATTTAGAGTGAAATTATTTGTGATTTGCTATACGCGCAGAGGTCTTCCTGCATAAAAACATCAAGAATTTCCTCACCAGGTACTTGAGGAAACAGCTAAAGCACTGAGATTTGATTTGCATCATATTTGTCTTAGTATTTAGAAGTATATGTATTTATCATGCTAACTAACTGATACAGAATTTGCTTAAACTCTTTAGTATTCAAGGCAATAATTATCAAACTTTTAGTTTAATTTTCTACTAATGTAAAAAAGTGGATTAGGTATGAGAAGAAACAGAAAGATGGGAAGAGCGAATATGCAGAAAATCTTAGCAAAAAATATTTCTGAAATAAGGAAAGATGAATTAAGCTGCTAGCCCAAAAGAATAAAGAAATTTGGCAATACCATAGCAAAGCAGCATCAGAGGTGTAAACTTGCAATTAAAATCAACAATTGTATGGATGTTCAGGGTAAAATAAAGTATTCTTATGAAAATAAGAAAAGTATAGTATGAGCCTGTGAGTGTCTTGAGTTCCATATACAAATTCATACTACAATACCTTTTTCCATTTGAATGTCTTTAGTTCCTACACTGCATTTCTGAATTTTTACTTTATGCATAATAAACAGGAATCATCTGAGAAGACCTCGCAATGCTGATACATGTCAGTAAATTCCTGATCAGAAAGTGTTTACCAGGAGATGGATTAATCTCATCTGAGCATTATTCACACCTAAGCAGTCACTCTAGTAATTGGAGAGAATCCAGATCACGTTTCATCTCATCTCATCTCTAGGAAAAGTATTTCAGAATGAGATGAATCCCAGTAAAGTATGACTTATCCAATCTGCTGCTGTTAGGACAGGAGGATTCCCCTACTGGAGTCATCTACCTCTCTCCAATGACTTCAGAGGTAGTCTACACAACTATTTGAGATTAAATGCCTGATTTTCAGGTGACTGAAGTGTCTGCATATGTTAGTAAATATCTACCAAATACTATTCCAAGAAAATTGTCATCCCAGCAGTTGCAGCAAATCTGAGTTCATTTTCCAGAGCAGAACTCAGTGTATCCTTAATGTGGGGTTATTAGCATAATAAATATGTTACAACTGAGCAAAGTAACATAAAGAGGGAAATAGTTTAAATTTTGCCAGATATCATATTCAGGTTTTGCATTACTCTCTCAGCTCCCTCATGCATGGGGCCCTCTCCAACACATCTCCTGTCCCAATTGCCACCTACTGCAATGACTGGCAGGCGGCAATGGTTCCATATGGCCTTTTTGTTTCTTATTGTCATTTCTGGCATGTATCACACTAATTTTTGGCCCACCAGAAAGGTGTGGCTGTGCTGGTGTACAGCAGTAGGGCAGGAACAGCTCACTTTTGTGCATGTTGAATAGGCCCCTCATTCTGGTCACAGTCACACTGGGCATCTACGATTGAGCAGGCTCTGTCAAAAGCCTTGAATCCACTTGCTCCGGTGTCCTATTCACTGCCTTAAAAAGATAAAAGGAAATTATTATTAGCAGCAGTTCTACTATATTTTATATTCATCCCCCTAATAGCCAGGCATTAAATTATTACCCAGGTTTTGAAAATTGCTCAAAAGACTTAACTGTCTTTTGTTTATTTTTGCTGCCATATTTGGATTGACTAAGAATAACTTTTAGCATTTAGTAGACTAAAACTTACTTTTACGAGGCAAACATTGATCCCAGGCATTGACAAAGGAATATATAGAGAATAACCAAGCGTATAGCAAATTCTCAATCTGCAGTTGGCCTAGTAATAGTAAACTACTGCTGAGAAGTCAAGGTCATTTCCAGTGTGTCAGTCTCAAAGCATCAGGACAGGATCAGGATTTAGTCTGGTAAATATGGAAAATCCACATAGTTGTGTGGGTAATTAAAATGTTGTGTGCCCTACTGGTCATTCCTAACTCAGTTATCAACAAGAATCTCACTAATCATAAGTCAGGGATGAATCTGTGCATGTGCTGTACATGTGGCTTTCTGCATATGTCTGCACATCATTTCACAGGAAACTATTTCACACTACACCAGCTTGGTGAGTAGCTGTTGTTCACACCCACCAAGAAATAAGTACATGTGAGAATAATACCTTTACAACTTTGAAATGTCCTTAGACAGACTTTTAATCTCCAGGCCATCAACCTGCTGTGAACTCTCCTCCTGACTTTTCACACTTACAGTGAACGGGAGTCAAGCAACATACCATAAGGCAATATGAAAAGACAGAAAAATTCTGGGAAGTACAAGATTAAATGTAAATTAAAATATGTCATCTTTTAAAAATATGTGGCTGTTTCATCATATATTTAAGCATAAGTATGCACACATCAATATAAATTTGATTAGTGAATTAGATTTCAGTGCTCAAACTGCAAGATGATACTGATGCATTCCAACAATTGTCTTCCATTCCATCTCCTTGGTGTCTGCTCCATATGTTATGGCTGGCACAAAAACACCAGTAGTTAAAACACCTGCGTTTTCACAGATTTCCTACTAACATCAAGTTTAACCTCTGAAGGCTTTTTCATTCAGTCTGCTACCATTATTTGTATATTGAATGAAATATCTATATGTCACTTAGCAAGGTTATAGCACGGGAAAGTCCTTGACTTCAGGATCTTTCAGCTGAAGGCCTTGATATGGTGCTAGTATAAACCTTGATATCTACACCAATCGATCATTTTTAGAGGCAAAAAGAAAAGGAGAAAAACAATGACAACGCTTACTTACCTGCATCCTTTTAAAGAGGGAAGATACAAAAAGACTGGTAGATTATACCGAGCAGGAGAGTTAGTATCTAATGAAAACAGATCATAACATTTGAAATCTTGTGTCTTGATTTATCTTTCTCTGGTTTTGTTATTTGTTTGGTGCAGAAATGGTCTACCGGTCCAACAATGTGAATTAAAGATGAATTTGAAAAGAGGGACTTGATGGTTGGGACAGAGGAGGCAGAAGGTTGTTCCAAGGACATGGAAAAGCTCACACAAAGAATGATGGGAGAAGTGCATGGATGTAGACATGAAGGAGAAAGCACATTAGTGATAATAAACCAGGAATAGGAGGAGAGAGCAGAATCCACCATCTGGACATGAAGAATCCTAGTCTTGCAGAACATAAGAATTTCAAAAGAAAAGGGAGAAACCTGAACTCCTTGTCGGGGTTTTATGACCTTCAGGAAATAAGGAGGAGGGAAAAGGGAGATGGGGAGCAGAATATTGTGTACATCAAACAAAAGTGACCACAGCATCAAGAGGGGAAAAAATCTGAGGCAATGGAAGTGTTTCAGTAAGTGAATTACTGAAAAATTCAATTAAAGAGTTAGGTAGCTAAAAAAGCAGATGTCATTTCAAGAAAATAATTTGTGGGAGGTGAGCGGGCGTACATGACCATGTTAGGTTAACTTAAAACCTAAATTTCTGTCTACGAACATAGGGTTTTACAAACATTCCTTTCTTATTCTTCTAGGAGAGAGTGTTCTCTGTTCCTTAGCTTGCTAGAGAGGCATTAATCCTTGAACCTAGGACCCTTGATACTTAATATCATTGGGATTCACAAAACCTGAGAGGTAACTTCATTCCCTTTAACAAGTTAATGCCAGTTTTCCAGCTGAATATTTCACTTTTTTGAGTTTACTTACACGAGACAGCAGAGAGTTGAAAGTGTGTTTACCAACCAAGGTCAGCCAAGTAGAAAGTTGTTTTTCTGGATGCTACTAAGTGCCCTCAATTCTTCAGATTCCTCATTTCCTTTTCCTCTAAAGCTGCATCATAATACAAACTGCATCCTGAGCAAACACGTCTCCCTAGATGTAGCAGATGTATATTACTTTCTAAATGACTCGGTTTGCCCAGCCTTCTGTCTAGAATGGATCTCTCCTTCCTTGTTACTGTTGTCAGCTGAATCCTCCTCGTCTGGATACCAGAGGAAGTGAACAGAACAACTCTGCACAGAGTGCACAGATGGGGCAGCCCATCCAATTTCATTTTCAGAAGTCAAAATGGCAGTAGTTTTCACGGGACTCCGGATATATGCAAAGAATGCTGCTTAGTAGGACAGTTTTGATTTATTTTAAAGAATTCACAAAATTTTCACTCTACAATTGCCTGCAACAAAACGTCACCATCCTGTAAAGAATGACTAAGACAGGCAACACTGAACTTCACAAACAGGCTGTCTGACAATCTTGCTCTATCAATACATGCTAGAGAATCATCATCCAAACAACCCAGACAAGCTGTCTCTTTTGACATCTGCTCCTATTTCAGTACATGAATTATCCTCTTGGGTTATCCCATTTTCAGCTGCTTCAACAAGGATGCCATCTCTGAATTTACCTATTCCAACAATTTGTCCATCTTTTCAACTGTATGCATAAGTAAGGGAATAAATAGTACAGAAAAAATAGCCAGAAAAACATCACTTACCTTTTCCAGGAAGAAAAATTTGTAAAATGGCAGCACAGGGAGCTATAGGTTGACGTGGAATTCCTAAAAATTCCATATATGCCCCTAATAAAAATTTGTAAGCAATCAGTATTAATAGTTTCTGAATATCTGAAGAGGTAAGATTATTCTGTTTATCACCATTGCTCTAGTAATAAAAGCCTCCCCCTTCCTTTTGGCATCTCGCTTTAAATTAGATAGTAAGGATTCTGAGCAAGGAGAGCATCTCTCTATCCCTTTGAACAGTTCCAGGGAATAGAATGTCAATCTCACGGTGGCTTTTAGGTTCTACCATATTATGGATGGTAATAATTACCGTCTGTCACATTCTGCTCCAATGCTAGCACTTCTTTCTGCTTGTTGAGCCTATTAAAGGGTCATTCAGGCACTTTGTGTGCATCTGAGTACCATGAAACACTTATGTACCCTCTTAAGAAAAGTAAGGCATTTCTTCTTCACAACCATCATATAACAACTGGGGAAGTACTGTGATTTACATAAGATGGCATCCTGGGGTGTATTAGAAGGGGTGTGGTTAGTAGGTCGAGAGAGGCTCTCCTCCCACTGTACTCTGCCCTGCTGAGGCCGCATCTGGAATATTGTGTCCAGATCTGGGCCCCCCAGTTCAAGAAGGACAGGGAACTGCTTGAGACAGTCCAGCACAGAGCCACAAAGATGGTTAAGGGAGTGGAACATCTCCCTTATGAGGAAAGGCTGAGGGAGCTGGGTCTCTTTAGCTTGGAGAAGAGGAGACTGAGGGGTGACCTTATTAATGTTTATAAATATGTAAAAGGTGAGTGTCATGAGGATGGAGCCAGGCTCTTCTCAGTGACATCCAATGATAGGACAAGGGGCAACGGATGCAAGCTGGAACATAGGAGGTTCCACATAAATGTGAGGAAGAACTTCTTCACAGTGAGGATAACAGAGCACTGGAACAGGCTGCCCAGAGAGGCTGTGGAGTCTCCTTCTCTGGAGACATTCAAAACCTGCCTGGACATGTTCCTGTGTGACCTGACCTAGGTGTTCCTGCTGTGGCAGGGGGATTGGGCTAGATGATCTTTTGAGGTCCCTTCCAATCCCTAACATTCTGTGATTCTGTGATTAGACAAACGGAAACTCTTAAATGTCTTTAATAAAGTGATTGATAGACTTTCACCATGAAACAAAAACACAGAGATGGATAAGAATATCTTGGCGAAGACAAGCAGAGAATCGATATTTGCAGACAGCTTAGCTAGATCAATCATAATAAGATTGAGAGGAACAGAAAGATTCCACATAAAATTACACAGGCAACGCTTTTCATACTAAGGAGTAAAATTTCATGGACGTAGTGTGATAGTTTTTCTTAGGCCGTGATTTGGCTCAGAGGGATGGAGAATCAGTGCATGATACAGATGAGAAAAGTTTAGACATTCCTTTAAATTATAATTAAAAAAAAATGCATGATGTATAAAGTGATGGCAGTTTCTCTCTTATCTGAAAAATGAACCAAGATCATTGGTCCAGAGCTGGGTGAGTTCTTCAGAGCTAATTAGCTCAATAGGCATTAGCTGCTCTTTACATTCACAAAGTACCAAACGTGAGCTAATAGAATAGAGGAGGCACCGGAAAGAGGCAAATCAGGTCTGGAAGCCAAAACATTTGTTGATGGGGTCCAAAACTAAAAGCTTGTATTTTTAGCACAACACAACATGCCTCACAAAAGGCACTGACATGTCAAGTTACCCCTAGTAACTGGATGACACACCAAGCAGGACTGCTAATAAAGAGTACTTTTTGGTCCTTGACCATTTTGCAATATAATATAATATATTCTGAATATAAAGTTAATAGATAAGCAAAGGTAGAGGACTGGTGAGCTTCCATACAGCATACGTTCACATTTTGCAAGGGGAAAATGTTACAAATGTGCAATTGCAAGCAGCAATCCTTATCAATAGCCTTGCCAGAAGAGTGACACAGCTGAAACGTCTTACCAAGAGTGCTTCTCACTATGCAGCAAAAAAATTTCCTCTTCATATTTAATGACACTCAGTCAGCTGACTGATACATGCTGTCATTTTTCACTATTATATCCACTCAGTTTTCTTATTCTGTAGGGCACTAAAGTTTGGAAAACACTGAGAGCTGCAAAAATTCTCCTTTGTGCTTTTAAGGAGGTAAAGGTTGTCTTCTTTCTTATTCTCATTGGAGTAGCTCTGCAGGAGCAAGGGTACCAGCACCACAGCTGGTTTTGGCCGGCAACCACTCTCAAATGAACTGAAGCTTCCACAGCTGGATCAATAATGAAGAGTTCAGGAGATGCTTTGCAAAGCAAACCCAATGAGAACCAATATTGGTCTATTTTTTTTTTTCCAGCTGTCTTTACAATGAAATAACATTTATGTAGCAAAATACTTTCATTTACATAAAATGTATTCTCATGGTCATGACAGACTTGAAGGTGAAAATGAAGTTGCCACAAATAATTCTGCTTTAGTAACTGTAAATCCCAGCAAATGTAATTAATTCAGCAGCAAAAATTTACCATAAGTTTTTCTGTAGTTCCCAAGATGCACAATCCCTGTGAAAGTCTTGTCTGTGTTGTCTTTATCAATAGGAAAGGGTGACAGCATTTCTGAGATGCAGTAGCAGCTTCTAGATGGCAATATAGGTAATCATCTTAACTTTTAATGTTATGACACTCTCTATTTAAAATTAAATTGTTAAAATGTAAAGTGATGCATTGCTTTATATATTTTTCCGAGAAGTTATTTGTGTCTAATTTCTCAGTTTGTTTTTTTTTTTTTTCTTTTTCTTGTAGATGGTCAGATTGGGCCAAACAGAGCGATACAGCAGAGATATCACTAGTATACAACCAAATTTCCAAAGCAAGTCACCCATAGGCAGCAGAATGCAAATACCATAGGAGTGAGAACTGATATACCTGATATGCAGGACTTCTGTTTTCTTGACAAGAGAGCATTTACTACTGAAACCCATAGATTTCGGCCAATATTTTCCAGACAACTTCCACTATAGAGCTCAAATGACTATTTAATGAGTTCCTATAGTCTCAGCAGTGCTACTGTGTAAGATAATGCCTTACCATGCTTTAACATCCACCGTTTATATTGATAACCCCTCCATTCTCTTATTACTAAGAGATTCTTATTCTTACAATTTTAGAGAAAGACCAATTCATGGAATTGGCCTGGAACAAACTCCATAGATAAAATGCTCCCTTTATTTTATTTTTCTCCTTCTCTACAAGACAGTTAATCAGATGAGTGTTCTTCACACTCCTTTATTGTTATTTTTCCCCTTTGGGGACACAGTTCTGTCTGACACTCGGCACACCACACAGCACAAAATAGGGTCACAACCAGAGCTACACAGGATTCAGAATTACAATGGAAGTACTGAAGCCAAGCATTTTATTTTAGCTGCCTGTGTTTTAAAAGGAGGGTGACATTGTCAGATGAGGATTTCAAATTAGTGAAAGACAATTTCATTAGACATACAGATAGTGCATTATTCCAGCACTGATCCAGAGTGCAACAAGGAGTCCATTCAACACTCACAGAGAGGAGTACAAACAATATGAGCTCCAATGGTGTCGTACTAGTGCGCAAACTGGTCTGACATCAGAATGGAAACAGACTTTCATCAATATCTGTGTTTTTACCCTCTTGGGTGCAAATGTTTCTACATAATCTGCACATAAACTGCAAATGTTCTAGTACAGAGGAGCTCATCATTTTCTAGTGTTGCTTGTCTACTGCCATTCTCAAAACTTCTGGGCTTCTTTCTTGGCAGTCAGTACCTCTTGAGGTCTTTATTCAACACTCATTCAATCACATTTTGGAAACGGTTATGAAAGTCAACAAAAGTTTTCCTCTTTTCTTGTAAGCCAGGACATAAATTCTTGGACTACTACGTGGGTTAAATGAGAGGTTTTTACCATGCAGTTATAAATGATGCAGAGCAGTCAGTCTGTATCAAAACTAGCAAAGTAATTCTCTTCTACTGATCATTTTGCAAATTACATCGGTCTCTTTCCAGGAGACACTGTATGTTTACTTATTTCCAGTTGATGATCTCTTGAAGCCAGTGTATGTGCGGTAGCTCTGGAGCATCTTCTGAACTGGGTTTTAGCCCACGTGTCCAATAGCAATATCTCACAAAACAGATTTCCCCCCTTAGACATTACAATGTGTAGTTATTTTTAGCATTCTGCTTGATGCCAATGTTTAAAATAGAAAAACCATAAGGTCAGACCTGGTTTAGGTTTTCACATGTCTCCAAAAATGAATCGGGAAGTACGTACAAATAAATGTGCAGAGATCTATACAGTCATTGTTTGAACAATATAGCCAAATACAATGCCGCTGTCCTTAGTAGAACTCTAAATCCAGCCTACAACCTTTGATGAATCTTACATATTTATTTAATTTCTACCTCCCTTTTATATCACTGAGTACATCTTTAATTTTTTCATTCCTCGTTCATTCTCCGTTTGGAGAACTTTATAGTCATTCTTTACATAAAATGAAAATGTACTTATCTATATCTAAAATTACCGTTTTTAGCACCTTTGAATATCCTAGTGATTTTTAACTTGTTAAACTGCAAATTTGATATATTTACAACTTTCATTTTGATACTAACAAAGAACATCATTAATGTGAATATGTTATTGCAATGGAAAAAGGGACAGACCAATAAAAGTTGTCATTCCCTACACCAAAACTCTGCCTTGGGAAGGTTAATTATCATACCCTCCTGCATGTGACATGTAGTGTTATAATGAAAGTGCCTTGGTACTAGAGGATTAGAGTACTGTACACAGCTCTAGCAAACAGAATGAATAATTGAAATCCAGTGCTTTTATGCTTCACTGAAAAAAAACAATATTTCATGGCACATAAAGTTATTCAGCTTATTTGCATTAAGGTTGAATGATCACCACTGACCAAAACAGAAGCAGAGATGGTACCTTGATGTAAAAGTGGTGAAGAACATTCATAAATATTCTTAGGAAGCAAGATGTACCTGCATTTAATCAGTACTTATTAAAATTTTATTCCCTATAGTTATTCAACAGGATCTGCAGTATAAAAACATAATTACAAAAATCAGATTTGAGCTCATTTGACAACAGAAGGGTTTTATGGTGACCTATCTCCAAATGTTCCTATTTGTAATTAAATGCAGCGATCAGCAGTAAGGATTTTGAAGCTGTTTTAGTAGTTCCGCTATTCTGCTTAACATGTGGCACCCGTAATAATTAAAATGATACTAACACATGCACAATTTTATGGCCCTTATGGTGCAACCCATTATGCCAAATAAGGGCCTCTGTTTTCACAGCATACTGCACATGGTCTCATTACACCCACTTTTCTTTTCCTGTCTTCACACTAACAACTGTTAAAGTGAATCAACACACGAAACGTACTATAACAGCTTAGTGTTTATGATATGTGTGCTGTTAGTCAGTGAACAGGAAAATCTAAACATTTACTGTTTATGTAAAGAATAGCGTTAGTGTTAGCGAATTGCTTGGGTCTGCTTGCTTTATTATCTAGATCACAAATATAACGATGGGTGTCAATGGTACCTATGTATTCCCTTTGCTTTGCTCTCCTGTGTAGACATCTATAAGAATTAGAGGAACTTCACATTCGCAGTTCTTGAAATGTTTTCTGTTGAGTAGTTTTCGTTTTCTGCATTAAAGCAGGAGAAAAAAAATTTCTATCACAAACTCTCACCAGAAAAAAAAATATTTCCATAAATTTTCTCTTCTTCTTGAACGTATTGTGCTTGAACCAGTTTGGTGTATCCACAGTGTTAGAAAGTTACACAATATTCCTGTGGCTCCTCTGGAAATTCTACAAGAAACTGGGAATTCTAGGTTAGTGCTTTTTTTATCATGAATAATTTTGCAATTACGCAGCTACTCAAAGACCTCCTACACTCATTTTACAGTCATCAGTTCGGAATGGCTTTCACTCTCGGTCTGGGATCCATTCCAAGGGAGGTCCCATAGGTGGGACACCAATGGATTGGACTAAATCTATCCTCTGCATTTCGTATTATAGCTTTGTGTGAACATTAGTTGAAAGTTCATATAAAGAGTAACAACCTGTCCTTTCAATTTCCCTCCTTTTCCCCTGTGGACTGCCACTTAACCCTAACAGTCTCAGGAATTTGCTGTGGTATCAGTGGTAAGGGGAAATCAAAGCTCCTGAATGCGAAGGGCAGAACAACTCAATTGATTTCAAAGACAAAGTGAAAATCATCACAAAATCACAATGTTTGGGCTCCAGTTATGATGAAAATAGAGAAATGCACCAGAAAATTCTAAAGTGCATAATATATAGGGGCAATGTACACATTAAAGTGCAGCTTTTAAAAAAAAAGTTCATTTAGAACCCTGAGGTTTTGAACAGCAGCAGCAGTGCCGTAATGCAGGAAAATGGAGTAAAAGCCACTGGACTACTTTCACCATTGTCTTCATGCCCACAGGTGAGTGATACTGTAGTTTTACTCTGAAGATTCAGGAGGAGGACATGACTGAGGGAGATGCGACGGAGAGAACCAAGGCAAAGAAGGATGATATCTGTAATGTTGTAACAACTTCTTGGCCTATTGTGAAACAACTTAGCTAAAAAAAAAAAAAAAAAAACCAACAAAAACAAAAACCCAAATCACTGATATTAAAAAAGACTAAGAAAAAAGAGCACCCAACAATTACCTTCTGTCTGAACTTGAGGAAAGTTGAGTTCCACGATGCCTTTTTCTTTGATTAAAATGAATGTTTGTGATCAGCATTACTATTTACTACCCCATGATCAAAAACAAATAACCCACTTTGTTTGTTTCTTACTGCAAATGAATTAAATTAGATGCCATTAGGAGCACTAGCTGTTTATATCCTTGTTTCAGCAGTGGTAGTATTTGAAGTTTCCTGCGGTAAGTTCATTACTCGTATTTTGTCCAGAATTAGTGAAGCGTGCTGAAAATTGCTAATGACAGATGTTTCTCCACTCTGTCACACTTCTTGTATCATTTGATTTGGAAAGCAACATACGGTGTTCTGCTCTATCAGTATGTCACAGACTGTCTGTAAACAGCTGGTCATAACTCAGTTCAGTGAAAACCATTACTTTCCAATGAAGTGCTGGACACCCTCCAAATTGCATTTTGGCATGGCCTAAGCTGCATAATGCACAAAGTTCTTCTGTTCTGAGGTTACCTAAGGAAGGATTTTTCTTCCCCTTCCACTTGTTTATTGTGTTTCTGGAAACAAAATATCTTTTAAAATGGTTAGATAAGGAATTAACAACACAGAAAATAAACATCTTTTCTTCTCTCAGGAACCCATAAAAGCTGTGACTGGTGTTGTGCTAAAAGGGAAAAAAAAATGCAACCCTACCTCACCATTTCTGTTTGTGCCTCAGGTTGAATGGGGTGTATTATCGGGGTCAGGGCACACAAGATGATGACAGATTGAAATGTCTCCTATCAAATAGTTGTGGCATTCTAACGTTGCTATGACTATAGGGCTATTCCACAGCTCCTAATCACAATGAATCCTATTAAAAAAATCTCCCTGCGGTTTATGCGTTGGTCGAATGCAAAGAAATCTATTTATGCATGTGAGAAGCACAAAATACAGAGGACAGATTTAATGCCACGCACATAGGGATACAAGGTACAATTTGCTGTTTCTTTCTAACAAAACCACTGCCTCGGTTGTTTTATTATATGATATGATATGTTATTAGCATATATTTAACTGAATATGTATCATATATTTGATGAACACCAGTATCCATTTCTGTGACAGAGTCTGGCATAGATATGTTATTTATAATGTAAGTATGAAGGATTTAGAAAGTATGTTTTAATAACTGTATTTAATTGACAATGACTACCACTTCTATTATATTTAAATGAAACCTTTACTTAGCTGCTCATGGTTTAGAGCATGACAGTAGAAAGAGGCATCAAAGCCACCTGTAGTCCCTGGAGAGCTCTGCAGTGCTTGTACATTACCAAGTGAAGAGCATCTTTCCAACTACTATAAAAGGATGATTTTCACATGTAAATTTAGGTCAATAGAACAAACCAAATCAAGAACCATAAAAGCCAAAGGTCCCAGTGTAAAGGAGTAGATCTCATGTCAAGATATCCAACCATTCTTGCAGCCTATACAAAGGTTAGCATCAGAAAAGATAGGGAAAAACCCAGTACTACCAAATAAAGTTGGATTTTCTAACATTCTTGCCTATCATCAGATGCTATCAAAAATTGTTCTTGAAAAGGAACCCACTGATAAAAAAAGGGTTCTCATACAGAGAAATAAATTTTTCCAGAGTGCTAAGCCACTGAGAAAAAAATTATGTTTCAGTGTCTCTTTTATTTCTTTGAAATGCATCAATCTATAGGAATAACAAGCCCATTGCATTAGGTAAATTTTGAAATTTTTTTTTACATATTGAATACTGATGAACAGATGGGCTTTAGTGAGACAGTCTTACAGAAAGCGTTCAGCCGAGTTTTGTTGAAGAGGATAGGATGCAGCTTCTCTTTGGTATAGGACTTTTACTGAGCTTGGAGAATAAGCTGGCTTAGAGGATCTGAAGAAATGCACAGTGAGAAAAAAGAAAGTCACAAAAGTCTCTAGCCCATTTTTATACCTGTGTTACATTACTTTTGCAGAGAAACCGTGCACAATGTTTCACAGGACAGTATCAAAATAAGGCCCTTGCCTGTAAGAATTTACTATCTCAACAAAATAGGTAACACAGGAATAAAAATGTCATACAACAACAACACAAAAAAACAGAACAGTTGATTTTTGCCATGTGTTGACACAATGACTGCTGCATGAGCTCCTGTTGATCTAAAGAAGAAGTTTTCTAATTTCTATTTAATTAAACTCAGTAAGTAGGCAGGGAAATTTACATTGTCAAAATTTAAATAATAAATTCCTTTTCCCTTGTCAATAAGTGGGTACCTGTTGTTCATCATTGCACATGCTGTCTATAACAGGATTATTCACTCCTACAGTTTTTACCTTATCAGAAAATGTCAGAGGTTTTTCATTCGGCTTGGTATCCCATCCCACACAATAGGTCAGATATATCCTTTAGCTTATGTTATAAGTTATAACTTATAACTTATACTATATAATGAAATCTAATTAAGCAACTTAACTTTCTTTTACAGCTATTTTCCTGTTAATTTTGTGACTGTGCCCTCTGGCCCAAGCAAACTGCTATAACATTTGTAATCCAAAAGCGTTGTAATTTGTGTTCATCTCTTCGATCAAAAATAATTAGTCATATAGTTTTGTGAAGTTTTCACCAAACTTGAGCTTTGGACAAAATATTTCATTGTGATTTTTGAACTGTAGTGAGCTTGTTTCAGCATAAAAGTTCAGTTGTGTCAATAGAAAAAGGCTCAACAAAGAGGAGAAGATGCTACAAACTCTTTCTTATGCTCAGCCCCCAGTACATACCAGTCAGAAGCACAAATTCATTCAGCAGTAAGACGTGACAACCAATCATGGCAGACTTATTTGTGCAAATGAAATTAAAACCAAGCATAAACACTCAACTGAAGGTCTCTTATTGCTTTATGGAATCATCCCCTAGTCTGTCCATGTAACTCCTTTGATTTCTGGTGTTCTCCCACTTATTTAACTCTCTGGGAGCAATCATGCTCTCGGAGGGTACAGAAGAGGTATCATTCAACAGCAGTAAACACAAAAGAACCTGATGATTGAGCTGTCAAACCATCGCCTGAGATCTCAGCAGTTCTCTCTTGTACGCTACCTCCTAGCTTGACTAAATTAACCTTCAATGCTACAGTATCACTGAGTCTCCATAAGTTTTGATCTAACTAGGCTGAACACATTTAGGTAGCCAGTACTATACATTACTGGGCTGAGTTTCAAGTGCTTTGTTCACCATATGGAGGCAATCATAACAAGACACAAAAGCATGCAGAGTAAGGGGGGGGCTGTCTCATATCTCCAATAAAATTTTGCCAAAGTGTGTCAATCTCAGCACAAGTTGCAAAGACACATAAAAAGGAAACATATTCATGAGTGCACCACAACAAGGCAAAGCTCGGATGATGTTGATACCAAAACAGAGGTCTTTGTTGGGTCTGTTGATCAAAGCAAGATTCTATAACAGATTGGCTTTGTGAAAATGGAAATAACCAGTCAAAGTAAATTTCAAAATAGATACTGGAGCTAAATACATTATCATCATTCTAAGCACATGCAAAATTAAGATTGACCTCCCAGTACTGAAAGCAAAAACTAAGTTTTCCTCACAAAACAATCACAAAAAGTAGACAGGGCATAGAAAGTACGAACTCATACTGGCACAAGATATCTGTTGAAAGATATAAGATACATGAAGTGGTATAACTGTCTACAAAACAGTGTTCAAAAGCTATTCTTAAAGGATATGATGAGGCAGTTAGCAATCTGGGAGGCTCTAAGAATATAATGTATCACAGTTGCAGAGATTTCAGTGTGCCATCAAAATGCTTGCTCTGTTAGTACTAGGAGATAGAGTCTGAACTTGAGTGAATGATAAAGTGAGAAGTTACTGGGCACATTCACACATCAATTGGCTGGAGTAGTAGTTATGTTGCCATAACAAAGCCAACAGTTAAAGATTGTCAAAATCTATAAGATTCCAAGTTGATTATCAAATATTATCATTAGCCAATAATGACAGCTGATATGGAGTAGACCCTGACACTCAAAAATACTGTGATTTCCAAATGCAAGCCATAAGTAGTACATACTGAGGAAGAGTCACCAAACTGAGCAACTTCCCATGCCTTTCTGGTATCTGCCTACATAGATGATGAATTTTCAGACTTGTACCAGTCTCGAAGGTCACAGTCTTACAGGGGTAGATTAAGTCTTAACATTTCCTGTCTTAAGTCTTAATTTCTTGGTTTTCATCTGTGTTGTAAGCAAGCATTTATAACCCAGAATACTACTTACACAAAATCTCCACAAAATGTCTGTGCTCCAAGAATGTACAAGCTTAAATTTTAACAACTCAGTAATGGGATGCTTGCAATGCTTTAATATAGAAAAGAAAGTAATTTTGCATTTGTCATGTCTCTGGAAGTTTTGATTGTCCAAGGCACTTACATATTTGATTCAATATTGTGATTCAAAACAACTTTTTCAAAGCCAGACATTTGCTATTCAGCACTGTAATATGTACCAAACCAGAAAAAAAAATAAATCTTAAAGAGGAGACAGATGCAAAACAAAAAGTCCAAGAACAATCCAAAAAATGACATATGTATATTAGCTCATATTTATGGGGTGTATCTAGCTATGAAAGTTGAAGAAGATTTTGACCTAACCTTGCACTTATACTAGGAGAACAAGCCCATGTGACAGATTCTACTTATCTTATTTAATGCTCTAGGGGAAACTCAGATACCATTGCACTGGGTGTGGTAAAGAACCTGAACGGACTAGAGCAACTTTAAAAGACATTCATATTGCTTCTATCATGATTCATAACCATAGATTTTTATGTAGTAGAAGCACCAGAAAATCCTAATCACCCCAGGAATGTGGGCATTACCAAAAAAACCACAAAAGATGAGTAGCACAAGACGGGGATCTGATTGATTTACTACAGTAGAAATGCGTATATCCTTCTTGCATTGCCCTCCCGATATTTTGACATGGTGCATTATGAGGAGGTCAGATGCATGAAATGCTCAGGTAGGATTTTCTCTTGTCATTATGACGTCATCTTAAACATGCAATACTTTTCTCATTATAAAACAGTAGAGCATTTCCCTATAAATTATTTCTACATTTTATTTTAAAATTGTCAAATTGCATTTGGCCCAAGAAAGAAATGGTGACTCCTTTGATAGTAACTTATACTCAGTACATCAGGTTTTATCCCTTTATACCTTATATTTTAAAAGAATAATGAAAGAATTCAATATCACTTGTGGAGGAAAACACGATGAAAAAGCTGTCAGCAAATTTTTCTTTTTGCTCAGAAACTGAATGAGTTTTCTCATTCCTCCTTACATCACAGAAAACTGTTTCAAGGGCAATTGCATTAGGCTGTTTCGTTCCCTCCTTAATTACTGTTCCATATAGTTATAAATAGCAGACAGAAGGTGAGCAGAAAATGACAAAACAAGTTTATTCTAAAGTCTAACATAAAACACTACAGGCTAAATATGTACAGGGAATTACATAAACAAGTGTTGAACTGTATACACATGTTATAACAGAAGGAAAGACATTTCACCATGCAAGGAAAATCTTCCCAAAATAACTTCAGCAAAAATGCCTACTTATCCTTATCTAAACTAACGATCTAAGAGGTGTCAGCAGTAGCTTTCTCTGGAGACTAACATCTTCCTGAAGGTAATCTTTTGGTGGCTTGCCAGGCTCTAGAGGATTTCTAGCAAGCTTCTCTTCTAATCCATCCTATCAGTCCTTTTAGCAGCCCTACAGTACCCAGGTATTGGTACCCAGGTAAGGCTGTCTCACCTCTAGACATTCGGGCAATATCTATGAGTTTGCCAAGATGCACTGGATCCTGCCTCAGAACAACAAGTTGCACTAGCTGGTCTCTTCAGGCACCTTTCAAGACCATGTTTCAATTATTCCATTGTCCTTTGTAGAAGATTATCCAAACTCATTTTGACTCAGTGAATCACACAAACCAACCAACATCTTAGGCTGGATTCCTGATGCAAAATAAATGTTACAAGGCTTGGACTATCAGATACAATGATGCATTGAATCTGCCATCCTCAGTTTCCATAGAGATGCCATATGGATGTCTCCTCAGGTTCACTAGTCCCCAGCTAGAGTGGCAATCACATCGCAGAAAGAAAACTGTACTAAATCTGTGCCTTGTCTACATGTACAAAGCAAAGTTGGTAGGATCATTTAATGATTGTTTTCTTTTGTTCAAGAGTGGAAGATCTTCACAGAGTTTTGGCTATAGTATACAATGCTTTTAAAAAAAGCGTAAACTAGCAGTACTAAGGGTACTAAGGTGCTGCACTCAAAAACTGAATCCAGAAAACCCATCAATTAATTTTACATGAAGTGTTAAGTTTGGGAAATGCCATCTCTAAGGCACAAAATAAAATTATAGAAGATTGCTCGGATAGGAATCAGCTAGTGAATCTCTAGGCTTAGACAGCCTTTGCATTGACATATCTGGACTCAGTTCCTGCATTTGAATCCTTTTTCCAGATATGATTCTGCTAGACAGTTGGAGTAGAACCCAGGCATGGATTAGACACATCCGTTGTCTTGTCTGACAAAGTTTTTGGAAAAAGGTCTCCAAAAGAGTTTCAGAAAATGGAGCAGAGCACTTTGCAGTGAGCAAGGTGGGAATATATTATTTTTAGGAAAGTTTATTTTTAGAGTTCATCAGATTTGGATTTAGAGCTAGTTTATGCCTTAAAGCATGAGAGTTTTATTTCTTAAAAAAGAATATAACTATGATTTTTTGTATCTATAAACATAGATTCATCTAAAATCCTAAATTCTTACACTTATTAATATCCTGCACTTTCATAATGCCCTGCATATAGATAAGCTGTGAGTGATGCAGAGAAGTCCCTTATGCCACATTTAAATTTATCACTTTTCAGATTTTTTAAATATCTCTTTTGTTATTATGAAGAAAGAAAAATGTGACTTTCTGGTTCACCTTCTCTTAACCATCCATGACTTACAGATATCTAACAGTTTTTCTTCCATTCAGTTGCTCTGAAGAAATCCAGGCTTTCCTTCTCTTGTCAGGTAGAAGTTTGACATATATCTAATAATTTTGCCCGTTTATCCTAAGAACTTATATTTGTCTCTTAGATCTCTTTTGTAATAAATTTTATCCACTACCTTTGCGATAATGTGCATCATATATATTTGTGCATGTGGTTTTACAATGTTTCTCTTTTTTTTCACTTATAATTATCTATATGTGCCACCATTTTAGTTTTGAACTAATAGTATATCTATACCATACATGAAAGAGAAATTTTCATTAATCTGTTACAATTTGTATCTGGATATGCAAATTATAATTCTTATTATTCTTTTCAGTATACATGACCACATTTATCAACACTTAGTACTATTAGTTTACAATCAGTACTTTTTATATCTCTTCTCAGATTAATCTATACTCGATTACTTGTTTATATTTGACTAATCCACATACCATCATGCTACTTACAAACCATGCCACTTACTCTCCAAATCTTGCCAGAGGATTGAAAGTCTATCTGACCTAGGCATGGGATGAAGCCCAAGGGAAAAAAGCAATTCATATAATAAAAGATGGCATATTAATGCCTGCCCTTGAAGGTGCCACAGCTTGCCAGACAGCTTTAATTCTGACATTCAAAATTCTACTTTGCAATGTTAATAAAATTCTTCTAACTCAAAGGGATTTTTTGGGAACACTTCCAAGCAACCCCCCCAAAAAACATCTGAAGCAAATGCCATGATGTGCTTCCAGACTGGCTGCCAAATGGATCCTAAGAAGGGTTGCAGTCTCTGGACCAGAGTACAGATCTCCATCTCACCAACTAACAATGGACATGAGAACAAAATCTTCTCTCAAGTACATGAACACAGAGACGACACACTAACAGTGGACCAGATACTTTCCCCATTAGCACCACAGATTTTTTCTTGTAGCACAAACATGATGACACTCAGGAACTTCACTCCAAATACAAAAGAGAAACACTAATGGGAGCTGCCTCTTTCAATTTTTCTTTTTTTTTTTTTTTAAAAGGTTGATTTGCCATTTGGCAACCATTAGATGCAAATAAATATGCCGTAAAGGAGCTTTTGCAACAAATATGAAATTCTTTTTCAGAACAATATACTATATACGGTGAAAGTAATTATATCATTTAATGTACATATATTCTCCTGATTTTTATTTTATAATCAAACACTATGTTTAACCACCTTTTGTGTTTACTAGATTGTATCTTTACTTCACATTTGTGCCAGAGTGGTTTTGGGTGGATATCAAAATTCAATTAACAATGCAAAAAATTAACATTGCAAATTTATAGTAGTTATAGAAAACTATTTCAAATATGTTGGATAAAAATATCAATACTAACTTGCATTTCAAAATGACTGATTTATTATAAAAAAGCATAATGATCTGTAATTAGAAAGTCCTTCAAGATAAGAGATCTAACTATTCTTAGACCTCAAACCTATTTTTTAATTCATATTAAAAAAGGGATAAACCATAACATTTCCTAAAATTAATGTTATTAGATTTTCAGCTCCCAAGTAGTTTCCTAGCTTCCATTAAATTATTTAAGAACTTTAAAAGAACCCAACTGATTACACTGAAATCAAATTAGTACAGTCTCCAAAAAAGGTACCGCTCTCCAAAATAGGCTGTTTTTCCCATGTTCTTTTCAGACACTGAACTAATGATTTCTCCAGGTTTAGGAATCTGACTTTAAAGATGTGCCTTTCAAGACTTACTCATCATAAGTTATTTAAATAGATTGCTGGAAGTTATGTCTAAACATATGCTGCCATAGTTTCAAGTTAAGTTATAATACGTTTACATTTAAAAGGAGAGATGTATGCAAAAGACAGTCAAATGTCAGTAAAACATATATCTTAAATAAATGATTAATTTATTCTGTTTCATCTTCAGCAGTTATGACACAGACTTGCAATCAACAGTGCTCAGGGATGTATGGAGTGACCTGTAGAAAGACACATTGTGCAGGATGGCCTCAGTCATATCTCACATTCCCTAATGAAAATCACAGAATCACACAGAATCACAGAATGTTAGGGATTGGAAGGGACCTCCAAAGATCATCTAGTCCAATCCCCTGCCACAGCAGGAATACCTAGATCAGGTCACACAGGAATGCATCCAGGCAGGTTTTGAATGTCTCCAGAGGAGAGGAGACTTGGTGACTTCTCTGGGCAGCCTGTTCCAGTGCTCTGTCACCCTCACTGTGAAGAAGTTTTTCCTGACATTTATGTGGAACCTCCTATGTTCCAGTTGCATCCACTGCCCCTTGTCCTATCATTGGATGCCACTGATAAGAGCCTGGCTCCATCCTCATGACACTCACCTTTTACATATTTATAAACATTAATGAGGTCACCCCTCAGTCTCCCCTTCTCCAAGCTAAAGAGGCCCAACTCCCTCAGCCTTTCCTCATAAGGGAGATGTTCCACTCCCTTAATCATCTTTGTGGCTCTACACTGGACTCTCTCGAGCAGTTCCCTGTCCTTCTTGAACTGGGGGGCCCAGAACTGGACACAATATTCCAGATGTGGCCTCACCAGGGCAGAGCAGAGCGGGAGGAGAACCTCTCTCGACCTACTAACCACCCCCTTTCTAATACACCCCAGGATGCCATTGGCCTTCTTGGCCACAGAGCACATTGCTGGCTCATGGTCATCCTGCTGTCCACCAGGACCCCCAGGTCCCTTTCCCCTACGCTGCTCTCCAACAGGTCAGTCCCCAGCTTATACTGGTACATGGGGTTGTTCTTCCCCAGATGCAGGACTCTACACTTGCCCTTGTTATATTTCATTAAATTTCTCCCCGCCCAGTTCTCCAGCCTGTCTAGGTCTCTCTGAATGGCAGCACAGCCTGCTGGTGTGTCAGCCACTCCTCCCAGTTTGGAGTCATCAGCAAACTTGCTGACAGAGCACTCTGTTCCCTCATCCAAATCATTGATGAATATATTAAATAGTGCTGGTCCCAGTACCGACCCCTGAGGGACTCCACTAGATACCAGCTTCCAACTAGACCCTGTCGCATTAACCACAACCCTCTGGTTTCTTTCCTTCAGCCAGTTCACAGTCCACCTTATTATCCAGTCATCCAGACCACACTTCCTCAGTTTAGCTGTGAGGATGCTGTGGGAGACTGTGTACAAATGCCTTACTGAAATCAAGATAGACCACAGCCACTCCTTTACCTTCATCTGTCCACCGGGTTATGTCCTCGTAAAAGGCTATCAGGTTGGTCAAGCATGACTTCTCCTTGGTGAAGCCATGTTGACTGCCCCTAATGACCCTCTTATCCTTGACATGCCTAGAGACAGCACCAAGGATAAGTTGTTCCATCACCTTTACAGACATGAAGGTGAGGATGACCGGTCTCAGGCACCTCTCCCATTCCCCATGACTGCACAAAGATCATAGAAAGTGGCCTAGCAATGACATCCACCAGCTCTCTCAGCACCCACGGGTACATCCCATCAGGACCCATGGATTTATGGATGTTCAGGTTGCGTAACTGATCCCTAACCCAGTCCTCATCAACCAGGACAAGCTCCTTCTCTATCCTGACCTTCTCTGGGGCTTCAGGGGGCCTGGGCTCCTCAGGACAGCCTCCAGCAGGATAGACAGAGGCAAAGTAGGCATTCAGTAACTCTGCCTTCTTTTTATCCTCTGTCACCAGGGCACCCACATCATTCACCAGTGGGCCTACATTGCCTCTAGTGTTAGTTTTATCTGCAATGTATTTGAAGAAGCCCTTTCTGTTGTCCTTGACCTTTCTTGCAAGGTTTAATTCCAAGGAGGCCTTGGCTTTCCTAGTTGCCTCCCTGCATCCTCTGACAACAGACTTATATTCCTCCCAAGTGGCCAGCCCCTCCTTCCATGGTCTGTACCTTCTCTTCTTCCACTTGAGTTTGCTCAGCAGTTCCCTGTTTAACCATGCAGGTCTCCTGGCACCCTTTCTTGACTTCCTGCCTGCTGGAATGCACTGAGTTTGAGCTCCGAAGAAGAGGTCCTTGAATACTAACCAACTATCTTGGGACCCTTTACCTTCAAGTACCCTGTCCCATGGAATTTCCCCTAGCAATTGCTTGAAAAGGCCAAATTTGGCCCTACTGAAGTCCAGGGTTGTAGTTCTGCTAGGTATTCTGTTCCTGCCACATGACATCCTGAACTCCACCATCTCATGGTCACTGCAACCAAGGCTGCCCTCAACCTTCAGCGCTTCAACCAGACCCTCCTTGTTCGTGAGAGTAAGATCCAGCAGCACTCCTCTCCTAGTTGGCTCATCCACCATTTGCATCAGGAAATTACCATCAATGCACTGGAGAAGCCTCCTGGACTGTGGATGGCTGGCTGAGTAGGCCTTCCAGTAAATATCAGGGTAGTTAAAGTCCCCCACAACAACCAGGGCCTGTAATTGTGAGACTGCTATCAGCTGCCTGTAGAAAGCCTCATCAGCCTCCTCATCCTGATCCGGTGGCCTGTAACAGACACCCACAACAGTATCACCCATGCCAGCCTGCCCCTTAATTCACACCCACAAGTTCTCAACTCGCTCCTGATCCGCCCCTGGACAGAACTCAATACACCCGAGTTGCTCCCTCATGTAAAGAGCAACTCCACCACCTCACCTCGCTGGCCTGTCTTTCCTGAAAAGGACACAGCCATCCATGACCACATTCCAGTCACGGAAAATCTAGAAAAATCTAGACACGAAAAATATTCTAGCTAACATACTTAGCTTAAGAGGATGTCTAGTTTACAGATCAACTCAGTTCAGTAAAAGATCAGTTATTTGTCTAGGTTTCACTTTAGGGTCCAAGAGAATGGTTGAAAACAAAGCCATCTTGCCAACTTTTTAAGAGGTCCTGGAAATAACTTTCTGAGAAATACTAATACTTCCATAATACTTACTACTTACTTACTATTACTGCCGTAATACTTACTAAGTGATGCTTCTGTTTCAGGACAGAGTAGTTGCTTTTTCCGTAACTTGAGTATAACGTAGACTTCTTACTGAGAACCTTGTTTTGATGTACAAATGCACTCAGCAAGCAAATATCAAGACTGAAGAAGAAACTAGGGCAGAAACATTGAAAAAATATCATTCACTGTACCAGTAGGTGATTTGTCCTCGTTTATTCTCTTCCAAGCCTACGATATTAAGAAGAAACATCAGAAATCAAATGTGTCCTAAGAAAGGCAATTTGAAGGACAAGTAGTGAGGTTTGGCTTCTGTTGGAATGAAAAATCATTATATTATTTGCAATGAAGGATGATCATGTTATAAGTGAGATATATATATATATATATATATATAGATATAGATATATATATATATATATATATATATCCCCCAGAACTAATCACATTTAGGAAGAAATAAAGCTTAACCTATGGAAGTTGGGTCCATGGTTGCTCAGTACAAGGTATCCCACTGTACAGTATAGGTGATTTAGTCCATAAAAACATGGCTGGAAAATTCAGACAGAAGAACTTTCTTTACTGCAATAGCAAGCACCATGCCTGTGTCACCCTTTGGGCCAAGCATGCTAAAAGCAAATCACAGTTGCTGTCTCATGAGGCTTCTCAGTAGCTGTTGAAAACAGAAATTTCAGCCCCTAACAAAACACCGTAACAGCATAAGGCAGAGCGGCCTTGGAGACACCAAACAACATGAGTGCAAGAAATCAAGATTTTACTTTTCTGCTTCTTCCAAAATGTGGCTCCTCAGCAGCTGCACAGCTCACCTTGGTGTCATGAGGTTGTATTGATTTCGTGCCTACAGTCACAGCAAGGGAAGTCTGAGTTATTCTGCAGCCCAAAACCTGCCAGCTGCGAAATGGGAGGGAAGAGGGTAGCAAATCAATGCACTTTATTCCCCTTTAAGAATTGCAATGGCCTGAATTTGAAATAGAAACTTACCTCTCCTTACCAAATGGTCTATTAACATATCTGCTAGCAAATAACTGTCAGTATCTGGCATATAATTGTCAGAATCACACAGAATCACAGAATGGTAGGGGTTGGAAGGGACCTCCAAAGATCATCTAGTCCAACCCCCCTGCTATAGCAGGATCCTAGAGTAGACTACACAGGAACGCAACAATAATGGCAGTGAATGCCCAGCTTGTACAGTCAAATCCCTTTTCTCTTTGGTGATTCGAACAATTTAACTCCCTCAGATGAGATTGAAGGTAAGAAGCCCTCATCTCCACTCATTACCACAGTACTTTTCTGCCTGACCAAGAACCAAGTGGTGCTAACCTTACCCATGTAAAACTAAATGCACTTCTCTGGAAGGATGCTGCATTCCATCACCCAGAGGACACATCCCAAACATTCCTTCAGGAGCCCCTGGAGCCTGGGCCATATAACACAGAGCACACCAATGTGGGGATGGGATGCTCAGGACTGAATGCCTGCTCTTCAGACCAAAACTGGCCTGCCAAGTGGATATCACCTGGATATTGCCTATCTGTGTCCTTGGCAGGGATCAAGGAGCTAGGTACAGAACCACAGAGACATAACCAAGTAATTCTCACTGATGGCCATGGTGCCAGCACAGGCACTTCTCTACCTTCCCAGGCTGGACATTCAGGTAGCTGAAACCAACCTGGCATGTTTGCTGAGGCAAAAAAAGATGTACTGTAATGCCCTGTGGTGTCATTATCCAGAAAATGATGGTGCCACTTCAGAGGCAGGGGTGACATGGAAAGCATAAAAGGAATTTGTGATCACTGGAAGGAGAGACACTCAAGAGACACTGAGTAATATTAAGCAGAGGAGGCAACAAAAGCTTGACTTTTACTGTCCTGAAAGCAAATGAGCATCATTTCTGATGCCCAATGGTATTGTTTTCTCATGCCTTGCATTCAACATATGGCCCAGAGAGACACTGTACACCCATGGTGCACATGGAGTCAAGGAGAGCACCGGATGCTCAGCACCCAGCTCACTGCAGCTCAGGTGTTGAGGTCTTCACAAGCTGAGAAAAATCTTGAGATAAAGCTGTGATCCTAGAATAACAAAAGCAGCATCTCCTAGGACTTCTCTATAGCATGGAAAAGGGAATGGCACAGATACCCCTCACCCTGCAAAACCCCAGCAAGTAAGCCCATATGACACAGCGGAGGTAAGCAAATGTATCAGCCTATGTCCAAGAGAAATTTAGTTATGTTTGTGCAGCTCTGTGCCCAAACCACGAAGCTCTGCCTCCCAGCATGACCAGATGGCTGAGAGTAGTCCGCAACCACCAAAGCCTTTACGCACACTTGTTTTAATCATGCTGATGAGATAAGTTCTCCTCAGATTTTAAAGAGCTTCAAATTTGTCTGTATTTCCTGTATCTGCCACTTATCCTTTCACAAGACTATTCCCCCATGCCCTCCAAGGGCTAAATCCATTAAAATATGCAGATGGGTTGAACTGATTCTCTGATATTTTATTTTCAAGGAGACTGCAATCCCAGGTCACCCTGTAGCCATGGATATTCTAGATTACTGGTGAGCACAGTTTTATGTGATAATGAAGATACCTCTGTTTGTCCAGAGACGCTCTCAAAATCAACACAGATCCTCATTCAATAAAATAGAAATTGTCACCATTTTGCTGTGCTTCCGCCAGAGCAACATATGGTAGCACAGCTGACAAATATAATCTTTTCTTTTTTTTTTTTTCATTTCACATGCACATTTCATTTTGCAGAATACCAAGACTTTATATAAATTGCCTGTTAACCCCTTACAGTCACAGCATTCACTGCTTAGGCTGCCTTGAGCCCTTGAATAATTGAAAGCTGCAATTAAAATGCAGTCAAACAGTCAGGGAATGGTTCAGGTCTTCAGCATAAAGCCTGCTTGCACCTTTCACAAGGAAAATCTGTTATTTTTTAACTTCTTCCCTACCCAAACTTTCTTTTTAAGGTGAAACAGTGTACTCTCACTATATGAAAGCTTACTGATGCTGTAAATTTATAATTAACTTGCTGCTTCTTTAGGTATTTTTCAGTGCTGTAAGCCAAGTCACACATGCCATTTACACTAACGTGACACATTTACACTGGTTGTACTGATTTAATTGCATAAAGCTGAACTGTGTCCACTTTGCACCATCAATTTAAGATACTTTATTTGTTAACCATTATATCTACACCCAGATCAGCATATCCCATTCTGGGCATATAGATATTCCCCAGTGCAGTAACCTTCTTGGTGCAGCAGGATGCTTGCAAGGAGTCCTGCACCTGGAGAATTATTGTGAGCTTTCCTAACTCTTCACCAGAGCTGATTCGTTCTACTCACACCAGTTTTCAGCCCTGATCCAGCCATTCAGGTGATAAACTATGAAAGCTCCACTCATAATTCTCACAGGTACAAGCAGGAGTCTCTTGAGTTCAACAACAGGAAGAAAGTGTCTCTGCATTTTCATAGGGTTTTTTGGCACCCAGTAATAAGGCTGAGGGCTGCAAAGGGCATACAGTGGAGGTGTGCACACTGTCCCACTGGAAGCAGTAACTTGACTGTGTAAATTAGCCTAAGCTAATTTTCTCCCACTCTGAATCGCCCTCTGAAGGATCCTTTCTCTCTCTGCTGAATATATAGGGAACCCAGAGAAACTGGGCCCTAATTCCTATATTGTACAAGGAACCTAAAGCTGAGCAAAACGAATGCTATCTAACAAGGATGGCTCCATTCAGAAACAGCAGTTGAATGTTGCGTACAATTTACAGGACTCTGAAATGGGACAGCAGGACTTTAAAGCAGAGCAGCTCACTGTAAAGTGAAACTGCTTGTTTCAAGGATTATTTACAAAGGATAAAGCTTCTCATTTGTTTGGTTTAAAATCAGATTGGACCAAATTGTAATTGGCTTCCTCGGTCTGTCTTTGCATACATACCCAGTGTAATGTCTTAACACAGATATGGCATAAATCATAGCTCTGACCACTTCCTAATCACATTTGCCTCCAATTTGTAAGCAGAAAAGAAAAACCTGCTTTTCACAAATGTCACTTGCATCCTGACAGTTTACAAAAGCATACTCCAACAAACAGTTGCTTTTAAAGACTGAGAGCGCCTGCACAAGCTAAAAGAAAAGAGTGGAGGTTGAATCACAAACTTCTGTCACACATGTGAAATATTCCACAATTGAAAGCCACACACTTCAAGGCTGCTAATCTGAAGTGCAACAAAGAATTATGAAGGAATGTCTACACAGGCTAAACCCAAGAGTTAAATACAACTTAACCACTCTTCCAGATTAAGACATGCTTTCCTCAAATGTTCAGTATTAGCCAACAGCACCATCAACACATCAAACTAGATGAGGACCTTCGGGCTGACTCGGTGTGTACGTTCTTATGAAGTGTTGGTACTTTGGGATACCTGAAAACCTGAGTTCTCTGTTCATTATCTGTTTTTTCAGCTGACTGGAGGTAAGTTTTGCCTAGAGTAGGAAGGACTCTGTCATAATAAAGCATAGACTCGCTAATGGCAATCAACATCAAGATATTAGACCCTGTCTGAAGAGGTTGATGTTTAAGTGAAATATAACTGTTTCTGAAGCTTTTGATTTTCACTTGAGTGCGTGTTTCGGAACTTGCCATTTTGTTAGCTGACATATCTTAAGCATTTGCTGATTTTTTATGTTATTCATTTCACAGACTGATACTTTCGTATTATATCTGAACAAATTATCAGATCCTATCTCCATGAAAAACTGTATCATATTTTATTACATACTTGAAGTGTTGGGGTCGGAATCCCAAGCCCTGAATTAAGGTTGTGACATATGGGTGGTTCCCATGGTCCTTTAAAAGGAGGGGATGAGTTTGCCTTTTGGCTTTCCTCCAAGGTGCAGCCGGCCTTGTAGGGAAAGCCCTTGGGTAAACAAGCCCCAGGTGCCCTGCATTGGGTAAATGAGTGCCAGGTGTCCTGCTTTGGGGATGAAAGCTGGGACCACTTGGAGGAAGGGTGGAGTGTCTGTCTGTGAGGTGGATGCACTTTGCAGAGGTTTCCTGTTGGGGAAGGACCTCCTGACTGTCCCTGCAACAGGGCTCCAGTCAGGTTTGGCATTTGCAAATGTGGGCTTTGTGGGGAAGCAACATGGGGCTACTTCTATCGTATATGATCAGCCTATTGACTTGGTTGTCTCCCATCTCTTCTATGGGAGACTTTGTTTCTTTGTTTATTCCACCTATTATTGGTTGTGCTGCGTCATTCCTGGGGTTGCTGTCTATTATGTGTGATCTGATTGACTTGTTTGTACCCCCAGTGATCACCCATATACTGACTCTTTTATGTGCAATAGAATCTGGTTACTGGATTGTTCTGCTGCTGGCTGCATCCTTTGTGCTAGGCTTAGTGATTGGCAAAACAATACTGTAAACAAAACCTTTGGGGAAAAGAAGCACATTATGTCTTTTACAAATCATTGCATTTTTCCAGATATATGGTATGTTAGAAAACTGACACAAAAGATGTGAATTGAGTTAACGAGCCCTGCTGTATTTCCACCAAAATGGGCTGTTGGTTCATTTGAATAACTTTGACCTTTTTTGTTTATTGCCTTTCAAAACAAAAACAACAACAAAAAACACACAAAAAACCCCACAAAAAAAATCCATAGCCAATCATTATGATGACCACAAGTCTACTCAGGCACCTTGACAGCTGAATCACCATCTCACATCAAGAGATTTAGCCTTGGGCATCTGGCTGAGCTGACACACATTAGTTGGTCCTTTTTACACATTAAATGCCTTTACAGTTTTCATATTTCTTTTTTTTTTAACACTCTCCAGCTCTTCTTTGTTGTAGAAGGGGAGGCTAAGATACGTACTGCACAATGAACACCATTAACACCTTGCAATTCTTTGTTATCTTTTAGATAAAACTAGACACAAGGGGGATGTTTAGATTTTTTTTAAAAAAAAGAAAAACAAACAAAACAGAACCAAACCTACCTGTACCATACATTTAGGAAGAGCAGAACAAAAGCAACAAGCTGATAAAAGCCCAGAATTATCAAATTCCCCAGAGAGTTTCCTTTTTAGTCATACTGCAAGAAGAAAAAATGAGGGAAAGGTAAGAGGGAAAAGCTAAAAGGACATTAGTCCCACTATACATTGAATTCCCTGGCTTTTGTTGCCAGGGTGCTCTAGAAGAACATTTTTTTCTAATCAGATGGGAAAAATACCTTTGGGACACAGGAAAATTCACACACGGGCCTGATTCAGCAACCTGACTCACTTCACATGGGAATAGTCCCGACTGGTTTCATCTTCTAGTTATGACTTCAGTGATAGCTACTTTAACTGGTTTACTCATGCAAACAAACATTATTCCAAGTGAGCAGAGACTGTAGACTGGAAATGTCCCCCCCCTGAGCTATGGTCAAATGAAAGATAAAATGGAAGGAGGCTGAAATGTCAGTACTCGAAGCTATTTCTCAAGGCAAAGCTCAGAGGGAGAAATTTTTCAATGTAGTCAGAAATCTACTTAGGAGTCTCTCTGCATTTTAAAATCTCTCGAACAAAAATGTCATTTTTCTTAGATTCTACCTCCTTAACAAGATTTGTATATCAGGAATAAGAAAGAAGAAAACATAACAGAGAGAAATGAATGAAAACCCTAATGCATCAGCTCATTCAGGCCACATTTCCTGACTGTAACCCTTCAGGTTCTTTTGCAGCTCACCTTTGACAAGGTTTTCCACTAAAACCCACATCGAGTAACCCTTTTCTTCAGCTCTACAGTCTTCTCATCCATAGCTATGCCTTTTGTAATCAAAGCCAGAGACTACAAGCTGCAAAACACATTGTGGTTTTGATTAACTGAATTAATTAACCAATATGAATATCAGGAAAAAGGCTGGTAAATCTGTTTACCTGTGTTTATTAATTTAGACAGCAGGCAAATTCCTTTCTACTTTTTGAGAGTTAATATTTCACATTCAACTAATGTGGCATGGATGTACCTTGGACTCTCTTTAGAACTGGGTATATATGAGCCAGGCAATATATGCTTTTACGCCCACAAATGGACATATCTGGCAGGAGCAGGAGGCAGAAGGCCAATTTAGGCATTTTAGATCCTTGGTGTGTCATGAACTTTCCAAGCCCACACTGAGGCTGCAGAATTGCCTCAGGGTGCGTCTCACCCAGGCAGTAGGCTTTTTCTGAGAAACAGCTGGCTTTTTTGCTGAGCACAGGGAGGGTCTGAGGAGCAGAGATCCTACATGCATCTGTAACATTTTAGCTTAAGTTTTCCTGAAAATGAAGAGGCAAATACATGGTGCTGATCTTTCTGTTATCATTGGAGAAAAGTGTTGCAGAGCTGAAAATGAGAGAGAGGTGGCAATTGGCCACGGGAATGTTATCACTGCATGAATGTGACAGTCCAGGGTAAGTTTATTTCTTCTTACATGCTTTCCTTATACAATGTTGCTGATTGCTTTAAGATTGCAATTCAAAAAGTCAGAAATTGTCTTGATTCCAAAGGACAATCCATGTTGATCCCCACTTCTCACTGAAAAAAAAAAACAACAGGGGTGAGGAAGAGAAAATTTGTGAGACTGCACCAGAGAGCTATTAGAGCTTGAGTAAGAAGTAGCAGCATACTAGGGCAGGAGGGAGAGCAGTACTCCGCCTACTCTCGCATAATCCTGCTGAGTCATATAGGTTTAAAGCTGGCAAATTTCCCCAGTTTTCTCTGAAAAAAAAATAAATTAGAAAACTTGTATAAGAAAGTTTTGGATCCATATATCTTAATTTTCAAAAGTATCTTCAAGTACCACCGCTGGTGACTTTGCAGACTCCTAACTCCATGCATCAGGACACAAATCTCAGCAGTCCATAACCCTAACCATGACTCTGTATAAAAGGGTCCAGAGAGCTGTTCTCGGCCATACAATTCAAATAAGGATTTATTGCATCTCTCTATATTGCCATCCAATTAGCATATTCATTGCATGCCCAATGTCTCCCACCAATCAGCTCAAAGAACTTCACAGATCACTGTTCAACATAATCCATCAGAAGATGAACAAATCCTGATCAGAACTCCTCAAAATTTTCTGATTTTTTTTAGTATTTCATTCACGCTTTTCAAATTGATATTTCTATTTTCAGTGAAATATGAGGATAATAAAAAAACAAGCCTTCAAAAAATTGTAGAACCAAAGTTCAGCCTGTTCCAGTTTTAACTGTTCCTCTTATATAAATGGAAAATACTTCCCTAATACAACATTTCTCAAAACCAACAATATATTTTGCTTGACAACATGATCACAAAATTACAAGATAGTCAGTTCAGAGCAGGGAGAAACTGTCTTATTTTTCTAATAAATACTACTGCTATTTTCCAACTTGGTATGATTGCCAGAGAGAGCTTAGGCAAAATAAATATACATATTACAAAATAAGCCATATAGGCAGCAGGGGAGAATTTTTCAAACACTACTGGAATCTTATTAAAATATTTAAAGTCAGAAGACCCAAATTATCAGCCAAATCCAACTACAGGAAATACGTGAGACTTTATTAACAGCTGTGATTGTGTGTTTGCAATAACTTTCATCTGTTTAATGTACATCCAGGTAGTTCTTCCCCCCCATTTAACACCTGTGCGCTACTAAAAAGTCAATCAATGCCCATGGGTGAAATCTCTGCTAGCACAGTCACTGACTCCTTTCTGCTTCAGTATCAGCAGGAGAAGCTTCCCTGCCCGGCACTGCAGGGACCGCCACCAAGGGTAATTGAATTTCCATGCCTATTCAGCCCTGGGTCTGCGCACTGACACTGCCAGCCGCCAGCTCCAGTTTGCCTCTGCAGAGCGCTCACTGCTGCGGCATCAAGGGCTGCTACCAAGGGATGATGACGTGGTTCTCCTGTGGGTAATGTATTGAGGACTAAGTAGCTTTACCAAGATAACCAACACATTGCAGAAAAGCTCTTTGCTAGACGTCATATGAACCATCATTGGCCATTATAGACTTCAGCTCAGTTTAAGCCTAAAGTTTATGCTTGAGGGACTATGCATTTATTTATTGGTTTCGATGAACCATTTTCTCCTTTCTGCATCAGTTGTCCCTGCACACACACGCACCCTGGTAGATTTTGTTTTCTATTTTCGTTAACCTGCCGAAAGATAGTCTAGAAGTCTAAGAGAGCACTGTCATCAGGAGAAGCAAGTGATTCACACTCGACTGTGATGCTTAAAGTTTAGCCTGGCAAATACATACTGTAACTGCTAAGGAAAAGTATTCAGTGTAGATGAAAAGGGATGTCTTTCTTCTCCCTTATCATCATGCCTAAATATTCCCTATTTGTAAAATGGTTGAGCTGTTAAGTTCTATGCTAAGGCACGTACACACTTTGGAAAGGTAATTTGAAAGCGAGTTGAGCCATGACAAATAGGGACAGCTGGCCTAATTGAATCATTTGATCTAAGACAGCTCAACTTGGTTATCCTCACTGCAGCCCACATTGATATTAGCGAGTGAATCATTAGCCATGAAATCATGTCGACTTTCCCGATGCAGCGTTCTTGACATGACAGGGAACGCGGTCTGCCTTTCATTACAGCACCAATGAGTTCTTCAGTCTGTCACGTAGAGTGAAAAAATATAAAGAGAAAAGAAAAAAGAGAAAAGAAAAAAAAAAGAAAAGAAAAGAAAAAAGCGCCTCAAAAACTTTGGGCTCAGCAATAGAAAGCAATTTGCTCCTATGTACATCATAAAGGAGGAAAGACTCTTTTGTGGGGTCTCTGGTTACTGTTAGCCTCAACAGAGAGCTGGCACACCCCAGCCCTGCTCAGTCTCCTGTAGCAGGCACAGTCTGCTGGTGGGACTCCAGGTCACCATTTAATAACCATTTCCCTATTTCCTAGGGTTTATTTTCTTTTCTCATGTTTGTGCAGACAAGAGAATCTGCAGTGTCATATGCGTCTGTACAGGCTAGTTCTAGGAGTACCTTCTTATGTCATAATTCTTTTGTGTATTAATTAATAGCAGGATAGAGCTGCATCTTTGGTATTTGGACCACAATTTTTGGCTCTTCTAAATGCTAACTGGACTGCTCCTGATCTAACTCACACTTCATCTATCCTAGCACAAAAATAATCACCAGAGTTATTTCCCAAATATCTCCAATATATTTAGGAAGAGATATCACTCTTTAAAGTTCTTCCTTGATTTGCAAACTAATGGGCTTATCCAGCTGCCATTGAATGGCATGGAAATTTTGCATGGGAACAGAGCCAAAGCCAGATCCCAGGCTCTTTTAACAGGCGTAGGTGGACAAAATTACCTGATGGTTTAGATCAGATTATCAGTGGCAGGACCAGACAAACACAATTTGGGCAAAACTAGGAGCCTGATGAAATATGGAAAATGTCCAATTAAGGAAGAGAGACAGAAGCAGATTTTTATTTTTTTTTTTTGCAAGTCAGAAGACATGCCAACACTGGATGGGGTAAAGATCCAGACCTTGGAAAAGAGAACTACCATATCTTGTCTTGCCAATAGTGGTCTAAAAAGTATCTGTGTAACCCACCAAGGAAAGCAGAAAAAAAAAGAAAAAAAGAAATAAGCACAGGGGCATGGGTATCTATAAATCAAAACCAAGCAATCCTAAAGACAAAGCTAAACAAATTACAAGCCTGACAAGACACCAGGGAGTCTGAAAATGGCCCAAAAATCTTGGGTTTTTTTCATGGGGGTTGATTAATAGGGGGGTTTCTTGCACTTAAATTGTGGAAGATAGGTGCAAAGATTTAATTTAAAAATCTGTTAGCCAGTAACAAGTAGCTATCAGTTGGATAAGTAGGCCTCTTTCCATCCCAAATGTGAAGTTACATTCTATGATATGAAGGTTGGGAAGTGATCATTATTTACCAGAAAGGGAAAACCTCACCAGCTTGCCTTCCAGAGAGATGGAAATGCAATGGTAGCAAGTGGGTAGGAGCTAATCAACATAGAAATTAGACATAATGAAGGGGCACAGACATTTTTTCAAAGAAATAAAATAGTGAGAAACTTTCAAGCAATTGACACCAATGTTTTTCTCAATTTTTACATTAAAAGAAAACCTTTATCAGGATGGCTACTGGGGTTCATGGTAGAATTTCTGTTCAGTACAAATTACTGTAGAGGACTCAATGATTAGAAAATTCACCCAACTGAGTTAGCATCCTAACTTCTTGGTTATAACAGAGTAGTAATCCTTAATTGAGCTGTTTTGTGTGAATAACTGTATAAATCATAGAGAAGGCAGCTATTAGTCTATTCTGATGATTAGACTAATCAGCTGGGATGTGGGAAACCTGTGTTCAGGCCTCTCCTGTGCCTGATAAACCATGTTTACACTTCAAATACCACCAGTATATCCCCATGGCATTTCAGAGTGTGCATAGGGGACAGGCGTGTTGGCCCAGAAAACGTTCCTGGTGCTGGAGCGGAATTGATAAGTCCTGCACAGGTGCTGTACTGCAGTCTGCAATCACAGACTGTGCTCAGCAAATATTGAGCCAGCTCAGTCCGAGAAGGGATGCCGGAGCTCAGGTATCTCTGTGCCATGTCCCGCTGCATGCGTAAAAGCAAGATGGAGAAACCACTTTCAACACATGTATGTCTTAAAAGCTTCCAGAAACAGAGCTCCCACATTTCCAATTTGTAAGCCATCCCATGCTTATCCATTCTTCTCGTTAGAAAGATTTGTTCACTCCACAGCATGAATATCAGTTGTGTAACAGCTGAAAGACTGTTATTATATTTCCCTTCAGTCTTTCAAATCAAGACGAAAACATCCCTTATTTTCCTAGCTACATGGCAAAGATAGGGATCAGGTAAGTTTGTAACTCTAAGTTCTGTATTTTTAAAATAATTTTTCATTCTGAGGTAATAAAAACCCAACATATATCAAGTAGGTTTTTGGAAAGGGATTACTTCACCCTTTGCAAGCCAGGGGTCTAGTGAGATACACTTACCAGTCTCCTGCCATTTCTCATGCTTTCTACTAACTGATTAGATGATGTGGCATATTTGTTTAGGAAGTTAGTTTGTCTGCAAGAAAGGCACAATGATCGTATGTAGGTCAGTCCAAGTGTGTGTCAATGAAACTTTCATAACACCATTGTCTCACGTTCAGTATATGTCAACATGCCACAGAAAAGCTGGTTCAGAAAGATTTTATTAGTTCTGAAGTTTTTCATTAGCAGTGTATATGTTCATGTCTGTAAAATATGTCAGATTTTCACATTTGTTAGGGGGAGTTAAAAATACATATTTCAGAAGCTTCTAGAATGGTCTCAGATGCCTTCTTTAAACCATCAAGAAAGTGACAGTCATTCTCCTGAGCTCTCCTGAAGCAACCTATGCACAAGCCTTTTATGTTTGGAAAGTAGATTTCCTGCCTTTCTAAAATACAGAGCAAGAACGATTTCTTTTCACTTTAGACTGTTCAGATGGTAGGAGGCCTTAAATCCATCAAAAAAAAACCATGACTATTTCCCATTCTGAGCTGTAACATAGTTTTTCAGTGTACACAGCCAACTGCAAAGAAAAACATTTCTCTGACAACACTTTCAGACTGGCTACTGAAGAAATTGGAATTTCACAGAATCACAGAATACTAACTTGCATTTCAAAATGACTGATTTATTGTAAAAAAGCATAATGATCTGTAATTAGAAAGTCCTTCAAGATAAGAGATCTAACTATTCTTAGACCTCAAACCTATTTTTTAATTCATATTAAAAAAGGGATAAACCATAACATTTCCTAAAATTAATGTTATTAGATTTTCAGCTCCCAAGTAGTTTCCTAGCTTCCATTAAATTATTTAAGAACTTTAAAAGAACACAACTGATTACACTGAAATCAAATTAGTACAGTCTCCAAAAAAGGTACCGCTCTCCAAAATAGGCTGTTTTTCCCATGTTCTTTTCAGACACTGAACTAATGATTTCTCCAGGTTTAGGAATCTGACTTTAAAGATGTGCCTTTCAAGACTTACTCATCATAAGTTATTTAAATAGATTGCTGGAAGTTATGTCTAAACATATGCTGCCATAGTTTCAAGTTAAGTTATAATACGTTTACATTTAAAAGGAGAGATGTATGCAAAAGACAGTCAAATGTCAGTAAAACATATATCTTAAATAAATGATTAATTTATTCTGTTTCATCTTCAGCAGTTATGACACAGACTTGCAATCAACAGTGCTCAGGGATGTATGGAGTGACCTGTAGAAAGACACATTGTGCAGGATGGCCTCAGTCATATCTCACATTCCCTAATGAAAATCACAGAATCACACAGAATCATAGAATGTTAGGGATTGGAAGGGACCTCCAAAGATCATCTAGTCCAATCCCCTGCCACAGCAGGAATACCTAGATCAGGTCACACAGGAATGCATCCAGGCAGGTTTTGAATGTCTCCAGAGGAGAGGAGACCTGGTGACTTCTCTGGGCAGCCTGTTCCAGTGAACCCTCTGTCACCCTCACTGTGAAGAAGTTCTTCCTGACATTTATGCGGAACCTCCTATGTTCCAGTTGCATCCATTGCCCCTTGTCCTATCATTGGATGCCACTGAGAAGAGCCTGGCTCCATCTTCATGACACTCACCCTTTACATACTTATAAACATTAATGAGGTCACCCCTCAGTCTCCTCCAAGCTAGAGACCCAGCTCCCTCAACCTTATCCTCATAAGGGAGATGTTCCACTCCCTTAATCATCGTTGTGGCTCTGC
This sequence comes from Podargus strigoides, assembly GCA_028020825.1. Taxonomy (NCBI): domain Eukaryota; kingdom Metazoa; phylum Chordata; class Aves; order Caprimulgiformes; family Podargidae; genus Podargus; species Podargus strigoides. Next base: position 36,790,149 of record CM051620.1, on the reverse strand, counting down.
GCTGGACTCTCTCAAGTAGTTCCCTGTCCTTCTTGAACTGGGGGGCCCAGAACTGGACACAATATTCCAGATGTGGCCTCACCAGGGCAGAGTAGAGGGGAAGGAGAACCTCTCTCGACCTACTAACCACACCCCTTCTAATACACCCCAGGATGCCATTGGCCTTCTTTGCCACAAGGGCACATTGCTGGTTTGTGGTCATTCTGCTGTCCACCAGGACCCCCAGGTCCCTTTCCCCTACACTGCTCTCCAACAGGTCAGTCCCCAGCTTATACTGGCACATGGGGTTGTTCTTCCCCAGATGCAAGACTCTACACTTGCCCTTGTTATATTTCATTAAATTTCTCCACGCCCAGTTCTCCAGCCTGTCTAGGTCACTCCGAATGGCAGCACAGCCTGCTGGTGTGTCAGCCACTCCTCCCAGTTTTGTGTCATCAGCAAACTTGCTGACAGAACATTCTGTTCCCTCATCCAAATCATTGATGAATATATTAAATAGTACTGGTCCCAGTACCGAACCCTGAGGGACTCCACTAGATACCAGCTTCCAACTAGACCCTGAAGCATTAACCACAACCCTCTGGTTTCTTTCCTTCAGCCAGTTCACAGTCTACCTCACTATCCAGTCATCCAGACCACACTTCCTCAGTTCAGCTGCGAGGATGCTGTGGGAGACTGTGTCAAATGCTTTGCTGCAATCAAGATAGACCACAGACACTGCTTTACCATCATCTATCCACCGGGTTATGTACTCATAAAAGGCTATCAGGTTGATCAAGCATGACTTCCCCTTGGTGAAGCCATGTTGACTGCCCCTAATGACCCTCTTATCCTTGACATGCCTAGAGACAGCACCAAGGATAAGTTGTTCCATCACCTTTCCAGTGATGAAGGTGAGGATGACCGGTCTATAGTTATCCGGGTCTTCCTTCTTGCTCTTTTTGAAGACCAGAGTGACATTTGCTTTCCTCCAGTCCTCAGGCACCTCTCCCATTCCCCACGACTTCACAAAGATCATAGAAAGTGGCCTAGCAATGACATCCACCAGCTCCCTCAGCACCCGCGGGTGCATCCCATCAGGACCCATGGATTTATGGATGTTCAGGTTGCTTAACTGATCCCTAACCCAGTCCTCATCAACCAGGACCAACTCCTCCCCTATCCTGACTTCCTCTGGAGCCTCAGGGGTCCTGGGCTCCTCAGGACAGCCTCCAGCAGTATAGACAGAGGCAAAATAGGCATTCAGTAACTCTGCCTTCTTTTTATCCTCTGTCACCAGGGCACCCACCTCATTCACCAGTGGGCCTACATTGCCTCTAGTGTTAGTTTTATCTGCAATGTACTTGAAGAAGCCCTTTCTGTTGTCCTTGACCTTTCTTGCAAGGTTTAATTCCAAGGAGGCCTTGGCTTTCCTAGTTGCCTCCCTGCATCCTCTGACAACAGACTTATATTCCTCCTAAGTGGCCAGCCCCTCCTTCCATGGTCTGTACCTTCTCTTCTTCCCCTTGAGTTTGCCCAGCAGTTCCCTGTTTAACCATGCAGGACTCCTGGCACCCTTTCTTGACTTCTTACCTGTTGGGTGCACTGAGTTTGGGTTAGTAAATGAGATGCCTAGCCTGCATGGATCATGTCACTATCATTCACATAAAAGCTTTTCTGAGTGCATGGACACATACACACACCTTCATAACACAGACAGATCTCCCATCATTGCCAACTCAAAGCATTCAAGCCTCAGTCATAAGACTCGCTGAAAATGAATAAATGTATGTATATCCAAATATATCTTTGACTATACTAAGGAAAGGTGCTGAACCTTCAGATGGTTTAACTGCCAGTGCTTTTTTGTCTTTGGAGAGCAACTCCACCAATCCAGCTCAGCCACCTAAGCTCCTATTGAGTTTTCATCAGTATAGAAGTGGAAAATACAGAATGGTAGAGTAGAATATTCCCTTCATGCATATGCTGCACAATTTTTCTGGTTTCATATTTCAAATGCTTGATAAGATTTAAGTTTTTTCTTTTCTTCAACCAAAAAATATTTGAAAATTATCAGACACTGGATTTTCTGTACCTTTCTGCCCTTCCTTTCTACCAACTTCCTGATTTTTTTACAAGCTAATTAAATAATGTCCTCAACAAATATAATTTTCACAATATTTCCTCAAAAATATATACGGCTTCACTTTCTTCATGCTGAGAGTCAGCCATAAATGTCAGTGAATTTTAGGGATCTTCCTTAAAAACCTAACACCGTTCAAAATTACAGAGAAAACATTGGCCCTGATTTCTTCATCCATCCAATTTCCTCTAACCTAAAGATTCAAGGTTTATTTAGTACTTAAGAAAAGTGACTGTTCACTGTCTTGGAAGAGTCTGATTTAGTAGCTTGTTTCAGCATGAACCACAGTAATATAATGCTTTTATTCACTGATGAATTTGAGCAGTACAACGTTAATCACTCTCACTACCGTATGTCACCTGAATAATCAACAAACCCCAATGATACATGCTCCTATATCCTGTAGAGTGCCATTTATCACCAGCACAGAGCCTGTTTATTCTTGATATGTCTTATTTGTGCAGAATAAGCAGGGAATTTACTGCATAAATAATGTAAGGTGGGTGTTGTTTAAACCAAAATACAAGGGAATCATGTCAAGGTTTGAACCTATTCAGAACCATGTATGTCTGAAAGAGGAAGAAAATGTGGGAAAGTGGAACTTCAGTAGTTAACATAAAAATACATTTCATTTATTTGTAACTTTCAATGATGTGCTGGTGAACTCTTTAGGATGGATCCTACTACTCATGTAGGTCATCAGATCTCTGATGCTGACAGTCTCAACTGTAATTCAGAAGAAAGACTTTCAGAGCCTCAGCTTGCTAATCAGCCTCAGCTTTTACAAGTTTTTTTTGTAATGTCATTTACATATCCTTACTTGAGTGTATAAAGATGGCTTTACTCTTTGCACAATTTTGAGATGATGGCAGGACAAAAAAAGGTGCCAAATTACAGGATGGTGACTAAGGTGGTAGTGACACTGCTCCCTACCTCTCATGCTGCCTGATGCACAGGGGTGAGCATGCAGCTGTACGGCCCCTGCACTTGCCACATCACCACCCTCCTCCAACACAGATCACGGCAGATGCAACATCTCACGCGCTGAATGTATGCTGTTTCTTAATCTCTTACTGCAGTTAGGTTCCAGTCTGCATACTGGTAGAAGCAGTGAAAATCTAGCTCCAAGCTTCTGTCTCCTAAGGATTTAAAATTGCATTTCAAGAACAAATAATCCAAGAGGTAACAGCATCTTAATACTGAAAAACAGCAAGAGAGCACTATGAAGTTCTGGAAAAGTGGTGCAACTCAGGTAAATTTATCCAGTTTTACACGCAAGACTGAAATCAACCTTTCTGGCAACAGGGAATATTTAATATTTTAGTATTTAAAGGTTACCCAGCAGGCATAAACTGGCAAAAGATGGACAAATATTGAATAACACATTTGCATCACCAAAACACCTCTAAGTGGTCTGACTCATGCACTGTCATGTATGAGACATAAATTAGAGATTTGGTAACCCCTTGGGGATGGTCTAATAGCTGTAACTCTCATGCTTCTACATGTCAAGTATTTTCTGGGGTGACAGCTTGTTCAAAATTTCAACCTTATTATGTCTGAATCATGCTGCAAACCTAACGAGGTTACTTGCAGTTACTGAAGAGGCAGAACTATGGCAACATGACCAGCTTGTAAAGGACAGCACAGTACTTCATTGTTTTACTGGAAAAGTCCTTCAAATGGTCTTGAAGTCTTTCTACAAGCTCTGCAGCCCAGCCTGGGACAAAGTAGTTCATCCTGCCACAGGTAAACAACTTTATTTAGAAATTTGAGGGCTATTAAACAAGGTGAATTTCCCCAGTGAATCAGCAAAAATTTATTAATCCAGGTGTTACTCTAATTGTGATTCATTGGGGATAGGAACTCTGTTCAATGGTCCTCAAACTTACACTTCCATTTAGTGCTGTGCTGCAAACACAGTACTGGGAGCTGCAAGCTGGCTTAAAATCTTATATATCTCCTTATATTCTGCCATTATTTGCACTTAACTGTGTTAGCAATTCTGGTTTTGTTTTTCTAGTGATAAAGAGGTTGTTCACAGTTAGTTTTGCCTCTCTCATGTCTTGTACCTGCAGTACTATATTTATCATTTTCCAATAATAAAGCAATACTTGAAAGGGGAAAAATGCACACCTGATCACAAAATAGGACTGGGATAGATCTCAGTTAGTGCAGACTTTACTATCACAGACAAACATATAACTTAAACCTTTCATAAACTAATCCCACTCCACTTGAAAAACATGTTTTCTTTTTCTTCCTTTGTACTGGAAGACTGTTTAAAAAAAACCAACCAAACAAACAAACCATCCCTGCTCTAAGTATCTTGCCTTAGTTTCCAGTTACAACTTTCTCCCTCACTATTGCTTCGTTATAATCTTTATCTCCACCTTTTTTACAGTATTTTTCCCCTACTCTCCTCTGCCATGCCAGAGAAACAGACCAAGTGACCATTTATTTCAACACCTTCTTAAAATGCTGCTCTACAGCAATGAACCTGCACAGTCCACAGACACTATACAGGTATCACAGAACATGGTTGTTCAGTGTGATATTGCTGCATATCTGTGCAGTGCCAAAGTGATTCCATGTCTTATTTTCCACATCTCTGAAATTATGCATGTACAAGCAGCAATGGAGTTCAAGGAAAAAGCGAATGGATCTACTCTTGCACATGCATGCAGAGATTTAAATTAAATTAAAAATAGTGGGGCACATGATGTGTGTGTGACAATTGTGCTCCATGGGCATCACCTGTAAATGCTGCAGACAGCTACAGCAGCATGGCAATATCAAGCTATCACCCAGCAGGACACAAGCATTTACCTAATGGGTTGCAGGTATCTCTCTACTGAATAAACAGATGCAGTCATGATAGCGGTCCTTCTGTTGTCCACCTTCCATTTACTCCCTAGGTACTGTGTATCCATGGGTTTAATTTTGTTTGCTGAAATCTTTAAACAAGGAAATATCTGTGTATGGAAAGACTGTGAGGTAAAGAGAGACAGAGATTTAACACCAGTGTGTTAAGGATAATGGACCATCTCATCTTTTAATGCCACCTCTCACTCTACTTGAATCTGTTCAGCATAGCTGTAACTTGCTGCTGGATGTTGAGACTACACTTACAGATGTCGAGTTTTTGGCTTTCCAGTCCAATTTTCCCTGGCTCAGACAGGAAGTTTATTTCAGTATTATACCTGTCACTCTCAATGACTCATCTATATTGCTTATGTGAGCAGTGTAGGGAATTTATTCAGAGTAGAGATATACCTCCACAGGTACGACTCTACAAACAAAAAACTAGTTTGTGGTGAAATAACCACATGATACCAAAGGAAGAAATTCCAATACTGATGCACTGAACTTAGTATGCAATAAAGGACTTTCAGCTCTCTGCATTTTCAAGCAGGTAAACACTTTCAGATTATAGTTTTCTTTGTATTTCCTTTAAAGCTGTGATCTCATATGATGAATAAAGTGAACTATATGATTTAATTGCTGGAAACTTCCACAAAGACATCACCCCTCATCTTATCTCTCCAGTTTACTAGAAAAAAAGTTTGATCTATCAGATTGAAACTGGCAGACTTCAAAAATTTATTATAAATTGCATTTAATGGAGTTCATTTTGGTGTTGTCCAAAAAAGTGAAAATCACACAATTGTTTCTTTTCTTTAATGACACTGAAGTGCTGGGGTCTGAACCCCGAGCCCTGAATTAAGGTTGACATATGGGTGGTTCCCATGGTCCTTTAAGAGGAGGGGATGAGTTTGCCTTTTGGCTTTCCTCCAAGGTGCAGACAGCCTTGTAGGGAAAGCCCTTGGGTAAACAAGCCCCAGGTGCCCTGCATTGGGTAAATGAGTGCCAGGTGTCCTGCTTTGGGGATAAAAGCTGGGACCACTTGCAGGAAGGGTGAAGCATCTCTCTGTGAGGTGGATGTCCTTTGCAGAGGTTTCCTGTTGGGGAAGGACCTCCTGACTCTCCCTGCAACTGGGCCCCAGTCAGGTTTGGCATTTGCAAATGCGGGCTTTGTGGGGGAACAATATGTGGCTACTTCTATCGTATATGGTCAGCCTATTGGCTTGGTTGTCTCCCATCTCTTCTATGGGAGACTTTGTTTCTTTGTTTATTCCACCTATTATTGGCTGTGCTGCGTCATTCTTGGGGTTGCTGTCTATTATGTGTGATCTGTTTGACTTGTTTGTACCCCCAGTGATCACCCATATACTGACTCTTTTATGTGCAATAGAATCTGGTTACTGGATTGTTTTGCTGCTGGCTGCATCCTTTGTGCTAGGCCTAGTGATTGGCAAAAGAGACACCCAAGATAACATACAGTGGGGTTTCACAACTTTTCAGAAACCAAAGATTAATCCACTATATTCTGCTGTGGTGACTTCCAGTCAAGGAAGTGACCAAGGCATCCAGACTACTATGAGAAACACAAAACATTCATGAGAACTTTTCACAGCCTCCTGCAAACAAGTGCAGATATGGAGCCAGGCACACACCACTAGTTCTGAACTTTGTCCAGGTGTAGGGTGCCTGCCCACCCATACCAGCCATGTATGGATGAAACAGGAAAAGGGAAGGCTGGAAAAAAATTGAGGAGAAAGCTGCACAGTGTGACAGGAGATCTGTGTTTGAGCAGATGCTGGTAACCACTTGCCCCAAACACCACTGTGATGATTGTGGCCATCTCGGCTCAGTTGGCCATGTCTCCCCTTTGACAGCAGATCGGTGGCCTCAGGCTCCAGCTGATAACTACCTCCTCTGCTTTGTCTCTCATGGTTAGCCAAAAAAAACAGGACAGGTCAGAGGACCTCTCTTAGCTCTTGGAAGAGTTTGGGTTTTTGGAAAGATTTAGTAGCCACAGTCTAGATTTGCCAAACAGGAAACTGTACAGAAGTCCAGCCTGCAGACTTCCTCACTGATTCAACCAGAAAAAAATAAAAAATAAAATAAAAATAGTGCCTTGTGGTTTGATACATGATTCCCTAAAGCCTAGAAAGAGGAATGCATTTTCAGAGCAGCTTCCAAATTCATACATAAAATTAGAAAGCCAGAGGGCCTCAACAGAGGAAGAGAGAAATAGGAAAAGGCTGTGACAACTGAAAGTAAAATGAGATATATAATTTATTACATATGCTTACCTTTTTAATTAATTTGCTTTCATGCAAATCCCTGAAATCCCTGCTGCAATTTTTTTTTAAATTTGCAATTTCTGCTGTTTGCATTTTTTTGTACCTGATAGGGAAATGAATAGGACTTTGTCTGGACTATTTTTTAGTTGTCTCTTTTTATGAAGTTCCAATGGGGTTTTCTGATGTTGAAACAGCCCACAAAGGGAGTCAGTTGTATATTCATATATAGTACAAGTTTTCTACAAGTGAAAGTCTGGTTGAATTTTCTTTATACAATATTAACTAATAAAGAAACTCTCATTCAGCCATTGCCATTTTCCACCATGAAAAAACTCCCAAGAAATTGGAGGCAAAAAATCTCACCCACACATACCATTCTTTTAAGTTATAACCATTAGAAATTAAGGCAGAACTCCTTACTTTTCCTTGTCACATTCCCTGTAATCTTCTGGGTAATATGTGAGTGCAAACTCTCACTTTGATTTTGAACACAAGCCAGAAGCCGTAGCTGGACTCCAATCACACACTCCTGCAAAATTTTAGAAACCTTTCCCTTTCCTCAGTCACATAATTAGTTACTTTAGAAAGTTACACTAGTTTAACAACACTTCAGGTCACTACTAATGATTTATGTGAGATCAAGAGTAGAATGGAAAAACTGGCTTTCCCTTTGGCTTTAAAAAAAAAAAAAAAAAAAAAAAAAAAAAATTGACCCTATTTTGAACATTTTTCACCACAGCTAAAGTGAAAAGTTTAACGCCACTCTGATTGCTATATTACTAGTGATTCTCCAAAACACACAGATTTTTTGTTATGCTACTTTAAGCTAAAAAACTTTTCACTTCCTAATCGAATCTACTATCACTGCAGAATCTGAACATCAATAGCTCTATTCAAATTTCAGCCAAATGAGATTTAACGTCCTAAAATCTGAGAGCCTTGTTAAACGTTAATTTAATGTGGTTTTCCAGATTAATTTCAGATTAATTTACCTATAGATAGTTGTGCAGCTCAGGCAGTATCTTTCCTTTCTGTCAGTTCCATCATCTGATGGATGGTGGAAAGAAGAAAATGTATAGAGAAGATGTACAGTGATAAAGTAAGTTGAGGAAGATTTAATTACAGACTATTATTATGTATTTTGCCCTGGCAAGCATGAAAAGGTAAAAGACTAACATAAATTTGCTAATGATTAGAGTGATAGAAGATACTGGAACATCTTAGATAAATAAGGTGGGCTGTTTGAAGTGACAGAGCAAGGTACATGACTATTATTAATGCTACTGCACTCACTGCTGAAGTTTATAAATGGTTTGACAACATAGTATGCTTTATGCACATCAAATGATTTGAATATTTCTACTAGCGCAGTTAAAAATACGTAAGAAATTTCAAAAAGTAGGATTATGGGTGTCTGAGGGAAATTGCCACAGATGGGTATGGGAATTCTGAACTACTGTGAAAATCGCTAACACTTGAAATACACCAGCTGAAAGAAAACAGAAAAATATTCTTGCTGCTCCCAGCATAATCATTTATTTATTAGGGACATGCTATTTGTGTTTGGAACATTTTCATATGTTTCCAAAAGAGTATGTCTTCAGGGAGAAGTCAGAATGAAGCAAGTTAGGGCTGAATACATTATATAGTAGGGTTCAGATCCAGGATCTTACTAATTATTTGTTTTGGAGCCCTGTAAATCTGATCTCCACACCATGGTTTTGTTTTCCATTGATAGCAATAAAAACCCAAATTCAGTTATAGGGAGAGTCTCTCTTCATCATATGCCTCCTTGCATGTTCGTACAATGCAACCTGTTTTATTTCCACCAGGTACTTAATAGCTGGTCTTCTAGAACTCATTAAGCACTTCATATCCTCATTAGAGGTAAATGGACCCATTACCAACATATGTCACAGAAAATACCCTAACTGGCCAAGGACTACAAAATTAATGCCACACTGTGTCCATTGAAGATGGCAAGGATGGCCACCACTCTCCCCTGAGCCTTCAGCACAGATCCTGGGTGTGATGGTGATCCTCCATGCCTGGATGTCACCACCCAGTTCTTCTCCAGCATCTTCCAGACCAGGGCATGAAGGAGAGCAACAGTGGTAGCCCAGAGAGCCGCACCATCACTTCCATGGCAGGATAGTTCAAGTATAGTCCCTAGGGCATGGGAAGGAGCTCTCTCAAGAGGAGAGAGACAGTATGGTTTGCCTGTTAAGAAGAGCCAACCATGTGTGATAGGGACAATGGCTTAAATCACTGACTGCCAGGAAAAACGTTGTTTTGATTGGAGGCCTCAAGAGAAGCATAAAGCAAAAATCATTAAATAGCTAGAACAGGGCGGTAGCTACTACAGAACAATCTGCTAAAAATGGTAATTCACTATAAATCATTCTTATCATCGTACCCTAAGTGCTATCTCATCATAGCTCACAAAATAAAACATTGTCAATCTGAGTAATAATAAAACAAACACTGAAATCATACCACAATATTGACAAAATGTAAGATAATCAACAAACTATTAGAATAGGCCTGTTGACTCAAGCAAATGGAATGTAGTAGAACAGCTGTTCACTTTATCCTGCCCATAAAGGAAAACCTTGGTGACTGACTGAGGGCTTTATGAATTACCAGCTCTTTTTTTCCCCCTCCCTGATACAAATGGAACCCTTCAGCCCTGTCTCGTGTGTCCAACTTGCAGGTATCTCAACTCTGCATAGCAAGTGCTATTAAACACTCATCACAGTCAACAAGAAAATGGGATAAGAAAAATCTCTAATCTATTTTCAAAATGGTTAACACTAAGTAATTCAGCTTCTACCAATGGGCAGAAAAGCGCCTAAGAGCTTTTGGGAGCCTTTTCAGCTTGCACATCAAAACGTAAAGAGGTCCAATGCGAGCAGAAATAAGATTTAATTGACTGATGCCAGAAAATATTCGTATTTGAGCCTTCAGGAAGATGGTATGGTAATAAGCGTGACTTAGGGGAACCTGCATCCCAAACACTCGGTTCTAGATCATTACAATGATCTTAGTCATATTTTTCCCTGTTCAGGAACTTGAAATAATAGAGACATCATAGAGAAAAACAGATACTTAGGGGCACTGTCTACGGATCATAGACTTTCTGGATTGTTTTAGCGTTGAGTCATAGCATGGTGTAAAGATGTTTATTTACCCAAGGACCTGCACTTTCTAGAAAAAAAATTGTTATTTTTTTATCATTGGTTTCACTGCTAAAATGGCATTTAAGATGCTGTTTGTGAAAGCACTCAAAGAATCTCTAAGACATTGCATAAGAAAATAGAATATATCTAAATTTCTCCACCATTGCAATTATAAAAAACTACTCAAGGTTGGAAAGTTAAACTAGAGGAATACATTTACATGAGCATGACTGCATTCATTTTTGATGGCTGATACTGAGTAGCACAGTGAAGATCAAGCCCAGAAAAAAGCAAGGACCTAGCCTCACCTTTTGAGACTGCTGCATTGAGATGTAGCCCAGCAGCTCTCATGGGGACCTGTGAAACTAAACCTAACATTTTGAAAATTAAGGGGTGTAGGAGTGAGTAAGAGACCAAAAATAAGAATAAAACTCGTAACGCACCAACAACTGTAAAGGGAGAAAATTCTGCCAGTATAGGAGGGACCAAAAGAATCCTGAAAACTAAAACTAAACAAAAAAGCAAAATCAACCAAAATTAAAACCAAAATAATTTTATAGATTTTTTTTTTTTTTTTAATGACATATGTAACATTTATAAATATTCTTGTGTAACATGTACAAACATGCAAAAAATGAAACTAAACTTGGGTGTGACTCTTCATCGGGTAGGACCAGTCAGCGGAGTTATGAAAGATGTCATGTCATCTTCCAAGCTACACCTTTCCTGGCATGGCTGGGGTCTGTGTGCTGCCATGAGCAGCTCTAACTCGCTAGTCCAAGCTAAAAAAAACTATTTCCCTGGAAAGCAGAGTTCATTTCCAACAGGTAATTTCCAAGAGTTGGGAAGGCTGGGCAGGGCTCCACCGCCACCACCAAAGCTGGGTGGCCAATCAGCACGTTGCCGGTGGCCGGCCAGGAGCATCCATCTGTCAGTTGCTAAGAGACAGCACATGCCAACATGGCTTGAATGGGAGCCAGCCGAAACGGTGGGGTGCGGGAGGGAATGGCTTACCCAGAATTCCTGGTGTCTTTTTCCTCGGCTCCCACTGTCTCCCTAGCACAGTGGGAGTCAGTTTTGATTTGGCTTTGCCAATTCTCCCCAGTCCTGCTTTGTAGCATTTATTGATAATAGCAATGTGTTAATTTTAGGAGACTCGTGGATTGTGAATCCAGCAGGAAGGAACACACTGTGGTTCAAAATATTCCCCTCGCACCAACGTGCACCCACCCATCTATTTTCCTCCCATCTGAATTACTTTTCATTTGTCTCTCAATATTGCCACTTCTCCTTTGAGAAGTGGAACCAGAGGAACCAGAGCTAGTCAGAAGGCAGAATGGGTCCTCCAGATGAAAGCATCCCCACATTCAATTCTCCCAATGTGAAAGTGCTGGGAAACACATCAGGCAGCTCTGAAAATCTTCACGAAACTCAAGAGCCCCTTGAAGTTTAGTCTCAAGGCTGGTGCCCAAAAATCCACCAGAAACGTTTTATGTCAGAAGTTTCAGGCATGCCAACAAGAAGTCTATTTGTCCACTCTGCAACAGGAGTCACACAAACCCCACCATGCAGAGACCCAGCCACATCTTAGCAGCTAGCAAACAGGGAGGAAAGAAAGGTCTCCTCCTTTCTTGGATTTGATAAAAGTACAGTGAAATTTCACATCTGCCCACTTTTTACAGAGAGCAATATTAGAAGGAGTCACCTGCAGTGGTCACTGAAGAAACTAAAGGTTTCTACAGGCAGCAGTCTAGTGTGAGTTGGCTTCTGAATGCTGACCTAAAGCTGCTAGCAATATATTGAATTTCTTGCTTTCAACTTTTGTCAGGTCTATTCTAAACAGTATTGGAGTCACCACAGAAAGGTACAGGTGAGACACTTCGTAGGAATGCTCATGTTCAATTACACCTGCAAACAAGACCTCTAAACGTTCCAGTTCCTACCTCAATTATTTTTTAAAAAACCCAAAACATATGCATAGTGCCTACCACAAAATACATATTTGGAAGACAAATTATAACAGTGGAAAAAGAGATAAATAAAGTGAAAAAAAAGTATTTTAAAATTACTGTCTACTATTCAATACATAGTTTACTGATGAACATAATAACATCTTTGGGATATTTCCCCATCATTATTTAATTTTCTGCAACTACTACTTTCTTCTAAGATGTTATGTTCCCTAATACAGCACAAAAAACTTAACATGCAGTCTTAAAACAGAAATAATAGACATTCTGTTAACAAACCTCAGTTAATATATCTATATAATCACACATCATTCATGTGAGACTATTCAAAATAAGGCTTCCTAGGAAGCTAATCTTTTACTCACATACCTAATCATTTTTTAGATTGTTTAAAAGCCTACAGGATAGAAGTTGCAAGAGCATTAATAGGCATTTCTGCCAGTTTAATAAAATACCTTTTGAGGGTTGCATATCATCTTATAAAATCAAACCTTAAAAATATAAACTAAATGTCCAGGCCTGCAGTCCTTTATTATAGAAGTCCCACTCAGATAAATGAAATGTTACAATGGCAATGAGACAACAGAATAGGCTCTTCATAGCCTATGAAGTCTTGCCCTGAAAACACATTATTTTCCAACTTTATACAGACATAATCCTTAATTCACCCTCGGTTTGTCAACTTTCCCCAGTGGGGAGAGTTACAGACAAAATGACAGTGCAATAAGGACACAGTGGCAGCCTTATTTCTGAATTCACTGGTTTTTGTCAGTTTTTGTTACAACATTAAGATCGTTTAAATCTGAGGGTAGTTTTTCTGTGAAGCAGACAGGCTATTGACACTGTGTGACATGGGAGACTGGAGGAGATTTTGCATGTCACAATGTATTTGCATTTTGACTGTTCTACCTATGGATAGATCTGTTTTTAAAAGCTTCAGTTTACGCTGTGTTCCTGCAGGCCATTTCTTTGAGTTGATGAAGCAAATAATGTTTTTTTTGTTTTGTTTTAACACAGCTTTTGAGGGCTTGTCAGAGAAAGACTGATGAGGGGTTAAGAATATCTTTTTGAAGTTGTACAGAATTACCAACTAATGAGTTGATTTCTTTGATGGGTCTTTTATATTTGGCTGCAGCTGGACAAGAATCAACCACAAAGGGATCTTGATTTTGTTCATTGTTAATTCCAACTCAACAGATGAAGTCTGGCTATCCTTGTCACCTTCACAGTTTGCCTTTGTATTATGTGAAGCTCATGTACTCAATTAACAATCTGATTAGCAAGTTCTTGCGTTCTTCAAGTAGCTTTGTTCATTACTGCCAACATATCAGGTCCTTCAAGCCGGATGATAAAACCATAATGCTTTTTTGGCAATGACATGATTTATAATGCTAGCATTTAAGATACTGAAGCACACAGGCCAGCAGGAGAAGTTAGCAATGAACTTCAGAAAGATATTAAGAACCTCAAAGATATGGAGAGAATTATTTCATTAAAAGTTACAGCAGAATTAATCTTTTTTTTTGCCTCTTTGTGCAGAAGCAGTGTGCAATGAGGTTTTTAGTTTCAGCACTTGTGCAAATTATCAAATTCTTACAGAATTAAAAAGGAGCAAGAAAGATCTGGTTTAGCAAAAGGCCCAGGTGTTCTGGACTCTGGTGCAAGTCAAATCCTGCTCTGGAATGGAAACTGATATTGATGGCTGCTTCACAACAAATAGATGCCACAGTCTTTTTGGTCTCTCTTATCCAGTCTGAATCCTGGAATCAGGAAGTCGGACTAAATGGAGATGACAGCAATGACTGAACTTGGTTTAGAGCTTTATTTCAGATTTACTTAGTTTTTAAAATAAGAGTAAATACTGGAATGTTGAATAACATTTGGTTGGTAATTAAAAATGATGTTAGACTTGTGAGTAAATGAAGCACACTTGGTTTTAGTCAGATTGGATATGCATGAAAATATCCTGTTTCACTTTATAACTGCATCTAGCCTTAGACAAAAGCAGAAGCAAATACACACAAGAAGATTATGACCTTTTTAACCAAGTTATCTTATTACAAACACACGTGCACAAAAAAAAGAAAAAAAAAAAAAGCATGAGGATGAAATCCATTGCATTTACAACTTCATTTACAATGATGTGTTAATGTTTATTTTTTTACGTATCATATCTAGAAGGTACAAACTGAACCATTCCATTTTTTTTCCCCTGATTATCTGAAAGGGAAAGTTTTCTATCCACTTAACTCCTAAATATTCAGAAGCTCCTGTTTACTAGAACACTTCTATAAAATAACACAGAAGTATGAAATTTTTCCCTTTTCCCTTTGTAACATCACATCATGTTCCCATAACACATTATATGTCACCTCTTCTATCCTAGTGTCTAAAACCTTAAATTAACAAAATTTAAATTCAGCACAGTGAAAGCAGTCTCTTCCTTCACACTTTCCTATGGAATAGACCATTGAGATAAGATGCTAGACTGGACCCTGCATGCTTCAGAGCATGCTGTATTCCTTGGAGAAACATGAAATGACAAGTCTTTCTAGAAATATAACAGTGAAAAGAAATCATAGTTTTTCAAGGAAACGTTAGCATTTTTATTACTGCTTCTAAAGGTTTATATAATGCTTTGCACTTGAATAGCACTCTCTACTCAGTGATCCCAAAATCATTTTTAGTAGTGTATTTCACTTTGTGACAGCCCAACGAGATAGGCAGATAGCACTATCTCCTTTATATAAATTGGTCAGTGAGTCTGAGAAAGTTAAGCACCTAATTCAAAGCCCATAAAGGCAAATGAAAAGACTCCCAGCAGGCTTTTGGTCAGTTGCTAATGAGATGTTTCAGGTAATACAAAAAATTCATGACAGAGAGCAGAACTCAAGTGTCCTTATTCCAATTCATGTGTCTTAGGTGGATATCATCCACCTTCCATACAAAAAAAAGACTCTTCAAAGGGCACATTTGTGCCTGTCATCCTCATAGAGGAGTGTCAAATCTGTAAGGTGATATTACACGGATTAAAGAAAGAGCTACACAGCAGAAGGTCCCAGGTGGGCATAGAGAGGTCTCGCAATGAACAGCTATCTGAATCATGGTTCCAGAAAATTAAGGCCATATTTCAGATCAAAGTGACCCAAGTGTGTGCTGACCATTTTTATAAGTACAGGAAAACTTCACCAACTGAAGCATGGAGAAATAAGAGGAGGAATAACAGGAGAAATAATAACCTGATGGGAGGGGTTTAAGAAGACATAGCCAGACACTTTTCAGCGATTTCCAGTGACAGGACAAGAAGCAACGAACACAAAACAAAATGCAACAAATTTGTTTTAAACATAACAATAACCTTTTTTTTAGTGTAAGAGTGGTCAAACATTGGCATAGGTTGCCCAGAAAGGCTCTGAAGTCTCCATCCTTGGAGATGTTCAAAACCCAACTGGACACAGTCCTGGGCAATCTGTTCTGGCTGACCATGCTTTTTCAGGGTTGTTGGACTAGATGGCCTCCAGAACTAACCTTGTACTCAAAGAATTCAGTGGTAACTAAGAAGAAACCCTCTTGGGCTGCTTAGAATTTAAGAATGCTGTGCAATAGCAGAAAGCCTTGCAATCAGTTTGCAACCACAAGTAGTTGTAAAGATGCTTCCTCCTCTGTTAACCTTTTAAGTCCCACATCCACCTCAGGATGCTTCAGGTCTCACACGATACCCCTTGGCACTGCAGTGACTGCTGGGGAGCAGAGGGCATGCAGAGATACAGAAGTGCTGTAGTTTAGAGGTTCACCATACATGAAGTGATGAATGTATTGCTCATATCAAGCTACAGTGAAATAACTCTTTACTCAATCATTTTTCATAACATTCAAAATGGAAAGCTCTTTTTCAAATAATCATTTAAGAGACAGGTAAAGAAAAGGGGCTATTTAATTTGCCTACACTTTAACTTGAAAGGTTTGTCTTTCCTTTTACAAATTCTGAAAGACCTGGGGTTTTTATGGATTTTATCTTCCTGCATATCTTACTGCTCAGGTTGCATATTTCAGACAAAAACTTTGTTAGTAACATGCATTCCTGTTATTTTTAACCTTTCAAGTCCTTCTTAAGTCCCGCCAGGTACCCAGGCAGATTCAGATTTTCTTTCCAAAACTTGCCTAATTCTTTCTATTTGATGGGCAGCATCAGTTGAGTCCTTTGGGGATACAAATGTCTTTCATGAAACTGGGGAACTTCTGCAGTGATGAAGTAGCTACTCGTCACTATAATGATCCTTGAATTTTATATCACCCTGCACATTAAGATGCATATCTGACACAAGTACACACATGGATTAAATTCCTGCCTCTCTATTATCTCTTGGCTGGTACCAAACGCAGGTTTATTGGCCTTCTGGGAAACCTGGCAGGGCTGAGATATTTCACTCGATCAGAGGACAACTGCAGTAGTGACAGTTTCCGATTTCATGCCCAATGCATCTTTGTCCCTCTTGAATCAAACATATTTGTTCAATAGAAGAAGAACCTTTCCTTTTCTGCAGTGTCTGATCAAAATTTAGTTTCATCAGCATATAGCGTGACAACAGTGGTCTTTATCTGTGGATGAGGATATCCCACATAATATACAAAAAAAACTAAACAATGCTATATTTTATTTATGGAGAGACTTACAACACACAAATTTATAAAAAATAAACTCCTCAGCAAAGAACTAATTATCCTGATATGGCATCTCTTCAGCTATTAGATATATTCTTAGGCTAAGGAGAAATACCTTTACTAAAATTTATAATATTGATATATTTTTGTCTATGTAAAGCTAACTAAAACTGTACTACAGAAGCCAGCTTTTTGAATGTCATGCCCCCACCCCTTATACGCATTTTAGTCACCACAATCCCATACTGAGAGCAAAAGGTAGAGTTAAGCAACACATTTCCCTGAAATGGCAATGAAGTGCAGCCAAAATAGAGATAATTATTTTAATTAATGGTAATGATTTTAACGGTTGAACATTTTAACTAATTAATTATGATTGATTGCTTGTTACTAATCAGGAATGTGATTCAAAGTTCTAATTGAAAACCTGAGAGCAACGGGCACTAAAATATGATATACTTCTGCTGAGAGAACAGGCATTTATTTTTGATATGAAACACTTCATACTAAAATCCATTTTGACATTTAAGATGGCCAGAAAATAACATACATCTTCACAGGAGGCTTTTCTCCCACAGACACAGGAATCTGAAAATACCCAGATAATCAGCTTGAACGAAAACGGGGTGCTCTTTCTGGTCTTGCTTAAAATCTGCTTAACTCTCCTGTACTACGTTCCCTGTCAACACCGCATCACGCTGTCATACTTTAGTACACAAAGGAGAAGCTAACTGCACAATATTTATTCAGTGTATGAACTCACTGAAGCAGCTTTATAGATCTGAAGCCATTCTAAGGATCTCAGTAAGGCATTTATTGAATTAAATAGCCCCACAGTCTCTTCCGTGAATACAATCTCTCACCAACATGCCACTCCTGGCATCTGTAAGCCTGGGCTGAGGAGCACACTGGTGGACCAGTATCTTTCTTATCAGAAAAATCTCCCATTGCATCTGTACACTAGCAGCAGCCCTGGAGCTGCAAGTGAGACTGCGAGAGAACCCCATTCCCCAGAGCCTTAGGGCTGCACACCAGGGACCAGGGGCTATGGTTCACCCACACGCCAGCAGCCAGGACTCTGGAGCAGCTGCAGAGTTTACCAGCCACAGCTGTCTGCCCAGTCACTGGTTACCAGAAGGCTGGGCTGTTCCCAGAGCAGCTGCTGGACTGCTGCAAACAGTAGCAGGGTGTATCGAAGAAAACCAGCCCGGCACCAGGCTTCCCTGAGATGCCAGGGGTAGCTCAGCAGCTGTGGCATGGCCGAGCCATCTGTCCCACAGGCTGGGACCTACTGCAAGGATGGCTGCAGGAGGACCAAAAGCCCTCTATCTAAATCCCCAGATGGCAAGAAGAGGAAATCGGGTGCCACAGGAGACAGTTTGGCGTTGTCCTTTCATCGAGGTAAAGGCAGATTACCTCTGAAAGGGGCAGCTCTGCTTGTACATGTATCCTAGCCCCATTTTCTCTTCCCTTCTCCCAGCCTTGCATTAGATGTAGACATTCTGTGGCAGTGGGACAAGTCAGTTCAGCAAACTGACCCAGCAGATACCTTATCTTTTGGGGAAAAGGGGGACAAAAGTCCCTGTCAGCAGCAGCCCATAGCCAATGGCTTAGGTGGAATAGCCAATCACCAGCAGAGAAAGCGATTCACAAGAGGCAGCAGCCCTAGGAACAAGCCACCTTGAGCCATGAGCAGGAAACACTGCAGAATGGGAAAGTCTGAAGTAGCCCCTTTCCAGGAGGAGGGCATCAAATGCCAGGCTGAAAGCAGATCCTCTCTCACAAATATATAGCCAGAAATCTTTCCCTGGTACCATTGCCTCCTTGCAATACAAGCCTTAATTAAGAAAAAAAAAAATCAGGGCTGGCTTAGGAAGGAGAGGGTAAAGCAAGAGTTGTAGTGCCACCAAAATGTTTATAGAAGAACCATAAAGTTGTTTCACAGTTTTGATAGAGGATTTGCTCCCTCGTTAGCTGATTTTAAAAAACGAGAATCCCCAAAGTACCATTTGGCAACTACTATAAATAAATGTTGCAGACATAATATTGCTTTCTTCTTCCAAAAAAGCATTAATTTTCACAATAAATGTATGGGTTAGAAGCATGTAAAGCTGGATTAAGAGAATGTGACATGGTAAACACAGCCTTGATACAGCTAGTACCAATGAGACCATTGGGGACAGTCAGTGCCTGATCTGAACTCATTGGTGGTTGTGGCGAGGTGAGATCCAGCCCCACACTGTGAATGGGCAGTGCTGTGGGACTGCATGATGACTGCTTATGAGCATGCAAACAACTGGAGGAAGCACCACGCAGAGAATGGAAACATGAGGACTCTGGCTATCTTCATGTAGCTGAGCACCCAGTTTTGGGGCTCTGACACCTTTTCGTCTGGCTCAGGGGTCTGAGGATGTCTGTCTCCCAGTTCAGACAAACCACTGCAGTGATTTACCCTGATTGATTTTATGATTATTTTATAAAGCTGAATGTTGCTTTAATCTAAACTGATATTTTCATCATAGACCTTTAGTGTGTGTTGGGGGGATCAAGGAGGAGCAATTTGTCCAACTTTCTAGATACTTAAATTCATTAGCCACCTCCATGCAGAACCAGAGAATCCTTGGGCACTTCAATCTAATCCCACATCAAGGACCAAAAAAAAGCATGTTACCAAGTACCTCATCATGATCCAGGCTTAAGTAGCTATCCCACCTGAGCTCTGCCTAAAACTTCCTAAAGCCCAAATGTGGTCAGACTTACATTTATGATAGTAATTACCCCCGAGTTCAGTGGCTCAACTGCTCACACATGCAGCAGGTGCCCCGTGCTCACAGTGCTGTGCTGCCCACGAGACACTGCGCTCCCACCCCAGAACCGGTCAGGAGTGGCAGCTCAGGAACCGATTCATGAGTGGGACAGACATCACCGATTTAGCCATGGCAATGCCCATTGAAGGAATACAGGCAGAGACAAATTCATCCATTCACCTTAATTTTCCATCCTAAATGTGCCCCTAATTCAGCCCTTAAAATAGAGAGAGTGGATTCTATTCCTGGGCATTATGCATTTATCTGCTGTGTTAAACCAGTAAGTTAATCTTGGAACAAAAGAAGAAAAAGAAAAAGAAAAAGAAAAAGAAAAAGAAAAAGAAAAAGAAAAAGAAAAAGAAAAAGAAAAAGAAAAGGTAGACAGCTTTGCTGATTTGAAGAAGGTTAGAAGGGAATAAGTCTGAAAGCTAAAACTTCCACCTGCCACTCTTCACATCCCAGGCAGAGAATTTGCAACTCAATCATGCAAATAGCTTTAAAGATTTTAGTACTCTTCTTCCTTAATTATTTGCACCATGGTATAGGATTTAAATTCCCTTCCATAGCACTCCTATTGCATCAGTTCACTGATAGACATGTCCAACAAACACTGATACATGATAGAGCACTTGCAATGTTACATTCTGGAAGAGACACTCACAATAGACTCATTCCTGACATCACCCCTCTACCTCCAAGCAGCAAGCTGGGGGAACCACAGTTTCAGGGGGTATGTCTGCTAGCCTGAAATGGGACAAACTGGGAGTGCAGTGTGCAAAGGACCGTGTCTTAAAGTTTACTATTTGTATGTTGAGCTATTTAGCTGGGGAAAAAGAAAAATCATGTTTGCTGATTGCATAAATAAGCCCCAAAGATGCATCCCTGTGTGTTCTGCTCCTCTGAAGGACTGCCGTATCATATTAGCAGTCATCAGAGGAAACCATGCTTGGAAACTTCTCTGAAAAGCTGCAGCACTTCAAGAAGGATCAGAAAGAAATATTACCAGGCAATAGTCCCTCTTGCCCCTTTAGCATGATGGCTCAGGAGAGGGAGATTACAACAGGTTTTCATCATGAATATCTTGTGTCTCAGCAAGGAGCAATTTCCTGACAGCTTTGATTCCAAATTTCAACATTATGTCACTTGCTGAAGTATCAGACACATCATTAACTAGCTCTAGCAGGTTTTGTTATGATATGATGAGTCAATGTCTGCCTAGAAAATTTAACCCATTTTTCTCTCTCACATGTTTTGAACAAGCTCTATCCTGGAAATGTCTGCCTTTCTGAACAACGTTTTATCTGAATTATAAAATACCTTTTGATGCCTTAGTATTTACAGAGCACTTGCACATACTAGTGCCTTATTCTCTGGCATTGCCATGAAGCACCTCTAGACAAGATTCAGAGTGCTTTCTAGACATAGATTTGATTGTATTCCCTCTTTTATGTAGCTAAGCGTTATCCCCCCACCCCCAATTTCAGAAAAAGGGGCAGAGCTGTAATATCTCACTGACTTCTGCTGGCTAGCTGTGGGGTCAGGCCCCCTGAATAGCTGGCTACCAGGATTCACAGCAAGCTCAGACACCCTTGCTGGGCTGCTGCTCCTGGACCACCCTCTCCTTCTCATTGCCCAGTTTCTGTGCACTACCTCAAATAAAAGGAGGGTCACAGGTTTTACAAAAAAGTGCCATTTCACCGCAGACTTGCAGTCTGATTCAGATAATCTGGAAATTGGTATGCATTACAATGTACAGTGTTTTGCAAGACTACAGTTTGAGAGGTGTGTTTCATAGACTCAGATGTTTTAGGTACGGACTATCTATAAGCCAAGGACTACCCAAACCAAAACAAAGATGCATCACTGTAGCATTAATTCTCCCTAACCTTTGCATCCAGGGCAGGGCTGCACAAATGTCTAAAACACAGTGGAGTTAAGGGGCAAATTAGACTCTTCCCAAGCATCCCAAAATCTGTCTTCTTTAAAAACAGCAGAAAGGCAGGTCAGACACCACCCTCAACTTAGTTCAGTTCAGAGAAAATTACGAAATTATAGCCAAGATTTGGAAGTTATGTTGCAACATGTGAGAAGAGTAGAAGCTCATTACAGAACAGCTGCTCCTGAACTGCAGCATCATGCCTGGAAAATGTGGGAGACTGACAAGAGAGACGTGTATGAGAAATCAAGAGCTGCTGTTGTGCTGTGCACATCACAAAACCAAATCTGACTGCAACACACAGCCTCATCTGGAGAGAGAAACTTAAGTCCTCTTCAACTGCCCATAGTCTCCAAAATTCAGCTTCAGCCAGGCTTTCTTATGAACCTCTGCTTGATCTGGGAGCAGGGAGGCTGTCCGAAACCAGACATGACCTGGTATTTGCAAAAGTATATTTTCCATACTAGATATCTGTTTATTTAGCTAATCTTTTCTCTTTCTTTAAATATACTACATGAAACATTTTCATCAAAACATATTTGTCTGTTTAAATGCTTTGGAATATGCTTAAAGCAATACATTCGGGTTTCTGAAGCTGTCAGCCCAATTTGATTTTCAGCAGGTTACGAATATTTGGAGGACTGCTTCCCCTTTTCAGAGAGGGTTTGAGGAAGGAGAGTCTGTGAGGATTTCTCCTGGAAATCTCTCTTACAAACTGCCATCTAGACCACCATAGCAGGGGTATATGTTGAGTTAACATCAAGAGTATGCTCAGAGAGCAGGGTCAGATCTGGACCATTAGTCTTGAGCTTTAATGCTAAATATTTTTGCATAAGAATATACATATTTTTAAACAAAACTGCCTGAAAACTGAATTAGATGTGAACTTAGCTTCAGGCTCTCCCTGCTATTTCCTGTGCTCTTTCTGAACAACTCAGTTACTCATAAAATGCACCCAAAAAAGTATTTCTCAGCTGGTAGTCTGAAATGTCAGCACAACAAGCCAGGACTTGGGCAAAAATTTTTCAAGGTGTTGACACATGTTTTCCTGGCTCCCAATAAAGCTGTTTTTCACTACCACTGTATCCTCTGTATTTATAAAGTTGCTTGCCCTTTTTTCAAAAATGCCAATCAGAAAAATAGAGTCAGAGGTTGTAAAGCCACAAAGCTAGCTGTAAGCTGAAACACCATCTTTACCAATGTCAGCTACTCTCCTGAAAGCTGTCCCAGGTTTCTCACCATTTAGAAGGAAAAGTGAGTAGGAAGTTGGAGCTATGAAGGCTCTAGTTCAAAATTCATTCCTGCTAGGTCACACCTACATCTGTTTTGCCTTTTAATCATTAATTAATATATCTATAAATAGTTACCCAAATTATTATTATAGACAGAGAGAAATAGAACTGCATAAGACTTCTTTTTAAGTTGTCATTCAATCTATCAAGGTGTTACAGAAGAATAAAAAATAGATTAAGATTCAACGCGGTGCCCTTTTTCTCTTGCAAGGCTGCTTTGAAATGTGCTTGTTCAATACAGCAGCAGCTCAGACCTCAGTTTTCTATTGAAAACTGCCTTGGAAAGGAGAGTTAGACTGCAAAATTCTGGGAGCAAAGGTGGAATAGAGACAGAGGAAAATCTTCTATGCATTCACTTGAGCATCAAACAGACACCAATTCCTCAGACTGAAACAAGAAGAATTGTTATTTCAGAGAATGACTGTCTACTGAAACAGAAAACCACAACTGCTTGTTGGTAGCCTCAATAGAAACATGGAGTATTCAACAGGATAAAGCTGCCTTTCAGCCTTACTGGTGACTTTTCAGGGGGGAAACTGAGGCAGGAGGCAGGTTTTACTGTCAACGCCTGTCCCAGGAGAAAAATCCTTTCCCAGGCTGCCAGTCTGACTCCTTCCACACAACACTGTATATTTCCATCCCTTTTGGAGCTCCCTGCCCCTCCCGGAGTGGAAACTGTTCCATCTGGTACCCAAATTGTCACTCGTTAGCTGAAACCAGATCCCAAAGGTACAGTGGTACAAGTCCAAGACTGTCAATAGAAAGCCATTGCCATTTTGTGAAGCCTAAACTGTGAACTTAATTCCAATTGCTCAGGTTTTTGTTGTGTTTTCATTGCAGAACGAGACAATACTGAGAGCCTTCTTAATTTCTGTATAATTTTGAAAACCATCTAGATCAGCCAAATCTGTGATAACTGTATTATTAACTCAGTAGGATGCCACTGGCTCAGATCAACTCCTCTAAAATATTCCAGTAAGCAAGGGAGGCAAGCAATGCAAAGAAGGTGAGTTGGAAAGAGAGAGAACTTACTGTGAAGAATGCAGAAGTCTCTTTGTTTAATAGATAAGAATGAATGCTGCTGTTTAACTGGATCCAGCTGCTGAAATATCTAATTAAAACTGATGTGCTTATTTAGTTTCCAATTCATCACAGGTGGGCCCACATTAATGTGAAAATGAAAGTAAATTACCAGCATTTGGCAATCTCACTGAATGTCATTCACGTTATTAGCTCAAATCTCAGAACGCATTTTAAAATATGGTTCATAGGTAATAATGTGCCTGAGAACAAGTGAAACCTTGAATCTCTGTCTTTTAGGATTTTCCCTGCATATGCGAATTCAAACTTTACTGGGGGAACGGCCGATTAATGCATGTGATGTTCTGTATGTAAGTGCCTTTAGGCAGAATGTTCTGGAGGAGTTTCACCCACTTTCCTACCACTAATATCACTTGGAAATGGTTGGTTATATTGGACTCACTCCTACCTGTGCCCCTCCAGATAGGAGCTCATAATAACTTCAATTTAATTGTAACCTGATTTCAGGCTCACACTCAGATCACAGAGACCCTGTGTGATTCAACTTCAATGTATTCAGCTTTATAAAGGCACAATAGAAAGGGAGAAATAGACGTGAAAATCATCTTCCAAAAGTATTTGATTTTTTCAATAAACATTATATTTATAAATGTTACCTGTTATGCATTTTTGAGCTGATATGAATACTAAAATTCATTTAGTTGAGTTTGACTTAGAAAAATCTATGCAAATCTTGAAAAGTACTTCAGGATGCATTTAAGCCACAGGTTTTTAAGACCTGAATATTTACCCAGTGCTCAATGTGAGACTAGATTTTATTGTTAAGACACATACATCCCTTCAAATCCAGTTTGCAAGATTCCACTAAACTGAAACAATTTTCCATTTCAATTTTCATTTGGGTCAATGCAACCAACAGCTCATGCAGTGAAGTACTGTACTCGTTGGCATACCTCAGGTGTTCAATGCAATCAGTCTACGAAGCATACTGATGCCAGCCTTTGGATCAAATTTCTCAAGTTCAGACAATTATTTTCTTTTACACTTAATCTCAACATTGTCCTGAGTATTATTATTGGTAATTTAGAAATGTAACATACGGTTACTATAGTGAAAAGAGCAATTTTTGCTTCAAGACTTCAAAATAATTGTTTTTCATTTTGAAAAGTGATTGTCAAAATATTTGTACTGGATTTTAAAAATATATTTAAATCCTTTTTCTGTTTTAGTGTTCTTCCCCACTACCCTTTTACCACTAATAAAAAAAAAAGAGGAAGAGAAAGCCGAAGGAGAAATGATCAAATTTTTAAAATTGTTTGTAACTGGAAAAAAAAAAGCCCAGGAAAAATAGCTGATTTTTTTTTTTTTTTAGCTCATATTCTGTTTCTTAAAACACATTTTTGCCTCAAGAAAGGTTTTAATATTTGAAAAAAAAAAAAGAGAGATACTTTTTTCTCATAGAAATTACTCAATTTTCTTTATTAAAATCTGAGTGCCATACATATTTTTATATATACATATATATATAAATAGATTAATTTCTTCCTTCACTAAATACATATGAACTGCAGCCTGTGTTGTTACTGGACAAAACTGCTTTTCCTTTGGTCAAACAACTATGTCAAGGCACTGCAGCCCCATGCAAGCACCATTTTAATCTCAGTCTCCCATTATCTACCACAACAAAATATTCCTAAGAGCTGTGTTGAAAAGCTGAGCAGGCTACAAAATCTCGTCTTTTTTATAGAGAGAAAGTGAAGATGAGTGGAAGATGAGCCAGAACAATGGAAAAGAGAGAAAAGGGAGGTGAGAGAAGGAAAAGGGCTAAGGGTAAAAATATTGTGCCAAAGAGAAATCAAGTTGGGCAGAATTTTAGTTTAAGGAAAGAAAAAAAAAATATACAAACAAGGGTGCTAAATCACCTAAATAGTATGGAAAAAAAAAAAAACAAACGAAAAACCAACACAACAAATCTATGCGGCATTAAAAGCAAAGAAAAAGAGGAAAGACATAAGGCAAGCAGGCTGTTTGTCCGGGGGATGTGGTGGACCACCCTTCTGTGTTTAGACGACCTAAAACTGATTACAAGGTCAAGGGTTGCTGGCTGAGCCTTTCAGAGCACAGGGGTGAGAACATCCTCTAGCCCTGGCAAGAAGCACCAGCCCTCCAGGCATCAACACTCCCAGGAACACTTGAGGGGATCACTTCTCTGCCTCCACTCTACCATAGAATGTCCTTTTGAAGACTCATTTGCAGCACATGTAGAGAGAGGAGGTGTAAGACTGAGAAACTGGTAGGAAATAAAAAGAAAGAAGTGCTGAAGTTTGATGAGGTTAATAACCTTTCACTGGTGTCCTATTGCATTAGGTTCCCCATGAAATTATTTAAAACAGCAGGGAATCAAATATCCCCACATTATTAACCTCTAGCTTGTGCTTATTGAAGAAAATCAGGCAGATATTTTATGGGTCCTGCACAGGCAGTGAACCTGGCTTCCCAGATGATGCCACATGGCACGGTGGGTCCTGCTGATGGACAGCCCTTCTGCTGTGCCCCAGCTCAGGTGGGCTAGGTGCCATTCCCAGGCTGCCCAACGGCTGCCCTCTGCTCCTTCTCCCCTTCTGCCCAGCTGTATGGGGCCCAAGGCTCCCGATCCAAGCTGGCAAGGCAAATATCCAAAAGGAAGAGAGGATATGCTTGTCTATGCTTCGAATCACAGCACAACACCAGGGTGACACCAGTACTGGGTGTCAGTCCCCAGCACTAAGGTGGCTGCTGCACCTTTATTAGTGCAATTGTTAATACACTATTTGAACACAGGTTTTTATATGAAAGCTATCACAGAAGAAATATTTTTAAAGCCAAATGAAGAAGCTTTTATGAAAAAAAAAAAAAAAAAAGCTTCAGTCCAGAAATCGGCCAAGCTGAGAAGCCAAAGCATTGCATCATCTTTCTTACATCACTTGCACATTTTCTAATGTGTGACAAAATACCATACATAAGAAATACCATACATAGCCACGTTCAAAAGCAATTCTTAGAAAGGTCCATGAATTTATATCACCTAAAGACAGAGCTGAATCATCTGAGTGATCAGCTCTTCCTACTTATTCACAAATTTTGTTAGGAAATAATTTAGCACATTTTATTTAGTTGTGATCATCCCTCAGAGTAGTATATTGTTTGGCTGGGGATCCACTGCTGATATTTGGGTTTAAACATTCTATTTTGATTAAATTCTTCATAGGGAACATGTTTTTTTTTTCTGTTGCCAACAAATATCTTCTTTATTCTCAGCAAAACTCATATGACTGTCTATTTTTCAAATGCTTATTGAGTAAACCTGTACTTTTGTAAAATACTAAGGAATTTAGGACACCAGAAAGTTATTTAAATGCTATATTGAAATATTTAAACCTTTGGAGGGCAGGTTCAGATTTTTAAGGGTTTGTTTTTTGACATTTGTGAAGATACACATACATAAATTATTGGTAACATTGAATTCCAGTGCTGGAAATGCAGCGAAGGACCTTGGCGGCACCACAATGAACAGCTGCTTGTGAGGAGCCTGACTCCCAAACACCCAGAGGAAGGTAGGGAGCGCTGAAGTGTTGGCTGAATATTCAGGAACACTGCAAAGAATAAACCTCACCAAAATACAAAATGTGAGGAACAGACTTGTTTCCAGTGTCCCTTGGGCAACACTGCAGGAAGGACCTGGCTGTACATCTTACATATCTGCTATGTGCTCATACATACATGCTTTTTTAAAAAGCAAACAAAAAAACCTTATTACTATTTCAGTGTCTCTGCATAACATTGATGTCTCATAGAAAAAGAAGTATTTCCCACATACAGCACTGCATAATCATCTAGCTGCATGTTGGGAGGTATTTGCCATCTTCTGAAGTACCACTTATTAGCCCTGGTGGGACTGTGACTGGCAAAACAATGGGATGATCCGGTACTATCAACTGGGTGGTTTGAAGGAGCTGGGGAGAGATGGGCAGGCATCTTCCAGTAGCAAATGCAGTTTAGCATTTGAATGAGAAGGGTAGGAGAGTTTTATGGTGTCATAGGGTCATTTCTGAGAGATGCATTATTGATAGTCTATGTGACTTTTGTGCAAAGACACACCTGTCAAGAACAAGGACGGCTGCTACGTATGGGGCTGAGCACACATGCCGTAATAAGGACAGATTCCTTTACCAAGAGTTTACAAGCCAGGTTTATGACCAGACAACATACAGATGTAACACACAAACACAGAAGAATTGAGGAAAGGAGGTAACAGTAAAATGAGGATGCATCTTTCATAATAGGCAACAATTTCATGGCTTAATTTAATCAATGGTTTAACTAAGTGCAGAAACTTTCTTTTCTCCTGTACTCAAAGGTTTTAAGGCCTCATTAACATAGTATGTGTGTAGAATATTTTATGAGGACTTATTCCATTTTAAGTAGTGGCCCCAATAAAAAGTAAATATTTACCAACCATCATGACAAAAGGTAGGTGAGGTGTTCTACCACAATTCACATTTCCTGTAGTAAGAACAGTGAATGACTTGACAAATTTTGGATTCTGCTGTGTGGGAAATGCAAGCCAAGGTTTTTAAGGGTGTTTCTATGTGTTGTATTATCTGACTCCTGCTTACCACTGTGTTAAGTTTGGAAAGGGCTCTGGGATCTGCTGGCAAAATAGGTTTCAGCACCGTACGTTCTTAGGTTCTGTTGTAATAAAACCATTTCCATGGAGAACAGGAAAGCACTACATCGCTTTAGATGGTGAAGGTAAGCTCTGGTCCTGAGGACAGAGTTTGAGCTGGGAGAGAGGGGAAGAGGGCTCAGAGTGTGTCACCAGTTTCCCAAGAAAAAACAGATTGTGTGTGACTTGGCAATAAAGTATCAGCATGAATATTGTAGAATCACAGAATAGCTTTGGTTGGCAGGGACCTTAAAGATCACCTAGTTCCAACTACCCCACCATGGGCAGGGACACCTTCCACTAGACCAGGTTGCTCAAAGCCCCATCCAACCTGGCCTTGAACACTTCCAGGGAGAGGGCAGCCACAGCTTCTCTGGGCAACCTGTGCCAGTGTCTCACCACCCTCACAGGAAAGAATTTCTTCCTAATGTTTAATCTAAATCTGCCCTCTTTCAGTTTAAAGCCATTACCCCTCGTCCTATCACTACATGCCCTTGTAAAAAGTCCCTCTCCAACATTTTGTAGGCCCCTTCAGGTACTGGAAGGTGCTATAAGGTCCCCCAGGAGCCTTCTCTTCTCCAGGCTGAACAGCCCTAACTCTCTCAGCCTGTCTTCATAGGAGAGGTGCTCCAGCCCTCTGATCATCTTTGTGGCCCTCCTCTGGAGTCCCTCCAGCAGGTCCGTGTCCTTCTTATGTTGGGGGCTCCAGAGCTGAATGCGGTACTGCAGGTGGGGTCTTGCAAGAGTGGAGTAGAGGGGCAGAATCACTTCCCTCAACCTGCTGGCCATGCCGCTTTTGGTGCAGGCCAGGATATGGTTGGCTTTCTGGGCTACAAGAGCTTGTTGAGAATATATGTACAAGGAGAGAGGTAATGGCCTTTTACTTTTGTTAGTTGTCACCACTCCTATTTTTACCTTACACATAAAGATGACCTCCCATATGATATAGTCTCAAGGATATCTGCAGAGGCTTGGCTAAGAAATGGCCTGTTGATAGATAGATAGATAGATAGATAGATAGATAGATAGATAGATAGATAGATAGATAGATAGATAGCCACACACCTTTTATTTCACTTCAGATCACATAATGCAGGAGGCAATTTTTATTAGCTATCCTGATAGGCCCATATGGCCCTTAAATATCAGAGGAGGAACAATCATCCTCCTACCTGTATTGAGACCAAAATATACCCTGGTGCTGCCAGAATTGATTTGGGTAAAATTGAAATTCATCTTGCAAGTTCAAGTTTTAAAGAAATTGGAGCAAACTCAAATCTGGTGCCAGCTGAACAAGGCAGCAGAGTTAAAGGAGAAACTAATTTGGCCCAATTATTTTAATGTGAATTTACTGCTCTTGAAAGACTCTGTATTAATGAAAGCCCTTTTTTTATCCAAAGGGGTACAGCATGAGTGACAGTGGCGTTCAACACCAACACAACTTAGTCTGTTTCTGGGGAGAGGCTCCAGGGAAAGTGTTTGCATCCAGTTTATCACATCCACTGGCATGTCTGAGCTTCCTGGACTTGCCAGCAGAACTATCATCATTTGTAAGTGCACATCTCTCACAGTGGGACTAGGCTCACAGAAATGAAATGAGACTGACTGTTACGTAAGGGCTGCTGAAACATGGCTAGATGATAAAGACTTTCATTTGTAAGTGATCAAAAAATCTCAGAGCTGAACTAAATCACAAGCACATTGGAGGCACATTTCTTCACAGGATCCCACCTTCAGCTGCGTGCATGATTCTACGTTTTTCTTCCTGCCATTAATGAGAGCTACAATATAGCAGCAAGTTTCTGAAGAATAGCCTAAACTCCAAGAAACTTCACAGTCTGAAACAGGTCTCCCCTTTTATGAGACTATACTGGCTAGTCCTGCAACAACATGAACGATGAAGTTTTAATAGGTACTACTTTATAGCAGAAATTTCATTTCTGGTTACGTTCCATTTGAATTTATGCCCCCCTTTTCAA
Organism: Podargus strigoides; assembly: GCA_028020825.1. Classification (NCBI taxonomy): domain Eukaryota; kingdom Metazoa; phylum Chordata; class Aves; order Caprimulgiformes; family Podargidae; genus Podargus; species Podargus strigoides. The sequence continues at coordinate 36,759,306 of CM051620.1, read as the reverse complement.
ACAGAAGGGTGTTATGTATTTTGTTTATGTACCAGGTGGGGTAGACGTAGCAGAATGGCACACACAAAATGTTTGTCTTTCTTACTTCAGTCACACATTTCCTCCCTCTTTTAGCGTTAATCATTCATCACCATAGAGTTAAGCCCAGCGTAACATGTTTTCTATTAACACAAACAAAAATGCATCATCAATAGCATCATCATTAACAATCTGCAATTACCACCTAGTTACAGCACTTGTTCTAGCTTTGGGGTGGCGTGCTTCCCCACACTGATGACGGTGATGATTACAATAGCAAAGGTCAGGCTTGCAGCCTCCCCGAAGCCAGTCATCCAGACGATTACCATCATTGACAGTTTTTGCCAGAAGCACGCTTATTGAAAGCAATGTGAATGCCACAAGGACTGTGTATAAAAATAGAGGAAAATTGTCTGCAGTCTTCCCTCATCTCCTGGTTGCCAATTGTAATTAGATCTTCAGGCTGCTTTGTAATCAGCCATCAATTCCGCAGTATAAAGACCTCAGCAGCAGAATATGCACTCTATATCTTTTTCTGCAGAGTCCTCCAGTCATTCAAATGGCTTACATTATAAGTATCTTTTCCATAAAACTTAGGACATCCAGAAAACAAAAGGAAAATGAGTATACTAGAGCTTCTTCTAGCAAAAACTGGAGAAGAATACCAATTAAAATTACTGTGCAGCATTTCCCCATGCAACCCTACACTAGCAAAGGCACTGAAATATTGTCAAAAAGAATCTTTATTTATACATATAAAGCCCCACCTCCTTCTACATTTTTCAATACATCGAATTATCTTCTCTCACACAATGTACTTAACCTTCCAAGTATCACTAATTTAATATTCTTAGTATCTGTGTTTTGAGGGATCCAGACTCAATTTAGTTCCACTGATATAAGCAAAAATGCACAAATGACCTCTAAGATCATATTCACTTACATGTTACATACTGTTTCTGCATTATTTTCTCACAGACAATAAAGGTTTTTCATATCTATTTGACTCTTATTTAAATAATTTGCATTATAGTTGTATTGATTTATAAATAGATATGTTCAGAATCCATTTTCACTGTGTTTAGGTGTTAGATGCGCACACAGAAGAGCCTTATAGAGCTGAAATCCTCTTTGTATTCATTACCCTTAAAGGAATCTATTTGGACGAAGACTCTCATTTATACCAGTATCCTGGTTTTCATCATAGAGAATATTGAATACTTTTCTCATACAATTGTCTTTTAAAATGTAGTTAATATGGAGTAAACCTCTTTCTGCTATACATGTTTTACTAAACAGTGCCAGAAATTACAGTATACCATTATTTTTCTGTCTCTGAAAATGCTGCTCCATACTTCTTTTTGGAGGAACTTCATGTGAGTGGTGCAAGTACAAGCACTACTGCTACTCATAAAGCTGTAGACTACAAACCCAACTGTCCAAGATGAGTTTCAGCCGCTCTATAGTTAAAGAGGATTTTCACCAGCAGAAGACTTGAGAGTGCAGAGGACCTGGTTGTTGGAGCTAGCAAGTCCCATCTCCATCTTCTCCGTTACCCATCCACATGGATAAAGTCAGAGGGTCTCCATAGTAAGGACAGTCCTGGTCAACCTAGACGTAGTAGCCCACTGTAACTTTGAAAGCTCTTTCTTCCCTAAATAAGAAAAATAATGACTCCAAGCATTGTCAAGAAAGGACCAGTGCTGCATTCCCTTGATTTCACTCTGTCTCTCTAGTTGAAGAAGATATTTCAGGTGAAGAGATGGGCCCAAAAGTTGAAAATAAGACATTTACTTAAGTAATGTTTCACGAATCTTGTAAAACATCATACAAAGCTCCTCAGGTGGAAATTCGGTTTTTGTGCATTCAAATATTCTTTCAATATGCCCATCTGACTCTCCAGATTCATTAACTGAGCAGCCACGTTTTCTAGCAGGTTTCTTACAGTGATTGAAGTTTGCAACACATCTATTTCTGCATATAGCAATTCCAACACTTCTCAAAACGATCCCTTAAAGTCCAGACTTGTGGCAGATTGTCTTTCCAGCAGGACAGCACAAGATGGGCTCTGGTATGCATCTTGAGATGTAGTGGTAATGCATGTTAAAATAAATTAACTATTTGTACAGAGCATTTCATCTCAGAATTGTATGAGCTACCTACCTCACAAACCGTGCATAAAATTATCAGCCTCCAGAGTCAGACAAAGTAGTTGATGCAGGTCAGAATCTTAGGTACTGAGAGCACAGCATGCTCATGAAACCTGATAAACTTGGGTGGTTCTGCTTATAACAACGTTATTCAGGTGACTAAATGTTGTGTAAACAAGTCTCCAGGATCAGGGATTAATGATTCAATTTAGGCAATGAAATGCAATTTTATACATCGGTGCAGAATGGCCTTTGGGCAAGACTGGAATATTCTGCTTTTGACTGTTAACAACCAACAGTTTTAAACAACAAGCATTTCAACAGTCACAGAATTAATGAGAAAAAGAAAAGTTTTCAAAGTTCTCCTAACCCATTTCATTACCTCTATCAGTCTTTCTGTCTGCTATGACAAAGTTATGACAAATAGCTAGCTAGAAATTGTATAGAATCACGTGAAGTGAAAAGATTTTAATGGCTTTGTTATATCGTGACATCTACAAGCCCCACTTAGTGGCTAATGGACATATTTTTTGTTTTTGTTTTCCGTCTACCTTCTCTCAACTTACCAGCTAACCTTAGGTTGCAATCAAATTTCTTTCTCGTGTGACTCCAGCCAGCTAAACCCAGTGGCCTTCAAACAAGTGAAAGTCGGGGTGATAGTGTGTGCAATTTCTTTTCAGTTCTCATATTTCTGATTTAAGAAAAACAAAGTAAAACAGGCTGTGATACAGGCAGTGCTGAGCAGCACAAAAGTGATGCCAGGAGTTGTGCTCTCAGTGAACTTCCTGTAAAGTGAACATCCAGTTCCACTTCTTCCTTGTCTCTTTTTGTTGGGATTGAGATAATGAATTAAGGCTATCATTGGCACTGCAGTCCATAAAACACGATGCCAACTTCGCCAACTTTTTTTTTATGGGAAATGACATTATAGCAGCAGCTTCTATATCTCTGGTAAGCTCCACATATTGTACAGACAGCTCCGAAGTTGCCTTTAGTTCTGTCATATGGTGCAAACAGCTGCCGATGAGCCATGTGAACTGCTTTGACCTCCTGTATGCCATTTTCCTCTGGCTTCCCTTTGACTTTGAGCATGCGACCTCTTTTACACAGCTCACAGGATTGCAGCGCAGAGGTTCTTTTCCTATTTGGAGGGATCAATGACTTTTCATGGAGAATACAAATACAAATCAATAGTTTCTCATCTTGGCATAAAGGAAATACTTATTTTTAAATGAACTCTCATTTCACCCCCAAGACTAGTACAAAGTAACCAGAAGAGGCTCCATTTGAGCTGCACTGGGGATTTTAAGACTCTGCTTCACTTGTCCCCATTTCACAATGTCAAAACATGTAAAAACAAAGGATTTCATTTTACTTACAAAGGACATATCAGTAAGTGTACAACTTCAGAAGGAGTTTAATTACATGGTGTATTCACAGGTGGTAAGGTGCTGGCATTTGTACATACAAAAACTACCTAAGCAAGCTTTCAGAAGGACTTTTCCTCCAACACAGGGAAATTAAGATTCACATTTATTTAAGGTCAAGAACTCCACTCAGATGAGCACACAGGAACCTGGACTGACTGAACTGGCAACAGAATAAATGTAGAATGTGTGCCCTGAACTGCAGATTCCCTCTCTCCTCCTGGACAGCATGGTGTTGTTTTTTTGATATATATACATATATATATATTTTATATATATATGTATATTCATGTTATCTATTTAATGTTTGACTGATTTAGCTAGGGAGCAAAGTCACCTTTACGTAACATGCCTCAAAACCAAGTGGTCTGCTAAGCAGAAATTTCATCAAATGCTTCTGCCCTTTATAATCCTCTTGTGAAGAGGCAGCATGTAACCATGGGAATATAGCAGAGAGCTGTTTGGGGGAGAGTTACTGAGCCATGGCCCCAGGTACAGCAGGAATCAGGAGCAACAGATCTCTCTGTGGGCACTTGACATCAGTACAGGGCTAATGCCACAATGCCCCAGCTCTGCCCCACCTTCTGCCATGGGGGGGAAATGCCCCGAGATTTGACTGCCAAAGTGCTTGAGTCACATAACCCAAGCTCAGGGCACTACTGAGCACAATATGATAGTAGATGCAGCTCCAGAACCCAAATTTTGCTCTACTAACCTGCATGTCTTGCTGAAATCCTGCAAATCTTCTGCAGGTCTGAGCTGCGTGAGACCTAAGGAAAAATTTGTTTTCTTGTGTTTAGACGTTACAAAGTTACATTTCATTTCATTTCACATTCCTTATTTGTACAGCAAAGAAGCAGATTGATATTTCAAAACCTTTTCCAAATGTTTATTTTAAGCACTGATACACTGATGGAGTATTGTGTCCAGTTCTGGGCCCCCCAGTTCAAGAAGGACAGGGAACTGCTTGAGAGAGTCCAGCGTAGAGCCACAAAGATGATTAAGGGAGTGGAACATCTCCCTTATGAGGAAAGGCTGAGGGAGCTGGGTCTCTTTAGCTTGGAGAAGAGAAGACTGAGGGGTGACCTCATTAATGTTTATAAATATGTCAAGGGTGAGTGTCATGAGGATGGAGCCAGGCTCTTCTCAGTGACATCCAATGATAGGACAAGGGGCAATGGGTGTAAGCTGGAACATAGGAGGTTCCACATAAATGTGAGGAAGAATTTCTTCACAGTGAGGGTAACAGAACACTGGAACAGGCTGCCCAGAGAGGTTGTGGAGTCTCCTTCTCTGGAGACATTCAAAACCCGCCTGGACATGTTCCTGTGTGACCTGATTTAGGTGTTCCTGCTCTGGCAGGGGGATTGGACTAGATGATCTTTTGAGGTCCCTTCCAATCCCTAACATTCTGTGATTCTGTGATTCTGTGATACAGGAACTCTGGATTTTTACATATGGCTAGTAATGTTGTTTGCAAGTTAGCAGTCGTCAGTTCAACTTCTAATCAAATATTTTAAAAGGCTTATATATCTTTGAAAGTTTCTCACATATTTACTGAGCAGCAAAGTTTTAATTGAGCAGGTGTCCAGGGGTGGAGGCACCTCTCTCTGAGATACCTCAGGACTGCCTCTGGGTAGGAAGCCATTGAGTGACTGAGTACAGGTAGCTGAGAGTAGGTGTGCTGGTAACACTCCTTCTTTAATGCAAAAGGACAGGCTTTGCTGATTATAAAGGTTGCAAATATAATTCTACAGATATAGTTACATATTATATATATTACATAAATTATATAAAGACTGTATATCTCTAATATTACATAATTATTTTGTATTTTATTATAGACATCTTTATACATACAAGTTCCCTGATTCTTTGTTTTGCTATTGCTACCTTTTGATGATTGTATTTGTTTATATTACCTCAGTTGAGAGGATCATTTATTCTTCTGAAACAACAGAGAAGGATGCAAACAACGCAGTGAAATAGTCTAAGCATGGGGATCTAAGAACCAGCATTTTTGAGTCCTGGTGTTGCTTCTCTCCATTTTGAGGCACGTATACAATGTACATGTAGTACATACTCTTAGATACTTTATTCTTATTAATTAAAATGCCATAGGTTTACATGCATACACAATAAACAGAGACACAGGAACAGGTATTAAATATACACAGATAAGGATGAAGATTTAATTATGTAGGCAGTTTTGAAGCCTTGGAATCAATGTATACATATATACACAACCACACAGATTCATACACACTCTGAAGTGCAAAGTGGTAGCAATACTGTGTATCATGCAACCCCAAGTGATGTTTGTAAGGATTATTTTCTAAGTGACAGTTAAAAATAAGTGTATGTATGTCTGTTGTTTCAAAAGGCAGAATTCACATTCTTTTATGAGTTAAAATATAAATACACCAAAAATAAAGATGAGCAACAGATTTAATACAGAGACAATTTAAGAAAACTCCACAAAAACAAACCTTATAAAAGTAGACTTAATTGTTTAAAAGTTTCTCAATGTATATAAAATTCTAAACTATTAATAAATATATCTGATAAATAATGATGATACTCTCCATATTTCTTTGTTTAATTCTCAGTTTTCTTGCAAGACCTTCTTGAAGTTTTGTTGCAATGGATCATTACGTCCATAATGTGCTCAATGTTGGAGTGAATTTTGAACAGTTTTTAGGCTGCATACTGTTTTCTTCCAGATAATTTACTGGATTAAAATTAGCAGTGTGAAAAGCTGTAGAGAAATCTAAATGCCTGCCAAATCAAAGAAATAATCACATTTTTATGAATATTTAATATCATAGTCATGGCAAATAAGGCAAGTAATTAGTACTTACCATAAATTTGCAAAGTATTATTTTATGTAAATGTTACATTCTACTAGTTTGATATGAATTATTCATTGTGTTACCAGACGCTGACACAAACCAGCAAACACTAAAATCTATGTGTTATTAGTTTACTTACCTTTAATGATATTGTTTAGAGAGTATTTTTGTGAGATTGCTATTTTTTCCCAAATGGGATGGAAACAAGAAGAAAGTAATTTAAAGTCACCTACTGCACATTGCAATATTGGAGAAACTCAAGACGCAAATATACAAAATGCAAGTCTTTCATGTGTACAGATGAAGAGCTCTCAGCTATGCCTGCAATTGCAAAGACCACACAGGGGATTACTATTAATGAAGTATGGTAAAAGCTGTTTATAAAAATAATGGATGTGGGAGAAAAATGAACAACATCTTTAAAGATAACCCCTGTAACCCCTTACTGTCAAGAGGCAGAATCCTTGGGTCAGGGCACAAAATGTTTGAAAGAGAATCTAGACGAGACTATAACACCAATAGCCAATAGCACTTCAGAACAAGAAGGCCCCTGTATCTTATCTATGGATGTTGGGTGGTGACCTCTCTTTCAAGGCTTGACTACTAACATTTCTTGATTCTTACAAAAATCAGTTCCTTGTCCTGATTTGTGACTGGCATCTACTGATCCCTGAAAACATTAACCCTCATCATACTTCTGGTGCTACAGTATATTAAATGACCAAAGCCACTTTCAACTTTTGCCCCACTTTAAGCGTAATCTCGTTCTTTTTTGTGGTATTAGTAAGATCTTTCTACTTTATTGTATCTGGCAAATTTTCATATTTTACCAGTATTCCTTCTTTGGAGCTACCAGCATAAAGAGTGACTCAACACTAATTCCTAGAACACAACTCTGCAATTACCTTATGGTATGAAAAATAGCTGTTTACCATCCTCATTTGTCTTTCACCTACCAAGCTATATTTATCGAATCTTTCACAAGCAGCATCTGACTTTTTGATCATACAAAATGAATCTTCTCCAAACAGTAAATCTTTAAGTCTTAATAAATTACATCCACTGCTTTGTACTTGTCAACTTGCACTGTAACAAACTCAACAAAGTTAAAAGCTGCTAACTGTATACATTCTCTCTTTTGGTAAATCCATGTAAATTTTCTGCAGGCAATTTTGGTCTATTCTAATATTCATCTACCCTAGTACAAACCAATTTTATTGTTTTGAATACTTTCAGGCTAGCAGATTTTGCAGCCAAATCCTCACAAAAAAAAAAAAAAAAAAAAAAAGTTTTGGTATTTCATACATAATAACAAACATACGTTAGTCCTTTGGATAATGGTTCAACTTACAGTCACCACAAATTACACTTGGAATTTACCAGGGAATATTATATCTTTCAATGCCCACTTCACTCTTTAGCTGTCTGGTAGCATTTTAGGGCAATGGGGTCCACAGTACACAGACAAAAAAACAATGTTCTGTTTCTATGTTTCTATTTTTTTCTATTATGATCAAAAGAGTTTTCATGTCCTAACAGAACAGATGGTGAAAATGTGGACTATGTATGCATAGTAAAAAGCACCATTACAATCTTTGGACAGAGCTCGGAGCAGCTGGAGTAGTTGTTTTACTCATGGCAAGTAAATCAGTCTCAGATTACAGGCTGGTAGAGGTAGTTCTCCCTGAGCCATTGGCATCTCTGAATTAGGAATTTGCAAGCACGAGCAACATTGGTCTACATTTAATTTATTTGATTTAAATGCAGCTTTCCTTATGCAACCTTATCTCTGTGTCATTGATGTTTTTCACTGATCGTTTCTGTAATATTGTACCTGGAGTTTTGTACAGTAAAGGTGAGCTTTACCCTTATATGCTATCATTACGATGCAGGTGTGATTTTGAATCATGTCATGCTAAGGCACGCACCCACCAGAATGTCTCTGCAGTTTCTATTCAAAAGGAAAACCATCCCATTTCCAGAGAACTGAAATGCAGTGGTTTTAGTTGGGGGAGAAGAGCAGGGCTTAAGATAACTATCAGATGTGGTTTCATAAAACAAACTCTTTCAAAGTACAGGGAAAAGGATGGAACTGCAGCTTTGGGCACAGTGCCATTACCACAGCTCCTCTCTGTGAGTTCATGTTTGCATGCTGTACTTGGGAAACCCATCAAGGTACTGGCAGTCAAGGAACAAGGAGCAAGTGTCAGTTTTACAAACCACAGTCAGAAGCAGTTTTACAAACCACAGCTCAGTATCCTTCATTTTAAATAAAAGCTTGCCAATTGGCAAGTGTGAGAGAAAGAAAGTTCTTGTTCTTCTGTGCTGTTTGGATTGTGCAGCAGTAAATCTTCAGTCTTTACCCTAACGAAACTCTCATCAGTCTCTGGGAAACGCATGTTTTTCTTTAAAATCACCATTGTGTGACCTAGCTTCAATTTTTTTTCCACCTGCAAGTAAGCAAGTTAGCAAGGCCAGTATAAAAGCAGAAAGGAACAAATGTAATGATCAAAGGAGCACGTTGAAGAAATCCTTCGATCCCTGATTCCCTCACCCTTCAGTATGGGCTCTCCTTCCCTCCTGTAATCCACCCTGGCCTCCTTTCCCCTGACCATAATGATAAGCAATATGTGCAAAACATCCAATTAAAAGCAAAATAATATTTGCACATTTAAAGTGATGGTAGAGAAGATACAAGAACACAGCACAATGGACAGCAAAAATGTGGTTCACATAAATGTTTGGTTTTAGCTTTAATATTTTAAACAAACATTTCCTTCCACTTAGACTCATCCTAATCTGCAATCTCCACCTGGTTTATTTCAAACCAGATGGAAATGTAAATTATTTAAAATCATGAAATTCCATTAGCAGTTGGGTCTAAGTGCTTAAAAAAAAAAAAAAAAAAGAGGAAGGAAGAGAACTTTTCAGGGTGCCAGGTGACTGTGCCACCCCTCATGTGTGGCTGTGACCACAGAGCAGGGTCCAGGAGGACTCTGCTCCCTGTGTGCCCTGGCTGAGCTCTGAGCACCCGTGAAGAAGCACTAGATCACTAGATCCAAGTAGTGGCTGAGATTTGCACTGCAGCAACACCTGCAGCTCACTTATTCCCACCGCAGAAAGAGTGTGATCCCCTGAGAACCTGCAAAGCAGAAATCCATTTCACCTCCCAGACTGCTTCGAGCAACAATACCTACTTTGCTTCTGTTCAATGGGGAGGAAGGATTTTCCCAAAACATTTTTTTTTTCCCCCAAAGTGCAGCTAATGCCCATGATGTCCTTTCCTTCTTGTTTGTAGCATAAAAGCCTGGGAGCAAATGCCGTATAAAGAAGATGCCTGCATGAACAAATACAGCAGGAAACTGAAAAGGACCATGAGGAAAAAAATACAAACTAACTTCATCATTCTATATACAGGGGTTTTGCCATAGAAATTAACAACAGAAATCACATTTTGGGGCACTAGACTCTTTTATCTCTCCTCCTTATTGAGGCCTTGCATGAGAGGTGATAAGCAAGCAGCAAGTGCTGATGTTCTATCAGGCTACTTACAGCTCTCAGATGCACCACAAGACAGGAGCCTAAAGACACTACCATACAAACAGGCTAAGATATAAGATGCTCCCATCTCCTTTCCTCCAAGTAGGCTGTGTTCTGTCAACCACCATCACCCCCTGCCAAGCTCCATATTGCCCCATACAGCAAGAAATAAAGCTGAGACAGTTTCATCACTGGCTGGAGGACTATCTTCGTGCATCATCAGCATCATATTTTGTGAGCTGGAGCTCTCTGACTGGTTACTGTTTTCTTGAATTTATCTGGTATTTGGCCACATCGTACTAGAAAAAGCCCAATTATATTACTCGAAGTACAAGAACTTTAAACTCAATAGTGGTACAGATATAATTTATTTACACTCAATGTACATCTATATAGATGTATCACAAAATCCACACCTGATTCTGATCAGGATGGAGAATAAAAGAGAAAAAAAATCATTCCTATACCAAAGGGAATCCTGTCAAATCACATCCTTAAAGAAACAGTATTTTAGGGTATACCTATACTGCATTTGTTGAAGTTTAGGCAAAGAGAACTGCATTTACTGTATGTGTCCTGGGGACATGATCACTCTTGTGGCACAGAAATCAGAGGGACTAAATGCCCTGGTGTTTGCTGAACTCCTCAGAAAGACTTTCCAGCCTGCACAGATTCTATGTACATACCTAACTCATCATAAATTCAAAATGAAGTATAATGATTCAGCCGTCCATGGTGTGGCCTAGTTGTGACCAGTTAGGAATCATATAATCATAGAATCACCATGGCTGGAAAGGACCTCCAAGATCATCAAGTCCAACCTTTATCCCATCATCTCCCTAACCACTAGACCATTAGACCATGTCCTGAAATGCTTCATCCACTTGTTTTTGAACACCTCCAGAGACTCCACCACCTCCCTGGGCAGCCTGTTCCAGTGCCTAACCACCCTCTCAGTAAAAAACTTCTTCCTAACATCCATGTGTCCAGGAACCTGCACACAGCATGTCTCACCAGTTAGCTGATGGGTAAAGCCTATGAAACTCCAAGCTGTGCAGTTTTGTTTATCAGATCAATGAATGCAAATTAATTTCGGTTTCATCTCCCTGTCTTTTTTTACCCTTTTCTGCATTGTCTTTCAGTTCTCTATTCCTCTCAGCTGGCCAGACTTTTTCTTCACCTCTCCTCTCCCATCTTCCATCCTGAAACTCTGGAGTTTCTGTGGCATTTCCCATGGTAATTGTCAGCATCCCCTTAGCCCAACACCCAGTTTGAATCTAACCCACTTCAGTGATAGCCTTGGTGGATCTGGGACCACTAGCCACTTTAATTTCAAGCAATAGCTAGAGTTAGGGTGTTCCATTCTTGATTTGCTGACAGACATCTCCATAAGAAACACAATTATTCATAAAAATAAGAGATATTACAAACTAAGAGTATGTATTCCTAACATAAATTATATTTTTAAGACAAGCTCAGTACAGGAACACTAAGGATGGACTCACATTGAGATTAAGGCACCTGAATTTAGGTGTTTACAAGTGCATCACTGACCTAAACTCCCATTAGAAAAAATGGAGGTGTGCTTAAGATCATCAGCTGCCCACCTACAGCTGGTCCACTCAGGCTCCACTGACTGTAAAGGCATCCAAGACACAAAATTATATGTAGACACCTGTATTTATGTGTTTTAATCTCAAAGCAAATCCTACCTGCAGGATTCAAAAATAGTTTCATATAACTTCATTTCCTACTACAGGCAGAGGAAAGAAGGACCAATGGTAAGTAATTATACTAAGGTTTGTGCCAGCTCAGTGTCTCCCAGTGGGTTGTTCTGAACACCAAATCTGGCTGCTTTAAGTTGCTAAATGCAGCAGCTCAATGCCACTTAAAAATACTTCCCACAGCTCCCCCATACTTTGCATTTTGCCATAGGGCAACCGAGGCACAGGGATGCAAGGCCCTCCAGAGCCCCCCAGCAGGCCAGGTTCCCTGCTCCCAAGGGTATACCAGTGATTGCAGACCCCACCTGGGGGGTCAGCATCCCCCTGAAGCAGCAAGTGGGGGATCCCTTCCATGAGCAGGTGCCAAGGAGAAGTTGTCCAACAAATGGAGGGAGAAGAGAACAGAGAGCTCCGAGGGGAAAGAGTCTGTCTGATGCAGTTGGCTGGGGCAACTATACCAAAGGGGAAAGGATGGATCCCTTCCAGTAATGACTGTGTCATCTTTTAGTGTTTTCTTCTTTATTTGGATCCAGGACAATTCAGGTCCAGATGAGACCAAGTTTGGGGCCAGTGGACTGCAGCATTTTCCAGTCAAACAGAAACCATTCAAAGTTAATAAACAAGTCTCTGCAAATGGGAAGAAAGAGATTCATGCATTAAAGCCACATTAAGAGAGGAAAGAGAAACCAAATAATTTTCTCTTCAGCCACAATCTTCACTTTAACTGAAGCCTATCTGAAAAGAAATGCTGCGGGTCCCCAGTGCAGAGGTGGAAGGGTTGGGAACGTTACGCAGGGAGAAGAAATCACTTTATTTCTACCACGATGCAGTAAGATATAAATACAGTCAAAAGGGGTTAATCTAATCCTTTTGTGAAGCACTGAGTCAGAGAACAAGACAAAAACAAATCTGTGATCTGGAACTTCCTGAGCACCCACTCAGGGTGGATTAATGAGGAGTACACGGCTGTGAAATTACGTGCCCTCTGAGTCAGGAAAATGGTCCTACTGGTGCATGACCTTGAAATGAGGGGAAGCAAACTTCACCTGATCCACAATTATAAAGACCTAAAAGGAGGGGGACTAAGGAGGAGGGAGAGCACATTAAGAGCCAGGAAAATGTTTCTGAATATGAAACCAACAAAATACTAAACAAACCCAAGGCTTGACAGACGAATTAAATGTAGCATAAAAAAATCCAGAGGTTTAAAGGATACTGGCATTAGTGTTTGAGCATTATAAGGAAAGCTTGTCTTCTTTATTTACATGAAGTGGATATTTTGTTTCTGTTGTTATGGACTTAGCGGTGTTTGTCTGCCTTCAATTTTCTCTTTGCAATGAAAAATTGTTGTGAGATGATTTCTAGTCTTAGCTGCTTTACATGACAGTATTATCAAGGATTCATCAAGAGGCCATCTGTCGAATTTATGAAAAAAAATGCAAAACCAAAACAGATGAAAAGGAAAGAGCAAGACAGAGACTGGTCCAGGGGACGATAGAAGTGGCAGCATGTGCCTCAGTGTGAATATTACAACATTTAAATGCTGTAGAATAAATTACTGTGCCGAAAAATTAGTGATGCTCTCCCACTTCAGATTCTCCCCTTATGATGAGAACATAATGAAACAGATCACAGACCAAATCATTTTTTCCTGTGGCTATTATTATATTCTAATGAAAAATTAAAATGGGGTAAAGACATAAAACCTGTAAGGGAATCAAATAAGCTAAGCTACCAAATCATTCCTTAGGTACCCCCAAACTGTACAGCTGATGTGGAAACAATAAATTCATATTTTTTTATGTATGTAATCAACTGATCTCCCCGTTTTTCATATCTTCACACATCTTTATAGCTGTTATGTGTAGACTCACAAACATGCCTGTGACATAAGAAAGATGATGGAAGGGCGAAAAAATGATCTGTCCTCATTACTAGCTGGTTGAATTACATATTGAAGTAGAGTGAAATATAAACATCTATTCCCAACCATTATATATTGTATATAAAATTCACTGAGTATCTACTGTTTTCTAACTCGGTTGACACCTATGTTTACATGCTGTGTATGAGAAATAAATTTGAATCAAGCATGTGCATATTGAAATCAAGCAGTTATTGAAAACAAGCAGTTTGGATTTAATTTGAATCTAAGAGATGAAATCCAGTTTGTACTGTATTTTAAAATGGAAATGGTACAGAGCCCAGGCCTTTCCTAGCCTCTCCCTTCATCTGGCCTCCATCAGGAAGGCACATGAACTTCTGTATAAATTTGCGGTACGCTAACAGCGAAAATATCCCATCGATTGTTGTACACATTTGAAGGTTTTCAACAGCCTTTCCTCGAAAGCAGTTTGCCTTTCTCTTTTACTGATTATGTTTAAAGTTATGGAAAGCCAGCCACCAGGCTATCCTTATGAACGTGCAGAATACCAGAGTATGGCATGCCACATATTTTTAAAAATAACTGTATTTCATAATGAAAAAATTGGGCTCTTTGTGTCCTGATTCTTAACAGGAGAAAAACTAAGAGAAAGAAAAGCTGGTATTGCTTTTGTACCACAATTAGAAAGTCATTCATAATATCTGACTCTGGCTATCTCCACCAAAACCTCCCACAAAAGTAAATGGCCAATGTAAAAAGTAAAAATAAAAATTAAAAATTCTTTTTTTTTTACCAAAAGAAATGTAAATACCGATGATGACCTATCCAATGATGATTTTCTGCACCTGAGAGAAAGAGCAGGTGAAACTGCCCCTGAGCTTCTTTAAAGACCTTCCTAGACTATTCTGGTTTACATGGCAGATAACCAAACTCTGCGCTAATTTCCACCAGTTCCAATTTTTAAACTAAGTAAAGAAAGGCTACTTCTGGCAGCCTAACAAACAGTTCTCAAGCACACGATCCTTCAGTTCAGATAATGAGCATACTTGGTGCATGGAGAACATCCTGAAATCTTCAGATGACTTGAAAAAAAACCCGCAAAATAATCATTAATTTTAGCTTAATTGAATTGGGATGATCATCTTGATGCATCAGTAATTAAATGACAGCAAACACCATAAAAACAAACTGTGCATATATCTTAATGGCACAGAGCAAAGCAAAACTACTAACATGGTCTAAACTCTGTGTCCTTCCAAAACTGCAAAAGGGTTTATGGCTAAAGATCATTTTATCTTTCACTGTAGTTTAGGGAGACTGCACCAGCGAGAGACTATAGGCTTAGTCCTGAAAATATATGCTTATTTGTTTTACTTTACTCATGACAGTAGGCCCACTAATTTCTGTTGTACTTGACCCAACTGTACGGGCAAGCAAATCCAAATCCGTCTGAAAGATGGACCATAAAATTTACATTCTGGAAACTTTTTTTAATACAAGTATGCAAATATTACTATAACAATATTAAGCTTTAAGGATCAGTTCTTTAATTGTATAAGCATCAATATTCACTTGACAACTGTGATGTAATTACAAACGGGGGGGGAATTAAGTAAAAGTCCTCTGTGAAGTATTTTCTTTTGAATCTACTCAAATATCTGAACATTAAATGAAGTCAGGAGAATGATTCTCAGACAAAAACATTGTACAAGTCTGCCAGATTTGGCTTCTGATTTAAAATAAGATTGGTTTGTGAATACCAGACCTGATACCCTTTATGTAGAAGGAGCCATCACGCAAATACAATGAATCCGTAAGTGCTCAGAGATCAGCAATCTTGCTTGTGAAAATTAACAGTGAATAAACCCACAGCAGTCAAGTATACTCTGTTAATGTCTATGACATCGACAAGCATTTAGATAACAATTGTATCATAGTAAATGGGAAACAAAAATGTTTGTTAACAGTGATTTTTGATGCTTGCTTCACTGCACCACTAGGAACAGTTCGGAAGCAAAAAAGGCATCAACCAACCATCACTGTCCTTTGTGATTGTTTTTTAAGAATCCAGCTGCCTATTTTAGAGAGCTGGCTATTTCTTCTTCTCTGCATTTTCTCAAATGCCAGAAAAAAAATTAAAGCCTCTGCCTGAATCTACGTGAGGAGCAGTTCACACTGAAATAACACAAGACTCTCTTGAGTTTCAAGGCAGTGGGATTTTTTTACACAGGTGCAGAGCTTTGCACCAAACAGATATCCAGCCTGATTCCTGCTATCGATGGGTGATCTAAGTGCTTTACCTATGTCAAACCATTATCACTGTACTGTTTAACAAAAAGCAACCGTCACAAACAAAAATAATCAGCAACAACAAAAATTGTCATACAAGCACTGGAGGTCCAGTTTCAGCAGCAGCAGTGAATTCTTTGTAACCCAAATTAATTTACTGGGTTCAGAGGCAGTTGTTTTGCTGGCAGCAGATTAACCACAGGAGCTGGATCTGTTTGAGCCTCTGGCCCTGTCTTTGAGAAATCAAGAGCCCTTGTGTCACTCTTCACCTGTCCCGAATTGCTGGGGCCCTGAGAGGAGAATTATGCCAGGACAGGGCTGTGTGGGAGAACATGAAAACACATTCCATTAAATTAGTTACTCAAGTGTGTAACACTGCCGCACACAGGAGTCAATTACCCTGATAGCCCGGCTCTGCCCCACTCCCTATAAACATATGACTGAAGATCCATTGTATAATAATAGCCTGCAATAAGGTGTCAAGAAAGGACATTAGGGATCTCTGAAGCAATAAGCATTAACTGCGTTCAATATTTTCCTAGGTCCATTTTATTGGGGTAATCCATGAGCTATTCAAATACATGAACTCCCATATGAAACGGGTATCTGTCCATCTGCACAGGCTTGGGTACCGACGAATAGGCTGGAAATATACAGGGACTTGCCTTATTTTAAATAAGTGTTCCATAAAATAAATAGTAAGCACATAGCTCAGCATTTCAAGAGCCATAAAATAAATCGTCATCAAAAAAGCTTATTTTATGAACCCATAAATCTCCTGAAAATAAATGTTTTCTTCATCTTCCTGTGTTTTAATAAAAAATTCCTTTTTTTACTCACTCAATTACAATATCACTATCAGTTCAAATTACAGGTCAAAGATATGGGGCTTAATGTATGTACAGCCAGTTCTCTTCTCCTAATAACCTGTCATTCCCAGGATTTGAATGTCAGAACAGAGCCTGCTGCGGTAATGCTACCCGGCAGCACAGTGATGAAAACTTTGGACAAATCATGAAGAACATTCCAGATCCAAATCATCAGAAGGTTACTGGGGAGAGCCTTTCATCCCGCTCTGACCCCTTGATCTGACAAGTGACACCTACAAAATGAACAGCTCTCCAGCTTAAATTGTTTAACTGTAGCCTGATCAGTTTTATTATCTTGCTAATCCAGATATCAGCCGTTTCATCAGAATGGAAGATATGCATATCATGAATTATTTTGACACCAAGACCTTTTAATTTTTGCCAGCAATATTTCACTACACCAATCAGGGCCTGCAGTCAGTGATGCTGCTCGCCTCCTGGGATGGCAGAGGACAGTGCACTCCTGACAGCACCAAATCATCTGGGAGCTGTAACGAGCTATTGCTGCAATTATTATTATCTCCTGTAGTCATGCATTTCATTATGGTGCAGCCAGAGAGAGGTTTCAGTTTTGGGCCAGTCTTATTTAGGAATCTCTGCCATTTTATGGGCTGTAGGGCTCTGTAGTGTAATTTCTTTTCTCCTCAATAGACAAGGATAGGTGAATTTCTAATAAAAACAAAACACTAGCTAGGTACTGTAGAAAGAGGGAGCACAATACAGTACATTAACCAGCAGTGAAACAGCTTAAATGGCCCACTTGTAGTTTATGAAAGCAGTGGTTAATCAGCAATATGGTTTGCTGCAGAGAGAAATAAAGAACAGTTTATCATTAAATATATATATATTATCCTTTTTGCAAACTACCCACTGCTAAACTTTTTTGTAGGTTAACACTAAATCCGGAAGTGACAGGTCAATGGTTTTTAGTGATTTTTTTTTTTTCTGCCACTTCATGAAAATAAACCAAAATAGTTAAGAAAAGATGACGAAAAATGCATGTTCTGTTTGTTCAAGCAACTTAGAGGCCATTATTGTAAAGCCTGGTGCAAACAAGCCCGTTGAAGAGAAAGGGGAGAAGTGCACTCTCAACTAAAAATCAGTACCAATAAGCATTCAAAGATGGATATTCACAAGCACAATATGCCACAAGTCCTTCCCAGAGAAAACACTAACAATCATTTTACCTCTTTCCTACATCCAAGGTTAAATGGTGGCCCAAAAGAGGTTGTCCTGCCAGCCATGTGTTGAATGCTATTTGGAGGGTATTCCCAGCCTTCCAATCACTATAAAATAAAAGAAAATAACAAAATGCACGTCATGAAATATTTGCCTTGATGCAAAGGTAATGTTTTGCAAAATACCCAACACTTCTCCCCCTGTTCTCCATCTGTCCTTGACATTCGCTTTTACTGTGACTGGTGTTCATGTGCTTGCACGTATATCATACTACATTTTCATCCTTAGCTTTCTTTTGTTACACTCAGTCGATTTCGAAGCCTTTTCCACTTTCTCTTCAGGATTTCCTTTCTCCCTTGGTTCCCTTTCTCCTTTTCAAATATACTCTTTTTCTCAACATTTAAGCTACAAATGACTTGATTTTATAATAGAGAAAGAAGCAACAGCTAAAACAGGGATAGAACTCAGCAGTTTCAATTCTCCCACGTTTTAAGTAATGCTATGTAATACAATAAGTAAAAAACAAATAGGAAAGTTTCTACTGAGTGTGGGGGGAAAAGCCAAGCATCTGACTATCTGTGTAGACATCATAAAACACAGGAAAGTCAACCACACATCCAGAGAGTCTAAAATTAAGGTACTGCTGATATAACAACAAATTGCTGCTATATATATGTTTTTTTTAAAAAATGCATTCAAAGAGACTAATTTAAAAGTAAACAATGAAAGAACCACTTCGCCTTTCTGCATGAAAACTACATGACATCTTCTGTGCTGAGGTATTTAATTATGCACTTTCTGCAGTCAGTAATTCCCTCCACATGTATAGCTTTTTGACAGCAAGACAAACAAAGTTCTGAATATTAAACTTAAAGTAACATATTCTGCCTCATCACTTGTGTAAAGACAGCTGATATTGCCTGAGAGTTTGGCACCAGAGGCCAAGCACCATATTTTCCACCACCCACACACAAACCCTTTCAATACAATTACTAGCAACTTGACTGTGAAATTTCCAGACATTGATGGCTAGCACAGACTAATAGCAATGCTCCTGTGATGGACTCCCGTCATGAAAAAGCAGTTCTTCAGCTTTTTGATCCCATCTGTGTGACGCAAAGAGAGCAGAAAGACTTTGCCTCAGCAAAGATAGGATAGCGTGTCCAAAAAGGAGCAGAGCAGCACACTAGGGTCTGTAGTGTTGTGTTTATTTACAGATGCCATTCAGTTTTACAGAGCTCCTGTGTCAGTTAAGGGTTGCTGATCCTGCAGACTCTTACACATGTGAGCAATTCCATCAAAGTCACTAGGACGTGCATGAATTAAGATTCCTCTTTTAAGTAAGGCTTAGCAGGATCAAGGCTGATCCTCACGGCTGTTGAAGTCTCCAATTGCGACTTACTTGAAGGAGAAGCTAAATCCACTCAGCAGTAAAGAAACTGGAAATTTTCTCATGTCTCGTGAACCATTTCAGTCTCTCTTTAGGTAGTATGATAGTCATTCAGAGTTCCAAGGGACTGACTCAGCCAATCAGTGCTAGTGGTATGCAGCTATGGAGTAAGAGAGCTGGATCACATCCTCAGGTTGGTTAATGCTGGTAAACACAGAATAGCATCAGTGGTACTGATGCTAAAGCACTGACATAAAGACACTTCAGGTTGCCTTACTGCCTGAGGATGATGATGCTCCCTGCTCTGAAAGAGGTGGCACATAGACATGGGTGACTTGGAGTTAAAGTCTCAACGTTGTAGATCAAGATCAGTAACCACTGGCTAGGAGCTTACAATGGCAAGTATTCTCCACCCTGCGCCCCACCCCCCTGTTTGATTACAATTTCCACACTTCAGAAAACAGCTTATTAAAGTCACTGCACTTTGCATTTTCTGTAACATGAGCTTTACTTCGACTGTGGACATTGCAAGGAACAGGTGAAGACATTTAGCATAAAAGGAAAGCAAGACAGCTCAGCTCAAAACCAGGCTGGAATTTTCTCGATGTTCACAGCTTTCTCTGAGCTCTCATGGAAGGTGTACTGTGCAGGAAGAAAGCCCCTGTCAGGTCTTTCATGGCTACCTGCTCCACAAGCCCTGTGGTGCCAGTGAAGGTGACAAGAGGCCAAATAACACCATTCTGGATTTGTTCTGTAAGGGTCACAAGATATGCCTGTGTACAGGCTGGGTCCTGATGTACACCATACGCAAGCTCTACATTATTCTCTGCCACAGCTAAGGACCAGTGAGCAGATGGCCTGAGGCTGGGAGTGCACTGTCTCTGCCAGGCTGCTCCTGCTTGAGGATGGCTGGGAAGGCACAAAATTTACTTCAAATTATTGTAAGATTTTAGTTTATGAGAAACAAACAAAAAAATAGAGAAAAATTACTAATTAATTAGAAAAGTTTTACAGGGAATGCAGGCACCTGAGCTCCTCCATTCTCACCTTACAACCTACCACTGCCTTCAGTGCCCCTTATTTATTTTATAACTGTTTTTATTCTCTTTGGGCCAAATGCTTGTTTTTGCTAAGTGACTGTGAAATCCCTTTTGAAACTCAGATGAAAACTGCTATCACTTTCTTATTATGGATTTATCTATGTAGACTTGAGGAAAAATCCTTTCAGCTCTTGAAAAGTTATAATTCTTGCATGTGTGTCAATAAGGAATTAAAAATGCAATACAGTAAGAAAAGAAACGCTAAACTTGTCATTCTTCAGGTCAATGAGAAGCTCTTCAAATGCATTCACAACAAACATGTAGGGTTAGAGATTTCATATGGTGCCTTCTTTAAGATACAGACTGTAACTAGTTAATTAGATCCCCATAATGTTTCCAGGCAATCAGTCCCAGAATTTTCAGAATCATCATGGGCCGAATTTAGCAACACCCACTAAAGTGGAAAAATGTTGTTTACTGATCTGACCCAGATCAGATTCCTTATATTTTTGAAGGCTTTCAGCATATATTAGCAAGTTGTTTAAATCCTGTAGTGTTTCTTATTTCTTGTTTACTACATATTATATTGCCTTAGTAACACCTTAGCTTGTTTTATTTACCTGTTTGAGCCAAGCCCTCTATATTACAGTCTAAAGAATGTTCTAGATTATTACATCAGAATTATAGGGTTTTTTCACAGCAGTACAACAGATTTGCACTAAAATAAACACCAAGTACTTCATTAACATTAGCATGTGTACAGACTTAGCCTTTTCTTTTTTAAGAAATCAAGTGTGACAGATCCTTTACAATACTTCTTAAAAGAGATAACATGACTTCCATCTGCATCCTGATGATTAGCTGCAGAGCAACATTGCCGGCACAAAATACATGTGTCAGCATTTACCTTCTCAGCTTATAGGTGCATTTAGGCATCTAAGTGATTCAACAATAACTAAGTGGAAAAACTGGAGGAACTTGTGAAAATCTGGCTCTCAGCAACCTGTCAAAAGCCATACCATTAAATTCAGGGTAGGAATTCTACAATTCATAGCTCTCATGTTTGAGCTTAAGCCATAAATTCATTCTTCATTGTAACTCACATAAAATTTTTTCCTTCCCCCTTTGCCCTCCTGTAATGTATTGTATCTTTCATTCTTATGATGCCAAAAGGTTAAGGATGCAGAGTGTACAGCAGTAAGAGTAGTTTTGACTTGTACATTGGTATCTTCATGTCCATGTAGGGAATGTAATACAGCCTGCTTAAATTCCAACTGATTCTACCTTTGCTGAATTTTATATGGATACTGTAAAATATTCTGCATTTTATACCATATATATGAAAGTAATCAAACAAATTTGGAGAAAGGTTTCATAGCTCATGGATCACGGAGACTTGAGCATTCTTTTTAAAAGTGGAAGCAGAAATCTGCAATTTCAGAATGACCTGATAAAGGTTGGACCAAAATTTTCAAATGCAGCGCATGGAGGCAGGCTCCCAAGTCCACATTAGTCTGACAGCTTTCATCCAAAAAAGGGGTTAAGCCCCATGTGGAGGAATATTTCAGCATTTCAGTAGGCACATGCTGCTACTACAGAGAAGGAGTCAAGCATTGCCAAAAACGATCTTGCTGGATTCTTGTTGTGCCAAGGTACGGGCTGAGAATGAAGCAGCTCCACCAGCTGTGCCAGGAAGGAGACCGCTCTCAGTATCCAGGGACGAACTGCAGGCTTTGGGGAGTAATTAGACCCCAAAAGCTGGGTGCTCTGGAGTAATGTCCTCAGCAGGAATCTTTAGGGGTATAATTTCAGACATTTAAAGCAAGACTTAGAAATAATTGTGATCGGACTCATATTTGGACCTGGTATTTGCACAAAAATGGTTTGACTTAAAACCACTGAGTGCCTGTATTTCCCATTAATGCCAAAAGGTATAGTGGTTTTTCTATGGAAAAGGCAAATCTGGAATGTAAAATTAGCCAGAATATTTGAAAACTTTGGCCTATAAACTTTGTGTGTATTGCCAGTCTCAACTCAGCTCCTAAATATTTAAAATCTTGTTTCTTTTTTATTGGACATAATTTTGTGATTAGCAAAAAGAATGGAAATAAACCCTCTTAATTTCACTCACAGGATTCATTCAGATGACTCCATGAGATCACACTTAAATATATAAATTAAATTAAACTACACAAATAAGTATTCTTAGGCTTGCAAAGAAAGTTAGGTAAGGACAAAATGACCATTTTTTTTCCATTTCTGAGTAATTTTTAATCGTCCTTCCTTGTGCAGAAATGGTAGCCACCACTACCATTCACACTAAAGTTTAAGGGAATTAAGAGAAAGGATGTATAGCACTCTGCTGCACTTACAATGATTGACTTAATTTTAAACATTGCATGTAAAATTTCACAAGACCATCTTGAAAACTTGCTTGGTTCCCTGATTAGTGGAGTGACTCCTCTGTTCTCATTTATCAGTAGAGCTAAGGGAAGAGTCCCAAGATGTAAGTCAGTGTCAGGTAATGATATATGTGACTTCCCTCAGGAAACCCACACTTAGCTGAAAGTTTGATAGGTTTAAAATTAACCCCTATGTTCGTGTTTACATGCTGCAGAGAGTTAGACATGTTCCAACAAAGCCTGCAAACAACCTTCAGAATGTTTGCTTCCAAAGGACTGGGTGTGGTCACACTTTCTTTTCTTTTACACCTAAGGCAATAGTACATCCTACCTGTGCTGTTAGCACATCATTAAGCCACCACATTAAGGGGAGAGGACACTGGCTTTTGAAAGAGGGCTTCGTTAGTACAACCACTGTCAACCTTATAGAGAGCTTTAGGCTTGCTTTAGCCTTCCTCATTCACCCAAGATAGATCTCATTTCCAAGTCAGTCTGAATTAACTCATAAACTGCTACGCAGACACATTCACAATTTTGTTTTACCCTGAACAATATGTTTCTTATTAATAATTAAAAACCCTTTGGGTTTTATAAACCTTGGTTGGTATAAAGCAGTAGTTCAGATTTGCTGTAAGAAACCCTCTGAATTACTTATAAAATGAACTGCCCCTAAAAGGGGAGAAAATCTTCAATTAAATCAAAAACATTTTAGGACATATATTGGCATCCTGGGAAAAGACTGTTTAAATTTTTGTAAAACCATGCAATCGAAATTTGAAACAGCATTGAGAGGTAATGCAACTTAAATCTTAATAAAAACAGTTTTAATAATGCATTTTACTTTGTAAACAATTGGTGAACTAGGGAACTCATAATATGCAGAGGATGGGCCATTGTAGAGGTGTTGTAACTCAGTGGTGTGTTCAGATACATGTTCATACCTAAGCGTACATAGCCAGCTTTGTTCAGGAAGACATAAAGCTACTTATAATCACAGCCCTCATACTGAAATACTGAGCATATACTAGTCTTTGCAGAATTGTGGCCAAAATTACAAGGCAAAAGATGAAGGAGATCATTCATTCCTCTAGTGAATACTTATGTTCTCCTGGGTTAGGTAGGCAAAAAAATACTCAGCCGTCAAAGAAAAATCACTCATAATTTGCTTATATTTTTTGCAACTGTTCTGTCATGGGAGGCTTGCAGTTTTGTCTTTCTTATTTCTGGTTTTAGAGAGCAAAAATAAAATGTGAAACCCTATCAACATGTGAACTGGGCATCCTCTGACACATGGGGCATGCCTCTCATCCAACACAATCTTTGGTTAACAGCTGTGAGGAATTTTACCAGGCTAAACAGCTTTTTAGTCTAACCCAGGGGAACTGGCATGTGTTAGCACAGCTACAGAAGGTCTCTCCAGTCCCTAAATGCAAAAACATATTGAGGATTGCAAAGAAAAAGTTACAAGGGGGACAGAGTTCAAATGAAATTTGCTCTCTGGTTCATGGCAAGATCTATCTGTGCTTGCAAATACGTTCAGGTCAGGCTCATTTGCCACAGGTTTGCTTTTGTGAGTGCTCAGTATGAAGAGCTCCCACTGAAGCCACTGGAAGCACTGGCACACAGAACTGCCGTTCATTCCTCTGTGGGGTGGAGACAATTTGCACCAGATGAGGATTCAATTCAACATACTTGCAAGATGAGGCTTGAGTGTTGTGTTCGGTTCTAAGAGAGGCAGTATCACTTTTGTTTTGTCTTTGGGGATTCTTGCCAGTGCAATAACCATAAAACTCATCCTGGTATGCAATAACCCATTGGCATGGCAAGGCCTGAATACAGCAAACCAGAAAGGTCTACCTAGACAAAATTTTATTGTGGCTACTGTTTGAAGGTAGTCCTAAGAGCAGCATACAAGTGAAATTTTCCCACTCAGAGTAGCAACGGAAAGATAACAACATGTGAACTGGTGCCCATATCTAAGACTGCCTTATTTCTGCTCCTGATTCTTCTATAACGCAGGTACAAGTGAGATGATGCATACAGATTATATCAAATCCGCTATGCAAATATAGGCATGCCAGTATATCCTGGCACTTGAGGCTCACTGTACCTTAAGAGTTCATCTGTATACACCCAGCACCATCCAAGGCACGCACAACCTGCTCACACCCAGTAGCTTGAGCAGGCATCAACCAAGCCAAACCACTGAGCAAATGGCAAAGTCCTATTCTCCTACCAACCAGATGAAAAAAAGAAAAGATATTCAAGGAAAACTGGATATATAGGAGCAGTGTCCATATAGTCAAGAATCTGGATCGTTTTATCTGCATCTGACTGCAGGACAATCTGTTCAGGCTGGTGCAGCCCATAAAAAAACAGTCTATAACTTCAAACAAACACTGTGCTCATAAGGAGGTGGCACGAACACTTGTGTGCCCCAGTCCAGGAGTCAGAGAGAGAGACAGGTGTTTCCTCCCTTGTCAGTGTGAAGGGTTTGTCTCATTATTCTGGCCTTGACTGAGTTCCTCTGCCTCTTGCCAAGTTAAACTTCCATTATCACAATAATTCTAGGTGCTGCTGAAGGCATTTGGTGAAGCATGAGGAAAGCTAATTGACATGGAAAAGGAAAATTCACAGGCCATGTTTTAACCTGTGGAAATTATGTAAAATTGTTGCTGCTGTGTTACACAAATAATTTTGATGCATTAACTTGTCTTTTGCTTGTCTTTACCTCAATCTCAGCCAAATACTATGATTTGGACATGCCCTTTTTGCTTCTTAGTTGACTGCTTTCCAGAGAACAATTCATGGAGGCATCCTATAGAGAAACAGTTTCCTTCACATCACTCCAAATGCTGATATGCAACAGCAGTTATCCAGCAAGACAATTATTTTTCTAAAAAAGAGCAATACCTCTTCAAGCCAATGAGCATTTCTCTGAAGGAATTGACAATACCAGCTCCAGCCAGGCCCTGCTATGCCTTGTGCCATGGAATGAGCTGAAGCTCTGCAGTGTAGCAGGGCTGCTGTCAGGTGAAGGCAAGCCCTTCATGGCAGCTGTGCCACCCCCTGCTGAACTATTTTTGCTGTTTTCATCATCCACATGTGACACCTCAGGTAAAATCCCGACCTAGCCCACCCTACTCAAAAGTCATATTCACCGCTCCTGTGGTGACAACTTTGTGTGACAACAGGGTCGCCGTCTTTCCCCATCACAGGTACAAAAAGCAATACTGCCAGAAACCAGCAACATTTCTGAAGCATTTTGTTCTGCCTTATCTCTTTCTTTGTTCAGTGCTCACCCACACTGTCTCTGTCATTAGTTTCTAACAATTTGCAATACGGATCAGAATCTGACTCCAAAACCTTGAATCAACAGACACTTTATAAATGTTACAGTGTTTTCACCTGCCCATTGGGGTGACAATAGCAAGGACTGTTATTTTTTTACAGTGTAAAAGTATACAATATTTATTATTCATATATATTTTATAAATATATAAAACCTCAAGCAATTCGCTTCACTGCAAAGTGCTGAAATACATGCCTACTAAATTGTGGCCAAATCTGAAGATGGCTGTGAATGAGTCCCTGAGAAAATAAAAAAAAAAAAGGTAAAAAGAAGTAACATTAATGTTAAAATATTTTTAATTATCTACATCTCTGTTGTTTCATTGTATCTTAGGTATCATTTTAAAATGAAGCCATATTTTCTCCTGTTTGCTAATAAATGCAGTATCATTATTTTGCAATGAACTTTACATCCCTATCTGTCTTACTAATGGCTATTTTCCTGTTTAGAGAAAATGAGAACAATTCTATTTTATTTAGAGACCAATAATATTCCTGAATGTTCATCCTCACTGTTCTGGAAGAACAATGAAACAGCACTTACATGAAGGATTTACTGGTGTGCATGCCAGGACAAAAACAGATGGACAAAACAAGTTTAGACAAGTGAATCTGAAAAATTGGATGACCTTTATCTCACAAACAAAGTTACAGAAATTCAGAAAAAGCCAAAAGTAATTTTATTTCCTTCAGTGGAGAAATTCCAGTATTTGTGGTTGAGCCAAACACTTAATTTAAACCTGGTGATGTAAGTTAGCAGCTAGCCCTTACGGCTAATACATATCATTCCTAAAGCACAAATATCTCAAATGCCTTAAAAAAACCCCACCCTACCCCCAGAAAAACTTAGCATTGTCTTACCTAAGGGCAAGATCAGGCCTATTAAAGGAGATGTGGTGCTTTTTTTGCGTTTGGTAGCACGTGTGGACTCACAGCCAAGATCGAGTGACTGGCTGTGACAATGTCAAGCTTATGTGACAGCTCCTGGCTCAAAGAGCTCAGGGGCAAGGATAAGGCAGAAATACAGCAGGCAGACAAAACAAGAGATTTGGTAGGCTGCTACAGAGTTGAGGAGGAAAGAGCAAAACATACACTTGTTAGCAACAACTCACAAGGTTTGGATCACTAGTTTTAAGGCACACAAAAGGAAACTACACAAAGGAAGTCTCCTACTGATGTTTCTAAGGTACCAAAGCTTTCTCTGTGTCAGAGGTGTAAGAAATGAGGCAGGCAAGGCAGAGAGCCAAGATATGGTAAGGCCACTGCAAAAAGTAAATTTTGAATCTATGCACATATATTTCAAATTTGGAAGGGATCCCCATGATAGTCAAACTCTGCAAAGTCTATTGAATACAAATACTAAATCCATAAAATTCCCAAGTGGATTCTTCACACCCATTTGAGTGTTCCTTATAAGGAAAGGCAGAGGGACCTGGGTCTGTTTAGCCTGGAGAAGAGAAGACTTAGAGGGAATCTTATCAATGCTTATAAATATCTAAAGGGCGGGTGTCAAGAGAATGGGGCCAGACTCTTTCCAGTGGTGTCCAGTGACAGGACAAGAGGCAATGGGCACAAACTGGAACACAGGAAGTTCCATCTGAACATGAGGAAAAACTTTACTGTGAGGGTGACAGAGCACTAGAACTGGCTGCACAGAGAGGTGGTGGAGTCTCCTTCTCTGGAGGCATTCAAAACCCACCAGGATGTGATCCTGTGCAACCTGCTCTAGGTGAACCTGCTCTGGCAGGGGGGTTGGACTAGATGATCTCCAAAGATCCCTTCCAACCCTGATCATTCTGTGATTCTGTGATTTGAAAGCAACACTGCAAACTGACATTATCAAGAAAAGCTGATTAGTACCCTTTCAGCTTTAAACACAGCACATTTTAAGAAGCTAGAGATTTGAACTAAACAAAAGGAAAATGAAAACATGATCTGACACAGAATAACCACCAAGCAAAGAGGAAAAAATGGAATAGCAAAGTTTGGGTCTCACAGCTAATTCAATAATTAAGCAAAAGAAAGGGCAGGTATTTGGTAGATTTGCAGAGAGATGTACACACCTGCTTTCTTTTCAACTACCTGCTGTTAAAGAGATAGGTGTAATGTTGATGTAATACACTACAAATCAACTACCATTGTAGAAAATCATCAAAGTCACTTCTCAGCTTCACGTGGTCTGCCTCAAAGAAGCACCATATTCCCTAAGATTTTCTGTGAACCTTGCTGCCCCTTGCTGCACTAATCACACTGGGAACTTCTGTTCAAACACAATGAGGCACCAGGACAGGCTCAGGTGGATGGGTCTGTTCTTCCTCCAGTATACACCTGTTAGACATATGTATTAACTTGAGTAGTACATGGCAGAAGTGGTAGCCCTCATGAGAACATGTCAGGTGGTTTAATAGAGAGGGATAGCCTTGTCCTGTCATTTTTAAGCCAACGTTTACAATTCTATGGTTTGAATCCGGGTCTGTTACATTCTATGTGATTTTGCACTAATTCTACATGTTTCTAGAATATTCATCCAGCAGCATGATTTTTCTGGAAAAAAAAAAAAAAAAAAAAAAAAAAAGATAAAAAAAGAAGAACTTTACAAGAGCATGAGAAGATTTAACCTTCATTTTGTGGCCTTTTCACTCAGTGTCTTTATAGTCGTGCCACACACACAGCATGAACCTGCATACTTGCTTGAAATGACCACTACTTTAAAATGGGCACTGCCATGGAAGAATCTCATTTTTAAGAGATCTCTCTGTCTAAATTCCTGGTCGTTACGACTCTGTTCTTGAATTAATCCATGTATATCCTAGTGCCCAAGATAGGCTCCATTAGCTTTAATGGGACTTTGCCCTGGCTCAGGAGATACAGGATCAGGCCCCAGGTACAATCACATCTCTGCAGCTGCAACAGAACCAAGAACTGCTTTCAAGTGAAATAGCTTTTCTACAATCTTTTTCCCAACTGTTTGAGTTGTGAGCCAGGAGAGATGCTGAGGCAGACCACATAATACTATGATCTTATGAATATTTTTTTGGCAGGGAATAAAATTCTCTCTGTTTCTGATCTCTCAGCAGTATCAGCCTTTGTTTCTCAGAGCTGTTCAAAAATCCAAAAAGACAGAATCATCCTGTTCTGCCTTTTGCAAAGCAAGCTGCTGTAATCAGAATTAATGCTCTGCAAAGATCCGGCTTTTTATTCTCAGCAATTTCATTTTATCTTTTTTTTTTCTTCCTTTTTCTTTTTTTTTTGGTAGCACAAAATGGTTTAATTCTGTCTAACAAGCAATTAATATGTTCTTCCAAACAAATCAGAACTGGAGAACCAAATTAACACCCTTCAAGAGTGATATATCAGTGCCTGATTTCACAGAATGCTTTATGACCCTTCCACCTAATCTAATGGTTAGATTTTAAACATGAGAAAGCCTTAACACGGCTTGAATTTGAACACTTCGATTCCTTATAAGTGTGTAACACTAATTACAGTGAGCCTTTATTAAACTTAGTAGTTACTTATGTATTTTAAAGACAAGAAAACCTTTTAAAAAAATAGCTACCATTAAACGTTACATTTACTGTTATTTTTATGGAGCCTTACCCAGCAAGGAAATATTTACCATTTCAGTACTGCACATGTATCAAGATTATTTGTAAATCTAAAATCAACTAAATATTAAACACAGCAGTATCTAGTCAGAACTAGAGATATCAACTGCTAATTTTTTTCACTTGTCTTTCACTTCCCTCAGCTCATAAACAGATTTAAGAAAAAAAGAACCATGGAATCAAAACAACATATTCATGGGGAGGTATGTTCATTTAAGCAACAGGCTGTTCCAACTTAGCTTTTAATAAGATAGATGAAATCAAGTAAGTGATAATTTAACCAATGACAAAAATGTTTTTTCGTACATTGCAATTATGCCAATTATGCTTTGAATTGTAACAAATCCTCTGTTTTTCCTCATAAAGCCCCAGATCTTAGAGTCAGTTAATTAGGTATTAATTTCATTTTTCATTTGAGGGTGTGTGCAAAAAGGTACAATTCTAGGTGTCGCATTTACAAAAGGTGGACACAAAGCAGACAACAAAGGAAAAAAGAATACAATGTGCCGGGTTCAAAATTACATTGTTTTTGTGTTGTACAGTGGGCAAAACTTTTGATTACACACATATTCAAAGTATCCACACCAAGATATAGCTGCTGGGAGTCCAGATGGTGCCTTTGCAGCAGCACCTGCAAAGAAGATGGGGCAGACAGGGAATATCACTTGTGCTACTGAGCTGCTCGTGGACTGATATCCATGGTCAAGTGATACACAGAGTTAAATATCCTAAATAAATGGGCAACAGCAGGGTGAACTTCCTAACGATGCCTCACTCACATAGGGTAGCCTTGTTCTGAAGAAGTGCCTCTGAAAACGAGCCTCAATCAGCCTGTGTTCCCATACAGCTCCTGCACTGCCAAATCTGGCAGCAGAGGTTTCTGCCAATTATTTTTTGTTAAGGGAATTGGACTGCAGCCTGTGATTCATTTTACATATAGTAGAGCAAGAGTTGGCCTACATATAAAAATTCACACTGGTGTAACTGTGTCAGTTTGGGGTGTGATATTTTGCTGACAGTTTTACCTTTAAAGGACCTAAAGTAGATCTGGTTAAATCTGTATACAGATATCTTATACTCATTGAGGGTTTTTTTTCTGCTTTTCAGCTACAAAAAAACAGGCTAAACTATTTACCTATGGCACCCTACAACAGACTGTCTATTTATCTGTTGTTATCAAAATAATACAGCTATGTAAGGCTAGGTATATATCAGAGGTTCCCCAAAACAGAGAGGATCATTAATAGACCCTTTGCATCAGCCATCTCCTTACAGAATCAAAGAACAGGTGAGGTGGGAAGGGATCTCTTGAAGTCATCTAGTCCAACTCCCCTGCTCAAGCAGAGCCACCCAGAGCCAGTTGCCCAGGACCATGTCCAGATGGCTTTTGAATATCTCCAAGGATGAAGACTCTACAACCTCTGCGGGCAA
The DNA here is from genome assembly GCA_028020825.1 of Podargus strigoides. Lineage (NCBI taxonomy): Eukaryota > Metazoa > Chordata > Aves > Caprimulgiformes > Podargidae > Podargus > Podargus strigoides. Next base: position 36,728,151 of record CM051620.1, on the reverse strand, counting down.
CCTGTGCCAGTGCTTGGTCACCCTCACAGTAAAAAAGTGTTTCCTGATGTTCAGGTGGAACCTTTACAGGAAGAATAAACTTGTGGAGTACTAATATTCAATAAAATGTATTGATATACCAAACTTTATATGAATTGAAACATAAGGAGGCCTGAAAATAACCCCCCTCCTTAGATATCAGCAACCTCAGTCTTGTCAGAAATACACAATCGAAAATGAACTTCATTTTTAATGCAAGCTACCAGTTTATTACTCATGTTAGCTGTAGAGAGGGGGAGATCATAATGCAGTACAAACATTTTAAGAGTCAAGATTTGCATGGGGAAAAACTAATTTGTTAGCCAACTATGGCTTGCTTTATTAGCATCATTCAGTTCTAAGTACACTGAGAAATGGAAAAAGAATCGTTTTTCATTTTTAACATTTCCCTCCCCCATTAATACTGCTCATCAATTGCAGTAATCAATCTCAGTTGAACACACTGAGATTTCAAATTACAGAGTCTGTAAGGGGAGGTTGGTTAATGCACCTTTTCCATACACTACTTTCTCCAACAAAACTAGTTCAGCAACCATGTCAGGCTCTTGAGAAATGTTCTGACCTCACCATTTTAAGCACTGTTTTCTTAATGTAATGTCGACATATGGCTATTGTGCTCTTAATCTAGTTACTTGGTGTCTGCTGTGTTGTTGCTATCTCATCTTCTGATTTTCTTCAAGTAATTACTGTCAGAGGCATTTAATTTCTTCTGTTACATATTAACCAGGTTGCCAACATTCCCATTTGCAGTGTGGAGAGCCTGGTTATGGGGCCAACGCAACATTATTGCAAGACATCCTAGGTGTGTCAGTATACCTGCAAGGCCATCTAAAAATCTTCTGATCACACAGCAAAGAATGGTAGAGAAGCTTTGGAGAGAATAAAGCTGTTCTTTTGGCCTTCACATGTCACAAAGCCAGAAAAAAAGCACGCTACGTTGCTTTCATCTCTAATAAGTTGAATAGTTGCCTGTAGTTAATTACACTGCATCGTGGAAGGTGCCGCAATCAGGCAATAGGATTAAGCCAGTTGAAAGTGATGTGAGGAAACAGATGGAAAATAACTCAGGTAACCATACGAAGCAAGTACAAAAGCTCTAGCTGTAAGTAGGCAAAACACTACATTTAACTGTTATATGCTGTGCAGAAAGCAAACACCCCTGCAACAAACAACCTTACACACTAACACACATTGCTCACTACCATGTGTTGACAATATTTTGACCTTGAGCAAGCAAGACCAGTACATATGAAAAACTGAGAAATGTAGTAGCCGGCAGGCAGATTTAACACAGGGACAGGGGGAGGGATGTTCTTCACATTAACTCTTCCTGGTTCACAACACATTCCAGATCCTATGATGGGTAGCAGCTGCCCTCCTGCGATGCTGCCCAACTACCAGCACCCTGACCAGCCTGTAGTATTTGTTATAGCTTATGGCTGCTGTTTGGTTCTTGTGTTTTGTTCCAATGTCCCTTAACCCTAAACTACAAAAAAGCTGCCAACAGCATATGAGATCAAAAAGTATTTATTCAACCAGGCTTCACAGGGCTAACTCTGAGTCATCCTCTGAGGAGCTTCTCTCTTTTTTCATTAACTGTAAACAATTCACATCACAGGCATCTAGTCTGGGCAGTGTGAGCACCTGCTCATCATCTTTGAGTTACTGTGCTTTGTCCACATTCCCAGTGAACAATGCAACTTCATTTTTCTGTGTCTCTGCTTAAGAAATGGGGGTGGTGAGACCTACTTCAACACCTGTAAGTATTCTAGCGTGTTATCAGGTGGTCAGCTTTCCCTTTACAGGAATGACTGGTGGCCATAACGTTTGGTTTCATGGAACAAATTGCAGATCTCGAGAAAATCAGCATCTAAATTTGTTCCAGTAGCTCATTTTGAATGCAAGCTAAATCCATGTTTTCAGATTGTACCCCACAAATACTAAAATAAGCCCTTCTTGGGGGCTGGAAAATAAACCCTAAAAAAATATACCCTTGATTTGTCTGGGAAGCAAGAGTACATATTTGAAGAGAAAGAACAACAGATCCATTCCTATACTTCACAGTTTGTCACATTTTTACATTGAAATTCAACCAGCCGTTAAGTCATAGGGTAGCATGTATTATTTACAAAAACTAAACATAACCGTTGGTCTTACCCATAAATGCTCATACTTTAATGATTTCTAAAGGAATTTTGTCATATGACCATAGGCTGCATAAATGCACGTTAGGCAGACATGACAGGGGTATTGATAATGTAATAAAAGCATTAGTTACATGTTACTTGAGCACTTAGATTAAATGGTATCTGTGGCACCTAATCAGACAACTGGTTAGCAATTTAGAAATTAGTTTATTCATAAAACTAAATGTAGCATCAAAAGCAATGTGGTAATATGACTAAGCTACCATCATATATGTTGAAACATATTGGACAAGAGACCTGTTTGCTAAGTCCTTGAGAATTCACTTGCACTGCAATATTCAGTCAGCCGTCATTACTATCTTGTACAGGTATGTAGTGGACAAAATAACCATCTGAACTACAGAGAACCTGATAAAATTCACAGTTCAGTGAAATGCTAATTACAGTATCAACCCTCTTTTCTTCTCCCTGTCACTTCCACCCTTTTGCTCTTCTCCACTTTGCTTTTCTCCTTGGAATGGCAGACAGCAGTAAAATGGTGTGGGTAACGTGGTCTATTAGTCTTATTAGCACTCATTTGCCATGAGCTGCATAGCTGCACTCTTCCTGAACCTGCGCTGCTCAGCATCTCTACTGCCAGGGCACACACTTTCCCTGCTTCACATAGGAACGTCTGTGCAAGGGATCAGGACCACTTCTTCTGTCACTGGCTGCCTTCTCCTCATCTGCTCCAGGAAAAGAGCTTCTTTCTGTCTCCTTTGTGCATTTGAATGTCTGTTGTTTAAATCAAATTACAAGCTTACCTTCCAGCCAATCTCTTTATCCCCTGAAACCAAGTTTCAATGTAAAAGACAATACAATATTTACCATAAACATTAGTCTGTTCCATGACTGTAATTTTTATCTCCTAATTGAAACACTTCTCACTTTCCTTGCCTCAGTGACCTATTTTAAGGAATTATTGAATGAGATTGCTCACAGAATTGCTCAAAACAGAGACTTTTTTTCCAGGGGAGTAAAATATACCACTTCCAAAATGAGTAAAAAATTAATCACCTGACAGGTACCTGGATTGTTAAAAATTGGCTTTTGTCCCAGCTTGCATAGCCAAGTGGTTATAAAAGGAGAATTCATGAAAAGTTATCTAGAAACTACCTATATGTCATAGCTGGATGTAATCCTTGTGTGAGGCCTAACACAGGCTACAAAAATGTCCACCCATCTAAACATCCTTCTGAAGCCCATGATGTCACTCTTGCTCAGAGAAAAAGAGGTCCCATTTTTGAGGGGCATTATAACATTCCTTAACCCTCAGCAAACCACATTTTGTTCACCATTTTTACTTCAAAATGTAAGAAAGTATTTTTTTTATTTATTTTTCTTGGTTATCTATGGGGAAAAAACCCCACATTTTTTCAGACAACAGGCTTGTTTCTGAATGAATTACTTGATGCCATCCCCAAAACTTGGTTCACAAAATCTCTGGCTCACTGGTCAGGGAAATGGGAAGTTTGGACAGTGCCTGATCCATTATTCTGAGCAGCTAAATTTTTCTTCCTACCTCTCCAGCCCGGAATCCATGAAGCACACTGATGGATTTTGGCTAGGACAATCAGTGTGATTAAGATGTTATGAGACAGTGGAAGTCACCTGCGAGACTACAGAGACGTGAATATGAGGGTCAGGACAAGGAGCTGCTTTGGGGCTTGGATGGAGTTGCTCCTCCATCATGCAGAAGAGTGAAAAATCAGGTGTCTGCTTTAGGATAAGGGAAACATTAAGAAAAAGAAAAGCTAAAACAAAAAAGTTTATGCAACTGATGAGTTTACTTCTTCCTTTTGCTTTACTGCCCCCCTCACTTACAACAGAGAGATAATGAATGGAAAGACTTGGTGTTCTAAATCAGGACCCAGCCTCTATCAGTGTCTAGAATCCAATTTGAAATCATCATGCAATTTTCCAGGTAATAGATGTTTAAATTTTTGTAGGAGACAAAGCACCTGAATTTGGATCATATCATCAGTTTTGTACTGATGAGACATTCTATTACATATCCAAAGAGTGAACATCTGTCTTACCAGAAAGCTTATTCAGGCTCAGCCAAAAGCTTTCATATTCAGGCATACATGTCATAATTTGAGACTAGTGAACTGGAGATATTCTGGGAGAAGAAACATGCCAACAGGGAATATTTTAACAGAGCTGAGATTGGTCTAACATGGAAAGGACATTCAGAGAAAAACCCGGAGTCTTGGAGTTTTCTATTCTTCTTTAATTCTGAGTTAATTTTAATTTTTTCCTTTAATTCTGGTCTGGTAAATACCCACTGGACACCTAACAGAAGATAAAGCCACTCTCAAAAAAAAAGAGATTTATCTAGCATTAAACAAAACAATCATAAATTTTCAAAGCATTGTCCCTAAAACAAATTTAAAGCATGTGGCTTTGTTTTTTTCTTTAATGAGGTAACAGAAAAATCCTCCCAAGCCAAGCCAGACCTGCCTGAGACTTAGTAAGCCTCCAGAAAGTATTTATTTGTGGCCAGCAAGGAGATCAGACTTTAGGGGAATCTTCCTATAAAGTACAGGGGGAAAAGCAGGCATTAAAAGTCCATGCTCTGGCTTGCCTCCTGGAGGCAGCCGACTGTGCAATGACCAGACTCCAACATACACACCTTTCCAGAACACCTAAAGTTACCCGAAGGGTAAATATCGCCCAACATGACCACAAAATAGCACCTTCCTGGACTCAGAGGATGCTATAAATTGACCAGCTGTAAGTCAACCAGCTATCAGAAAATTAAACTTCCTAAGAAGATTTTCAAAAGGCAATCCACTTTGGACACTTACTTATCCATGTACAAAATATTAGGGTCCAGCCTGGAAAGTTCTTCACACAAGCAGCACCATCAATTTTAGTGCAACTATTTGCATGAATAAGCCTTTTGCAGACTCACAACTCCATTTCATAAAATAACACTGTCCACTGTATTGTGTCTGATATAAATTACAGAAAACAGTGTCATAAAGATATTGTACAGTGACTAAATTAAACCATTCAGTCATAAGGCCAATGATCGAGGGAAAGAGAAATTAAAAGACATTGGCAAAGGAGAAAAGATATGTTTTAAGATGAGGTTTGAAAAGAGATAGAGTCAATGAGGCAGAGAAATACATTCATGCAATGGGACTGCATACCAAGAAAAACTTTCAGATGTTCTGATATCCAGACAAACCAACCATGGACAAGTTTGACTAGACACATGTTACATGGAGGTTGTCACACATCTTCCTACACAAACAGCAGTTCTTACACCTTGCAAATTAATTACAGGGAGAAGTCTAGTGCTTGACTGGTCTATAACTTGTTATGTCTCTAGTTTTTCAGTTCACTGCCCTATAAAAGGCACTTATGTGAGCACAAATCCAGCAAGACACTAGGGGAATAACTTCAACCCATAAACCAGACACATATGTGGTGTTTTCTGAGACAAGAAGGAACGTTTGTGAAGGTCCTCCAAACCATTCTGATGTTACAGGCAGAACTTAAGCCACTGTATTTTGGACTCTGACAGTCCAAGGTGCTAAAGAGGTGGACAAGAATACTGCAGTCACAGTAATGTAGTCACAGCAGAAACTCCAGTCAGGTAGCACTGGGTTTGGTTTTCACTTCTACTAAAACTCATGGGCCATACCCATATGTATATTTAGGTATCCTGTGCCACTAGGTTCAATGGAACTTGAATATCTAAATATCTCCATAAACACAAGTTTCATGCTTGGCCTTCAGCAGTTCATTTAAAGATTGTGTACCTCAAAACCTTCTGTATAAAGTTGGGGTGTTAGCATTTGCTAACAATAAATGAAGCTAGTGAAAGGTTCCTGTAATAACACACAACACTAGAGCAATAATATATGCCTAATACTTTCTGTGTCACATCAATTGAGAGACAAATAACACAACGCCACAACTAGAGAGAGCTGTCAGAATTTTAGGACTTACTGCCACTACAGGCAGAGTGAGACACTGTCAGACCCAGAAAGAGATTTTGAAAGTTCATTTAAAGTTTACAGGAACCTGCTTATACATCAGTTCCACCAGAGCTGATGGAGCAAAGCTGGACCCAGCAAACCCATGGGAGGGCAAACACATACGAGTCCTTTAATCAGATGCAGAGATACCTGGTCTACAGCTTCACACGTAGACCCTCTTCCTCCTATCAGACTGGCCCTTTTCTCTTAAGGGGAGATGGATCACTTATGTGAAAAGACTCATTATACCTCCTAAGTCTTCACTCCAGGTCCTCCTCCCCCTGTTAGCTTAACAAATTCCTCCTAGGAAAGAGAAGGGACACATGTTACCTCTTATTGAGCCTGACTGCTGAAGTGAGATCCCAAAGACTGTATGGTACATGGAGAAGTTAGACATTTGCAAAACAGACACATTCTTAACATGCTCCTTAAGTCACATTGATGCTCACTAATTCTTCATTAGCCTGCTGATTCCTGTGCATGAAAGGACAAAGACTACAGATTTTCCCATGTAGCCTGAGAGCCGTGAGGTCGGCTTTACTGAATGAATTTATCAATAGAGTTAGGGTTTCAATTTCTCTAATATGCTTTACCTAATAAGGCAGTTCCTGTTGTAATTACTGTTGTAGGGATAAGAGGTTAATCTTTTAAGTGACGGCACGGAACTCACCTGCTGAGAGATGATCTGGGGTGCTCCAATAAAACATTCATGGCTTCATGCCTCCTCTGTTGCACTTAAATATATTTTAACAGTTTCAAAAAGCTAAAAGGCCAGGCCTATGCTCTGCAGTGATCAATAGCACCACAGTTAGGTATCAGCATATTCAGCTCAGTGGGATAAATGTTCAGTCTTTGGTAGATTTAGTAGTGGGTGGAAATGACAGGTGGAATTTAAGTCTTTTGTTCAAAGGCTTTATTCTTCTCCTCCTGTAGTGTAAAGAATTTCCCTGTGATATTTTGCTTTCTTTCCAAGAGACACAAAGCACCAATCATATTCCTTTGTTCCCCTCAGGAGGATAAAAATATTTTTTAAAGAGCCAAAAATAGAGAAAGAAAACACTTACTTCATAAAGATAGGTCACTAACAAAAAGCTTAAATCAACAGAAACAAGACCTAGCAGGTCTGGACAGCATCCTTTCCAATTTCAAAGTGGACAATTAAATAAAATTTGTGATAAATTATCAGGAATAGGAAACCCCATTTTTTCACATTCAACTATGACTGTCTTATAAGAATTTCAAACACAGTCACATTTCCAATAGTTATTTTTTAGCCCTGGATTCAGTACTTACAAAAGAAAATTGGAACAAAAATTATTGCATCAAATGTTACTCATAGGAGTTGTGAAGTATACAAATTAGCAATGGACTTGAAAGAAGAGAATGAAGAAAGTAGAGTTCCCTGGCTCCCATTAAACTGTACTTCCCCTCTTTGTCTGGAATTTTCTGCAATTAAACTCTTTTAGAAAAAGAGCATAGAGTGCACTTCAGAATGTAACACTCCAGAAGTGTTTCCTCTAATCAGTCTGAGCCTTCCCAGTGCCCATATTATTCACATACAGTCCTCAATGAAGGCTATGTGTTTGTAATACAGTAGAATTTGACCTCAAAATTATGAAGAGCACACAGAGGCACCTGAAGATTTCCCAGCTACTGCACTGGGTACTGTCCTAGCCCTTGAATTATTTAAGTGGGGCTACATCCATGTTTGTAACATTCCCCTTCTTCCCTTTGCACTTTTGACATAGTACAGAAATATTGGTACACATAATTTTGGGATCAGTAATGTTTTGATCACAAATCCAAAGCTCATACAATCTTAAACAAAAACAGAGTGAGAATTGGAGTCTCTCATGGTATTTCTAATTATTGTTCACTGAAACACTTGAACTGATATTGTACTGAGAGAAGCCTTGATCCAAGAGAACACAGGAGAAACCATTTATTGCAGTAATACACTTGCTAAGAACTTACAAGCCAATCTCAATATATTTTATTTTCCAAGAATATAATTTTTACTAGGTGAACTGTATTACTTTTATTGGGAGCTGGTTTTACTAGATGCTATGCATGTACAGGAGATGCTCTGAGAAGCAGCAGGAGTGTTGTGTGCAATTTGGGGGCTATTCTGTGTTTTATAAAATGTACCGCTGTCTGCTACCAGCATTCAGAGCAGAAAAGTCCTTCAAGCTACATAGGTACATGTTGCATTGCCATGCCTTCCGTCTGAGCAGCTCGAAGATTTTCCATGGTAAGTCCATGAGCTTTGCTGAGGAGTTTCCTGTGTGAGAGAAACTACTGTTTCTACCACTTCCCTTGCTGTCAAAGTTAGATAGAAACTCAAATATTTGTAGGCATGTAAAAGAGACCATCAGTGGTGAATTCTCCTTGATTAACTGTTTGTTAGTTTTTTCAGACTTTTCAGATTATTCCATGAATGGAGTTCATTTGCAATGTCTTTCACCACTTCTCCAAGATGATGAAATTTCTTTACACCACCTTGTAATGTTTTTTTGGTGCAGTGTAAGCAAGTCTTTGACCTCTTGGTACTCGCAATCTCAGCAAATACCAGTACATCCATGGAGAATCAGATTGTCACCCGCGGGATTTGGCTAAAGAAAACTCAGAAGAGTTCAGTAAGTTCAAAAGTTGAAGATTAAGGTCCAATTATGAGTGGCAAGGACAAACATAGTCCCGGGGAATAATTCCCACAGAAGCTGAAACAAATCCCTCTTATAAAGCATTTTTTAAGCCATGTTCAGAATAGTTCGTTTTGTATACTTCTTCCTGAAGACAGATAGTCAGGTATAGAAGAGGAAACAAGGTTCACCTGAGAGAAAAAAGATTTATGCAATGTAATATATTTTGTGGACTATAGCATAAGGAAGACTGATTAAGATAAAAATATCATTATTTCAATCCTTGAAAGGAAGCCCTTTTGTCTCATCAAGAAATTTTACTATGAACAAAATGGAGCTTGAAAATCCTTGAAAATCATACTAAAAAAAAGCACACAAGGGTTAGAATAATTTGGAAGCTGCAGCATAAGTAGAGCCATACTGAATACGAAGATGAGACACATTTAGTTTAAACCTCAGAAAGGGATTTTCTCAAAGGGGGATGAAACATAATGTTGCTATATGCAAAACATAAAGATTGCCTCACCATCCTTTTAGATACAGCATATGAACATATCTGCTAAAAGTCAAAAGTGAAAGACTCTAGGAAGCTGCCAGACCTAGGGAAAATGAATATTCTGCAAATATATTTATTTTACACGTAAAGCAAAGCAAAGAAAAATATTGTTAAATATTTACTCATCACCCAGTAGCTTATTAATCTTTGTCGCAGCAAATACAGCTGACTCTATAGAGTGTTGGCAGAGATGGTCCTTACCAATAAAATACCATGACTGAGACTTCATAGGTAAGCAAAAGCCCAGACAGGAACAGTGACTCAGCTGCACAGGCAAACCTTGCTGCAAGTATCCGTAATTGTTGTATTCTCTTGATATTTTTTTCCCCTTCTTTGATTTCCTTCATCTGGCCTTCAGAGCCTTCTTGCACTACCAGACACTCCATAATTATTATTCCAGCACCACTCCAGCACCATTTTTAACACCAGCAGAGGGCTGGCATTTGAAAAGCAATAGGGACCACCTACTATAGGCACTTAATTTTAAGGGTTACAATACCTGAAAAATAAAAGCCTGGTCCCAGCCTGATGATTCAGGCTGCCTATATAAGAACAAAGGCTCCCCAGAGAGTCTGTGGGGGATGTGATTCAGCTTGTCCAATGCCTTTTTCTCCCCTTGGTTCTCTAGGCTTCCTGAACACCAAATACGTACCTCCAGCTGGTAGGAATCGTTGGTTCCTAGCAGGTCTGCAGAGGAGCTTGGGGTAGTTTCAAAACACTACCTGCTCAGAGAGGACTCAGTAGTCTAAATATTCTGATGGAGGTGGCAACGACAATGCTGACCAGCCTTTGCACAATAACATAGTGGCAGGTTTCCCAGCCTGAGAAGAGGAGACCTAAAATCTGAACTCTACTTCAGACTGAGGAGAATCAACCCCACAGCCCACATTTCCCTGGGAGTACCCCACTATGAATGTTACACATCAGGAGAGGATGTTCCCTGTCACTGTTGAACTGTGCCTACTTGTCCCACTACATGTTTCTGTGCAGCACCAGAGAACAAACATGGTTTCTGTCACTCAGAGGTTCTCATCAATTCAAAAGAAAAATACAAAGTCTCCTAAAGCAAGAACTAGATTACCTCGAAAAAGTATCCTACTCAGCAGTGGTGTAGAGGAATCTGTTTGATTAGCTCTTAATCAAAAAAACTCAAAGAAAAGTACCAATTTACACAGCACACATTGAAAAGACTACAAAATAGGTAACAGATAGCTCCATTGGAAAATGTGCTAAGAGTTGCAGTGGGCTCTGGCAATAAAATCAGGACTGGTTGTTTCCCTTGGGGTCACCACTGGCCTTCACGTGTGAGTTATTTAGTGAATGTCCAAAGGTCTATGTTATGCAAGAAGGCAGATTAGATGGTCATAGCAGTCCCTTCTGGTCTTAAACAATTAATCTCTGATGTGATGACAAAAGGTTGGTTCATCACAGCCAAAGAAGGCAATTTCCTTGCTGATAAATGAAAAGGTAAATCAATTTTTACTCCACGATGAGGATGGCATTCCACTGGTCCCCAGGGACTGTTTTCATGTTCAGGTGCCAAGCAGTTCAGAAAGAAGCTGCTGCACCAAACATCATGTGCTCTTTCCAGGACCTGCATTTATTCTCCCTGTTCCTAGCAAAATCACTGACACAAAAGGCAGATTCTGGCCTCTGAAGACACTGATAAGTGTAGAAGACGTCTCGGCTTTCAAAGGAGTACAGAATCCTCAGTACTGTGTGTCTAAACAAATGATGGAAATCAGGGGAGGAAAAACGGGCTTATATTTATGTTGCAGGATCATGAGTTGGGAAAACTGCACCTTTGAAGAACAGCAGTGGCACAATCGTACTGATTGACCTCAGCCACGTCACTTTGGTCTATGTTTTCCCCATTAATTTAGTTCTTCAAGCCAAAACTGGATGCTGACTGCCAGGTTTCAGGAAGTTTTATTACAAGAATTGTGCAGATATTAATTGATTCTCAAAACCCTGTGTGACACCAGGGCAAAGCCCTTCTTATCTCCAGTTCACCAGGGAGTAAAATGTGAGAGGACATGGCCATGGGCCAAAAATCAAGTAAGCAAAAGAGAAGGACATGAAAGTGGAATAATTCAGCTCCCCCTCCCATATTTCTACCACCAAATGTAATGGTCCCTCAGAGGTCACTCTTATTTCCAAAAACTAATACAACTTAAATTTCCAAAAATTTAAATCTCTTTTTAGATAGCACTGTTTCCTCTTCCCTGTACTGGGATCTTATGAGAGTGAGAAAATAACTGCGGTCAGAGTCTCCCTCTTTTTTGACTGAGGAATGGCTGTAATTCAAGAAGGCAGAGGGAAGCAAAACCACAAAATGTGTTATGCACCATGATCCGCAAGGAATGAAAATAAGTGTATTACACTGCCTGTCATTGAGTATTTAATGATACCACTGCCAAGACGGATTTCTCTACAGCAAATGCAGATGTAAATTTCGTGGTTGCAGAAATAATGAAATTTTTTATGTTTTTTAATTCCTTACTGGTTATGTTTAAGTATGTAACAGAAATTAAGGTACACATTTCTAAAGGACTCATACAGAGGAACTGCTCTGAAATAATTTGAAGTGGGGCCACAATGTCTTTATTTTGTATTTGAGGCATCTTCCCAGTCAATGAACCTCTCTGAAAGATTAATGTAGTTTGAACTTTTATTGTGGAATATCATTCGTGCACTGTCACACTTCGCACAAATGGTGCTTCAGTCACAGTTCGGTTGCACTCCAGCATATTATTTCCAAGGCATTTAAGAGTTTAGAGAATTATTGAAGGGCACACTGTACTCATTTGGTAATAAGGCAGAGTGCACTTTCAGTCTCCATATGATTTCAACAAATGGAATCAATGTTAATTTCATTGAATGTAGGAAAATAGTTGTGATAATAACCCCAGTGAAATATTCCACTAGAGAAAAGAGATAGAATATAGTGTTATAGTGTTTTATATTATCTCCACCAAGGATTCCAGAAGACATACAGAAATGGATGGAAAAAATAAATCCTAATCATTTCTGCAAAAACATACTCATTTGTGAATCAAAATCACTAATTCTCCCAATCTTTACACTTCGATTTTACGAATGTACTGCAGAAGAAAGAATTAAAGAAATCAGCTGAGATTCACATCCTATTTTCGCCAACGAAAACCAGCTTTAAGGCAGTCTAGATGTTTCAATTTAACATTACTGTTTGTGCAAAGACATGTTATACATGTTATATGTGTAAACACTTCCCAAAAGCCATGATTTGTTAGCACTGCCTTCACATGTTATAGCCAATTAGTCAATAATTAATCAAATAATTAAAAATATAATTATGTAACAACATTGTCTTTTTAAAATTAAGGACTCATTCACAAGCAGATTCCTCTTTCTATTGTGTGTTTCTTTGCTGCTACAGTTTAAGTGCATAAACCATGGTTGCTTTTTCGCTCCTTCTGAATTAAAACAGGATCCTGTTAATATATGGACAAGTGTTTATTAATATGCTGTCACCACCAAAAGCACAAATATGCAACTAAATACTTATGTGGCTCCCACCAGATGCAAATATATCTGTAAGAACCATCACTGATGTGTTGGAGACCTCTAGAGCTGTAGCTCTTCTCATGAAACTACACTTGCTGATATTACCAATTATTAGGGCTACAGTTCAGGTATACAATATCAAGCTTTAATTTAAAAACCAAACAAACAAACCAACAAAACAAAACACCAAATAACTGAGAGGTCCCTTGCAGAATTATCAAAATATCTCCTACATACAATCATAAAGTGTATAACACCTCAGAAATCACCATGTTTTAGGTATCTTTAGACACTTGATGCAGAGGGATACCAGCTGTTAGAAAGGCCTTGATGCCACACAGGGGATGTAAGACCACTGTTGAAAGGGAGAGGTGTCAGTGGTGTGTACTAGCACATGGAAAAATTACTTTTTCTACATAAGACAAAACATTACATCTAGAAGACAATCGAAATCAGGAATTCAAAGTGGCTTTAACCACATGTTAGCTGGCTTCCACCTATCTATACCAAGCCAGCCTGAATTAAACCTCAGTGATAAATGTATCCTAATGTTGGAGAGTTAAGTATTGAAGATACTTGTAAGAGTATCACAAGAAAAGAGATCAAACTATGGTTTATGAAGACAAGCATGCAATTCTTGTCATGCATAACTTGAAACTCTAAACTAAATGCATCCAATACTCTATCAGAAAGATTCATTTTGTTATATGGATGTTTTTCCAAGAAAACTCTCAACCATAATTGGTACCAAGATGTGGGTTTGGCAGGTGTATAGAAAACTTCAATTTTTGTCTCTTAATAAGTGGTACTAGAGATGGGAAACATTTTTGCCTTCATACAGGACCCAGATGGCGAACTGTGAAAGCTTAATTTCAAGAGCATTCGGGCTGACAGCTCTACAAGCAGCAAGCTGAATTTAACTTATGTGATTATGACACATACACAGGACTCTTCAACCAAGTGGTCCAACACTCTACCTATTAGAGGCATGCCTATGAGTTCTGTGAATGCTGCACAAAAGCCTTTAGTGTGCAGATCAGGTCTGGATTATGACACCAGAACCCAGGTGTGCACATGCACACAACATACTTCCATGAGTTACCTTGTCAACCAGGACATTAATTCTATTTCTGCTTTGGCAAGGGGTACCAAAGAGTTTCTACAGTCTCATAGGCAGGACCACTTTTACTCTGTACTTCACCTATGGGCTTCACTCATGTGTGTTATGCCTTACTCAACTTCATGCTGGCACACCACCTACTGACAGCCCAGAGTTGTTTTCTGTATCAAGTGTTTCTTAAAATCCTGTCCTTATGTGAGCCCACGAGCTCTGATACTGAGATGTCTTGCCGTGCAGTCGGTGCAGCAGCGTTTGTCACAACTATGAGAAGACAAGGAACTGAGAAAAAGGTTCTTTGGGCTCTCGGTGGTATATTGGTAAAAAATAGTAAGCTCTCCTGTTCAGCGTTTCAAGCCAGTCAGTGAAAAACAAATTGTCTCCCAGCCAAATGAGAAGCAAGCAGTCAGACAGCTTATCACTAAATGGTTAATGAAACTCTAGTATCCTGAGAATTTATTTCATCCATGCACAAAGTTAGCAAAAGGAGTAATAATTGTATAGTGCTATCCCATCCTCTGTCAGCCAACTCCTTGTTTCCCAGGTGCCAAGGTCAATTCTAGTTTATTTCGATTCCACTTTATTTTAAGGTGTTTGTGTGTATTAGTGGTTGCAGATTTGCAAGCAGATTGTAGTGCACAAAGTAGGTATGCATTAAAGCACCATCTTTTTTTTTTTCTGATTTTTAGTTATATACCACTGCTGCACAGCTCAATAAGATTGAAATTCTGTCCCTATTTTCCATAATGTTTGATGTTCTTTTCCATGTGTTTTACTTTGACACTCCATAAGTAGCACCCATGAACCTCACATGATATTCTAACTAAAAGGAAATTACAGCACAAGAGTTGATTCCGCTAGTGAAATTAAGAGTGTCTAGAGAGAACTGCCTGCAGCTAATGACCCTCATTTCTCCAAGTTACAACTGTCTGTATATTAAGTGAACCAAACCTTCCTGAACTTAGTAATGCTGGGATTTGACAGATATACTACCTCATCCTGCCATCTTTGACATTATTTGGTGTACCCTGCTCCACTGACTTTGCCATCTTCAGCAACCCAGTGGTAGCTACTTGTCCCCCTCTCTTCCTGCCCTCCCATAACACCTCTGTTTGGTCTGACCTGCCCAGATCTCAGCCCATCTGTTTTACCTTGACTCATAAAACTTCCTTAAAAACCCTATTTCTGGAACCTCTGGTGCTAGGAAGATACCAGTGATATAAGAGAAGGGAGAGGCTGTTACATGTCTGACTGACCTGAAGAGCTATGTGACCATCCTCGTTTTCCTCTGCTCACAACATGAAGGGTACACAGTCACACCAGTGGAACTGGTGTTCCTCAGTGAAAAGGTCATCACTTGCTTGGCCCTGTTAGACACTAAATAGCCATTTAGGGTAATAAATGAGGGGATATTTGCTATAGAAGTCTCTAGTGTTTCAGCCTCTTCAAGAGACTAGTGTATAGAAGCCTCTGGTGTCTCTAATCACCACTAGGGTCAATTGGAAAGCAGATTAAGGCTGGTCTGATCCAATTAGAGGGGATCTGAGGAGGAAAAAGGAAAAAAACACCCCTGTAGATTAACCTTTAACACGTTCTTATACACAAGTCTGAGGAATTTATACACATCCTGCATAACTGTATAATTATGCATGCATATTATTATGTGCAGTCTTAGCAGGCCCACTGCTGCAAGGGGCTCTGTCCTACTAACATTTCCCTGTTTGGTGCATGTTCATCAGTTCACACGTCACAGGATCCACTGAGCCATCCAACTCCCACTGCAGCTGCATCCAGTCTTGAGGAGTGTCATTAACCTCTATATCCAGGAGAAAAACACAACGATGCCTTCATTTGCCCAGGTGGGAGCTGAAACATGAAAGGTTTGATGACCTCCCCAAGTCACCCAGGTACAACAGGGAACAGAGCCCTGGGATCACCAACCAAACATTACTACTCACAACAACCTGCTTTTCCACCTGGAGAGAGAAGAAGCAGTAAGAGTTAATCCTAAAGTAATACCACAAAGACCATCAGCAAACAGGCCCAGTTTTTTGTTGGGCAAAGGTGTTGATATTTGTAGAAAAAGCACTCTCTTTACTTCAGTTTTAAGTGTTACTGATGAAATTTCATGAAATCAAACCATAACACTTCAACTAATGAAGATCCAGCAGATGTTGAATCTGCGATATTTTATAGCATTGTTTTATATGGGAAAGAATCCAGTTTTGCTAAAATATTAATGAAAAAATGTTCATTTCACTTCTGGATTCACAGAATGCCTACATTCAATAGTTTGTTCCTGTTTTCAGTTCCCACTGTTGCTTCTTCATCTTACTAGTGAGATAGCAATAGGCATAAACAAAGAACTAGTAGGCTTCGTGCGCTGAACTGTGAGATGTATACTGTGAAGAGAACAACATAGAGGATGATGTGAACATATTTTTTCCTCTACCAGTGTACCCTGGAAGCCTGACCATTTGATGCCAAATTGAATTCAGACCCCTTGAATTTCCTTTTGATTATGTCCATGTAAGATGGACAGAAGTCAAAGGAGACTTTCCAAATTTTGAGCTTGCGAATGCAATGCAAATCTCATTTTGAACAAAATGCCCAAGAGTGTATTTCTTTGAGTAAGGCATCTTGGAGGTTTTCATATAATGACTATGTTTGATTTACTATGGAAAAATAAAATAAATAAAAAGCAAAACAAAACAACAAAACAAACAAAAAACTACCCAAGTATATCACTATGAAATTCAACCTAAGTCACTGGATCGCAACCATCTAGCCTGCTGCAAATCCTTGCCACTTGAGACATTTCTAAAGGCTGAGACTGAATTCTCTTTTCTGCCTGACTGTCAGGAAAAGATCTCTTTTCTGTCCCCACAGGAGAAACCTCAACTTCTGTCATCTCCATAACACGCAATCCTGTGCCTGTTTTTTCTGAATCACTCTGCTATACATGCCTCTCTGCTGTTATACATCTGTTGTGGCACAAGCTCGTATCCCCACTGTCATTCTCTGAGTCAGTATTTGTACTTCTGTCTCATATTGTGATGAAAACATCTCTAGTGGCACTACACTTTAATTGGTATCAAAATATTTGGTAGCATAGTCAGTAACACCCACAACTTTCATTTACTGCTTCTCTCTCTATGGAATATTGGTATCGTCATCCACGTTTACATGGCATTATTCTACCCCTATTTTTTATTTCAGTGACAGGACTCCTAGCTTTGAGTAGTTCGTTCTAGTAATACATGTCAGCCCCTTCCAGGGAAGTGTCTAGAGACCTGAGAAAGGTATTTAATCCCGCTACAAGCATCAGTAGACTTTACCCCAACATCTCCAGTTGCACTTGCCACCAGGGTCCATGAGTCTGACATGAGGCCAGAAAGGATCAGAAGACAAAGGCATTCCTCAAATTACTGTAGGTTTGTTTTCATGGTCAGCATCGCTGTCCATACACCAAGCAGACTTCTGTTGGAACAGTCCCATGAGGGAAATAATGCTAACCATGACTGTGTTTCCGGTGTACTACATGCTGCTAGAGTGTTAAAGTGTTGTCCTGGTTCCCCAGACACAGACCGCTGGGCCAGCCATGCAGGCAGGCCATGAGTAGCCCCCAGTCAGCTGAGAGATCCAATCAAGGCAGCTGACTCACAGGTGTGTCCCATACCACTTAATCATGCTCATTATAAAAGGAGGGAGTTCACTAAGGGTAGAGTTCCTCCTCTTCTTGGTGTTCCTCCCCTGTGGTCTTCTGTTCCTGCTGTCAACATCGAGGACTGGGCTGGATAGCACTTTCCATGCTTTATGTTGATTGTTGTATCAGTTTTGTTATTCTACTCCAATTTCTACTCCAATTTCTACTCCAATTTCTACTCCAATTTTCTACTTCAGTTCACGGACCTTCTGCCTTTTACCCCAATTCTACCTCTCAGCTGGGGACAGAGCATCGGGTGGTAGACTAACTGCTATTGTTTAGCCCTGCATACTGGATAAACGTAGATAAGCGTTTACTGCTGTAGCAGTTTGAAATTTAACTTTTATATTTATTGCATAGGATACGGTTGCTGAACTGCAATAGGGTATGGTTGCACTGGGGGGGTGGAGGGGAGTCTGTAAACAGATGATTGTCTATTTGGGAAGGTCCAGGTAACAAGAAGTTCTCTCTGAACTAACACACATAGAATTTCTCTCTCCTACATACAAATTCATTCACATCCACCAAGTCAACTGATCTTTCAGCAAATCATTTAAAATGGGGTCTACAAGAGGAAAGAATATTTGCTTTTGCTTGGAAACAAATTCCATGTATTTTGGAATAAAATGGATACAGAGCACTATGAAAAAGATCAGTACATCTCTTCTGGGTTCTAAATTAAAATATTTTTTGAGATGTCTTCTATATTGTATGTCTCAATAACAGTGGGGTTAGTTTCCTCTAATTTCACAATTAATTCCTCTGGTTTTTTGAGACTAAGATCAACAGTGTGGAAGGGCAGCACTTTCTGAAAAAGCAAGTTGGATCACAAATTTGGCTACATTAAGATGGGACCTAACTGTATTTATTACCAGCATAGTTAAGGGACGCAGACCTTTACCTAAGCCTCTCCTTTGCCCCACTCACCCTTCCAGTCACCCGTGGGCCAGACCCAGAGCTGCAGTGGGGAGGAACTTGTAGTGTAACTGCCATTGTGGCAGGGAAATCAGCTCTCCCTGGGAAGGGGCAGGAGCCAGGCTGCCCTCCCTGCTCCCAGTGCTGGATCAGGCATAACACAGTCCAAAACCAGAGTAAACACACACAGACTAAACCTTGACCACTTTTCAGGAAACACTTTTTTTGTGCCTCCCACTCATTCCTCGCTTATGTGGATGTTCTTCCAATATGTGTTGCCATGAGAAACAGTAGAATAAGTAATGCAAACAACACACTTAGAGGGAAGGGATGCCATCCAAAGGGACCTTGACAAGCTTGAGAAGTGGGCCCATGCAAACCACATGAAGTTCAACAAGGCCAAGTGCAAGATCCTGCACATGGGTCAAGGCAATCCAAAGCATGAGTACAGGCTGGGAGAACTGATAGAGAGCAGCTCTGAGGAGAAGGACTTAGGAGTGCTGGTTGATGAGAAGCTCAACACGAGCCAGTGATGTGCTCTTGTAGCCCAGAAAGCCAACTGTATCCTGGGCTGCATCAAAAGAAGTGTGACCAGCAGGTCGAGGGAGGTGATTCTCCCCCTCTACTCTGCTATTGTGAGACCCCATCTGGAGTACTGTGTTCAGCTCTGGAGCCCCCAGCATAAGAAGGATATTGAGCTGTTGGAGCGAGTCCAGAGGAGGGCCACGAAGATGTTCATAGGACTGAGAACCTTTGCTATGAAGACCGGCTGAGGGAGTTGAGGTTGTTCAGCCTGAAGAAGAGGAGGCTCTGGGAGGACTTTATAGCACCTTCCAGTATCTGAAGGGGGCCACAAGAAACCTGGAGAGGGACTTTTTACACGGGTATGTAGTGATAAGACAAGGGGTAATGGTTTTAAACTGAAAGAGGGTAGATTTAGATTAGACGTTAGGACAAAATTGTTTATTGTGAGAATGGTGAGGCACTGGAACAAGTTTCCCAGAGAAGCTGTGGCTGCCCCCTCCCTGGAAGTGTTCAAGGCCAGGCTGGATGGGGCCTTGAGCAACCTGGTCTAGTGGGAGGTGTCCCTGCCCACGGCTGCGGGTTGTAACTAGATGATCATTGAGGTCCCTTCAAACCCAAAGCATTCTATGAAGAAGAGGGGGTTTGCTCACATTCCTATATTTTAAAGGCAACTAGTGGTAAGGGGTCTCCAGAGTCATCAGGTGAAGAGCTGTTGCAGAAGACTTAGTGGTGTGCTGTGCAGGTCTGAGAGCAGAACATCAGCCTCAGTGACTGCTTATACAAACTAAACCTGCAGTCTCCTGGGCAATACCTGGGGCTTGTACACAAACGCTGCTCTGCAGGTTGGAACAAAAGGGATGGCCCTTGCTCTGTAACCAAAGCATGACCTAGAATCACAGAATTCCCTAGGTTGGAAAAGACCTTTAGGATCATTGAGTCCAACTGTTAATCTAACACTGACAGTCCTTGACTATACCATATCCCTGAGTACTATGTCAACACAACTCTTAAACACCTCCAGGGATGGGGACTTCACCACAGCCCTGGGCAGCTTCTTTCAATGGTTGAGAACCCTTTCAGTGAAAAAATTCTCCCTCATATCCAATCTAAACCTCCCCTGGTGCAACTTGAGGCCATTATGTCTTGTCATATCATTTGTTACTTGGTTAAAAAGACTCATCCCCACCTCTCTACACCCTCCTTTCAGGTAATTGTAGAGAGCGATAAGGTCTCCCCTCAGCCTCCTCTTCTCCAGACTAAACACTCCCAGTTCCCTCAGCCGCTCCTCATCAGACTTGTGCTCCAGACCCTTCACCAGCTTCATTGCCCTTCTCTGGACACACTCCAGCAGCTCAATGTCTTTTTTGTAGTGACGGGCCCAAAACTGAACACAGTACTCGAGGTGCAGCCTCACCAGTGCTGAGTACCGGGGTAAGACCACTTTCCTGGTCCGGCTGGCCACATTATTCCTGAAACAAGCCAGGACTCCACTGGCCTTCTTGGCCACTTGGGCACACTGCTGGCTCATGTTCAGCTGGCTGTCAGTCATCACCCCCAGATCCCTCTTTGCCTGACAGCAGGGCACACAGAAGAGGGCACTTATTTGCGAAGAGCCTGGGCTAAATTCTGATTTCAGTTACGCTGGGATCCTCTGAATTCAGGAAAAAAATAAGGTTAAGTTAGCCTGTGCTTGTGTTGCTGTCAGGTAGATCGGATCAGGACTCCTGTCACTCAAGCAGGTGCTACGTAGAGCATAAACATGCAGATAATTACACACGAACATACAGCCCTCTGCATCAATTCCATTTCATGGGTCATTAAGATTGTCTGTAGCGCCGTATATGTAGTTATGAATAAATGAAGTGTAAAAAAAAAAAAAAAGCAGTCTTTAGTTAGAGACAAAAATTCATGTGCATAGGAAGTTCTTCTTTTAAAAAAGGAGCAAAAGATGGGGAGTCGTCTACTCCCCGCCTCTCTCTCTCCCTCCCTCCCTCCCTCCCAACGGCACGTCCATGCTGCCATCTAGTGCGCCCGTCCTGCCGCACAGCCCCGCGCCGCCTGCCTCCTGCTACGGACGCCCTCTCCCTCTGCAATAACAATAGGCGCGGATGTAGCACATTAACCCATTTTTAAAAGTGCAGATGCTTTCTTTTGCAAAGCCCTGATTGGTAAGGGGCGCGATTCTACAAAGTCTCAATTTTCATTAAAAAAAAAAAAAGCCCAAACATCCTTAATCCTCAGAGCTGCAGAGAGGGTGCAAAAAAAGCCTTGGAAGTGCACTATAGCATATCCAAATGGCTGGAGAAAATGAGCAAGAAACAAAATGGTTGCTTTTAAATCCTCAGGGAATCCGAGTCCAGTTCAAAGTGGGACTTTGTTAACTACAATTTCATATTGAGTATTACCAGGACTGAACGGATGGAAGAGTACAATGATGACAATATACCATGTGTATAAGAGCAAAAGAAAGGAGCAAAGTGTGCAGTAGAGGAAGCAGCTTTGCCCCAAAGAAAATGCCAACTTACTTGCTTAAGGATCTCATACTCTATGCTTATCAATGCTGGAGCAAGGTGAGAAGTCCAGACATTACAGAACTAGATTCCCCTCTGTGAAAGGGACTGTTAATCTCACGTGCCTGGAGCTAAGGTCCCAAAGAGTGAGCAGCTCAAGCCCAGAAACCAAAAACAGTTTCCCTGTCTGAGTGCTGACCAAGCCAGTATTTTACAGGATGGCCCAGCTAGAAGCACTGTACGATTTTGATGGGTGTCCAGTTTGCTGAACAGCTCTCCCCTCAGCAGGGGAGAAATTTGGTTCTCAGTTTGTCATTTTGATACCTCACACAGTAACTTAGCATTTTCTTTGTATAAACAGCTACTTTCATCCATTTTATATTCTTTAATAATGCTCAGGTTTAGAGTGGAGGCCTCCGGTTATCACAGAATCACACAGAATCACAAAAGAGCCCTGGCTGGAAAAGACCTCCAAGATCATCAAGCCCAACCAGTAACCTAACACTGCCAATTCACCACTACACCATGTCCCTCAGCACCACATCTACACATTTCTTAAATGCTGGGACTCAGTTATGTTGTAGGACAGTCCTAGCTGTACTACACTCTACTACAGGAAAAATAAGAGGGAAGAAACTCCTGTACGGAGGTCAGTAGCAGTCATTTCTGAAGAAAAGCTGGTGTAAGGAACAATTACTAATAACCAAATGGTTTCTTCAGAGGTGTAAGTGTTTCCCTCACCAGATTTAAGGGTCAGCATCTGAAAGGTATGAGGGAGATGCATTCTTGCCAAGATAGCACACTAATATTAGAAAAGACTACCTCACAAAACAGTGACCGCTTTGAAGTAATACTGTGGCACTGCAGACTGCTACTAACAATTAATATACGGCTCATAAGAGTTCAGCCTTAGAAAAGGGAGACCACACTACTCATGGACATAATAAAACCATTTTTACAAGTTTTATTTCTATCGAATAAAGTTTCCTACTAATAGCAGTGGAAGATGTTGATCAGCTTGCAGACTTCTTCTTTAAAATCAGCTTGAGGACAACACTGCAATCACAACAGCATTATGTGGGGGCATTTTTGTCAGCATTGACAATTTTTATCCTGTACAAATGGTGGTGTTTAACAAAGACATATGTTTACACAGATGGAGGAGGGAGGTTGTAGTAATGGTGTGATTGAAAGTAAATTGGATTGGTTGAGTAGCTGATGCCAGCTGCCGTTTCAATCTAGGAGTAGGTGGGTACTCGAGATGGGCTATAGTCGCCGGTATCACATATTGAAAGTTTGCTGGGTACCTGCAAACTTCATCCATTTACGTGGTCCCAAAATCACCACACAGCAGCTGCCATAGGCCCCACAGGTGCATTAGATACAGCTTTTGCTGCTGCTCTGTTTGGCTAAGTGAGGAGGTTGCTTCCCAAGGAAGCTTTTCACAAGCCCCCACATGCAGAGAGCTGGCTTGGGGCTCAGGATTCAATGGGGCGCTGGGCTTTGGGTGTTCCCATCCTCAAGGAAGCAAACAAAATGTTCACTGGCAACATTTAAGCACAAAGCTTTTTAGAGGTGGGTACACACCACGTAGGCCAGGTTTGAGTATCCTTACAGCTCTCCAAATGGAGAATATGTTTAAAGACATCCCCTCTCTATCCTCCCCCTGTGGTGCTTGATTATCCAACAAACCCAACACAAAGAAGACCACAGCGCTGTTTAGCCAGAATAGTAGGACATCGATCTTACAGAAGAAACACCGCTCTTGGAGCACTTACACTTTGCCTGGTCAAAGAGGAGCTTCTGAAGACAAAAGCCCATTTTCAGGATTTGGGCTTTAATGAGCTATCAGCATTAGAAAATTCAAGTACTGTAGAGACACACCTGCAGTCCCTACCTTTTTTCACTTAATGCTATTCTGGCATGAGCAAAGGGTCCTCTCCTTCCCGCACCCATCTGGCCCTGTTGCAATCTGGTGGTGATGGTGTCAGGACAAGGGGCAGAAAAGGACCAGGGATGGCTGGTCTATGTTAGAGCTTTCACTTCATTTTGTGGTATTATTTTTTTTCTTCTCTTCTTCCTACTCCAATTAATTTAAATGATGCAAGGAACTTTTACACATTAAGGGTCTTCACAAGTAATAGTCAGGTCTAGCTCTTACTGTAGTTTACCAGTTGTCAGTCCTCTCTACAGAGAGGTCAGCGTCATGTTTCTTTATCATAGAGTCATAGAATCATAGAATGGTTTGGGTTGGAAGGGACCTCAAAGATCATCTAGTTCCAAACCCCCTGTCATGGCAGAGACACCTCTGCTCAAGGCTCCATCCAACCTGGCTTTGAACACTTCCAGGAATGGAGCATCCACAACTTCCTTGGGCAACATGTTCCAGTGCATCACCACCCTCAGGGTAAAGAACTTCTTCCTTTTATCTAGTCTAA
The DNA here is from genome assembly GCA_028020825.1 of Podargus strigoides. NCBI lineage: Eukaryota > Metazoa > Chordata > Aves > Caprimulgiformes > Podargidae > Podargus > Podargus strigoides. The sequence continues at coordinate 36,703,982 of CM051620.1, read as the reverse complement.
ACCTACCCTCTCTCAGCTTCCACCCATTATCCCTTGTCCTATCATTACCGTCCCTTGTTAAAAGTCCCTCCCCAGCTTTCTTGTAGGCCCCTTCAGGTACTGGAAGGCCACTATGAGGTCTCCCTGGAGCCTTCTCTTTTCCAGGCCGAACAAACCTCTCTCAGCCTGTCCTCATAAGAGAGGTGTTCCAACCCTCTGACCGTCTTGGTAGCCCTCCTCTGGACTCACTCCAACAGCTCCATATCTTTCTAATGTTGGGGGCTCCAGAGCTGGACAAGGTATTCCAGGTGGGGTCTCATGAGGGCAGAGTAGAGGGGCAGAATCACCTTCCTCGGCCTGCTGGTCACACATCTTTTGATGCATCCCAAGACATGGTTGGCTTTCTGGGCTGCAAGCACACACTGTTGGCTCATATTTATCTTATCATCCACCAACACACCCAAGTCCTCCTCCCCAGGACTGTTCTCGATATACTCATTGCCCAGTCTGTACCTGTGCTTGGGATTCCCTTGACCCAGGTACATTATCTTGTATATTATGAAGTGGTGGAAGACACAGAAAAGGCAGAGGTACTGAATACCTTCTTTGCCTCGGTCTTCGCTACTAAACTGGTCTCTTGTGAATCCCAAACCATGGAGGCAAGAGGGAAGGTCTGGAGAGACAAAGACTTTCCCTGGATAGAGGAAGACTGCGTTAGAGACCACTTGGCCAAACTGGGCATCCATAAGTCCATGGGCCCTGATGGGATGCACCCGTGAGTGCTGAGAGAGCTGGCAGATGTTATTGCTGGGCCACTCTCCATCATCTTTGAAAAGTTGTGGAGAACAGGAGAGGTGCCTGAAGTCTGGAGGAAGGCCAACATCACTCCAGCCTACAAAAAGGGCAAGAAGGAAGATCCAGGAAACTACAGGCCAGTTAGTCTCACCTCCATCCCTGGGAAAGTGATGAAGTGACTCATTCTGGAGGTCATCTCCAAACATATTGAAGAACAGAAAGTTATTGGGAGTGGTCAACAAGATTTACCAAAGGTAAATCATGCTTGACCCAATCTGCTAGCCTTCTATGATGTTATAACTGGTTGGCTGGATGTGGGGAGAGCTGCAGATGTCATCTACCTTGACTTCAGCAAGGCTTTTGACACTGTCTCCCGTAACATCCTCATTAGGAAACTCAGGAAGTGTGGGTTAGATGAGGGGACGGTGAGGTGGATTGAGAGCTGGCTGTGTGACAGATCACAGAAGGTTGTGATCAGTGGAGCAGAGTCGAGTTGGAGGCCTGTAACCAGTGGTGTCCCCCAGGGGTCAATACTCAGTCCAGCCTTGTTCAACATATTCATCAATGACCTGGATGAGGGTACAGAGTTACAATTTTTAAAAGTTCTAAAGCTATTTTTAGTGGTTTTCCCTTATAACTACCATTTCTTTTTCTAATTTATAGATTCTTGATTGAATTGCACCTATTTAGCTATAGCACTAGCGATACCTGTGTCAGGGTTCATTATACTGAGGACGGTGTGTATATATATATATATGTACATGGAAGGCTAAAGAAAAAAAACGAGCATAATATGACCTTCTCAGCTTCTCTGGCCAGACACAGATATAAACTGCAAACATAATATTAAAGAGGTGTCTTGGTTTCCCAGGAACAGAACCATAGCCCAGCCATGGCAGGCAGGCCATGAGTAGACCCGAGTCAGCTGGGAGATCCAACCAAGGCAGCTGCCCCAAGCTGACTCACAGGTGTATCCCATACCATTTCATCATGCTCATTATAAAAGGAGGGAGTTCACTAAACATGGAGAGTTCTTCTCTGGGGACTTTTCCCTTTTGGTCTTCTGCTCCTGCTGCTGAGCCTAAGGATGAGGCTGAATAGAACCTTGTATACTTCATGTTGGTAATTGTATTAGTTTTGTTATTTTGTTAAATCTGTTTCTACTTCAACTCACAGGGCTTCTCACTTTTTTTTCACTGATTGCCCTCCTCAGCTGAGGAGGGGATCATCAGGTGGTAGAATAACTGCTACAGTTTAGCCCCAGGTACAGGTTAAAGGTAGAAAAGCGGTCACGACTTTTGAGACATCTCAGGTGAAGATCTAGCCATCACCAGCTTTCATTTATAGGGCCCTAGCTTCAAAATGGGTAACATGAACCTCTTCAATAATAAGCACTGTAAAGTTATGTTTCAAGAACCTGTTTTCACAGTGAAGGCTTGTATGCAAAAGCAGTATTTATTTTTTTCTTAGAACAAAACCTTGCAGGATGGCAGAGAGCATTTTCAATGCTGAAACTACTACAGTGAAAAAGAATTCAAAACCAGTAATTATTTACTTCGTCTTTGCTTATTCTGATGAAGGGTCCAGATATAACTTCATTTAAATAGCAGGAGTAGCCTTTGAGCACATGCAATTTACTGTTACAAAGAGCAATGTGTTTTATACACCAGAACATCTACACATATGGAGAAACAAAACCAGCTACATTGACTATAATAATAAGATTGCTTCAGCAGCCTAAATGACAGAGTTAATGCTCAACTATGTTAAATGGCTGCTATTTACCTATTATAGTGGGTGATATATCTTCATTGTTTCAGTAATGCAGCCAACAATCGAGAGCTAAGTAGTAGCCACTCTTCACCTTCAGTAAGCTTTACAGGTATTTTATATGCAAAGAAATAGACTCCTTAAAATATGCCATTTACTACATCCCACTGAATTACAGTGTATAAACAATAATGGTTATTTGCTAAAACGTTACGGCACCTATTTGTTGTAGCAAAGGAGGTAAAGCCATGAAAACCAAGGACAGCGTATAAGCTTTTAGTTTTGTTACCAAGATAATGAACGTGAATGGCTTTGTCAATATTAAACGTGGGACTTCTATATTAACAATATAGGGTTTTATAATCAAAAATCTATTATGGTAGTTTAAGTTTTTATTCAGAAAAAATTTAATCATGCAATAATACAAATTAGATCATCACCTTTAGACAGCCTCATGTAATGTTAAATTAGTACTGTTCCTCTGGCCAGGAAGCACAGCCCTTTGCAAGTGGAAAGCCTGTTTCTCTGGGAACCAGCTTCCCTCACACTCTTCCCAAAACAAGGAATCCCTGTGCTGGATCTTCTACCCGGCCTTCAAAGTTTAATACAAACCAATGCACCCTGAATTCTCCCCCAGTGAAGGATGCAGCTGAGGGAACTGGAGTTTTTCAGTCTGGAAAAGAGAAGGCTGAGGGGAGACCTCATTGCTCTCTACAACTACCTGAAAGGAGGGTGTAGCAAGGTGGGGGTCAGTCTCGCCTCCCAAGTAACAAGTGATAAGACAAGAGGAAATGGCCTCAAGTTGCACCAGGGAAGGTTTAGATTGGATATTAGGAAAAATTTCTTCACTAAAAGGGCTGTGAAGCACTGGAACAGGCTGCCCAGGGCAGTGGTGGAGTCCCCATCCCCGGAGCTATTTAAGAAACATGTAGATGTGGTGCTGAGGGACATGGTTTAGTGGTGACTTGGCAGTGCTGGGTTAATGGTTGGACTTGATGATCTTAGAGGCCTTTTTCAACCAAAATGATTCTATGATTCTATGACAAAGGGGACATTTGTTGTGCTATCATTTTCAACCTGTGATCCAGGGGGAGGAGGGGAGTTAAACTAAAGCATGCTCTTGAAAAGTAACTAAAAAGAAGTATCATATTCTGAGGGACATGGTGTAGTGGTGAATTGCCAGTGTTAAGTTAATGGTTGGACTTGATGATCTCAGCGGTCTTTTCCAACCAAGGCTATTCTGTGATTCTTATCAGCTATATGACAGTGTATATATGGGGAATCTATAAAGGAGATCACACATTCTTAGAGAAGTGTTCAGGGACCAAAAACCACTAATGACATTAATTGCTGGAAAGGGCATAAACCCCACCATTGGGAGTGATGCTTTAACTTATGTCAAAGTAGCAAATGCCTCAGGCATGTCGTGTACATAGCACTGCTGAAATAAATCAGCAAAGCCTTTGAAATAAACCATAACATATACAAAGACAGCTAAATATTTTTTTTTGGGAAACCAACTAGAAAGGATATTTGTTACCAAAAGTTCTTCCTTACCTAGGACTTCAACAAATCAGTAAGGGCTATTTTGAGAAGAAAACTGGCTTTCAACCATGCCTGGCTCACGATGCAATTCTATGTATAACTCAACAAGGAAAGTTGCTCATGACAGGTTTGACCTTTCTACTCCAGGCCAGAAGAGTTCAGACAGTGCAAAGGTTCTCAATGGAGAGCATTTCAGCTGATTTTTGTAATGAAACATGAGCAAAGAATCAGAGACAGCTCCTAACATTCTGTGCTTCCCAGGATTCCTGAGCAATCTGGGTAAACACACTCAGTTGTGCAGCCTGCAAGATGACTCTAGTAGAAAAACACCTTTGTAAAGACCTTATGTTATGGATGTTGGCATTTCTGTGGGATGTTAGCTGTGAACAGTGTGCCAGCTGCTCCCTGCTAGCTCACCATGGGCTCACATGGTAGCTCACTCTCCCCTTTCACCAGCAAACATCCAGAGGGGCAGTTCCCTGCACCAGTGGGATAGCATGCTCACATCCCTGAAGGACCTCAACAAGAAGAAGTAAGAGCATATTTATGCTTAACTTGGTGCTCCTTAGAAATGCTGGTCAGACTAGCGTAAGCACTGCCGGAGTAACTGACCTGAACTGCAGGCACCGGACAAGTACTAAACACTGCTAGAAATTACTTAGCTACAAAGTTCTGTGCAGCCTTCACGTCACGAGGAGATCAAGATGCTGGGAACTTCATCTAGATAGCAGCCTTCAAATACCAACATCATAAACAACAACTTCTACCATGACAACTGGCACAATGGTAAGTGTGCATTTCCTCAGAGATGTTCTTGTATCTCCAGATAACTTTATCTGCTTTAATAGATCTTAATTTATTCCACAGGGTAAGCTGTACCTCTTCCAGCCACTGACAAGCCCAGTGCAACATGCATGTAAATGAACAATACCTCGAAGAAATTTTGAAATAATGTAAATTTTGATGTGGCACATGCATCAGTTCAGACCTTGCTCTCCACATTTTAACCAATATACATACAAAGTACTGCAAATTTAAATCAGTTTTTTTCAACCCTATTCAAAACCTCCATATAAAGCAGGCTTGTCTGCTCTGTGTAAACTACAAGAAATAGGACAACTTCTTTTTGTAACAGCTTTATATTATGCTTTAGAGCAGGAATCTTAACAGCCAGTCTTGCCCCTGAGGGTGATTAGATGCCATACCTCACTGAAGAAGTCTCCAGTGACCCCACCACTCACCCCCTTTCACCAAATAACGCCTTCTCACCTTTTCCTGAAGAATTACAATCAGAATCTGAGGTGGGTTGAGAGGTTATTCTCATCTCCATCTTAATTTATTTTCAAAATCAATTTTATTAAATAGATTAGTTCACATTCTAGGAACTTTTAGGAATATTTAGGGACAGATGAAGAAGCAGGAAAGACTATGTGCTCCAGCCTGCTGAAAAGTGAACACAACAGGGAATGTTGCTGGTAATTTTTGTTAGGTATGTTTTTAAACTCTGCTAGTTGACAGCTGGAGTGTCGTTCACAGGCAAAAAGGAGCACCCACATTTTATTTTACATCACAGGCAGTTACAGGAGTACTTCACACCTGCCAGTTTGCATCTGCCTAGGTATTCAATGTTTTCTTCTGAATTAGCCCCATGCAGTACTCTCCCCACCAGCTTACATGGCCTATGGCAAAACTCAGCAACATCAGCTATTTTTGTACAGAATAAGCCATAGGTGACTGCGGAGTGGGAAAGCTAGAGTAGATTGTATTTCACAGTACTGTAGAATGCTTAGTGTGCTTTGACAGCTCTTCACAGAGGCATAGCTATGAGCCTCAATTTTGCCTCTACCTATCCCATCAGCACTTACTCTTATTACGAAGAAACACGGTAGTGATTATTCTATTGTGCTATAACCCTAGGACAATTCAGCAGCTTAAACCATGATGTATGCAGTGGCTTCCTTGGCAAAAGAGTACTTTGCAACTAGTGCAATGTGATACCAGTGCTCTGTCTCACACTTCGGCTTCTTTGTGAAAGCCTCTAATTTTGCAGTAATTTATTTTTTATCACCTCCTTAGGTGAGAGTAAAAGGGTTTTCTTATCCTTTAATCTGTAAACATAAAAATACAACCATAAAATTGATGACTGTGTGCTGTGTCTTTTTTTTTTTTTCTTTTTCAAAATAAGAGGTTTCTCCAGGAATGTTGATTCTTTTTAATTTCCCTAATGAAATGACATGCACAGCATCTGTGTTTTTGGGTTTGGGGTTTTTTTTTAAAAAAAAGCTAATGTCCAAAAAAACCTCCCCAAGAATGAATTTGAGACGATGCCCTTAAGTAGCTTCTACTTACCTACTTTGTACAAAAACTTTGCTTAAAATGCAAGCATGTTCTAAACATATATGAAAGCCCTGTTGTGATATGCAGCAAAGGTCTTGCTATGATAGGACATTTGCATTCCTCTCTGTTAAATTGATGAAAAATATGTACTTCTAATACCACAAATAGCTTAAAAGAATGTCAGAACATTTTAAAAGGCACCAGCCTTTGTTTAGACATTTAAAAAGGCACCAGTCATGTTTTGTTTAGTTATATTATCCTTTATTATTTTACAATATATTTCAAAAACTTTTACAGATGCCTTAAACTGTTCTACAAGAGCTGCAATACTGTCATAAAAGCACACCTACAGACTGAACGCACAAACAAACTGTAATACCTACTGGTATTGAACCATTAATATCCAAAGGGTGTAGTCTTTTAGTAAACAGCTGTGCAGTAATGCAAATGCAAACAGATGTTAATGCAGAAAAATAAAACTCTGCCTTCATGGCTATAGAACAGAGGACTTTTCAAACACATTTGGTACTGTAAAATTCTAGACAGCAATATGAGTAATATTACATATTTAAAGCAATACATGCCCTGAAAAGCCTGTATTTTCAATCTGTGCGTGTAAACCTGGATCAAAAATAAACTAGAGATATTAAAAAAAAATGAGACATCTAGTCTGCCAACAAGCTTTTGTTTCTTTTTTATCCTAGAATGACAATTAACTTGGGTGGGTGAACTCTGACTTGCATTATTATTTTACATTATCATTTCCTCAGCATTTCTGTAGTATTATGACAGCTTGTGGTTATTTTTTTATTATTATTCCTTGTGCAGAGGCACAGGGGAATAACTCTGATGCTTTTTTTTTTTTCTTCTCTGAGTCTTTAAGTGGTAAATATAGTTAATATAGCAAATACATTACCACAAACAAAGCACTGTATAATGAAGTTTGTAAGTTCTCAGCTGTACTTCTCTGGTATAACAAAGCAGTGGCACTGTAGTTTTCAAGCACTGTGTATTGAATCCTCTCAGGCACACAGTGCTTACTAACAGCTCAGATAGATACCTATTATTCTCTGCCTACAGAAGTTTTGCTTTTATTGTCATTTCTGGTCAAAGAAATTACCAAGACATCTTTAAACCTAAAACTGTCCGTATGTTACAAGGTAAAGCCAATCGTTTGCATATGTTTTTAAGCCTATCCAAGCTGATGTACTTTCATGGGAGTCTCATGAGACATTAGGAGGAAACAGTAATTACATATCAGATTTGTTAGGTAAAAAAATAAAAAGAGTTAAAAGTCAAAATTTATGAGTGTGGCACTGTGGCAAAAGAGGCATTCAGTTCTGCTTTATTCTTCAAGTTTATTAAGTTTCAGTTACCATTAAATATTTGCTAATAGTGAACACCATTTCTTAACCAAATACGGTCTACATCCCTCTATCCTCTGCAGACATTAGACCACAGCTTTTTTTGCTACAGTCTTCCCCGCCAACCTAAACAGCAGTCAGTGGTATCTATTAGTTATATACATTAGTCAGTCACACCCATCATAACAAATATGTTCTAGTTTATTTACTGTACAATGTATGTATACATCTTTGTGTTTATTCAATCCCTTATTTCTTAATCTCAAGCACTCCAATGGTTAAGGGCAGGCTAGGGAAAAAAAAAAAAAATACATAAAAGGGTTCTAAATTTCAAGTCTGTAGTGATTCTAGTTTAACAGCAAAAGGGGAACATCGTGCTCATGCGTGAGCATGGTTGGCAAAAATAAAGGCAAAAAAAGTAGCAGATTATATTTTTTTCTGGAGTCAAAATCTAGAAAATTAAATGAAATAACGTTAGTCCAAAGGGATGCAAATAAAAAGGTCATTTTATTTAATGCACAACTCTAGCTATTAAGAATTTTCTTTCAGAGGCCCTGAGACTTGAGTTAAATGGATTCTCCCTATCATGTGTTTCATGTGAAGTCAAACTTAAAGCTCTATACGCATAAACATTTGGTATATAACAGTGGACCCATTTTTAAAAAGTGAAGCAATAAAATCTACATGAAAAACAAATGAAAGAACTATTTGATTGAAGGCCTCTGTACTTTGACCCCTGCCTTATCAGGCTAAACGTCCAATAAAATGTAAAATGCAGCATACATTTGCACAATTTAAAATTTTGTGATGATTTATTGCAAATTGCACTTGGCAGTTCACCACACCAATGGAAAACTGGCCCCCCTGTTGGTTCATTCACACAGTCTTTTAACACCAAATACAAGTCACCAGTAGAAAGATCTCGATAGAAAGTTTGCTGCTGTGCTGAGCCAGCTTGCTGCACCTTCTGGGTGTGACCCAACACGAGACACTGCTTTGTCTTGTTCCTTAGTAGGGCTTTCATCTTCTGGTAAATATTCAGGTAGATCTGTATTCTGCTCTACTTCCACTGGAGTATCTTGGAACGGAACCAGCATCTGATAAAAAACAATAGATGATTAAAATGATGTCAGATGTTGTAACTTAAAAGAATGAATGAAAGTTACACATATATACACATTCAGGATGACAAACATGCATGTTGTGAGACTCCTCCCCAACTCCCTATACAGTGAGAATACAAATGGAATCTACTCTATATCTGGAACCTACTATGCTTAGAAGATACACAAGAAAAGCTTTGGCTTAACATGGAAGAAAAAATATCAAATAATGAAAGACATAGCCCTTCTACTGTAGTTGTGAAATAAAAACAGTTCAACAACTACAGCCAAAAAAAAAAAAAAAAAGATTCACTGATCCTTTTCATATCATTAAGGAGAGAAACAATTACATTATTTTTGTCCTTTTTCTGAACAATAAGTTCTGTAAAACTGTTCTATGGATATACATCTTGACAGAGGATACCCTTTATTCTTCTTGTACTGTATGTGTAGCACTCCCACTTGCAAAATTTTGCCTGGTATCAGAGTTTATGGGCACAGAGGTGCTGGTTTTAAAGATACAGCCGAGCTAAACCAATTGGTATTTAGGGAGATACATATCCTACCTCCTCGCCACTTTCACTTTTCACAACTTGCTGTGCCTTCATAACTTTGGTTGATGCTATTGCCGTTGCCAATGCCTACAAGTACGCAGAAAAAAACAAGAGCTTAGTGTGACAGAACGCAATAACGTGAGGACCTGAAGGGTTATTGAGGACTTACCTCTGCTTTTAAGTCTGAGCGAATTCGGACCACGCACCTTTGAACAGCCATTTGAAAGGTAAAACTAATAACACCTTTAATTTTCAACAAGGCTTCTTCACAAAGATTCCTTCGAGACTAAAAAAAAAAAACCAAAAACTCCGTAACTAAATTACTTGCATAACATACCATGTGAAAATACTAACAATTAATTGTTAAGGAAATCCCGTATGTCTGAGGGCAGGTGGTTACTCAACAGCATTTTTGTAAAAGAAAACCTAAGACTTATATTTTAGTGCATGAATATTAGACCCTCTTGCCACAAAAAAAATAAAAAAAAAAATTAAAAAAAAAATTGCTTACACTTTAGAAGTCAAAGAAGGATGGAATCAACTGTAAGTAATTAGAGAAAAGTGCTGAAATGCAAAGAATATTTTTCTCCGTATGATCAGCTAAACAGTCCCCTCTGGTTAAGTTCTGATTGACTGAAGTGCTCATTGATGAGTAGTTAGTGTTTAAGTTGCTATTTATGAGACACCTTGCCTCCATACTGACTGAATGCATCAAAGCAGCTGTTACATCTTTCAGCTACTTCATCTGTGGCAGCTCACAGACATCACTGCACAGTATAAACTTAATTCGTATTTCAAAGGGAAAATATTTGGTTGATAAGCCACAGAATGTTATGTTTAAAGCAAGTGACATTGCCTACTGTGCTGTAACATTACACTGACCTGTACTAGTTGCATCTGTTCTACATTATCTTAGAATGTTCTGTTGTTTTTGTTTTTTTTTTCCCTTTTCATATTTGCACAAGATGGTTGTAAAAAAAATGATTAAAATATGCTTGGAGAGACTGCTAGGACAGAAGGGGGGGAAAAAAGATAACACTGTACCAGAAATAAACCGACAACCTCATGCAGGTTCAAAACAATAGTGTATTTAACTGCAATTTTCTGCAAGGTTTTAAATAATAAGCTATTTCAAAGCATATTTATATTAGTTATCAAATAATTACTGCTCAGTACTTGGGACAGTTTCATGCACAATAAATAAATAAAATTCTTTTCATATCTGGAAGAACTAACCAAAGCAGCATGTCTTTTTTTTAGGAGTTTAGCATATATATTGAAACAATTCATTTATGTAAGTTTATGTATTGAAATAATTAACATTTTCAACAGTTAAAAAAATAACTGCTGGATAGGCTACATTTCTCATACACAGGAAATATTAGATGCGAAGAGTATAGGCTGCCTTGCACGAGTGAAAGTCCGATTTACTTTCGGACACAAGAAGCAACACTTTTGCAGATTATAAGCCTAAATAAATAATTTATGCTTACATGGATGTATAGCACTTCTGTGACAGAATTTGGCTTTTTACTCTGAGATCCCAGATTAAGTCACAGGCACTTCAGTTTAATTCAAAATGAGGCTTTCAGGGATCAGATAACTCATGAATCACTTCTTCAAGACAAAATTTACCAAGGTCCATACAGACTCTGGAAAAAGCTGGAAGCTTGGCAGCCACTGGCCTTACTGCACAAACATCTTTTGCAAAGTATGTCTAACTATGTCAATTACGCACAAACCCCAGCAATGCTCACCTAGACATCTTTCTGCATGGTACTCCTGAAGTGTGGGCACGGGGCAGGACAGGTAAAATTTAAGTTATTTTCTTTTACGCCTTGTAGTCTAGCAACCAGTCCTGCTGGACTACTGAATATTGATTACCATACCCTAATAAATACTGCTAAAATGTACTGCTTCATTCTTTCCCTTTTTTTAAAGCTTACAATCAAATTGATAATTGGATCTTAAAATAAAAACATCTGACCCCACACTAAACAACAACCAATCTTTCCCTCTCCCTTCCCAAAATAATCAATATCCACTGTTTGAGGTTTCAAAATCCACAGGCATTTGTAGGACTTGCAATCATTCCTAAAAGGAGCTTCTTGTTTCAAACCTAAATAACAAAACACAGGTAAACTGGGAACACAGTATTTACAGGCCTGCATTTACTTACTATGCCTTTTACCACTCATATGTGCCACCTAATATACTCTGCTAGTTAAGTTGGGAATAAACTGTTGACTGAAACTAAGCTTTTACTGTTCACATCCTTCATCATCCTCCCAGTCCCAACTTAGCCTGACATTTAAAACAGCAATATAGGGATGTTTAACTGTTGGATAGGCACTCAGAGTATCACTAACATTTCTTTCATCGTCTGATAAAATACAGAGCTATGCACACTAGCCAGCTCCAGCACTACAGCAGAGATTTTTCTTTTCTTCAACAATGAGCTAAGAAAACATGCTGGTGTGCTCTAGGCAACTACAGAAGCCTGCAGTTTTGCTCACTGGAGCTGAATATCTACATATCCAACACTTTTTCAGAATACCTTTGCCTCAGAATTTAAGAGAAAAACTCCACAAATCTTGCCGAGTTCTATTTGTCAAAGAACACAAAGAAACATTTTTAAGATAGATTATAGCCAGAATATCTAAACTCACAACGTAGAAGTGGATGAAATTTCTTGCTTGGAGATACCTGTGAGCAAACAAATCAACTACAAGCTTAAAAATAAAACAAACTTAACAGGAGACAACCCATTGGTCTGAATTAAAAACACTTCAGAGTACAAAAGCCAATGGTGTTGGCAAAGCACTGCCTTTCTAGACTGAGGAAGTGCTGGAAGGACAACTGTAAAAAATGTTTACTTTGTATAAAGTGAGCTAGAGCAGCATGTTATTTCTAAAGGAATTAACTATGGTCTTACGAAAACAGTACAACGGGTATGCTCTTCATAAACTGGGCCTGTGGACATGCTTACTTGGCAAAATGTAAAGCAACAAAGCAAAGGATCAGGTTTGATCATTTAAAATGGGTACAAAACTGAAGATACAGAGTCCGGAGGGCACTTGTGGATAACATGCTTAAACAGTCTACATGCTGTTTGGCAGCCGTAAAAAGGCAAACATGGCCCTGGGGTGTTATCTACAGGGGTATGGTAGATAAATCCGTAGAAGTTATTCTGACATTACATAAAGACTCAGTGAGACCTCATTAACTCAAGTGCCATTCTGGTCACTGCAGTAGAAAAGATCTCACAGACAATGAAAAGATGTAGCAAAACCAGCTCAAAGAAAATACAGCATTTCTAAATTAAGAGCAATAAAAAACCCCCACACCACACTGTCTGAAATCTCTCGTAACTAAAAGGAAATTTTTTTTAGCTTAACACAGTGATACCATCACAAGATATCCTTAAGTGAAACTGCTGAAGGTACCTTGTTTATTCCAGTCTTTCTTGAAATAGGAAAAAAAATTAGGAGAGGTGGGAACAGAACAGTTTATTTAGAGTAATTAGTAAGCCATCAAAGAAACTGCCTTAAAACATCTTCTTCAGATATACTGAGTAAGCTCAACTGATGCAAGATTTTACACATATCTCGCGATTCAGAATATGATTCACAGAAATTGCTGACAATTGATGATGCCACACAAACAGCCTGAATATATTAATTTCATGGGTAAAATACATCTCAGCACAGCCTGCCTTCTCTATATAAATGCTGAAAGTTTTCTTACCGAATCATCAAGGCCATCTATATGCAAAACCACTGTCTTGGCACGCTTATTTGTGCTGCCGAGGAAAAACTGCGCTTTCCGTCGACGATAATTCATCTCATTCACATTGTCCACGTCTGACATGTTGGAAGACTGAAGGATATCATAGACTTCAGAAGCTAAAAGTTTAGTCTCTCCTGGTGTAGTGGTCCTTAAAGAAAAAAGGGATTCAGATTTGTAAATACTTGTTTTTACATTAGTACTCCAAACAGCTGCTGCTAATGTCCTTGCAACTGGAATTCTTCATGTGCCACAGAAATACAATTATATAGGCAATACGTAGCAAAAATTTGAAAAGAGGAGAGGAGAAATTAGGTAAAACTATTTCCTTTCTGTCCCGGTTTGAAAGACAGGTGCCTGCTAAGGAAGGCAGGAGCCCCCCTTGGAATGGAAAATACAACCCCCTCCCCTCCGAATTGTTATAAAATTGAAATTAAGGGGCTTTCAGGCAAAGATATGAGGAAATGGGAATAACAGTTTTTACTAATGTATACAACAAAACTATAATACAGAGAAACTGGTTACAGGCCTGACAGAGTCAGGGATACAACCTGGCCCCCTGCCGGGCAGGGTGCTGGTACCAGTCCGATCCAGTGGCAGCTGCAGTTCTCTCCGAAATGGTCCGGTTAAAGCGGTGGTCCGTAGAGAAAAAAAAAGTCTGAACAATCCGATTTCGGTGGCAGCTGCAGTTCTCTTTTAAATGATCCCGTTGAAGCGGTGATCTTGTAGAAAAGAAAACTGGTCCTCCTCCGAAAATCCGGCCGCGGTGCAGTCCTTGTCCTCTCGGATCCCCAGCGGGTAAGGCTGCTCGCGCTGCTCCAAACCGTCAATTCTCCGGCGGGAATGCTTGGCTCCACCCCTCCCCCCTCTGGCCGGAGCATGTCACACAGGGATGGTGAGTCCTGGGGCAAGGCCCTGATGGGCGCATTAACAGAAGAATAGTCCCGGGGGGGGCGGGGCAAGGAACACCGGCGCCAGGCCTCAACGGTTCGTGGTAATAGAATACATTGCAACCCAGGACACTTTCCCACACTCCAATTTTTCTGTTAATCTCTTAATTCTAATATCATTATAAACAAGTCTGTGTTCTCAAACAACACAGTTTACATCAGTTTGACAACTACAAACAAAAGATGGTAGTAGATGCTCAGTACATCACTGTTACTTTGTTCGTGCTGAGCTTTTTTTAAAATGAGAGATCTCTAACTGCTTTGTGATACGTTTCATTTCCCACTTTCCTTGTTACATAGTAAAAATAATTCCTCCATAGCACTGTAGTCTTTCCAAATATTTTCTTCTCCAAAGTTACTGAGCATCAACAGCTAAGCAGTTACAAGCTCAAGAAGTGGATGCATGTAAACCTCATCAGGTTAGACAAAGCCAACTGCAAGGTCTTGCACCCGGGTTGGGGCAACTCCCTGTTATCTATACAGGCTGGGCAATGAAGGGATTGAGAGCAGCCCTGAGGAGAAGGACTTGGGGGTAATGGTGGATGAAAAGCTGGCTGTGAGCCGGCAATATGTACTTGCAGCCCAAAAACCCAACTGTATCCTGGGCTGCCAAGAAGCGTGGCCAGCAGGTCAAGGGAGGTGATTCTCCCCCTCTGCTCCACTCTCACGAGATCCCGTCTGCAGTACTGTGTTCAGCTCTGAGGCCCCCAACATAAGAAGGACATGGACCTGTTGGAGTAAGTCCAGAGGAGGGCCATGGAGATGATCAGAGGGCTGGAGCACCTCTCCTATGAGGACAGGCTGAGGGAGTTGGGGCTGTTCAGCCTGGAGAAGAGAAGGCTCCGGGGGGACCTTATCACAGTATTTCAGTACTTAAAGGGGGTCTAAAGGAAAGATGGGGTCAGTCTTTTTAGCAAGGCCTGTAGAGATAGGACAAGGAGTAATGGTTTTAAACTAAGGGAGGGTAGATTTAGGTTGGATATAAGGAGGAAATTTTTTTAAATAAGAGTGGTGAAGAGCTGGAACAGGTTGCCCAGAGAGGTGGTAGATGCCCCATCCCTGGAAACATTCAAGGTCAGGTTGGATGGGGCTCTGAGCAACCTGATCAAGTTGAAGATGTCCCTGCTCATTGCAGGGGGGTTGGACTAGATGACCTTTAAAAGTCCCTTCCAACTCAAACTATTCTATGATCCCAGATTTTCTTAAAGAATTTCTGATTAGACTAAAATTTATGGTATGAACTACATGACAGCATTTTTTTTAAGACAGAAAAAAAATTTAGATAAGCTGAACATATATTAATTTCTTAGGATTAATTAAAACTAATTTTAATAAGGTACTAATATAAATCTGTTGTCCAAATTCAGCCCTGTTTCAATTATGTGAGTGATTTAAAGTTATGTGCAGAAACAAAATTATTACCGCATCAACATGCAATTAATCTTAAAATGATGAATGACAGCTTTGCTGCTTTGTTTAGCAAACACTAAGTAAGTAACAAGTACCTTTAGATTTATTTTTTTTCCATTTGACTTCCTTAATTACCATACATTGAACATGTTTTCCATCCTACCATATGGACACGAAAGAACACTGAAGCAAGCACGTTAGGAGTCCTCAACTTGTGGGGGTCCCAGCTAGCCGTTTTGGTTTGTTTTGTTCTTTTCTTTTTTTTTTTTTTTTTTTTTTTTTAAATTCACTCCACCTTGATTTGAACAGCACCCTTTTAGAGAGGAAAATGTGAGTTCTTGTGATCATTCAGTACATTGATAGCAGTTAAAGAAAAAAGAGAAAAAAAGTGGGGTAATAAGCAAACAACCAAGACCTAAAATAGCAAAGCATTTCAGCATATGTTACATGTTAAATATGTGCTTACCTTATGCTTTCTTACGGAAAAAAAAAATTACTTATGTTAATTCACAGAAACAACTGCTGGGAATTCACAAAGATTTCACCTTTAACCTTCCATATCTTATTAGATAAAGTAATAGAATAGATGATAAAGCTGTGCAAGCTGATACCTTGAGGTAGTAATAAATTAGCTTGTGCATAAGTGACATCTTATCAAGATACTATGAAATTTACCCACCCATTAATTTTGGCAAATTCTTTCAACAACAACAAAAAACCTGTTGATATTAAGTGATTCGGAATAGAGGTGAGTTTTTTGGGGTTTTTTTTTTTTGGTAAGTTTAAACACAGTTAACTAAGCAAACTTTAAAATGTCACTATCCCACCTACAGCACCCACTATGCTATTGGTAAGAGCTTTTGCTTGAATACAATTGTACTATTGCACCCCAGAGTTAAAAAAAAATATATCAGAAAGACAAATGAGAAATAAAATATGTTTAATATTACCCTTAATATATACATGCATATATATACACACATACACAAAAGAAAGAGAATTCAAAGTCATCAATATGTCAGCAAATATAAAATATGCAAGTGCCTAAAAGTAAAAAAAAAATCAACAGTGATTTTCATACATGTTTTGTGCTCCACAACATTATAGTTGGCATCACTCTTGGAAAACCAATGACCTAAGATTAACTGTGCTATTGAAACAATTTGTGATTTGAAAACACAAATTTAAATCTGCTCTTATTCAATACAAGTATTCGAAGATACTCCTAAAACAAGTCTATACAGGTAAATGTTGGGCGTATGCACACACACTCACTTCAACAAGCTACTCGGATAATTTCCTGTATTTTTCCAAATAGAGAATTACTACTATCTACCACTAAGCTTCAGGTAGTAACTCTAGTTAAACCTCTTACAAGTAAAAAAAACAAAAATCCCAAACACAAGGTTTTAATCTTATAGAAAGAGAATCTGTTGCAAAATAAGTTACTGTGTAATAAGCAGCATGAAACTCAAGACACTACAATGGATAGATATCACATAAGAGTATCCGACTGCAAAACAATTCTCAAATAAAGGTATAAGCCAGTTTTATTCTGCAGTAATGCAATACTACACTTGCAGCAACTCAGTTAAAACAAAGAAAGATACACAAAATTCCACACAAAGCTTCCCACATTTTTTAGTGTACTGGTAAAATGAGTGAATGTAAGTTTTGAATCAATGTATTATTCTTTCATTAAAGTAATTTATACAACAGCTATAAAAAGAATAGAAACCTTAATATTTTCTTATCAGACTAGATATAAGGAAGCATTTTTTTACGATGAGGGTGGTAAAACACTGGCACAGCTTGCCCGGAGATGTGGTAGATGCCCCATCCCTAGAAACATTCAAGGTCAGGTTGGATGGGGCTCTGAGCAACCTGATCTAGTTGGAGACGCCCCTGCTCATTGCAAAGGGGTTGGACTAGATGACCTTTAAAGGTCCCTTCCAACCCAAACTATTCTATGATTCTATGATCCTTAAGGAAAAAAATCTCTATCTGGAAGTAAGTATAATAAACCCTCTTTACTGTAAAACCAAGGTGATGTTCAATGCTGACTCTGTTTCTTTATACACTATATTGGTTTAAAAAACCAACAAACTAACAAAAAACCCACAACGAAACTACATGTAAAATTAAAACATAGTACAATGGACTGTGGTTTTGTTGCCTGAAATGAGAAAAAATTACAACCTTAAGAGAAGTTTCTGAGAGCACTGACACAGGCCCTCCCAGTACCTTCACATCAGCAGTTTTACATATCACTGCTCACAGCTGCCCAACCCAGCCTTCTGCCACCATCAGAGCAGCAGAAGGGAACTCTTGCTCATCTTTCCACCACCCCCACTTACACTCTAGTATAGCACTTTATTCACCACTGAAGGTGCAGGTACATACTATAAAGTTACAATGCAGTTAAGAGATTGCGAACAACCAATCACTGAACAACCTCCCCAGGGATGTGGCAGAGCCCCCATCACTGGAGGTTTTCAAGATGTGTTTGGACAGGGTGCTATATAGTCTCATCTAGGTTTCCTTTCCCATGGAAGGTTGGACCAGATGATCTTTTGAGGTCCCTTCCAACCTGGGCTGTTCTATGATTCTACGACTAGTGTTCTGCTACCCTGCTAGGGGAATGGTAGTTAGAGCAGAGTAACAGTTGGTAAGAGTTGGTTACCATCTCTTTCAGAGGCAGTAACATCTTAGATTACTTCAGCAAGCTTCAGAAGATGCCTGTCAAACCCAAACCTTTAATTTTCACTGTCTTCTTGAATTCCTGTCATCCTAGATTGCTGCCTGTCCTTCCATTATGTTCACCCAAGGCTGGCTGTATAAGTAATATGAACACAGAATCCAAGTGACATGTGTTGTATCTGTCAGAATAGGATACAAGAAATACTTCTCATTTTCTTCACAATTAAAAATAACATTGTAAACATGGTCCAAGTGCTGCAGAGGTTTTATTAGCATAACAAGACATTTTTTAAAAGTTTTAGCTAAACTTAAAGGACATGAAAATTACAGGCTACAACTCCAAAGGTGTATGTGATGTGGGTTGAGTATGCATGCTTGGAAAGGATGTGTAAGCAGCATATAGCATTATGGCTGTACAACCAGTGTATGCCTTAAGTATTCATGCAGCTTCATAAATGATAATAGAGGGGCCCCAACAACCTTCCTAGCAGAGCTGCATCTGATGTAAAGGTAATATAGAAAGTTATGTTTCTTCATTTAGAAAAAGCACAAAGACTGAGAAAGACTAATATAGAGGATTTTCCCCTTTTAGAGAAAGACAAGATATAAAACCACTTATAAACAGATATATATGTGGTGGGTTATATATGTGTGTGTGTGCTCGTATGTAAAAGACCACCTTATCCTTTTTAAAGGTATAATATTTTATGTATGTATTTTAAAGTAAACATATACGTACATATACATAGGTGCACATCAGATACACATTCCTGTATGAGAGAGACCGGACGCAACCATAACCCTGCTTAAAGTACAGCGGACCCTGTGCACAAGCACAGGAACTATTACAAGCCTTTCCTTAGTGGCATACATTGCTCTCTAAAGACACATTAACCAAACAGACAACAAACATACAATAACGGCATTTCATTAGAGAGTTTCTACTGAGTTTATAACCTAGGGACAGGAGGTTTTCAAATTAAAGAGGGTATCTTTCTTAGCCAGAGATTCGATTACATCCCAGATTCTATCAAAAGGAGATTTGTGTCATTTAATTCCAAAAGTCTCACTTCCACAGCGATGCTGCTTTTGGTTGTACTTGCTCAGTTTATCCATTACCCACAGTAAGATGACAAAGTTAATTATCCATTCATGAAATTTCAAGGCTCTTGATAGTATTTAAACATTCACCTCGACCCCTGGGAAGGTGATGGAACAAATCTGGAAACCATTTGCTCCAGGCACATGAAGGACAAGAAGGTGACCAGGAAAAGTGAGCATAGATTCACAAAGAGGAACTCATGCCTGACCACCCTGATAGCCTTCTGCAGTGAAATGACTAGCTTTGTAGTTGAGGGAAAAGCAGTGGATATTGCCTTTTGACATTGTCTCCTACACAATCCTCATAGATAAGCTGATTAAGTATGAACTGGGTGAGCAGACAGCGAGGTGGACTGAAAACTGGCTGGATGGCCAGGTCCAGATCAGGGCCATGAAACCTAGCTGAAGGCCAGTAACCAGCAGTGTACCCCAGGGGTCAATACTGGGTCCAATCCTGTTCAATATCTTCATTAACGATCTGGATGATGGGGCAGAGTGGACCCTCAGCAAGTCTGCAGATGACAAAAAAAGGAAGGGGTGGCTGATATGCCAGAGGGTTGTGCTGCCATCCAGAGGGACCTCTACAGGCTGGAGAGATGGGCTGACATGAACCCCATGAAGTTCAACAACGGGAAGTGAAAAGTCCTTTATCTAGGCAGAAACAATCCCATGCATCAGCCAAGGCTGGGGGCTGACCAGCTGGAAAGCAGCTTTGTAGAGAAGGACTTGGGGGTCCTGGCAGACATGAAGTTCAACGTGCCCTTGCAGCAAAGGTGGCCAATGGTATCCTGGGCTGCATTAGGAGAAGCATTGTCAGCAGGTGGAGGGAGGTGATCCTGCCTCTTTTAGTAATCACTGGTGGGGCCACACCTTCAGTATTGTGTCCAGGTCTGGGATGCCCCAGTAGACAAGAGATATGAACATGCTGGAGAGCCCAACAAAGGGTCAGAAAGATGATTAAGGGGCTGATGAGGAAAGGCTGACAGAGCTGAGACTGTTCAGCCTAGAGATGAAAAGGCTCATGGGGATCTCATCAATGTCTACAAATACCTGAAGGGAGGGTGCAAAGAGGACAGAGGCAGGCTCTTTCCAGTGGTGCCCAGTGCCAGGACAAGAGGTAACAGCATAAACTGAAACACGGGAGGTTCCATCTGAACATCAGGAAACACTTTTTCACTATGAGGGTGACTGAGCACTGGCACAAGTTACCCAGAGAGGTTGTGGAGTCTCCATCCTTGGAGATATTCAAAAGCTGCCTGGACATGGCTCTGGGCAATGTGGTTCAGGTGACCCTGCCTGAGTAGAGAGGTCGAACCAGAAGACCTCCAGAGGTCCTTTCCAACCTCAAGCACTTTGAGAGTCTGTGAACATGTATTAGAAATTGAGAAGTCATTATGTAAATTCAAACAGTGATGTACATAGAGCATATCCATTTTTATCTACTTGTGGATATCTATTTTTTCAGGTTAAGAGTATTTTAGAAGTTAGGCTTTTATATAAGTAAAGCAAAAATGTATTTAAGTTTCCTGCCAACTATTTTCCTTATGTCTCATTTTCCAAAGAGTTTTGCATGACAGCTTACATAACTTTAGTGCACCTGATAATTAGAAAGACTGAAATATAAGCAGCTGTGTAATTTTATTTTGATTTCAGAAATTTCCTGCTCCCATATTCAGACTTACAGTTCACTACTCAGTCCTAAACTGTTTTATCTTAAGGCATCATGAACCAAAGGCAAGGCTACATGGAAAAGTGGAGGCTTCATTCTCAAAGTCATTAAACAATTTGCCAGCTGGTATGTCAAATGTTTTCACCTTAGCTTATAGCATGATCTTACTAGCCACAGTCATTAAGGAAAGGTTATTGAGCTTATTACACCTTATAATAACAATTTAGAAACATTTAATACAAAACTTAAAAGTCCAGTGGTTCACTGGTTCAAACATGACATTGATTTTAGGAAAACACTGCTCTGAGCTTTCTCCCTCAAGAGCACTTTTTCATAATTTCACTTAGCACAATAATTGTATTCAGTAAATTTAGTATAGAGCCAAAAATGAGCTTATGCAGGAAAATCAAAGAAATATTTTAATCTCAAGTCATTTCACAACATCGATCAAAATGTCCATGTATATAAACTCACTCAGGAGTTTACATTTTTACTCTCTCTCTCAAGCAAATCTGATGTAGTTGAAGAATACTCAATTTGTCATCTAGGGACCAGTTTCAGCCTTGTACCAATGGACCTTTTTCCCCAGGGTTGCTCAGGAACACGAGATCAAAGACAGACCATTCTCAACTTCTGGCTTTAGAACTGGCAATCACACCTCAGAATACATGGAGAAAAGCTACAGCTCCTTCCCTGCACAAGGCTGAGAAACTCCTGTGAGAAGAGGACAACTAGAGGTAGACTCTTTCTGTCATAGAACAGCATACTCCCTGAAACTCTGTTAAGATCCAAGAAAGGAAAACGATACACAAGAACAGTATATTTGCAGTATACCATCTATGCACATGTAATAGACACGTTCACTTACAGAGTGTCTGTACTATATATATTTTCAGTATCCATGGCCCCACAAAGGAGGGGGCATGGCGTACAGCCTTACAGCTCACGGGGAAAGGCTGTGATACAACCAATCAGAAAAGGTGGATGTGCAACATATGCTCTTGCTCACGAGAAACCAACACAGAAAAATTAACATTAAGAGCAGGTCTGCAAAAGCAAAGAAAGATAGCAGTGGTGAAGGAAAGATTAACCCAACTCACAAAACTAAGGAAACAGATCTCAACCTTTTAAAGTCAGTTCAGGTAAAATTTCCTGTATTGATATCTCAAGGAGTTTACATACAGATGGTAAAATAGTACCTTAAAGCACAGATCTTTAAAAAAAAATAAATATACCACACAATTCAAATCTAACAAATATGAAGAGTTTGAAGAATAAAAATGTCTTCATTATGCAAGTTAAGGCTCAGATATTTGGCAAGACCTCAGCAGAATCCCATACTAAATCACCTGCTCATAAATTAAAAACAACTCTCAGATTTAACTTAAGGTCTTATCACAAAGCAAGTCAATGAATGCAACACAGGACCGAACGCAACATCTTTTCTTCAAAGTACTAGTTTTAGAGACTCCATTTCTAGACTGACCCAAGCGCCTTTTCAAAAAGTTTCAGAAAACTTATGATCACATAGAAGTAGGTATTTTCCACTTGATCCCAATTCTTTTCATACATGCAAGTACTGCCCCTATAAGGCAGAACTAATATTTTTCCCTAGAATCCTATGTAGTGATATTTTCTGCCATCATTTTATTTCCATTATGAAGCTCATTCACTGCAAAAAATATAGTATCATATATGACACAAAAAGTGCAATTAAGAATTTAATGGATTGGCATGAACTCTATCTAAATACATTGTTGGGTAAATGCATCTGTATTAGAAACCTTAAAGCATATACTTGGTAGAGATCTATAATTTGATTTAATTATGGTTAAAAACCAGCTAACAAATTGATATTCATATCAACTATGCCTCAAGACCATTGATGTATTTGCTTCCAGGTGACCAGTTTCTTTCAGATCCCATTCTTCCTATATTTAAAGGCAGAAATTGGCTCTAGCGACAACTAAAGGGAGCGGTAAGCTGCAAAGAATTGCTACATTCTATAAGGAGGGGGGGGTGGGTGGGAAATCGCTAATCCTTGATTCTAGAAGTGAGACACAGTGATTGACATGGTTTTGATGAAAACTTTGAGCATGAATGACAAGCCTAAAGAAAGAGCATGGTATTAGAGAAAAAGCAATCTGTTTCAAGACAGTTATCTGATCTGGCTGTTTTTATGACTGTTCTGCTCCAGTGCCAGGGCAAGATTCTTTCTTATCTCCAAGAATGATGCTCTTTCTTGTGAGCATTTAGTGCATCCCATGATATGGTGGGCTCGCAAGCATATGGCTGCTCTCCTGACTCATTCCAGGCAACGGGCAAGTAATTTGAAAACAACTTGAAAAAGAGAATTATTTCAGTGAACACTTTCTTACAGTCCCACTACAGTGCTATTAGCACGCCACCCATTACAGTACACCTCAGTTCCCTTGAGCCCCAAAACACCCAGTAAAGAACAGGTAACATTATACAGCAGATGACAAAAAGGATTACCACCTGCTTTCTTAGAAAAAAGATGTCAAAATCCTCAAGAATATAGACAGCAGGATCCTTATGTTGGCCAACAACAACGTATCAAGCCTAATAGTGGGCTAACAATAGGAAAAATAATACACAAATGTAGAAAAGGAAAAATAGAACATGTAGGACTGGGCAAGTTTGAAGTGACACACTGAGCTTCAGCACTACGTATCTCCAAATCCAAAACTCAAGTAGCTTGATTGCTCAATGAACCTATGTACAGCCTGAATTGTCATGTGACTGCACTCTAATGGAATCACCCATGTGCTAGCTACATGTCACCTTTATTTACTCCAAGGCTGCCACACCACGGAAACAAGGCAAGGTCAGACAGACTTTCCTAGAATGCCCTGCCACTTGGCAAGTCTTCCAGACTCTACTCACACTACTAGCTGTGACAATTTGACCAGGAGACACTAAACTAAGAAAAGTTTGGAATGGAACAAGGAAACCTGATGTCTTGAAGTCGATTTTGTACTAAACAAGAGGTACTCAACCAAAATTAGGAGTGAAGATTGGATTTCCCAGTGCCACTTCCAGCTCAATTTAAGTCATATGCCTACTGACCCTGGAAATTTAGAGAAACCCCATGTAAATGCTGGGATGTTCTAAAGACTGATGAAAACCAAAAAAAGACTAAGTATTAAATACAAGTTGTAAATCTGAGTAAAATCACAGTACAATCCCATTAACTGCTGTAAAATCAGTGACTGTGATATAATCTTAAACATTTAGCAAACTGAGTAATTACCCGTGCTTAGAACATTTCTCTGATTCATTCTATTGTCCTCTGATCACAAGAAGAGAACGAACTTTCAAGAATGGGATAACAGATTTGAACATATGCCATATGCTTAACCCAGCTATTCATCCAATTTTGTTTAACTCTTGCTATTTATATGCTAAATGGAAGATCAACTTTTGATCTTCCACAGCTTGGTATCTACCATATGGACATATTCTCCATCTCAAAAAAAAAAGTAATCAAGGCCTGCTACTCAACTAAACTCAAAAGGCTTCAGAGTAGCATTTGCTAGACAAGAGCCTGCAAAACAGACACAAACTCCATGTTG
Source organism: Podargus strigoides (assembly GCA_028020825.1). Taxonomy (NCBI): domain Eukaryota; kingdom Metazoa; phylum Chordata; class Aves; order Caprimulgiformes; family Podargidae; genus Podargus; species Podargus strigoides. Next base: position 36,679,323 of record CM051620.1, on the reverse strand, counting down.
AATTTCACAGTAGCTAGTTCCAACATCTTGCCTGCTAATGAACAGTAATCATTTCATGGACTTATATGGCAGAAATTCTGTTCATTATATGGCTTCAGCAAATTGCATTGGGGTTAAAAAAAAAAATTAATCCAGAGTAACAACTCTCTCTGGTCCTTTCCATTGGAAGATATCAAATACTGGCATTAAAAAGCCAGTTCTTCCTGGTAATAATGCTGTAGTGATCAGGTAGAAGTATTGCTAGTGCTGGAATTAGGCTCTGTATGCAAGCATTTTAGGAACATCTTGAAGGAAGCCAAACACCACTTCTTGTATTATCACCATGCTAATAGCATTAAGTATATCATACAATAATATATGATGATAGTATATAATTATCTGAAAAATCCTTTTATATCTTTAAAAAACCTCACAGTTTATTTTAATTTTGAGAAGTAAGTTTCATCTGATTATTTCCCTGAAATCTACCGGAAAAAAAAGAGGTTTGCTGACTTACGGATAAAGGCGTCCCTGAACAAAACCTGAGTGAATAATAAGAATTAAACCACAGCACCAACCTGTACCAGAGGAAAAAAAAAAAAAGCAGGTTTAGTCTATGTAGGCATATCTGTGTGCAAGCTTTGTATTTGACTCATTTGCTAATATAGTTAATATTAATCTATTCAGCAGAGACTTGAAGTAGGTAACTTTGAAAGCAACAACTATTTAAACATCTTGGTTTTGTAATCTTGAAGTACTTATTTGTTGGCAATGTATTTTTTAAAAGCAAGTGAGCATTAACAGCATCGCTGATAGTCAAAGGGACAGCACTCATGCAAAATAGGTTGAAGCATACACCAAGGCTTAAAAAAAAAAAAAATAAATGGTGTGAACTTGATGATGTACTGTATAATTACAGAATGCACTCACAATTTTCATTTATTCTAAGTTATTGCATAGGACTTCCTACCTGCAAAATTCAATGGAAAACTTGCAGAAAGAGATACTGTAGCATGTACTGCAAAACAACAAAATATAAAAACACATTCCTGAATAGAAATACATCTAATTCAGAATAACATATTTATTTCCTATTAGTTGTTCCACACTAAAATTCACTTTCTTCTGAAATAACAGCTCCATTCAGAAACTGCTAATGAAGACTGTTTTATCATTAGTATTTGTTGAGGCATTTCCCTTTGTGGACCTTACTGTTTTCAATACTCACATCAAACTAGGTAAGTTCTAGTCACACACCAGCACCTTACTATGTTTCTTGCTTAAGCAGCATTCAGGGAAGGGGGGAAAAAAGAAAAAAAAAAGGAAAAGGGTAACCCAGACACATATGGTTTAATAGAAAGAAATCTGCAATTTTTGGGGGAGGCTTAGCACAAAGGTCAAAAAACAGGGACAAGTATCACCTGCGAATCAGCTCAGCAAAAGCAGACACTTAATACTGGCAAGGTAAGATGAGAAACCTCACAGTGGTCAGTATCTATCAACTCCTTTGTCATAGATAATGGCTCCAGTGTACAATACTGCCAATCTGCACCTGTGGTAAATACTTTACAACACAACTTGCTACTTTTATTTCAAAGTATCTTAAGTGTTCTTTGCTCTTTATTTTAGTAAGCTGTCAGCAAACGTAAGCATATCAAAGAACCTACCTCAATATTTTTTCTTGTAAACTCAGCAGTGACCAGTGAAGGTCACTGTATTCCTAAAATGCTTTTGACACCATTGACAACAAGATTTACTGAGTGTTAAAGGCACCCTGTGTTGCCATTATGATTCCCAACTCTTCTGCCAATCCACTTGAATCTCTTGCCTCTCACCTCAGTACTGAACCCCACCAGAAAAAGAGGAGACAGTTGCCTTTTGGCATGCCATGTCAGGCAGGTCTTGAGGTACACCAAGTTCAACATGATAGTATTTTTTTTCCTACCATAGTCAATCACAGAATCACAGAATGTTAGGGATTGGAAGGGACCTCAAAAGATCATCTAGTCCAATCCCCCTGCCAGAGCAGGAATACCTAGATCAGGTCACACAGGAACATGTCCAGGCGGGTTTTGAATGTCTCCAGAGAAGGAGACGCCACAACCTCTCTGGGCAGCCTGTTCCAGTGTTCTGTTACCCTCACTGTGAAGAAATTCTTCCTCACAATTATGCGGAACCTCCTATGTTCCAGCTTGCATCCGTTGCCCCTTGTCCTATCATTGGATGTCACTGAGAAGAGCCTGGCTCCATCCTCATGACACTCACCCTTTACATATTTATAAACATTAATGAGGTCACCCCTCAGTCTCCTCTTCTCCAAGCTAAAGAGACCCAGCTCCCTCAGCCTTTCCTCATAAGGGAGATGTTCCACTCCGTTAATCATCTTTGTGGCTCTACACTGGACTCTCTCAAGCAGTTCCCTGTCCTTCTTGAACTGGGGGGCCCAGAACTGGACACAATACTCCAGATGTGGCCTCACCAAGGCAGAATAGAGGGGAAGGAGAACCTCTCTTGACCTACTAACCACCCCCTTTCTAATACACCCCAGGATGCCATTGGCCTTCTTGGCCACAAGGGCACATTGCTGGCTCATGGTCATCCTGCTGTCCACCAGGACCCCCAGGTCCCTTTCCCCTACACTGCTCTCTAGCAGGTCAGCCCCCAACCTGTACTGGTACATGGGGTTGTTCTTCCCCAGATGCAAAACTCTACACTTGCCCTAGTTGAATTTCATTAAGTTTTTCCCCGCCCAACTCTCCAGCCTATCAAGGTCTCGTTGAATGGCAGCACAACCCTCTGGTGTGTCAGCCATTCCTCCTAGTTTGGTGTCATCAGCAAACTTGCTGAGGATACATTCTGTACCCTCATCCAAGTCGTTGATGAAGATATTAAACAACACTGGTCCCAGTACCGACCCCTGAGGGACTCCACTAGTCACAGGCCTCCAACTAGACTCTGTCCCATTAACCACAACTCTCTGGCTTCTTCCCTTCAGCCAGTTCATAATCCACCTTACTACCTGATCACTAAACCCATACTTTATCAGCTTATCTACAAGGATGCTGTGGGAGACAGTGTCAAATGCTTTACTGAAATCAAGATAAACCACATCGACCGCTCTACCATCATCTATCCACCTAGTTATTTCCTCATAGAAGGCAATAAGGTTGGTCAAACATGACTTACCCGTGGTAAAACCATGTTGACTGCTCTTAATGACCCCCTCATCCTTGATGTGCCTCGAGATTGTGCCAAGAACAAGCTGTTCCATCACCTTTCCAGGGATGGAGGTGAGGCTGACTGGTCTATAGTTACCCGGGTCCTCCTTCTTGCCCTTCTTATAGATTGGAGTGACATTTGCTATCCTCCAGTCCTCAGGCACCTCTCCTGTTCTCCATGACTTACCAAAGATGATGGAGAGTGGCCTAACAATGACCTCTGCCAGCTCCCTCAGCACCCTTGGGTGCATTCCATCTGGTCCCATTGATTTATGGATATCCAGATTGCTCAACTGATCCCTAACCCAATCCTCATCTACCGAGGCAAACTCCTCCTTTATCCTGACTTCTTCTGGGGCTACAGGGATCAGGGGCTCCTGGGGAAAGCCTGCATGAGTAAAGACAGAGGCAAAGAAGGCATTCAGCACCTCTGCCTTCTTTATATCCTCTGTCTCTAGGGTACCCCCCTCATTCATCAGTGGGCCTATATTGCCTCTAGTGTTTGTTTTATTAGCTATGTATTTGAAAAAGCCCTTTCTATTGTCCTTGACCTGGCTTGCAAGGTTAAGTTCTAAGGAGGCCTTAGCTTTCCTAATTGCCTTTCTACATCCTCTGACAACTGTCTTATATTCCTCCCAAGTGACTAGCCTCTCTTTCCATTATCCATAAATTCTTTTTTTCCACCTAAGTTTGCCCAGCAGTTCCTTGTTTAACCATGCTGGTCTCCTAGCTCCCTTACTTGATTTCATATCCATTGGGACGCTCTGATCCTGAGCTTGCAAAGAAGTGGTCCTTGAATGTTGACCAACTATCTTGAGCCCCTTTACCATCTAGCACCCTGTCCCATGGGACTTCCCTTAACAATTGATTAAGGAGGCTAAAGTTGGCCCTGCGGAAGTCCAGGGTTCTGGTCTTGCTTGGTACTCTATTCCTCCCACACAGGATCCCGAACTCCACCATCTCATGATCACTGCAGCCAAGGCTGCCATCGACCATCACTGCTTCAACAAGACCCTCCTTGTTGGTAAGTACAAGATCCAGCAGCGCTCCTCTCCTAGTCGGCTTATCCACCATTTGCATTAAGTAGTTAATAATTAGTTAATGCAACAATTAGTTAAATGCCAAGTCAGATTCTATTTTTTTTAACATATCAAAACACTATGCCACACTCTGTAAACCATTTCATTTTTTATAAATCTGTTTCTCAGAGTTCCATATTTGTTTTATTATAAAGTCTTCAGGAAAAAAAATAGGAAGTGAAAACATCTTAAGCTTACAGTGCTTTCTAAAATACTTAACTCCCTGTTCAAGCCAGTTTCTAAATAAAGAAGAAACCAGCTGAGACATTGAACACAAAAGGTTTTCAAATATATGTACTTTTATTAAAGTTATTTTATACTTCACACACTTTTTTTCCAGTGTTTCAAAGTTCTCTTTTTCTATTCTGCAATACTCATCACAAGATTTCTTGCCTATAATGAAAAGCTACTAGTTCATTTTCTAACTTCCCAGCTGGTTTCTTCACATTTAAATAAAAAGCACTCAAAGCAATTACAATTGTGGCCCTCTCTCTGCCAAAAAAAAGCAACACCAGAATAAATAATGCCTATTCACTCAGTAACAGGTACTGAAAATTCTTTTTCACATTTAGGAACCTATGATTTCGTAACATGTCTTTTCAGATACTGTACATAAAATCACCACTGTAGAACTTAGGCACTTTGATGGTTAGATAACAGGGCATGAAACTTGCACCACTTGTTATATTCTTAATCCAGTCATTGCAAACCAGCTCAAGGCCATGATTTTGAAGGACTTACAGGTTGTCTCTAAATCTTACATTATACAACCAACCAATTAAAAACACTACATTAATGATTACTTTCTTTGTTACCTCACTGTCAATTAGTTAACTTGGAATTCACTAAATATCAAGAAAATGAAATATTTGTATCAAAGAAAAGGGACGAGAGAAACTGTTGAAACCAAGAACTGTAGTGTCAGAGGCGTACAAAAAAGCTGCGCATTAAGTGCAAGTGCTGCACAGAAACCAGTAACAAAAGAAGCTGGTCCACTGTTTCATTGAGTGTGTGAATGCACTGAACTAGTATACTAAAAGCTAGTCTACTGAACTAGTACTGTACTGAACTGGCATACTAAAAAGTCTATGGATGTATAGTTCCTGAATTAAATCGAGGCACACATCAGACGATAAAAAGCCAAACAACCAACAGTCTGGATACAGATGCCAGATATGTGGAATGTTATCAGGTGAAACTAATAGCTTGGAGAACAAAAAGTGTATTCCTGACTATAGTCAAAAACATTACAATAGGAATTATACACAGGACAGAATGAAATGAAAAAAAAAACCAAAACCAAAAAAAAACACATGAAGCCAAATCTAGAGGCTGACAACGACCTAAACCATTGGGTACAGAAACAGTACCGATCATATAGAGCTCACTGAGTAAGCTGCAAGCAAGAAGGAGTGATGACTTTGTAATACCTCTTTGGCAACATAGAGGCCCAGAGCTTAAAAAAAAATAATAAAAAAATGTAAAAAAAAAATGTAAAAAAAAAAAAAAAAAAAAAAAAAGACAAAACAGAACAACCAAAGTACATCAAGAGAACAAGAAGTGTATATTGTAGGGCACCGAGCAGACCCTTCCATTTGGTCACACTGTCGTACTTTTCTCAGCAACCAATTCTATGTACACAAACAAAACCAATAAGCACAGCATAAACTGCACCTCTCATAATAAACTTTAGCAGCCATATAAATAACCGTTCTAATTTCTATCAACCCCTGCAAAATATAAATCCACAGTAATATTTCAACATGTAAATTACTAGTTACAATTGAATTGTTGGCAGTCAAGTCTTGGACTATTCTTACCAACAATATCCATCTTTCCAACCCTTTAAAACTTTTTTTCTTAAGTCACAAAACCTGTAAGATTCTTCCAGAAAGCCCAACACATCATGACTGAAGTCCAGGTTAACACCAATACTGTAAAACTAGGATTTTACACTATTTCCTTAATGCTTTTTGTTTTGTTTATTGTTGCTGTTTTCAATGTGCCTGCATCTGTGTTGAGATCATGACTTTGTATATCCTTTTCATAATGCTAAATATACAACAGGAGTACAAAAAAAAAAAGTACTGAAACATTTTTTAGAATTGAACTGTGAAAAAGTCTGAACTCTTGTTAGTTTGCCATGACCCACAAGCAAAACCAGCAAGAACTTTTGCTGAGTACATGCCTTACTGACCCAGATAGCCCACAGCATCAAATCCATCCTCTCCCCCGCTCCTCCACTCCTTCCTATATAATCTCCTCCATATACCAGGAAGCTATTTGATAGACAAAAGGAGCATTCAGCCACTTGGAACAACTAACACAGTATATTTAAAGAGGAAATATTGATGTTTCCTACATTTTCTAGTATTTCATTGTGGGGTTTTTGGCAGAGTATGCTTTTTCAAAAATAACTTCAAAAAAACAATGTATTTCTGAAACTTGTAGGATTAACAAAATATGCAATAAAAACATTCCTTAAATAAACTAGGGCTGGGGAAAGGGGATATTAAGCCACTTTGCTTAACAGTGCCGAATAAAACAGCCTGCAGATGTCTTCCTGCTGTGACCATCTATTACTAACAAGCACATTGCTACAGCACTGAATAGACTGGAGCCCCACAGCCCAAAGAGATGCACCATTCACCAAGAGTGTAATTTTCTAGAAGCACTTACTTCCTAATAGACAAAATGTTACAAAGTTGGTAAAACAAGGAGGCCTGGGAAAATAACAGGAAAGGAAAGGGCAGGAAAGTTAACAAGGAATAGACAGAGATGTCTGTATTATTCTTGTTCCAGGTGATACACTGCAATTTGTAGATCTTTTCTAAAAACAAAGTTTTTGGAACCTCCTGCTCACAAGAATATTTAAGACATAGGACAACCACATTTTCCTCCAAAACCACAGCTATTCAGTACAGAATCACAAGTGTGGTAGAGTTCAGAAACAATCATGCAACAGAACCATGCTTCCCATTACCCAATCTCAACTATTTCTCAATTTTGACGTGTAAAAAAACCCCCACATACCAAGGATTACAAAAATATCATTACTAAGTGACTCAGGTACAGAAAAAATAATCTCTACAGTCTGTAAAAAGTTATATCCTTCTCCTTTGCAGAATTTAAGTATTCCCATCTATAGTATAAATGTATAAATGCAGTAAATGTGAAAAGTTTACAGAAGTTTTTAGCTATAATTTCTCACAAAGTATTATCTTGAAGACAGTTATGATATGGCAACACCCCCTTCATCATCAGATATCCCTTTAAATATGTAGCTTGCTTTCTTGCTAATTAACATATGGCTTTTGTACTGCGGTCCTCCAACCATTCCTCCTTTCTCACGAAAAAGAACTATGCCACACAACAAAAATGTTAAGACTATTGTAATGCTATCTCCCTACTTTTTTAATTTCACCAAAGACTACCTGAAATACTTGGCTTTTTCTTTTGGTCAGACATCATAAATTTAAACTTTGCTGGTTTCAACGAATAATTAAATTTTCAAAAAGTATAGGTAATTAAGACCAGCAAAAATTAAAACTGAGTAAGAAGTCAAGCAATTATAGACTGCATGTATTTTACCAGATCTGCAAGGGACTCTAATTAAACACATATTAATTGCCCTAATCTTCTTAGGCAAGTAATAAATTGGAAGAGCTGATTAATGCACTGGATTTAGTTCAGCTTGTTAAATCTGACACCCTGGCAAAGGAAGACTATCTTGAAAAGCTCTTTTAGCTAAGTAATTGGAATTTTATTCTCAGTAATTTGCTGTTCCATAATAAGAGTTATTTAGTATATTGACTCTTCATCAGTTGTTTTGTTTTGTTTGGTTTTTTTTTAAAATACATGTTAGCTATATTTAAACAGTACCATTATGCTGCTCATAAAGATTATGAAAAACTATGAACTTTGACCTTTACTGTCCATCAAAAGTCACTTTCACTCTGAACACAAATTAGTATATTTCCTTGTAGGCTATAAATCCTAATTAATTTTAATTCTAGAAGCTGCTAATAGCATTTTATAAAGTCCATACGGACACATTAAGTCCTCTGTGCAATTCATAAAGCCAGCAACTAAACCAGTTCTCAATGTTAAATAACTGCAGGAATACAACAGATCACCATTCTCCAATGAGCCTCAATTTCTCCTCTTCTTTTTACCTATTTACACAAACACTTCTACACATACTTACAGGTATCCAGGCACCTGGCATGGGGAGCCAAACATTTTTGCGATAGCAATAAAGCAGTATCAGCCATAAAAAAATGAAAATGAAAAGAAGGCAGAGTTACTGAATGCCTACTTTGCCTCTGTCTATCCTGCTGGAGGCTGTCCTGAGGAGCCCAGGACCCCTGAGGCTCCAGAGGAAGTTAGGATAGGGGAGGAGTTGGTCCTGGTTGATGAAGACTGGGTTAGGGATCAGTTAAGCAGCCTGAACATCCATAAATCCATGGGTCCTGATGGGATGCACCCATGGGTGCTGAGGAACCTAGCAGATATCATTGCTAGGCCACTCTCCATCATCTTTGTGAAGTCGTGGGGAACCGGAGTGGTGCCTGAGGACTGGAGGAAAGCAAATGTCACTCCAGTCTTCAAAAAGGGCAGGAAGGAAGACTTGGGTAACTATAGACTAGTCAGCCTCACCTCCATCCCTGGAAAGGTGATGGAACAACTTATCCTTGGTGCTGTCTCTAGGCATGTCAAGGATAAGAGGGTCATTAGGGGCAGTCAACATGGCTTCACCAAGGGGAAGTCATGCTTGATCAACCTGATAGCCTTTTATGAGGACATAACCCAGGGGATAGATGATGGTAAAGCAGTGGATGTGGTCTATCTTGATTTCAGTAAAGCATTTGACACAGTCTCCCACAGCATCCTCACAGCTAAACTGAGGAAGTGTGGTCTGGATGATCGGATAGTGAGGTGGATTGTGAACTGGCTGAAGGAAAGAAGCCAGAGAGTTGTGGTCAATGGGACAGAGTCTAGTTGGAGGCCTGTATCTAGTGGAGTCCCTCAGGGGTCGGTACTGGGACCAGCACTATTTAATATATTCATCAATGATTTGGATGAGGGAACAGAGTGCTCTGTCAGCAAGTTTGCTGATGACACCAAACTGGGAGGAGTGGCTGACACACCAGAGGGTTGTGCTGCCATTCAGAGAGACCAAGACAGGCTGGAGAGCTGGGCAGGGAGAAATTTAATGAAATATAACAAGGGCTAGTGTACAGTCTTGCATCTGGGGAAGAACAACCCCATGTGCCAGTATAAGCTGGGGACTGACCTGTTGGAGAGCAGCGTAGGGGAAAGGGACCTGGGGGTCCTGGCGGACAGCAGGACGACCATGAGCCAGCAATGTGCCCTTGTGGCCAAGAAGGCCAATGGCATCCTGGGGTGTATTAGAAAGGGAGTGGTTAGTAGGTCAAGAGAGGTTCTCCTCCGCCTCTACTCTGCCTTGGCCACAAGGGCACATTGCTGGCTCATGGTCATCCTGCTGTCCGCCAGGACCCCCAGGTCCCTTTCCCCTACGCTGCTCTCCAACAGATCAGTCCCCAGCTTATACTGGCACATGGGGTTGTTCTTCCCCAGATGCAAGACTGTACACTAGCCCTTGTTATATTTCATTAAATTTCTCCCTGCCCAAAGATCTGTTAGACTAGTTATCTGTAGGCAGGTTACAAGAAATTCCATACCTTAACTTGAGATCTCTAATACAGAGACCTTCATGGTTTATAAAAAGACACTCGCATGATGAGAAAAACACTCAAATTTTAGGATTTACATAACTGAAAGCAAAAAAGAACTGGAATTCTAAACAAACACTTGACTTCCTAAGCACACTGTCAGTTCAGCGCTCCTGAACATCAACTTAAGTCTGAAACATGACAAATAGTTTGCAACTTGCCTCTGTGCACACAAGCTCCATTTCATTGCTTGAAAAGATGTAACACAGCTTTATCAGTGGCAGAACACACTTTGTCATGACTCAGTACTGAACAGAGAAAGCCACTGGATATTCGTTGAGCGCGAAGTCAATGAAAGAAAACAGTGAGAGTTAAAAAATCCTTGATGAAAGGGAAAGATTCAGACCACAGGATGTGCTTAACCTCTCATGAGCAAAAAGCTAGTGACTACAGCTTCTGGTCCAGAAGATGCTGGGTTCTGTCTCGCTTGAAAGAACTGTGCAATAACTGGAAAAATAGAACACTGACAGAAGTTTGTATCTCTTTGTACGATCTGTTTGCATTTTTATAACACATCGCCAAAAAAAAAAAAAATCCTAAATTAAATTGTGGAAATAATCAGAAGATTTTAGATAAACTGATGAGCTAGAGACAGATTCTGGAAAGTGCTCTGCAGCACACAGCATGAAGTCAGTAAGACCAACATATTTATTGCTGCATATATTAATTAGTTTAGTTTCAGTTCAAAGGACTACAGCATCCTCTGGTAAACTGAAACCACATTTTATAAAGTAAATTTGAAGGTGGCAGAGACCTTGTTTTCTCCCCTACAGACTTTCTAACATAAAAACACAACCTCAAACCATTGGTTTTTTGTGACAAAAATAATTCTACATCTATCTTCTCAGCACTTTTCTGCCATGTTTCTCCATATTTCTGCAGGCAATACAAAACCTAGCTTCAGCATTTCCTGTCAACATTAAAGCCTAAAATCCTGACAAGCACATGACAAAGTCTTGTGTTTGAAGATGCTATGTATTTAAATTTTCATGATATCACACTTTCCAAATGTTACAAGCATACAAATCAAATGTATGTTCTTACTCTTGCCAAAGAGCTTTCTAGAAAATAAGAAAATGTGCAAGATCTCCAGTTTTTACTGACATATCTCTCCTTTTCTGCACTGTTCTGAACTTCATGCTCTTTCAGTCCTTGAAATTGAAACAGAAAAAAAAAAACGTCGGGGAGATTTTCATAAAATTCTTTAAATAAAAGTTTTAATTATGACTGTTTCAAGAGTAATATTTGTAAGCTGCACAGGCTGGTAATGAACTACCATTCCCCTTTCAACAACTTTTTAAGGATGTCTCTGTGCTCTAAATAGACATGTAATCTATACTAGAAGTTCTTGTGAAATACATGCTTCTGTTATTACCTATTTTATTATTATTATAGTAGTACCAAGCAAAGAATTCTGTATATTTCACCTTAATAATGTTTATCCTCAAAAAAGGTGAATACTGCAAGACTTAATTCCATTTTCCCCCATACATTCTATTAAAAACACCTATCATTTTAAGAAGTTATAATTATTACATTACTCAAAAAAAAAGGGGGGGAACTGTTCTCTTCTGAATTCTAGTCATTCATTTCATCCTTTTTAAGACAATTGTTTTAAATCCTTGTGTTTTGGGTTAAGTGGTGAATAACAAGATGATATTTAGGCATAATGCTGAATTTCATGCCAATATATAATCTTGTTGGTTTCAGCAGAATTAATGAAGTATTTAAAGGCAAATAGTTTTAATCTCTTTCTTAGATCACATATCACATAGGACTTGTGAACAGACCAGAATTTCTCCTCCAGTTTTTCAGGTTCACACCTCTAGCTAAGCAGCATCAGAGAGAAAGAGATACAACAGAAGATACACCACCAAAAACTGGTGAGGAAGGAACCAGCAAAGTCTAGCCTTGCGTTTTTTCTAAAAGAAACTTCTAATTAAACCCACAAGTGATACATTAGATATGCAACTAACATATTAAAGATTCAACAGCTTTCCAACTGAATCTTTAATATACAATTTTACTTGTGTTTCATGCCTTCCTAAATAATTGTTTTAAACATTCATCTGAGACACATTTCAGTGCAGCAGTAAGACTTTTCTCCTCCCTCATGGAACAGTCTCTCACATCTGGAAAGCCCAGTTAACTAGAGTACTATCAAACTGTCTGTAAAATAATCACCTTTTGATAACTTGACTTCAAATTAATTATTGCTATGACAGAATGATCTTGGAAGGAAGTTGGAGGGTTTTTTGATAATAATGATTCATCTTAATTCATTACATTAATTTCTATTGATAAGTGCACATGTGCATCTTCTCCAATGTGCATATATTCCAGTATTCAAAACTCACTATTTAGCAATCTTAACAAAATCCAAGTCACAAATTTAAGACATAACTCAGTTGACACATTCTCCAAAAAAATCGGAGACCACCACAAACCTCACTAACTTCTACACATACCTTCAAAAATACATCAAAACAAATACATTGTATATACATTTTCCCTTCCCAAATGTGGGATTCAAAGACTAAATGTGGCATCCTTATACAGTGATGAGAAGGATTATAAAAGAACCTAAATGGGAGAGACAAAATGTTTTGTCTGTAACAAGGGCAAGAAATCTGCTGTTTGGCAAATGACTTTCAAATGAATGTTTCTGGTAGACTACAATCTAATTACTTTGCTATATTATAAAGCAAAACCATTAATTGCTTGCAGCCACATAACTTCAACAAGAAAGAATGCAATATTAAAAATTCGCTATACAAATTGGTAGTCAAGGTTCTACATTGCATCAGAATGTTATGTTTACACCGTCTTTGAATCCACAACCCGTCATAAACTTACTTTTGTATTACATTCTGTAAGCTGAGCATCATACCCAATTCACTTTTCATCTTTTCTCTGTTGGCACGGCACTCTGCCAAATAGCGGAGAGCCTAAAAGAAAGAGGACCACAACAAATCAGCAATGTCCAGCACATTATCAGTCATTTTTATTAGTGTAAATCTGCAAAACATTTACAATGTGTGTTCCAGTAGGAAGACAGAGTATTATCACCTACTGTGAACATTAAAAAATTGTTTTATTCTTATAAACACACAGAAAGCATAGAATATCTAATCTATGAGAAAAGGTTGAGAGGCTGGGTTTGTTTATACCAGCTAAGAGAGTCTAAGGGACAATCTAACAGTTTCTACAATTACTCAAAAAGCCTTTATGAAGATGACTAAACCAAGCTTTCCTCTACAGCAGCAGAATGTAAAAAGGGGGAGCAGCCACAAACTGCAACTTGGGAAGTTCAGACCAGATATTACAAAAGAACTTTTCACTATGAAGGTAGTTCAACACTGGAACAGATGGCCTGGTGGGACTGTAGAATCAAAAAGACAAAGCTACAACTGACCTGACTGAGCACTGGTGACAGTCCCAATTCAAGCAGGACGTTGAAGTGAATGACTTCCAGAAGTCCCTTCCAATAAACATTTATGTGATCTGAGATCTGAAGTAATTTTTATACACTATGTCTCTAATAGAATTTCCACCAATTTTATGGGCTCCCCTAGTACTAGAGAACTCACCACCACCACCACATTTCTACTGTCTACAGAAAGAAGTGTACCACATTTATAAGCTTCTGAAGACTAATTGCAATAATCATGACCCCATGCAGGAGTAAGAATACAAGCAGCAGCAAACTGCTCAGGTTATCATTATCTAAACTAGGAATTCACACTTATTTGTTGCCCAAGATTTTGTTTACTTGACTTTCAAGGTAGACTATGCAACTTTGCATCACTGAACCCAGTCAGCAACTGTATATTTGCACGATTCTCCTAACATAATACTTTTCCAGTTACAATGTCAGTTGTCCTTTCCATGAGACCTCTCTACTGTTAGTGCTGACCAAGTTTTCTTAGGACTCTCCAAAGGTGTACTGTGCATTGTGCTCTAATCAGTGTTTTATCGATGTAGGTACAAGAACTGCACTTGCAAAATCCTGCAATACATAATCAGAATGGGTTATAAAATGGGTTTTGTGATAGCAAGGTTTAGAATTTTTAAATATAATCATATAATAGCCATGATGCTTGATAGCTGAATTAAAAAATCCCCAACAAACATGCTCCTTAATCCCTCCAGAGATAATTATTTCTCTATCTGGGTTTTTTTTTTCTAAATATATTAGCACATATTCAGTAAAATTCAAGACCGTTTTACTGCCTTTTGAGAAAGTCTGACTGCTGTCTGGCATGATAAAAACTCTAAATCTGATTTTTGCTATTTCCTGATATGGATCAGTATCAATAATTGCAGTTTATAAATGTTGCATATGCATTTATTTTCTTACTCTTCAACTACAGGAAAATATCTGAATGATAGCTCTCAACTACTAACTCTCATGTTAAGACATGTATCCTTACTGGTAGAAAAAAGTTTCTCATTTTATTAATCTCTATTTGGGTAATTTAGTAAGGATGTAATGTTTTTGGACAAAGAAAAAATTCTCTTAATAGCTAGTTATTTGAGTCAAAATGTAGGCAGTCCCTTTTCCATTACACATAAATGTAACTTCCACTAAACTAAGATCAAAGACAAAGTTATCAGAACTTAAATGACCTGACTTTTCAACACTAGGAAGTCCTACTTCCCTTGCCCACCATGGGAGATGCACCTTCAAAGAAGGAAGATTATTTATGCTTATTAAATTGCAGCCTACTGAAGGCATAGGAAGATTATTACTATGGACTTTGGCTCAGCCTCTGTTCAGCAAAACATTTTATCTATGTTAGCTTTAAGCTCATGAGTAATTTCATCATAATCAATATGACTGTCTCCATACTTGGATATAAAAATACACTGTTGTAAATAACAAAAGACATCTTTGATGTTTTATAAGTGAAATGTTAATGTAGTTTCTTAACTTCAGTCTCTTATTTTTTAAATATTTAAGAGGGGGGAAAAAAGTAGCATTGCCTGGGTTACTTCTGATTTTTTTATTTAAAACATTCAAAACATAGCATTTGAAGTGTGCCAAAAAGAATTCCTGGAATCAAAACTAGAGAGAACTATTAAAAAAAAATACCATTTCTTGATAAGATAGAAGAAAGGAATGAACTGAAACTGCACATAAAGATGAAAACACCCTCCCGGAAAGATTCTACAACATATCAAAAGAGTCAAATGGGGAACTATTGTGATTCATACAGATTATTTTTAATTTCAGCTATGGGAATTGCAGAGTAAAACAGTAAGAAATTTAAAGTCAGTGCTGTACATCCTCTTATTAGGTACAAACTTAATGGAAAATCATTACATGTAATGATTCCCATTCAAATAGAAGCACCCTTTTGACCAATGGGATGGCTAGGAAAACAAAACTAAAACAAACCAACCTTCAGAATGTAAAAATATCAAAAATGAAGACTAAAAAGTTATCAGCAAAGATAATAAAAGCTACAGAACCTAAGAGGTTCAAGAACTCTATACTATACAAGGCATCTGAGTAGCAGACAAAAAACACATTTTCACAGTAAACTGATCCATTTCTGACTCTAGATGCAGCCCTGAGACAGGATTTAGAGGAGACCATGCTCTGACTCTTAATCCACTCTAACTGTAGGTTTCTGCTAAATGGAACAACACGTGTCTCCCATTGTCACCCAACGAGATGTCCTTACAACACAACTTGAATAATATTTGGGGCTGTGGAACCACACTGCAGACTGGATTAGTCCACATCAATCTGCCAAAGACATTCCTTTTTATGTAGAGTTCATTATTGTAACACGATCACAGACTGATTACCCAGTCTTGTGCAGACAGTGAGGTTACACAGCCCAAAGGAACAAAGAAAGGAAAAAGTGTGAGACATCCAAATAAGATCCCTTTTCAAGACCACAACCTAAGGAAACTGCAATGGAAAGAAAACCAATGCAACATATTCCCAAGAACTATAAACTCAACTCAAAAGTTTTTCTAATAAACATTAGAGTTTGGCAAATTCTATGGCAAGGCTAACCTAAAAACAATTAGCAGGACACAGGTCTCCTGGTTTATGGGACCTTATTCCCTGAACCCAGAAGAGTATCAGAGACACTGAAGTAATTCCAAGAAGTCCACTAATATCCACTATGAAAATAAATCAAATAAAAAATTACAGAATTATGGTACAGATAGGTCTTAATGGTATAAAGAATAATACACACTTGCAAGTAAAAGCCAAAGCTCTTCACTCTTTAGTTTCACATTGTTCAAAGTCAATAATGACATAAAAATGGAAAATAGAGCACCACATAAATTTTAGGAACTTAAAACCTTATTAGAAGAATTCAATTAGACTTCTAACAAAATATTGGGGTTTATTTGTCCTGTTTCTAAGCAAGAAACATA
Source organism: Podargus strigoides (assembly GCA_028020825.1). Lineage (NCBI taxonomy): Eukaryota > Metazoa > Chordata > Aves > Caprimulgiformes > Podargidae > Podargus > Podargus strigoides. The sequence continues at coordinate 36,662,889 of CM051620.1, read as the reverse complement.
CTTTTTAAAATTCGTACTTAGATCCAGGAGGAGAAATCAGGACTTTAACACTTAAGATTCACAAGAAGAAATATACAAAAGCTGGAACAAGTTGTATTAGATATCAACAATTTTGAGTTGGTTTTTTTTTTGATTTTGTTCATTTGTTTCTTCTTAATACTATGAGGGTGGTCAAATGCTGGAACAGGGTGCCAGAGAGGTTATGGAATCTCCAACCTTCAAGGTGTTCAAAAATTAAGCAGACACAACCCTGAACCATGATCTGAGTACACTTAATTTGAGCATAGGATTGGACTACAGCACCTCTGGAGGTCGTTTCCAACCTAAATTGTCCTATGACTTTTTTTTTTTCAGTATGAATGTTGAATCACTGTGTGTATTAACCAAACTCCATGACTTTATCTTAAGAAAGAGATGTAAAGGTGCTTACTTCCCTCCACACAAAAAGTGAAATAGCTGGATTAGGGAAAAAAAATGCGAAGTAAATTATTCTCTTCCAAAAAACATAAATAACCCTGGAATAATGTGTCATTGCTAAACAATTTTTGAAAAACATCTTTTTAAGAAACTCACGCATAACAAATATTAACATAAAAGCAGATTTTAATTTTTTACATTTTTATTTGTTAAAAGACATATTACCAAAGTTACAAAATATCCTACTGACCTAGAAATTTATCTCCAGAATACTTACTAGTAAAGCTGAATGAACAACTGGAGGGTTGGGATGGTCCAAAAACAGAATAAGACCTGGCAGGCATCCTTGATCCTGAACAATGGCCCGTCTGTTCAATGGGTCAGCTGCTAGATCTCGGAGTTGATTAACTACAGATAGCGCATCAGGCTCCTCACTCATAGTAGAATTCATTTTTTCTGCACCATGCATACAAAATACCTGCTGGAAAAAAACCCAAAACATCTGTATTACTAACACCACAACATTTATCATCAATTAAAACACAGATAAGACAAAAGCACAAAGGCACTGATTTGTTATAAACACTAAAGTATAAAACCCCAAGGACCAGAATTCATGGAATCGGGATGGAATTGATAAGGATGCAGATCCTGAAATCTGTAAACTGGAAATCTAAACTTTCTATGCAGAGAACAGGTAGGTTTAGTTAATAACATTTTAATTTGTTTCCTATATATAATTTCAGACCAGTCAACCTTTACAGGAGTGTGTCTGTTGGTTGTTTTACACTACTGACAAATATTTCTGAGAAATCCATAGTTCTCTCACGAGGCACCGCAGAAGTCTATAAACATCCTTCTGTATAAATACGTGTGAAATCAAAACATGCATTTTTCGGAGTACCTTTAGCAATAATCAAATTTTACACAAAAACGAACCAGAAAAGCCAGCAAACGATAACACTGCACCAAGAACAGTGAACGTTAAGTTTTAGTCTAGGTCTATATACCAAATAACTAGTGTAACGCCATACTCATTCAGAGGCAAAAAGAGTTTCAGGTTGGTGGTTGTTTTTTTTTCTTTTCACCAGTATCCTCTCCATAAAAAGAAAGAAAGCAGGTCATGCCTTGCTCCAGCCGAAGTCCAAGCCACCATATCAATTTCAAAGGAGACACGTGTTAGCTTGAGAGTATAAGATTCCAGAGTTGTTTAATAAGGAATAACTACTTAACAGGCAACAAAAAAGTAAGTTAACTCAACAGAGAAAATGCTACATCTTGATGTGAATAAACAGTTTCCTTCAAAAGACTGATTATGTGCCTCTGAAACTACTAAATACTAACTGTAGTATTGGTGTTGAGAGTACCAACTCATGCAAGTAACTTTTCTTAAGGCGCAAAAGTGTGACTAAACACATATTGTTAATTTGTTTTCTCTCATTTTTCTCCTGCATAAAAATAAAACAAATTAAATTTGTAAGTGGGCACATTGTTTTAACATCATTTCCCAAACAAATAATATTGTACAAACTTTATATTGTTTTCTTACTGAAGGTGGGCCTTTCAGCAACACAAATTAATCATACTCATCAAAAAGCAACAAACCATAAACATGCATTTTGGTTATGATAATTTCTGACATTTTCACATGGAAAATATGCTGTTAATCTCCAAGTCACTGGTCCTTCCTTCAGGAAAGACAGCGCTAATGTGAAAAGTACATGCCAATGATTAGTCTCCATCACAAGTCCAAAAGAGATCAACTGGGAGACACAGCAGCTCAGTCAATAAACATTGATTCATATGTCCAAATCAGATGGTTGTAAATGAAAACAAAACAAAAAGAACCCAACCAACCAAACAAAAAAAAACAAAAAAGAACTCTGTTAAGTTTTGTTAATTACTTTTCATAGTTGGCAAAGCAACTTATTCAAAACTTAAAAATGAAGCCCGTCATGGAGTTGATGCCAACCAAAGTGTCTGACTTCCAGTTCTTTATCCGGAGCATCAGACCATTCCTACAGCTCTCTCCATCCTGATCATCATTTGCCTTTTTCCTTCTAACCTCCTGAAAAACCACGAAGCCAAATTTTATCTCCCTCCTATTCCATTAGGCCAAACTCACGTCCTCCCCAGACCCTTGTGCCTCTCTCCACAGCCACACCTGAGGAGGGAACTGAGGCCCTTATCCTCTCCATCGCATACCTCAGCCAATTTCATGAGAACTAGAACCCCTGGCATTTTTAAATGAAAAAAGCAATTAAGCTGTTTAAAAAGTTTTAAGAAGCTACCTAGAATTTGGGGGCCTAGCAGAGAAGTTAGCGAGGTACCGGCTCTTTTCTCCTCCTTGCAGCTTCGAGAGGCTCACAGAGGCACGGCAGATCTCTCCGCCGGCCTGCCTTCCCGCTGTGCCCTCACCAGGAGTGCCCAGCACAGGAACCGCCGGTGCTTCACACCTCCCCTGTCACGCTGAGCCGTTCCCCAAGCGGCGGGACTGACAGTGCAGCTGCGGCAAGGCCCCGGGACTCAGCTCTCGGGCTCCTTGCCCGGCAGAGGCACACACCTCCAGCGACCGGCCGAGTGAGCTGCGGGAGGGGCAGGAGGGACTTCGATCGGCCCCGCCGCCCCCCTCTCACGGCTATCCCGCCCTTCCCCAGCGTCCCCCGCTCCCGCCCCCCGGCGCGGCCTGTTCCCCTCTCCGGCCACGTACCGCCGCAAAAGACGTCCCCGGCCGAGCAGCTCAGCCCCGCACCCCCATCGCCTGCCGGTGCGGCAAGGCCTGCGGAGGGCAGCGAGAACAGGCCGGCAGCAGCTCCCGCCGCACACGCACCACTCGCCAGGGCTCGCTCCGACCCCGGCACCCCCGACCACCCCGCAACCCCATTGGCGCGGACGGCCCGCGCCTCTCTGCCACTCGCGGCACGCTTTGTTCCCGGGAGGCGCGATTGGCCTTGGCGACGGCCCCGCCCCTGGCGGCCACAGCGCTGTGCACGCCGGGAGCTGCAGTTCGGGGAGAGCCGCGGGCCTCGCCTGGGAAGACGCACCGAGACAAACACCGCCCCTCGGCTCCCTTTGTTTGGGGGTTTAATTTATTTATATTTCCCCCCCCCCCCCTCCCCGTAGACGGTCACCACCAGAACTTGAATTCATGGCTCAGGTAAAGTGTGCTGCAGAACAACACAGTGTAAGTTACACCGGATCCTGCCTGGGGACGAGGCACCACCCCCGTTTTGCAACGCGGAGCGGGCAGTGCGCCCCCCGGAGAGCCGGGCAGTGACACTTGTTGTAGTATAAGCAGATCTTAATCCTATTTGGAGGTCCCTCGGCCCTAAGTAGCGATGCTTTTCCGTCTTCACATGCGCTGCTCCACTTATCACAGTTGGCCCTTCTGAGTTGTGAAGCGTTTAAGTTTCCAGTAAAGCTTTTGAAATCGTAAGTAACTCCTAAATAATCCTTAAACCACGACTCGGCACGGGGAAACTCTTCCGAGCCTCCCTATGCCCCGGCAGCTCACCCCAGACACAGCCGATGCCGTCCACAGCGCTACCGGCACGCGCCGTTCGTTACCGCTGAGGCTCCGCAGTAACGCCAGGAACTCTCCCCCCTCCCCCGGCCAAGCCCCCAGCGCTTCCGACACCGGCAGCTGCCGCACTCCCGAGGAGCCTGCTCGACGCAGGCACACCGCCGCCGGGTCGGTAACGACCAAGTAGGGCCACTGCTGTTCCCTGCTGCCCCGCTGCCCGCGGGAGCCGCACTGAGAGGGCCCCACGGGCCCGGCCCGGCCTAGCTCCGACGGGCTGCCGCCGCTACCGCTAAGCAGCTCCCCCGGGACCCCATCTAATTGGCGGGTGCAGTCACGTGACCCGGCGGTCACGGTGGGGGAAGAGGGGCGGGGAGGTCTCACGCGTCTCCCCCGGGCCCGGTGGCTTCTGGGTAGGTCGCGGCGCAGCAGCCTTGTGGAGGGCACTCGAGGTCCCGCCTCCCCCGGCCGCGGCGACTATTGGTCGGGTTGTCGCTGAGATGGCCGCGGATTGGCTGCTGGGGAGGGGCCTCGAGCCACCGTGGGAGAAGCGGGTGAGAGAGCGCGGCTGTGGCGGACGGAGGGTGAGATGAGGGTGGCGGCCTGTGCATCTCCCTTTCCTTCTGAGCGGCCTCTCTTCGCGTCCGGTCCCGCGTGGGGGGCGATGGGTAAAGGGGAACGGGCCCCGGGCCTGGAGGCTGCACGCCTCTCCCCGTCTGCCGCGGGCCGCTGCCGAATTGGGCTGCGCTCCGCTCCTCCGGCTCGGCCAGGGCCCCCCCAGACCGGGAGCCCTGGGGTGTTGAGGGGGTGTCCTCCTGTCGGGTCTGCCCTCAGGAGCTCCCCAGTCGGCGCTGACGGGGGTAGGGGTGCTACACGGCCGGAAGCGGGTACAGGCCGCTCAGGGCGGCCCCGCTCATAGCTGCAGTGCCCGGGCAGGGCGGTGGGAGGAAGCCGCCGTCTCTCGCTGCAAGCGTGGCAGCGCCGATCCGGGGCAGGTGCCGGGCGGGCAACGGTGCCGTGCTGGCGCCGCCCACCCAGAGGGGCAGAGCAGCCTGGAAACGTCCCGGGGTGCTGGGGTCGAGGCTGTCGTTTCAGAGGCAAGCTGACCGAAACTGAAACCTTGTTACGGTGCTGTGATGGGAGTGACAGGTCACGGGAAATCACGTAAATAAAAGATAACCTGGAGAAGTTTCAGGGAAGTTTTTCAAGGAGGCTTTAAAACACAGAGGTAGTTATATAGAGGGGAAAGGAGCCGAGTCTTAAGGGGTTTGGTGCTTATTTTCCTTTTCTGTAAAGTTATGATGTATACTTTGTATACCTTCAGTGATACTGCTGCTGTGCTCAGGTTCTTCTGCAGTTGTCATCAATAAGTAACTTGCTAGATGCTTGTTTTTATTTTGTTTAACAAGCTGTCGAAATTCCTAATACTGTGAGTTTGAATGCTGACCACAACCCTAGTGTATTGATCTGATAGCGTCAGCAAGACTTCATTAATATTTACATACTGTCCTCAGACAGCTGTAGTCCTCTGTAGCTCTTGTGAAGACAAGACTTACAAAGACTAAATGAAAAGGAAATAATTCTGTCTTCTTATACCCCCTACTTTTTACCTAGATGATAAAGAAAAAAGAAGGGAGCTGGGTTTTCTGCATGTCAGCTCTAAAAGTTCCAGTTTATTTGCTAAATCAAAATAATTTTCTTCACAGAGGTCACTAGCTGAAAGCTGATTCCTGTGTCTAGGAACTCAACATCATTACAAAGAGAGATTTTGGGTGGAAAATATTGAGCATTTTAAATGCTTTTTCAGACAAATACACCCTTTTGTTAATAAAATTTGCATGCTCTTGTTTCTCAAAGGTGTAGCAGAATGGCATGCACAGCAATGGCTAGGGAGGTCTGTATGTCTGGCAGGAAAGTGTAGGTGTGTGGTCATGTCTGTATAGTGGAATACTGTATGGTTTAAAGATGTTGAAGGATTTCACTTACCTCTTTGTGGTATCGTATTGCACTATATAAGTATAATCTCCGCTGAGCAAAGGCTTTTGATTAAATTAGTGTTTAAACACTTCTTTTTTTTTTTTTTTTCCCTCCCCATCCTTAGTTGTCAAGATTTGGTAACATGGACTAAGATGTAATGAATATGATCTTCCACTTTGAGGTATATATGACTAGGCTATATTTTTAAGAAAGCTTTAACAAATTCTGTTGCAAGTATGTATTGTTTTCAATTCTTGCTTTGGATTTCATGCCGATATTGATGTAGATAAGCCCTTGATTTTCTCTGTAGTACTCACTGACTTTTATCTCTCTTGACATATCTTTCCAAACAAGTGTTTCTGAAAGTAATAGGGCACTTCATTATTTGTGGCTTCCAAGCCAAAAAATAGACCTCTGTAGTTGGCTGTGTGATCTCTACCAAAGCTGGCTTGGCTTGCTGTTGCTATAATATTTTTTTGCTGTCTTTATCTTTCTTTATTACTTCTTAACATGTTTCCTTATGGATATAATTTCATGAGGTTGGCTTGGATCATGTATAAGTCTTTAAAAACTGTGAAGATATGTGTGCCCTAGTTTCCTGCTAAAATAAGGAGGAACCTACTCTTTTTGTGTGTGATTTTTGATGTGGTTGGTATTCCTTTGAAACCATGCTGCTTTGAAATTTTTATGCTTCTTTATTTTATGCATACCCTTTCAATTTGGAGACTAGATATTTCATTTTCAGATTTCATGAATTTGTTTATTCTTTGTGAAGGCTGATCTGCTGCTTCAAGCCCATTAAGCCATTCTCTTTTATTTTTATGCGAATCTTACATGAACTAGAGAAACTTCCTTCAGCAAGAAAAATATGAATATTGTATTTCTTTTTAAGAGTGAGAACTCATAATTTGAAAGGCACTTGGATAAATACAACATTGGGAAATACACATAGAAGAATTTTAATTTGAAAGCACTTGCATCTGATTTTTCTTTCTTTTCATCTTTCATGTGTAAGACTCACTAGAAATCCTGGCAAAGGGCTCCATTTCATATTTACTGAGTGGTATGCCTTATGTGTACAGCCTCCAGAGCCTTTATATTTATTTCATGAACATTTTGTAATTTATACGTAGTAGTATCTCTCGGCTCTGTAGACTGATATTTGGTATGACAGTATAAAATGAAATGTGCAAAAATGGTTGGGAAAAATAGGGGCAAAAGAGAGTTCAAGGAGGCTGAAGTGTGAACCCCAACACTCACAAATGTAGACCTCCTCATTTCTGAACCAAGGAATTGCTGTATGTTTCCGTATCAGAAAGTAAGTTGTTCAGCATTGCTAATTTCTGTGTAAGTAGAGTTTTATAAATGAAGAACCGACGAAATTCCAACCCTCACCTGCTTTATGCAGTGTAATTCTTTCTGTTATTACTCTTCTAACCTCTTTTGGGAGTCTTGCCTATAAATACTGCTTATCTTTGTAATAGTTTTGCTTAAACACAGCAGAAGGACCATGTTTTATAGCAATATTACTGTCACTTGGGGCATTTTATCTTAGTAATGGAGCTGTGGAAATTTTAGGGGAATTAAACTACTATTATTTTTAGTTTAGGTAGCATAAAGAAGGTAGAGGATGAATAAAACAAGCAACAATGTTTTGAAAGAGATACTATTCTAGTTTACTAAAAGCAATAAACGTTTAACTCCTGCTTTTGAAATTGGCATGTATACAGAGCATGAGAGAAAAATTTGCTAATGTTTTCATTCTTGCTGTCCAGCAGTTTCATTGGGAATGAATCCTTTTTGTTCTTGGCACATAAAATAATTGTGAAACAACTGAGATTTATAAAGAAAGATGTAGTGCAATATAGTCTGGAAGAAACGAGTATCAAGCTTGTCTGGGGATAATTCTGGAAAACTAATAGATCTCATAAAAATACATGGTGATATATTTAGAAGCATTTTCCTTTTAGATTTCCTTTTAGATAACGATTTAGCTGGAGGTTGTGAGAACAAGGTGGTTTTTTTTTAGTGCCAGGAACTAACGAAACGAATCCAGATACTGGTTGGTACTCTGCACTTTCACATATTGACTTCGGTCATGTTCTTCTCCAAAAGCAGATAACAGGACTTTGACAAGAGCACAGAGCTGATGATCCAGGTCTTAGGTATTTTAAGTATTTAGTTAACATTACAAATCATTGTTTCTTCTGTAGCCTATAAATAATCATTTTACTGAAGTAGTTGTTTTGTCAAATGAATGCTCTTTTGTGTTCAGTCATCAAAGTCTTGGAACCTGAAATTATAAAAGGTCACCTAAATGTTTTAGGGGAGGATAAGTATTTTTGGTTTCCCAGTGTTTCTAAAAGTAATCACTAATATTTCAGAAATTGCTTTGGCTAATTTCTGAGTTATTGAAGCTGAATTTCATTAGACACTTGTCCTGAGTGCTTTTAGCTTTTCAGAGTTGTCTGTAACCCGTTCTAACATCTGTCTCTTTCTTTTCTACCATCTTCAAGTGAAAACACAGAATATACTGACTACCTATATCACTCACTGTTTTCTTTCCTCTCCTGTTACGTTGTGGCTATGTCTTTTGTCTTGTATGTACTCCTAATACATGTTTAGGATTTTTTTTTCATGCCTGTAAGCTGGAACCCATTTTGTACCTTAGTCTTTTTTAACTTACTACTTCATATTTATACTATTCTTTCACCATAACATACTGCTTTTTTCTGCATCTGCTTTTGAGTCATTCTTTTACCTTTTTGCCTCTCAGTTTCTTGAGCTGATGGAAACTTTCTAGACCTGCTCTGATTTCCTCCGAGGAAGTTCTGACACACACTTTTCATTTCTGTCCAAATTGTCTCTGTTATTAAAGACAGTCCTCCCAGTTCATCAGAAACAATGTAATACCTTTTCTTCACTTCCTGAAACAAAACGTGACTCTGACTACATCTTGGGATTTTTAAACTAATGACCTGGCTATCTGTTGAAAGAGAGGATAGTCTTATCATTTGCCTTTACCTGCCAGCCCTGTCCTCACAATTGCTCAGCAATAGTCTCTACCTTTTTTTTCTCTTTGGTTTGAATGCCTTGACACAGCTTCCGTTTTTCCTCTCTTTGATTTCCCCACTACATGTTCAACAAGTCTGAACTTTGGAATGAGGTGGAGTACATCACATGTATCACACTTTTGGAACAGGTTTCCCCTTTTAAAGGAGCATTCCTGTCTCTCTAATGTCACTGCATGTCTACAGTGCCAGATATGATGCCAAATCTAATATGGGGCATGTAGAAAGACTTGAATTCTTCCTATTTTAAAAATGCAGCGGGTGCAATGTGATCAAAGATCTGTACAGTCCAGTAGCTTGTCTAAGGGAAGAATAACAGATGCCTAAAGGAAGAATAGATCAAGACGATGGTAATGCTTCCCTAATAGACTTTTCTAGCTTTCCATAAATAAGTTCATGATGTATTTATTTATTTATTATGTACAGCTGTAGCTTATATCCATGGCTGTTTGGTACATAGCCCATTATTCTTCTTTATTTCGTACAACAATTGCAGTTTCCATTCTAATCTTGTGGTGGTTGGTTCACTTTTTCTTTATTTAAATAACTTTTTTAATCTTACATTTTCATTAGTCCTCCTTTAGCTGATAGATTAGTAGCTTCTTCCTAGTTAATTCAGAAACAAAAAAAGTCCTGTTAGGAAATGTCTTTTCTGTGGTGATGAGAAACTATTATCAATTTCTTTGTTTTCTTAAGCCTGTCTGAAAAAAAGTAACTGTAGAGTTGCACTCTTCCTGCCAAGTTTCTACAAGAAGCAGGTTATTACTAAGGAACTGTAAACTGTTGAAAAAAAAAACATTTGAAATGGAAACAGCAATGGTTTAACTGTAATACTTGCGGGTACTTTCAAACAGCGTAGCTTTTCCATCTCCTGACTTTCAAACTTCCCGAGTACTTATATTTTCCTGCTGCATTGCTTTTAGTCATCACTCTGTGTGTGTGTGTGTGTATATATATATATATATATATAGTGGCTTCGGTAACACTGTTGTTCATGCTAGAAATATGTTGTTCAGGGTGTTTCAACAGAGTGTTGTTTCTAGCCTGATACACAAAACAAACGTAAACCTAAATCTGTGGCTTCCTTTTTGGTTTTGGTGGCATATACTTCTCAGTGGCGTCCAAGTTATGGCTGGTGTAGAACAGTTAAACACCAGTTAAAAGCTATGCTCTTTTCACTAGAGGAGCAATAAAAACATCTTGACTAAAGTGAATGGTAGTACATACAAATAGAAGCAATTTGAAATCTGTCCAACTTTATGATTTGCTTGAATATTCTCAGGTCCCACATCTCCGCTATTTCCTGTCACTTCCTTGCATTAATCATTTTTCCATGTTTCCTTTCTCTCCTCAGTTGTAGGAAAAAGGAGGAAACAACAAAGCTGTCAGAGAATGTGAGTGAAGTGGTCAGCTTTCTATAGTTTGTTCCTGTATGGAAATGAGTTTTAGATAGGAGTATGGCCCTTTAACCTTAGTGCTGGTCCCCAGCTGGAGGCATTCCATAGTGTTCAGTGCTCACTTAGAGCTGTTGAACACTATCATCTGTCCAAGCTCAAGTGAACAATCATTTCCCCAGCTTTTTAATTGTTAGCTTTGCAACATCTCTGATTTCTTAAAAACAACACTACTAGAAGTCTTTGTATTAAATAAATGCCTTCTGAATGCCTGTTCATTGCAGTACTAGGAATTGACGTCACCTAACATGTCTTGGGTTTAGTAACTGTTTCTAAAGCTTGGAGGTTTTTTTAGGAATACATGTAGCCGTTTTCTTCTGTGTATGTTCCACAACATGCATCTAAAACGCTTCTGGTTCTCGTTTCAGAAGTACTATGGAACCTCCGCAGCCCTGTAGGTTTGGAAGGCTTAAATCCAAGTTTGGAAAGGCTTTTTCCATTCCAAATGATTTGCTGGCTTAAGCGCTTAATTAGGATGGCTTTGGAACAACTTGGATTAAACATGGAATCAGTAAGTGTTTCAAACTTTCTTTGTGTGTTCAGAAAATCAGGTATAGAAGGCACTTCATATATTTTAGTTTGTGCTTACCTATTCCAGCAGAACACTTTAAGTACATTCAATAGTTGCATGATTCCACATTGCTGAAAAAGTATGAAGTTTACTACTTGGACACTGATGTATTGAGTAATATATATGTTAAAAATACCATGCAACTCCTAGCTCTAATAACAAACTGCTTGTGTTGTAAAAACTGCTTTTCATGCTGAACTTCTATGTTTATTTTGAAGCTGAAGGAAAATTTTCAACTGATTTTTAACAGTGATATTAATTCTTAAATAATCTTATTTCTTTCCTCTTATCTTGGATATACTGAAAAGCCCCATGAAACTGAGATGATGATATTTACTTCTCCTGAATGTGTTACAGTACATGAGAGCAGCACATCTTTGTCCTTTACTGGGGAAACGGAGAAATGTGCATGCATAGCTCTCCTCTTGAAGGAAAGGATATATAGTTTTCTTTGAATGCTTAGCAGAGAGAGAGAGAGATCTGCCATGCACCAGCTGCTTTGTCACTGGGACCTTTAGGAAGCTACTGTGAGTAGAAGTATTGACCTCAATGCAGTAATCCCTGTAAGTTGTTGAAATATTTTAATGTTTTAACAGTGGGGAAATCTTTAACAGCTATGTGCAGTACTTAGAAGGGCAGTTCTTACTCTGTATTATTGCGGTAGAACCTTTTGGAGGCTGAGAGGAATGGCCTAAAGTTGCGCCAGGGTGGGTTTAGACTGGGTATTAGCAAGAATTTCTTCACCAAAAGTGTTCTTGGACATTGGAACGGGCTGCCCAGGGCAGTGGTAGAGTCCCCGTCCCGGAAGGTGTTTAGGAGTTGTGTTGACACAGTGCTCAGGAATGTGCTGTAGTTGAGGACTGTCAGTGTTAGGTTAATGGTTGGACTCGATGATCTTAAAGGTCTTCTTCAACCTAGGCAATTCTGTGATTCTTTTATCAATCTAGGAAATTTATGGAGAGCAAGATGTTTATACACAGTAAACTAAAGTTACCAATAAGAATCTGTATTGTAGGATTTTATTTGAACTTGGATCTGAGATTTCATGCAGTGTAACGCTGAAAATTCAAAGTGTGAGAATATGCTGGACTACCGCGAGGGTTTCTGTGGTCATTGTCAGCAATATCTTTCAAGCCTAAATGGGGGATAAGGGGGTGGAAACAAGTTTTTAATTTGTTTCCCCCCCTTCTCTACTTGTATCGAGCTTGTGATAATGCAATTACATTTCCAAATGTCAGATGTTCTGGACAACAGCAAAACACTGATGCAATAAGAGGGTATGACTAAGTAATATTTTGCAGACTTGCTCTGCCAGTGCTTCAAGTCAACAAGAAGTTGTGTTAACTTGGGTAGAGCAGTGCTGAGACTTACTAGCTCAGCTGGGCAGTGTGCTGACTTTATTGGCATACCCTGTGGCATAGCTTGCATACAGTTTTCTTAAAATATTGTCCCAGCATATCTTGAATTACCAAAACTGAGTCACTGAAAGTTTTGGTGCACCAAACCACTGTTGTTGAACAACCCCAAGGGCATTTGGGCACCAGATATTTGAGGATCTGGGTGCTAGTCAACATGTCTGAGCAATCTCTAAACAAGTTTTGCCACTTGTTTAAAATGCACTGTACTTACGTTGGTAATACAGCATGTAGTCTAGGCTGTTATGGAAGAACTTCTGTAATTAATTAAGCATTAATTAATTAATTTAAGCTGTCATCAACAGTTCTGCTTCCAGCAATCAGGATCTGTTGTGAGTAGTGAGAGTGTATTACTGTGGCACTGTTCATCAGTGACTTTTTCTTGAAGGCTGTTGACCTACCTGCTATTTGCTCAGACATACAAACAGTAATGTGATAGTCACGAATGTGAGGCCTTTGAGGCATCCAAAATTCAGGACCAAGAGAGTACTCTGCATTGAAAAACTTTGTGTTCAAACTCAGCAGCATATGAAGCAAGAGCATGTATGTTTCATAGAGTGGATTAACAACAAAGTTGCAGCTCTTATGTGAGGATCTAGCATAGCTTATGTGCAATGCATGTTTATTTTGTCAAAATCGATACATTCCAATAAAGCCAGAGGAAGAAAAGATAGATGTTTAGAAATAGGCAAAATGTTTGTGTGAAGTTTCTGAGATAATAGAATCTGAGGATAAATCATAGAATTATGGAATGTATTGGGTTGGAAGGAACCCTCAAGGGTCATCTAGTCCAACCCCCCCGCAGTGAGCATGGACATCTTTACAAGATCAGGTTGCTCAGAGCCCCATCAAGCCTGACCTTGAATGTCTCCAGGGATGGGGCCTCCACTACCTCCCTGGGCAACCTATTCCAGTGATACACCACCCTCATATTGAAAAACTTTTTCCTTACATATAACCTAAATCTACCCTTTTCTAGTTTAAAGCCATTCCCCCTTGTCCTATTGCTACATGCCCTCACGAACAGTCCCTCCCCTGCTTTCTTATAGGCACCTTTCAGGTACTGGAAGGTCACTATAAAGTCTCCCCAGAGCTTTCTCTTCTCCAGGCTGAACAGGCTTTACAATAGGACCTTTTTAATAGGACCTTTACAATCTAGGAGTAGTGATCTTTGCTTAGTATATCAAAATGTTATTCAGCTATGTGTTGTGAAACTCCCACAGCTGCACTGCACTAATCACAGAGGCAATATTGCCAGGCCAGATGAGTGTTGTTTCAGTATTAATTACCTGGATTTTATCTAAGTTTTCTTTGTTGGGCAGCCTTCTAACAGGATGTTGGGTTTGCTTGAAGCTATGAGCCTTTAAAAATTAAGATCTGTGTAGTAAATTCATATCTACAGCCATAAGTAAACACTGGGCAAGTTTTTTAAATTACCATAGTGTTCTGATTGTTTACTAACAACGTACTCTCTGTTAGAATCTTCCTGTTATTCTTTTTCTTCTTTGCACTGTTTTGTTGCCTTTCTCTTTGCTGACATCTTTCCCACTTCTCTCTGGGTTTATTTGTTTGGGTTTTTTTCTTCTGTTCTGGCTTATTTTGTAGTATTGTCCTAGGATTGAAGTCTCATTTCATACAACTATCGTAAATAGTAGAGCAAACATTAACGTAGTTATGTACAACAAAAAAAGATCAAATTCAGTCCCTGTTGCAACAGAGTAGAAGAAATCTGAATTGCAATAGGAATGGTTCTGATGAAGCCAGTTGAAGTGCTGTGTTCAATTTTCTCTAGGTGAATGTATAAACTTTTTTTAGGACAAAGTTTAATTTTCCTATATTTATTTCCCCTTTTCCTTTTCTTTTGCTCTTTAATTTCACAGTTACGTTTTCATGCTTGTCCTATCTGATAGTTGTTTTTATTAAGACTGGTAGACACTGTTCCTGTGTTAGAAGAGCTTGTAATTGAAAAAGAAAAAATATGTTTGGGGAGATGTAGAATTACATAACTTGATGAATTTTTCATGACTGAGTGGCTTTTCTTGAAACTCCTTAAAAGAGATGTCTGACCCAATGCAAATTCTTTATTGTCTTGAAAATGGACAGATTATGCTTTTGAAGATGCTTCCAGCTCTTGAATCCTTTTGTCTTACCCAATTTATTGCTTTGAATTTAAACTTAATGCAAAGGCTGTCTTGAACTTAAACAAGCATAGCTATATTGTAATGACAAAAAGAAATTTTATGCCAATTCGGGTATAGAATGTAAGGAGTTCACTGATAAAAATTTCAGTGTATTTATGTGTCCTGGTTTGGCTAGGATGGGGTTAATTTTCCCCAGGGAGGGAGGGAGCTCCAGCCGGGCTATTCCATCCCATGCTGACCTCATGTCCGGGTGCCCGGGCAGGGCAGTGCAGGAGCGGCTTTTGCCCGGGACTGTGCCTCGTGCTGTGTCCGTGCGGTACAGCTCTTGTTCTGTACATTGTTAGCACTGTTATTGTTATTGTTGTTACACTGCTGTATTAAATCTTCCTTATCTCAACCCCGGGGTTTGTATTTTACTCCCTGTCCCGTTCCCGTCCGAGGGTGGGGGATGGGCAGCAGCAACGTGGTCTCGGGTCCCGGCAGGGTCTAAACCACCACGTTATGTTATATGCTCTTCTAGCATGAAAGGAATAACTTTAAATACATTTAGCACAAGCATGGAAGGATAAGGGAAAACTATCCATTATGATATAAAATCTATTACCTAACAGCTGTCTTCTTTTTCCTTCCCATCTAGGTGCTTTGGTCAAGCAAGCCTTATGGGTCATCTCGAAGTATTGTAAGAAAAATTGGTACTAACCTCTCTCTTATACAGTGTCCAAGAGTTCAGTTTCAGGTAGGTGTTCTCAACAATTTAGAATACGTGTTTCACTATTGTATAAAGGAATTTGCTCTTGCATCAAAAGATCTTAAGCAAACATACAGTTCATTTAAATAAATGACTAGAGGGTTTGTAAAAGCAGAGTATGATAAAACATAAGAGCACATAAGGGCACATAAGAGAATTAATTTACTTCAGTTCTTCTTACTTCCAGTTCAGATTTTATCCAAATATGGATTTTTCAGCTTCTGTACTGCATCCATGTTGCTGCAATGCACATAATGAAACTTGAAACAATTTTTTTTTCCTAAGGAAATTGGAACTTCTGAAATAAGGCAATACAGTATTAAATTTTTTTCTTGGAAAAAGATATATTCACAAAAAAAAGAAAAATGTTTGAAACATTTCTTGAAACAGTACTGATAAGCTAGGCTTAAGAGGCATGTAGAGATGAACAGTTACTTTAAAATATTTGGGGAAATAAACAGCTTGATCAGAAAGTAAAAAGTGAGTAACAAGATAACACAAGTACCCTGTTTGCTTTTGTTTTAAATACAAGGCTAGGTGAAGGGGTGCACAAGGTATAGGTGAAAGGGGAAGAGCAGTTCTGTACAGCTTCCTGACTTGTTTGTTTTTAACTTCAACTGCATATATTGGGAGGGTAAAGAGTAAAAGTTTAAGGAGGAGAAAACCCTTGCTTTTTATAACAAGGCTTTCAGGAACAGATGGGAAACTAGAAGTTGTTACACATAATCTCTTCAACTCTGTGTGTGTTAGGGATAAGGGGTGGGTATAGAATTGGAAGAAACTCCAGCTAAGAAAGGAATGTTTCTTGGGCTGAGCAAAGGGTGGGGAACATAAAGAGGAACGGTAGGAATCATCCATCACCCACACTAAGGCAAGGTAATGCCTACACAGCTAATTTTTTCACTGCTTAAATTAATTTCTTTATCCTATATGAAATGTATGAACAACATTTAGACTTGAAATTATGGTACCAAAATCCGGTAGTTCAGGTTACCACAGAAGCCTTTTTTGGGGAGGCAACCATCTCCCACTACTAGTCATTTAGTGAAACTTAAAAAGTTTGTGGGGGTGGGAATTAGTGCAGGTGAGAACAACAAAATGACCTGCTGGATTTAAACTTTTGGATACGTAATTAATAGTAGTTATGCCAGCAATAAAGCTCCATGTGCCTCAGATTTGAAAGGGAATGAAGACTTCCTATAACACGTCTGATTTTTTGTACTGTAAAGGCTATACAAGGGAAGATGATGCTTCTATGCAGATAGCCAAATACTGCCTTCTCTTAATATGGTACAGAAAAGATGTCATTCCTGTTTCACGTACTTGCAAAGAGCTGTAAGATACATCTGGAGAATCTGTTCCTGAATATTTTTAGTGCTGAAATAAAAATATGTATATGTCTTCGTCTGAATTCTGTGTTAGAATAAATAAAATATTTTCCTTTTCTTCCTCTTAGAGAGACATTCAGTCAGCTTTGATTAAATTTTATGCACTTTAAGTGGAAACATTCATCTTCTATTAGATGAAAGGAAAGGACCCTAGAAATGGATGTACAGTTGTCAGTTGAATGAATTAAAAATATGAATTTCAAAATTTGAGCCTTGAAACTCATTGAAATTTATATGGTTTATGCAGGCTTTAAACTATTTTAATATATAAACTGCTGAACATGTAAAAATGTGATTCTAACATATTTTTTTTATGTCTTTATCTCAGCGTTAACATTCTGTAGTGAATTTCAATACTGATCTCGATCGTTTTTATGCTGTTGCAACTGATGCTTTCCTGTAGCTGTCTCTTCCTCTTTCTTTCTTGCCAGCTTTAGCTATATTATGAAAGGACCATGCACTGAACCTTGCTGTAAGTCACTTTATTTAAAAAACAAAGCAAACCTTATCTGCCTCATTTGAGGGTGCATGTATATCGTCAGTGTTTCTTACTGTGTGAGCAACAAACTTTCCATGGGTCTTCATATTACTTATGATAAATGGATAAGAGATATTGAAAGAATATCTCTGTTATGTTCATTCTTTCTTCTCTTCTTGCATGCTTTTGTTCAGCTAATCTGAAAAAAAAGAGTAGTAGCCTAAAATTTTGATTTGAGGTCTACTGGCTTGTAGTATCTGTCTCTATGGATCTTGCTATAGTCCACACTTAAGTAGCATTTAGTAACTAATCTATGTATTTAATAAGTGGTGGCAGGGCTTACCTTGTATACTCTATATGGCATGAACAAATGAAAATGGTTCATACAGTTCTTTTATGTGTCATGTTTTTTAGGTTTATCTGCGGTCTTTAGTAGAAAATAAACTTACCAGTATAACCTAGGTCGATTCAACCAAACCTACAATACTGTCTCTAAAGATGGTATCCTTCAGCTACAGGATCTCTGTTCTAGTCTCACACTGCTCTTATTTGTCTGATGTGAACCTGATAACTCAATAGAAGTCTGCTAAGGAGTTGGTGTCCATGTAACATCAGAGTTTACTGGGCTAATTTGAAAAATCATAGCAAGTTTATTTTACTTGAAGAAGTATTTCCAAATGTTTAATACCTAACTGTATCAATAATTAGAGTTTTTATTCTATCCTTTTATTGTATAAAACTATGTGTTCTGCTTTCTCCTTCTTGGAGCAAGGAAAAAGTAGGGATCCTGCTTCAGGGTGCTAATACGCAGGGTTTCTGTAGTGTGGTGGTTATCGTGTTCACCTTGCAGGTGAAAGGTCCCCAGTTCAAAGCAGGCTGAATCACTGGTGGCACTGGCTCTTTGGGAGTTGGACTCCATGGTTCTTACAGGTCTCTTCCAACTGGAAATATTTTACAATTCTGTGACATCAGCCAAAACGGTACAGTGTGTGCAGTCTTTTCTTCAGAAATTCATGGAATAATGAGTCTGAAACCCACAGGCATGTATGCCTGCGTGTGCAGCATTCACATACACTAAAATAGTGAAAAAGCCTGTGAAGGAAGAAGCAGAGGAAGCAACCACATGGTTTCCAGAGAAAGAAAAGCAGGCTACTTTCACTCTTCCGTTTGTTTCCTGCCATCCAGTAGAATTGGGCCTCTGTTTTCAGCATTCTGTTCTCCATTTCAGGTGCTGGCAGAGCAGCTGTCCCAAGTTTTCTTCAGCTGAGATAGATTGGCTGGAGGAATAGGGTAGTCACAGGGCTGCTTAAGCATCATTCTACAGACAGGCAAAGGTTTTAAGAGATGTTGGCTTTTAGCCTTTAATTTAAAAGTAAAAATCTTGCATTAACTTGAAATTCAATATCCACTGCTGTGGAAGGCCTTATGGTTTCCAGGGATAGAGAAAAGAAACATCTGTATATGGAGTAACAAGCAGACTCTGTTTACATATAAATATGAATAAAAAAGTAAGAAGAAACTTGCATCACAATATAACAGAAGGCTTGCTATTAAATGTTGGATTAGAACTTATTTATCTCACAGTGCAGGAAATCTGGCAGTAGTAAACGCATTCCTTACTGTTGAATTATAAAATTATTTTTGATACGAGTACATGTAGTGCCTTTATTTAAATATGCCTTGAATCTTTTCATGGTAATAGTTCCTCCTGTGGCCCTTACCATCAGAAAAAATCTGTATCACCTGCAAGAAGTGGCTAATGTATTATGGATTTTTTACATTGCCATTAACATTAATACAGATGCTGTGGTCATGAACATTTCTTTTTTAAAATAAAAAGGAAAAAGCCAAGGAAACCTCAAACAATGAAAATCCTAACCTGCAATATAGTATTCTCTAGACAGTTTTAAAGAGAGGCAGACTGCGATGGTATTAGGCACAACTGTTAATGTGATAAACATATTACCATCTGTGCTGATGCTACCTGGAAAAAACCCTGTTGTTTCCAAATGATCTGATGGTGCCAATACACACTCCTGGGAGCTGTGATAAAGGCTCACATACAAGTTGCGAGAGTGTTGAGGTGAAGATGACTAATCTCAATTTCCAAAGCTGTTTGTAACAACTCCTGGTGAAAAAAACAACCCCAAAACTATAACTTCTATCTTCCTGAGACTTGTGTATCAAAGGCTACAACTGAAATACTCGTGGATGTTCTTCAGAAGTGGTTTCACCTGCAGTCCTACTGTGATAGGTCTGCTACAAATTCAGATTAAGACTAACATTTCATAGTTGCTGCTACATAACAGTTTCCTCTTACGGAGGTGAGCTGCCTTGAAAATTGACCTGAGTGCTAACAGGGTGAATCAAAGCTGTCTTCACAGACTGTTACATACTACCACCATCTTTGTCAATATTACTAGCTTCTTGGCCACTGCCGGCAGCAGGCAGCACTTGAACAGCTGCAGCAGCTTGTGCAAGTTTGGCCTGTGGATTGTATGTAATACAAGCAAAAGAAGTGGCATAGCTGCCTTGGAGATAAGTCACTCAAGGTGACAGACTGAGCAGAAAGAATAAAGAAAGATGTTTCAGTAGCTTTTATCTCTGAAGATACTGAGACCAGGCTGCTCCAGTGAGTGGGTACACATGCCCTTATCTAACCTGGGGAAGCAGCCAGTATTTCAAAGTAGATTTGAAACCATTTTTTATAGTTGTGCTATGGAGCATAGTCCAAACAATTTTCCAAATTTCCGAGTCGCTTAACTGGAAATCTTAAGAATCATAGAATAGCCTTGGTTGGAAGAGACCTCTAAGATCATCAAGTCCTACCATTAACTTAGCACTGCCAAATCCACCACTAAACCATGTCCCTCAGCACCATGTCTACATGTCTCTTAAATACCTCCAGGAATGGGGACTCCACCATTTCCCTGGGCAGCCTGTTCCAATGCCTGACAGCCCTTTCAGTCAAGAAATTTTTCCTAATATCCAATCTAAACCTCCCTTGGCACAACTTGAGGCCATTATCCCTCATCCTATCACTAGTTACCTGGGAGAAGAGACCAACCCCTGCCTCGCTACACCCTCCTTTCAGGTAGTTGTAGAGAGTGATAAGGTCTCCCCTCAGCCTCTTCTCCAGACTAAACACCCCCAGTTCCCTCAGCTGTTCCTCATAAGACTTGTTCTCCAGACCCTTCAGCAGCTTCATTGCCCTTCTCTGAACACGTTCCAGCAGTCTGTGGAGCCTTGCTCACCTTTGGCTTCAAAGAGCTATAAAGCTAATGGCAGAACCATGCTGGAAAAGGTCAATTTGTTTGGCATGCTGTAAATGAGATTGTAAGCAAATAGTGTATTTTTTTTATGATTGCATCTCCTACCTCTCACTCAAAGGCTTTGTGATTACTGAGTTAGTAGAAATGGTGTGGGGTTTTTTGTGGTTTTTTTCTTTTTTCATTTTTCTTTCTATCTTTCTTTCCCCCCCTGTGTAATGTACACACCTTTATTCTTGCACAGAAACGCTGGAAGTTGTAGAGGAAGGGTAACACACTTCAATGGAATTTCACTTTCAAAATAATACTAAATCAGAACAAAAGACTTATTTAGTAGCCTTAATTAATTTTTTAACTACTAGTCATGAATATATTTTTAAAACATATTATTCAAGTTAATACAGCAAACTACTTGAGAATGCTGATGTTTGTCTTATCTTAAAGACTATTTGCATTGGATTTTCAGTGTTCTGTAATGTCATATGACAGTATATGTAGTTAACCATAAATATTTAAAACAAAAGTAGTTTCCGTAAAGTGTTCAACAGACCAGATTGGATAGTTTTTGAAGTCTGTGAAACGTGTTCTGGACAAAGCCCAGGGCAGAAACAAGTGTGCTAAATCTAGGGATGTGTTTTGTGCACGTATGTGTTAATAGTTACACGTAGCCTCATTAAAAGTATTGGGTAAAGTAACTTACATCACTGGGAATAGTGATTCTAAAACCTTCAATCTTGTCTTTAAAATTTAGCTTACTTCTCATGCCACAGAAGGAAACCATCCTAATCAACTTAGAGAAGATGCAGTGGCCTCCTTTGCAGATGTGGGATGGGTTGCTCAAGAAGGTGGTGAAGTCTCTACAAGGCTCAGGTGTGCTCCTCAAATCTTCTCTTTGAATTTCTGAACTGAGAGGAAGAAACCTAGCTTCTCTCCAGCAAGAATCTACTGTGCGTTGCGATTAATGGAGAGGACTTGAATGCTGCGAGAAGAGAGAGAGAAGAGTGATAGAAAGCGTAGGGTCTGGACAAGGAGTAGTAGAGGTTTGACCGACAGGATTACGAATGAAAGATTGGTTTGAGAATATAGGAGATTGGTTTAATCAAGGTTTTTATTTACTTATTTATTGCAAAGAATTGCATGGGACAGCTTCGAGCAGCCTTGTCCCCACAAAAAAATGTCTGCTGTGGTATGGCACAATTGCTAACATTGATTCTTGAATTCTCCTGAGATTTTCATTAATATGGGGGCGGTGTACTGTACAGCTTCCTAATTAGCAGCAACGGTCATTCTGACAATCCAATAATTGGCACATTGTTTTTCACCTTTCCGGTTAAGGCTCTGCAGTCTGCTAAAGACAATTAAAAAATTATGCTTTGTATTTTGTCTTTAATCTTCATAACAAAAACTGGCAGGGAAGTGTGTGAGCACCTGTGTCCACACTGATGGGATAGGTGCTGTGGTGTTGGACCAAGAGGAGTACAGAGCACTGTAACTGCCGGTTGGCTGAAGTGATGAAGTTCTCTGTTCCAGCCCACCCAAATTACTGCTCAGACTAGCCAGAAACAAAGCTACAGTTCTGCAGTGCAGAGGAAGTTTTTCTTCTAAACAAACTAACCTTCCAGAGAAAGGCACAGATTGTTGGCTTCAGAGATTACTGGAGGATACTGTTCTTAATTTGAAAGCACAAAATAGGTTAGTAATGACCTAGATGCCCTCCAACTGACTTGCTACAGTGCAGCTTTGCATAACGAACATTCTGGCACTGCCACATTAATTTCAGAAACTCAGAGGGGAGTCAGAGAAATCAACGCTTGTTTGGGAAACACTATTTGTAAAGTGTATTTGATGCAAAGGAAATTAACTTGGCCAATAGTGCTTTTGCTTGCACAGAAACATTTTGTTTAAGAACTGAACTGTAAAGCTATTACATTTAATGGAGACAACAGGGAGACTAGCTCTTTGTTGCTTTGAAGAACCTGTTAGGAAAGATGTAGGACTTGCATATTTCCTGAGATGTCTGCATGTGAAGGGGGGAAGGGGGACAGATGGATGTGGGATGGAACTAAAATAATCCTGCAGATATATAGTGACCTTAAGGCAAACAGCTTATAATGGAGCGTGGTAAGTGAATTACTTAGCAAATATGAGTATTTCAATGTGCACTGTTTATTACGTCTTTGCACAGTGTTATGTAGTGGAGTTAGTATGCATTAGGTGTTTTCCAGGCATTTGAAATTCTCTGTTTCAACAAGATTACATAGGTGTTAGTGTTAAATATATATTCACTGTATAATTCAGTAAACAGTCTTGCAGACATATTTTTTTCTGCTAATGCAGTTTTATAGAGGAAGCAACTAAATGACAAATCATTTTTCCCCTATCCCTTGTCAGAGCAGTAGTGACAATTCAGGCATAATATTTTTCCACAGCATTAGATTCCAGTCAAGACATTTGCTTAAAACACCATTACTGCTCTAGGCTGAAAATACCCCTTGTTGTTTAGCTATTCTGCTCCGTTAAAGAGTTTCTAGAAGAGAGGTTTTAAAGAGTGAAGTGACCGCTGGCTCCTTCCGCCTTGCTTAGGGAGAGCAGGGATAAGGCTGCTTCAGGAAGCATCCTGTTCTCTTCTCAGCTTTAGTTGCTCTGTGTTCCTCTCTAGGTAACAGCATCTAAATTTTAACATCCTTGGTACTATTCAGTTCTGCTTGATCAAAGTTCTGCAAGTTGTGCTGATGCTTTCTGCCAGTGTCGTGGAAGACTCAAATGTGTATCTAATCCTGGACTGAGGTGGTCGGATCACAGGGCTTGTTCTAGCCTTATATCTTGGCTCTTGCTTTAAGTCTAGCACAACTGCAGATGTGCATCCAGAGTAGCTCAACCCATGTATCCAGGGTGGTGGGGCTCTTAAGATACATCATTCTGGAGCCATTCTACACATTGTGAAAAGTTGTATCACCAGCCACTGTTCTTACTCTCATGTTTGAGTAAGTAGTGGAATCCTGACCTGTTTGGGGATTGAAGTTAAGGAGAATTGAGGAGTTAAGTATGTGGTCACATTTTGCAGTTATAATGTTTATGATAATATATAATCGTAAACAGTCAATTCTACTTGAGATAAACTGTTTAAAAATGTTGGTGTCTTCAGTGAACATAAACTTTTGTAAGTGCTTCTTTGGCTGTAGATGCTCAGTAATGCCTCAGTATTTAATAGCTTGAGCTTTGGTGGGTAATAAAGGAAAGCAACAGAGTTGCATTTTCTTGCGCTTGTGAGATAGAGGAGGGAGGCTTATGGACTCTTTATGAAAACTGTATGAAATTTTCTTCTCTATGTTTTTTTATTTATTGTGTTAGAAAACTAGATGTAAGACCCTTTCCCACTTACTGATAAGCAGCCACTAAGATGTTTCATGTACTCCATACCCCCAACACTGCTAAAATGGAGGACTGTCCCTTCAGAAGTCTAAAAAGTACAAAAATGTGCTGTGGAACTAAGAAACCCTTCTTTTCCAAAGGAATCAGCTACAAGTGACTATTTGCAGTCCATGTGGGAAAAATGGTAGCATTTGGCCAAAAAAAATTTGAGTTTTAATTCCAACAAAAAATACAGTAGGTATGAGGCAGAGAAATAGATTGGGGGTGAGGGGGAATATATTCATTTTTTCTCCTGAAACTCAGGATTCCACAGAGAGCTGGCTAGGGAAAGAGAAGAAATACAGCTCATGATGCAAACAGAAAGGATGTGAAGCTGTTGTTTATATAATGTCTCGGTGGAAGTGAATTGTGTAAAGCCAATTTTAAAAGTCAGACATTCAATTTGTATTCCTGTTTTGTGTGTAATGGTGCTTTAGTTTTTATCCCTAACAAAGCCTTTAAAAAAGGAATCTTGTGATATTTTTGTTACAGATCAGAAGTTTGGTCAAAACCAACGCAGCCTCTTTCAGGTGAACTACATCATTATGGGAAGTCCCCATGCAGACACATGTCCTTACAAAACCCATTGGAAGAAGAACCAGTGTCCAGGAGCACAGTGACTGCAAATGAAGAAGCTCTACAGAAGATCAGTGCTCTAGAAAATGAATTAGCCACTTTAAGAGCTCAAATAGCCAAAATTGTAATCTTGCAAGAACAACAGAACCTGACAGCAGGTATTAAATTTGCTGTACTCTTAGCAAAAAATAGTTAATGATTTTTTTCCTTTTATAATTAATGTGCTAATTCATTTTTGTGAGATAGTGCAACACTGAACACTTCTCCTTTTTGTTTTGGTTAGTTTGGTAGACAGGCATAGCATCCTAACCAAGGGAAATAGAATAGGTCTTAAAGACAAGAGACCTGCCAGATTGTCTATATTTTCTAGTATTTCAAAAGTCTCCATGCTTGTATGGAAGTCTGAATCTGTAGATGAGTAAAGAAGTATTAAACAGCTTTCAGAGCAAAGCTCATGATAAACATGATGGCTTAACCAAGATAAAAGAATGTAACTTAATTACTAACACTTAAGTCTTCCCTTGCAGTAATGAAATAGGCTTTCTGACAGCATGAAGTAATTGTACAAGATGCTAATTACGCTTTTGGAATATGTAATATACATCTAAGTTTATGAAATAAATAACAGAAAATGAGATGAATTGTTTACTGGAATCATCTCTGGGATCAGACACATTGTCCAGATGGAACCGAAGTGATGCACTGTTTCTGGTAGTAAACAGAATAATAATTCTTTTCCTGAGTTGCTTTCTCCTCTTTCCCTCACCTCTGCCTTCCAGTTCTAAGTTTACCGTCTCCAGAGGTTAGTGGGAGATGGCCCTTGTTGACTGGAGATGAGTGCCATTCGGTTTTCACTCTTTCCTCAGGTCACTTAGCAAGTACAGTTTTGCCTATGTTTATATATAATGTCACAATCTGATTCTTCAGATTCTCTTGTTTAGCTTTTGTCTGTGAACTGATAGCAGTTACTTTATTTTTCCTTAACTGTTCATATTTGAAACTATGAAATAGTTTTAAGGATCACATGGTTTCACTCTTGAATTGTAATTGTGGAGGTTTTGTGAAATAACTAATAGCTTATTTTTTATCATTTTCCCTTTACCTCCTTTTATTAGGAAAATTAAATTTTTATTTGATTTTCTCATCTTTCGCTCCCTCTTCTGGTAGAATACGGTAATGACACAGTGTGTATGCCTGTATGTACAGATTTCTCTGTATTATCCATATACATAGCTTTACACGCTTTATCCTCCAAGCCTCAAAACTCTGGTTTGATCTGGTTTTGCTGATTTCCTTAAAGGTGCATTTGAACAGAGGTTTCTTCATTTATTTGTCAGGTTATTACTGCTATTATTTTTATAACATCAATTTTTACCTAAAGAGTAAAGGGAACTTGAAATCAAGATTATCGTGAGAATCTGTCTTCTGATAGATGATTAGCTGCCCTAAAACCCCTTAACCTCAGGGAGCTGGAATAAGCTTCAATTTAAGCACTATTTGAGCTCTGAAATTTACGTTTTAAAATCTTGCATGGGAATTTCTTCTTTGTGATGAAAAGTTGGAAAAGACACTGCTCACATGGTGGATTGTATGTGACTTCCAGCTCAGTACGTGCCTCTGGGAAAAAAAAGTGAAATATTGGTAACGTTAGGAGCAAAACATAACTAAAAGACATCGTGACGTCCATTGCATCACAGTAAAAACGTAAATACGCCTAGAATTTGAACTGGAAATTCAAAGAACACTTCTCACTCTTTGAGGAGGATTTTTATGTGGCTTTTCAGTTGAGTCTGCTTAGGTGGTTTAGTAATGAGTAATGAAGTTGTTATGTGATAATTTAAAGAATGCAGAGGGGAGGCAACTGAAGTTACTAAAGCATTATTCTTACCAGAGTATTTGTGAGATAACAAAGGGGATTTACAAGTAAACTGACATGGAGTACATGTTTTATTTGTAGTTGGGTCAAATCCAGTTGCTTCCGCTGCTGTCCCTGCTGCACCTCCTCTGCCGCCACCACCTCCTCCGCCACCACTCCCTGCCCCACACCTACAACCGAGTGTGTCTGCAATTGAGCTCATTAAAGAAAGGAAAAACAAAAAAATGAACTCTGGACAGAACCTGACAGAAAATGGGCCAATGAAGTCTGAAATACCAAACATGCTAGAAATCCTCAAAGACATGAACAGTGTGAAACTACGCTCAGTGAAAAGGTAACAAATATAAATAAAATCCAATGTCTTTATAATCTGCATTAATTATCTTTTTTTTGTGAGTGAGAACTATTTCAAGGTGAGACAGATGCTGATATAACATCTGAAAAACAATGCAAAAGCATTCACAACTTCTAAAACTTTGTTTTGGACTATGTTAGTGCTTCATATTTTCTTTTCTAGATCATCAGAAGGTACAAAATCTAAAGTGGCTGACCCTACAGATCCTGCAGCATTAATAGCAGAAGCGCTCAAAAAGAAATTTGCTTATCGATACCGAAGTGATAGCCAAAGTGAAACAGAAAAAGTTATTCCAAAGACTGAAACAAAGACAAAGACTGAAGTAGTGCTGGTGAGTATTGTGGTTCTGAACACATGCTTGGATGCAATGATACTTGTTGTGAAAGGCAGCGTATGTCTTTCTGCCAACACAGGCAAATACCTACAAGTTAGCGTCCCTGTCCACAAAACCCTGTGAAGTACTGCTGATATGCCAGGATTTGTGGCAATCGTTTTAGTATCAAGATTGTGTACTCTTTTGGCCCTACGTTTAAAAAGCCCTGTTAGAGTTTTCTTATTTTTTTAATCAAAAATATTTTCTGTTGCTACAAGCATGTGATATTCTGAAATCCTAGTTCCTAGGGGCACATACCAGAATCAAACCTGAACTGAGTTCGCCTGCTCTTACCAACCTTAACCATTCAGATAGTGCATGTGCAATTCTGAAGCAAGATCCTGAAACATTCCTAGGAATGCAGAAAGCAAATTGTTCAGAATGCCTGCTGGATTTTGGGATAGGGAGTTTCTTCTAGTAAGTAAAAGCAGTTTCTTTATAGCATGAGAATGTTAAAATGAAATTAAGTTTAAAATTCACATCATGGTTCAAGTTAACAGCTTCTAGTTTATTTCAGAATGATTTGAAATTGAAGTAAGGGGGTTTTAAGCAATGAATGTTCCAGCTGCAAGTTTCTAGCAATATATATTTACTTAAAAACTAGACTAGGATAGATCAGTTTTAAAGCCTTGTGCTATAGAACCACAGAGGAAGAGTAAAGAGTTGTTTTTTTCATTTTGGGCATTTGGAAGAATGCACATAAAACTTCAGAAGCAGGCTGCATGCTAAATTAAGTCCTGAGGAAAATTAGGACTTCTGAGTGCTTCAGCTTATTAATGTTGACTTACTCGCCTTCTGGTTTAAGCCTTTAAGGTATATTCCTGTAACGTTCAGGCTGTTCTTCAAAACTAAAAGGCTACATATTCCCCAAGAATTAATCACTCTTATTTTTTCCCAGCATCTCTGGGGCTTTAAGGAAAAGAACATGAGTCGGCAATGTTTTATTCACACGTCGGTTTTTCATGACTTTCCAGTTTCGAAATTTGCAGTCCATCTTTTGAGATTAAGGATCATGAAGTCCTCAAAAGCTAAGAAAATTGAAGATTTTAATTTATTAAATGATGATAGAGTGTTAATCCGTAATGAGCTACTAAACATCTGTCATCAGTTACTTATCGATATCTAACTTCTTTGCTAGATCAGTCCTTGTATGATATGGTTTTTCAAAAGGACTTGCACAAAAACACAGGATGAGTAAGGACAGAAACACTGTTAAACTGCCACTTGAGCAATAGATTGTCAACTTCTAAAGATAACTGCATCTGTTGTCTTATTTTGCTGTGGTAGAGGGAACTATCTCTAGTCAGAGCTGCTCCAGCAGATGGTTAGCTGCCTCATCTGAGTGATTTCAGCTGATGCTGACACAGGTTCCCCTTTACTTTGTGGCTATGACGTGGGTGGAATCCATGTGCAGAGAAGCAGGTTGATAAAGGAAACTCTCTCTGCCCAAGCTGTAGTTTTACTTAGAGCTTGGATGGATAATAGTTCAAATAGGTTTCTGTCGAAAGCAATCTGAGTGTGTTTTTGGTTTTCTTCTCAGTTTGGACCGCACATGCTGAAGTCTACAGGAAAAATGAAGACTTTAATTGAAAAACCTTAATGTATTAAGATCACTACGTGAAAGACTGTTAAGCTGTTTTGCCTAAAATATTTTATGTTGCGAATACTACGTGTATTGAGTGGTCTCTTACAACACAGGAAAAGCCTAATGGGAAATGTAGAACTGAGGCGCTAAACATATTTGTGATTTATCAAGGGAAAGAAATTTGACCATTTTACTCAGGTATTAATTTTGTATTCAAATCTGGCTTTCTACTCAGACTTATGTGGTGGTTTTAGTTTACTAACACTAAGTTATATATACAAAACATTCTTTGTGCATAACTGACCACCTTAAAAATTTGTGTACATGTTAATAATGATGGTGATAGTCCCTTAAGTTAGTCTCAATTATTTGAGTTCTAACTATAACTTGCACTACAGTATTTAGTTTGATACTGAATTGTTCATGTCAAAGTCTTTCTTTTAAACTACATTTTAGCAAATTTTTTAGCCCAAAGAAAACCTGAATGCATTCTGCTTCCTCCTGAAAGAAAGTGAAAACTTAAATCTGCTGCAGAGGTCACCTGGTATGAGACATTTTAAGTAGTACACATTTTTGTGCAGTTTCGTTGTTTTGTTTTGTTTCAAATGCGCTTGCAAGGGTAAGAGAGCAAAACCTACTTGGATCGTCCTGTGGCCAACATAAAGAGTGCATGACAAGTGAGTACATCACACTGTGGGAGCCTCTGTGAATAGGTAGTCCAAGAAATTTGAAATAACCAGTAGACAGCAGCAGAGTAAGATAATTAATGTCAGAGTATGTGTTAACTAGCATAGCAGTGGTGTAGATAGATAAGAAAAAAAAACGTACTAAGTGCTGTGGGGTGCAAGCTGCCAAAAGTATGTTGCTCATCTCAGCTATGCTGAGATGCTCATGAACACCTTCTAATCCCCAGCTGTCCTGAGCCCCTGGAGAGGTTTCTCACAGCTGGGGACTGCACAAGCCCCTCATGGTCCCATCTGAAGGGAAGAGATGGTGCAAGCTGTTGCACATCACTTGTTTTCCAGGGAAGGCCTTTAGGGGTCACCCTTTAGCAGCCATTTGCTGCCAGACCTGTACGGAGCCAGTTCATTAACCAGCCACCTGAGCTCATGTCTCCAGCCACAGATACAGAAAGGGCTCAAGCTAAAAATGAAATTCAGGTTGCAAAAAGCTCTTTAGGAACCAGAGAGCTGCAACTCCACTGCGCGCTTAAATGAAGCCAAGGTTTGCTTTGGCGGTAGATGTGTAGGAAAAGGCAAGTCTGGGTATTTCAGTGTTTCTTAGTTGGTCTGGCTGCTGGAATATAAGTACAAGTGCCTCTTAGAGCTTCTGTTTTCCAAGAAAAGAAAGAAGCAGCGCTTCTTAAATAAGACAGATGAATGGCTCTGACTAGGTTACTAAACATGACTGGAGCTCTGCTGCTTATAACTGGACTGTAATTGTACTATTGAGGAGGATGTTTTCTGGTGTGAAACTTGAAATGGTGTTAATGTGTACACAATGTAACTTCCTTCCAAAACACTCTGCCATCAGTGTTACTGATAGGCCATTACATCTTTGTGTTCTTTTAAATGCCTTCAAAACATCTTTTTGAAAGTTAATTTTGGTTGCAAGTTTTGTATTTAATGCTCTATTGCCACTATATAAAATTAAAAGCAGTTTAAGTATTGTGTGTGTGATTCGTGGTTCTCTACAAACAGTAGCAGCCAGAATAGTTTACATTCTGTTATCGTGACTGTAGATACATGTAGCGACAAGTTACTTGCATCTCTTTCAGGACTGGATTACTTAACCGTGCTGTGCAGCAGGAGTAAGGGTAGAATCAGTCACAGAACAGCACAGTGCTGTTAATTCAGTTATGCACAATTTAAAAAAAATCAAACAAATGATCAGGAACCAGTGAGAAATGTATGCCTTGCCACAAACCACAGGAAGGCACTCACTTTGTGGTCTCTCCACCCCCTTGGTGTGGCACAACCATCTCCCTCCCAAAGGGCCACAGCTGGCCAGGAAAACCTCTGCTGAAGTCCTCGTCTTCTTTCAGAGACAAAACCTCTGTTCAAAATGTTTCAATTTACATTATTTTAAATGTCAGAGTTTAAAGAAAGTAACTCAGTCCAATTAAATCATTAACGTGTAAAACTGAGGATATTACTTGACCTATTAAACCAGACGAAAATGTGGGAAAAAACCCCACACTAAACACTTCCAGTTTGAACTGCTGACGTGAGGTGCAGGGATCCAGCACCCCAGAAACACAAAACCATGTGGCAAATCTTATTAGTGATGTAAAATTATGGTAAAAGAAACGTCCTCTGCACAAGACAATAAAATCACAAAGCTGCCATCAAATAATTTATTTCATACTTTTGTGTACCTTAATTGTATCTTTGCACTTGAAATCTTTTACATACACAGTGCCACTGCCCACAGAAAAACATCTCGAGCAGAAGCACTCAAACAAAGGACACCCGTGCACACTGGGCAGAGACCTCAGACATAAGCTAAGGCCTAAGGTTTGCACCTGGCTGTGTGTGTGAGTGAGTGGTGCAGCCTACCAGGAGCAGATCTGTCGATTGTTTGAACAGTTGATGGTGGGGACCTGGCCTCCGTCCCACAACACGCCTCTGAATACACGTGTGCTGACTGGCTGTTGGCGCTTGTACACTCCAGGCACACGCATGCTCTCAGCTCCCACGTGAAACGTTTAAGCTGTAGGAACGCTGGAAGCTCATGTAGATTTGTAGAAGCCATTTCTAGACAGCATGTTCAAGAAAAGGCATTAATTTTTTTTTTTTTTGTTTTAAATTCAGTCAAATGTCAGAAGCTTCCACATACACTAAGAGGTGGGATTAGAACCGCTTTCTAAATCCAGACAGAAAAGCCCCTTTCCAGGAAAGGTGGGTTAGAACAAAACTGCTCAGGTTTTACTCCAGGCCCTTGACAAGCTGTACTGGTTCCTGTCAGAGCAGATGACAGCAAGATGGCACAATGCGAAAGAATTACAGGTTGTTTATAAATATTATATTGAAATATTGCTCTCTATATATTGGTAAAATCATTAATTGTAATTTTCATTAAAATTACATATCAAAATATGCTTATAAATAGCCTGTAACAAGTAGCAAAATTTATATTGCTGTTGAGGCCCTGTCTTTAACCAGGTCATATTTTTAAAAAAATGTGAGCTTTAGAAGATGTTATCAGACCGATTTTAGTGGTTGTTTTGAAAATAGCTGCAGGCTTGGAATATGCTTTATCCAGAAACATCAAAGAGGAATCAATATTTTTCCACACTTCACCCTATCAATCTGTACAGGCTGTAAGGAAGCTTAGCTGCAGTCTCTCTGTAGTGAGTTACTCACACACGGCTGTTACCTCCTTGTCCTGACAGCTCCAAACACCACTAGCAAGTTTCACCCGTTCAAAGCAACCTGTTAAAATGAGGCTTTTCTGTTACAGCAAGGTATAACCAGAGCTCATCATCGCATATGATCCTTCTCTGTTCAAGTCAGACCACAGCAAGAACTTGCACTGACAGCAAAGGAAGGAAGTTCACACAGGTTCCAAAAAAATGGTTTCATTATAAATTTATTTCTTTAAACATGGCCACTTTGAGATTAATGATACTACTTCAGGGAACATGAAAGAATAATAAACAACTGAATTTCAGAAGGGAAACAATCAGGTAAGTCAGGATTTGCTTTTCAAACAGTAAAAGGCCAAACTCCAAGAGGCAATAAATTTTGGCATACGAGGACTAGTATTTTCAAATCTAAAAGTTGGCTTAGTTGTACAGTGGAAGCTGACTGCAACCTTAGCTACCTTTCCATAACGCTGGACTCAGTCATGACTTAAACGTACAGGAGCATAACGTGAAAAGATTTTTATTATTAATTAAAAGTTAACAGCAACAGGCACATATTAAAATGAATATGGCAAAGCCTTTACAAATGGCTTTACACTGAAGCTCTCCCAAAAATGGCTGTTGCAACAAACTGTAAACAGAATTAATAAACAGTCTTTTACAATAATAACAGGGAAATACAAATGAACTAAAAGAAAGCACCAGTTTCTCAAACTCGATTACAGTTGTGCTTACTGTACTTAAAACAATGTAAAACAAATTACAAAAATGGAATGTTTTTAAGTTTAAAATTAGTCCTTTAATTTTGTCCTAAAAAACATTTTCTCCTTTTCCCATCAAAAAACCCATTAGTGGGATGTTTTCAGTAGAGGGAGGAATACGTAAACAATGCACTTTTTTTTTTTATTATTATTATTTTTCAAATCAAAAACAAATTTGGTCACTTAGCTTTGTGCATAGTTTAAGGCATCTGTAGCAATTTGTTACAGTTTCCTCCCCAGTGTGGCTGTTCATGAAATTGTCACATTCTAAAAGAATAAATAAAATTAAGAAAGAAAAAAAAAAAAAATGTTGCCTTTCAAACCCTTCCCGGGTACCCTCCCTCCCTCCCCCATCCCAGACATACTCACACACCCACACGTACACACACGCTGCAGCGAAAGGGGCATTTGTACCCTTGTTCTGAAGGACACGCTTCCCATCCCACTTTATTTCAGATTGGCAAATACCCTGAGCTGATTATGGTGTTTAGACATTCCACCTTTTTCTTGCATGTGCAGTTCAAGTGTACAATAGTGAAAACAACATGCGATGTTTCCACTGCAGAGTCGCAATGCAGTTCGGACGCTTCCCCCGCCCCCCGCCCCCCCACCCCTTCCCTTCCCAAATTCAGAAGTGTTTTCCGCCATTAAAAAACTGCATTCCCATACAGCACTGGAGTAAAGCTTGGCTGTGCTCTATGATGAATGCTCAGTTCCCAGTGCACAAACAAAATTATGGCAAATGGGAGGCTTTTCTGGCATCCAAAGAAACAAGAGCTGCAGTCTCCGATTTGATCTTTTTCTTTTAAAAAAGCAAAAAAAAAAACCAAAAACAAGTTAGTGGTTCCTTCACAGCCATGCGCAAAGGTTAAGTCTAGAACCGATAGTTTCAGAGTACATTTGTAAACATCAAGTCTTGCCAGAGGCAGCAGAGGATGGGCACTTCACATTTCCGTATTAAAACAGGGACTGAGTGGAAGGTATGCTTTGAACACATTTATGCAAGTCTTGCCAAATTCCAAGAAAGTGGAACAATCCATCTCAAGTCTTACGATTTGAAGACCGTATTCCAAATTTCACCAAGAAAACAAAGCCGTGTGGCACAATGAAGCTTTCGTACTGTTCCTCCAAGGCTCAGTCACTGCTGTGCTTTGCATATTCAAGGTTCCAAACGAAAACCAACTGAGGCGTATGCATATTGCTCTATGTTCAGATCTTGCAGTTTAAAAAAATTCTGGTTCAAATGGTCTGTGTCAAAGGAAAACTTCGAAATAAATAATGCTGGCATCATTTTACCAAAAACCTTGGGCTGGCAAGTATCTCCTTTAATCCAACCATGCAGATACCAAGAGAAGAGGCAGTTTTGTCATGAAGACTGAGGTCAGGACAATCGAGGTTCCTGAGGTAATATGTCTGAGTCCAGTTCCTCAAAAGTGGGGTCAACATCGTCACCGCTGCCAGACTGTTCCCTCTGCACTCCCTTCCAGCTAGCCTTGTTCAGTCCCAGGTGGCCAAGCATTGTCTGCGACAGCCTCGTGTTTGAAAACCGAGCCCATTCCCCAAACAGTGGCTCCACTAAGTAGGTCATAAAGCCTTCGAAAACAAGCAAACATAAATACCCAAGTGAAAAAAACGGGGGGGAAAAAAACCCACAATATTAAACTGATTAAAAATACTGAAAAATACAAATCAGAAATTTTTAAACAAAAAGGCCACCGAAGATCAATATACAAACATTTATATACATGTTTGTGTGTGCTTATTTATAGTGTCTATTTCCATGAACCACAAATTCGATGGTAAGAATACCAAAACTGAATCTTTCAATCACAGAAATGTACGATGTTCTAACATTCTCAGTTAAAACAGTGCAGCTGATTGAACAGATCAGTATTTGTCTCTAATCTCAAGCACTAATTCATATTATGTTGGTTAAACTGATTATTTTCTTTACTATGTTTTTGAGTCCCATTCAATCTACATGAACAACTTTATTAAAAATCAACTGTAAAAAGCTATTTTAAATTCAACTCAAGTTAGCAAAAAATTAATATAATGCCTATTCAGGGTTCTCCATCAAACTAAGGCTGCGTTTAAAAGTAATGCTAACATTCCAGAGAGCTAAACCCAGAGAGCTGGAACTCTGTTGTGGCAACCCCACTGCAAAAGGCACCCGAGGGAAACAAACACTCCGCTGCCCAAACTGGCCACTTCGGATAAGGAGTTTTGGGCAGCAGCTGTGCTGTTGCCCACGCTACACCTGCTCTGTTAAAAAACACCGGGGCTGCGGCCTCCAGGGCTGACAGTGCAGCACCCTTCATAAACAGTTCCAGGGAAAAATGTTATATAGCAGACGATTGAAAAAAAACCGTTCTTCGTAAAAAAGTGCTGCCGCACACACACAGAGCAGGTACAGCCCCTAGGAAGTGTATTTAAAAGGTACTTTTTTCAAATTGCATCCCCAAAGAAATCTACTAAAATAAATTGAACTTCAGTTACCAATCTGGATGTTGGCAATAGTTTCCGTCTGTCGGTCACAAAGTGGACTCACACCCAAGTGATACTTTTTTTCAATATCTCCTAAAGAAATAGAAGCATAATACAACTGTTAAGTTACCACATCCAGACCCAAATGGAGTAACCAAACACTAACAGGTGAGCTGTGCAAGCTGTCTAACAAGGATGGTACCTTGCAGGAGGCTGCATTTACTGCCCTCCCCATCTCCCAGAAAAGAGAATCACAGCATCGCCTAGGTTGGAAAAGACCTTTAAGATCACCAAGTCCAACCATGAACCTAACACTGACAGTCCTCGACTGTACCACATCCCTGAGCACTGTCAACACCAGGTACATCTGTCAGTGAGACCAATGGTGCGTTGTGTTTTTCATCAAACAGTAAGGAAAGAAAAAACATCAAATCACAGGTTTCCCAAAGGATTAACACACTTCCCTTGCAAAATCTCCTAGACTGCCATAGAAATGACAAATTAAGATCCCCTCCCTTAGCAATATGGAAGAGAATAGCTCAGCCTTCAGAACTTTCTCACTGAAGGCGATTTGTTCTGCTTCCCCATCATCTTTATCTAAGAATAAGCTTCATGTGATTAGCACCAAATAAAGCAGTCTGTTCCCCATTTATCATATCTATGCATCAATTAGCATGTTACAAGGCAGCTAAACTAGCCTTAAGAAAAGAGAAGCACACTTTATTATTAAAACAATTTAATAATAATGGAGAAAATTCACTCAATTTGTCAACTAAAAGCTTCATTAACTGCTTACATAAGCAAGTAGCCTTAACTGCATGGTAACTAAAAATCTCCTCCTTAGCTCTTACCTGCTTACCAACAGGCCTCACAGCCAAAGTTTAAATATTGAAGATACATGATGAATGTATTTCATAACTAACTGAAACCACTATGTAAATGTAAAGTGAGCTTATAATTACTCATCTGAAGCACCTTTCAGACTGAAGGATCTATTGAACCAGCTATTCTAGATTCAGATCCTAAGCAGATTCTTTGTTAGGTTTTAGTAATACCAACCAACCTTGTGTAAGAATTACAACCCATGAGAGTAAAAAAATCCCATGCTGTCCTGTAAATCTCTATTAGCCCTAAATATATATGCCTTTATTTGCAAGCAGCTATGACTCATGGTCGCTCTCCTCACAGTATAAATACATTACGTACCACAGATACTTCTACCCTTACTTGCCTTGATGGAAGAACTCCTCTGTTACTTTTTCACTCCACTGCTTACTCAGCTCCCACGTCCGACATGGATTACAAATATCTGCACACTTCAAAGCCATCTAGTAAGTTAACATATAGCATTAGATCACCTCTCCCTCCAACAGAAGCACCTGTAATTATTTATTTCCTGACAGCAGATTATTTTAACTTTGTGAATAACAAGCCTACCAACCATTTGTGCTTCCCTCTGAAGTTATGCTCTATAATCATATTTAAAACACGCTCAGGGAACTATCAGACCTCGTGATCATCTCTGAGTAATATGGAAATACAGTCAAGTCGAAGTATTTCAGGGGCACTATATTTAGTATATTCACTAGTACAGGAGACAAACTCAGAAAAAGAAACATGGAAGCAGGCAAACAGTATTTTACATTTCTGGCTCTGAAGTTCACATTTTTAATAGTGCTTTGCACAGGACTGAACTTACCTGTTTGTCCACTTTCTTTTATAGTCCACAATATGAACCCAATAATAAATATTTCTATAAATCTAAAGAGACTCTCAAAGCTTTTGTTTTTAAAGCTTGCTAAACATCTCTCTAGCAGAGCTGCAAACTGAATCACAACAGTGCCTTCCTTTCCTGAAACAGGTTCTCACAATGCATTTCAGAGTTCTGAGGCTGCACTGGAGTCATCAGAAGAACCAAACTTTGTCTCGGAAACACAACTCTCCTTGGTTTAGCAGCTCTAAGTTATCAGACTTAAAAACACACAACATCACTTGGGAGAAGTGCTGGGGTGGAGGGAGGTAGATGGAGGTAGAGGGAACAACCTTTTTGTAATGAAACAAAATGAGTAAAAGATATTTTTAATTTATTTTGAAAGTAGGAGACAGCCTGGAGGAAGCAGTATTTAGCATTTTAAATAAATTATTTGTGACACTAAAACGTTTTCAAAAATACTATCAAAAAGGTCACCTGTAAAATGAAGTGACGATGGTTCGCATTCTCTAAGCATAGGTCTCCTCTATCCAAATGGGAGCGAAACATGGACAGATACTCATTCTGCTGACTGATGTCTGTGGCAAGAATGAGATCACCTATCTGGCTTTCCATCAGCTGCCTGAAATTAGTGACACCAAACATTCAAAAAGCACAACAATTAAGAACAACACCTATCACTAGTTTTTATCATATTCATTATTATACAAGTCACAAGCTTTATAATCGGCATTTTCACTGAACTGTTCCTTTTTTTTGTTTTCCCTCTCTGAAAAATTCCTACAACATCCATTGAAATATCAGGATGTTTCACTGGCAGCTTTCAGGAAGACTAAAACAGTTTTCAGCTTCCCCCTCCCCTTTTTTTTTTTTTCTTAAAAATGCACAAACTAATTGTTTAAAGCTTATTTCTTGCTAAAGTAGGTGAAGAGGATCTATTTTAAACTACAACTGTGGTGGCAGAACGAGAAAAGGCTGCCAAGTTTAAGATAAACAGGTGCTTGACTATATGAATACACTTCTTCAGTATGCTCACAGTAAATGTTATTTTCCGAATATCACATTGCACCACGAACTGCTCTACTCCAATAGCATCGTATCTGAGAATTCTTAAAATAGACCATAATCTATGTTTTGTATTGAGAACTGCCACGCAGTAATTTAGCTTGTTTTGCAAGGCTGTCTTACCGACGTGACAACTTGCTTACATCTTAAACTGATCTATACTGTTCTGTACAAACATACCTGTTTTCTAATGACATATGTGCAAATAAACCAGACTCTCTCAGCAACCCCACTGCTGATCTCCAGTGATGGTTCTCTAATACTGAGGTATTCTGCAAATGAGAAGGGTATTACAGGTATCAATCAATGACTTTTTCTTAAACTGAAGCGCTATATACTAAGAGCAGTACCAGACAGTTTCATTGGGTTTTGTGAGTGGTGTTTTTCTTTCTTCATTTTTTCTTTTTTCCCAAGGAGGTTAAAATCACAAATCCTGAATACTTCATCAGCTTGCACTTTTGTTATCCCAGTGACATGGAAACAATGTCTGGATTCAAACCTACCACTAGCTAAACACAGCACAATTTATACTTCTTTTTTGTACTCCTCGGGCATTCGCCAAACCTGGTTTTAACAAAACCACCGATTTTGCCCTTACCTTATATAAAGTTGCTAAGTAATGGTTTGTTTTAATTAGGAAAGGTTGGTTAACACCTGGGTGATCCAAATCATGCGTGGCAGCTGCTATTAAACTGAGCAGAACATCCCATGGAGTCAAAGATTTGGAAAGCTGTAAGATAACAACAACAAATGTAATTCTGTTAGCAATGCAAGTATGCCCTTAGAAAAAGCGCACAGGTATCACATTTTTGTTTTTCTTTTTTAGTAATTAACAGCCAATAGAAACTCAGAGAAATTTTCAATAACGTAAAACTAATATTCCACTGGCTTTTCACAGTATTTCCCCCCAAAAAAGCTACAAAATTAACAATGGTTTAAACATTATTCTTTCTAAATGGGAAGGTTCAGTCTTACAAAATGCTGGCACACTTAAATGCTACTTTCTGGCTGGTAATGAAGTACTGTTTCTAACCAGACCCTGTAAAAGCAGCAAATTCTTAAAATTAGCTCTCCATCTCATTTACCAGGCCAATCTGTATGTATCAATTCTGAGTATATTTTAAAAAACATAAAACTTTTCAGCTTAAAAGGAGTAAACTAATGCTCTGGAAGACTTTTGAACTGTTTTGAATTGATTTCTACTCATGCAAAATTACGTTTCAAAGTCTAATGGGAAAAGAACCAAAGGAGGAAAATCTGCCAAAAATAAGGATTTTCAAGACTCAGCATGAAACTGCACAGACTTACTTTCACCGCTCATAGCTGTTACTACGTCTGGTTGGGAGGTTTGTCAGTTAAACACAG
This sequence comes from Podargus strigoides, assembly GCA_028020825.1. Taxonomy (NCBI): domain Eukaryota; kingdom Metazoa; phylum Chordata; class Aves; order Caprimulgiformes; family Podargidae; genus Podargus; species Podargus strigoides. The sequence goes on along the minus strand of CM051620.1, from coordinate 36,623,508 downwards.
TAATAAAGTCTTGCTTGCACTAAAACAGAGAGGACAGTTCTGCCCGCACAAAAGTGAAATGCAGCAAACACCCTGCAGAGACGTAAGTTTATATTCCCTCTTGCATTTGCCATCTATCATGCCTCACATGTTTATAATGTACTTCAGTGCAACAGAACCAGTAGCTGTATATGTTACTAAAAATACAGAGTCTATACTTGTATCTGAAGCATTACAAAACTTCCATCACGAGTATTAAATAAAAAATGCTCCGAGCTTCCAAACTGCATGCCATAAAAAAAGCTCATCGTGTATCAGCTCCAATTTGGCTCACTGCATCAACAATTGATCTGAGAGCAGCACTGAAAAACTGCATGGGAGGAGTGGGCAAAGAGGGACATTCTGAAAAATATCCACTGAGCCAGAACTTACGTGCTTTTACCTTGGACACAGAATAAAAAGCTACGCTATTCAAGAGAATACCAGGTTGGTGATAATCTGCATCAAGGCAGATAACTTGTCTCACCTGGCCAGAGAGCACTACAGTTTTCAATTTAATACAGAAGAGCAGGATTAAGGCCTGAAATTGTCCAAGACCTCACTTAGAGCAGACTGACAGCAGTCTATGTAATAAGAAACAAACACTCAACTAGCTCAGCTTCTTATGGTCTGTAACACTGCCCTTTTTTTAGGAAGAAAGACCAAAGACAACTCCTGATGTCTTGCTTTAAGATGCCTCTAGCAGAAGCATATTATTCATTAACACCAAAGATGAGGAAAGCAAGGGTAACAGTAATTTCTGGAGAAGAAGAACAACCACTAAAACAAGAAAACCCACTTCAAACCACAAACACACAGGCTTATAATTGCCAGCTCTGGCTCAGGCTGCAATTCTATCTGCCTGCCTTGGGGCACAAGGCTATGTTAAAAAGCTGCAGTCTTCATCAGTTCCCTGCTCTGGTTCAACATGAACTCACACAAAAGACAATGACAGCTCAGAAGAGGGGGAAAAGAAAAGCATACTGCTAAGTATGAACCTAAAGCCTGAGCAACATGAAGAGTAATTACCTGCCTTTTTGAGTTCAAAAGTGGTTTTTGTTGGGTTTCAGAGTTTGTTTTTAATGAAAAGTGTGTGTATGTGCATATACACATATATGTATATACATGCACACAATGTATTTATATGCACACACACAAATAAATGTGTTTCTGTATGTACATGTGATGTAAAAGTGAGAATGCTCCCTTACCTTGGGCTCTTTTAAGTAACAGTGCATGGCCTGAGTCACATCAGCAGCATGAACTGCATTATGATAAGGGTTTTGACTGTGATAATCTTCTTGAACCATAACTGCAGGAAAATAACAGATATCCAAAGTTAAATAAAATAGCGATTTTTTCAGGTACCATTTTATATGCTCTCATTACGCACAGAAATGTGCAGTATCACAAGTTACATACACATAAAAGTGTCAAAGTCAATAAATCATCAGTCGAACCAAGACCCAGGTATAAAAGATTTTTATGTGAAGAAACAGCATTTTCTAAAGGAAATCAATTACATATAAAATCATCTCAGAGCAAAAATTAAACAACTTGAAATCAATATATAATCTGAGATACTTTGAGAACTTCCCAGGAAAGGCTCCCTTTGATAATTCTATGATTCTATGATAATCTAGCCTGCCTGAATGTTGAGGCAACCTGAAATACAAAATGAAGATGGTACTATTTACCAAAGCATCAGGATGACTTCATATCATGCCTTGAAAACAGACAGGATCAGAGGAATTAGGCACTGCTTTCCTGTCATGTGAAGTGCTTTCATTTCCCCTTCAGGAGAGTGGTCATGGGAAGCCACCTCTACATAGTTTAGGCATCTTCTCATACTTGTCATTCAGGCAAATTTAAGCCTATACGCAATTTAGAAAAGAATCTCATTTAGATGATGGTCTGACTAACTATTCCCAGACTTAATATGTTTTATTTAACTTCTTCCTTGCTTTTCTCCTTTCCTCCATCCTCCTGGCTGTCTTTAAACATCATAGGTAGAATACTTTAAAGGACAACCACATTAGCTTAAGTATGTACAGTGAAAGAACTGTAAAGCTAAAAAGCATGGAGAGGGAGCAGATCTGAAGCACAGCAATGAAAGCATATTCTAAAGTTTTACCTGAAATGACACATTAGCTCTTTCAAGCAAACCTCAAAAGAACATTCTCCTGGCTGACTACAGTCTGTCAGTCCCATTCAAACAAACGTGCCCACAGCCTCTTTGCCTACTCAGTTTACAAGCCAGTACCCTCCATGTAATTGTGACTGTAATATTGCCATGGTGTATGTGAAGAGCTGTGGCTCATGAAAAGTCAAAATACTGTAACCACTGTGTAATTTCAATGGTACTCAATGCATAGCTGATACTTCATATGGAAAATAACGAAAATCGGGCTCTATTAAACTGCAGAAGATCTCCCTCTAACCTATTCCAAGCATCCAGTGCATGAATGAGCATGTCCTTGGCTTAATCCTCAATTTTTTGTGGCATCGTAAGCTGGTCCAGTGTAGCTTCATAAACTGGTCTAGCTACCTGAAGTCTACAATTCTCTTAACTTTCTTATTTTAGTAAAGCAGACCTAGGATATTTTCATGACAGTTTGCCAGAACTAAAAAGGCACAACAACCCTATGTTTCCAGGAACGTAGTACTTTGTATTTTCTCCCCCCCTGTTTGGATCTGGAATAAGAACTTGAAAACACACAGCAGGAGGAGACAGATCTCCAAGTAACCTTTGGAAATCACAGAAAGACTGTGTATGTGTATAAACAAACATATATATACACACACACACATATGTGATAGATACAGATATATATACAGATACACAAAAATAAAATGTTGAGATCCTATTGAGGACTAAAATCAGACTTCCCTCCTTAAAAGATTTCAGTAAGTTCTCAAATAAAGTTAATATTGTGAGGCATTACAGACCACTTAAGCTGTCCTAGTCTTCTGGAATTTATCTTCAGATTACTTTTGACTGGGATGTAAGAGGTAGCAAAAGTAAAGAATGAACTGGGTCCATGCTAAGCAGCTGTATTTGGAAGAAAGGTTCCTTGATTGGACAGATAGGCTAGGACAGAGCTAGGAAATGTTTTTCTTACTGCTATTAAGTAGGCATTAATGAAAAGGAAAAGGTGGTGAATTTCAAAGCTAGAATAAAATTTTGCCTTCTTCCATGTCTAATCTCATTTTAGAGATTTATGGCTTTGACTAGTCATATGTAGTTAAGACTCTTACCTTTTGATAACCATTTAACTAATCCAGTCATTCCTAACCAGTCTTTCATTTCAAGTACTGTCTTTTCACAACTAACCAGGAAATCAGCAAGATGAGACAGACAAAACACACTCAGTTACAACTTGAGTACCCTAAAACTAGATTTCTATAATCATTTTTTTCACATTCCAATATATTGGTCCTCAAGGTCAGCTGATCTACCTTTTTGAAACTGGAAGGAATTGATTACACTTTAAAACAACATGAAATGCAAGACAGAGCTGATTTTTTAAAGCTGAAAGAGAACTAAAGATGAAAACAAAACCATTCCCTTTTTGAAAGAGGAGAAAAGCCTTCCAAATATGATACCTCCCCTGGTAAATCACAGAATGTTAGGGATTGGAAGGGACCCCAAAAGATCATCTAGTCCAATCTCCCTGCTGGAGCAGGAATACCTGACAAGCTTTGTAACCACAGAATTGTTTTCTCTGCAACTGTGAAAGCCTGCTAAAAGGGAACAGAAATTTGCTTCTCCTGTGCAGTTAAAGATAAGCATCCCACTCCACAAAATTAAATAAAAGGTACTGTCACAGAAGAACCAAAGGAAGTCTCACACCAGCATCTGTGTCTATGGTATGGGGATGCAGAAAGGCAGCTCTTTCAGACGTCAAGTGAAAGTACCACTTGGTTTGAATATTCTACATTGTATTTACTATTCTTTCCATTGGAGCATCCCAGTGTTGCAGGCCCCAATATTTGAGTAAAATTGTCTTGCACTCTGCTTATGGAGGAAGTATGCCCATAGTACAGTGCTTAATTGTAGGAGAGTGTGAGCAGGCAAGAGACAGCATCAAAGTGGCACCATTAAATATAGCCAAGCTGGCACATTCAATACAGTTAGGAAACTATATCATGAACTTCAGAAATTAAGATTAAAGGAGAACTGAAAATAAAAACAAAGAAATGAGCTGCCTAGCCTTTTCCAATAAAAATGTCATATAATGTCACATATATTCCTGATTATTTAGATTAATACTACACAAAACTGCTAAACTTGTTAATACTTGCTTGGATTTAACATAGGAGATTTCTATACTCATAGAAACTTTGAGAGATTGTCTTAAACAACATAATTTAAATCACTGCACAATCCAGACTGCATCAGTACTCTTCAAACCTTATGGCTAAACTATAACCAGCACTTCAGATAAGGTATAAAATTGCAGATAAACAGCAATATTCATCATAATAAAAAGCTGTATTTACCCAAAAATCTACGAAGTTTCATCGTATCTAACTGGAAGTGTTCAATTAGTCCATGAAGATTAAACAGATGAAAGGTTAAGCTGACTAGACTGTTTCCTAAAAATAAGATGAAAATACTAATTCATTGGAAGCCATGAAATCAGTGACTCTTTCATAAGAAATATATTATTTCAAACAAATTGGTCACAAAAATTATACAAGCAAATTTCTCTACACCAATTTACGATAAATATTTAAATCTTACTGCATGACAAGATTCCGTTACCTATCTCCTCTAGTAATCACTAGTGGTTTTGCATAACTACAATATATTCACCAATTGTCCACTGTCAACTGACAGGAGGAAAATGTTACTGAACATTAAAAAAAGCAACAGGTTTCAATGTGCAAACCCGTTACAACAGTATTTAACTCTATGGTATGTTGCATCATGATATTTATAAACAGACACACAGCTTAAAAACTAATTGAAAAATAATTAGGCATAGAAAAAGGCTAACCAACACTATCGATTAGCATACATTGCACATATGCTATCTCTCATTTCCATCATGTATTTTGCTAAACTACTCCTTATTTCACCCAGAACTCAAAGTTTTAAGTTTCTATAGGAAATATATACTATTACAAGCTTACAATATACTTCACCTACTCATAGCTATAATATTATAATCACTTGCAGTGTTAAAACAAGTAAAACTGTAAGAGACAGAGAAACAGCCGGCAAATGTTTCCTTGAAATAGCTTGCTCATTATTTACTCTGCAAACAATATGTAGTGGTAGATAACTCAGTTTTGGTAATTGACTCTGACAATCTTCATTTAGCAGGAATGAAAGAACCTAGCACAGACAGAAACTGAGGTACAAAAGGACAAAAATTTCTGCTAAATCTAGCTTAACTAGGCTTAATTTATACGCATGTGCACGTCACTACACAATTCTTCAAACAACATTTACTGAGTAATTTGTTTCTTACAGGTTCGTTCAGGGCAGCTCATCAAGCAGAGTTTTTATATACAGCATTATTCCCTTACAAACCTTAAAGAATAAGACTGGCTGTTCAAAATGTCCTCCTAAAATGACTAAATTAGGATGCAAAAAGGATGGCATAGGAAGGCTTCCACAATTGAAGTTGTACTGGTAGCATCTAAAATGTATTTTAAAAAAAGCATATTTAAAAGGTAGAGAAGACCTCATACAAAAAGGATGATTTCAGATTACTCCCATCTGAAAACTAATCTGAAATAAACGAGGCTTACAAACAGGTTTACTTGCACACATAGCTTTTTCTCACTCAGTTATCTAGTCTAAAGGTTATCATTATCTATATAAATATTCTATTTGTAAAAATCCTTGCTGTTTTCATTTTCTGTATTAAATCAAACTGTGAGGATTTTTTTTTTTTTTACACTAGATTAAGCCAAGCATCACTTCAACAAAACAGGGGAGAAAATTATCTTTTGGCACCATATTTTCCTTTCTGAACTTCATTTTCCTTTCCTTCCGTGAACTTTAAACACTGACTGAATCTCTGCTACCAACTCCATTCAATTGATGTAAAACCTGCAAGAGCTGCCCTCCATTCGCTTACCACACTGGCACAGCTGTGTGGTCCTTAGTGCTGGACTCGCTCATCTACTTCTTCCATTCTATTCAAAACTCATTTTCTATTGCTGCAGACTATAATAAAAAATTTCACTCTATCTATCTGCTGCAGCAGCCCTTCCTCCTCCTTTCCCGCACATTTACAGATCTTTTTTCTAACTATCTGTCCGTAACTTAGCCTATGCTTTTTTTTTTTTTTAAAAAGCAACTACTTCTTTCGTTCCTACCACTATTTGTAATGAGTGCACAAAACTAACCATAATCTTTTCTTCCTTTTTTTTTAAGTTTATTTTGTTCAAGTTACATGTACAATAGCTTCTGTCTGCTCAACTCCTAATTCTCTAGGTATTCTGCTAGAGATCGTAATTATAATGCATTCATACCATCTTGCCTTCTTATGCTACTGTAAAGTACTAGAACTACTCTAACATTAAATTTATCAGAAAAATACTTGTTCAATATAAATGACCTTTTGGACACAACCATATAAATTACCAGGATTCCATAATTAAAATAAAGACTAAATTAGCAGTGTTATTTGTTAATTTGTATCAAATTACTACTTTAAATTACTAAGAGAGAACAGCAACCTACAAAGCACATGAAAGGCATCTTCTACAAATCAATGATTATAATCAGTACTGACAGGATTTTAACAGGGTGACCAGGCAAACTAGGATTTAAAGACTATGAAATAAAAAAGTATTACCTGATCAAATCTGTGCTTTGTGGTGAACAAGCAATCACATACCACAACGTAAGAGCAATAGTTAAGTTATGCTAAGAGATAAAACACAAATGAAATAGCGAAAGTAAACTCACCATTTGTCAGTCTATCAAAAAGAAAAATATCAAAATTCCAATTTCCAACCTTCTCCAGCATACACTGAAAGAAAACACAAAAGCTGTCACTTTTTTTCTCAGTATATGCCTATCTGCCCACAGCCCAGAGGAGTATTTAAGATTTCAGAGACTGATGCAAGTTCCAGGATTTCTAAATACAAAAAAATACTGTTAAAATTATAATTACATTTGTCTGATAAGTGGAAAACTTTAAAATACATGTTGCAAGAAGTGTCTTGACAGTACTAGCTTGAGATTTTACCTTCATTCTTTAGTCAATTTCTTAAAAGAAATAAACTTAAAAACAATTAGGTCAAAACCAGAAACAGTATGACAAAATAGCTGTGTTCAGACTTCTTCCACTTTCAGTTTTTGCAATGAGATAGTAATTCATCTCTGCATAGTCCTTCACCGTGGTGTCTCTCTTTCCCTTGTTGTTTATACAAGAGAAATAATATCTAGACACATTACTAGACATATGAGCCAAACTTTTAATTTCTTTTTTAAGAAACTGGCTTTTGACTTTCCATCTCACTGAACTGGCACTTCTTCACAGCTGCTCCACGTGAACTCATCTTCCAGCAACAGGGAGGAACAAGAAAAGCAAAGAGCACTTGAGGCCTCACCCAAGTTCCGCAGTCACAGTCCTTGCTTCCCCTACCTCTATCAGAAATACCTGCCCAGCACATTTTACAATGGGTATTTGCCTTCTGTTCTCATTAGATTGCAAGAGATGTATTGTGATCCAATTGCTATGTCCTAGCTTTTCTCCACCAGCCACTAAAACTCAGCTACCAGAAGAAACAAACGGTACTAACAAGATGTTTCTGCTGTTAAATTAAATGTACATTTTTTTAAATCCATCCTCCAGGTTATCAGCTTCTTCCTACACTGCAGCCCGATTACATGCCATATGGAAATACTGCATTGTAAAAGTACTCCTCTTCTGAGTCAAGGTTACAAACAAGAAGGTTTACACACAATCATTAAGAAGACAAGGCCTTTGGGATCTTGAATAACCTGTAAACTTTGCCTGCTCATTCCCCTTCAGCTCTCCATCCTCCGTTCCCAATTCACAAGCCCTTCATCTAACTAACTGTTCTTCTAGCACTGCCCCTCTTCACAGTATGCTTTACTGCAGCATGGGTATATTAGAGCTATCACACTTTCCTTTTCTAGAAGAATTGCCTACCAAAGAAAAAGTCCATTTGGCATAATAATATTCTGATAAATCCATTTACGCATTTTATTTTTCAGTAGTAGATACTCTTTTAGATGTTCACTAATGAGGTTAAACTAAAAAGGGAAAGGGAGGGGAGACAATAGCTTTCCAAATTGCTCCATTACATTTCTTAAATAGTCACATTTTTCTTTCTTCATTTTTTCTTCAGTTATTACAGCGCATCCTCCATTCATTAGTTATTAAAAAAACCTGCTACCATATAAGCTGTAAAAATCATCCCAGTAAACTTGTGGGCAGTGAAGGAGTTTGCTAGAAATCAGGTAATTTTGGTTGGACTTTATTTAAAGATGCAGACATATTTATACACACACACACACACAAACACATACATATAAGGCATGCTTAAAATTTAAATTTGGCTGCGCTATCTCTTAACATAAGATAGTTATATACAAGCGAACATTTTTTTAAACATACTTAAAAAAAAAAATAATCAAGCAACCAACCTTTGCTTGTCCATTATAATCATCATCTAAAATGTTTGAAGAATTTGGAACAGTGATACCACGGAAAAAACGGGAAGATCTCAGGTATCGCTGGAAACTAAGCAACCTTCTCACATTTCTCGCAGACACAGACACCTCGATTTCAGAATTTGCTACAAAAAACAAGAAAATAAATACTGTCTCTAATAAATGTTTACTGAAAAAGACCGTTCAGGGAAGTTTGGTACAACACAGACACTGGCATTTTTTTTGTATTGGTGTATCAAATGTTTCAGCCACAGAGATTTTAACTAATAGGAAGTACAGAGTCATGGCTTAGAAAAGAAAATTTTCTTTGTAAGTATCCTGTGAAGAAAAACAAATATTTAAATCATAGCTGAAACTTATATTTTTAATAAATTCTGTTATTGAAAGGAAGAAATATTCCAGACAAGTGTCTTTTCTAAAAACTGCTCCCATGTATACCCATCCAATCCATGTCCCTAGCAAATCACATAAGATATGTATACCAGCAAGAGAATATCAGTAACTGTGTGCTGATACACGAGTTACAAGTAGGTTTTGAGCACATACAAATAACTTTTACACAGATGTTAAAGCTCAGAAATTCTCTTAACAGCAAAGTTTTAAACACACTCAAGTGATTTTTGTGCTTTTGCAAATAATTACACTCAGAATCTCTCCTCTGCCAAACAAGTACCACATTTACTTTCATAGCATATGGAATTCCCTTTCCCAGTACAGTGAAAACACTACAGAAAATTGTTCTAGCCTGTTTTTAAAGACTAATCCTAATATTTTGCTTTACTCTTACTAGGTTAACTGGCTTATTCAAATGACCTATGCTAGCTTATGTTCAATTCCACTTGGTACGCTTGAAGTGTTGTAAAAACCTGAAGACCAAACTACACATAGCTACAGTTTCTTTGCAAGGGGCTAGGTATTTTCATTCTGAAATATGTAAGGCCAAACTTGGCCTTTACTTTCATTTCAGCAGTCCCCCAACGGCAGTTTTATAAAACCAACAGACAGTCAATAATCTTGATATTCCCTCATTCTGCCCGAAATGAGTTGTGTGTTGTTTTTTTTTTTTTTAAAAATAAAAGAAAAGAGAAAGAAAAAAGTATTAAGAAAGTCAACACAAACATGCTTTTTTCAAAAATATATATCCTCAAAACTAACATGAGCCCAACTTTGTAGTATAGATCTCTTGCCCTTCCAACAACAAAACATGTTAGAAATTGGTGAAGTAAGCAGTTGTAATTTTTGTTCTTAAAGTCAGTCTAAAATATTGCACAGGGGAAGGTGTGGCCTTATTAACAACCTCAATTAAAAACCTCAGTGTTTTCTAGTGAAAGCAGTTTAATTCTACGTACCATAAATCGTTATCCATATAAATTCTTCTCCCTGCAGAAGTTCCAATGTACTTTGTGTTCTACATTAATTCATTAATATATTCATGTCCAATTTATACTAATAAAACGCCTCTGAACAGCACTGACAATTGCGTGAACACTCAATACCTAATCAAATGCAGCAGCTTTTCACATCAACAGTCTGCACTTGCAGAGATTAAATTGACAAAATGGGAGTATTCTTTCAGACATGAGTGAAACACTTCATCGAGATATTGAAGTTCCCATCGGATCCAAAGGGCTAAGAGATAACTTCACGAGAAATATCTTACTTCAAGTCATCCTACTTAAGGCCAAGGGCACTTCCTCTGAAGACTCTGGTACATATATATCCCAGTTACGTAAGCAAGTGTACTATATATGATAAAAGTTGCTTATAAAGCAACATTCACATGTACAGCAGGCAAATAAATAGATTCTGTCATGCTGCATTATTCTAATATCTGTCATCACATTTGTTAACATAAGGTTACAGCCTAAGCACTGCCAGCCTGCAGAACAGAGAAGCAGGGAATGACACAGCTGCTCCTGTTAACAGAGCGTAGGTTTCGGGTAACAAGTTTTTCCCCCATAATCTTCATTCAGTCCTTTTAATCCAAATTTCAGAACAGAAGTCATTAGGTTTGAAATAAAATAATAAAAAATGGATATATTTAGGCCATAAAGTGATCTAAAATGTCCACAGAGTCACGTACAAAATCCAGGAACTTCACTAAATCTCAGTAAAACGAAATATTTTAAGTACGAGAAATCAGCACTCTTCTGAATGTACATATAGTTTTCTTGACCATAAATAGTCTCTTACAGATTTATTGTTAACAAAAACCTACTTTTGTTGTCATGCTACAAGTAAGTCTCACTGTCACAGATGTCACCCGTTAATCTTCAGCAGAACAGTATGATGTAGGTAATACAAGTAAAACAACAGCTTTTGTCAGCAAAGTGCACAACAGAACACAGAAATGTGGTAATTTAGCAGTATAAGACTACATTCAACCTATATTTGTGTTCATAAGTCATTGGGGGTCAGTTACACATGTTTTTGCTTCAGTATTTTTTCTGATGATGATGCAGGTACCGAGGCAAATGAATTACTCAGTTACTTTTTTCAGAAGTGAAACAGTCATTACTCTCTACTTTGCAATATGCTTTTGAAACATTAATCTTAAAAATATTTTTAAACTCTCTAAATTATCATCATTTTGTATAGTTTGTAAACCACTACTCTTACACATTAATCTTTTTTCCCCCCCCTTATTTTAAAAAAAAAAAAAAAAGTAAAGAAGAAAACAAGAAAAAGAGCGCTGCGCCAGCTGATGGAATTCAAAAAAGCAACAAAGCCTATTTCATTCCAGCTTTCCTGGCAGCAATGCTGCTATTACAGAATCACAGAACAGCTGAGGTAGGAAAGGACCTCTGGAGGTCATCTGGTCAAACTCCTCTCAAGCAGGGCCACCCAGGACCACGTCCAGGTGGTTTTTGAAGATCTCCAAGGTTAGAGACTCTACAAACTCTCTGGGAAACTTGTGCCAGTGCTCTGTCACCCTCACAGCGAGTGTTTCCTGATGTTCAGGGGGAACCTCCTGTGTTTCAGGGTGTGCCTATTGCTTCTGGTGCTGGCCCCATCCTCTTTATACCCTCCCCTTCAGGTATTTATATACATAGAGATCCCCCTCATCCTCAGGCAGAACAGTCCCAGCTCTTTCAGCCTTTCCTCATGAGCCCCTTCATCATCTTCCTGACCCTTCACTGGACTCTCATGAATGCCCATGTCTCTCTTGTACTGGGGAGCCTAGACCTGGACACAGCATTCTAGGTGTGGCCTCACCAGTGCTGAATAAAAGAAACAGGATCACCTCCCTCCACCTGCTAGCAATGCTTCTCTTAATGCACCCCAGGGTACCACTGGCCTTTGCCACAAGGGCACATGGCTGGTTCATGTTCAACCAGGACCTCCAGCTCTTTTTCTACCAAGCTGCTTTCCAGCTGGTCAGCCCCCAGCCTATGCTGGTGTCCGGGCTTTGCACTTCCCTTTGAACTACTATTCATTCCACATGTATAGCCCAAGTTAGGTAAGTAACAGCTCAATCAAACACCCCATCATTTAGATCTGCAATGATCAGAATAACTTCCAAATGAGAAAGGAGATTTTGAGCCCTGTCAGCCCTCCACAGTTCCAGAACATCTAATTCAGTGGGACTACACCAACCCAAAAAGTAAATTGCTCTTTTAACATTTGCTATGGGACAATTCAGAACAGGTGAGTCACATGTGGAGGTTTGACAGGTAATGAATTTAAAAGGGAGGCTGAAAATGAAAATAGCTAGCTTTCAAGGAAGGGGGAGGAGGGAAGAAAAAAAAAAGGTTCTTCAGCTGCAGGAGCACTGATAGCATCAGTGCTTGCAGTTTCCTTTTCCACACAGATAAATTATTACAAAGGATACAAAAAACAACCACTCTGTGGTTCTGGTGGACCAGCAATGACAAGTTCATGGGAAGGACTGGTAAACTGAAGGATACAGTTGTGCAATGGAAACTTGGTATTGCCCTCCCGGTACAAGGGGAAAACTCATTCCCTTTATATGCATGATTAATAAGAGAATGTCAGCCTACCCTCTTCTATCATGAGTCACAAAATGAGATGCTAATTTCAGAGCCCCTACCAAAGCAAAGTTCAATAATGTATTTATAATGGAAAGAAGGTGAAGAGTGAAGAGTGCATTACATTTGCTCAAGAAAAAGCACATTGCAAAAACATCCCTCCTCCTAGCCCAGATGTTCTTCATTTCATTGGGAGCTTTCAGCATGCTAAATGCTTTTCAAGTATCCAATAGCCACCATTTACTCTTAAGAGATAAGGACAGTTTAAGGACAAATTAGAATGAGAAAATAAACACGTACTGAAACGGGGTGTTGGTTGATGAAAAACTCAACATGAGCTGGCAATGTACGCTTGCAGCCCAGAAAGCCAACTGTACCCTGGGCTGCATTAAAAGAACTGTGACCAGCAGGTCAAGGAAGGCAATTCTGCCACTCTGCTCTGGTGAGATGCACCTGGAGTACTGTGTTCAGCTCTGGAGCCCTCAACACAAGAAGGATGTGGAACTGTTTGAGCAGGTCCAGAGGAGGGCAACAAAAATTATTAGAGGGTTGGAGCACCTCTCCTATGAGGACAGGCTGAGGGAGCTGGGATTGTTCAGCCTGCAGAAGAGGCGGCTGTGGGGAGACCTTATCGCAGCCTTTCAGTACCTAAAGGGGTCTAAAGGAAAGATGGGGTCAGTCTTTTTAGCAAGGCCTGTAGTGATAGGACAAGGAGTAATGGTTTTAAACTAAGGGAGGGTAGATTTAGGTTGGATATAAGGAGGAAATTTTTTTAAATGAGAGTGGTGAAGAGCTGGAACAGGTTGCCCAGAGAGGTGGTAGAGGCCCCATCCCTGGAAACCTTCAAGATCAAGTTGGACGGGGATCTGAGCAACCTGATCTAGTTAAAGATGTCCCTGCTCACTGCAGAGGGGTTGGACTGGATCACCTTCTAAGGGTCCCTTCCAATCCAAAGCATTCTATGATTCCCTGTTGGGCATGTTAAGGATACTACAGCAATAAAGTGTCTTCAATGAAAGAAACCAGAATCACACAAGACTTAAGCCTTCGTGCCTAGTCAACAGCAGCTCTCCTATGACATTCTTCTTCCCTTCTTAACTCTTCATGCCCTACTGAAATTTAGAATATCACTCAAAGTTTTTTACTTCCAAGGGTTTTTTTATTAAATTAGATTCTTGTTTCTAAGCATCTTAAGTGAGATGCTGGTGTAATAAAAAAATGCCTCTGTCTAAAATAAAGAAAAAAAATGAACAATGCTGTTTACTAACATCAGTTATTTTGACAATGTTATGCATATACAGCAAGAAAATAAAATAATGCAAGTTGTCTTCATGCAACAGATTTCATCTGTATTCCAAGACACTTATTTTAAACTCTCTTCCCACTCTCAATCTTTGAAGTGTTGTACTTCATGAAAACCTAAAAAAAAAAAATTTTATCACATTTCACAGGGATATTAAATATTTATTTTTCTCATGCTGAAATAAAAATACAAACTAAGTAGAGAAAAGATAAGTGACAATCACTTTCAAAATCATAATTCTCAGATTTTTTGCATCTTTCATATAGTAAGGACAGACAACAAAAAGAAAAATGACAACTTAATTGTGGTTTAGTTTAATTTTTTATTAATAGAAACCTTAAATGCTAGAAAAATGCTTCAACTTTATTTTAATGCAAAAAATAAAGACTCACAGCCTCTGATGGCATCTTGGTCAAAACAAGGCTATCCAGCTTTAAGAACTATACCCCCATTTCTTCCCTGTTACAGCCCAAAAGGTAAACAGGAAGTTATCCATTATAAAAAATGATTGAATTTTGCTATTACCAACAGAAAAAGCTTAACTGAAGATCTCTGGTATCACTGCTGCTAATAGAAAAAGGAATTAAAAAAATATTTAAGAGGATGGATATTTCTTAAGTTTGAACATGAAATCTGAAGTTTGAGGTGCACAGGTCTACCAGAGGAGGTTTTTTCCTTTATTAAAAAAAAAAAAAAAAAAAAAAAAAAAAAAAAAAAAAAATCAAGGAAATATCTTCTTTTCATGGAACTAATCTCACACAATTTTTCCATATTAAACCCAACTACTCAGTTGTCATTTTTACATAGCAGATACTATCACCAAATCTGACAAAATATCTGAAAGTTTCCATTACCTGTATATATACATTTGAAAGAAATACTAAATTTCACATGACAATTATATTTCTAAGGCCTTCCAGGATACAAGTAATCCTCTATTCATGAATAATTTGAAAGTATTATGTAGCATTTCACACCACTAGAGGGACCCATAAGCATTCTAATTTCACATTTATTCTCATCAAACTATTAAGAAATGCATTGTATTAGATCTGTGCACATTTAAAAAAAAAAAAAAATCCTAAGTCACAGAATCATAGAATAGCCTTGGTTGGAAAAGACCTCTAAAATCAAAGTCCTGTTATTTACCTCCTCTTTAAAGTTTTCCACTCATGATTTGCATTTTGAAGTACTTTTAAGACATTTAATACTTAAGTCGTATATAAAACTATGAATTTGTTTGGAAGAGATAATTTCAGCAAGGATTGTAAAGTTACATATAAAGACTATTGGTGTCTAAATTACCCTGTTATACTTCCTGTCTTCCCTGGAACCACTCTGAAGTCCTGCTTAGCACAATTGTAAGGCACTATACCGCCTTTTCTGCTTAAAAGAAAAAAATGTATCATATATGTGTATTTATACACATATTTATACTTTTTTCCCAAATAATAAGGAACACCTGAAAATATGTTTTGGGTGAAGGATTTGTTAAATAAACATGGCTTTTCAAGTGTCTTCTGAGTGGAATCAGAAAAAAATTGTTGAGTTTATTGAAACTCTAGTAGTACCACAACTCTAAAAAAACTCCAGCAGTTTTCAGCAGATCCTCCCTGACCAAGGGCAACCGCTAGGCATCACCACCACCAAAGGCAACTCCTTTCCTGAAGGATCTTATGGAATGAAATACTGCCTTAGAGAAGTGTAGACACAGAACGGTAGAATAATTTAGGACGGAAGGGACAGAAGAGACTTCTGAAAGTCCTTTGGTCCAATTCTCTGCTCAAAGCAGAGCTAATTTGAGAAAAATTACTCAAAGTGCAGGGATTAGACTACTTCAGTATGAATTAAATGCCAGTTCTCCACTGGCACAGTAAGCCATTGCACAGCAGCAAAAGTATAAAGAAAACAGTGTGAAAAGGTATCTAAAGGATTCTACTCATATAGCTTTCTTGAATTTTGGCTCCTCTTAATATTTCTGTAAACACCTCAGGAAGGATACAAAATTAAGTAAATTGAAAATGCCACTCCTGAGCTGAACTGCATAATAACATTTTGCAATTATCTTAGGACTAGGAAACAGTATATACAATGCTATTTTTCACCCTCAGAAATTAAAGAATTCAAAAGTAACACATTGTGGTTGACAGAAAAAAAGAATATCCCTTAAGAGTAAAGAATAATCCCTTATTTTTTTTTAAAAAAAAAAGGGGGGGCGGGGAGGGGAAGAAGAAAAAAACCTAGAATGTGGCTGTGTCTTCTTCTAAAGTGAAACTTATCTCAGCCATAAAACAATGAGTGAGCTGTACCAGTTCAAGACTCCAGAGCACACATGCTGTTTTACAAAAACTTGAAAAGAAGAAATCTTAGGCAAAATAACAATCTAGGACAGCACAAAATATCTGTCCTGTATTCTCAACTGGAAGCTTTTACTGTTATCTTCCTTAACCAAGCTCACTTCAAGCTCGCTTTTCACTTAAACTTTATCTTCACTGTTTTCTTTTGGCCAAAGCTGCATTTAGGACACGTTCTGCGAACTCCCCTTGTGTGACTGCATTCTCCACACTAAACCAAAGTCAAAATTTCTCTCACATTGAGGAAAACAATTTAATTAAATCACCTGGATTATGAATAATTAGGTGACAATTTCAGAATGCCTCCTTCACAGAAAGGCAGCTTTTAGAGAAATCTCTTGAGTACAAGCTTTTCACTCCTCAGTGCTGGTATTTTCACAGGAAAACAAATTCTTCATTCAACCTATGACCACACAGAAATCTTGCATGACTTCACTCGTTGTGAAACTCTCCCTTCTTCACAGTCGACTGTTGAACAAGCCAGACAATTACTCTTAACTAGACTCAGCTAGGTAATTACTCTATTTTCTTGAAACAAAAAAGGGCATTCAACTTCATCTGGACTGTGCTCATTTTATCTCAACCTTGAGATGGTATTGTCAGAAGCCCAATCAGGTGCTGTTACACAAAGATTTCGCAAATTGCCTAAGGTGATCAACTTGGATTTGAACTCTTCTCCTTTCTTTGACCTCAGGCCTCTCACCCAAGGGAAGTCTAAATTCACTGTCCAACGTAAACCTTTTCCAACGATTTGTGAGTGAAAAGCTGCACAGTTCAAAACAACATTGCAAACAGTAGATGCTGACAGCTTTGCCAGATCTCAAAGTAGCATATAAAATGTTCCATGAAAGGCAATTTCCAAGTAAACAGTCTGAAAGTTATATACTGAAGATAAACTCTGGAATTTCTTCGTGTGTTTGCACTCTTAAGAAAGTTAGATTTATTCATCACCTATAAAAGTCACCTGAACTGTTCCTTTCTTTAATTTCCCTGCTATAAAGGCTCCATACACAACTAAGAAGAACTATCTAAGTCTTAACAAAGTCTTAAGTTCCCATCACATTATTTTTTCTCCTGTGTGAAGCACTGTACTATATGCAAGCCTCAAACTGATGTATGCAAGATTCAAAACTGAGTCATTCCTAAATGTTTACAGAAACATACTGATTAACTCAAAAACCCCCTTTCTTCTTTCTAAGATATTTTAATTCACAGATGTGACATATTTGGGTATCTGTAAAACACAAAACAGAGCCACACATGTTGGCAACATCACCATCTCCCTGTAGGAGCATGACCAGAATAGCATGTCAGGAGAGAATTCTAAAAACCTTTTGACAAGATCTTATACTCTGGTGCAGATACAAGAAAAGCAAGGAGAAAAAAAGGTGTCTCCTATGCACAAAACCATAGTATTCAGTTTTTACGTGGTTCTTTCAGAATATATCCAAGATTCCTTTCGCAAAAAGAAAGTTTAAAAGCATTAATTTAAGTTGCATCTGCCTAAGACACTTCACAATATTTTTGCTGTTATCTTCATTATTCACTTTAGCTTCACTTAGTTCATTTTGGCTTCACTTCCTCACTGTTACATACTGTACACATCACCCAGCAGATTTGCTGATTGTTTGGGGGTTTTCTGGGGGGGGTTTGTTTGGTTTTTTCCCAGGTGAAAAAGTGAGTGATTGGGCCACATTATATGTTCTTTTGTTTGTGCATGGTAGAAAATCCTCACAAACATAATGAAAGTTTAAGTGTATGTGTGTGTATATACACACAAACACATGTATATAAAAAAAAGACATTATTGACAACTTCTCAATAGCGAGAAAACAAAACCTAAAATTTTATTGCTGGTTTGCTATTTCTGAAAAAAGGAGTATTTTATTTTACTGTCACTTACCAATTCTTCTACTGAAGATTTTGTTTTACATTAACTTTTATTAACATATTCTGTCGACACTGCAGACTGAATTACTATCTATGATGTCTTGAATAATGTAAAAAACTTTAAAAGTAATGACGTTAACTGTAGTCTATTTGCAAACTATGAGAGAGCAAGAGTGGTTATAACAACTGCAATCACTTTTTCAATCACTTCCCTGAAAACCAAACAGGACATGCTGGTTTGTCAGACAGTAAACTGCCTAACTCCCTCCTTGTTACCTTGTTAAGAGTGAAAAGTAGATGCAGTGCTCTATATTTAACTCAATAAAATATTAAAGTGTATGCAGTTTACTGTGCAACTGTGAAATATGTACATCCACTGAACAAAATCAGACCATTATATTAAAGGTAAAAACCTACTTCTGAGGAATTAAGTTATGCGGCTGCTTTCTCCTCTTCAGAAATGGAGGCTTTTAGCTGCTAACTTGGGTTTATGTCCATGGTGCCACACAGATATAATCCGTGGTTCGACTTGATGATCTTAAAGGTCTTTTCCAACCATAACAATTCTATGATTCTATGAAGAGACCATAGTAACAGAAAAACTGCTAATTGATGTCCCAGTGTTAATAAATTACCAACCAACATGAATAACAGAATCGTGACTTTCCCCATTCATTGGGAAGCAGTCTTGTTGAAACAAAAATCTGTTTATTGAGCTGTTCCTCTTGGCTAGTTCCTTTGAGTAGCTGTAAAAGTCAAACTTCTGGAATAACTGATACTATAGAAGGAAAATTATCACCCAACAAACTTAGTTTGATCATCAGTCACATCCTGCATTTAGTAATTCTCAGACAAGACTCCGATAGCACCATCTCTAGCAGCAACAATAAAGACATTTTTCCAACAATCATTTTAAAATCGAGTTTCCTAGAAAGAAGTTACCATTGAGAATACTTCTGTCCAATTTAGAAACCAATGAATCCTTAAGAAGAAACAGAAGTGGTCTTAAGAACTAAATGCTACCTTGGTGACACTAGAAGTTGCAAGTAAAAATAATGTTATGAAACAGAAGTGATTATTTAAAAAAAAAAATACCAAAAACCCCCAAAAGCTTTCTGAAAAAGAGTAATGCATTTAAAATGCATTCAAACCTACTAATAAAATATTAGGTTAGAAGCCTTTCCAATATTTTATGAATAAAGAACTGGTCAGCAGATTATATTATATATTGGACTTCCTGAAAGACATTCAACTTCTTCACAAAACATCATTGACAGAAAAAGAAAATAACGCTGAACAACAACAGTTAGCTAAGCAAAACACAGAAATAATGCTTCAACACTGGTAATGATAGCCAGTGTGTAAGACATCAACAAAACAGGCAAGCAACGTAACACAGAGTAAAGTTAGTGGATAGTAGAATACAGGTACAGTGAAACTTTACAAACACGATGACAGCAGCATATCCATGCATTACTGATGTTCATTATGCTGCTGTAGTGGCGGGGGTGTGGGGGGGAAGCCAACATACAGATGGTTTAGTCTGCTTCAACTGCAGAAGAGACCCTTTTCAATCCGGTTTTTGCCTCAAGCAAAGAAGAGCCCACTGGCTCAACTGGCTCCTCTCACATGCTGTCTACTGCTCATATGGGTGAACATTTTTCAGTCATATAGCTCTATGTGGCAAAATCCTTCTGGAGTTACCAGGGGAGGACGGGGAGAATAACCTAAAAATAAGATCAAACCTGATTCCCACAACTCTCTACCCGCAGTCTGATAGTAAGGTACCAAAACTCTTTTGCTTAAAACAATCAAGAAAACACCGATAAGAACTCAATTAGCATCACAGAAAAAAAGAAAACATTTTACTGATTTAAAAGAAAACCAACATCTCTGTAAATAAACAGATAATCTAGAGATTCAGTGAGAAATGGGGCTGAATTCCTTTGTGACTGAAAGGAACTCCACAAAGTAGCAGGAGTCTTAAGTCAAAGAGCAACACCGTAACAGGCCACAATCCTGAAGTGCAAAAAAATCTGCCTATAACATGGCAACGCTGAAAACTGCCACAGCAGCTGACTTGAGGGGGAAGTTATAGCCAAAGAATTTTTTGGGCCTCCTAGCAACATTCTTTGCTGTCATCAGACACCACAGTTGATGTTGCTAAAAGCTGGTGCCTGTGCCTGAACAAGTAGGGGCAAGAAGAAAGGGTGTGAAAATCCTTTTCCTGATTAGTCATGATCTGCCTGATGCACAATCATCAGGATGGAAAGAAACAACACACAGAAAATACAGTTAATTTGACAACAGCAATATTATCATACATGACTGCCTTTTAACAGGTAGTTCTTTTAATACTTGTCAGTATTTTCCCATATCAGCATGAAATGCCACACATATATACATAAAAGACATGGTTATGAAATTCATAAATTGCATGCTCTTTCTACAGAGATTTTTTTATTATACTCAGTAGAATTACCAGGACTTGAGACAGAACTCTTATCCTCTTCATTGAAAAAAGTCAATATAGCATACTCTTCAAACTTTGTTTTCTCACCTATTTTATTATACCAACTTTAGAATGAAACTATGTCGTTTAAATTTTAAATTTAAGTACTGATCTACTTTTTAAAAGATCAGAAGATTAATTAGCACAGTTTCTGCCACTCATTTTTATTAAAAAGGTAATTACAACAACCACACTTGTTACCATGAAATAGTTTTTCTAAATGTCTCCATTGCATTCAGAATATTTGGAATTGTGCTGATGCAATGTCAGTATAGATACTTTATGACACTTAATACATTATCATAATTTAATGAATATTTAAATATCCTGCACTTTTGTTGCATATTGGTATGGTGGTTATTAAAGCTTTTCTATTACAACTACTGACATGTTTAGTTATAACAAAATGGAGAAAAAAGTGAAATTATCCAAATATATTATTCTTGTAACACTTCTGAGGAAAAAAGGTTTCCTAAAACATAAAATAAAAAAAAAGTAGTCTGCTGTTTTCTTATTAACTCTTTAATCTTCATTTAAGATTTATCTAGGTCCAAAAAATTTAAGTTCTAACTACATGTTTGAGTATACGTAATGTTAATTGATTATACTCAGGTCAAGAATATTGACATCTACTGTAATGCTCTTCAAACATCATCCTGGACCAGGCCCTTTTGCTGCTTTATAAAAGCAGAAAAGTATTCTGAAATGATTATGTCTGCCAAGTAAGAACTCGGCACACACGTCAGCAGCTGTGTATAAGATAGTCTTCATTTACATAGGGATTCAGATCTAAACTCAATGAGTTCAAACTATATTTTTAAAAACAAAAATTTAGCAGTGAAGATTTTCCTCTCTTGATTTGGCAATGAAGTACCATGAAAGATTTTCTTAAGACGTATAAAAAATGGTCTTGCTATATAAGCTGCTAACTATTTTTAGAGGCTCAGTAGTAAAAATTAATGGAAGCCTTTGTTTATTTATCATTTATCTGCTTTTAAATACTTACAGTGAAAAATACGGAAATCAATGTATGGATGAGAACCTCTTCTCTCTGTTTCAAATCCTGCCCGACTTCTTACTCGCACATCTCCTAGAAACAGGGTCAAGAGTGAAATAAAAGTGTGGAAGAGTGGCAGAGATAAAATGCAAATGAACATAGCCTGGAGGGGTAAAGATTCATGTACTTAATGGAGGAGGGTTATTCAAACAATAGGCCTACTTCAATGCTTTTTGTTTTAAAGGTGAAATTCAAAACAAAGTTTGAAGACTTGTTAAACATGCAATCGCATGCTTTCCTGTCAAAATCTCTCCTGCCTAAGCATACGTTGCCAGAAGCATGTGATAAGCATTCAGATGAAATTAGGAACAGCTTGCTACACCAGTATGGTAGAAATGCACCTTAATATGACAAGAAACAAGAACATTAAAGGTTGACTTGCTCCTCAGTAACACACATAAAACAATAACATTTCATATAGTACAAAAAAGATTGAGCTTCTAGAAATGGTAGCTTTTAGCAAATAAGCTAGTCACAATATGGTTTTATATTACATAATAGAATATTTTCCCACTAGCATTTACTTACTTGTGCTCAGCTGTTTGAATATTACACAAGAGCCTATTAAAATACCAAAACTCAGTATTAACATTTTATCAAACTATTTTTCACTGCAATTAGCTTCAATCTGAATCTTTTAGCATGCTAGTTGATTTCTACATACGTATTTTACCAACTGAAAGCTGATCAGTATTCTTCCGTTAGGTATTTGTATGCATTAATGTAAGTAGCTCACCTGGATTAAAAGCTTTCACTTAAAATCCTTCAGCAACTACAAATTTGGGCAATCCTTTGAGGATTAAATGCAATAGTGTTTCCCTCCACAAATCCTAAAGTGAAATTCAAGATGTGAAAACATTCTGGTTTCTAATTATGAAAATCCTTCACTCCTCTAACACAGCAATTTTCACATGAATCAAAACTAAGTATTTAACACAAGGAACTAAGACTCGTTTTATAATACCATAATAAAAATATAGCTATTTAATTTCCAGCAACAGGTAATATTTTAACATCTCCAGAGTGTTTTTCCCTTTTCTTCTCTCAACCTGCTAATGTATAATGCTGAAGCAGGCAACTTGTCAGAAAATAGCTGAAGATACTAACTAAAACTTCACCAATACACTTCTAACACTCAACAAGTATCTTTCTAGAGATACATATCTATAAACACTGAAGTATCTATAGTGACACACTTCACATCAATTTTCATCTTGTGAGGCACAATGGAAGGACCACAAAAAGATAAGTAGACCTAGGGCTCCCCAAATAATGAGTGTAAAGTTTACATATCGGTAAAAACATACCAAATACATGCGGTTTTCAGTTATTGCTCCTTTCGTTTTTTTGAAACTGAAAACCTTAACAGAGCTGCAAGGGAAAGTAACCTAATTACTACCTGTAAATATTATTTTTTAGACCACTGGCAATGTATTACTTATAAAGGTTTCAAGCATTCATCTGAGCATAGTGCAAGAGGCTTGTCTTGTTCCAGGCAATACAGAGGCAGCAAATTGTAGAACTCTCCTGTTAGGCACAAGCAACTGGTGAATTTTATTTACAAAAAAAAGTTAATAAAAAGGAAAAAGGTAACAAGTTTTGGAAAAGAGGAGGTGAATGCATTAGTAGCTGTGATATGGAAAATATCAGTTTACATAGAGGAAAATGCAATTTTCATTACCTTTCATTCATATTTATCTGGGAAATCAGTCATAGCTACAGCTGTGTGAATGAGTTCACCAGTTGAATTAAAAGAAAAATAAAAGTTTTTTTAGTTGAGGTAATTTTTTACAGAAAAGGCGATACAGCTTTTGCGAATTATACTTAGTTTTCAAGGCAGTCTTAACTTTCAAAATCTACCAACCATAATGTGAATGAACAAATAATTTCAGTCAGTATACAACTAGGTTTTGGAGAACAATTTACTTGTGACAAAGTGTCAAGAACAGGAAAAGTTCACAGAAAAATACCTGAAGACTAACAGAATTCTGCAAATATAAAAGCAGGTTCATCTGCTAAACAATATCCAGAAAACTTCTCTCTGCTTTGTTCTTTTTTATTTACTAGTACCTAGTCTAATAGCATAGGTAGAATAACAGTATCCCTGTTATTCTTGAAATGTCTACAATGGTGTGGATTTTGAGTAGGAAAACAAGAAAAACTGTCTACAAGTGAAATGCAGAAGTAAAACTAACTACGATGCTTTTAACAGGAATTATTGAAACATGTGGTTACAGGAATAGTTAGCCAAAAGAAGAAAACATATACTAAAAATGCACATGGCAAACTATTAAAAAGGCGATTGTAGCAAGATGAAGGTAAAATGAGCATATTTACTTGCATACATATGAAATGAGAAATTTTCAGCAAGGAAAGCAAAATATTTTCATGAAGTAGTTGTTAAACAAAATTCTCTCTCCTTGATTGTGGTAGAAGCAGAGGGTATTTTGTTAAGAATCAAGATCCCAACAATGGCTGACTTTTTTTTTAGAATACATTTGGATTTATTCTGGAAAAAGATATCACTTCTACAGGATTGGAATTTATCACAGTAAAAGTAGAAATTCCCATTGGGCCAAAACGAAGGCAGAAGAGCTGTCTTCATTTTCATCGTACAGAACTACTGGATTTTTCAAGATTTCAGAAAAAAGATGCACTTGGAAAAATTGGTGCTAGTAGAATTTGAAGATACTATGTATCCACCTAAGTTTCTCTATCTATGGAAGCATAAAAAGGACTAGCATCAAACTGACTGCATGGTGAGACTTCTCTAGTGCCTATGTATAGTTAGTCCCAAAATATCCAGAAATACTGGACCATCTTATACCATTGAGTTAATCTGACCTGCAAAGATCCAGAGATCCCAAATGCACTCACTTCATTGTGCTTGCACATAAAACAACATAGTTGCATCGATTTGCTTGGGAAATCCTGCACAAGTTTTTTGTAATCCTATGACTTGGAAATGATACTGAATGTAATTTTAAGGAAGAAACATGTTTACCATCATAGGTAACTTTAAAAAAGGACACAAGACATCTCAAATTTAAGATTACTTTTATCAGACAAAATTACACTATTACATAATTCCTGCAAACAAAAATAGGAGTCCAGCGT
The DNA here is from genome assembly GCA_028020825.1 of Podargus strigoides. Lineage (NCBI taxonomy): Eukaryota > Metazoa > Chordata > Aves > Caprimulgiformes > Podargidae > Podargus > Podargus strigoides. Next base: position 36,598,600 of record CM051620.1, on the reverse strand, counting down.
CAGAGCCAATCATTATTACGGTAGCTGAAAGATAATTAAAATTCAACATTTAAAACAAATGAAGTTATGAAAAGCTTTAATTTATTTAGGCCTTTTAAAAAAATACCAAAGTGGTTACAAAATCTTTGGAAACCATCAGATCACACCATCTGTTTATCGGTAAAATTTCCTTGAGGCAGCAGAAGCAGTAGCAAACAGACAGTTTTTATCTTAAGTGTCTCTTCTTTAGCCTCTTTAACCACTCTGAAAAGACTCCTCTGTTTCTTTAGTGATAGCACATTCAAGTCCAGCATCTCAATGACAGTGGACTTCTAGGAACAACTTTTTTCCTCTTTGAGAGTTTTTATGAATCCAAAGAATGAAGAGAAAGATTTAAAAAACATGAAGGCTTTCTTTCAAAATTTGATTTTGTGCATGAACATGACAAAGCTGGGTGAGTATTTAATTAGAACTTTTTTCAGAATAGTTCTACATGACCAGGATTGCTTGCATTTTTAAGACAAAGGCCATACAGGCTGAAACTCAACTGAAGACTGAATAAATAGTGGTAGAAAGAATTTAAAGAGGGATGTTTGCAGCTACAACTGAAAACTGAAAAGTAATCAGGGCTATAACAAAACTTACCTTGAGACAGATCGTTTAGTTCCTACCCCTCTCTCAGATTCCTGCTCACACCTCAAGGACAGCTCTGATACTTACGAGGCAGCTGTAATGCCATAGCTGACATCCCTGTGCGTTAGGGTTACACAGCACATACTTGGTGCTACCCTAATACTCCAGTGTGGCAGAGTAACAATGCAGCAGCTGCTTTGGGAACTGAGGTCTCCTGGAGCAAGGGCAGAAATCTCAGAGATCATGGAGGACAGCTGGGAGCAGAAATTACGACAGCCACCTCAAGGTAAACCACCCAAGTCAAAGCCATGGAGTTGTGAAGAGCTGGGTTTCCAGAGAGAATTACTAGCTTCATAGAACAAAGTTCCTATTAAACTTGTTGGAGAAACAGATGACAGGTCAGCTGAATATGCCAGAATTAAAGCAAAAGGAATACAACATGACAACTACTACCAGAAAAGAGCATGCACCTGTATCACATGGTAGCTTGACTCTACTGTTTTCTATTTGAAGTGGTCAAGACCTCTAAATGAGGGTAAAATGCTCCAGTTTTAGTTGAGAGGTGCATGCTCACTGATACAAGCAGTCAGTGCCCCACTCCTTCCACCCCATGCACAGTAGCAAAACTTTCAGGCAACATAAAACAACGAGAAATCAGAAAAGCAAAGAAGAAAAAAATCAAGGAGATATCAAGATTACACAGAAGCACTTACAAGAAATTTTGAGAATTCCTCACAGCTGCTGAGAGAAGTAGCTAACCGAGGTGGTGCAGATATATTAGCTCTTCCAGGGTCTTAAAAGAAAAATTCTACAATGCTGCATCTGTATCTACATTTTAAAATAGTAAGTAAGCCACCTGGGAGTGGCTTAGAGTGTATTTTGGGAATGGGGTATGACAGATGAGTCATTAGAGTCAACGCTGTTTGTTTATATCAACACTGACGAAGACAGTTAAGAGTTACTTGTTTATTTTGTGTACCCCGAAAATTTGACCTTTTAAATTGAACCTGGAAACACTGCCACAGGAATTTCTATTTACTTGGTGCAAATGAATTTCCATTGGATTCCCACTGGAACAGCCTGAAAGCATTGAACGAAGCAACACTGGGGCCAGCACAACTAAATAGAGGCAGAGGGAGGTGTCCTAGATATTCTTATTTTTTTATTTTTGGTCTGCTAAAATAAAACACCGTATCAAGGTACAGTTTATTAGTAGATACAGTCCATTTAGAATAATAACCAACCAAGTAAAAGGCAAAATCTCTTGTGACTGCCTAACTTTCCATTAAGTTACAGCTGAGGATTCCTTACAGCTTACTCTGTTGAAGTGTACTAAGACAAATAACCAAAAAAAAAACCCACCAAAGCAAAACAACAACAACAAAACCACACCACAAAAAAACCTCCCCACCCTTTGCAATATTCTATGGGAAATGCAATATTTCACATTTCTTGAAAAAAAAAATATATATCTAATTGAATTTATTAATTCTTGAATCTACTCTGATATGAATGTTTCTACACACCGACGCATCCAACTGTTCAGCTTTCAGGCTGGTCTTTTTTACACTCCATTTACAAATACAACAGTAATAAATCTGTAAATAGTTGCTAACTTGTACAGTATAGTGTATGTAACATTCAGAAAAACAGAGATCACTAACAAGTGAGAAACACAATTTTAACATACCAATTCAAACATCTAATGAGCAATTTTGTTTGTTGGTACCCACCTCCCCCAGCCAAAGTTAGAAGAGGTCAGTCCTTTAAAAGACTTACTGCTTCGAAATAGCTACCATCATTGAACAGCAATGGCAGCAAGAGTTATGCTATTCATAACAAGCACCAATTACATAGTCTAATTAATTAATTCCAGTTAGAGAACAAGTGAAAATTTAATGTACTTAACATCATGTTCTGAATATATTCCAGTTCTGCCTATGAGAACAAAAAGATTTCAAAACAAATGAGATTTTTCCCTCAGTTCAGGTGTATATACAAAGAACCACAGGAAGTCATGCCTTGCTTTCCTCTAGATTTACTTGAGCATTATCACAAACCCTTCTGCAGAAATGATGGGCCTAACGACTTCAGGGTACAGTTTAACTTCCAAAGCAGCGAAAGAAATCAGATTATTCTCCCCAGAAATTAAGAATTATTTTCTTACAAAATGAGTTTCTACCACTAGCAGATTAACTTTAAAAATATTAAAACACGGACATATACTTACAGTGCCTAATTCAAGCATAACAGTGCACCTTTAAAATAAATTAATACATATTTCCTCTGCTGGGGAATTAAAACTACTCAATTTGTAGGATTTTGTAGCAGGGGAAAAAAAAATTCTAATTACAGGACGAAATATATTTTGTTTTAAGAAAGTATCATAAAATTAAGGAAACAAAACTACCTCAGGCCTGAATTTTCTTGGTTATTTTTCTAACTAGAGAGAAAAATCACATTTTGAAGAATTCTAGTGTTCATCCTGAAAAAAAGCATGATTAAAAATGAAAGTTATTTTAACTTTTGGAAATTAAATAAACCTATTTCCAACAAAAAATACAGCAGCTTTTTCAATAAACATTTAAAAGCCAGCATCTTCTGTCCTCCTCCACTTAACAAATCTCCAAAGTAATTATATTCTCTTATCAAAAATCCTTCAGTAGGCAGTCAGTGCTATAGTTTTAACAGCTTAGCAAACTTAAAATAATTGAAAAACAAAACTGCTACATCAAAACCATATTTCTATATATACATATACACATGTATGCCAACATATGTAGGTTATGACTACAAATTCAAATATATACACATGTGTACACACACACACACATAGCTTACCACTTTAAATTCATAGAGAACAGTTATGAATCTCTGGGGACTTCAATACATACAATATACAACTAAAAGACTCGGCATAAAAAGACATGTTCTGGCTGATCTAGTTGGAGTCAGTTAAGAATTTATAATCATTAGCTGTTGATGTTCATTGAGCCATGCGAGACATCATGCAAGCATTCATAGTCCATTTCAACACAAAATCATAGCTCAAGATGGCTTAAATTAAGTGGCATAATTTTGCACTGAAACAGACAGAGTATATACACAGTCCCCATGCCATCTGCACCACCAGCAGCCTCCAGAAGCGGTGCGGGTAGTACTGCATCTGGCAGCCAGATCTGCAAGAGCTTTGCATCATTCTCTTCTCAATGACTGACCTCAACTCCTCCTTCCGTGCACTCACTATCACAGAGGGTCTCCCACGGATGCCTGCCCTTCCCAATACTGTTCTTTCATTTTAATTTGGCTTTACCCTTTATCTAGTTGCCATTCTGGAAACATTCTTCAGTAAGTTGACTAAACTACTGGCTCCTTTCCCTTCTCAAGTCATCTTCTAAGATTAGTAAGAGAAGCATTGTTTAAAGTCATATTATTATTTTAAGAACACCTTGTCCATTTCATAGCCTCAGTACTGAAGTTTTAAGAAGTGTCTGTAACTCACATAAATGATCTCTAAGCTACGGTTTTAGCCAGAAAGGTACCATGCAGAGGTAATCAATTCCATCACAGAAATAAAGATCAATTATGAGCTACTTAGAAACCTAAACTTCTACCAAACACATTATGCCAATTATAAGAACTTTTTTGTTTGTTTTAAATATAGGAGTAAAACATCTGACACAATGGTTAACTCAGGAAAAAAAAACAAAAGGCAAACAATCAAAAAACCCAAATCAACACAAAAGAACCTAAGCTTTATAAAGAATCTAATCAGAATATTATCCAGGAGAAAGGGAATGGTAAGTTTAAGAATTCAGCACTCCATTATAAAAAAAAAAAATAATTATTTTAAACCAATCTTAACCACAGAGCTTCGCAATATAAAAATGGTATGCTTACCTAGCATACGAATGTACAACGCAGTCTGATCAGAGCTGTCATAGGAAATTGCTCCACGTCTCTAAAAAAAAAAAAAAAGAAGAAAAAAAGAAAGAAAAAGAAGTGTTTTATGTAAGTCAGAACTGAATGATTTTTAAATTGAAATGAAAATAAAGTACCAGTTACCCGTTTCCAATTTAACTTTCAAAATTAATTTTGGAAGTTTGAACGTGCTTTCAAATATACATACTAATTTTGTTTAGAGTCGACAAAGGAAGAGATTATGAAAAACAGGACCAGAGTGTGAAAAAATATTCCCCCTAAATTTCTTTCCAAATGCTCAATTATTCCTCTAACAAAGAAGACATAGAACAAGATTAAGCAGTCACAAAAAAACCATGTTCCTCATCACCTTTGAGAATGTAGTATTTAAAACAAATACTTGCAGTTCCTGGTTTATTTATTTACTTTTATCTATGGGGTATTTCCATCTTTCAAAGCTAAAAGTTTTAAAAGAAGTAAAAACTCAAGTGATACCCTTACTGCAGGCCTAGGAGCTTAACGTATATTCTGCAAGGGCAGGACTTGGCTGCCACATGCTACTTTCATTCCACCCAGTAGTTTCTGCAGGCAAACCAGTACCACTGAAGCAGGATGTAATACAAAGTTATTTTAAAGAAAATAAGAAAGCGGTATTTCACATTTGATGATGAAAGTCTAAAAGAGTCATCAAGCTATTCATGAACGACATTAAGATACTCGCATACCGGCAATATTTCTTACCTACACAAAATATGTAGGTTACATACATTTTCAGCTAATGCGATAATAGCTATAATCCAGGAAGCCTCCTACAAGTGTGGTGAACTGGTCCCCTAATTGCTAAAATCTAGGGGAACGTTCTCGTAGTTACACAACACTAGCATCATGTAGTCTTCAAAGCTTGGCATGACCTAGCACCCAGCCTCACGTCTTGCCTTTACTGTACTTTCACCATCTTCTGCCACTTCCTAGGGCTTCATTAGCATTATTTCTTAACCCTAGGATCAGAGGATCACCTTCACAATCAGACTTCAAATTTTGCAAATTCATGACTATTATTCTATAAAGAAGTATGTGTTTGTGTGCGTGCATGTGTGTCAAAAACTCCTGTGATCTTTCACTGTCCACACTTATTTACAGTGAGGACAGTGAAGTCCTCAGTGCCACAAAGGGTTACCATACCCCTTTGAGAACCTCAGATAAAAGACAACGTGGAGGTGAACACAATCACTCCTTTTTTTACTCCTCTCAGTGTAGCAGAAACAACACTACAGTGGGGGGAACACAACAGTCTGAGAACATGCAAGTTCAAAAGATGGGAAACCAAACCATGCTAGGAAACAGGACAAAAAAAACCCAGATGTTGACTACTGAAAAGAATTCTAGAAGAAAGAGAAAAAAGAAAAAGAAAAAAATTACTCGGAAGAGCAAAATTGCTTTTATGCATCTATCCAAAGAACAAACTGAATGCACACAAAGACAGGCTAGAGATTAATATAACTGATGTGATAAGACTCCAAATCCAGACAAAACCCTTACATTTGAAGTCAGAGAAGTTTTTCCAAAGGTAAGCTTAATACTTACTTACAGAAATGACCAAAGACCTAACTCTAAATGGGGGCCAATCATAGGAATTGTTCTAAAAACTACAAGGAAGAATACCCTGTACAGCGCTTTTATGTTGTGTTAACTTTTGTTCTATATTTCCTTGGAAGATCATAAACCATGCAGGTAGTCCTTCGCTAGAAATATGTTTGGACAGCATTTCTCACAGCTGCCTGTCCTGATGGGAAAGGCAGTGATACAACTCATCAGACAGAAAACGATGCTGATTTCCCACTAACATTTTTCAGTTTCTTCATACAACTTGCCTTTGAATTTCAACAAATCTCAGCTGAATATATTTTCAGTAGCCTGGAACATTTCATATCACTGACTAGGCACAATCAGTGATGTAATTTAGTGCTAACTTGCAATTTGCACCTGTCTATCACAGATTTCTGGACATGTCCAGTACAGTTCTGTAATCTAATACAGGAGAAAGCTAAGCACACAAGCAGCTAAAAGAACCATGCCCAACTGGAGCATTAGTCTCTAAGAAGGAAAACAATATGTAAAACTTTACTGAAAAATAAATCCTTTTGATACGTTGATTCTAAAATATTACTTGCTCTCTAAAATCTAAACCACTATTTGCCAGATATAGTACATCCATGTATCAAACAAAGCACCATTTTAAAAACATAAACCAGCTGTTTATGCAAACAGGTGATTTCATTCTGCAAGGACTTGGAATCTTGGTATAATCAAATCCTTTTAAAATTACCTTTCAAAGTTTGGTTTCCTAAGGAAAAAGAGACAATTTATTGTGTAAACCTCACTAATAATACTCAAAAGTAGTAAGACAATTTCAGCTAATTTTGCTAAAAGGGTAGAGGTCCTAAAGATACTTCATTCATTGAAATTTGTTAAATAAAATAGATAAGAGGAAAACACTTATTAGCAAGATCCCCCAAGGGACAGATAAAGGGTGGGTGATAAGTGGTCAGATGTTGTACCTTTACACCAGGCAAATAAGTGAGGTACAGATAGTCAGGAGCACTGTGGAAGGCAGTCAGAGACAGAGGAGGGAGGAGCTAATGGTACAGTGGCTTTAGGTGAATAAATTAAATATTACACTCATCCACCCATGGATTGCTTTGTGTCAGCTTACACTCCAAATAGGTGATACACTATATACCACAAGTTAAGGTATATAATCTGTTTTTCCACTTCAAATAATACTGTCAGCCTATTTGTTATACTACCCTCTACACTACTCTAGAAAAATGCAAGGAAAAAAAAAAAATAATCAAAAAGGGAGAAGTAGTTTAATCTACTCTGCCTACAGTTCTTTAAGATCTCTCCCCAGATTCCACTTTTTAAATCCAGCAAACGGAAAGACCAGATTTAATGCATCAGCTTCCACTGAGATGTGAACTGTCACGTGCAGCAAATTTGTAAGCAGAACGGCAAATGTGTCTTGAAGAACTAAGTTTCCATAAAGCACTCAACAGTTCTAACAATTTAACCACCAGGATTCTACCCTTGTTGACCACCAAAAATGCCTCCTCCCTTACTGCTAGTTAAAGGCCCACTCTCTTTAGCCTACACCAAGACATCAAAACTATACTTACACTAAAAATTTACCTTACTTTCACAGTCAAAATGACTGTGTCATACACTCTGTCAGCCTACAGAAATCTTGGGTAAAGACTTCACAGACAGAGCTTGTATTCTGGTCCTTCAAAATATCACGTTATTGTTAATATTGTTAATATTTTAATTCATTTAGTATAAAATTTTATCTCTAGATCTCTGCCACCTCTTCGTTCTACCTGAAGATTTGTACCTGTTAATAACCATAAAGCATACTGAACTCCTTGACTCTCTGTACAAATCTCAAACAAATAAGCATCATTCCAACAGGCAGACAGAACTACTACTGCTCCAACTGAAGACAATCCTCATGTGTTTAGGCAGGTTCCCTTTTCAAGCACAAGGACAACTTGGTCTGGTGGGAATATCTGCTGGACTCCAAGCGATTCAACAAACTCCTTAAACGATTAGGTGAGGTTCTTAACCACTCCGCTCCTTTCCAGATCTGAGCACAGCCAGCTGAACTGGGTGGGCTGTTTTGCTTCAGCAGGGAAGATGGGTGTCAAAGATGACTGGGAAGTTGAAGGATTGTTTACACTGGACTGCCACTTTGAAAACCTTGCCTTAAATCTCAGTTTCATATTAGAGTGCCATTTATTCTTCCAAAGGGCAATACAATAAGAAAAGCTTTCATTTGTCCTTTCTTTTGTCGCATCTTTATGGCAAGTGAATGGAAGAAGTTCAAACTAAAGTGGAAGATCCATTAATCCTTTAAAAACAACAATACAAGGACTCCACAAAAATAGGCAAAGGGAGTATCTACCAGAAGAAAGATTTAAGTCAGATCTTTCTGAAAATATTTTCACAAGCGTATAGAAAGTTATTAAAGGCCATGCAGTGGGAATGACATGCCAAATAGCACATAGATATATCTTCAAAGGGAAACCGCTTCAGTGATGCTAGGGAGTACAGCATATGCATGTAACACTTGGAAACAGAGCACCTGCTGCTGTTTGTGCCAAACAAACATTTCCATTGATGTATCAATTTTATCACTAGGACTCCCCAACCCAGTTCAGAGCAGAGCACCAGCACTACTGTTGGGCACTTCATTTAGGCAAACGGCAGCTAGCCAGCTTTCAGACTGTCAAGGCAAACAAACACTAGTCTCATTCCATAACCACAGAAACTGATGGAGCTATCGGTCTTCAAAATTCAGTACCTCCCAGAAAGAACCACCTATGCTATTTGATGGAGTGCACAACACTCATTTTGCAACTCAGCTGTTTATTCAGAAACTGGAAAAGCCAGAGAACAGCAACACAGCCAGTCAGGTATTTTTACCTACTTGGCTCTTCTGTCCAAGGTATTCACCCCACAATCAGAGGGTTGTTTTCAGAAAGAGAAATCAAGTTTGGAGAAGTTGTTATAACACAGCAACTGCCATTTGCTGGTTATGCTGCCTCAAATACACACACTGGGAAACAATTTAAGATTCTAAGACAGTTTATTAACTAGAAGTCCCCAGAAGTAGAAGAGACCAGATTTCTCCAACTATTATTAGATTTCAAAAGCAACATCATAATTATTAGAATGATTTCAGTAATTAAAAGTTCCATAATAACATAAGATCCACAGTTTTTCCACAAGATATCATCAAGATTTTACGCATTAAAGCCCTGGAAAATGCTCTTCTAAAGCACTTGAGTAACTTTCATGAACACAGACAAGCCACTGTAAAATGGTCCTACTACTATTTTCTAAATATTTTGCTGGAGTTCAAAGCAGTATTTTGAAAATTTATCAAACCAGTGCTAAGAAAATGTATTTAATTTTAGGAAGGCAATACTAATTAGCAACAAGAACAAGACATACACATTCCCTTCAAATATCTGAATATTTTCTTCCATATAAAGCTATTTCATGATTGTCCTCAAGATGGATGGCAATCATTTCTAAACATAGTTATTGGTTGAATGACAGTTACCAATGTTATTGATAACTACATCTATCAAGGTTTCTTCTCTCATAGACCTAAGATGTATCAACATAAACATTTCAAGATTTAACAAAAATATACAAAAGAAAAGCTTGACAGTTGATCAAAAAAGAAAGAATAATCCAAAAAGCATAAGTGATTGGCTCGAGTGAGGACAGAAACACACACACACAGGGGTAATACCTTTCGAAACTAAATCAGAATGGCAGAAGGACTCAAAACCAACAGCAAAATAGGGTAATTGGATGAACACACAAAAAATTATTTAAAAGAAACAACTGTTAGCACATTTAAAAACACAACCAGAAACAGCAGAGGTTTTTATGCTTAACTGTATTGTGTCAGCTAACTGGAATTTCTATTTTTTCCCACCATAAGAGAAGCTTCGAGGAAACCGAACTACAGACACAATCCTTCAGCAGGCTTTTTGTGTCAAGTTTTAGAAAACCAGCAGTTCAACAGTATACCACTAAAACACAGATGACATATTAGGCTAGCACACTGGCTGTAAGACTTTGGCATTTAGAATCTGCCTTCTGTCACAAGTGAATATCCATTAGGGTATCCTGTATTTCTTGATGTGACAAAAGTTATCACAAGCGCTAGCAACTAAGCCTATTTGTGGTTTTAGTAAATTTAGAACTGTGTTAGTGGCAGTGACTGAAGAGTACAGGCATGGATACCTGGCAAAGCTTGTTTTCACAACAAATTCAAATTCATGTTTGTTCAGGTTCTCCTGTTAATTGCATAAAAATGTTAAATTTGTGTATTAATAAAAAAATTATCTATATATAAATGCATGAAGTCCGATTTTTTTTTTTTCCTTCCAGTTTCCCTCATTCTCTCCAATCATTCTCATCTTCCTTCACAATCCTAAACTTAAATTTATTCCTCCTTTTGGAATTAATTCCAGGTTAGACAGCAAGCTATGCTCCAGAGTCTGGTCTCATCTCCAGGCACCAATCCCACCTACATTTACTACCACAATATACATTAGGGGGACACTATGTCCTTTAGAATGAGAGAGTAGGAACTGCTAATTTTGTCTAAAGTTAGCACACATTTTTCAAAGCACAAGCATCTCAAATGGAAAGGCTACAAAGCAAGCGATGTGGCCGGTATTTCACCTAAGCAAACAAAACTGGTATTTCCACTCCCATAACCCTGAAATCAACAATACAAAAAGGATATCCTGTCCGGGAAGCAAAACACTCTAATTCATATTATTCTCACCATGTTCAAAATTGTTTTTCCTTATTTTCACAAAGCCTTTGAAGCGCTATAAAACCAAAGATCTGTTAGTAAAGGAGGCAAGCAAACCCCTGCCATTCAGAAGCCATTTCAGATCCCTTTTCCCCCTCTCCTAACTGGCACTGCTACAAACACACTCTTCCCACCTCAAGGCAGGCAAAAGTCGAGAGCTACATAATCATGTATGAACACTTAAAAAACACAATCTGAAATGACGAATGATGTGTTTCCAAAACAGATTAGATTTAAAAAAAAGAAAAATAAGCACTCACAAAGTTCTTAATGACTTGTTTTCTCCCAGGCTACTCATAAACCCAGTTAGTTAAAACAGAATAATAAAATGGCCTACCTTTGAAGCAAACCATTTGATAAGGATCAGAGCTAAACACCAGATCAATGCAATTCCCATTGGATCACCCCAAAGACCTGAAGCATAATCTTCTCCCTAATCCCCGCCAGTGCTGCAAGCTGTGTGAGGGTTCCGGAGCCGGTGAAGTCCTCACACACAGTGGGGAGGCAGGAAGCAGGCAGGGGCTGCCTGCACCGCCAACAGCTGCACCAAGGCTGCCGTCACCTGACAGCCCAGCAATTTGCTCCGCGTGAGCAGCACTGCCCTGTACGTCTCACTGCCAATTCTGTACTCGACAAGAAAGTTTTACAACTACAGGACACGGCAAATAGTAAAGCCTTACTAAATCCTACAGAAATGCTAAAGGAAATTAAAAACCATCATTGTATGCTTTTATAACACGTATTTTAACACAACAAAGCTTACTAGACTACAGGATCAAACTCCACTACTCAAACCACCTGAGCTAATTCAGGATACTGCCTTGCCTTTAAATGCTATGAAGAGCCCCTTTCCAGCAGATTTCACCACAGCCAATATTCACAAGTTCCTTTCATCTCTGTGACGTGAACTACTATGAACTGAGCTTCAAAACATATTTCAAGGTTGCTTGTACAGCAACTTACAATAAATAATGTTAATGAAAGAAAGTTAATGCACGGAATACATGCAATCATTGAAACCAGTCATGGTTCCATAATCTCTTCTTTAGTCCACTAATTGTAGAATGGTTTGGGTTGGAAGGGACCTTAAAGATCATCTGCCTTCAACCCCCCTGCCATGGCCAGGGACACCTCCCACTAGACCAGGTTGCTCAAAGCCCCATCCAACCTGGCCTGGAACACTGCCAGGGAGGGGGCAGCCACAGCTTCCCTGGGCAGCCTGTGACAGTGTCTCACCACTCTCACAGGAAGAAATTTCTTCCTAATATCTGATCTAAATCTACCCTCTTTCAGTTTAAAAACACTACTTCTCATCCTGTCACTACAAAATAATAAATAATAAATACCACGCCATCCTTCCTACTGCTTTTCTAGCCACATATACTCATACCTCAACTGGCACGTTGATTCAGTTTGTTGCTCCAAGGGTTGAACTTGTGTACAGTCCCCCTCACCACCACCACCTCCCAGCACTTCCTAGGGTTGGAAAGCAAACTGACTACCTCTAAGAACACTGATTATGCAGCCAAGCAGTCCTATATACTTGCTTCAGCTTTGAGATTCATTTCAAATTTTGTCATTTTAAGCTGACAAAAATGTTTTATTTCAGAAATACAAAGAAATCTCAAATAGTTGGGGAAAAGAGGCAGCTACAGAGGGGGAAAAAAGGAACAGAGTGTGGGATACTGAGTTTAAAAGGATTAAGTTGAATAATTGAAAGGAGAATGATATGAAGGTTCTGTTATAATAAAAAATAATTATAGGGAGAGCAAAGTCCTATTTCAAATTCAAATATGTGCACAAAATATGAAAGCACAGATTTAGCAAAGGAGCACCTTCAGCACTGAGAAATGAGTTTCTTCCTATCCACAGGCAATGGGAATGCATACCACAGTGGCCATTTACTGAATGAGGGAAGGAGAAGACACAGTAACTGGGATAGGGGTCTTTGTTATTCGGAATCATATTAGGAAATATTTGTGCTGGCTTTTAAGCTATAATCATGATCTCAGCACCAGCTGCAGGTTACTACAGCACAATTATATTCCAAATGCTCTCTCCAATCCCCATGCCCCTGAAAACCAGTCAGATCACAACCATAGGAAAGAATGTTCAGGATGGACCTTTTGGTATCTCAATTAATGAATACAGTGCTTATCTAAAGGTCTGTCAAGTTCCACCCAAAATATAAACTCTCAGAGGTAGATTTAAAAACATTAGCATCTCTCAACACTTGACAAGGTTAAGACACTTACAATTAGTCATCACCAGTCTGATGTTACTTCAAAAAACCAGCACAATAAATGGCATTAGGCTCTATCTGCATTAGCAATTTGACACAACTGCAGCAGATCAAAACACAGCTGCTGCTGAGGTCTTTACATCTGTAATATATGAAGCCCAGGGTTTTCTTGCAAGCCACATTTACTCAAACTTCCTGAACCAGACCCCAACACAGGAAGTTCAAAGCTGTTAAAAACGACCAATAACTAGTCAAACCTCTATGACCCTATCAAGGATTAGAGTACATTTGGTGCATTTGCTTTAAGACTGAACTCTCTTCCAAATAAAACTCTAACACAAATACAGCCTTATACTCTTTGAAAGGTAAAGCATCACCACTATTTTCAATCACTTATCAGTCTTCTCCGTTTTCAGGTCTCAAAACACATGAAGATATTCTTAGCGCCTGTGGATGATCTTACCCTAGTTGCATGGAGCACGCCTTTCTTCCACCAATTTCGGAAGCACAATATTACCTTAGGAAACACTGATACAAAGTAATCACTCTTTCCTCTTTTGTCTTCCAGTAGTAAGTGGTTTAATTCATTAGCCTCCTCTTAACAAAAGTTTTTCTTTCTTTTTCATACAAGACTACATACAAACAAGGTAGTACTGAATTCGCTCTGTGATAATATACTACCTATTACACTACCTAGTTTCTGGGAGTACAGTCGGTAACCCTTGGGCTATGGATATCACCAGACTCAGCTTCACCTTGAAATGAATGAGCACACCAGAAAAAACAGCTATCGTGTATTTTTTGTCTTTTAAAACTTATGGAAGTTCCTAAGGCTATTTCATTTTCTTTATTCTTCTCTTTTTATTCCCTGCTTTTCAACAGATTTATTTTCAGTTTTTCTAAAATTCATTTTCTCAGTGCTTGCAGAGATAACCATGCTCGATTAGGCAAGATTTCCAGTACTCAGCACTCAAATATAGTATACATCTAGTTCTTCTGCTCTTGCCATCAGCTCAAATGTACAAGTGCAATTGCTGTTTCTTACCACTTCCAAAGATAAATATCCCAATGACTTCAATGTAAACTTAATGATATATGAAACTGTAGATGCACCTAAGCAAAGGCATGTTTTGCTACAATTTTTGCATCTGCCGAGTAAAACTATGTGTAGTTCCTTCTAAAACAGGAATTCATTATCGACACAGCAGAAAGCACCTGAGGTCTTGCAACAGTTGCTACAAAGATTCCACTAAGGAATTTGCTAAAGATACCAGTTTGTTCTCATTGTGAAACTGGCATAACTGGCAGCTCCTACTGATTCAAAGTAGCTCCCCATTAATATGCTGTGGTGATCTGCAAGGATCCAATTATTTCCAAATATGCACCTAGAGACCTGCAAGGCTCCACATGGAAACCCATTATTTCCTATTAGCATACTCTGTTATTTGAAGTACGAAGTACAGAATCACAATTTTACTTGTATATTTCTAAATACCCATCTGTTCCAATCTTTTTTCAGCAGTCCTAAAGAATGACTCAGTGTTGCCTTACAACCCTCAGTAACTACTACATCTACAGAATTGTCTTTTAATGCTCCCCCCCCAAAAAACCCACTTCAGTAACACCTACAGGAAACGCAGAGTTGAAGAAACAGCACCATATTTCACAGACATTACTGGGCCTCATATGATGCTCCTGTTTAAATCCAGCAGGGCTTCACACATCTCCATCACCACATGAGTTTTTATGCAGAAGTTTGAGGTCCATTGTTAATCACTCCTCCTTTCCAAAATGACCTGATTTCACACGCATGACACTTGTACAAATGGCCCAGAAATGAAATCTCCATGGAGTCTCCTTTGCCTTTCAAACACCCTTTTCCAGAGCAGGCACAGAACAGTCACTTGTGGCACACTGATTTCTAGGATACACACCTGACCGGCGTATGACTTGTTATGGATCAGCCAGGGAACTCAATTGTATCTATATTAATGGCATGTAAAGACAGAAGAGAAATAAGCCTATTATTTACCAATTCATCAGCACCTAGTGAAAAACCCCCACACCTCTAAACTCATTTCCATTTTTTTTTCCCCACTTTTCTCCCTGTCTCATTATCACGTGTGACCTTTCTCTCCAGCAGACTTCACTAACAAAGAATGATTAAATTTATGAGAAGTATTCTTGTAACAAATGTGGGTAGCTCCTGCTGCAGCCCAACTAAACACTACACTCAAGGAAAAAATAAGAGAATACACCATTATTTTTACAGATATTAAGAACAGACCTTTTAAAATTTCACAACGTATACACAGTGACCACTTTTACAAATGCTACTTCTGTTTACGTCTTAATTTTAAAATGTTACCTAAGCATTTTACTTTCAAATCAGTTTAAAATATCTGCCATTTCAGCCTATGTTGCAACTAGGTACAAGCTTCCAGCTTTTCTAGCTGTTCATAAAGCTACATTTCAGCTAGTAGGCAATAAGCAAACCTGAAAAACTAAAAAAGTTACCAAATTCACCTCCATTACAACGTGTAAATCATCATTCCTACCTAACTCCTTACAACTAAACTCAAAAGGCTGGCTGATCTTAAACCAAGGTCTTAGAACTCCAGAACATGAACTTCCAAAGCCAAGGACAGCTACAGATCCAGAAGGCAGAATTTAGCTATTTCCTTGAAGACCACTTTTCATTTTTAGAAGTCTTCCATTTCAGTCTTCAATAAGATAGAAAAAGAAAGAATTCCCCTTAAAAAAAAAAAAAAAAAAAAAAAAAAGGATCCAATCTCAGCGAATGAAACGAAGCCAACAACCCTACATTTCTACACCCCCACCCATCAGCTACTCTAATGTAGCAATAGAAAACTATCAGGATCATCTTACATGCACTGCATTTCCAAAAGGAAGAGGTATTCTGTATTTTATAAACAAATCATGTAAATCTTTGCCAAAGCAGGCACATTATTAGGCATTGCATTTTTCTGATGGCTGTTTTTTAACCTTTCATCTTATTTGCCCTACATCATGCAGGTTAATGGAAACTGCTGTGTAACACCGAAAAAGTGACTTGGCAAAAATGCACATGCCTTAGTTGAGGGATTGATGAGAACATGTTTTTAATTTCCTTGCATAGATTAAATATATAGAAACAGATTACTTCTTTCCAAAATGCTTCTTTTGCAATACAAATTAGAATACTTTCAGTGCCTCTGTCATAACAGGAGCTTTAGTTAATCTTCTGGTGATTTGTTTCACCTAATATAGTAAATTTCAGTATTTCTACAAAGAACATACATTTAAAGGATCTTAACAGGATCATTTTCACTGTGACAGTTTGTACCATATAACCCTTGTTCTTATGAAAACATATCTAGCCAAAGAACTGCAGGTCTACAATACAGTATTCTTTCTCAGATATTTTCAGACACCCAATTCTTCTGAGGCTGCTTACTTAAAATTGCATTTTAGGGCTTTGTTTAAATCCACAGAACTTAAGTTTCCTGCTTCTCTCCAGAGAAGAGATGCTGGCAAGAAGTTATACTCCACTTTTACCAAATCCTCTTTAAAGGAAGAAAAAAAGTATTTAAAAGTTACTAAGATGATAATACATGACAAATATATGTGTGTGGACTATTTATGAAATATTTTGTTTTCAGCTGTCTGTTGGATGTAGTAAGGCTCATTACCTTGGACCATTTTAGCATGGTCATACAGATGTTCATCTGGGGCTGGTCTACATCAGTTTGTATCTGTTCACACCTGTTCATAGATACTGTCATCTCCTCATTCACAAAAGGTCTGTGGCACAGCAAGAAACTGGACCAGTTCAATACAATGACTTCATCTGTGATTTTGAAGAGTTAAAAAATGGTACCATTGTTAAAAGACAAAGTACCATCAGGGCCTCCAACTGCAATCCATTCACATAAAACAGATTATTCTGAAGGTGAGATGCAAGAAGCTGAGTTTCAGGTGCTCTGAGTTACCGTGTTTCACTATTAAACACGCCTTCAGCAAAGACGGAACGGTATATTGGAAGCAAATAAAGAACAATTTCCATTCCCACGTACTTCACATATTGCAAGTAACCTGGCTATGTAAGTGAAAACAGATGAACAGAAATATGTGACAAGAAAAGCTACCAATGTTTTACACTCTGTAATAAAACATTTATGTTTATTTCTATGGCACATCCTTTGAACAGCGAAAGACTATCTTACTGCCTTATATTTGACTGGAAACCTAAGTAAAAAACAATTTCACAGAAGGACATCACAAAAATGTCAACACATCAGAACACCAGAAAAGGAAATTACAGAAATTTAAGTCACAGTAGTTGCATCTTATAATTCTTCATAAATTATCTACAGAAGACACAAAGGACACAAGACATTTGTCTTCTTTATTTAAAAGGCTTAAGCTTTTTCTCCTTGGAGAGAAACTTCTCCAATAACTTTTATTCTTATATGAACACTATTAGCTCACCTCTGCAGCTTCACAGCTCCTAGAAGCATGTCTGTGGAAAGGGAGAGCACAGGAAGCAACTGGGGCCTCCCCAGACAGCAGTTATATGTATGAATTTCCACAGATGTGTCTGCCTAGCTCATGAAGCCAAAGAAGAGAGCTAGATAGTGCAATAAATGAAGGCTAAAAGGCATGGGGGGCAGAAGACATTGTGAGCTGCTCCTTTTGACTTGCTCCCTGGCTTCTCTCTCATTCAGACATGAAAAGCAATCGGAAATTAATAGTTTGAATCAAAAAAAATCTAAGAGCTTCTACTGGGCTCCCAAGTGATGGGTAATCTCCCGTAACTATGAGGGTTCACCTCCCTCTAAGCCGCAGAAACACCTGTCTGCCTGGTTCTTGTCTAGCAAGTTTTCACTTCTCCAGCACTGCTAAAAGATACTTTTAACCCCCTCATACACACTTCAATTCACTTTGTAGCAAGTAGTTAAAGAGTAGTTTACGCAAATTAATATATTGATCCGTATTGAGAGTCCCCTGGTAACACAGCTTCCATTTATTATAAGCAGGTATTTGTGCAAGGATTGTAGATATAATTTTCAAATTTTAATTTAAAGCAATTAAGAGTTCCCACAGAAAAAAAAAATTTAAAAAAAAATCAGCATTTCCCTAGGCACAGAGGCAAATGCTAACGCTCCAGAAATATGCTAAACATTAAAAACGCAGTAATAAAATCATCTTTGTTTCTAGTTTCTTGCTAGCCATCACATCAAACTATTACATTGTCAAAAAAAGATTAAATTTCAGAGGGAAAGCTGGAAGTTTCACACTAATAAACTAAGCAGAGATGGCAACTGAACATCTGAAATAAATCAAGACCAGCTTTTATTTTCCTATTCTGTGAGCATTTCCATTAAAATAACTGACGGACTACCGAGGACAAACACTGAAACTGGTTATATCATCTGCTGTCAAATCCACAAATCAATATAGTATTTTATTTATAACATGATGGAATTACAAACGAAAATAATAATAAACTCAAATAGTCATCACAGAGTTTATAACGATTTAAGAGATTCAAAGAAAGATGATGTTAGCCGTACCCAAGCATTTCACAAAAAAACAAAGCACAAAACTAAGAAGCAACACATTGTACCCGAAATACAAAAAAGGTTAAGAGAAGTTACATTGGGTAACTACTTTCAACTTTTTTCACCTCAAAAATCTAACATTTCAAGCTTCCAAAAAAGCAAACAAACAAAACATACATTAACAGAGTTACAGTTTCTGCCACAACGTTCTTTCTGGAGAAAAATCATCTGGAGACTCATCTGCAATAAACACTTACTTCAGAACTTGCTTATGCACCATACCTAAAAATGCTTGTAGTCTTCCATGCATTTTCCCAAGAACTAATTAAACCTACACCCATTAAGGTTAAGCTGACCAATTTCAACTGAACTGGTTAAGCAGACCAATTTCAGCTGAACTGCTTAAACTTGGAAAGGCTCTAATGAGACAGTAAGCTGAAAACTCCAGGCTCCCCAATGCCACAGTGCAACGCTGCCATTGCATCACCTTCCCTCACTTTCCAGGCTGCAATGGATTATTGCCAGCTTCCCACCTTGTATTTTATTGAGCTACTGATACAACCCTGTCTTACATACTTCCAAATTCTCCTTCTCTGACCTGCAGCAGATGCAAATTTCTTATAGTGAATGCTTTAAAAACTTGCTAATAAAGTTTAGTTAATGTATTTTGATACAAAACTGATGTTTGATAGACATTTACACATTTGTAAAGCATGGAGTTATTGCCTTCCATTAATATGCTGTTAGCATGTGGGTGCCAGCAATCCATACATTCAAAGACCTAATCAACCTTATCTATTTATTTCAGCATCTCACCCACTATAGACAAAGCTGACCCAGTAACAGAGTGCTTTTCAGTAGTTTGTAGCTTATGTCTGCAGGTGCTAAACCAAAAAAGACTACTGTGTTTGAGACTGAAACACACTGAAAAGGTTCAGCCTTCTATTCCAGAGATGTCAGCATAAGATTTTTTTTTTTTAATAGAAAGAAGAGTTATGGAGGTTTTTTAATGCATCAGTACTAAGAAAGAGATAGCTGACAAAGGAACAGAAGAATTACAAGCTCAAAACTAATACAAAAAAATTCCCAGGCAAAAAATTCCATGACTGCAATCCCCTATTAGGGAGAAGCATGGATAGAGGTATGGAAACAGGCATATATAAAGAAAGTGTTCTATTAATAGATTAGTACAGTTTTGATACACTTCACAGCTGACACGTTAAAACAGAAAAAAGGTAGAGAACTAGTATACAGACTTCTTCAACTACAACTAATATCCTTCTACAGCCTTCTCAAAAATACAATACCCTTGTACAGACTTCCCATTATTCAGTCATAGTGTGCATTTTACCACATTTACAACATTCCAAGACCTACTACAATAAAAAACATTTTCAAATATTTTTTCTTGCAGGGATTTCACAGCAGCATGCCTCTGAATTTAATACTCCATTTTTGAAGGTAACAAGATGCTATTTTCATTGTCAAGCTTTAACATTAAACAGAAATTCAATTTAAGAATCCTGCATTAAAAAGTTATTTCAATAGGATTTAAAAGATTTACATTCATAAAATTAAGTTCCATTTCCATTTTGCTTAGTTATCCTGCAGGGATGCTGAAAAAAAGCCATACAGTTATTATATTGTTTCTTAAAGAAGCAAGAATTGTAGCAGTACCAACAAGAATGTTTATCTCTGAAGCTCCTTGCCACCCACTGGACACCTGTCAGTCTTGGCACTGGCCTTTATTTGCCCATGTAAAGAAGATTTTGCATGGCATAGCCCTCTCTTGACCAAATTAGGCTAACCTCATCTGCATTGACATCAATGCCTATAATTTTGGAATCTCATCGACAGAAATAGCTTTATCACAGGGCCCAGCATACAAATTAAGCATCTGTATAGGGCATGCTGAACTTGTGGAAGTGATGAAAAGCTGTAGTGGAAAAATCTTAGCATACGCTTTGAAGCTATATCTAATTAAGGCAACAGTTAGCTACTTTGGGTGAATTTATTATCTGAAATCTTGGGTTTAGTCCGCTTGCAGTATTCTCTGTTTGCACACAAACAAGTGTTAAAACCTTTCATTTTAACTGAGAACCCTGAAAAGTAGTTCAGCTCAGTACATTCAAAAGCATCTAATATGTCAGGTATATGGAGATCACATAAATTTTTATTACCAGATCCCAGTTTTGTCCTCAAATTTGGCATCACTATTCACCCCATTGTTCTGTGAGAAGTCATTTCAGCTTGCTACAGGATTATCTCCAGTACTAAATTCACGCAGTCTGCATGTGAATACCAAGACACAATTAATTTCATTAATGTTATATGACTTAGGCAGTAAGGGAAAAGCCTAGTATATTGGATCATAATTTCCTTATGAATGCAGTGATCTAATTTTATACAGGGACTTTTGGAAAGAAGCAGAACAGCAAAACAATTAAGCTACATAAGCAACCTCCAAAACACATTTGCAAAATGAGGGAAGAGAAAGAGAGGAGTAACTTGCATGACTGTAGCATAATTCCAGGCTCCTCATCACTGTTAGAGCTGGGAGTTTAAAGATCAAAAGGCGTACACGCACTGCTCGCCCCATTCTCTGGGGGAAAGGAGGATCTGCTGTCAATTACTTCTCCAAATATGATGGAAGACAGACAAAAGCCTCAATATAATTAAAGCCTTTCTCACCTTAAGAAGGAATTTTAAGACTTAAGGAAATATAGATGAGCACGTAGAACTAAAGATGAGAACAAAAGAATAACAGAAAACACTAAAAACATTCTTTACTTCAAAAGAGTTACTGAATATGGATGTCATTGCTCCTGAAGAGAACAGTACTGGAAGTACTGAGCCTATCTCCAAAGGCTTGTCTAGAAAAAAACAGAAAGAAACACAACCCAGCCTGTAGTTCAAGATCTGTTTTTTGCGGGGGTGACATGGGGACCCAATCTTTGACATATGCAGCAGAGCTCTGTTTCCCATGCTATAAAATCAGTCTACCTCCATCACAATTACCCCAACTTTTTCTTTACCACTTCCTACACAAAATTACAAATTGTCCTCATGCCTCAAACCAAAATTTTCCATATGTAATCAAACAACTCACTCTCATCCTGCTGTCCTCTCTTTTGCATCATATCCCACCAAATAATCGTGGTGGCACGAGAACAGGAAAAGAAAGGTAGCACGTGCTGCGGCTGACCCATCAGTCTGGTCAAAGTTCTATTGCATACCATGCCAGAGAACTTCTCCTAGGAGTCACTAGTGAAAAGTCTAACTCTTGGTCTTTCATTTACTTTCCAAATTGTGAAGAGCAAAAACTTTTCAAATCCTGAAAATAATAAATCAGTTTTCCACACTGAACTTCTACTCTGCTTTGAGGGATATGAGTATTTCTATTAAGTAATTTATACTTCTTTCAAGAACGCTTCAGACATGTCCTTCTAGTCAAGCAATACAGACATTCATGTTTATATCCTGCACCAAAAGGTATTCATGGCAATAAGTCATTAACCAACTTAGTCAGCTGTTTATAATCCATAGTTATGATGTCCTTAATTTTAAACTCGCACCCCCCAAAAATATTAAAAGAAGAAAAACAAGTACTAGTGCATTTTAACTGAATTCTCTTACAGCATATACTTTTTGGTTTTTTAGTAGACCAAAAGTAAGATTCCATGCTGGTTTCCCACAGATCTCCCAAGTCAATTTATGCACATAGGTTGCTGCTCCCACAATTAAGTCGTAATTCTTTACTTAAAAAGAAAAGTGAAAGGCTTGAAATAGCAATAGGCTTCACGTATTGCCAAGTGCTCAAACACCGAAGGCAGAATTAATTTTCTCAGTGGCTTCTCTAAAGCACTCAAAAATATCAGTGCACTTCACAAGTACTCATCTTCAAAATCCCAGCCCAGCACAAAGAGATCAGAGCCCAAGCAGCAGTCCTTCTAGACACCCAATTCAAGACTGCTAGAACTGTATTCTTCCAGTTTCTTAATCACATACAGCCCTCATGGAAGCATAGCTTCTCAGCCAGAGCTTTTTCCTCTGTTGGGAGAGGGTGGAGGGGAGGAAGAGGGCAGGGAAGGCAAATCAGGCTGCAAGATCTCACGTCAAGCACTTAAAAAAAAGCTTGATGTACATGTCTGCACTGATAAGTATTGCAAGATGGAAGCATGAGAATTATCTTTTTCTCCAGAGTGGCATTAACTGCCTTATGTACACACAATCCTTCATTCCTCTTAGACAAAAAAAAACCCTACTTCTCACAACACAAGCATGTACACTTTGTGCAGTAAAGCAGGCAGAGATTTCCTGGAAAATATTAACAAAACTCAAACCTCACAATGCATCAATGTAAGGATGTTAATATGGATGGCACAGACAATCCAAATGCGTACCCCCTAAATGCTGTATTTCTCTTTAGAATTACATCCATGAGGGAAGAAAACTAATGTCAGTTTATTGTTTTCTTTCAATTTAACAAAAACAACAAAAAAAAAACCCCACAACCAAACCAAAATCACAGAACAAAAACCAACAAACCAACAACCAAACCAAAATCACAGAACAAAAAACAACAAACCAACAACCAAACTATGAAGTTCTATCAGGTCAGAATATTCTTTGCCCACATTAACTTCCCAAAGAAGCTGCAAACTCTAGATTCATCTCAGAGGCCATTTCTGCCATTTTAAGATATAAATGAAATACATAACTCATCAGGTTCTAACAACAGAAAACAAATCTTAAAAATCTATTTTAAAAATTAACAAATTGAAAATGTATCCCAAGCAATAAATGTTTCTATAGAGATATACAAATACACTCAGCATACAATCTGTATTTGGAAACAAACGCACAAATTTAAAGCAAACATTCTTAATCAGCGAGTACCAACTCTTTACAGAAAGCAGTACAAAGCAAAAAAAAAATAAAGGAGTTAGGTACACAGATTCATTTTTATACTTCTTGACCTGAGCAGCTACTTACACTTTTCCCTGAGCAACTGAACTTTCTACACTGGATTGGCTGCTTCTGTTATCTACAAACCTGAAAGTTCAATTAAAAAAAAAACATCTTTAAAACTCCTGGGTTTAGAACTTGCCCAAAGTTGCTTCCTCTACACAGAATTAGTTCAACACAATGCCTACAAGGGCTGTAAGTGGTATAGTAATCGGGGCTAGGCGTGGACTGGGCATTAGCCATAAAGCAATCTGACCTTAGTCATGAGAGTAAATTTTCAAGTGCACAGTTCACACTGAAATGCCTGTGACCCTGAAAATTTAACATTATACAAAGCTTTGAACAGGTTAGCCACAAGAGCACAGCAGAGTGCTCGAGAGCCTCCTAAGAACCTTTGCAATAACTACAATGAGACTAAACATCACCATAATTAAGTTTCCTTGTTTAATAAAAAATAATTGCTCAGTGTTTTAAAATCCACAAGTATAGGGCAGTTTATCTGAAAAACTGACGTCTCTCATTGTCAGGTTACAGCTTGTGTACAAGACTACTATCTTAAGTACTTCACGATCTCCTTGAACTGAGAGATTGCTGTCTGTTACAGTACATGTGTGGGGTGTAAAACCCAGGGCTGGCACTCAACGCATGGACATTATTAGATCTTCTTTTTATTTCCTAATTTTTCAAAACGGGCTTCAATATAATACTCAACATTTGAGAAGTAGAAAGAAGTACAATTAATAAGCTGAACTCCTGTCCTGACTCCAGCCTCCCACATATCGTGGATGTGTGATACAGGAGGATCGCCACCCTTCAGCTACACACCTTTCAGCCTTCCACGGAGGCATAGCTTGCCCTAAGGCAACATATATTATTCCACTTCTTCCCGATTCCAGACATGTTGTGAAGGGGTGGGATAAGCTCACACAAATGCAGGGCTCCTAAAGAGAGGCACTGGAGTCAAAAACTTAATTTTTTG
The DNA here is from genome assembly GCA_028020825.1 of Podargus strigoides. Classification (NCBI taxonomy): domain Eukaryota; kingdom Metazoa; phylum Chordata; class Aves; order Caprimulgiformes; family Podargidae; genus Podargus; species Podargus strigoides. The sequence continues at coordinate 36,573,914 of CM051620.1, read as the reverse complement.
CAAGTAGGTATCTATTACCATGTGTTGGAACAGACCAGAGAAAGACAGCTTTGAAATTGGAATTGTAACTTCTTCAAGGCTTAGAAAGGCAAGTCTATTATTGCATTAGAGATAAATATGTTTATGTTTAAAAAACAGCACACCTGTGAAATGCTCAGGATAAATTTCAGTTTGCATCTAAACAGTACATCTGCATGTTAATACTACAGCATTTTCCTTTTTTGTAGAAAAAACCAAAGACATCTAGAAAATAAAAAATTTCTTCGAATGCAAACTTACAAAGGTCACAAAAATATGCCCCACAAAACCAGCTGAAGAGACAATAAGCTACTGGCAGATGAGATTAGCTGGATATTCTTATGATATTTTAATGGAAATTATTCCATATAAAATTAAATTCTTTGTGCAAAAATTAAGGAAGTAGCTTATCAGCTCCAACCCCTTCCTCCTTCTAAGTTACATCACAAACCCCTCAAAAGAAGAATTTTGCTTTTATTGTCTAACCAAATATGACAACATACTAATTTTATTTCTTTCCGTTTATTTTTTACCATAAAGCATATCCTGACAAATTTACCTGATGAATTACTTTGAGGGGGTTTTTTCCCCCCTAACATCTCTGGTTAATTATTGTGCAACAGTTTGAGATTTCTCCTTTAAAATTGAAAGGCTGGTGACTATAACTACCAGTATTTTTGTTATTCCAAACATACAGAAGGATGAAATGTAAGAAACTGAACAAACTGAACTGAAAGTCCCCTTGCTGCACTTCCGATTAGACTGAAAAATAGGTGAGAAAGGTCGACATCAGAACTGCTGATCATTTTTGTTTGCTCTTAAGACAGAAAAAATGGGAGGAGCGGAAGGTCTGAACAAATTCTTGAAACAAAAATATAATTTTCAAGGAACTATATTTGGGCTTGTTCCCCCCCCCCATGTTACATTATCTATTTGACAGAGGTTTGTTTACTCTGTTTCAGTTTCAATGGGTTTCACTTCCTACCTTTATCTTGCACAGCAAAAGTACAACCAATTGACAAGTTTCTGAAGAATATAAACGAGCATTCCTCAAGCCCAAAGAAGATGACCTATTCAACAGTGCTACTTAGTTGCTCTTACCTTTTAGCTTTCATGCTGCAGCGAAACCTTTTTAACAAAGTCTGCAAACTGCTCAGAAAACCTGACAGTAAGACAGTCCATTAACCAAGAGTTTGGAAAATGGGAGGCTGGAGAAACCCACCTCAGGCTTATAACGAGGCATAAGAGCTTCTCCTGAAATAAGATGCGCAAACATTTTGCAAAGTCAGAAGAGGAATCCAACTCTTTGCAGGAGGTTGGAGAAAAGGAGTGACTGAATTCATGAATCCATAAACGTACACAGCATCCTAAGAAAGAAGACAACATCCACAGGCTTTTTTATAACTGCCACTCATGAGAACTAACCGCAAGTAGGAGCTGAGCCTCACCACTACCACCAGATTAACCCAGAAGAAACCTGGGCTCCATAGTTCACACAAGGAACCAGAAGAGAAGACAGGCATATCCTGGTCCCCCTCACAAAGCAGCAAGTAGACTATTTTTCCCCTCTGCCGGACAGTTCCCATTTTGGCATGCACATGCAATAGCAAATCTATGAACTTCACCAATTTGGACAAAGTTCTTAAATTATCTATCCAATTTCCCTACATTTATCAATCTGGACTGCTAGATGCCTGGAAATCCTTCATAGAGCAACTTTGTAGCATACACAGCAAACCAGCAGGTTCTGAGCACTGAGATCATTTGATGTGATCAAATCTAGAACAGATTCAGTGACCTTATGAATATGGGAAGAGTCTACACATATGCACTAAATCTGCACGTGTCAAAGCCTTCTACATGTGTGCAGAAGGCTCCTCAGATTCCTAACCACTTTCTCCAACAGAGAATACTGTGTGAGTCATTCCCTTGACGTGTACACTCATCATTTCAGTGCAGGCAAGAGGCTTTTTCTTTTCTTTTTAAACTGCAGGTGTTGTCAAACTCCATCAGACCAAATCAAGATCATACCAGTGGCATTGCCTGAAATGAAAATAGCCCTGCTAATAATCACTTGCCACATCTGATACTAATCCATTTTCCTGACAAAAAAAATCTTTTGGGGGGAGAGGGAAGCAATGGGGAGGTAATCTGGCTTTCTGGAGTAACACTTTTCCTACCTGTAGTCAGAACTGACAGGCGAGCTACCAAGAAGTATTTAGCACTAAAAGCATCGAAGCATCATAAAACCAGGACAAAAAAGAAATTAATAACTAGAAACAATACACCAAAATGGCATATCAATTCTGTAATGATTATCAATGAAGTAACAGGCCCATTATAGATGTTGATGTCAAAGACTAATTCACTACCTACAAAGACATTTTAATCTTTAACAAAATTGACAAAACTACGTTAGTAACTTGATAAAACTATCTTCAGTATCTTGATTTAGGTGCCTTCTAAACCTACAGAATCCTCTCCAGGTATGCCATCAATTTTTTTTTTTTCCTTGCAGTCCTGTCTACATTTCTGCAGAAGAGCCCACCACTTAATTTGTATGTCACAATGAAGGTCTCTAAGGTATCAAGGATGCCAGATTCTGGATCAGTGTGATGATGACTTTACATTAAGTTCTGTGCTGGTAAAAGAACAGTCTGTCTGTTGATGGAACCAAAATCATTAATCCACACAAAAACTTTCCTGTAACAGTACAGAAGAAATGTACTCAGGCATTAATTGATGAGGCTGTTTCCATCCCCCAGCCATCCCTGAAAGAATAAATCCTCAAACTCTCCTAGAAATCCTCTACCAGGAGACTGCTTTCAGGAATAGTACCAAGCCATGCCAAAATACTATCAGAATAATATATTTGCTTACAATATGATGGATAAGATAAAAACCTATTTTAGAAAGCATAAACCACCTGAAAATGTAATAAGCACCCACCATTTTTCTGATGCAACATCTATCAATGTTTGCAATTTAAAGACACTAAAATAAGACTTTCACTTCCCCTTTTTCCACTAACGGAAAAAACACTAACCAATGTTAATTGTTCCGGAAATACTGAGCATTTGATCTGAAATCTTAAGAGTTATTGAAAACATGTAATCTTTAAACGAAAACTGAAAAAAGAGGGGCTGAATAAGAGGAGAGCATTCTCTTAATTTTAATGCTCTCCACTAATATGAATAAAAGCCTGGGAACAAAAAACTTGCGCATTCCAATAGCTGTAATTATGTTGTTTCACTTATTGTACTTGAATGAAATCAATAAAATATAAAAATAATCTTCATTTGTTGTGATGCACAAATGCGTTTTTTTTAATCAAATCAATACTATCTGCAAATTATAATGAATGTATCATATTTGTATAACAATTAACTTTTAAGGAAAAAATTCAATCAGCTTACATGAACTTGGAAACTCTGAGACAGGAAAAAATATCCAAGTTGCAACTGGAGTTGTTTACAGTTGTCAGTACAGACACAGCTCCTGGATGCTGCTCTGTAAGATTTCAATGCACAGCCATGCATTCCAGGCAACACCAAGGCAGCTAGTATTACCCATAAAATCAGTGACATTGCTTTTCCAAACAAAAAACAACACAGACCGACCAAAAAAACCCCAAAACACAAAAAACCACACACACAAACCAGCCTAGAGGTTCACTTCAGAGGAAAACGACATTTATTTTTCACTTAAGCTGCATAGCCTGAAACCAGTTTGCCAAAAGGGGCCCAATACTGAAGACATTCTGTAGGTCTCATCTTCCAGAAGGGAACTTAAATCACCAGCTTATTCAGCCAGCTTCCATTCCTCCTGCTCAGTTTCTTACAACTGCACTTTCCTTACCCATACACAAGGTATCACAAACCCTTAAGTAAGTGACATCATTCCAAAGACAAATCACCTGGATGGCCAGACAAAGCCGATTAAGAAGAAACAGTACAGCCATACCAGCTTCATTTGAATGTGTGGGAAGAACTGACTTCAGTGCCAACACATTTATGTAACATAGTCCCTGCAGATGTTAAACTGCTTTGAGTTGTCAGCTGGCTCTGGAGATACACATCACAAAGCAGACTGGCAATTTAAAGAACCACCCTCCAGGTGGTGGTGTGTGGATTTTAACATGGTCAGACATCTTGAGAAACTTGCTGGGATATCTACCTTATAGAACAGAAAGTTTTAAAAATCTCAGTGACGCATTCTACCATGGACTAATTAAAACTAAATTGTGCCCCATGGCCTCAAGAGATGCTCATAGAATACTTAAAACTCATTAATCTTCAAGAAGGCATCCTTTTGTCATAATTTGGTCTGTGATTGCAGGACAATTTGAAGTACCAAACCTGAAAATTTTTGATTCCAAAGCTTGTCCATCCACGCATAACATTTTAAAATGCCATTACTTCTTGTTGAAATGTGTGCCTGTGTATGTGCACCTGACAGAGAGAATGAATGATCTAGTCTGTCTCTTTAACACTGGCAACAGAAACCAGCAGAGTGCTGCACTTGGACCACCCTTTGTACCCTTACAAGGAATCAAAGGACAAAACCAAAGCACGTGTAGTTCTTAAATATCACTATACAGGAACTCCTAACTCAAATACTTGAAAAATCAACACATCATCATCCTTCCTCCAAATTCTTCTTCCTTTTCAATGATAAGATCTGCTATGGCATTTTACCTACCTTTCCTGCTAGTTTTACACATTCTTTTTTCCTCCTTCACACTACTGTTGAAATACTTTACCTCTGTGTATTTAACATAAAAAAGCAGAGCTCACACTCCTAAACACTACATATTTGCTTGATGACAGAAAATGAATTCCGGTTAAAATTGTGAGGTAAAAAAAAAAAAGCATTCTTTGGAAAAGAATGTATGCTCTTAAAGATTCCAAAAACAGCTATGTGAAGGGATACACATCAGTGTACCCGCATAGCTGAGATGTGAACAGAGATGCTGGAGGAGATGGATGCTTCAGCAGCACCTTGCAACCAGATCGCACAAGACATGAGAGGTCACAGCTGTTATGGCAGAGATGACAAAGTCCTGTATCTCACATACAGTCATTATACAATTCCTCAGCCCTAGAGCAGATTTAACAGTGGTTTGATCTCTCATTTTATTGCAACATTATTTTTCATAACAGTACTGAGAAAGTTTTAAAATGCAGACAACCCTTGCATATTTCAGCCAAGTTTAAACTTAACTACAGCTAGCATGCATGCATCTAGTTCAGAACTGCAAACTGAAAAAAAAAGTATTTAGGTAGGGTAAAACTCAAATATTTAGACTTGCACAACACAACACTAAGAACATAATCACTTCACTAAATATCCATTTTAACTACACAAACATTTCACCTGCCTTCAGAACTGCAAACCTCCTATATTTGTTGAACCCAAACATTACATTGTGAATGTACCAACAAATTTTCACTAATATGTTTGTTTTACCTGAACTAGAAAATGTAGGACCATGGACTGACAAAACAGTAAAAGCCTGCAGGATGCCTGGGACTGAATTAAAAAAATGAATGTGTTTTAAAAAGTACTGTAATGACAGGATGTTAATTCCTTTGCCTGCATATAAGGTTCTTTTGTCAGGTCAGTTTGTTCTATGACTATGAATTACTTCAGTTTGTTTTGGGTCTAATTAACCCACATTAGTAGCTTCCTTGTTAGTCCTCTGGATAGCATTGCTCTGGAGTTTTTATCAAACTCTCTCCAATGGCTAAATTGTGGACTGAGGACAAAAGCACATTTCACATTCCCCCTTCATAAACTATTTCAGTCATATGCTCTCTACTGGTTGACTTGAGTGTTCAGAAAACTCATAGCAGTCAAAGGAAGAGTAGGGCTTCAGAAAAAAAACTACAGAAACTAGAAACTGTAACCATACTCTCCAGCTGAATGCTCAGCAGAATCAGGCTCATTTCCAAACCCAGGATTCTCTCTCTTTCCCTGTGTCCTTCCTTTTTCTAGTTAAGTCTCTTCAAGTCTAACCAACACTATCTCTCTTCCCCAATTACTAAGCCCTTTAACAACAATGCTCTGAAAGGCACTGTCACTCCATAGTTAGAGGACAAGTTCTTACACCTAGTATGGTATCCTGCACTCACCCTAAGTCAGCTCGCAATCTAGAGGCAGGGCCGCTGAAACTGTCAGTGAATTATGTGCTAGTCACACCTCAAACACAGCCCCTTTATCCCAGCTGCATGCAGGCAGCGGTCCTGGATCTGCTGGAATTACAAGGCAAAGCAGCAGCACAAGGACCCCAAATTGGGAATACAGATAATTGTATCATTTGAGAGAAAATGCTGCTCACCAGAGTGACATGAAGCAGTTCACATCCTTGTGAGGTCCCAAGAGAGGCTTAAAAGACCACTGCAACAAAAGAATAGGAGCTGTCTCATTGCACTGGCAGTAATGGAGGCCACTACATGGTTTCAACAAGGGTGAGAAAATTGATATAGAGACACTGCAGAAGTGATAGAAAAGCAAGCTCAGTGTTGGAAACGGTAACTCAGCAACTATTGCCTCACTGGAGGCCTTTCTGTATTGTGTAGGCGCTGCCATACTCTCTGCAGCACGATCTTTTTTTCATCCCCTGCAGAGAATTACTGGCACAGCCCATAGCAGCAAAGAATATACTTCATGAGAAGCAAGGATGAAAGTATATATCACTACGTGACAACACACACAGACCTAGGTGTCCGTGGAAGCCCCAGAACCCCATAGCTTTCTCCTGACCAGAGCTGCTTCCTTCTTTTTCCCAAAGCAATGAAATCAGTGAAATTCACAAAAAGCAGAGATCTGCTTAAAACTTTATTACATACTACCATAATAAATAATCCATATTTTTGCAGTAGATCCACTTTATTTACCAAACTTATTTTCATTGGCATTTTTGGAGTAAAGTGAAGTACTGGGCCCCATAAAGCAAAGTGAAACTTTCATAGAGGGTTTGAGAGGCTGTATCTGGGCCTGGGCCACCATGTAGGAACATGAAGAAAGCAATGCCACAAACCAGGCCAGTAGAAGTGAGAAAACACAACAAATGAAACAGATGGGGATCAATGTGTGCATTCAACAAAACCATATTGCTTTCAAAACAATCTCACAAAACGCAGAGGTAATATTCTGCCATCAAACACTTCACACAACTTATCTGATCTTCACCTTCTCCTGAGGGGGACAAACCCCAAAAGGAAAGGCACTGGTGGCACAACTCTCATACACTGCCTTTAGTCAGTCCTCATTCTTTGCTCTCACAAATATTACAAAGGGAACTTCAGGTAAGACCTTTACACGGCATTTTCTATAGCAAATATGAAGAGCTGCTAAGAAAGGATGCCCATGCACATCACTTTATCCTCAAGTTTTACTTCATCTGCAGAACAATCATCTGCTACTGATCAGTCCTCTTCTCACAAATACCAGCATACATAAAATGGAAGCCAATACTTTAATTGCACAGCTTCTTCTCTTCTATCGTGATCCAGCAAATCTATCTATAATCTATCTCCTGTGTGCTGATGGTTCCCAGGAATGTTCTCATGGTAGTGCACAGGGCAGACCAGCATGTGGCACCTGAACTCCCTCAAGGCATTGCTCCTGGGAAAGAGGTTGGGTTCCTCACAGGCCCCTATCGAACCCACCCACAAATACTGCCAAAGAACTGGATGCACTTCAGGCTGGGATTCAAAATAATTCTGCCAATCAACATAATCAGCATATTCTATGCTCTACTAAATTCAGCAGAAACGGATGGCTGAACAACCGTGCACACATGTACTCAGTCAATCCAAATTTATTTGACTTGGCAACTCAGTAACAGAGATCTGCTACTACGGTATGACTGTTATTGGCCCAAGACATGCTTCAGGGCAAGCCCTATCCAGTTTGAAGGAAATATCTAACAACTAGGAGTCTGGGGCGGGAGGAAGACTAAAAAGAACAATCCCAACACTTACCTGACATCATCCTGAAGCACTTAAACCAGTGTAAAACTATGTCTTTATTGTTCATTTTGACCAAGTGCTTCTAAAACCCTTACTGTAAATGATAGAGGCTATCAATCTAACAAGTATAAACTTCTTGCTTAGAAAGATGAAGTGAAAGCAAAAAATCTTCCAGAAATTATCATTATAAAGTTAAGATATGATTTTGTACTGTGACTTGCTGTACACAGGACAACATGGTAGCAAATGGTAGAATGAATACTGGGTTTTTTTTCCTCTTTTCTGAATCTATGCAGCATCCATTATACCCTTATTCAGTTACCACATTTTCATATATATCTTACATACTTTCATAGACTTATTTTCATATATATATGTATATATATATACACACACACACCCACATACACACGCTAGCACGCCTTTTAAGTATTCTAAGCAATTCTCCAAAGACAAAAGATGGGATTGATCCTCATGTTCTGACACATTTCATTTATGAACTGTAACAGTCGTAGTTATTTTTCAGTAAATAAATGCAGAAAGGAAACACTTTCAGTTTCACACGAAAATGACCTTTCAGTTGTACATTATTTCCAAATGTACTATTCACACACATGAGAAAAATAAAAAAAATATCATACTTCGAAGATAACTATTAACCCAAATTTCCAAACTGCGTGTTTTATGGTTAAAAAAAAAAAGGAAGAAATATAGATTCTCTTGACTTAATGTAATTTATCAAGCACTTGTTCACAGGTTAACAACATCACTTTTAAAACATTTTTGCCAAGCCAAATCTATCCAATATCTGAAAAATACAGAAGCATGGACTTATCTAATAAAGATAAAATTACAGATTTTGAAGTTATGTGAATACTAACATATAAAAGATACAGTGAGCACAACACTTTTTCAATACTAAACAGCAGAATACAGTGCATAAATTAATTTGAACACCACCAGGGAATTGTTCAGCCCACTCTTGTTTGGGAAGAAAGTGAAACAATTCCACACAGTTGTCAGCTGTTCTGGACATTCCTCCAACTGCAGTGGAAACAACTTGACTCAGTGTTGCCACACATTGGGCTACCTCTGACTGCACATCCCTGCTCCTTCCCTTGCACCAACACTCCTCAGAAACTGCAACAGAGCCAGGAAGAACCAAATAAGCAGAAAATTACTGCTACAAAAAGGAAAGAGCTTTCTGTTGCTGCAGCTCGGTAAACTAGCTTTCTGCAGGGTCAGAGGAGTGTAAATGTCAGCACAAGAGAAGGAGTAAAAATATGCAGCTAAATGCAATTACCATGCAAGCAATGCTGCTTACATTTAACACCAAAAGTGCCTTGGAACTATGACTGCAGATATTAAATAAAACTCTCCTCTGAAAAAAAAAAAAAAAAAAAAAGAATTTCTGTTTAAAATAATATTAGTAATAAAACCTATGGCTCCAGACGATGATAATTATCAACCACCATGCCTCTCCAAGCACTAAGTGCAGCATCACAGAGTGTCAAACAAGGTAGAAGAAATTGCCCTCCTATTTTCATGACACATTAAATACAAAAACCATCATACTCAACAACCTTAATTTGAGGAGTGTCAGAAACAAAAACCTTCTGTAACGTGTTATTATTACATTAAGAAATGAGCTTAAAACATATTCTTTATTTTACCAACCTTTGCCTCCTCCCCCCCTTACCAGACCCTCTGCCACATTCAGTATGGAAGACTGATCTCCTGGCTCCCAAATCAGTTTCAACACAATCAGATTTTTTAGTATATACTATCTTTCCTATGTTCTTATCCAAATACAGCAGTATTAAGGCTAAAAAAAAAAAAAAAATCTTAACTTCATTAGTCATAATAGTCTTTCCTACTTAGTCGACCAATCATGAATAATAACTTCTTGTCTAATCCTGTCATATCATCTTTCCTAAAAAGCTTGTGAAAATGGATTAGCCTTGTAGTTCACAGGAGATTATTTCACTTATAGTCTATTGTATCAAAAGGTGATAGGTGAAGAATTTTAACCAAGGGCTTTTTATTAAGACACAAAACCATCCCTTGGGGCCTCAACTTAAGCTGGAGGGCACTGGCAAAAACAATGCCATAATATCACATGAAAAACACCACGGTAACAATAGCTTCAACCACTCAACACTCCTTTCTCCTCCTCAAAAGAGCCTAAAACTCAGTACAGGTCACAGAGTACAAGCCAAACACATTCCCTGCAAGCTAAACTTAAACAGAGCAAATTGCAGGTACTAAATTCCTTAACTTCTAGTCTTTATCTATGGCAAGTTGCAAAATTCTCAGAATAATCTCAAGTGACAAAGATATAAGCAGGATGACTATACTCAGAAGACAACCAGTATCTTTTTTGAAGGGAGAAGGAAAAAAAAAAATGGGATGGACAAATGAGTCCCCATCCCTAGAGGTATTTAAGAGACATGTAGGTGAGGTGCTGAGGGACACGGTTTAGTGGTCAATTGGCAGTGCTAGGTTAATGGTTGGACTCGATGATCTATCTTAGAGGTCTTTTCCAACCAAGGCTATTCTGTGATTCTATTTGGGACCTTATGGGATTCTCAAAGTAAAAAAAAAAAAAAAAAAAAAAAAAAAGAACTTAAGGGTTTTTTCTTTTTTTTATTTTTAAATTCAGGCAATAGATAAAGTCCTACCATTTCCTCTGTCAGTTTGTGGGCTAAATACTAGATGTTTTATCTGGACCAAGAGGTAATCAGTTTATTTTGTTCAAATGAAAATGAGCTAGGAAAAGCTGACTGAATATATTACTTAAGTTCAGTGAAAAGCACAGAAATTCCCATTATCACCATGCTCAAAGAAATGTAGCCAAGACTTTACAACAGAAGAAATAATAGAACAAAGCTCCATAAAGTTATTCTCTAGATCTCTCACAATAAGCAAGAACAAAGAAAACTCCTCGCCTTTACTTCCATACACGGACATTTTGTACGTTGCAGTCTCACACCACATTTGCAGCTGTAAAAAAAAAAAAAAAAAAAAAAAGTATGGATTTTTCTTTGCCCAATACCAGAAAGAGCTCAATTATTGCAGTTGCTGAAATCTAAAGTCTGAAATTCCACAGATAACAATCAAGGAAATTTAAGTACTTCAGACTTTTTGAAAACTGGTTATGGGCCTTTAACATTCCAAAAGAGAAGCTAAGGCAGGGCACTACTGACAAAACCTACACCACCACACATACACATTTCAGGAGATTACTGTTGCACACAAACTTTCCTGAAAAGTTTAAAAAAATGGAAATGAGAGTTCATGCTTGACTAAATGTGAAACCTCCACAGCATGCCATCAACTGCAACAGCAATATATGGAGTGTATTTGCTGCTAAGCTAAGCCAGTAGTAACACAGGCCAGCATCACTCCTGCCATGACAGCTATGGTCCCTCCACTGCCGGACTACACTATTAAAAAACAGTATTTTGGTAAGAATGTCAACTTTTTATGATCTAGTTGTATAACTAAATCCCTCAGGAAATCACTTGCTTGTCAGCATCCCAACACCGTATGTACCACAATTTTTAAGATAACTAAGAACCACCACTACATCAGCACAAAGACGCTAAACCTTTCCTGTACCAAAGTTGATCTACCTACTGAAGTCTCAAGATTCCCACTATCATCTTTTCCCTCACAGTCCTGGAAGAGGTTCCTGTATCTTTTCCTGGGTTTTTTTCCCCCCTTGGAAACTGACCTCTTGCCCTAACCTGGTCAACCGGTTGTATTTTGCATGTATCAAATATCCAATTTTACTAGTCAGAGTATCTTCCAGCTATGTCTGCAATGGGGGGAAATAAATAATGAAAAAACCCAAAAAAACCACTCATACAAGAAACAGCTTCTTTCTCTCCACATATTTTATCTGGCAGCAAGAAGAGGGACAAATAGCAAGATCTTCTGCTAATACAGAGCTATCTTCACTATTCTCATTTCAGCACACTTTTTCTGATGCTCAGGCAGGCAGATAAGGAGGGCCCTGCTGCAAATTTTGGCTCCTTCATGCTTTCAGCTAGAAGCTGAGAAAAGAATTTGCCCTCTACCTTGCAATGAAAAGCAGACTCCAGGAATCTCTTTAATTATAATTATTGTAAGAGTGTGATCAGGAAGATAATAAATCAGATTGCTGTATCACAGGTGTACAAAGCAGGGTGAAGTGGGAGGAAAACAGGAGTCAGACTGTTGTAACAGAAAGAAAAAATTCTCAGGGTATGGAAGGGAAGAGGGTATGGAAGGTGAGATAACAGCCACAAATTTATTTTCAACCAGAAAGAAAAACAAAACACATTTGGCTACAAATTCCTTGCAATACACCTAGGATGCAAACACACAAATAAACAATTCCCCAACTAACCCTTAAATCCAGTTTTCCAGAACTGCATTTTTATAATAAAATATTTTATCTTTGGCAGGATGCCTTGCTGGATTACACAGGGTGCTTATTCGCACTGCAGTTACTTGTTAATGATGTAATCAGAACAAATGGGAAAACTTCTAATGAAACACAAACTCTTCCACATTTTCCTATGAGGACTTCTGTGAGGAACATTGAACGGGAATTTGAGAGGTCTACGTTCAACTCCTAGTCCCAGACACATGCTTCCTGCAAGACCCTACGTGCATATGCATGCACACACCAAGCATTTGTATTTGCTTATACAAAAGAACTTTCTCAAGTAGAACCAAATGTTTCATTTAGCTGTGAATGCACACAAAGGACTACCTGCACTAAATGCATTATTTAATATGTTTTCTGAGATTAAGATTAAGCTCTTCAAGTTTTTAACATGTCCATCCTCAGTCCTTCCTTTAGAAGGAAAGGACATTCTAACTATCAGAATATACTACATTCCTTTAATCATATCATGAGATACATGAATTTACATCTTAGACACCCAACTGTACAAATTCACATGTGGGAAGTATTAATGTGTGTTAACAAAGATTTGCACAGTAAAGGACAACCAAGTTACTTTGGTTTCACACTTCTGGGAAGAAAAAAAATACCTAATTTGAGCTGCCAATTTACTCACCATTTCCGTGCAGATTCAGCGAATTTTTAAGAAAGGCAAAAACAACAGGTTTAGTCCAGTCTAAAAGGTGATTCTTATACATGAGCCATAACTTGGCAGGACCTGGAAATACAGCCAAGAGTCTGAGATCCACTCTGCTAGAAAGTGACTGAGTATATTCAGAAACCTACAATTTTAGCAGAAAACAAGTGGAAACTTGTAGATACCGAGCAATGAGAGGAAACACAAGAAAACAATAGGCCAATAGTCACCGACATGACAGAGAACTGTTCTCAAAAATGACCATTATAACTACTACTAGGGCTTTTTTGCCCCCACAGACTCTGCAGAAAATAAAGGAACTGAAGAAATAAAGATTCAAATTGCAGATGTCCTCAACATTGTTTTCCACATGTCAAAACAGTAGAACAACAGAAATGTCAGAAAATTACATCATTTTTATGATACTTTATTTTACGTCATAATTGAGCATATTAGCATACTGTCTTGGAATTAACCCTATTTAGATACTGTTGCTTTTCCCAAGTAACCTAAAAAAAAAACCAGACTTACTTTGCAAATAAAGGGGTTTTTTTAAAAAGAAAAGCTGCTGAAACAGACATCCCATAGAAAACACTTCTAATTCCAACAACCTATATGTGCATTTTGTTACTACATCATTAGTTCACATAGAATACTGAATATTCATATATTAATGCAGACTTCTTGCTAAATTGATTTATGGTCAAAATTCAGTATTTTACAACTTAAGGGGCACATAGCTACAATCTCTCTTTTCAAACCAATTTCTCTTTAAAGATAGCATCAGAAAATTGAGGTTCATACAAAGCACAAGACATACTATTACACAATCTGGACAAAGAATTGACTTCTGGTGATTTAAGACAATTTAATTAACGGGGACTTTAAACTATTTTTCTGCTTAGATTTTACATAGGCAATTATAGGCCACAAAATAAGCTGCTATGACCTTTTGCAGAATGAAAGTACCAGTGTTGCTTTATACTACAACATATGAAAAAGTTAATTGGTCATAAAACTCAGAAAGCATTTTAAAAATGAACTGCTATATAAAATTGCTGTAGTGCATGAAATCCCCAATCAGAACTTGTCCATGATTTGCACAGAGTCAGTCAGTCTCTGCCTCTCATATGAATAGATGTGTTCTCAGCAACCAGACACAATAAATACAAAATTAAGGGAATAGCAAGCATAGCAGCAATACACAGAATTAATTCCAGAGGATAAGAATCACATAATGAAAATTATATCAGTATTTTAACTTGTTAATTATTCATGCAGCAGAGACGTGGGAAATGGCACGAGAAAGCTAATAAGAGAAAGCAACTGAGATACCCTGATGGAGAGGATTAGAAAGGTATAAAAGAAAAGTTATGAAAAACAGCAGATGAAGAAAAAAAGAGGTTTAAGGTAAGGTTCCACATTCAATAGCTGGGCCAACCTAAGGCATTCCTTATGTCTCCCCACTCTTCATTACTCCTTGTCTAGCACTGTGGTGTACTGCTTCTTCGTTACTAACAGGCACAGTAATTTATGAAACTGCACTGTGAATCAGCCAGGGCTGAAAAATAACCTGATCAAAAAAGAAGTTGACACAACTAAGAGGAAAATGCAGAAGCAGAAATGAGCAGCTGCAAGGGAAAAATAGGTCATGCCAACACTTCTCCCAGCAAAAAGTTGCAACCGTGGCATTAAAGACCAATGCCTACGTTCAGACCATAAAAATACACCCCTCAACTGCGTTTTGTAACTTGTAATGCTACATGCAGAGCAAAGCATGTTTGGATCACATCAGATGACAGACACTGAAAAGGAGCTACACAGCAAAAGGGGGCCAAAGCACTTGGTTGATGATGGGAAATACAATTTTCAGAGGAAGCGTGTACCCTTCACTGAAGAATCTACCAGCACAGTACACTTCCAGCTGCTCTTAGTGACACTGTTCCCCACTGTGTCCTCTTTTAAGTCAAATCTAGGATTCCATGTGCATGATCTGCAGTGTGCTGTTCAGGTGTACATAACACAGTCACAAAGCATGATGCTATATTGCTTAAACACATGAAATGCAGATGCAATAAAGAGGGATCATGAACTAGACGATCAAATACCATGCAGCAGCACATGGTACTACCTGGTACACAGTAATACTGGGTACTTCAGGTACTTAGTGCCTACATTTCTGAGATTCAAACAGAGTCTTCAATTATCTGCTCCATTCCCTCTTCATGCAATTTCATCCTTTGGAGATAACTTCCTTTACCATCATCAATTCCAAACATTTAAGTACAGAAAGGCCAAAACTAGATCTTCACTTCTACTCAGACTCTGCTGCTAGATACCACTGTTGCCATTTTTGAAGGCACTAAAGAGCAGAGAACCAGTTACAAGGTAGAAGGATAGAAATGAGCCAAAAATAGCAGGTTAGGCAGTTTTCTTACTCATTTCTGATACATTTATGTCAACTCAACTTTTGGGAGAGGTGGAGGGGGGGACTGCAATGAAGGACACATAATCTAAAAGTTCTTGCAGCTACATTTGTAAAATGGTTTAAATTAGAAATCTTTATTCATTAAAAAAATCAGACTAAAAATTTTCACACTAAGTACAGACAGCTTTAGAAACTTTTTTAATATCAGCAACACAAGTTTGAAAACAGATGAGGCAAAGAATCCAAGAGCATCCTCTGAAAGTTCAGCTTCAATTTAAAAGACATCATTTTGTAACATTTGGAATGAACACTCTAAACATATCATCCAAAGTACTACTAAACATCCACTTCATCACACAGTGGACCTAAATTCAATCTCTCCAGTGTGAAATGTCAGTTACTCATTCAAATGCCCTTAAAAACAGCTTTTAACACTCACATTTAAAAGTATTTCACATTCAAAAATAATTATTAACTCAAACAATTGTATAAACCCATATAATAGCAGCTTTTCGCTTGACTGGACTTGAACAATAAATATCACAAATAACCTCCACATAACAAATGTCACTTTTACTATTTTTGCTGTTAACAATTTCAAATCACAGAAAAGAAGGCTACAGGGAAATAATTCATACATAAAAGAAAACTGCAAAAAGAAAAGGAATCTTTTCTCTACGTTTACTGGGGATACTAGCAGGTGTAAATCACCACAAGATCTAAATTCAGTATTAGGAAAGAGCTCTCTTATGACAAGAACAGTTAAGCACTATTAACAACAGTTAAATTGCCTAGCGAGATTGCGTAATTTCATTATCTGAGGCTTTTATGGGTTTCAAAAGCCTAATAGCACCATCCTTTCCGTTAAATCCATCCTGACAAACTTCACTAAGCCTATTTTATTCAAAGAGATGGCAGGCTGCTACCCAGTTTCCTGCTTATGTTAGTTTTCTGCTGTTTTAGTGAACTGAATCAGCCAACACCTGACAAGCATCAGAGATGGTATAAAGGAAGTAATAATAATACATGCCCAATGTCAGGACTTTAACCTTCAGCAACAATGAGTTATGTCATCTCACCACATCGCATAAGACTGTATCTTAAAAAACAAATTAAGCAAACAGATTAGACAAACACCTACTAATAATACTGTAAGTACAATTTATCCTTCCTGGGGCTGAAAGGAGTAGACCAGGATTCTTGAGGTCATTTCCAGCACCACTATATTTAAGCTTTAAAAAAGCAATACAGAGCCCATTTTGAACCCATTTAGTGAAACTTGAATAAAATACTAAACTGAAATTTCACTTAATATATTCAAAGGGATAAATATTTCCCTGCTTAGCATTATCACGATTAAATGCTATGTAGAATGTAGCATGTATTTGTGTCACCCTTGTTTCCCATATAAAATACCTCCTTGCTGAAAGGATAAGCCTAAAATGTCTTATGCTAAATCATTTACATTCTAATCTGAGTGTGAATTTTTAAGACCTTACATTTTTAAAGAAAATCTGCCAAACGTGTATTAACTGTAAAATGCTGGCTGTACATACCAGCTTCTTAAGTTTGCTAAAACGCATCTCCAGTTTTACTCCTATTGCTCAAAGCTAGCCTGAGCAGAAGGCTGAAAATGACGGACTGGTAAGGGTTCAGACCTCTTTGAACAGCAATGGAACTGGAATACCCGGAGTCTTAACAGGAGACTTACAAGGTGAAATTAAGTTAAGAAGTTACATAAAATCATTAATCGCACTGGTGATGCTTCTTAGTCCACCATTTACACTAGCCTGTGACTGCAGGTCTGGTAGGCATTCACATCCTATTACCTGCAGGAGACCTCAGGGAAAGGAAAAAAAGGTAAAGACAGCAAAACACACATGTACCCTGATTAGATGGCTGATATTAGCAAAGACCTCCTCACTTAAATATCCTAATTCCCTTTCATTAATGCATAAGCTTATTTCTCTGGTTCAAGCATACATATAGTTTTCATTTTTTTTACAAGTTATTAAAGCACTTCTCCCTGTAACTCAATCTAATATACCTGCAGCATATTGGTCAGAAAACAAGGAATCCATTCAGAAGCTTGAAAGTTGAAAAAAAAACAAAAAACTTAAATGTCAATATCAAATTTAATTTGATAAGTTTGCATACACTTCACACATCACCTGCTCTGGTGGCAATGATGCTGAAAATTAATAAATACAATGCATCACCTTGACCATTTTGCCTATTCTTCGATCATGAATGCTCCAAACAAGAGAGACTCTTATTTTCAGAGGACAAAATGCACTGAATTAGGTTGGGCTTTCAAGAAGACTTATACGTACGGAAAATTCACCATCACCAAGTACAACTCGGATCAAGCAGTACCAATGGAAAACATCCTAACCCTGTTGTTCTGTGGAAAACTAATTTGCCATAAAAACAAAGTTTTGGTCAATTTTTACATTCATAGTCATGGAAGGGAGGGTCGTCAACGTATGTTCATCTTGGTTGTTTACTAATAATTATTTCCATATGCATTCAAATTCCTGGTGATTAACACAGTGTTTTGTTGACTCTTCCTTCCCAAACATACACATGCCCAACACTCACATACACACAGAGCTTCACTGCTACCAAACCAGGGACAAAGCCAAAAGAGACCAGTACCTCTATATTATCTATATATGCATATATGAATCAGAGCCAGTAACGAAAATGCAGAACAACTTTTAAGATAACCCAAAAACATAAGCAAGAAAAAAATTACCATTACACATGTAAAGAGTGAAGACAACATACTCCAGAGCACCGAAACAGATCTTTCAATCTATAGGAAATCCATGGAAGCCAAAACCAGCTGACTTCCCACCAAAACACATGCTTTCCACCATAATTCCAAGTTTTCTCCAGAGACTTCTGTCAGAATATAGTTTCATCGCTGTTTGCTGGGAAACCATACTAACGCATTTTTAGAAACTGAGGGCAGCGTTCACAAGAACCACTTCCCTTTGTCCTGACAGTTATAGTGACCCTTTTCTGTAGTATTTCCACCACGATCAGATGAAACAAAATACCGTGCAGCTCCTCTTGTGACTGATGTAATGCAGGCAGGGAACAATACTGTGGAAATGAAAAAGCCGAGGATCTTTGCCTCTTTCTAGATGGATTGCCAAGTCTTAATAGTTGGAGGGAGAAATAGCTCAGCATCTCACATAAAGCACTGCAGTGCATGTTCATTATTTCAGTAAAGTCACTGCAGCTTTTGGCAATCCCACAGGAAACTCAGACCCTTCATAGAAAGCCCAAGCTAAAAAGCTAGAAAACAACCTTGCTTGAAAAAAAACACAGAAGAAACAAATAATTCCCTGGCTCTGGAAGTAAACCGCAAGGAGTTCATGGCTGGCATTACAACCAGTGCTGAAGAGACAACCTTGACGATAACTGGCCATAAGCCTATGAAGCACTGTATCTTCTCGTCCCCGCCGCCGGTGTGAAGCAGCATGAGGGGAAGGCACGGCCGGCGGCCAAGCCCGGAGGCAGGCCGCTCGCACCGGCCGCCCGCGGGGGCAGCGCCGCCGCCAGCCCACCCCCGCCGCCCCTCCCCGGCACCACCAGCTCCCCGCTGACACCAATCCCAAGCCCCGGCGCCCGGCAACGGCACGGCGGGGCCCGGCCGAGGCGGCCTGCCCAGGCAGCGGTCCGGCGGGACAGCGCACATCCCGCCGCTGCCGCCGCGGAGAGGCGGGGGCCGGCGGGCCCGGCGGCAGTGCCTACCTGCGAGAGCTGCCGGGGGTTGGGGCAGCCGAAGAGCGCGGAGCTGGAGCTGAAGCTGATGGCCCCTCTGCGGCTGAGGACGTGCTGCGGCACCGGCCTGTCCAGCGGCAGCACCGGCAGCTGGTAACATACTTCCATTGAAGAAGCCTCCGTGAGCCGATCCCCCGCAGGGCAGCGGCCTCGCCCGCCGCCGCACCTGCCCACGCAGGGCTCGCCGCAGCGGGGCGGCGGGGAGAGGCCCGCGGCGAAACCCCGCAGCGGGGGCCCGGCGCCTCCTCACCGCCCCCGCACCCCCCGGGGGGCCGGGCCGGGCCCCGGGCCTTTGTCCGCCGCCGCCAAAGCCTGGCGGGAACCGCCACCGGGAGCGAGCTGGAGGCGGCGAAGCGGGACGGCTCTGTCAGCGCCCGAGGCGGCGACTCCCGGCCCGGAGCCCGCGGCCGCCGTCGCTCTCTCGGCCTCGCTGTCAGCACCGCTGCCCGGCGCCGCGCATGGACGCGAGGCCGGCCTGAGGGGGCCGCTTTGGGTGAGACACACGCCGCGCTCGCCCCTATTGTCCGGCACGGCCGGGAAGAGGAGGAGGAGGAGAAGGAGGCGCCGCCGCACGGCCCGGCTCCGCCGGGGGGAAGGGGCCGGGCCCTCGGAGAGGGGACCCGGGGAGGAGGTCGGGGAGGAGGAGGAGAAGGAGGAGGGAGGAAGCCTTCGCCCCGCCCGCCCCCACTCGGAACAGCCCCGAGCGCACTGGCCCAGGAGGAGGCACAAGCCCGACGGACTCTGCGTGGGTCGCGCGACTGGCGACACGCAGAGCGTCATCACGTAACTACCCACTCTCCCCTTCCTCCCGCCCGTGCGCAGCAGGGAGGCTCGGCGGCGCCAGCGGGCCCCGAGCGCCGCGGCAGGCGCATGCGCCCTCCTTTTCCCGCCTTCGGTGGCGGCCGGGGCCGGCGGCGAGGCCGAGGCGGGCGGGGGAGATGGGTGGGCTGTCGGGCTCCGCCACGCCCCGCGGCCGGTAGCGTTGCCGGCGCCGGGGCGGGAGGCGGCACATTCCTCCGTCCCTCTTTCCGTCCTTCCCCTGTCCCCCGGCCTGCTGGCGGGCTGACCACGTGCTGCTCTCGGCGCTGCTCGGGCGAGGCCTGAGGGGACCGGGAGCGGGGAGCGGTCGTGAGGCGGGGCTGACTCGGTCCCCGCGGTTTTTGTCAGCCCTGGGTCTGCTCCGGCGGTGCCCTGAGGGCTGGGGAAGCCTCGCTGAGGTGGCGGCGGTGATCTTCCCAGAGCGGAATTGGCCTCTGTGCTCGGCTGCTCCCTTGGGAAGCTCGGCACGGCTCGGTACGGCCTGCCCTTGGACGCTCAACGTGCGCGGCTACGCGCAAATCAAAAACGGAAAGACAGTTTTGTTTTAAGTCTGTCAGAAGTAATAGATGGAGGAGTCTATTTGCATTTGAATCCTTGCCGTTCATTTTTTAGAGTGTGGAGAGGTGGGGGGTTTTTTGCAAGATGAAGAAGTAAAACTACGTAATTTCTGTTAAGGTAAAAAAGAGATTTCTGGCAAACCACACAATTCCTTGAACTGGACTTTAAGGAATTGAATAATTCATGAGGTAATCTAGTCCATGTCGATGTACATCACATTAGCTGGGACAGTTAGGAGTAAACTTTGGCTCGTTTTCTAGGACTGAGCCTCCCATTGTCTTTCCCTGCAGCTACTTTTTTCCACCATTTTGTCTCTTATTTCTCCAAAGTAAAAAAAAAATCCTAAATATAGCATGATAGGTAAGGAAACATTTCTGTTCTTGGAATAATATATGAAGTGCCTGTACCCACTTAAAAATCAGATTCTGCAAAGTGATTCATACAATTTAATTTTGCACAATACATTGTTCTAAGTGCTTGCTTACTGGCAGAAATTTCACACAGTTTAGATTTCACATGATAACATTTATAAGCAATGACATGGCTTTGGAGGATCCCATTTGGAAAGAGTAAGTGGTTTGTATGGAGGATTTTCATCTGTTTGAACTAGCTGTAGAAACTAGCTGTAGAACTATCTGTAGAAAGTTTTACAGGTGTAGACTGAAGGCCATTTTGCTATGAGGCTAACAAATGCACCTCGTTCTTTTGCAGAACTGCAATCCCACATCGTCTCACGGATAGCCACAAGGATGTATGGACACATAGGACAGTAGATCAACTGCCTCATCTTAAAAGCTTGCTTTGGCTGTTTTTCTCCCGTATCATGAAATAAAAATGTCACAAGCTTTCGTAGTATGATTTCATAATATACGCATGCAATAATTCAAAATATTGAATAAGCAGATAACAATTCACAGTAAAATAACACCTTAATTACTGGGGAAATAAAGGCTATGTCAGGTTTTCTTCCGCATTCTTTGACAGTTTACTCATATTTGGCCTGCTTATATTAAATAGTGCATTTACACTGCTGATGGAACTCCAACAGCTTCACTGGAGTCAGAATTTCCTTCCCCCACTAATTTTTTAAAATTAATTTTGGTTACTTCCTACTAATAACAAATTAGTTTTCTGTATTCAGGTTGGATGGATTTTTACTCTAGTCAATGTAAAATTCAATTTATGAACAATATATCATGTTTTGTAGGGGGGAAAAAAGCGTATTCTTACTTTCACAGAACATATATAGGATATATTTCAATCCTATAAATAAAGATTATTGATAATGTGTTTTACAACTCCTGTCAGCTCTACATACTTTCCATCTGACTAGTTGAAACTAGTTCGTTAAGATCGTATTAGTGCTTAGTCTGAGCCCGTATATCCTTAAATAACATAATCGGTGCTTTCTTTTCCCTCGCTAATAATCAAATTATCTTTGATCTCTAATTAGTGTTACATAAACACCTTTAAGGAACCTGAAATACATTCTTAGGAAGTAAGCATAGGTTGTCCAGACAGTGACTGATTCCATAAGTGTTCTGCTTTCAGGACACAGATTACAATTTTTAATAAATACAGAAGTTATTAACCAGGTGATGATTCCTTGTACGAGTTTATGAGGAAGAATCCCAGCTCAGGATGATAGATGAAGCCTTAGAATTACAGTATAAGTCACATATTTTCAGTCTAAAGTTTCAGTGATTCTTTACACATTTACAGGTAATGTCTTTTACACACCATCCTTTTCAGGGTGCTGTTTAGCAAGGAAGTAGTGTTACTGATGACCAGATTTATCACAAAGAGGAGCACTTATGTGAAACCAGAGAGAGATGGAAGATCACAAGATCAGAGTTTAGTTTCGTAGTTACTGTGAAAAGAGGATGAAATCACACAGGTACACCAGCAAGATATTCTGCAGGGCTACCCGCATAGCACCGAGTGCCACTATGGAGCACAGCCAGCTAACACTGGCAGAACTGAACACTCTGAACAGAAGAGGATGCTTTTTTCCCACATTCTTGTACAAACCAGAAAATAAGGATCCTCAAAGGCATAACATGCTTGTACTTTGGAAACACCCAAAGAACACAGATAATATTTATTTGTACAGGTACATGTTCAGGACAAGCACAAGGCGGTTTTTAGGTTTTCTTCTTACCTGAAGAATCATAAAATCACTATGGTTGGAAAGGACCTCCAGGATCATCAAGTCCAACCTTTATCCCATCATCTCCTTAACCACTAGACCATTAGACCATGGCCTCAAGTGCTTCATCCACTCGTTTTTTGAACACCCCCAGGGACGGCGACTCCACGACCTCCCTGGGCAGCCTGTTCCAGTGCCTAACCACCCTCTCAGTAAAGAACTTCCTAATATCCAACCTAAACTTCCCTTGATGTAACTTGAGGCCATTTCCTCTCATCCTATCATTAGTAATTTAGGAGGAGAGACCACCACCAGCCTCACTACAACCTCCTTTCAGGTAGTTGTAGAAAGCAATGAGGTCTCCTCTCAGTCTCCTCCAGACTTAACCCCAGTTCCCTCAGCCGGTCTTCATAAGGCCTGTTTTCCAGACCTCTCACCAGCCTCGTTGCCCTTCTCTGGACTCACAGAGAAGTTGCAGGGTTTATTTCTATAGACAGGAAAATGTCTTTTCATATATTATGTCCTCAGTAATGTGTTTTTACACATTGTTTTTGGCATGTGCCATTTCTCTGATACATACCCAGGTACATCATTTTTTTTCTACCCTGAGTTATTGCCTGAGTGATTACTATGTATTTCCATAGGACTGGCAGCCCAGTTGAAGCATACTCCTGTCCCCATTAAGTGTGTCCCTTCCCTGTCTGTGTTGGGCTTGTTTGAATATTTGTAGCAATACATCCTTGGCTCCTGTTTGGTTTGCCATCCCCTGTGCCCCCAGATCATTTTCTGCAGAACTTTCAGCCATCCCCTCAGTGTATTAGTCCTTCCTGAGTGGGATAATTTGCACTTGCCTTTACTTGAGTGCATTGTGATTTCCTCAGCCCATGTTATTCAGTTTGTCAAGATTGAATACTAGTCCTGTCCTTCAGCATACTTGCAGTCTTTCCTGGCTCTCCGTCATCTGCAAATTTAATAAGCATGTTCTCAAAAACAGCCAGGTCAACAGTGAAAATTCTATGAATGAGTGAGTCCAAGATCTGAAAGAGACCTGAAGAATGGTATTTAGTATATCCTGTCAACCCCTGCTAACTCCTCTGGGAATGGTTTCCAGTCATTTTTGCACCCATATTGCAGTAGCTTTATCTACTCTCTGGCCCAGGTTCATCTTTTCTAACTTTGGAGGCTTAACCCAGAGAGTAGTTGCCTAAGGATAATTTCATAGTCAATAATTAAGGGAAAGACAGCAGGCCATTCAAGTTAACCTTTGAAGTTGCCTTTCTCTTCACTGAAAAGAAAGAATCACAGCACAGCCTTTCTCCTAATTCAGATGCTTCAGTTTGTGTTCACAAGCTGTTGATCAGATGAAGTGGGATAGGTGATTTTCTTTACAGTAGTGTCAGGGTGGACCCTGCAGAATGGCGGTGTCAGTGAAGATAAGCTATGTCACATGTACCATGTTCCCATAAGCTACAGATTTTGTCACTCTGCTGGAGAGGCAGATTAAGTCAGTTTGACCTGCTTGGTCAGACTGCTTGTTTGCTTTTGCTTCGATTTCTGGTATTTTGAATATTACATTGAAAACTATTTAGAATGTTTTCAATATTTGTAATAACTTCAGTTTTACTAAACTGACATTAGCTAATGAACACGTACCAATTCTTTACCAAAACCAGCAAGCTGAAACAGAAATTAAAAAGAGTGATCCCAGAGGATTTCGGTTTTACTTTGCTTCCAGCCCTAAGAATTCCCCTCTATGCTCAATTTAAGACTGGAGTTTTACTGACAAGTTATAGCCTCCAGAAACAGGGACTGACTGTGGAAACAAGCTAACAAAAGTCAGTTCTGAACACAGCTGCAGACTGTCAAAAGTTTAATATTGGTTCAAATACATCTTTTTGTAATTCCACTGAAGATATTATTGGAATTAACAGTGTGAAAAGATGATTCTTTTCACACTCATATTCTTTCTTAAATGCATTTCTAGAAAACTTGCTAGAGTGCACACAGCTTAAATGGTCTCTGCCATTGAAGTTCTGATTTTCTCAGTGATTACAGTTGTCTGGACAAAAAAGCTCATACTGCAGTAGTGTTAAAATGACTAAGGGCGTTGGTGTCAGCATAAGCCTGTGGAGAAAGCTTCTCTTTGTGTCATTTTTACATGCATAATAACAGCTGATGCACAGAATATTTTTAATATCAGAGTGGGAGGATATGAGAACCCCAGGTGCAGTTTCAGAGGTGCAGCTTGCAAGTTTAATGGTGTTATTAGAAGCTGAAAATTCACAGCTTTTTGTGTTGGTAATGGAAGTGGGTTTGGACCCCTATGAACAGACGTAACGAATGCATTGCACATTTGCCAGCTGAATCATTTCTCAACGTACCATTCAGCGTACAGTACCTGGTAGCCTCCGTGATAAGCTGTAGAGCATCAACCACCTGTTCTGTCTTTAGAAAATGTAGTGGTTTATTTGGATTTGGTTTTGTAACTTTTTTTAATGTTTTATATATTGCCCCAATGCCTCATTAAAATGACACAACCTTTCTAGATTTCTTTACATGAAGGTGTAATTTTCAGCACAGTCTTAACAAGGATTTTTTAAAGCAATTTTGATTTGTATTTAAAAAAAAATAATTATAATTAAGCAGTCCCATAATTAGGAACTGAGAGTTAGGTTGGATTTGGAAGTGGTATTTGGAGGTTCAAAAGGTTCTTGGTGACCCATCTGATTCTTTACTGGCCTATTGGCATATGGTAAAGATGACTTATAATATTAAAAATAGAATATCAAATACAGTTAGAAGTGAAATAATGAGCTAAAGCTCCTGCTTACCAACTAGGCTGAAGCAACAGCGTGTTATTAATCTCAGTGTGTTGTGTTGTCAAAAACTAAAGGAAAGCAGTTTGTTATTTAAAGCTCAAATATGAGACCTTTCTTAATAGCACTAGAATTTTTCAGACAAAGAACATTTTAATTTATTTCTGATTATATTAAAGATGAGCACGCTCCCTTATTGCAGAAGCTTATTTGTATGAGAATGTAGAATAGTTGCTTTTTTATACATACTAAAATTACTGGAAAATTTCTAGCAACAAAAAGGACACGTTAGCAACAGTCTCCCTTTGGTGGATGAAGCAAATCAGAAATAGGAACTGGAGTAACTTGCAGCATTTGCACATCTGGAAATTTGGATCACTACATCCAGGAACCCAGCAGTCTTTCTCTTACACCTACCTTCCTCTTGCACTTTGGCTTTTTTGCTATTCAATTTTATTTTTATCGGAGTGTCATTTTGTGCAATTATTCTCTCACAAAAAGAGTTAAGTTGAAATAAACATTAACTACGATTAGAATTAACAATTACATTGAGAGGATCATATTAGTAGTAAAAAATTATACTAATTAGTATTCAAATTAAATTACTCCATTATATTCTGAGTAGTTATTTTTTCTGTCTTTTCAGAAGATGCTCAAATGTACTGCTTCAGTTTCTCCATCAAATCTGAGCTTGCATCAAAAATTAATCAGGTATTTCATCTTCTTGTGCTTGCTTTTGAGATAATTGGTGGGACTGCTCTTCTATCAAAACCTATAGCAGTACAAGGTAATCCCATTCAGATGGAGAGAAATGAGAGGATTAAATATTTGCAGCAACTCATGTTTTTCCACCATGTAGCATCCTGACATTTCTTTGTGAAGGAAAGAATGTGTCGGGGTTAACATTAGCATGACTTCTCCTTGAAAGTCTGGAAAAACATCTGTCATTCTGCCAGTCTTCCCATTAACTACCTGAGCAAATGCAGTGAGAAGATTTCATTACTTTCAGGAGACTACCTCTGGGTTTGTTTAGGTTGATTCTTTGCTAGACCTTTTACTTTTAACAATAGCAAAAAGGTAGCTAGAATCCTGTCTGATTTACAACTCAGTAAATTTCTATGTGCTTAATCCAATTAAAACTGGAAGGAATGTTGCCAATACGTCAACAAAAACGCAACAAAGCGATGGGAGGGTTAGTTTACAGAAATTCCTGAATTCCTTTGTCTTGACCAAATGAAAGAAAATTGTTCTTGTAAGACAAGTGCATACTAAAAGGATTAACTCTGATAAACTGACTGATATGTTCAGATAAAAGTGAGTCTGAGTACTAGGAGAACACTTTTCAATCAATTTCTTAAAAGCAGCTTTGCATTTAATTAGAGACAAGTCTATTGTTTAAAAGCTGAGGTGGGGGGGAGGTTAGTTCACTGAAACACAGAGGCTGGGCCTTTTAATGGTGTGGAGCGCACTGGAAATGTGGTTTTAAAATACATCAGTGCTAAGCTAGATGCTGCTATGCAGATAGGCCGTGCCACTCCATCTCATTTCTCCTGGCTGTTTGCTCCCACCAGTGCTGACAGTCAGCTCTACGGTAAGCGAAGAGACTTTAGAGAGTTAAGCTGGCAGAAAACAAACCTTAGCCCCCTCCCCAAAAAATGGGACCTGTCAAACGACACAGCTGGTACAGAGGCGGATGGGAGTGCCCCTTTTGGAGTCAGCCCACAGTTAGACTGCATCGCCTGTATTGTAAAAACTCACCTACATGGTGTAAATCAGGATTATGTAAGGGATTACTCAGATAAACTATCATTCAAAAACTAGTTCATTTTATAAAATCTAGTTTTAAAATCTCACATATTCTTTGGGATATATGTATGACATATTGAAATGTTTAACAGGTGTGGAATGTATAACATGGAATATGTAACAAATGTGGAATATATATGTAACATGTTTATGATACAACACAGGCATAGCAGAATTTGTGGTGGAAATGTAGGTTAATTGGCATAAAGTATTAGTGGTACAAAGTATATACTTAATTTTATGCATGTTCTTACGTGTTTTGCAGAGTTGGGATTATGGAGAACACCCTCTAGTCATGTGTCAAAACATCAGTTAAATCTACATAAATCAATACCATGTCAGCATTTTTCTATATTAAATTACATGACTAGAAGTTTGTAGAATACTTTTTTCAAGGATAGGCCTAAGATAATAAGCAACTTTTATAATGTTTAATCTCACCTTGGACTCTGGATATTTGTTAATATATTTAATTACTAAGCACTTTCATTCTAAAACATAAAAAATATGAATAAATATAGTAGTTTGCAAATTGTTCAAAATCTACAAGACAGCATATTTTATAGAATACCTAAACCCAGGGAAAACGATGATATCTGCTCAGTTGTATGCAAAGGGTTTTACTTACACACTCAATTCATGATTACACAAAGTAAGTAGAAAAAACATATTCGGCAGTATCTGTAATTTGTCTAAAAAGGCAAAAAGAGTATAAAGCTTCTAAAG
Organism: Podargus strigoides; assembly: GCA_028020825.1. NCBI lineage: Eukaryota > Metazoa > Chordata > Aves > Caprimulgiformes > Podargidae > Podargus > Podargus strigoides. Next base: position 36,545,730 of record CM051620.1, on the reverse strand, counting down.
AAAGATCCTGATACTTTACTGCAAAGCACAAAGATTTGAGAACCAATGAGCCCAATAGCTTAATTTGGTGAAAGACTGGTTATATAGCTGCTAATCTTGAACTGGATGATCTGTGGGCAAGCTACACATTGTTGCATCTGTAGCCAAGATAATCAAATCCCAGATAATGGGAGAATTGACTTGTTAGAAGTCAGAACTAATACTAATACACTGCAAGTCAATACCATTTGCATTACAAATAACTGGTTTATTGCAACATAAGGAAAAAAATTTATAGCGCGAAGCTATGCTCCAAAACTGCATATGAATTTGAAGCATAATTGTTTTGTGATTCAATTTTCAGCTATATTTTGTTTTCTTGTCACTTTCTCATGTCTATATGCATGAATGGCCATTTGAAGAAACCATTGATGAAACAGAATTTCTTAAACACTACTTGGAAAAAAAAAATGAACAAATGTTCATCCTGCAAACTTATTTATAATTGCCACTTACCAAATGTAGGAACAAACATTGTGTTGTTTGTAATTTGTAATAATAAGTTATTTGAAATCGCATGTGACTTTTATATAATATGCAAACAGGAAAAGGAAGAATTGGTGAAATCCATTATTGCAAATTGTCTGTTTTGAATTGTGACATCAAAAGTTGGTGACGAAAGATTACAAAGTCGGGTGCCTAGCACCAGCAGAGGACATTGCAGTGTGAATGAACAGTAGCAGCATATACTACTGTCACCATGTAGTACATAATATGGATTCTGTTCTGCTCTGATATGACATAAATGGCACTGCAAATCATTTCCCCTTCAGTAGAAGAGACTCCATGCACACACTAGAAGTCTTTATAATACTGCCACATTCCAGCCAGAGGGTGCTGGTGGCCAGTTTCTACTTGCTATAGGGAAAAGGGTTTTGCTCAGCTTCCCCAGAAAAGCTTTGTATCTCTGGGTTTATGATTTTGGAAGAGCCTAAACGTGTAACAGTGCAAGTTTGGAGAGTTAGCTGTTATTCAATATTCTGGTTTCCATTTGTTAGAATTGTACAAAGATTCATGCATGAGCTGACACAGGGTTAACCTTGGCTGGGGACTAGTGGTGCAGCAGGGCACCAGCAGGTACAAGAAGGGCAGGAAGGAGGATCCAGGGAACTACAGGCCTGTCAGCCTGACCTCGGTGCTGGGGAAGATTATGGAACGGTTCGTCTTTGGGGAGATCATGCAGCAAGTGCAGGACAACAGGGGGGATCAGGTCCACCCAGCATGGGTTCACGAAGGGCAAGTCCTGTTTAAACAACCTGATCTCCTTCTACGATCAGGTGACCCGCCCAGTGGATGAGGGAAAAGCAGTGGATGTTGTCTGCCTGGACTTCAGTGAGGCATTTGACACTGTTTCCCACAGCATTCTGCTGCAGAAGCTGGCAGCCCATGGTCTAGACAGGTGGACTCTTCACTGGGTTAAAAACTGGCTGGATGGCCGAGCCCAGAGAGTTGTGGTGAATGGAGTTAAATCCAGGTGGAGACCGGTCACAAGCGGTGTCCCTCAGGGCTCGGTCTTGGGGCCAGTCTTGTTTAATGTCTTTATCAATGACCTGGCTGAGGGGATCGAATGCACCCTCAGTAAATTTGCAGATGACAAGAAATTGAGTGGGAGTGTCGATCTGCCTGAGGGTAGGGAGGCTCTGCAGCAGGATTTGGACAGGCTGGAGCGATGGGCTGAGGCTAATTGTGTGAGGTTTAACAAGAGTAAGTGCTGGGTCATGCACTTCAGCCACAACAACCCCATGCAGAGCTACAGGCTTGGGGAAGAGTGGCTGGAAAGCTGCCTGGCAGAAAAGGACCTGGGGGTGTTGGTTGACAGCCGGCTGAACACGAGCCAGCAGTGTGCCCAGGTGGCCAAGAAGGCCAATGGCATCCTGGCCTGTATCAGAAGCGGTGTGACCAGCAGGAGTAGGGAGGTGATCGTGCCCCTGTACTCGGCACTGGTGAGACTGCACCTTGAGTACTGTGTCCAGTTCTGGGCACCACAGTATAAGAAGGACATTGAGGTGCTGGAGTGAGTCCAGAGAAGGGCAACGAGGCTGGTGAGAGGTCTGGAAAACAGGCCTTATGGAGACTGGCTGAGGGAACTGGGGTTGTTTAGTCTGGAGAAGAGGAGACTGAGAGGAGACCTCATTGCTCTCTACAACTACCTAAAAGGAGGTTGTAGTGAGGCTGGTGTTGGTCTCTTCTCCTAAATTACTAATGATAGGACGAGAGGAAATGGCCTCAAGTTGTGTCAGGGGAAGTTTAGATCGGATATTAGGAAGAAGTTCTTTCCTGAGAGGGTGGTTAGACATTGGAACAGGCTGCCCAGGGAGGTGGTGGATTCGCCGTCCCTGGGGGTGTTCAAAAAATGGGTTGATGAGGCACTTGAGGCCATGGTCTAGTGGTCTAATGGTTAGGAATATGATGGGATAAAGGTTGACCCTGGAGGTCCCTTCCAACCATAATTATTCTGATTCTATGATTCTAGGGCAGCAGTGGTTCCCAAGGACTGCACATGCCTTCTTAAGTAGCTTAGGTACTCTGGTGCTAGGATACCACGGTTTGGGAATCCCTGTCTAATATTTGTAAATTCTTTTGAAATAATATTTCAAAATAACATGTAAAACTCTGAAGAGCTGTTTTTTAAGGAAAGCCAGAAAATAAAGTACCTCACTTCCTCTGAAGTGAGTCATCCTCCCCCCTACTTTTGTAAAGAAACCCCAACCCTGTAGAATTTAATGTGAGTAAAACCCATAAGGTTCCCCAGTCATGTAAGGTAATTTATGGAAAATTTGATAAACACAAGCTGAAAATGATTGGGTGCTCGTTTTCTGTCAATCTCAATCGGGAGTTCTGCCACTGATTTATAAAGAGCTGGGATCTCACCTTCTGAATTGAAAGGACATTAAAAATTATTTTCTAGGTTTTATAGCAGCCATAAAATTCTTTCTTGAATTCTGTTTGATTTCCATAAAGTCCATAGGACTCTTCGATGTAATAAATGCCTTGTAATCGATTTGCCTGAACTAAGAAGTATGAGTTATGCTAAGGCCTGTGAATATTTACCCCTGAAGATTGTTTTCTGGTAAAGGATAATTCTTCATTTATTGATAGCAATTACCACTGAATTTTATGGCCTGAATTTTCTATTGCAATCAATACAGAAATCACGAAGTTGAAAAGTGCATGATGTTCTTTAGTGGAGAATAAATGCCAGTGCTCTATACCTTTACGATTATATTGACCTTATTATGGACAAATCAGCCAACTTGGAAATAAGCAACTACTGAGCAGTGGCCATAATTTTAATACTGGTTTCTTGCTCCAAAGGACAGCCTGCGCTCTGTTGTCGCAGCTGCCTAATTGAAGTTTGATCACACAGCTGGATCGCGCACCGGTGACCGCTCCACGGCTTTGGCAACTCATTGCTGTTACAGTAACTTTTTGTTTCTCAATCATAAGCAAATTAAAGCAGGCAGCTGCAAAATCATCAATAGGTTAAATTCATTAGCTGTTCTCTGGATGAAATAAACAGGAAAATGAAGCTCTCCTTGGTCTTAATTAGTTCTTATAAAAGTTGGCAGGGAAACAAAGACATTTGTACACTCCTTTATTTTTATAAGAGACTTGCCCGAAAGAAAAACCTCAGACATGTAATTTCCTTTTTTTTTTTCCCCTCCCTGCTTAATGCTCTCAGTCAGAGGCTAACCCAGCACCCTCCCTCTGACGGTAGAAAGAAAGGTGGTTTGGCAAGGGGTTACGCTATGTGTCTTTTGTGCGGATTGGGGCATGTTCTGGAGAGCCTGCACAAGCTGTTTCCACAGTGATGGGCCACATTCTGTATTTACAGTTTCCTATACGGGTAATTCATTTGCAGAAGAAGCCTTAGCCGAGCGCTGTGGTTCCACAATCATTACCGCTGGCTCCGGGCCATGCCACATCACCCAGCAGTACAAATTTGATCTGGATCAGGTGTGGGCACATGATTACAGTTTTGTCAAATTAGCAGAGTGCTTCATGAGTATTTTATGCTGCCTGTCTGCTTTTATCCTGGTTGCGGAGGAACAGGTGGTGCCTGAACCACAGAGGGTTAGGACTGTGTGGGCAACCGATGTCTGTTGTAGCAGTCATCCCGCCAGGGCAAAGTTAACCTGTCAAAGTTTTGTTTGAACAAATTGAATTGGCAGAGAGCGTTTCAACTGGAACAGCACGTTGCATCATGCACCCATGGCGCTGTACAGCTGGCAGCAGGAGCTTTCAAAATATTTAATACGCCATCAAACATTGGCCTATCATATAGCCACAGACTAGTCTGGAGTGGTCTTAATTCTTCTAATTCATGCTGTTTTCCACAGAATTTACTTATGCTTCGCCCTTGTATGGTATTCTGGCCCCAATATACTTTTTACGGTGCAGTTTTGTGGTGAGCTGAAGACAGTGTAAGGCTTTACCGCTGCTGAGAGAGTGTGATGTCACCACTTCCATTGCATCAGCTCTAGTAATGATGCCAGTCATGGAGCAAGTCAGACTAGCAAGCTGATTTAACTGAAAACTATGAAAAAATAATATAGTAAGAAGAAAAAAAAATCAGTGAAAGTTTGAACCACTCCTTTGCTGGCAGCCCTCAGACTGACTTGAGCCAACTGTGAGTCCACAGGTTCAGACTTTGAGTTTCAGCTCTGAGTATTTTCTAGCTGAAAGGTCTTGTCATAATAAGGGGGAAAAAAAAAACCTAAGAACAGTTGTGATAAATGGTTAGCAATGAAGGTACTAATGTACTGAAATGTTAATCTGCTGATTTTTTTTTAAATATTTCCAGTGGCTTTTTCTATACCTACTATGTGAAGAATAGCATCCATGTTTATGTTTTTGCATCTTTATTGGTGAAATACTTATGCTAATTAAATACATTTTTAGGATTTTTTTTCTTTCAGTAAATGTTATTCAGAAAAAAAATATATCTGAGACTTCTGTCTTCTCATCCATCAACTATAATTCCTCTACTCCTGGGACTGCATATTGCTTTAATTCTTTGATTTTTAACTCAGCCACTGGCCAGACATTCCTATCTGCATCTGGATAGCCAGATGAGTTAAGGTAGTTGCTCATCAGCACTGTAGAAAGAGTTTACCTTTCTCAGCCATCAATTAAGTGAGCATTTCTAAGACAAGGTAATAAATCCTACATGAGGATTAATGAAACTTTAAACAGCTACTGACTGCCATCTCCCCTGTTGCATCCCCCCCCTCCTGTAAGCTCTGTCAGTAAAGAAGCAGTCTGTAGGAATTTAGGAGAGAATAGTTAGGGAGCTGGTGCAGGATGGAACTGAGGACTGCATTGGGGATTTCAGGAAAGAGCTGTCTTGGACAAAGACTGCAGGAGGTGTCAAAGAGTGGTTTAAGAAAACTATGTGAAGGAGGAAGAAGTGGAGAGAACTGTTAGTTGCTGGAGAAAGGTTGTACCTGGTGGGGAGCACTGAAAGCAGCAGTTGATTCCCAAGGAGCAGGTACCGAGAAGATGTAGTACTGCCATTTCCTAATCTGTTTCTGGTAAAATAAGATTAAAAATAGTTCAAAGCACTCATTTGTACTGTTCAAGCTAATCTTACTGATTCCGTAGCTGATTAGGCTGTGCTAAAATGAGTAACTCTGCTACCAAAACTGTGGATTTGTTAACTTATGATAAGAAGTGGTAGAATAATGCCTTAAAGTGCTGCAGCTGTTTGCAAAATAAATTATCGAGGCACTGCCTAAATAAGGAATTAGGGGGTTCTCTTACTTCACTTTCTTGAAGCCCTAGATAACTCACCTCTGAGCTGTCAAAGCTCTATAAATTAGAGATTTCCTATCCTTTGCTTTTCAGAAATAAATTTAAATTAAAGCTAGAGAAATTATTATAATTTATACTTTAGTTACGGCTACCTCCACAACCTACTTTAAATTAGGGAATGTAGATGGAACTTTCTTCCAAACTGCAGATGAAAATAAAATTCCAAGTGTTCTGAGTATCCTGTTGAAAAAGTGAGGTATATTACTATTTCTTAAACCTTAATTTTTAAACCTCAAACTTATTTTTTCGATTAAAAAAAATATGTTTATATGCATATCACTTAGGTAGTCCACCAAGTCTTTGAACTGGATTTACTGGAATGAGGTAGGAAGTTGGAGTTCTGGATTGCTTCTCTCATTGGCCATGTAAAGGCATGAGCAATTTGCATATGCAACTGATTGTTCATTTAAGGTTCATACTTCTTGAGTTTGCTACTTTTCCCCAATATTGCAGTTGTTGAAAGATATTAAAAACCCAACATATATTTAAATTGAGATATTCTACATGAATAGTAACAGAAGGTCACAATATGTTCAAAGAATTCAAATATGTGAATGTTCTCTTATGAATACTTACTTCTTGTATAGATGGAGTTGCAGATGGGTTACCAGATGGAATACCTTCCTTCCAATATCTTTATATGTATTTAAAAACGGATGCAATGCAATCATATTATTGAAATAAATTCTGTTATTACTTTTGAAGCCATAATGACAGTAACTATTCTGTAGCAGAGAAATGTGGCAGGAGTTTTGAATTTCTTGCTGTAGAATTGTTGGACTTGTCTGAGAACTAAAACGGCTCCCTCTGAAAAAAGGGCCTTAAACCAGTTCTTTCTCTTTAGGAGATTGTTCGAATATCGAACAAGTAGCATGCAATGCAGTTCGGGCAGAACACTGAATGTCCAGGAGCACGTGAAGCAGAACTGGCTAAAAGGAAATGACAAGAAGAACATTTTAGGACATAGCTCCCTCAGAAGTACTCTTTCCTTCTTAAAAAAAAAACAAACAACCCCTGTGCCTGAGCCAGAGGCCCAGCACATCTTGGCAGAAGCATCCTTTTCCATTTGCTCAGTCTTTCGCCCTTTGATTAGCTTGCTCAGCTAGGTGTTATTAGTGTTGACATCACCATAGCACACTATTCAAAAATAAAATAAATGATAGATCCTGCCCAAAGAGTGAAAAAATAGTGCACACTGCCACTGTATACAGTCTTTCTCAGTGCACATGTTCTCCCATGAAACCTACCATACTTTACTCATACCCTCATGTTGTACTTGGTTTGGGTCTTTTTTTTCAGACTGCCATTCATTCCTCTATGAAAATTCATCAACTAGCAAAAGCTCTTGTTTCAGTCTCCTCCCTTGCCTTATTTCTATTGTCACTTCTGCTCAGTCACCAACATAAATTCCAACATCCATGCTGGTGTTCTTACTACCCTTTTGGCTAAATAAGGTACAGAAATTAGTGATAATAGTAATCACAATAGGGAAGTTTTGGGGAAAGGAAGCAGGGCCACGCAGAGTCAGTTCCCCAGGACCGTGTTCAGGTGGCTTTTGAATATCTCCAAGGATGGAGACTCTACAGCCTTTCTGGGAAACTCGTGCCAGTGCTCAGTCACCCTCACAGTGAAAAAGTGTTTCCTGATGTTCAGAGGTATCCTCCTGTGTTTCCATGTATGCCCATTGCCTCTGGTTCTGGCACTGGGAACCACTGAAAATAGCCTGGCTCTGACCTCTTTGCACCCTCCTTTCCGGTATTTATAGACATTGGTGAGATCCCCCTGAGCCTTCTCTTCTCCAGGCTGGACAGCCATAGAATCATAGAGTGATTTGGGTTCAAAGGGACCTTAAAAGATCACTTCATTCCAAACCCCCTGCCATGGGCAGGGACACCTTCCACTAGACCAGGTTGCTCAAAGCCCCATCCAACCTGGCCTTGAACACTTCCAAGGAGGGGTCAGCCACAACTTCTCTGGCTAACCTGTTCCAGTGTCTTGCCACTCTCACAGGAAAGAATTTCTTCTTAGCATCTCATCTAAATCTATCCTCTTTCAGTTTAAAACCGTTACCCCTTATCCCAGCACTGCAAGCCCTTGTAAAAAGTCCCTCTCCAGCTTTCTTGTAGACCCCCTTCAGGTACTGCAGGGATGCTATAAAGTCCCTCTGAAGTCTTCTCCAGGCTGAATAACCCCAACTCCCTCAGCCTGTCCTCATAGCGCTCAGGTGCTCCAGCCCTCTGATCATCTTTGTGGCCCTCCTCTGGACTTGCTCCAACAGGTCCATGTCCTTCTTATGTTGGGGGCTCCAGAGCTGAACACAGTACTACAGGTGGGGTCTCAGAAGAGCAGAACAGAGGGGGAGAATCACCTCCCTTGACCTACTGGCCACACTTCTTTTGATGCATCCCAGGATACTGTTGGCTTTCTGGGCTGCAAGCACACATTGCTGAGTCAAGTTGAGTTTTTCATCAACCAACACCCCCAAGTCCTTCTCCTCAGAGCTGCTCTCAGTCCATTCTTGACCCAGCCTGTATTTGTGCTTGGGATTGCCCCGACCCGCTGCAGGACCTTGCACTTGGCCTTATTGAACTTCATGCAGTTCACATGGGCCCACCTCTCAAGCCTGGCAGGGTCCCTCTGAATGACATCCCTTCCCTCCAGCATTTTGACCACACCACACAGCTTGGTGTTGTCGGCAAACTTGCTGAGGGTACACTCCATCCCACTGTCCATGTCGCCAACAAAGATGTTAAACAGCGCCGGTTCCAATACCAGCCCTTGAGGAATGCCACTTGTCACTGATCTCCACTTGGACATTGAGCCATTGACTGTTACTCTCTGAATGCAACCATCCAGCCAGTTCCTTATCTACCAAGTGGTCCATCTGTCGAGTCCATGTCTTTCCAATTTAGAGACAAGTATGTCATGCGAGACAGTGTCAAATGCTTTGCACAAGTCCAGGTAGATTACATCAGTTGCTCTTCCCTTATCCACCAGTGCCTTAACCCCATTGTGGAACGTCACCAAATTTGTCAGGCATGATTTGCCTTTAGTGAAGCTATGTTGGCTGTCACCAATCCCCCCCTTATTTTCTATGTGCCTTAGCATAGTTTCCAGGAGGAACTGCTCCATGATTTTGCTGGTCACAGAGCTAAGACTCACTGATCTGAAGACCCTGAGTCTTCTTATTTTTTCCTTTTTAAAAATGGGGGTTATGTTTCCCCTCTTCCAGTCAGTGGGAACTTCACTGGACCGCCATGACTTCCCAAATATGATGGATAGTGGCCTAGCAACTTCATCTGCGAGTTCCCTCAGGACCCATGAACAAATCTCATCATGTTCCATGGACTTGTGCACTTTCAGGTTCTTTAGATGGTCTCGAACCTGGTCTTCTACAGTGGGTGGTTCTTAATACATCATGTCCCTGCCTTTGCCTTCTATGACTTGGGCAGTGTGGCTTGAGCACTTGCCAGTGATGACTGAGGCAAAAAAGTTGTTGAGTACCTCAGCCTTCTCCATGACCCCGGTAATCGGTTCTCCTGTTTCCTTTCAGAGAGGGCCCACATTTTCCCTAGTCCTCCTTTTATCACCAACATACCAATAGACTCTTTTCTCGTTGCTCTTGATGTTCTTGGCCAGATTTAATTCTACCAGGGCTTTAGCTTTTCTAACCTGATCCCTGGCTGCTTGGACAATTTCTTCATATTCCTCCCAGGTTACTCGTCCTTGCTTCCACCCTCTGTAGGCTTCCTTTTTATGTTTGAGTTTGTGCAGGAGCTCCTCGTTCCATGCAGGCCTCCTGGCTTTTATGCCTGTCTTCCTCTTTGTTGGGATGCATTGCTCCTGAGCTTGGAGGAGGTGATCCCTGAATATCAACCAGCTTTCTTGGGCCTCTTTTCCCTCCAGGGCTTTATTCCATTGTACTCTACCAAGCAGGTCCCTGAAGAGGCGAGAATCTGCTCTTCTGAAGTCCAGGGCAGTGAGCTTGCTGTGCACTCTCCTCACTGCCCTAAGGATCCTGAATTCCACCATTTCATGGTCACTGCAGACAAGGCTGCCCTTAAGCATCTCCAGCAGCCCCTGGATTGCTTATGTCCTGCTGTGTTGTCTCTCCAACAGATACTGGGGTGACTGAAGTCCCTCGTGAAGACCAGGGCTTGTGAATGTGAGGCTACTGCTACCTGTCTGTAAAGGGTCTCACCCACTCGGTCTTCCTGGTCAGGTGGCCTATAGCAGATTCCCAGTATAATGTTTGCTTTCCCTCCCCTCCCTTCAGTCCTGACCCATAAGCTCTTGGTTGGCTTCTCATTCTCCCCAAGTGGAGCTCCATGCACTCCAGCTGGTCACTGACATAGAGGGCGACACCCCCTCCTCATCTCCCCTGCCTGTCCTTCCTAAAGAGCCCACATCTTTTCATTCCAACACTCCAATCATAGCAGTTATCCCACCATGTCTCCATGATGCCAATCAAATCATAGCCGTACAGGCACACGCACCTCTCTAACTCCTCTTGTTTATTCTCCATGCTATGTGTATTTGCATAGAGGCATTTGAGTTGGACCCCGGATGAAGATGACTTACTGGCTGGAATTGCTTTTACCTAGCAAGACCAGAACCCTGGACTTCCGCAGGGCCAACTTTAGCCTCCTCAATCAATTGTTAAGGGAAGTCCCATGGGACAGGGTGCTAGATGGTAAAGGGGCTCAAGATAGTTGGTCAACATTCAAGGACCACTTCTTGCAAGCTCAGGATCAGAGCGTCCCAATGGGTATGAAATCAAGTAAGGGAGCTAGGAGACCAGCATGGTTAAACAAGGAACTGCTGGGCAAACTTAGGTGGAAAAAAAGAATTTATGGATCATGGAAAGAGGGGCTAGTCACTTGGGAGGAATATAGGACAGTTGTCAGAGGATGTAGAAAGGCAATTAGGAAAGCTAAGGCCTCCTTAGAACTTAACCTTGCAAGCCAGGTCAAGGACAATAGAAAGGGCTTTTTCAAATACATAGCTAATAAAACAAACACTAGAGGCAATATAGGCCCACTGATCAATGAGGTGGGTGCCCTACAGACAGAGGATATAAAGAAGACAGAGGTGCTGAATGCCTTCTTTGCCTCTGTCTTTACTCCTGCAGGCTTTCCCAAGGAGCCCCTGATCCCTGTAGCCCCAGAAGAAGTCAGGATAAAGGAGGAGTTTACCTCGGTAGATGAGGATTGGGTTAGGGATCAATTGAGCAATCTGGATATCCATAAATCGATGGGACCAGATGGAATGCACCCAAGGGTGCTGAGGGAGCTGGCAGAGGTCATTGCTAGGTCACTCTCCATCATCTTTGGTAAGTCATGGAGAACAGGAGAGGTGCCTGAGGACTGGAGGATAGCAAATGTCACTCCAATCTATAAGAAGGGCAAGAAGGAGGACCCGGGTAACTATAGACCGGTCAGCCTCACCTCCATCCCTGGAAAGGTGATGGAACAGCTTGTTCTTGGCACTATCTCTAGGCACATCAAGGATGAGGGGGTCATTAAGAGCAGTCAACATGGTTTTACCAAGGGTAAGTCATGTTTGACCAACCTTATTGCCTTCTATGAGGAAATAACTAGGTGGATAGATGATGGTAGAGCGGTAGATGTGGTTTATCTTGATTTCAGTAAAGCATTTGACACTGTCTCCCACAGCATCCTTGTAGATAAGCTGATAAAGTATGGGTTTAGTGATCAGGTAGTGAGGTGGATTGTGAACTGGCTGAAGGAAAGAAGCCAGAGAGTTGTGGTCAATGGGACAGAGTCTAGTTGGAGGCCTATGACTAGTGGAGTCCCTCAGGGGTCGGTATGGGGACCGGTGTTAATATCTTTATCAACGACTTGGATGAGGGTACAGAATGTATCCTCAGCAAGTTTGCTGATGACACCAAACTAGGAGGAATGGCTGACACACCAGAGGGTTGTGCTGCCATTCAACGAGACCTCGATAGGCTGGAGAGTTGGGCGGGAAAAAACTTAATGAAATTCAATAAGGGCAAGTGTAGAGTTTTGCATCTGGGGAAGAACAACCCCATGTACCAGTACAGGTTGGGGGCTGACCTGCTGGAGAGCAGTGTAGGGGAAAGGGACCTGGGGGTCCTGGTGGACAGCAGGATGACCATGAGCCAGCAATGTGCCCTTGTGGCCAAGAAGGCCAATGGCATCCTGGGGTGTATTAGAAAGGGGGTGGTTAGTAGGTCAAGAGAGGTTCTCCTTCCCCTCTATTCTGCCTTGGTGAGGCCACATCTGGAATATTGTGTCCAGTTCTGGGCCCCCCAGTTCAAGAAGGACAGAGAACTACTTGAGAGAGTCCAGCGTAGAGCCACAAAGATGATGAAGGGAGTGGAACATCTCCCTTATGAGGAAAGGCTGAGGGAGCTGGGTCTCTTTAGCTTGGAGAAGAGGAGACTGAGGGGTGACCTCATTAATGTTTATAAATATGTAAAGGGTGAGTGTCATGAGGATGGAGCCAGGCTCTTCTCAGTGACATCCAATGATAGGACAAGGGGCAACGGATGCAAGCTGGAACATAGGAGGTTCCACATAAATGTGAGGAAGAATTTCTTCTCAGTGAGGGTAACAGAACACTGGAACAGGCTGCCCAGAGAGGTTGTGGCATCTCCTTCTCTGGAGACATTCAAAGCCTGCCTGGATGTGTTCCTGTGTGACCTGATCTAGGTATTCCTGCTCTGGCAGGGGGATTGGACTAGATGATCTTTTGAGGTCCCTTCCAATCCCTAACATTCTGTGATTCTGTGATTCTGTGAGGTGTTTTACCAGTGTTTCCCTGTTGGCTGCTATTACCTCAGGAGGTCTTGGCTCATCTCCATAAGACTGCAGTGTATCCGGCACATCTCTGTGCAACAGGCTGAGGGCCCTTGCTAGCACCCTGTCCCTCTAACCTTGGAGTGTCATCCCACAGCTTGTCACGGGCAAGCCTGATATTATCCCCTGCCCCCTTCAAATCTAGTTTCAAGCTCTGTCAATGAGCCCCACAAACTACTACTGAGCAAAGACCCTCTTCCCTCTTTGAGAAAGGTGAAGTCCCAGCTCTCTCAGCCTTTTGTCATAGGAGAGTTGTTCCAGTCCCTTCATCATCTCCATGGCCCTTTGCTGGACTCCCTCCAGTATGCCCATTTATCTCTTGTACTGGGACGCCCTGATCTGGACACAGCACTCCAGATACCGTGGCCTCACCATTACTGAGCAGAGGGGAAGGATCACCTCCCTTAACCTGCTGGCTTTCTAAAGCACATCAGCAAGATAATTTATTTTACGCCCCAAATTCTTCTGAGTAAAATCAGAAATTTTCTTTCCCTGTCACTAGTGGAAGGAAGAGTCAGAAGCTTCAGGCTGTCCATGAATGTCAGGAGTGCCGTATCTGATAACTTATATCTCCTACACGCTTTGATAATGTCAATATTAATACGTCTAGATTCAACAAACTAAGAAAACAATTCAGCTTTTAAAAATTGTCTTTTCTTGCCTTGGAAGCTAAAAATTCACACCACTGTTGAGCAATGATGCCAGTCCTTTCATGCATGTGTGTGTACCTACCAGTCTTTCAGCTCCAGGCTCTGAGTTCCTGAACTTGCTATCAGCCAGGAAAAAGAGGGAGCGGCGGGAGGAAGGACCAGAGTGACTCAGAGTTCTTCAACCCTTAGCTCTGGTTGTGTGTAACTGTAGCTTCTGAAGCAACCCAAGACCTCCTGCTCTGTCTGGGCCATGTTTCAATTTTTTTATAGGCTGATATGCAACTTTACATTTCCAGACATGTTCTGATTTGTCTGTTTTGTAATGGATGCAACATGGAAATGAAATGTAAAGCATAAGTAAGACTTTTTAGATATAAAGATCTTTGGGACTAGGACTGTCTTTTAGTTTTGCATTGCCTGCCACAGCGGGGTTGTGGTGCATTATTAGGTGTTACGATACAAAAAATAAAAATTAATGAGAAGAGTGAATAGGTATTAAATTATGTATTTTACTCTTCTAAATTATATAATTGATCTGATGAAAGAGTTATGACAATTCATTAAAGTCTGAGTATTTTAAAGATTCATTAGAATGTGCTTAGGATATAGAATCCCCAGAGGAAAAACATAGATTTGCAGAAATTGTGTTGAATTCCTTCAAACAAAACAAGAGTGCTTACAAGAAAAGCAATACAGGCCACAGAGCAGTGTTAGCTCAACACACCAGAGGGAGCTGTGCTCACACAGAACGGTGGGTCTAGGAATGTGACAAGACTGCAGAACAGTGACGTTTTTCTTGATAATAGGATGTATTATAAGTACAGGGGATTTGGGTAACCTCAAAGTGATTTTATTTTTTTCCTTTTATATTTTTTCCCCTTAATTTATTCTTAATACTAAATAATGTATGTTTTGCTTGTTTGTTTTGCAACAATGATAAAGTCATTTCAGAGTTTGAGATCAAGCAAGCTGTTTGAATAGTCTAGGTTTTTTGTGTTCATATAACATAATAGAATTAGCTGTACCTACTCTGTTGTTGTACTGGAAAAGATATTTTAACTATGCTATTTTGACTTCTCATAACTATGAAAAACACTCACATTTTAGGTTGAAATGTGTCTTGCCTTGTCCCCATCCGCAGCTGAAATTTGGGGGAATGTTTGAAATAAAGGAATATATCTAAGAACAAGTGGAATGTTAAAATCACATGCTGCACATTAAAAAGCATCCGCTGCACAAAGTTTTTTGATCAGCTGTCACACTGTTACTTATTTTTTTTTCACATAAACTGTGTTTTAATATGATAATAATAATTACACTTGTTTTTTTAAAAAAATATTGATTTCTAGTTCCAGTCTTGCAGTAGAATCCAAGCACAAACTCACTGACTCTTGCCAAAGCAGACTTTGATGGGTTATCGGGCTGCATAAATCCACTTGCAGGACTTTAATCTACATAAAATTGTACTGGGTGTCCATGGCAAGATTTAGGTATTGGGAGGCTGCAGGGGGATCCCTATGGGAGGAGGTCAGAGACTGCCTCATGCTGGATACAGCCAGCTCTACAACATACCTACCACAGGACACAGCTGAGCCCATCAGCCAAGTTGGTGGCTCTGGGAAAACATATTTAAGAAAGAGCAAAACGCTGCATGGCAGTGAGGAATGAGAGGAAAAAAGTGTGAGAAACATCTCTGTGAACACCAAGATCAGAGAAGAAGAAGGAGGAGGTGCTCTAAGCACTGGAGCAGAGATTCCCATGCAGACCATGGAGACAACCATGGTGGAGTAGGTATTTCTCTGCAGCCCATGGAGAGAACCACACCAGAGCAAATATCCCTACTGCTGCCCATGAAGGACCCCATGCCAGAGAAATCAGATATTTCCTGAAGGAACTGTGGTCTGTGGAGAGGAACCCATGCAGGAGCAGGTTTTCCTGGCAGGAACTGTGGCCCATGGAGGACTCACACTGGAGAATTTTGTGAAGGACTGCAGCCAGTGGGAAGGACCCACACTAGAGCAGGGGAAAAGTGTGAGGAGGAAGGAACAGCAGAGAGGAGCTGTTATGAACTCACCACAAGCCCCCATTCCCCGTCCCCCCATGCTGCTCAGGGCTGGGACATAGAGGAGTTGGGAAAGAAGGAGTGAAGTTGAGCCTGGAAACAAGGTAGTGAGGGGAAGACGTTATTTTAATTTTTGTCTTTGTTTCTCACCATCCAAATCTATTTTAATTGACAAGAAATTAAATTAATTTTCCCCAAGTTGAGCCTATTTTGCCCATGATAGTAATTGGCAAGTGATCTCTGTTTTGTTTTGATCCATGAGCTTTTCATCTTGTTTTCACCTCCTGTCCTGTTGAGGAAGAGGAGTAAGAGAGTGACTGGGCAGGGGTCTGTCAGCCAGCCAAAGTCAACCCACACAAAAACATATCATTTGGAATTGGATGATCTGGGAAATGAACTATCTGAGATCAAAGGATTGGCTCCAAGGATGACATTCCAAGAGCAATTGGGTTTTTTAAGTCTCTGGCATTTACAGTCTTCTCAATTCCAAATGGAAAGGAATGGCTCTCCAGACTTTTTCGTGGCATAAATTAGAGGAGAATCTCCATCAGAGTAAGAGAAGGCATTCTACATCTGTTTTGGTATAAAAATTTACAAGAACTCGGGAGGATTCCTAAAGAGTCTTATTCAGTTAATCTTCTGGAAGAGACTATATAGTAAAGCTAAGCCATGACTGATCACAAGGAAGTGGACTTTAGAGCAAGACTGTTGTATCTTTAAACAAAATTAATATATTTGCGTGGGAGAAAAAGACAAACTCAAGACACCGTCAAGAGTAAAGCACAGAACAACTAACTGAATACAAAGTCGTCCCATATTTTTTGGTGTCATTAACTCTCAGGTATATCAGCCTTTAGGCTCATGAATGTTTTACTCGTTCTTTCATAGGTCTTTGTGCAAGATAACCAATTGGATGCTGGACAAACAAACAAAAAGAGTAATCAGACTCCACTGACCTGTTTAACCTTGCTTGTGAAGGATGAAAAGTAGCAGCCGCTTTCCGTGGAACAGGGTTTCTGGTGCCACTTCCTTCTTTCCTTTTGGATTACATTGGCATAAAGACAGCAAGATATTGACCTGATAATGTTGTGAGTTCATACATGCCAGGCTGTGTTCCATCACTTTTTGAAGCAGGTATGCTATCTGAATCACCTTGCCTTATTTTTCAATGCAAATCCAAATGAATTACGGGTATAGTAGAAAAAAGGCTTATTATTACAACCTCTGTATAAGATAGTTTATCCTGGGTAGTATAAAATTTACACAGAAAAAGCTGAAGTTAACTGGGGTCTCATCCCCTTTGAAGATGTGGAACTGTTACTAGAATTTGGATTGTCTTTTAATATGTTTTATTGTCATTCAAGGAAGTAAACAATATTTTCTTGTCTCTGTTCCACTGGAACAAAAATATATAGCTTGAAAATAGGATTCTAATGTAATTTCAGTCATCAGGAATGGATTTAGTACTGAAATTGTAACTCTTATATCTTCCTTTATAAAGAGAGCATAACTTTTTTCTATAAAAGTTTCATCTTGTCCTTTTAGTATTTTACAGGACTGCTTTAAATAAGTAGGAAATTACTTTGAATATCTAGATCTTCAAGATGATTAATCACTGAAAGACTGAATAGGCTAGAGAGGTTAAATTTCCATAGCTGACAAGGTTATTAAAATTATTTTATGAGAAAGTACAAATTGCATTATTTTTTAGTTCTTCAGAATGAAATTCATCATAACTTTAATTTTGTTTTATTCTTCAGGATTGCCATGTTAGCATTATGTAATGGAATTCTTGAATAATGCTGCGTATCTGTGACTTCACATGGTTACCCACCATTATCTTGTGCATTAGCAGCTTGATGTGCTTTGTATGATTCCAGCGTGATCAGGATAGATCCTAGGACTATATTAAATATGCTCTGGACATACCATTATTAACAAGTAGCATTGTAACTACTGCAGGTGGTAAAGTAACATCTATAAGCTTGTATATAATTTTATTCTTAATTGTTGATTTAAAAGTAAAAATTCAATCCATTTAGTTGATTGATTGTGTACAGCACTTAAAAGTAGAAAGGAATTTTTTTCAGCAGATCACAAGACCCTAAACTGTGTGTTAGATTATTAGAAAAAGAAACATCAAAGTAAATATGAATGAATTTAGATCTCCCAGTAAATCAGATACTATCTGCCAGAATTACTCAGTTTATTATATACCTGTGTGTACTTCGATAGTATTTGACTTTCTTTTTGGTATTGAACAAAGTTGAAGAGTTTTAAAGTGTTACGTGGCTTGTTCCGAGCCAAAACGTGGCCTAGTAAATAATACATGAATAAAGGCAAGATAGTGTTTCTAGCTCAGCAATGAGAACGGTGAAATATCAGAGTGGGTAGACTTACCTAACAAAATAGGTTCTCAGAAATTTTTCTTATGGCTGGGGTTACAGCTCACTTTTAGGCTTTTTCTGTGATCATTTCTCAACACTTGGAGAAGGGTGCAACTTACAAAGAAATAAAGAGGTTGTGGTGAGAGTTTTGTTGTGGCAAGTCTGCCATCGAAGAGCTGCAGCTTTCTTTTATGAATGATAGGTATCTGTACCTAGTGTTTTAAATCGTGGTTTATATGAGTTTCTTCATGTTGTTAGCTAGGTCTTGTTTAAAAATGTTTGGCTCTTCAAATTCAGAAGGATAAACTACAAACTGTTAGGAGGTAGTAGAGCCACTCAGTGGAGAATCACTTGTTTGTCTTCTTTGCCTCTGTGATAGAAGAAGGAATGAGCAATAGAACTAAAGTGGGCTAAATCTGTTGGCATGTGCTTAGTCTTTTTTTGCACTATACTGTAAGGACACCTTGTTAAATTTACCACAAACTCATTAATTCAGCCCAAAGTCTCGTGTCTCAAGTAAGATAGGACCTTGATTGATGCCAGTATTTCCTATGCGTAAATTTGCAATAAACAGTTACTTTTGTAACACTGTGGTCAGCTCTTGGTATCTACTCTTGTTGCATAGGTCCAGATTCATTCCACCTGTCCTCAGGCACATGGGTTGGGAATGCAGTTATCCTGAGCACACTATAGAGGTAATAGGGAGGAAGTGCTTGGTCAGTTGTCCTCTAAGTATTTACCTCTGTCTGTCAACAATATGACGAGTCTAGTTTGACTAAGCTTCAAACTTAATCGCTTAACTTAGGCACCTAAAATTGGTTAGGCTGAATCTGAGTCCTTGTGTTGAGAAAGCAAAAATTCGCCGCTGTGTTGCATTAGGTTATACTCAGATAAAGCTCTTACTCCACTGCAAGAAGGCAGTGGCTTTAACAAATAGTAGAATTATTTGTCCAAGACTTAGAAAAGATAGATGTAAACAAACACAAATAGAACGAGGTGGAAATACTATGTACAGGCATTAATGCTGCAGGAAATTTAGCCATTTATTTCAGTGAGAGCAACATCAAGCCTGTAATATGAACGGTGATACCTAACACAGAGCTTCTATTCTTTTTTTTTTTTTTTTTCCATTTTCTCAAATAATTTAAAAATATCTTAAGAGATGGAGGATAATTTAGAGGAGATTTTATTCTGGTTTCACTTTCATGAATTTTTAACCTTTTACTGCCTGATTGACATCTATTAACATGGAAAATAAGAAATATTATCCATATATACTTGCAATCCCCACTATTATAAATTCTGCTGTACATTAGCAGCTTTGGTAATGCACTGCTAACATGGCCGAACAAAGACAACGTACTTTGTCAACATCGGGGGAAGCACTATATGAAATCCTGGCCCTAGAGAAGGGAGCAACACATGATGAGATTAAGAAGTCCTACAGGTATGTAAAATGTGCTTTGCAACATGTCTAAAAATGCTTGTGAGTGTCTTGCATGATTATGATGGTAAAAGTTTTTGAGTTGCCTGCACTGTAGACATTTATTGTTACAATTTAATTTTTTTTTCACTGGGAGCCTGAAAAGAATCAGAGATGATGCAATGTGAATCTATTGATTTTATCCCACAAACGATCTGTGCACTTCATCTAAAATGTTTTAATCTAGCTGAATGAGAGGTCAGACTGTTAGGATAAAATAACAGAGACTATGCTTGCAAAGTGCAGTCTTTGAATACTGCACCCAGTTCTTGTGTTAACAACTTTTCCTGAAGTATGCTGAAAGGTAAAGCCAATGCAGAAAGGTGCTATAATAATGATTCAAGAACTAAAGTAAGAGACATAAGGAGTTTTATGAGTTTATCTTGTCATAAAGAAGACAACCGATAGATTACTTGACTACAGTGTGTAATATCTCTGAAGGGGAAAAATGATGGGTGTGAGAGCGTTCTTCACTTGGTGAAGACAGGCATAACAAAACCAGTGCTTGGAGTCTAAAAGCAATTTGAGCTAAAAAAGAGGTACATGGGTTTAACAGTGAGTGTAACCAATCACTGAAACATACTGGCACAGGAAATGGCAGGTTCTCTATTGAAAGAGAAAGGACTTAAAGGTGAGTTTTACTCAAACACAAGTTATCAAAATGGTGAAAAGTATTTTATTGTTGAAATGTAACAAGACCTAGAAGTAATACTGGGAGATTTTATGGGTCATTTTGCTCTTAAATATGTTCTGCTCCTATTAACAAGAGAAAGAACTTTAAATGTCATGAATGCAATAGATGGTCTTGACATCGGAATATGCCAGACACGTACTTGGGGTTTAAGAAATATACTAAAACTTTTATTACAGCATCATTCTGGGTGTTGTTGGTTGCACTGTACTACCAGTCAAACATTAACACTGCTTACTTTTCCTATCAAATGCAAGAATATATGTGAACTAAAAAAGAGGTTATGAAATAGATCTACTTGCATCATTGGTTAGTTTGAACTTTGCTGGGACTCTGTCCTCCATGTTTTTCAACAAAGTGCATCTCTCCTACTTTCTGTTCCTAAAGGCATATAATTCAATGGAGGTGAGAGAAGTAGTGAATGTTCAAACTCTTCACACAATGGAAGGAAAACTATTGACATCTCATGATTCTGTTGTCTTGCATAACTATACCACTGGGGGATAAACTTACTACGGTATCAAATTCACTCATGACTTGCACCTTCTGTGTCCCTGTGGGGTAGCCTGGCTGCAGAAACCATCTTCTGTAACAAACCTCGTGTTTTCCTGTTGCTTTTACATTTAAATTAATGAAAGGAGGCCTTCTTTAATTCCCAAAGGAGAGAGTTGTCAAGGAAGAATGTAGAATGGAATTAACTATATTAAATGCTGAACATGAAGAAGGATGATTTGCACAGTGATCTATGGTAAAACTGTTAGTGGTGCTTTATCCATCTTTATTAGTAATTATAGCAAAAAAAAGGCTGCTTCGGACTAAAGTGGAAATGTCAGAGGGATTCACTTTTAATGGAATAGCTGTAAATATTTGCAAGATAAAATGATGAGTCAGTCTCACAGATTTGCTTTAATTATCTTTTAATTTATGCTAATCCAAAAATCTGCTGCTGAACTGGTATTCTTTAGTACAAGGTATAAAACCAGCAATACCTGATTCTGAGTTTCCTGCCATTATTAATTAAGACAGTATTAATCACACTACCACAGCCCAGGGCAAAATTTACTTTTTAATAAACATGACAGAGGTACCTCTCTGTGCTTTTATTTGGAGTTTGGCATAGTCTAATTTATCAAGGAGTAAAGCTAACTGGCTTCTAATCAAGCAGAATTTCAAAGGAGATCAGTTTATGTATAATAACCTGCAAAAAAAAATCTTTACAAACTTTTTTTTGGCATATGAACTTCAACTGTACTTTGACTTCTGCTTTCTACTCTGACAGTAAACTAATATGCACACAGATACTGTATTTCTTATGTTTCCTTCAGAAGTCTGAAAAGATCCAAACACTATTGACAAAATAGTAAGTACATTGACACCTCAGAGAGAGAGTACACATTGGTGATTTTGAAAATTCTTAGAAAATGTGTGCAGTACTCTGAATACCATTTAATGGTGATAATTGTTTACCTATGCTCTGTGGGATATTCTCCCTCTCTGGTCACACAACAAGCTCAAGGCCCTGGCAAAGGACCCAGTGTCCAGGCAAGAGGAATGAAAAGCGTTGGAGAATGCGGGCATCGATCCCGCTGCCTCTCACATGCTAAGCGAGCGCTCTACCACTTGAGCTAATTCCCCAGCCCATGGGCTCTGCCTGAGGTCCTCTCACCTCCCAGGCACCCACCCCTGACCCAGGCTGCCCCGCACCCAAAGCCTGGGCTTCCCATCAGCCTCGCTTTCACACGCCCACAAATCAACCCACCTACACAATTCCCCCTCAGAACCCCACTGCTCAGGACCACCATCCCCTGCCCGGGTTTCACTCAAAAAGTGCCTTGGCTGGTCGCCTTCCCCACCACAGGCAAGAGCTCAAGGCTGGGCAGCCCTTGAAGGGGAGCCAGCTGGGCAGGGCCAAAAGGCAGAGGTGCCACGGGGCCTGGGCCAGAGCCAAAAGGGCACTCCTTCGAGCCGGAGTTGAACCAGCGACCTAAGGATGGCCGTGCAAGGGAGCCTACAGTCCTCCGCTCTACCAGCTGAGCTATCGAAGGAAGCATGGGGCTGTTGACACCTCACGCCTTCATCACGCGCTCATCCAACTCACATAACTCTCATGCGCATTATTGTTATCAGCAAGAATAAAGACAGACGTGCCTTAGGCTCACATTGGCCACAGACTCTCAGACCTGCACCACCTGACGAGGACAGACCCAGCCACAGTGGCTCGCTCCAAGCGAGTGTCCAGGACAGAAGACACTCGCATCATGGTGAAAAAGGGACAACGGCACACCAGGAAGTCTCACTCATAGGCCAGAGTGACCATCACATCCAGGGAGCACCAGGCAGGTCCAGACTCACAAGCTAGGGATGAGGTCAAGCCACAACCTCCATCTGTACGTCAGCATCTGCATTAAGGGTCTCTGTGGTTGGACATTGCCCTTGGCACGGCTGGGCTGGAGACCAGGACTACCGCAGAGTAGCATGGAAACAGACTGAATGTCCAGAGCCAAACAGGGACAGAGCTTCTGGACCCATGGGTGGAGGTAGAGGCCCCAGGTGAGGCTGCCTAGGGCCACTCAGACCTATTAGGGCACTCAGGACCCCGACAAGACATAAGGGTAGCCATGTAAGGGCGTCTGCAGTCCTCTGCTCCACCAGCAGAGATACTGATGAACCGCCAGGACCCTCTCCCAGCTCTGCCTCCATGACAGAGCTGTCAAAGAAATCAGTTGGATGAGACCTCCCTTGAGCAAGAGCTCAAGGCTGGGCAGCCCTTGAAGGGGAGCCAGCCTGGTGGGGCCAAAAAGCAGAGGTGCCACAGTGCCTGGGCCAGGCCTATGAGTGTGACTTCCTGGTGTGCCGTTGTCCCTTTTTCACCATGATGCGAGTGTCTTCTGTCCTGGACACTCGCTTGGAGCGAGCCACTGTGGCTGGGTCTGTCCTCGTCAGGTGGTGCAGGTCTGAGAGTCTGTGGCCAATGTGAGCCTAAGGCACGTCTGTCTTTATTCTTGCTGATAACAATAATGCGCATGAGAGTTATGTGAGTTGGATGAGCGCGTGATGAAGGCGTGAGGTGTCAACAGCCCCATGCTTCCTTCGATAGCTCAGCTGGTAGAGCGGAGGACTGTAGGCTCCCTTGCACGGCCATCCTTAGGTCGCTGGTTCAACTCCGGCTCGAAGGAGTGCCCTTTTGGCTCTGGCCCAGGCCCCGTGGCACCTCTGCCTTTTGGCCCTGCCCAGCTGGCTCCCCTTCAAGGGCTGCCCAGCCTTGAGCTCTTGCCTGTGGTGGGGAAGGCGACCAGCCAAGGCACTTTTTGAGTGAAACCCGGGCAGGGGATGGTGGTCCTGAGCAGTGGGGTTCTGAGGGGGAATTGTGTAGGTGGGTTGATTTGTGGGCGTGTGAAAGCGAGGCTGATGGGAAGCCCAGGCTTTGGGTGCGGGGCAGCCTGGGTCAGGGGTGGGTGCCTGGGAGGTGAGAGGACCTCAGGCAGAGCCCATGGGCTGGGGAATTAGCTCAAGTGGTAGAGCGCTCGCTTAGCATGTGAGAGGCAGCGGGATCGATGCCCGCATTCTCCAACGCTTTTCATTCCTCTTGCCTGGACACAGGGCCCTTTGCCAGGGGCCAGTGACCTCTCAGGGGGCTGTGGGGATCCCATGGTGCCCCTGTCCTACCCAGCACTGCACCAAGAGCAGCATGGGCTCTGGACCAAGCTACGGCATTGTCTACCTTTGCTCAGCATGTCATCTATGGCATGTAGAATACTGTGACCTACTTTGGGCCTCTGTGTAGAAGACAGACCTTGACCAAGTGGAAAGACCTCAGAACGAGGCCACCAGGACAGTCGGGAGCAGGCACGCTTGCCCCTGGAGGAGAGGCCAGTGATTGTGGGCTTGTCCAGAGCCTGGAGAAGAGAGGGCTTTGGAGGAGACAAGCAGCAGTTTATGAGAATGCCAATCATCAGGAGGTCATTGATTCAATGGTTTAAATTTTCTGCCGTGGTGATCGGTGGAGGAAGCAGAAACAACAGGACACAAGCGAAGCCGGAGAGGTTCATTTTTTTTCTCCCTTCTGGACAGCAAGGCAGAAGAAGGGCAGCCCACAGTGCTGTGCAGTCTCCACGCTTGGAGGCTGGCTTGAGCTAACAGGCTGAAGCCTTGATCAAGCTGCTCTGATCCTTGATCTGGCGTTGCCTGGAGGAATATACTGGAACTGGCATGTGGGGAGGTCTCATCCAAGCTGATTTCTTTGACAGCTCTGTCATGGAGGCAGAGCTGGGAGAGGGTCCTGGCGGTTCATCAGTATCTCTGCTGGTGGAGCAGAGGACTGCAGACGCCCTTACATGGCTACCCTTATGTCTTGTCGGGGTCCTGAGTGCCCTAATAGGTCTGAGTGGCCCTAGGCAGCCTCACCTGGGGCCTCTACCTCCACCCATGGGTCCAGAAGCTCTGTCCCTGTTTGGCTCTGGACATTCAGTCTGTTTCCATGCTACTCTGCAGTAGTCCTGGTCTCCAGCCCAGCCGTGCCAAGGGCAATGTCCAACCACAGAGACCCTTAATGCAGATGCTGACGTACAGATGGAGGTTGTGGCTTGACCTCATCCCTAGCTTGTGAGTCTGGACCTGCCTGGTGCTCCCTGGATGTGATGGTCACTCTGGCCTATGAGTGAGACTTCCTGGTGTGCCGTTGTCCCTTTTTCACCATGATGCGAGTGTCTTCTGTCCTGGACACTCGCTTGGAGCGAGCCACTGTGGCTGGGTCTGTCCTCGTCAGGTGGTGCAGGTCTGAGAGTCTGTGGCCAATGTGAGCCTAAGGCACGTCTGTCTTTATTCTTGCTGATAACAATAATGCGCATGAGAGTTATGTGAGTTGGATGAGCGCGTGATGAAGGCGTGAGGTGTCAACAGCCCCATGCTTCCTTCGATAGCTCAGCTGGTAGAGCGGAGGACTGTAGGCTCCCTTGCACGGCCATCCTTAGGTCGCTGGTTCAACTCCGGCTCGAAGGAGTGCCCTTTTGGCTCTGGCCCAGGCCCCGTGGCACCTCTGCCTTTTGGCCCTGCCCGGCTGGCTCCCCTTCAAGGGCTGCCCAGCCTTGAGCTCTTGCCTGTGGTGGGGAAGACGACCAGCCAAGGCACTTTTTGAGTGAAACCCGGGCAGGGGATGGTGGTCCTGAGCAGTGGGGTTCTGAGGGGGAATTGTGTAGGTGGGTTGATTTGTGGGCGTGTGAAAGCGAGGTTGATGGGAAGCCCAGGCTTTGGGTGCGGGGCAGCCTGGGTCAGGGGTGGGTGCCTGGGAGGTGAGAGGACCTCAGGCAGAGCCTATGGGCTGGGGAATTAGCTCAAGTGGTAGAGCGCTCGCTTAGCATGTGAGAGGCAGCGGGATCGATGCCCGCATTCTCCAACGCTTTTCATTCCTCTTGCCTGGACACAGGGCCCTTTGCCAGGGGCCAGTGACCTCTCAGGGGGCTGTGGGGATCCCATGGTGCCCCTGTCCTACTCAGTAGTGCACAGCATCCAGCGCTGCACCAAGAGCAGCATGGGCTCTGGATCAAGCTATGGCATTGTCTACCTTTGCTCGGCATGTCATCTATGGCATATAGAATACTGTGACCTACTTTGGGCCTCTGTGTAGAAGACAGACCTTGACCAAGTAGAGAGACCTCAGAACATCTCTGCTTGAAATCTCCTCTAAGCAGCCTATGCTTAGGGATCACTCCAGTTTGCTCAAGGATTCAGTCACTTGCCTCATGCCATCTTCACAACGTGGAGGCAACACAGCTCCCTTGGAAAACTTTTTTCCTTGCTTGGCTGTCCTGTGGGGAGGAAACACTGAACTTCTCCTTCTTCAGTCATGTCCTTTTTTTTTGTCCTTTTTCCACCAATCACCACAGTAAAAAGCTTAAACTATTGAATCAATGACCTCCTGATGATTGGCATTCTCATAAACTGCTGCTTATCTCCTCCAAAGTCCTCTCTTCTCCAGGCTCTAGACAAGCCCACAATCACTGGCCTCTCCTCCAGGGGCAAGCGTGCCTGCTCCCGACTGTCCTGGTGGCCTCGTTCTGAGATCTCTCCACTTGGTCAAGGTCTGTCTTTTACACAGAGGCTCCAGGTAGGGCACATTTTTCTGGGAGCCATCAATGAATTTCTGAGAAAATGGGTAGAATCCCTCCCCTTGTTCCACAGAATGTGCTGCTCTAGATACCAGCCTCGATGTGATCCTTCTCTGTACAGCTCTGGTGCACCACCAGCTCCCCACACACCCCAGAGCGCAGGAGACCTAAGAAAAGTCACCCACCCCTGACCCAGGCTGCCCTGCACCCAAATCCTGGGCTTCCCCTTGGTGTATCTCGCACACCCCCATCCTCTCACTCACCCACTCACTTCTCTGCTGGAGGTGTCCCCTTAGAATCTCTGAGTGCCTTCTTTCTTGGCTGCCTGAGTGCATCACCACCACCCTGATTATTTTGCTGAGCTCAGAAATGACTTGAAGCATTTATAAACAGCAGCCTTGCACTGAAGTTCTACAAGAAGCTTCAGCAGGGGTCTGGCCCTCTGCACAGGACATACTTCAAAGCTGAGTCTCTGGCCCTTGGTGCCTGTTTGGCCTCCACTGGATCTTAGTTGCACCTCTGCCTGTACCTTCCCGCATTCCCCATTGATGCTATGCCTGGCCATGACCATTCGACTCAATTAGCCTGCCTGAATTCCCACCTACCTGAGCAGGTGCATGGAGCTACCTGTCCACTGCAGGACTGCAACTGAAGCTTGTGCAGCCCTTCCACTTGATCCCCAGAAGCCCTTTTGGTCTCAACCACCCCATTCTGCCCTCACAAGTGCCTCCTTAGTGTGAACTTTCCTGCCTAAGAGACAAGGGCATTGCAATGTCTGGTCCAGAACCAAAAGGCTCTCCTTCAAGTGGAGCTGAATCAGTGACCTAAGGATGGCTACACAAGGGAGCCTACAGTCCTCTGCTCTACCAGCTGAGCTATCAAAGGGTTGGCAAGGCTGTATCTGACACCCTTTGATACTCCATAGCATAGCCATATCTCACCCTATACATCTTTTTCTGCCTCCGACATGTTTCCTCCACCCAGATATACCCTCATCAGACCCACCCCTGCAGCACAGTCTAGCCTGATCTCACCTCTCATCCTAAGCCTCCCACTGACAGCAGTTCTGAGTGTATTTCTCTGACTTCATTTCCATGAGTGCCCCATCCGTCTTGTGGGATGGCTATTCCTCTGCCTGTTGTCACATCTCATAGCTTGCTGCTGTGAAGGGATGCAGTGGTCAGTGGTCCCAAGGCAGTGAAGGAGGATGCCATTCATCATGAGAAAAATCTGACTGGACATAAATCCATGTGTTTGGTATGGGAAGTAGCCAATGAACTCCTGTGTTCATTTCACTCTCTGTTTTTTTGCTTCTCCCTTTTTTCTCTACTTAAAATGAACCACAATCAACCTATAACTAGGAATGTCACTTTTTCAGGGACCCAGAGGGAAGCTTCTATATAGCTGACACTTAAGTTGTGTCACATAGTTCTTGTCCTTACTTTTACTGTTTCTTGGGTTGGACCTAACAGAGTCCTTTTTCTCACTCATATGAATTGCACTACCAGTTTCTTTCCCATTACTAAATCATCTCTGATTAGTATATGTCATCTTCATGTGCAGGGAGTTATTTTGTTAATATACTATTTTCAGCGAGGACAGTTTTCCCAAAATCAAAATAAGAACATATCTCATCTTTTGTTAACTGTACTATGTTGAAACTAATTCTGTTAGTATTCTAAAGCAATACTAAGTAAAGTGAGTGTGCAACTAATGTTTTTCACCTTTTCAAAACTACGTATTGTTCAAATTCTTACTTTTTACAAGATTGTTGGGGATATGGAGAGGGCAGGAGATGTCTTTGGGTTTGTGGGGAAAGAAAGAAAGGCTGGAGATTGATTGTCTGATGCTTGCAACCACATGTGGGTTTTGAAAGTAATACCTCTTTTTTTTTTTTTTTTTTTTTTTTTAAATTCTAATTGCTGAGGTTTGTTTTCAGCTAAGAAAAGGGATAGATTGCATAAGATACTTAAACACTTGGATGGCACATAATGTCATTAGTCATGCAAGACTTAGCTTGTTTTTCCAGTTCTCCTATTTCATCTTTTATTGTGTTTAAGGTATTGCATGTTAAATATGACTGAAAATTTATTTTTAAAGTACCACAGGCACAGTATATTGAATATGACTGAATGCAAACCCCTTCATGCTATTAGAAAGATGTTTAAGGTTATTTTTTGTCTATGAGGAGGTGAATTGGGTTCAGCATACAGAACTGAAGAGATCATTGGCAGAGGCTGTTCCCAGGCTCATATCAGTCTTGGTAATGGCAGACTGTCTCCAAGGCAGGAACTGTCATCAGGAGCAAAGCAGCTACATTTCACTGGGGAAATAATCTCTATTGGGACTTCAGTGGAAGGTGAAGCAAGACCCGACTCTGAGGATAAATTTGTTAGAATAAGTGTGTACACACTGCCTTCACGACCCAAATAATATATTTTAGCATAACAGTCATGGGTAGCTCTGAAACACTCAGAATATTTACAAAATGCAACATAGTTTGACTGAGGTGAGGATCGTGGAATCTAAAACACTACTAAATCGCTTTTGATGCCACTAGAGGTCAGCACTAGTCATTAAATAAATGTCCTGGACAAATACTGGTGCCAGTTCTTCAAAGGGAGTGGGGATTTTTTAATAGATACGCTGCTGTCTATGCTTGTTTTGCAGATACTTGTGAACTCGCACTGCCAGTGCTCCGAAATGGTTGGAAGCAAACCCTTTCTTCTCCAAACTGTGCTTCCCTAGCACTGTCCATGAGCCAGCTGTCCCACACTGTTCCTTTCAAGCTGTACCTGTCCTCGGATGCCATAATGCTGTGTACAGTCAGGGGAAAAAGGCAGTACTGAGCCTTATCCCAGCAAAGACTTCCCACTAGCAGAAACAGCCCCAGACTGTTGACAATCAGCTTCCACTGCTTTAAGGACTATCTCAGAAGAGCGACAGTGGGGAATTGGGCACAAAGACAGGCACTTGAAACTAGGGCTAACTCACTATACTTTTCCACCTTGTGCTTCAGAAAGATACTTCCTTTCTATTGCAACTCCTAACTGTGTTTTCCATCATCACTGTCTGGACTTCTGCAAACACAGACACTGTTCACAAAATGTTAATATTGCTACTATTGGTGGGCAGTCAAATATGGAATTTTCTTTGCTATGAAGAAGATAATGTTGATGGGATAAGCAGTGTGATCATCAAGTTTTTAAACAACCTTTAAAAATTCTTTATCTTTGTTGAAACCTGCTAAAGGATGTAAATCAGTTGGCAATCATAATGCAACAAATGCATGTGATTTATTATCATTCTCCTTCTCTGGAGACATTCAAAACCCACCTGGATGCGTTCCTGTGTGACCTGATCTAGGTAATTCTGCTCTGGCAGGGGGATTGGACTAGATGATCTTTTGAGGTCCCTTCCAATCCCTAACATTCTCTGGTTCTGTGATTCTGTGATGCTGCAGTCTGTGCTTTCAGCATATGTCACTGTCTCCTTTAACATGGTAACTGACATCAATACACAAAGTTCATGCTCAGTATAATAGGAACACCTCTTTTACCAAAACTTTTACTCTTAGTCACTTTGTGTTTCTTTTCTTCCACTGAGTACATCAGAGCTGGAAAAAAAGACGGCTGGACACACTGTTCAGAATAATTATATCTGTACTAAAATATTTGTAATGTTTTGTGTCTGTATGCATGTACACATACAGATGATTTATTTTCCTTCTGCTGGGTTTTTTTTTCCCCATGTTTAAGAAAACTGGCTCTGAAATATCATCCCGACAAGAATCCAGACAACCCAGAGGCTGCAGAAAAATTTAAAGAGATCAACAACGCTCACGCAACACTGACTGATTTGTCCAAGCGAAACATATATGACAAGTATGGATCATTAGGGCTCTATGTGGCGGAACAGTTTGGTGAGGAAAATGTTAACACCTACTTCATGCTCTCAAGCTGGTGGGCAAAGGTAAGCTGTTATTTTCTGCTGGAATTCAAGTGTTACAGATGCACACAGACAGTTACATACACAAGGAACCCCCTGAAAAACAGTCTCTCTACAAGCTTAGCAAATAGTAAGACCTGAATCTAAACGACTACTAAAAGTTTAATTAATCAACAACATCATCTGGAAGACTGACAGTGGCAGAATGTAACATCAGCTCAGAATACTGCTAATATAGAGTGGTTTGTTTTTCTTTTTAACTTGGTGAATAGTTAAATAGAGTGAGTGCATGTTTTGTAACACTTTCAGACATTAATTAGATTTGCCACTAGTGCTCCAGGTTAATTTTGACTTTCTTTTTAGTAATGACTAAATAAAAATGACTCATTGTTCAAAAATGAGAAATCCCACTTACGTGACAACCAGTTAATAAGTTATTACAGTACAAATTTAGATGTGTTCTTTGCTATATGTAGCACACAGCGTAAGCAAGCAATAATAATACATAACACTCTGTGACTGTAGTGTCATATATGTGCCCTGGTGAGAGGGTGAGAGAAAGGAAGTGGAAGGTGAGAAGGGTGGAGTGGAAGAAGAGAGTAGGAAAAGAATGATACATCAAGAACTGACATACTGCTCAAGGAAAAACATACCATGGGCTGTTCTAGTCACAAAGGAGTTGTGTTCATATGTTTTCTTATGTCACTGGTGTCCTCTGACGTTTGCATATGTCAGATTCGAGTGTTTCACCAAATATTGAAATGTTACAGAAATGTAACAAACTGACGGAATTGCAAATGTGCAAAATCCATCCTGTCCCCATTTATTTCCAGCAATAGAAGCACAGGAAAGCAAGGATTCTGCTGGAATACACAGGAAAATGATCTGTATTGTGTGGGGCAATCACACTATGACAGCTATGATCTGAGAACTGTGGAATGTGGGTTCCTGTGTTCAGCATGGATCAGGCCAGTGCTTCACTGCCCCACAGTCCCCTTTCAAACTGGGAAGTCACTTGGGCAATCTGTGGGTCTGAGAAGCCATAATTCATCTGCTGAATCAGGATGAGGCGGAAGCTACTTGAATGAAGAACAGTGAACGAAACAAGTCAATGCGCAAAGGCGTAGTTGCACCCTCAGAAGCAGGCGGGAGGTGCTGCTGGAGCTGACTCCTGCCGCTGGCTGGACTCCCCACCACAGCTGTCTTCTCCATATTTTAGGGGCTACAGCATTTAGAACAGTTTTGAGTGTCCATTAGAAGGAAAACATTTTAAAATTAAAAGTCTACATTTTTTCATTTAAAACCTCCTTGTTCACTCTTGATACATGCCTAAGTTAATAACAGTCATATAAATAGTCTTACTACCCTCAAAGATGCTCCAGTCGGCCACCACTAACATTGCCTGAGACATGCATACATAACTGACTGTTACTTACATAGCTTCATTGTCAAAATTTGACAATATCCTGACATTTCTGCTTGCTTTTTTCCTCAGCAGTATGTTAAAAGTTTTTTACTGAAAGGGTTGTCAGGCATTGGAACAGGCTGCCTAGGGCAGTGGAGGAGTCACCATCCATGGAGGTATTTAAGAAACGTGTAGATGTGGTGCTGAGAGACATAGTTTAGTGGTGACTTGGCAGTGTTGGGTTAGTGGTTGGACTTGATGATCTTGGAGGTCTCCTCCAACCAAGGCTATTCTATGATTCTGTGATTCTGTGAATATGAGAAATAAATAGTATAACTGGTGGCCACAAAGCTGTGCTGGTTTTACATACACATTTCACATACAGGCCTTGATTCCCCTTTCAGGATCGTCACTGGCTTTCCTTTGCTTTTAACTACTATGTCTATGATGACATGTGGAGGTTTCTCCTTTGCCACAAACATCTCAGTGCAGGTCTGGATCTGCAGCGGGTCAGGAGCCAGGCTGTTATCATGCACCCATGGAGCATGGGTTGGCAATGCCACCCTAAGGGCTCCCCATCTGCAGCCCCCTGTCCTATTCTTGTGACATGTCACACAGTCTCCCGTGCAAGCAGCTGTGGAGGTGTGTTGTCAGTGCAGGCAGTGACCTGGTCTAGAGGAAGAAAAGCTCTGTAAATTAAAGTTTTCTGGCTGTTGAATCTGGCTGAGATCTCTGGACTTGGCCCCAGGCAGTTGTGCTGGCTCTACTGAAGCCTCCGTCTTGGTGCCACAGGGACAGAAGTGAGCAGAGGGCAATGCAGATGGGGACTGCTTGCTGCCTGAGTCCCCAGATCAAGAAACCACAGCACAAGAAGTCTAATTTAGGAGTTGTCACCTGTGTGCTCCTGCACAGGCTAATGGGGAGAGACATCCCCAACAGGCAATTCGAACACTCTCAGAGATTAATCACCCTCTGGGAGGGCTTTTAACTTCCCATTGACTATCTGGGGAGCCCACAGGGCCTACAGTCCTAATTTGGATGCCTTAGTTCAGTGCCTAAAGTTATGTGGGATGCATCTGGGTCTTTGCTTTTTTTCTCTCGGCTTTGTTATTGACAAGAACTTGCCAGTAAATAAGTGTTTATGAAAATGACCTTGAGCAAATGAGTCATTTTTAAGATGGAAATGAGTCATTTTAAGGTGGGTGGGGTTTGCATACAGCCTGGAAGTTTTTTCTGAGGGCCATCAGCTGCAGACAGACTTTCAAAAGTTGAGCGTGCGAGGGCCTGTTGATTGGTGTCTTCTTTGGGGATGTGGTCCTGAGTGGAGAGTAGGAGCTCATGGGTGAGGAGGTCTTTGGAAGCTCTGGCCTTTGTTTAGGCACTTGGCCAGTGGCTAGACGCCACTGACTGCCAAGCGCTTGAGAACTTGAGTTTCTCTGATGATCTTCCCTCAGCTGTAAGAGGCTGCCACGAGTTTGAGGAAGGTCATTGCTCACCGGGTTTTCCTCCTGCTGTGTTTAACCCAGGGCCTGTTTGCAGTCTGTGGCCTGCTGACAGGCTGCTACCTCTGCTGCTGCCTCTGCTGCTGCTTCAACTGCTGCTGCGGGAAGTGTAAACCCAAAGCACCCGAAGGAGAAGAGCAGGAGTTTTGTGTGTCTCCGGAAGATTTGGAAGAGCAAATTAAGAATGACTTGGAAAGAGGTGGGTTTACTGTGTGGCAAAGCTGTTCAAAACAATCTTTAAAGCCAGTAGGCCAGATGTTCTGCTCACAATGCAGAGGCTGCTTCCAGACATCAAGTGGAGACATGCCAGTTCACTCTAACATCATGATATGATGAACTTCCCAAGTTGTGTGTTAATGAAAATCCTAATTTATGGCCCTAACAATTAAATATCTCCTGTATCTTTTATGAGACACTTAAACATTAGAAGTCTCAGGGCTCATCTTAAGAGATGATGTTCACCCTCTAACCCCCATGCCCATGTTGCTTCATATCCTAGATGCTGTACATATAGATTAGGCTCTGCCTGGACTGGTGCTTGCCACATCTGATCTGCCTGAATAAGCTATCATTCAGGTTTTATTCATGTAAAATTTATCACTGACTGTGATGGACTGTTCAAGGAAAGGCTTCAAGATGCAAAGTTTCCAACAGTAAGGTTGTGCAGTAACCTAAGAGAGCTTGCATGGGAGCTGCTGTAGTCCTGTCCCTCTCCCATCCAGCCCCCAAGCTGCTCGCTCTCTTCTGCACTGACAGGAGCAATTGTACTGCTTTACCAGGAGCCAGACCTTGGATATGATCCAGGTGAAAACTAATCCTGTCAAAAATGTGTGTAGTTCCCTGCCCATTTAACTCCATGCTGTGCTTCATGGTGGGGCAGGCCAAGTGCTACGGCAGGCTCAAAGAAGGGAGCAAGAGCACCTGGCTGGGAACACAGGGCTGGGGGCAGGAGGACCCCCTTCGCAGCAGGCCACCCTCTTGTCTTTGCTGCATCCCCTGGCTGCACAGTCAGGTTTTGGCTATACCAAAGGAGGATGGTGTTGATTTCCTAATTTGGCACTAGCATGGGTTACATATTTTGAACAAAGAGCCCTGTCCTAATCTACTGAAGTGGGGCAGAGTTTTGCCTTCCTCTCCAGGGGAAGCAGAAACATCTCAAACTGGTTAGATTTGAACACTTGCAGGACAGTGAGAGCAGCAATGATCCTTGCTCCAGGAATAAAAGGCCAGGGGGAAGACCTAGGCCACGTTTCAGTTGCAAATTTATAGAAACTATGATTAGGATTACACCTTTTTATGAGGAAGGACCTAAGCATTCCGCTCACTCTCTTTCTCTTTCATTGTTATGGAAAGTCTTACACTGTTATATTCTTACGTTTATTATGCTTAAATTAGCACTGCCAGATTGCAAATGTCATGTTCTCTCTGCAGGAAGAATTTTTTTTCTCCCCAACTTTTCACACAAATTTACCCTTCCATAAATATGTAACAAAACACTTGTAGTAGTTGAAACAAATCCTATTTATATAACTGATATGCCAATGTATGGTGGTGTTTTTAAATCAGTTTTGCCTAGAGGAGTATCAAGGTAAATACAGTCAGCTTAAAAATTGATCATACTTGATCAGTGTCTGCAAAGGCAATAAAAATTATTAGTGAAAGATTTATAACCACACTGTATTATTTGAAAAAAAATGTAATATACTCTGTGATGTTAGGCACCTGAAAAGTGTAAATCTAAAATGGGTCTTGATATTTATGGGTCTATGACACCAAAGACAAGTTTGAAATATAAAGATGGAACTTTGAAGAATAAGAATTTTTTAATTCTGCTTTTTTTTTTTTTTTTGTAATTCAGCAGGTATTTTGCTCTCTCTCAAAATCCAGCACAAAATTTCCCAGTGGCAGAAAAAAAATTTCTCACTCCTTCCAGCACAGGTGGTATTATTGGTATTCAGTAATCTTAAGGCACCTTCCCATCCCTTTATTCTCACCAACTCTCACTGAGATATCAGTTTTGAAAAATAATTTTAAATGTTTAGCGAAGTACCAGTCTGAAAAATTAATAACATGTGGAATTACGAGTTTTAAGTATTTTGAAGACAATATTAAGAATACAGGTAGGGCCTGGAGAAAAAATAGTTATTTCTACCTTGCCTACCCTTCCCTTCAGTCTTGCTACATTTTCCTACCAGTCAAAACCAGCTTGTCTCATTAGAGTATAATTCTCTGTATTTTAAAATTAGATGAAAAGAGAGCAGCATTCAGGAATAAAAGCAAAAACTTCATGACAGAGGATAATGTGAGCATCTTTTCTGCAGCTGAAAGGAAAACAGACACTGCATTTAGAAAAATTAATTAAAACCAGATGAAATTGCACTCCCTCACCACCACCCCCAGCTCCAAATTTTAGGGATATTGGCCAAAAAGATGCAGCTGACTTAGAATGGCAAAGATTGGGCTTTTCCACCAGACATTTTCAAATGTTGAGCTATAGAAATGAATACTCATGACTTCCTTTATGTAATTAATAGAAATGCTCCTGTAGGTAATTCAGAAACACACTGTAATCACTCCTGCAGCAGATTTCATTTTGGAAGAGGAAATCCTATTAGGATCCAAATTCCTCGTGTGCCCTCTGCCCACAGACTGAGCAGTCTACCTGGTAATTAATTTCTTTGCTTCCTGCTGTCCCCAGGATTTATATTATTGCTAACCAGAACTTTTTTGCTAAGGTCAAAATGTAGATTCTCAAGCTAAGGCCATACTTTAATTTATCCAAATATTTTGTAGTCAGTCATTGCTTTTCTGAGGAATGCAACACTGATAAAACGTCAGCATTCCTGATGCTAAAAATCTGTGAGAGCAAGCATCCCCCAGTTGCTGCTGTGCTCAGCGAGAGCTGCCTGGAGCTGGCCGTACCACACAGAAGAGGCAATATGCATACTGTGGGAGTCAAGATTCAGACTTCATCTTTTGAGCTAGCACAACAGTAATAATTTTCAAAGTCCCTCACATTTCTCCTTAACAAAATCAAAGTGTGACACAGTTGATTTCAATCTTCAAACTAGCATACTGTAAAACATAATTATGAGTGAAAAAAAAGAGATGTGAGGCCAAAAATTCAGTGAGCCATTCCCTAAAATGTAAAAGCAAAGTGAGTTGTTACTGAAATCAACACAATCATGTCAAAGGCTTCAATTCTGATAAAATGGCATATTCCTCTAGAAGATAGTCTTATACAAATAAAATTTACTAGTTCTAGTGCTCAACTAGTTGAATATCTGCTGTGAGAGATTTGGTTTATAGCATGTACTTCCATGGGTAGCATGACCATGAGAACTGAAGGAACTTGCGATTTGCAAGCCCTGACCTGTACTTAGGTTACAGTGATTTATTCTCATGACTATTGATTTGTTCCACAAAGGACTGTGGACTAATGTACAATGGATGATGACTTTCCAAAATAAGTCTTACATTTGGATGATTACATTATAAACATGGCATTTTTTAGGGTTACAGATCAAACATGACATTAAAAAAGTGTAAGGTAGGGTAGTCTGTGGTATCATGTCAGGATGTGACCATACAAGTGGCCTGCAAAAATACACCGGCAGAGGGAAGAACCACTCAGTCACCTGCAGCACAGAAGTGTGCAACGGTTCATCACTGTCACTCACATACATGAGGCAGGTTGCCAGATTTTGCTTCCACTGAAGTTGATGGCAAACCTTCTGTTGATTTTTGCGGTTCCAGAGAAGGTGCCGTTGGAGTTTGGATTGCTGTGGTACTTCAGGCTATAATGATGCACTCAAGCAGTTTGGCAGGTTTGTTCTCCTCTCCTGTTTGGTTATCATCATAACAACGAAGCAAGGCATGTCTAGATCAACTTTCATTTGACAGAAAATGAAATCTGGGAGAGGAAAAAAATAGAAAAAGAAAAAATTAATCTGAATAACAAAATACTTTCCAAACTCAGAAGCAATAAGTGTTTAGCACTTCATTGTCTCCTCCACACTCCATATGATACCAACGTAGGCGAACAGTGAGCAAGAGCTATCTATAGAAAGCAGTTTAAGATGTGAATTCTGCCGCACCTCCATTCTGCAGCTCTCCATTCGCAGACTGTATTTGTACACTTTATTTTACTGTGGGTCCCTGTTCTGGTAAAAAATATCATAAATCTGAGAAGGATGTGGACAGCAAAATACTTGGGGAAGGTGTCAGCACAGAACTGTCTGCAGATCAGCTGGAAGCAATGCGACAGGTCTGCAGTGGGCCCTGTTCTCTTGTTGCACATCTGGGTATCACAGCAAAATGAACTGCTAGCCTCTACGCTCCAGCAACGATCTTCCTTAAATGAACAACTTGGAGGCAGCGGAGGGTGGGAGGGAGTGCTGTTCAGAAATCTAGAAAATACAACACAACTTAAAAATGGATTGGGACTGCCAAACTAATCTGCGCCTGAGATGAGCTCTAAGCATTAATTACTCATATATTTTTACAAGTTATGAAACATGCCTCTTTGACCTTGTGTCTAAATACGGAATTGCCCATACAGAGAAGCTGCTTGGCATTTAATCATTCTTGCCTTTCACCTTGACAGAGTCAAAGTTGTTCTGTCCCCACTGAGGGGAAGCCGTATGGCATGCAATTAGATTCCTGCTCTGGGTAACATTACTCCTGTACATTACATCTTGTGCCCATGATTCATCCCATCAACTGTCATGTAAACAGGAGGAAATGTCAGATGAGGTTTTTTCCTGAACATTTGGTCATTTGGCAAAAAAAAAAATCATCATTTGTGTTCAATTACTGTGAAGGCTGTACTAGTATTGAGATACAGATAGTCCAAAATTTTTCATGTGAAAATTTTCACTGAGACAGCTGAACCTTTAAAAGTCAGTCTCTGAGTCTTGAGTCCCCTTCTCCCCCTTCCCCATAAAATGGTGGGTTGGAAAGAGGCTGAGCGGAAGGGCAGCCAAACCTTATTCGTTATCAGAGGGAACACAACAGCCATGAGTGAACTCTGTAAGAGCTTCACTTTCCTCCACTCTACAACAAATGCATTTTTACAGCTATATTGGGAAACCAAACACATAACTGCATGGAATGAGAAAGGACAAAGCAGTAAGGATTTATGTAGTGATAATATGAGGTTTTGAAGGTTCCAAACTCATTTAAACACTAATTCTCAAAATCCTATTGTATATATATTACATAAGACTTCAAGATTCAATTTAACATTTTTATTTAACTAGCTTGCTTTCAGGATATATATGATTTCTTCCCTCTCAAGTAAATTACTGCTCATGCTTTTTTTTTTTTTTTTAAGTCTCCTCTTTCTTTATTGTCAACTTAGCCTTCTTCATTTCTGGCCTGTTCTTGCAAATGCTATCAAGGTTAGTACTTGCTGACTCACAACAGCATTCACTATATTCAGACATTCACAGGAACAAGCACTTGCAATTGGAACAGGCAAGGACCTTTATCTTGCAGTCTCTGCAAAGCACCAGGTACAGTTAATGTCCAGTTTAATAACAACAGCAAGAGTCACCCAGAAATCTGCAGCTA
The DNA here is from genome assembly GCA_028020825.1 of Podargus strigoides. Taxonomy (NCBI): domain Eukaryota; kingdom Metazoa; phylum Chordata; class Aves; order Caprimulgiformes; family Podargidae; genus Podargus; species Podargus strigoides. Next base: position 36,507,226 of record CM051620.1, on the reverse strand, counting down.
ACATATGGACAAGGAGTAAGAACATTTGTAGACTCAGTGTGGACATTGCTGCCTCTTCAGTACATGCACAGTTGTCTGTGAAGCCAAGATTAAGATGTAGCCAGAACAGCACATGAAATGTTATGGTGCTAACAAGAAATCTGATGTTGGTAGCCAAAGAACAATTCTTAAAGCATTTTTTGTCTTCTTCCTCAATTTAGATGGAGAAACTCCTATCATGCTTCAGCCGACTAATGCAACTGAGAAGACACAGCTAATAGGGGACAGCCGTCGGAGCTATCGCACGGACTCCTAGAGTGGAGTGTCACAGCAAGAAAAAAAGTGATAAGCCGTGCAGCCTACATATGTCTTTAAGCTAATCAAGAGTAACCTGAGAGTAATTTCCTATCAAGGCAGAATCTCCCTCTAGGCCACTTCAAGTAGGTTGATATCTATACTCTGCAAGGAGATACCTATGGCCAGCACAGAGCTCTACAGACCAGCACGCTGTTCTCTCACAGCTTCAAACTGCCAGGCTTGGCATGGTCTTTCCCTCTAGTGATACTCCCTTTGGTATAATTGCTGTCCTCCTTGCTCTCAGCTGGGGTTTCTTCTCCCAGACACAGTTCCTCTCCAGACACACTGTCTCTGTCTCTCCCTGCCCTGGGAACACTCCTCGCACGCAGCAGTTTTCCTGGATGTGAAATGCTCCTGTGAAAGAGCCCTGGAAATGCCCTTCAGCAGACCTCAGAGGGAAAGGGGAAAGCCGGTGGCAAGGCAGACAGGGATGTCCTTCCCAGAGGGGTAACACTCTTTGGAAAGCAGATAGTGGCTTGCTGGGGCCCAGTCCCATCAGTTATACACCTGAGCCAGGACAAAGCACTTGGGAAGGATTCTGCTGGTGGGTACAACGCAGGTCACTCCAAATCCTGCAGCCTCATCCAGCACCAGAAGCACACATAGGCTCTGTCTCCTTCCCTGCACAAATTGCAAACCCGGGAGACAAACCAACCTATGGAGGTTTGTTTATGCAAACACCTTATGGAGAAGGATTCTGGCCCTGAGTTGCCCCAGAGCCTCTCTCCTCTCCCTGTGGCTGGTGACAGTCCCATAGCAAAGGTCCCCCTTTCCAGCCTGGACAGGCTTGCTGCCCATGCCGGGCAGCCCCAGCTTCTCTGTCTGCAGCTGCAAAGTGCTGGAAATTGGTCCCCAGCCAACAGCTTTCTGCCAGCTTGCTTATTCCACCATGCCCCTGGCTGCCAGCCCTGCTGCCCCACTGGCACTGGGCTAGGAGCCATCGCACCAGGGTGCAGGAGCAGCAAGGACTTGGAAGGGCAGGCAAGCAACAGAGGAGTGACCGTCCTCACAGCTGGGCTCATCGGCTTGAGCCTAGGTCCCTCCCTCTGCCCCAGGCACGGGGGCTTTAAGAGCACATGGCACAATTTTAAATAGAGGTAGGGATGAGATGTATGTTCAGGTGTACCGCTGCACAAATCTTTGGAGACACGTGGTATGGCTAAAGCAAGCATGAAGAAATTGGGCCTCTAATTTGTAAGAGCTAAAGAAACCTCTGAGATCTTAAACTTAGCATTTCACTGGTTTGACAGAGTAGTTTAAGCCTCAGACAGCTGAATTTCTCTTTATTGATCATGTTACTTCAGTCATCGTCAGTTCTGTGCATTTGCTGGTTTTGATCCTCTAACCACGGTGCTGCAGTCCAAAGGGGGACTAATGTACCCCTAAATTATATGTACCAGTGAATATATAGCTAGCCAAGTGTGTCATTCCCTTCCTTAAAATTGGATTCTGCAGTTGTGAAACATTACTGCCTTCCTTCTATTCTCACCTTTCACATCAGTGGCAGCTGAATGTATGGGAAAAGAGTGGGTTTCATAGCACTAGCTATAACTGCACAGTCAAGAAATAGTACTTTTAACATTTCTTTAAAGTTCCCATAACACATGGACATTTTAAAAGCCATTAATTCCAGTTCAGTTTATATGTCTGATTTCTTAAATTTTACTGTCTGGTAGAGAAATTCACTGTGAAAATGTGCACATACTACGCAGTGACTGATTCCAGCAGAGATGCAAAAGGCAGTGGGAGAGAAGTCCAGTGTAAAGCTACACTTCATACGTGGAATCCTTTCCCATGTGAAATCTCTCCTCCTGCTCCCATGGAAGCCGCTGAGAATTGCACCCTTGATTTCAACAACAGCCACGGATCAGGCCTAAAGCCAGGGAGGGAAAGGTAAATCCCAGATTAGCAAAAGCAATTGGGGAATTTTTTCACATGCAGCACTTTCCGTGTCCCTCAGGACCCCACTCTATGGGCCAGAGCCAAAGTTTACTGAAATCAAGGAAATTATCTCCATGAGCTTGAGATGTATTGCAAGTCAGGTGGTTCTTATTTTTTTGGGGAAAGGTTTATGACTTGATCTCGCAGTGTGATGCAAAGATGGACAAGCTGCTGCATGTTTACAAAGCCCTTTTACAGACATGGAGATCTGTACAGAAAAGCCACAACATATTATCTCAGTTAACCAAAAACCTCAGAACAAACCAGTGACCGAGCCTCTGAGTTGGTTCTCCAGGACTTGCAGCTCAAAAATCTGAGTGTCTGAACCCATGGTTTAATTCCAAAGAGGAAACTTCGATTTCAGAATACCAGGGCATTTGCCTCTCTCACTGCTGTCAGGATCAGCTATTCTGAGGACACATGGAGAAAGGATGAATAAAGATTTCAGGACTTAGCTCTTCGATGTGGTTTTACTCATTTGTTTGCATTTCAGAAAAGTTCCTAACATGAAAATAGCTATGCTTACATGATCTGTTTCTGTGTAAAGTTCAGTTGCACACCCATTAATCTTCTCAGAATGTACAGACCCTTAAAATTTCATTCTGTTTTGCTGCATTTATTTATATGTAAAGTACTGTGTATTCAAATTTACCTTTGCTGTCAACCACTCTGACTAATAAAGATTGTATGTATGAATTGTAGCACTCCCTTTTCTACTCTAACAACCTCATTCTGGTAACAGCTAGGGAAGCTGTTGAGACAGCTGTCCAAAATTATGGCTTTGCATCCCAACAAGTGTCAAGCAGCAACTCAGGGTTTCCCCAAAGAGGAACTTAGTCTTAGATTGCAGCAGGTGTGCCTACCTATGCAAAGCAGCCAGAGCTAGAGCTGCACATTGCAAACCCTTTATATAATGCAGAATGATTACCTCATTAGAAAAATCAGCAGTGTGATGAAGTGATAAAACACAGGAGTTTTACTGGCATCAGTTCCTATATGGAACAATTTCCCCAGCAAAGGGTGCGCACAGAAGGTGAAACCGTGATTCTGCTGAGAACAATGGAAGACATCCTGTGAACTTCCCTGGGGCCAGCAACTTGGGGTTTTGCATCTGTCCAAGAGCCAGTGCAGAGTGCCAGATAATCTAGGTCTGCTGTGGGATGGGAACATTTCTCACCAGAATGGTATCCAGTTTCTGTGACCACAGAAGCCCAAGCATTTGAAAAACGGACAAGGGGCAGCTGTTTTGGCTGGAGGTATTCTCAAAGAGCTGTCCTTTTGCATGCTTAGATTGCATGCCCAGATTCACTCAAAAAGCCAAATGGAAGAGGCATCATGAAGATTTAGGCCTACCATCAACATAACCAGTTATTCAGGAGTTTGCACACTTTTCTCCCCACAAGCTTGTGCAATAAACCACTCTGCTTAATCCAAAAACCATCAAACATAATTGTATGTCATTTAATGTCATCGTTTACCTTCCCTCAGAATGAACACCCAAGGTACAGGCATGATTTCTGTCAAAAAGAATTACATTTCTGCCTCTATTTAGAATAAAATCATTAAAGAAAAATGATGAAGCATGCAAAACTGAACACAGTTTAAATTACTTATCTTTTTTTCTATGCTGTGATTTTCTATAGAAAATAAAACATTCGTTGTGTTGTTACAAAGCAGGGAGAAAGACCACAGGTGAGAGCAATCCCCTTCCTTCACTCCATGAGCTAAAGGCAGCTAAATCATTGCATCCAGCACCTCCTTTCACTTTGAGAGGGATGAATGGGTGCAGTGTCATACAAGAGAACTCAGTCCTTCGTGCTGGTGTCACCGTCCCAGGGCTGGGAAGGTGACAGTATGGGACGGCTGCGTGGTGCCGACATCTACAAGACAATCTCAGAAAGACACCAGTAAAGACGCACCATTTCCCACTAGCGGAGAGAGTTAACATGTGGTAAGCATCACCTGGCTGGATTTGAAAATGTAGTGTGGCAGTATGTAAATGTACAGAGACTTCCTTATTCTGGAAAAATGATGTCTAGATATTTTGGGGAGAGGAAAGGAGGTTTGGGCAAAAAAAATCCTCAGAAGGTCAACATGCTAATTACCTGCGATGAGACAAAGGGATCTCAACAGGTATCCTCCTGCACTAACATGCTTTGCGACAGTTTGTGGTGAGTTGGGGGAAGAGCGACAAGCATCTTGTTTTTCTTTAAAAATTAACGAGTTGTTGGCAGCCACGCAGCAGGCGCCACATCCCCTGCTCCCGCAGCAACCGCTGCTGCTGGAAGTCAGCGAGTCACGGCGGGTGCGGCTCGGTTTGCAGCGCAGCTGGGTCACGGAGAGAAAAACAACTGCAGCTGCAACTGGTTAAGAGAAGCTGTGTTAAACCACTGTGCAAGGGGGGGGAAAAAAAACACTTCCTTCGAGCCGGAATCGAACCAGCGACCTAAGGATTCCCGTGGGGGGTGCCTCTACAGTCCTCCGCTCTACCAGCTGAGCTATCGAAGGATGGCTGCCAGCCGCTTGCAGACACACAACAAGAGCGCAGGACGCGTCCTGCAGGCGCGGCGCATGCGCGGGGTGCTGGCCGTGGGGCGGGGCAGGGTCTGCGGTGGGACCGAAGGCGGGACCTAGGGTGGGACCCAGGGGCTGTGCCCGGCGCGACTGCGCTCAGCGCTAGCCTATAGAGAAGAGCGAGATGAAAGCTGTCGCGCGAAGGGCCAGTGGCGCAATGGATAACGCGTCTGACTACGGATCAGAAGATTGTAGGTTCGACTCCTGCCTGGCTCGTGCTTATTTTTGTTCCCCCTGTCCCTGCGGCATACTCAGGCAGGGAGAGCATCGTTTTTCATCTTGGCTCATTATTTAACACCGTTTACGTGCCCGTTGGGTTATTGTTTCCCAAAGCAAAAGTGACAACGGCAAAAACTGTAAGACGCCATCTAGGTTTAAACTTTTCTAACGATCTAATGATGCATCTCATCAAATGCGTTAACTGTGACAACAAATTAACCCAATAAACACACCGCTAAATTACGTGTGGAAAAATCCTTCAGGCCGTGGGAGATGAGCAGTGTTCTCATCATTGGCCTGACACAGTACAGCCAGTCTTACGGATGCATGGCGGAAAACAAACATGAGCTCTCTGGAGGCAGCAAGTGACACTGCTGTGATGAAGACTTACTGTCTTTATAGTGATTATCCATTAGTCTTGAGAAATGCCAGAGCATCCTCGCTGTGCAGCTGAGAAAAGCATGTGATTTTGCCAACACCTGGATTTGATGTCTATAAGGGCTGAGCGGTGTGTGAAGAGCAGCCCACAGGCAGAAGAGGCAAGCAGGCATTCCCCGTGCCTGCATCTGGGAACGTCCCGCAGTTTCAGAGCAGCCACAAGTGGTGGATACAGTGCAAGTTTGCTATGAAAAGTGGCTCATGTTGTTATGAATAGATAATCGGGGGGGGGGGTCATTAGTGCTGCTGACATTTGGAATCTCCATCTGTTCTTTCCCTGTGTCTGTGAAGGGCGCTGGTGACCTCACAACACACAGGGCGAGAAGTGGCACAAGGAAAGGGCACCCCACCATGTCATGCAAAGTCCTTCACAGAGTCACAGAATGTTAGGGATTGGAAGGGACCTCAAAAGATCATCTAGTCCAATCCCCCTGCCACAGCAGGAATACCTGGATCAGGTCACACAGGAACGTGTCCAGGCAGATTTTTAATGTCTCCAGAGAAGGAGACTCCACAACCTCTCTGGGCAGCCTGTTCCAGTGCTCTGTCACCCTCACTGGGAAGAAGTTCTTCCTCACATTTATGTGGAACCTCCTATGTTCCAGCTTGCATCCGTTGCCCCTTGTCCTGTCATTGGATGTCACTGTGAAGAGCCTGGCTCCATCCTCATGACACTCACCCTTTGCATATTTATAAACATTAATGAGGTCATATCTCAGTCTCCTCTTCTCCAAGCTAAAGAGACCCAGCTCCCTCAGCCTTTCCTCATAAGGGAGATGTTCCACTCCCTTCATCATCTTTGTGGCTCTGTGCTGGACTCTCTCGAGCAGTTCCCTGTCCTTCTTGAACTGGGGGGCCCAGAACTGGACACAATATTCCAGATGTGGCCTCACCAGGGCAGAGTAGAGGGGGAGGAGAACCTCTCTCGACCTACTAACCACCCCCTTTCTAATACACCCCAGGATGCCATTGGCCTTCTTGGCCACAAGGGCACATTGCTGGCTCATGGTCATCCTGCTGTCCAGCAGGACCCCCAGGTCCCTTTCCCCTACACTGCTCTCCAGCAGGTCAGCCCCCAACCTGTACTGGTACATGGGGTTTTTCTTCCCCAGATGCAAGACTCTACACTTGCCCTTGTTATATTTCATTAAATTTCTCCCCACCCAACTCTCCAGCCTGTCTAGGTCTCTCTGAATGGCAGCACAGCCTGCTGGTGTGTCAGCCACTCCTCCCAGTTTGGTGTCACCAGCAAACTTGCTGACAGAGCACTCAATTACCTCATCCAAATCATTGATGAATATGTTGAATGAGACTCTAATTTTTCTGCTTGCTGCTTACACTCATGTAACAGTCACTGGGAGCCATATCCCGAGACTTTCTGGAGAATATAGAATCTGGGAGATGTCTGGTTAAAAGGAAAAAATGGCACATCTAAAGGTGCTGTGCTCTGCAAGTTTCTATGTACCATGGTGTGCTGGTGCCTGCCCCAGGCCGGCCCGGTTTGCTCCTCCTCTCCGTGGGGCACGAGCAAACGCGGCAGAAAGGGCAAACCGCGGCACAAAAAGTAGTCGAGCCAGGCAGGAGTCGAACCTACAATCTTCTGATCCGTAGTCAGACGCGTTATCCATTGCGCCACTGGCCCCGCACGCGCCAACCGCCCTGGCCACGGCCTGCTCACCCAGCCCCTCTCCGGCCGCAAGCCCGCTGTGCGCATGCGCCGCTCGCTCCCCGTCCCGCTGCGCTGTCTGTGCGCATGCTCACAACTCCGCGCGCGGCGGGTCGGCTCGTTGGGCGGCCGCTGGGGGGCCTATAGCGAGTCCCTTCGATAGCTCAGTTGGTAGAGCGGAGGACTGTAGAGGCGTTGATGTGCGGGAATCCTTAGGTCGCTGGTTCGATTCCGGCTCGAAGGAGACGTAAGATTTTTGTTTTCCTCTCTGGGGAAATGTGACTTTTTCTGCCCCTTTCTGATGGACGGAGGCGCAGCTGGGAGAGTGGAAAGGGGAGGCTCTTAAGGCCGTTTCAGACACATGCAATGTATGTGAAATTCACATGTCTTTTCTTTTTTTATTTTAAAGAAAAAAACAAAATACTGCACAGAGGTGGCAGCCCTGCAGTAAACACTGAAATCCGTGTTGCAACAATGCTTTTGGAAGTACTTTGTTGTTTTCTGTAAAATGTTTATTAATATGTTTAATAATACTCTACATAAAAATAAATAATTTAATAAGAAATAATGCTCTCTGCAACATTCTCCTATATGAAGCCGAAACGATAGGTTTTTAGCGCAAATTTGGGTAGTTTTATTAGGTCTTCTTTTCCAGATCTTCTTTATTAGGTCTTCTTTTACTGATTTTGCTTTATATGATGCCAAATAATCCTTATGGATGAGGGCTCCAAGCATCCTGACTGATGGGAGTGGATAAAAGTGCTCCACAGTCTCTTGACTTGAGGTGACGGACGTGATGGCCTTTGGTTGTGCCACAAAGGGGTACATGGGATGATCTGAAAGGTGGAGCAGTGTGAAGGGGCATAGGGGTTCTTTACACAGACGGGATTTATTGCAGACAGATATGGGCTTGCTTAGAATGTTGTGAGTAACAGGGTCAGCACTCATACTCTGCTTTCCCCCCCTATTTTCTCTTCTCTTGTATTGCTGTCCCCTCTCCTTTTTTCCTTCAGGTCTTCTTTTTCATTACAGGTGCTACATCGTGTGCAGAAAAACATGCTTGGCAACAGCTCCTGGCTTGGAGAGAGTAAATGTCTCTGAGGGTGGCCAAGTCTGCCTGTGTAGCAGGGGAAGAATGGAAGTTTTCTCCTTCAAAAGAACTCAGAATGAGTCTTATCTGTGTGAGAGTGGTTTTGCTGGGGTAGATTTCAGATGTAAGAGCAAGGAAGACCCACTGTGGGCATATAGTACAAGCAAGATTATCAGCAGGGAAACAGATTTATGAAGCTCAGCAGGAGTCAGACCTGCAAGCTTCTCTCTGTAGTTACATGCTTTATACATGATGTCCCTGGCCTCAGCTACCTCTATTAGTGCATTTCTGTGCGTGCATATGGACACACACAGAGCCCTTTCTCCTTTCTCTTCCAGCGTGATGCAGTGCATCCCTCTTGGGAACTGTGACAGGAGAAATCCAGGTGTGAAAAGCCTGCCTGGCAGGGAATGGGGCACCCCGGTGAGCTGAAATGGAGAGAAGGCATTCATTTCCTCAGGTGTCAACTACCTTACGCGTTTGCACACACTAGCAGTCAAATCTGAATCCACAGTCCAAAAGCACATCCCTGTGCCACTCCTTGGTGGTGGGACAGGGCACAGACTCCATCCAGGGCCACAAGATTGATTGAGTTCTGTTCTTATGGAGAAGAGACCATCTCCTTTGCCCCTGCTTCTCCATGTCCAAGACATTTTTTCTCTCCCACCCACCCAGATATGCATGCATTTCTGTGTAACTGTGTGGTGCCCGCAAGTGAAAAGGAAGGCCGGGAAAAAAGGGGAAAAAAGATAAAATTACAACAGAATGAAAGCCAGGAAAGACAAAATTACCCAAACAAACCAAAACACAGAAAATTCAGGCACCAGCCTCAGGACTTACTATATGCTAAGCAACTATTCTGCCTCTTGAGCTATAGCCATGTTACATTAATGTACCTGCTTGCCTCAGCTTCCCGCTCTTCTAGGACATTCTCACGTATTTAAATGTACTAAAGGCTTTTTACTACAATAACAGCCTATTCAGTGTTTGGATGATAGTATAGCTTGCTAAATACTTAATTTAGGAGCAAAGTATTGACAACTGGTCACCTGCAAATGTTTAATTATTTCTGTATCTGGTCTCCAGCAAGGGCCAATAATGAGCTTTGTGCATGTATCCTATTCAGTCATTTGTATCACTTAATAATGAAAGATGCCAGAAATTATAAAACTCCCATTCATAAGATATTTCAGTCTGATACACTGGGTTAGCAGAGCGAGATGAGCGGGCAAACAGATGGATCAGGGGTTGTTAAATGGCTGGCAGGTACGGGGGGGACACCTGCTCCAACAAAAATAAATTTTCACCTCCACCATTGTACAAAAAAGTTTGTTTGCATTTCAAGCAAAAGCTGTCTCTTCTCCTGGAGAAAGAGGAAATAGAATAAATCTCAGGGGAATTAAGAGTATGAGGATAAAAAATTTCAGACTATCTGGAGGATTTCAAAGGAGAGGTGTTGAAAATGTTCCCCCATGTGCTGGCTGATGGATGCAGTTTGAAATGCATGGCATGTCCACAGCCAAGATGTCTTGCTGATCACATGGGTGGGAAAACATTCAAAATGAGAGAGCATCTTTCCTGGTTTTGTTAGTATCTAAAACTTTATTATTTCTTGACTTGGGTACTCTTGTCAGTGTGCGTATTTTGACTACTGTGAACAAGTGCTTCTGTTTGTACCTACTCTTCACCTGGCTTGAGCTAGGTGGGATTTAAATGTAACATGATTTTTACCTCTCCAGGATGTTCCCCAGATCAGCCAAACCTGCCCCATTTCAGCTGCAGGAGGTGAATGAGCTAGCATCCTCTGAGGTCAGCCACGTTGGAGTGTGACAGTGGAAAACTGGAAGATGCTGGAGGTTACCAGTGGGGTTAGGAAAGTTCCATGTAATTAGCAAGATTTAAATTTTTTTAAATAAATCTCTTTGGAGATGGAATTGACCCAGTTGAAAGCTCCCAAGGATGGTGAGCAGGATGCATGAGTACCAACTTAATTAAAGGAAACCCTCATGAGGAAACCTCTACCTCCAGCTTTCCAAGCGGTTTGGTTTTGTCTTCCCACTTTTCCCATCATCTATGCCGCTGGATGGGGTCCGGAGCGGAAGCGCAGGCAGGGAAAGTAGAATGAAAGAAAATAGCCAACGAGCCAGGCAGGAGTCGAACCTACAATCTTCTGATCCGTAGTCAGACGCGTTATCCATTGCGCCACTGGCCCCAGTGCCCGAAACTGCTAACATGGAGGGCTGGTGGGTAGGAGCAAAGTCCTGCACACCCTGGTTCCCAAGAGTTGTGCCCCCCGATGCTGTTCCTGTCCCTCATCTTTGCTGGGCTGTTGTTCTTGAGGGGGACATACACCTAAATTCTCCAGCAGCAGGTGGAGGTTGTGCAGGGGAAATTCCATTTTCCCACTGGCATCTGGGTCCAAGCTCCATATCTGATGCTGCTCCACCGTGATGAAGAGCTTTGCAACTACAAGCTGGGAACAAGTCACATCCTGTCACCTGCTGCGATATCTATGCTGAAAGGAAAAACGAAAAACATCATAATGTCATGCAGTTCCCAGGTACTGGGAGATGTGTCATGCCCATAAACTCTGTCCCCCAAACCCTATCAGCCTTTGGAGCCAACAGAGCCTGTCTGCTCCTGTGGTGTCTGGAGGAGGAATCCCAGCTCCTGGGAGGAGGAGGCGGGATCTGCATTTGCTTCCACGATGCTGTAGCAGAAGAGCCTTGTAGCCTTCACCTCATGCTTGGTCCTGCCTCTGCAGAAGGACCCCAGAGCAGACGGACGAGGCCTGCAGGGCTGGGACAGGCTGTGTGGTGTGGTGCAGAGCTGATCCATTCAGAGGGATAAGGGCAGATCTGAAGGTAGCAAGATAGCATCAGCAGCTTGTCTTCCAGGTAGCCCCCACTTCAGTGTCACACCGATACCTCTCTCATTACAATGTGCCTGACTCACATCTGCATGTTGGTTCCTGCCCCAACTTCTGAGTTACTCTTGGTCCGTACCCCATATTTTCTTCCTGCGGTTCAGCTGGCAGAGACAATGCTCTTTGGACTGCCAAGATGGGCTTTGCCTTTGAATCCATACAAAGCACCAAGTTGGTGCTTCAGGAGGGAGACCAGTGTCCCGATGACTGTGATCTTGATCACTTTGGTATGCTTCATGAAGCCCACAACACCCCAGAACCTGTTTTACAGTTTTTCCATGTCAATCAGACGCAAAGTAAGTTTTGCTTTTCTAGGGAACACCTCACAGATTCATAACATTTTGGATTCAGTCTCAGGACTTCTTGGTGACATTTGCTGCCTGCTTTTCTGAGCCCTTCACTGACCTTACAGCAGCCAAACCTGTTGGCCTGTTGCTGATAATAACCTGGGTGTCCATAAGCTGCTGGGTTCTTTCCAGTGGTAGCCTTTGAGTGCTGTTTGATTTCTGACTTGTCCATTCGGATCATAAACAAGTCTGTACCAGAGATGGCCTGGCTACCGAAAATGAACTGCATATTTAGCCCTAGCTTCATTAGGCTCACAAAAAACCCCACAGTTAGCCAGCATTGGACATTAGAGAGCGCTGTTGTGGGTCCAGTAAGTTCCTGCAGCTGAGGAAGGGAGCATTCAGTAATGTTTTGGATATTATGGAGAACAAACTGGCAACACAGAGTGTTTGTAAGGTGCCCCAAGCTCTACAAAGAGATTTACCACATCCTTTGGCAAGGAAAGAGTCATTAGTATCCAATTACACTGAAATCATACTTAATTCAAGACAGGTTAAGACAAAAAGCAAACAAAAACATTTACTCACAGCTGCCAAGATAGATAAACTTATAAAAGAGGTAGGTGGAGAAATGAGAGAAAACCAGGCTCCAGTTACTGGCTTTGAAGATTAAATCAGCAAGGCCATTCCCTCATATCCAGACATTTTGCCGCAGGCTCTCCTGACGCAGCAAGGAGCAGAGAGCCTATCTTCCTCCACACCTTACACCTCAGGCTGCGTTGTCCAAGAAGTATTTCCTCATGGGAGAACAAAGCAACTCTCATGTCTATTTTCCCCCTAAAAAAGCAAATTCTTCCTTTCCAGGGGGGTCCACTGCTTTGGCATGGAGCCCCTCCTATTTCTTGCCTATCCAGGAGATGCGCTGTCCCTTCCTCTTGGCAAAGAAAAGAATGATTTTGTTCCTTTAGCATCACCTGGCCAGCTAACAACACCTTGGCTTAAGTGCTAAGTGAGAGTGCTGTCATGGAAAAGGCACTGGCTTGATGTCCGAGTGCCACCATTTTCTTTTTTTTTCTTTTCTCTTTTTTTTTAAAAAAACCCTTTTTGTTCTGCAAAGCTCTCTTCTTTGCCCTGGTTTGCCATTTTTATTCTGGTGGGCGTATGGCAAAGCATGTGCAGTATGGACACAAATATATGCAGCATATATAGACTATACCTAGTCAGCCTTGGTTTGGAGGGGATGTCTTGCTTCAAGCTGGTGCTGGGTTCAGGAGGGAGGGGAGCAGTTCCTGCCTGCTGGAGCAGAAAGTTTACAGGCTTTGTCTTTTCAAGGAGGGGGTGTGACAGTCCACTCCCTTCATGGTAGAGGATGCTGAAGGTTGATATGGGAAGGATGAAAACCAGGTTGCAATGGTGGTGCAAAGTAGAAGAGGTGGGGAAGTTGCACTGAGCTTGGGGAATCACTTCTAAGGGCTTGTTCAATGCAGAGGACGTCCTGGGACTTGCTGCTGTGTGTGCACACTGTCTCCTTTCTTACCCTGTTATTATGTCTTTTTCCCTTTGCATCTTCCATTTGCCTCTGCAAACTTTCTTCTTCCAGTTTTGCAAAGTGGCCTCACATAGGGACCACACAGACATACCCATTCGCCTGCCGGCAGCACGGTTTCCTCCCTAAACTGGAAGGAAATGGCCCAGGTGCCTTTCTGCCCCCAGCACAGCTCCTGCAGTGCATGGGGCCAGTGGAGGAGTGGGGATAACACCAGCCTGGGACCGTAGAGCAGAGACACTGATCCCGCTGCCTCTCACACATAAGACAGGCATGCTTCCCTCAGGAACACTCACCAGCTGTAAAGCAAAGGAAAGGATGAAAATGAGATCATCAAGATGGAAGAAGGTGGAGCTTCCTGACCTACGTGTCAGCCCCTTCAAATGCTTTATTTCTCAGTTTCCAGCCTGGTGCAGCCTGTGAGGGTCAGCATAAAGAGCATTTTGCATGGGAACATGTTGAGAAGTCACCAGAGGAAGGATGGAAGGGTTGTCACCTTCTTCATGCCTGACTGGGTGACACCTGGCTTGATAAAGAGACATTGGTACTTCCCTGGGAGCTGAGCTATCAAGGGATGAGAGATGCGGTCCTGAGAGTGACTCCTGGCTGGATCCTGCAGTGGCTCCAGTCCTGGCAGCGTGACAGCAACTGGCAGACACGTCGCTCTGGGATATGGGGAACCAAGGCCTAAAATGCACTTTGAATACCAATTTCTGCACAAAGCGATGCTGCTGCAAAGCTGTCGCCTCGCTGTGAAGTGCCTCATAGCAATGACTAGGGATGGAAATAGCACCAAGGCCATTCTAGGTAGGTAACTGGAAGAGATGTGATTTATAGTTTACTCACACATAAATCTATTATCACCCCTCTAATGTTTGCATTACAGTCTTTGGGGTTATCAGAAGCAGCAGAAACACACTGTACGCTGCTCCAGCTTGTCACCTCCCAAGGTTTCCCTGAATTAAGATTCCCTGTACACCTGCAATAGGGCAGAGAGGAGGGAGATCTGATCCCATGGCATTAGAAAAACAGCAACACAAGTGACACAAGGAGGCAAAACTCGCAACAAGCAGATCCATCAGAGGACTGGCTTTGTTGCACTGACTCTTCTTTCTTGCAGACTACATGCAGTTGGCCATGTGCTTTGCTAGCACTGCAACTCTAAGTGCTGTGATAACAGAAACGCATAGCAGCTCTGGGACAGGTCCTGCGCTCTGCTTTGCCACCCATCCCAGCCCTCCTTGTGTCCAGCACATGCCTGTCCTCTCCTCCAGCTGCCTTCTCCTGATCCAAACAAAGTGTGGCTGTGTCAGGGGAGCATGGGGTCAGTGGTGCCCTGTTTTCCCAGCTTCTTGACCACAGTGGTAGGACAAGGGAGGCCAGGTGTCACTGGCTCACGGCATCACTCCTTCCCTCACACACAGTGCAGGAGCAGTCTCCCTCCCTGCCGATGGCTGGGGTCACCAGGAGTCACCCTCCAGCCTGGGGACAGGCTGTGCTTGGCTGGGTGAAGTGGAGGTAGGGGGAAGAATTTGGGGTGGGGAGGAAGAAAGACACAAATTCTTTTTCTTCCCCCCAGACTGTGTTATCTGATTACTATGATGCAGTTTGCTGCCATGAACTATTTGTTCATGTTGCCCAACCCTGACTGCAGGAGGGTAGGATTTCATGGTGAGAGATGTGCATCCTCAGGCAGCCCAGGCAAAACACAAATTTCCCTGCAAAGCTGTCCCTTTGGTGGCAAGGCCAAAGCCTTTGAAGAGGCACCCACAATCTGATTCGTTCTGTGGCCAAAGGACTTGCTATCTGCCCTTTCTTCCCTTTCATTCCCTAAACTCAGCCAGAATCAGAAAGTCTGACTTCTGGGGAACAGCCTGATGGGAGAGGGGGACACAGCACCACACGTATGGACATGGGCTGGCATGCTTGACATGCTTCCTGAAGTGATCATTCAAAAGGACATTAATCTGAGAGACTGCTGCTTGGTACAGCGAACACAATGTCATGGTGGATGGCATTCCTGATCATAGCTTAAAGTGCATTCATTCAACTCCTGCCCAGTTTGAAGGCACTTCCAGCTGTTTTTCTTGCCAACATCTACATCTGTCTCTCATGTATTGTGCTCACCTAAACTCATGTGAACCTCATGTGAGCGAGTGGGGGAAACAACTTGGTTGGAAAATCTCCAAAAGGCGAACTTGCTCTTCTAATCTGACTTTAAAAGGAAAAAAGACGTTGGTACTCAGAAATTAATAGCCATGCTGGTTTTGCTATACACCTAGAGAGCATTTACAGGGCAAGGAAAGAAAAGAATGAAAAACTGAGAAGTTTAAGAAACAGCAGAGGAAAAAAATCTAAAGGACAGAGGTAGCACTACTGCTGCCAGTGCTAAGCAGGTGCTCAACCAGGCCAGGTAATGCCTTTCTGTCTGAAACCCTTCCTGCCCCCACACTCAATGTTTTTGTTGAACTGTAATATCATAATGTCCAATCCTTTATCTTCCAGCACTGAATCCCTGCTCTGTCCTGGAGGAATGACCTCAAGATGGAGGTGGATGAAAACATAATCTAGACCAGCCTAGGGAGCAAGGACAGAGTCTCAACAGGTCTCTGACATGTTGTAAAGTCATGTGCTGAGTATAACCTTAAAAACAACATCTCCTTTGAGCTATAGACCTCAGCATTGTCCTGGAGAAAAAAGTACTTGCACCCCTCTGCTCTGCCAGCTGAGCTATGAAGAGAATGTACTGAAATAACATCGAGAGTGGCTTAGGTTGAGTGGACCAAGGCTGGGGAGAAAAATGACACTGGGGCAGGACTGTATCTCTATGAATTGATGACCTGACACCAGCTGGGAAGCCTGAACTGGGTCTGCTGTGAAATGCAAGTTGCTTCTCTGTTGAATATCATTCTCCTAATGACAGAGGTGGGGGTTGCAGCATTGGTGTTTAAAGGGAGCACCATGGGCTGTTCAGGCCAGAGCAGAAATGAAATCTGTTCCCCAGTCAAAACTCCTACTGTTAAAACTCTGAAATCACCTTTTCCTTAAATTCTGGTATGCTCAGGAGGCCCGCTAGCACTGCCACTGCTGTGCCACCTGTGTCCAGCCCCGCTGTCACAGCACCAACTCCTCTGCTGCTAACCCAGCGCTAAACACCTGTGTTATTCCATAAAACACAGGAACTCAGGAATGAGCTGTCATTGCTTCCTCTCTGCTAACAGAGGAGACGTTTAGTGGTGCTTTACAAACAGGCTCCCATGGGATGCTGTGATAGCAAAGTAGAGGGAAAAGTGTTAGGGCTGTATTTGAAAAGCAGGGGACTGTGCTAAAACAGTAAAGCACCTGCTCACTTACTTTCCAAGAGGAAACAGGATTCTCCCACTTTTCTAACTTTTTAAATTTGTTACGTATATCCCTGCTTCCTTCACGTCTCATTCTCACTGCAGGGCATATTTGGGGGTGTGGAAAAGCAGGCCTGTATCTGTTATCTATGCAATTTGTTCCTAGCCCTGGAGAGGAGTTTTTTTTAGGTGGTCAATAGTGCAGGGCTGTTTCTTCCCCACTTGTAGTACTTCCTCCGTACAGTACTTTGGACATACTTCTGTGCCTTACATGTGAAATACAAATCTCCTTCTAGCAGTAATGTGTTGAGGGGATGAGACTGTGGGAATCTCTGGGCTTCTAAAGTTGTGTATGGCCTGGGGAGATGCTGAACCGCAAATCTCATGTTTGTTATTCTGCAGCACCATCAGCCTGTCTTTTCAGGCTCACCAATCTGGAGACTTTTGAGAATACAGATAATTGCAGGGAAGGTTATAAACACCTTGCCTTAATCACTGTTCAGGGTTGCCCTGCCTCCCTGAAGGGTATGGCCCGGCCACCTCACCACCTGGTGAGCAAACCAGGACTTTCTGTTGGGAGGACTTTCTGTTTCCCCATGGCCCCTAAATCCAGCTAACACTCAGGTCCACACTGGCCTGCTGTCACTGCTGGAGGGCAACAGGAAGCCCTTTTTCTCCCAGGCAGGCAGCTGGGAGCAACAACAGCAAGGCTTGGTGTCCTGCTGGCAGCAGAGCCACGGCATGCAGAGGCCGACTCCCCAGTGGAGTTCATCCACAGACTCTCCCTGTTTCAGGGTCTTTTAATGCAAATCTTTGAGGTTTGTCTGCCATAATTTATGTTGATACTGCTGATTAATCTGGAACAGAAATGATAATCTAGTTCATCTGCCCTTTTAGCCCATGTTTCTGTCTGTTTGCTGCAAACCATGGAAGCTCCTTGAGCTTGGATAAGTCCAGAGAAGGCTGCTTTTGAGCACGATTCAGCTGAGGTCAGTGTCCATCCCCTGTTTGAAAGAAAAGGGCAGACATCATCCCTCTGACTGGTCTTTGTAGCTTGTCCCTGAAATCCTGTGCTCCTGCACATTAGATGTGCTCCCAGTGACTCACCCTTAGGAATACTTTGAGCTTGCCCCTGCTGCTGTGATTTCGTACGTGCAAAAGGACGTTTTGGAAGATGTTGTTATCTCCTGTGCTGGTCCTTGTTTTCCTGGAGGTTTGAAACTGTCTCTCAGATTGTTTTTAGAAAGTCTCCAAATACTAACCGCATATGGCCTATCATCACGTATTATGAAGTACACAAAGACAAATATATATGTTGAGTGGAAAAATGTCAGTCTCAAAAGGCCACTGTTTTTGAAAGCACTTGTCTCTGTTGCAAATGCTGTCTTTGGCAGCATAAATTGAGTCGTGTACAAGGGTAGTTTCAGTATTTATCGTGGGATGTTTAGTGATCACAATAAGATCATGAAATGCAAGATATAGTTTGCAGTTTGTGCTTGTATAGGTGGGAGGGCTTCGTCTTACAGATGGCTCATCTGCTTAATAAGTTGTTGCGAATGTAAGTGAAATTCAAGTTTCTGCAACATGCCAGGCGTAGGTGGGAATGCCCGTGCTCACCATTCACTGCTGGCGGATGGCTCACCACAGAGTAAATGAGCACAGATGAAAGGTGAGACGGGTGGAGAGCCTCCCCCCTACCCCCTGAGTAAAGCTTGGCTAAAAATGCAAATATTTTCAATCACAACAAGAAGCAGATTTAGCAGGATGGGGAGAAAGGAACATCGCATTGCCATTTTGCTCTAAGTCTCGCGTTTGGCTGGGCAGAAGCAGAGGCAGTAGCCTCATTTTTTTTAGGATGTCGTATTGCTCTGGCAGCCAGAACTTCTTGCCAGAGGTCAGCAAGGCAGGGTTGCAAAAATAGAGAAGTAAGAAGCAATGTCTGTAAAAGCAAGTATATCTCTAGGAACTAGTGTTCTGTGTGTGTCAGCAAAGCCAGGTAACATTCCTGGACAAGCAATACTGCAAAAAAAAAAATCATTAAAAATCATATTTTCCTCTTGGTGATGGCTGGCAGACATCCAGAGCTTCTGTCCAGGAGTGGGGTTAAAGCAGGTCCTCTATACAGGTTAGTATAAATCCACCAGAATTACATCCCAGAGGCATGTTACACTCTGGGAAGTGCTTTAGCTCGTTGTCCAGAGCACCAGCATAGTGGCACAATCCTTCAGCTTTTTTTCCATGCCATGAACACTCTCTTCCCTACATCAACATATGCAGGTGTTTCTGTGCACTGACATTTCTAATCCTCAGCTTCTCCCCTTGAATTTCTTCGTTTCTGCCTGTGCAGCAAAGTGGAAGTGCCTGCCTCGCCAGCGAGGATGGCTTTCATCTGATTCAAAGCCTCTTATTATGCACGAGGGGCAGCTGATTCAGGAATGAGGCGCTCAAATTCCTCCAGTCGCGAAAGTCACCTCTGACCCAGCCACAGAGGGGAGGGGAAGAAGAGAAATATCTTCTGGCTGCTGCCAGGAATGGCTTCCCGCTGCCCCTGCCAAAGCCCCAGCTGTCCACGGCTCAGCTGCTGGAGCAGCTTCTCCCACTCGTCTCCGTGCTCTCATCTGCACCAGGCAGTTGAAGCAAAGGTGTGATTTCAAACAGGTTTAACTAAGCTATCACAAATTTCCTGTGAACGAAAGACTTCAGAAAAATCTATTTGCTTTTATGCAACTGCTGAGCTCCGTGGTCTGCAAATGGGTACAGGATTTCACCCAAACACTTAAAAAGTATGTAAGGCATTGAAAATAAAAAGTAGTCAATAATACACTTAATGTGATTCATTGCCATTGCATGCAGAGAATAATA
Source organism: Podargus strigoides (assembly GCA_028020825.1). NCBI lineage: Eukaryota > Metazoa > Chordata > Aves > Caprimulgiformes > Podargidae > Podargus > Podargus strigoides. Next base: position 36,488,000 of record CM051620.1, on the reverse strand, counting down.
TTCATTTTCATGTGGAAATTAATGAAAACCTTACTTTCCTGTCTTCCTGAAGTGCAGTTTCCAGATTGATGTTGCATGCAAATAAAGGGCTCTACTTTGGAGTCAGGGTCTGCCCCTGGACACATAGGGGACTTGCTCAGCCACTCTATAGCATATTTCACATGCAAGCCCTATACAATCATGAGGTAATATAAACGTGAACTTTCTACAAGGCACTTAACAGAGAAAGTATTGTAGTTATTGATTAAAAGAGAAGACAGTATTCTAATTACTCGTACAGTACAGTGGCAAAGCAATTTTCTACAGTACATGCTGGGACTTTGGCTTAAATTTGAGGATGAGATATTTAATGCTTGTACAGTTGTGTGATAAATTATTGGCAAGTAGAAGCACAGATGGCTTTCCCTTAAGACGAGGCATCACATGCCACAAATTATCTGGGAAATTGTCATTTTAAAAATAACTCTGGAACAAGTGCCAAGCTGAGAGGGATATCAGTGTCTAATAAACACATATAAACACAGCAGCGCCCAAAACTAAAATATATTTGAATTAAATTAAGCAAAGAGAGAGTATATACAATTAGCACCTATTCTCTAGCAGTACAAATGAAAGTTTTTCATACTTTATTTCTTCTGTCTCTTTCTCATTGGGAAATTCAAATAATGTGTTTGGTGCATATTTAAGCTGCTGCGGAGTTAATGGCTGGGATAGTTGCGTTAGATTCTTATGCTACATCTTCTTAAAAAAAAATCATACCAGAAGAAAGTTAAGCACAGTCATAGGCAGGCAATTTTTTTAACTGGTTTTCAAGATGGTGACATGTTTATGCCCCGAAGTGGCTGAGCTCTGGTGCAGCCATCACTCCCATTGTCTTCTCCAGCAACCGCACGTGTTTCATAGCTTGGAAAGGCAAGATCCCACAGCCTGCTGAGACACACAGGCAAAATTACATCCTGCATCTCATGGCCACAGCTGCTTGCTCAAAGCAGTATTTATTAGGCTGCAGCATGTGGCTGGACAGGCTGGGGTAGCCCTGCATTCTCTACTGCCACTGTGCAGAGATAAGGGGGGGAGCGAACTGCGTTTGCTTATCGCTCACCTTCCTCCTCCTCCTCGAGGGTTGAAAGCCACCATGTGTGAGTGAGGAGAGCCAGGACCCCATCAGCCACCCCCCCGTCCCCCCGCCAGCCGTCACCTGTCTCACCCTGTCCATCTCTCACACACTTATATGGGCACGGCGGGACGGCATCTTGTGACGCCGTGCTGCTAAAAACAGCCCCGGCTCCCTTCAGCCTCTCATTTAAACAATGTCCTCCAGCCAGAGCAACCCAGAGAGACTCTGATCACAGCACAACCTTGGATTTATTTCAAGGGAAATTAACCTGGAGAGCCCTCCGCGAGGCCGCAATCCTGAGCATATGCCCCTGGAAAAGCTAGGGATGAGCACCTCCCTGAACTACAAGTCCTTCTCCAAAGAGCAGCAAACCATGGATAACCTGGAGAAACAGCTGATCTGTCCCATCTGCCTGGAGATGTTCACCAAGCCCGTGGTCATCCTGCCCTGTCAGCACAACCTCTGTCGGAAATGCGCCAGCGACATTTTCCAGGTAGGTTTCTTCCCACAGAGAGCTCTGCTTCCCACTGGCTGAAATGAACAGAAAAGCAGATTTCTAGGTGCTTCAGTGAATTGCTTTTAGCGGTCAGTGAGACTGGGTGGGAAGTGATTTAAAGCAGAAGCTGAGTGTCCCTGGGGGCCAGGGCTGAGCTCACAGCAGGTGGAAGTGTCACCTGTCAGCTGTGGGAACTTGGCCGCCTCTCTGAGCTGAGGAACCAGCCCCTCACTCTGCTGTCATCAGGCGCTCTGCTGGGGGCGGCTTGTTGGACCTGCCCTCTCCTCGGGTGTGCTGGCAAAGGGCTTGCTGCAAGCATGAGTTTGCCCTCGTGCTTTTGAAAGAGTTTTTCATGGTTTTGCATGGACTCATTCACCTCTCCTTGTGCTGCTTGGCAAGAGCAGGCCTCCAACCCCTACCTGCCGACCAGGGGAGGCACAACCGTGGTGTCGGGAGGCCGCTTCCGCTGTCCCTCCTGCAGGCATGAGGTGGTCCTCGACCGGCACGGTGTCTATGGGCTGCAGAGGAACCTGCTGGTGGAGAACATCATCGACATCTACAAGCAGGAGTCCACAAGGTAATGAGTGAATGGGTGCCCTTCAGGGGAGGTTTGCCACAGAAGCAGACATGGTGACCTTTGGTCTTTCCATGGTCTTACCTCTTTAGTTGTGCGTGAGGTTGATTTAGATGTTCTCTCTCTTGGAAAGGTGAAAAGGTATCATGCTGCCATGCGTGCCTGTCTGTTTGCTGTGCGATGAAGTCAGCTCTCACTGAGCACAGAAAACTGTATCCAAATAGATGCTGAATTTCCCTGCTTCCAAGTATAGCAGAGTATTCTGCCGTGCTTATTCACATGAGCAACGCTTACCCGTGCAAGCAAAGCCCCTGAAGTCAGCATGGCGGCTCACATGAATAAGAGAAAAGTAGCTAGGTCACATTATTTATTTTTAAAACAATTCAGATTATTTTTATTTGTCTTTAACCTGTGCGTTCTCATGCTAAAGAGGGGGAAAAAAAATTCAAATCTTGTTAGAAAATCCTGAGGGACAGACAGCGCAAATAAGAAGAAAACTGAATTTCACACAGAAAATACCCTGCATCATAATGTTAAATCAAAACTCAATAAAAAAATCTCTATTCCTGTCAGCTGGGGATGTGAACTCATGAAATCAAGTCTTATTTAGGACTCTGTAAAAGAGGAGTAATAGTCAGAAATAATATGTATCAGTGCTGTGTAGCTGTGCAGAAGAATCAGGACCCCAGGGCAGAGGATTGAGTTAATCCCAAGAAGTAAGATTACTCCTGAATGTTAATTGCCTGCACTGGCAATAGGAAAATGTTGCATTCTTGTCTGTCTTGCCCTGGGATGGGTTGGATGCATGGTACAAACTCGGGGAAGCTAAGCCTGGTCCCAGGCTGCCAGGCAAGCAGCTCTCACCCAGGGAAGCCACCTGTTGTCACAAGCATGCAGCCATAGGGTCAGTTGTGTATGGCAAGGTGTTTTGTACACCTGAAGGAAGGTGCAACCCTGGCAGTTCTCCCTAACCATCTTCCCATCCCACCCCAACAAGGACCTGTGTTTTGCATGGAAAACAAGGTGGTACCACTGGAGCAGCTGAACACAACCATCAGAGCTCAGTGTCTCCAGCAGAGGAGGACAGGCACCAGCAGAGAGGATGTTTCAGGGCCTGGTGGTGGCTTTGGGTATTCTCAACTGTTTGTCTACCTTTGGGAATTGATCTAGCTGAGCATAGGTTGGAGCTGCAAAACATCAGAGAGCATGAAGCTGGCTTAAAACTGTCCTTTCTGCTGCCCTTCACGCTTAGTGCCAAGGGAAGGTCAGCCACCCTTGTGTGTGTCATTGATATCCAAATATTATTTTGGTCAGAAAAATCTTGGAGTAAATAAATCGGCAAAGCTATGGTGGTGGACTTCGCTTTTACCAAATAAGCAGGACATGTGGCCTCAAGTCTTTCTTGGCTTTGTTTCTTTTTCAGCTCACAGTTGTGTTTAACTTAAAAAAATAAAGAAATGGAGCTCCTTTTCCCGAGTAGTTCACGGGCAATTGGAACAAAATTCAGTTAAACAGAAATGTAAGAGATTTAGTAGATTTTTTTTTTTAATTCCACAAAAGTAAAACACATGGCAAATAAAAGGGGAAAATAGAAACAAATACAAATATGAATATATATTTATTTAGATATTTGTCCAAAAGATTCATTTATTTAGTCTGCTAAGGTGTTTATTTAACCTTCATGCATGTCCTTAGAATGAAAGTTATCATCAGGGTTACGTAGCAGTGGCAATGCATAGTAGCATTATCTCAACTATTTGGCACTTCGTAGGCCTCAGCTGCTTATCTCCCTCTGCCTAGCACTCCTCAGGCTCCCATGAGAGTGTGAGCAATATCTACCATGACTTTACCCTGTGCTGTCCCACTGAAACCAAAAAGTCAAGGAAATTCAAGTCTTCTCCTCTTGTACCAGTCTTTTCCAGACTGAGGGTTGGGGTCAGATGTGACCTTTGCCTCCTTGTTTCTTTCCAAAACAGCCCTTCAAACTGGCCAGCACCTGTGATTTCCAGACAGGAGCCTCTTCCCCTCAAGTCCTCCTGTGGGTAAAATTCACCATAACTGCGTGTGCCAGAATGACACCAGCTCCCAGCTGCATTTCATATGAACTAAGAAGAGTGGGGGGAATTCAGCTAGAGAGCAAACTTTGTCTCCTACTTTGGCAAAAATAATTTATTTCAAAAACATTTTTTTATATTTGAGTTTCTATTTGAATTAAGGAAAGTGGATTTTTTAAAATAAAAGCTGGGACAGCAGCTGGGCTATGGGATTGGGAGGGTCTGCCCAAGCCCTCACATGCAGACCCTCCTATTACTAAAAATCACATCATATTGTCTTTTATCCCATTGCTCATCAAATTCCAGCTGATGGCAGCGTAGCCTGTTGCCCAATTTAGAATCTATTAGCAACACAAGGAAAGAAATCTTCAAGCAGGACGTGGCTCCTACAAAGCTTTAAAGGATGGCAAAGGACTGAACCCAGTGGAAACAGAGTTGGCTAAATATTAAGCCAATCTTTGAAAGTCTGTAGGCAACTGATTACCTGAGCTATCTGCAGAACAACGGGGTGCCTGCTGCCACCACGAAAGGGCAGCAACAGGAGGCTGTGACTTCTCACAAGCTCTGGCAGCCTCTAACAATTGGCTGGCTATTCCTGATCAAAAGGTGCTTTGGGCTTTGTTACCAGCTGATTCCTGATCAGGGAGGGTTAAGTGCTCTTTCTGCCTTGCACCTAGAAGGGAGAGCCCTAGGTACAGGCTGTCCCTGCAGCCCTGAACACAGATGGAGCAGTGTGTGCAGCAGCATGCACAGCAGGGAACAGGTGTTGTGCTGAGAGCAGCATGCATGGCCTCTGCTATGGTGGTGATGTGCTGCAGGATGAGGTAGCCAGCACTGCCAGGAGCAGCTGTCCATGACACTTCAGAAGCCTTTGCCAGAGCTCCCAAGGAAGGATATGGCTCTTCAGGATGGGCTGCAGGGATGCCTGGGGATCTCAGATAGGCTGGGCCAGGGAGATGGGCTCCCTGCCTGCAGGTTGCCAGGCAAGGCAGCTGCAGGAGGAGCTCCACAGACTGTGCAGCAAAAGAGATGAGGAGAGAGATCACCTGGATCTTCTCCGGCTCCCCATGGAGACAAAGCTCCAAGCACACCTGCACCAATGGTTTTCTTGGGCCAGTTGTTCACAATAGTACTAGTGTATTGGAGCTGCAGGAATCCCTATAGTCTTCTCATTTTTCAAGCCCCATTTCTACCCTCAATACTGATGGGCTTTTCACTGCTTTTGGGAGAGTCCATCATTGTGGTTGATTTGCAAGGACCACCTCCTCCAGGAACTCAACCAATGGTGACAGGATACCTGCAATGATTAACAGGGAGATGCTGATAAAATAAAACATTAGAAAAGAAGCAAAAATAAATTGGACAGGTGTCTCAGGAATATTTTGAGACACTGTCCAAGCATGTGCAGATGGAGTTAGGAGAGCCAAAGCCCACCTGGACCTGAATCTGGTGAAGGACATAAAGACTACTAAGAGCTTCTAAAGGTAAATTAGCAGAAAAAGGAAGATTAAGGAAAGTGTGGGTCCACTACTAAGTGGAGCAGGGGCTCCTCTGACAAAGGACGTAGTAAAGGCCAAGGTACTCAATGCCTTCTTCACCTTGATCTTTACTGGTAAGGTCTGTCTTCAGGAATTCCAGGCCCATGGGACCAGCAGGAAAATCTAGAGCAAGGAATATGTACCCTCAGTGGAGGGGGATCAAGTTATGGAATATTAAAAAAAAACAGGCATTCTGATGGAAGGCAGCTATGCATGGTGAGGGAGCTGGGTGATGTTATTACAAGGCCACTCTCTATAATCTTTGAAAGGTCATGGTAATCAGGATAGGTTCCTGAGGACTGGACTGGGAGAAAGCAAATGTTACTCCAGTCTTCAAGAAGTGCAAGGAGGAGAATTCAGGGAACTACAGGCTGGTCATCCTTACACTGATCCCTGGAAAGATGTTTGAGCAAACCCTCCTGGAAACCATTTTCACACATATAAAAGACAAGAAGGTGGTTAGAAATAGTCGTCATGGATTTATGAAGGGGAAATCAGCCTGAGCAACCTGACAGCCTTTTATAGTGAGATGACTAACTCAGTGAATGAGAGGAGAGCAGTGGATATTGTTTATCTAGACTTTTGACACTCTCCTGTAACATCTTTATTGACAAACTGATGAAATAAGGTCTAGAATAGACAGCTGATGGTGAAGTGAACTTAAAACTGGCTGAACTGCCAGACTCAAAGCGTCACAGTGAGCAGCATGGAGTCAGGTGGAGACCAGTCATTAGTGGTGTATGCCTGAGATTGATGCTGGGGCCAATACAGTTTAGTATCTTCACTAGTAACCTGGCTGTGCCTCATACAGCCATGCAGATTCTCTCCATCAGGTACAGGCAGCAGGTGATGTGATGGTACAGGAAGGGCTACAGCTATCTTAGGGTCCTCAGTAAAACATTATCAAACTTGGATTCAGGATTTCAGTAGAGACCTTTTTGGATTTGTTAAAATCCTAAGGAAAACACGCCTTCTAACTAAACAGCAGTTTTCCTAAGGTCTTAATGTCCTTAATTAAAGTGTACTTGTTTATGTGCCCAGCCACTTTGCATTTCCTCACCAAATCACAGAATCACAGAATGGCTGAGATTGGACAGGACCACTGGAGGTCATCTGGTCCAACCCTGTTTAAGCAGGGCCACCCACAGCCAGTTGCCCAGAACTGTGTCCAGATGGCTTTTGAGTATCTCCAAGGAAGGAGACTCCACAACCACTCTGAGTAACCTGTGCCAGTGTTTGGTCACCCTCACAGTGAAAGAGTGTTTCTTGATGCTCAGAGGAAACCTCCTGTGTTTCCGTGTGTGCCCACTGCCTCTGGTCCTGGGCACCGCTGAAAAGAGCCTGACTCCGTCCTCATTACACTTCTGTTCAGGTATTTAGATAACTGAAGGTATTTGTAAGTTCAAGGTCATTGCTAAGATCTCCCTGAAACCTCTCTTATCCAGGCTGAAAGTCCCAGCTCGCTCAACGTTTTCTCACAGGAGAGCTGCACTAGACCCTTAATCATCTTCAGGGCCCTTTGCTGGGCTCTCTGCAATATGTTCATGTCTCTCATGTACTGGGGAGCCCAGAACTGGACCCAGCATTCCAGGTGGCCTTAATAGTGCTGAGAATCCTCTTCTCCATAGAACATGCACAACACTCCACACATTAAGGTCCAAACCCAATTTTAATGGAGAGAATAAGCCTGTAGCAGTCAAACATAGGCTTAGCATCTCAAAGAGCAGAGTCAGAGTACAAGACCACAAAGCTATTAAGCCATTTCAGCAACCTGCCACCTCTTTGGTCGCAAGCACATCTGTGACGAATCTTTTCTTCTACTAAAGCTGTGCTGCCATTTTCCTATCAGCTACTCTTAAGTCTCCTGTTTCAGGAGCAGCCACTATTTTAAACTTAAAGGTTGTGGTTTGGCCTTTGCTGTGCCAACACAGACCTAGAAGATCCCCTCTGAAGTCAGGGAATGTTGTGCTAAAAATCTCCCCTCTTGCACAGCCTAGGAAGGAGACTGTAGATCATCTGTTTACTTGTAGTCTTCTGTCACTGTCTTCAGGGCCCCACTAGTTCAGGGAGTTCTGCCAGGTTTCTTCCAGCTCTTTGCGGCACCTTTGAAGGTTGGCTACTTCTGACTGAACTTGCTTGACACCATTGCCTTTTTGCCCTCTGCAATGTGTCTTTCATGCTAGTGGCACCATTCCAGTGTCAAATAACATTCAAGTAGTTTCTGGTTTTGTAAATAGTTGCAGGAAGAACAGCTATTTCAGTCTTAATCACTTTTGGAAGTTCATTGTCTGTTATTGCCCTCACATGTGGGCCCTCCCACTGATTCACTATAACATGAATATATTAGGGGTTGTTTGCAGTCATCTGCAAACAATGTAAACCATTTTTTATAGTGGAGACTCACCTCTTTTGACTAACATTGAAATTATGCTGGATTTGAAACTCTGAGTGCCTTCTGTAAATATATGCTGGAAATCTGACCCCAAAAAATAGAGGCTTCCTTCAGAAATGTCCTTTTTATTCTTGTATATCTTGTAATAGTGCAGAATACAGATTTTCCTTATGAATCCTTTAAATTCCAGTGCCCTCTTGTAATTAAAAAATATGAATGCATGAGACATCTTTGTTGCTTGATGTTTTTTTAAACACATCTGATTGATCACATTCCATTCCCTTCAGAAGAGAAAACCTGTACTTTGTCATTAAAAAATAAATTCCATGTCCACACTACCAAACTGTATGGAAAAACTCTACTGTAATATAATCTAAAATAATGATTTTTCTATAAATTTTTGAACTTGAATAGAATGACTGGTTGTGTCCTTGCTACAAGGCTCTCTAGAATGGCTTTAAAAAAATGTTTCCATGTGATTCCATTATATTCTATAGTTTTGGAAAATATTTTCTATCTAATGATGAAAAGATATATTTCTATGACGCCATTGCTCAATCACGTGCTTGCCACAGACATGCTCAGGGTGCTAAGCCTGAAGCGTGGGCTCAGAAAAACATCAGCCTGCCTACACGGACTGGACCAGAGCTTTCACTTACACTGGGAACGTCAGTTAAGTGGCTCGTTTAAAGGAAGCTGCAACTAAATTAGTTCCTAAAATTGCAGGGATTGACTTGTGTGTATATGGCTAAGTCATTTTGGTGAAGAGAAGTTCAGGACTGAGCTATCTCTTGTGTACCCCATGCCCCTGGTGACCGGTACAATCAAGCTATCTACAGTTAAAAACTGTGACATTGTACGAGCCAGACATGTGCCACCTGGCTAAAATTAATTTGTGTGAGACCTTATTTTGGTTGCTGTCCTAACAAAAAGGCCATAAGGACCCAGTCCTGTTTGATATTGACAGTCCTGACGTGGGCCTCACAAAGCTCATCAGCAGAGATAGAGTTAAGGGTATAAATATCCATCAATACCTACAACTCTTGCTTCAAATTAGTCCCCTGCATAAGAGTTTTGCTGCATTAAGTCCTAGTGCCCAATGTTTTGCATGATGAACCCAAAAGAAATTACATATGTTTCATAGTTCAGACAGATGTTAGATAATATGCTAATTAAAGTACACGAGTAGTCTGAGATCAGTCTTAGTGAGGTTATTTACATTTTTAAATATGAGCGAGGGCTCAGTTACACTCCCAGCTGGAATGCCCATATGAAGTCATGTTGCTATATTGTCATCACACCCTGTTGTGTCAGGACATTAAGCTGTACTGCTGTCTGTTTAAGCATCCCCTGCAGCAGGTTTAAGTCTATGCTGAGTATTCAGGTCAGCCTTGGACACTGCTGTATGAATGTACTGTATTTCATGCCAATACCCTAAGTGTTGTCATTAGCAACTCATGAGCACCAAGTTTGTTTTAATCTTGTTTTCTTTTGCAGACCCGAAAGAAAGTGTGACCAGCCAATGTGCGAAGAGCATGAAGATGAGAGAATTAATATCTATTGTTTGAACTGTGAAATGCCCACCTGCTCCTTGTGCAAAGTCTTTGGTGCCCACAAAGACTGTCAAGTTGCTCCTCTCACAAATGTTTACCAGCAACAGAAGGTAAATATCTTTTTGTCCTCCCAGCAACTGACAGGACCATCGACAGTAAAATGTTCCCATGAGCCTCCTGCAAGTTTCCAGAGGGGCCTTGGGGTGTCTTTGCCATTCCTGTGTGTGAGTGAAAGGCTCATATGAATCTGTAGGAACTGTTTAGAAATACAGGAAAATAAATTTATGAGAGATCACAGAGAAAGATATTACAGTGTCCCAATTTTTGTTAGTATAGTGAGTAAACATTTTAGATAGCGATTTGATGTAAAGATGAGGATCTCTCAAGGTTCCTAATCTCTTTTTTTTTCAGTGCTTTTAGATCAGAAAAACAAGTGGTATTTCCAACACATGAACTGGAAAAAGAACAAAACATTACAAATCAAATAGTTATCTACCAGACACTTTTGCCTTTAAGCATCCCATTTTTAAGAAAAGTTAAGTGAAAAATCTGCTCCTGCAAGTGAATGCAGGAATATTCAATAGTTGGCAGCACAGGATGTACCTAACATCCTCTGCCCTTGCTGTCACCAGTAAAAGACTTATTTTTAATACAGTATTAATTTAAAATCTGACTCACTGAGTTATCCTCCTGAGATAAACAGCTCATTTTTCTGGAGGGCCCCAGTGGGGCAAGCAATCAGACAGGCCATGTTTGCAATCCCAGCCTCCAACTTTGTCACACAGATGCTTGTGTGTGGGAACTACAAATGAGAAGTCGCTTTAGGAAAGTATTTACAAACATCCTTTTCAATCAAAAAAGGAAGGAGAAGGGGGAGAAGTTTCTTGGACCAAACCCATGCCCCAAATCACTCTCTTTGCATGGAAATTTGCAAGCAGTGGTTTCCTTCCCAGAGTGCCTGTCGAAAGGGGCTGTCATGCCCAAGACTGGAGGTGTAAGCCAGAGGCTGCAGGATACATGCTTCAAAGGATCCTTTACAAAGCTGTGGAGGCCACAGACACAGTTACCTCTGTCACTACAGCAGTGTGCCAAGGGCTGCTCACCCTCCCCTGCACCCTCACCAAGTTCCCTAGGGACTACCTTCTCTGTCTCTCTTTTAAGGACACCTCATAGCCATCCCCATCCCCAAAACTCAGGCTATTTCCTCCTTCCACACCTTTCCCTTGTGCCAGCATGTCAGCCTCCACCTTCTCCTTCTCCTTTTCTCCCTTCCCCTCTCACCACAGCCCCAGCCCCACTGCCCTCATACCAGGGGCTCTGTAGCATCCTGGTCCCTCCAGGTCCATGGGCCACCTCTTGACCTCTCCAGGGCCAGGAGCTCCAGTCCTCAGGGAAACACCACAGTGTTGTGGCTAGACCCAGACACTAAAAAAACAGACCCTCAAGAGACAAAGTCTTTTCTCTCAACAAACCCAAAGGGGATATTTTGAGCTGTTGAAATATAGCACTTCAGACAAAAGCACCTAGAAGAGCCTCCTTTCCAAACCACAATTTCTTCTCCATGAAAACTTTCAAAATTTCAATGTTTTCATAGTGTTTTGGGAGAGGAAGCAAATGTCAAAGTACTAGTGGGTAACTTGTGGGCAGGTAAAGCTCCAATTTTCCTTAGTTCTGGTGGAAAGAAGAGCTAGTATCCTGGTATGGTTCATTCATCTCCTGCTTCCCACTGGATGTGACACCCTGAAGTGGGGCAGTGTCTAACACCCTCCTGCTTGCTCTCCCCTTATTGTCTAGTCTGAGCTGAGCGATGGCATTGCAGTCCTGGTGGGGAGCAATGACAGAGTGCAAGGGATAGTCACACAGCTGGAGGAGACCTGCAAGACAGTTGAGGTAGGTACCAACTTTTTAAATGCAGTTACTTCAGTGTGAAGGCACATCTTCTAAACTGCTGGTAATGATCATTCTTTAACAGACCTCACTTTACCCAAATGCATTCCCACATCATTTTGCTAAACCATTACCCGTGGCTTTGTACATTACTGCCTCAACCAAAGAATATGCCCTGCTTGGCACCCTGCCTCTGACATTGGCCATGTGGTTGAGTACAAAGAGTAAGGATAATCCATATGAGCGTGTCTTGCTCAGCATTCTTAATGTCATGCGATATCACTGAAACTAAAAGCAGATCCAACAAAATGCCATCAACTCCCAGCTCATGTAAGAGCTAAGATCAGATTCTAGAGCTGTAAAAGACTGGTATCAGCCTAAAACCTGTGAAGAGAGCCTTAGTCTCAGCCACAGAATAGCCACAGTGTGGCTCCCAAATATGTCAGTGAGCTCTGTATTTGGTTACTTAGCCTTCTGCACAGAAGTAGTTTTTTAATATACTTATGTTGTCCTTTAAGGAGTCTTGTTTTGTTGCTTCTGGGAGGGAAGAGTTTGGGTTCTTACTGGATTTTCTGGTAAACGTCTTACCCTGACAGAGCTGGAATTAATTTTGTGTCATTCAATAGCAAAAGTGGCTCTCATTTCCTCCAAGAGGTTTGCACTAGCAAAGCAAATATAAATATCAGCTCTGACCAATCTAAGCATCACAGAACAACAGGCTGAAAGGAGCTCATATGAATTGATTTTATGATCAGAGTTTGATGAAGCATCTAGTGAAGGAGTCACATCCCTCTCAGCCCAATTAGAATTATATTGACCCTTCAGAGCTAGAGCAGAGAAGAGAAATGGCAGAGAAAAAGAAATTAATCCAAGATGTATAGATTCTAATTGGTAAGAAAGATTGATTCCACAATCTATGTACACAATTGCCCAAGGCTCCTATTTCCTCAGAGCAAGGAAGAACAGAAAATGTCCAAGTTTGGTTCAAAGAACATAAAACCATTAGCCCAAGTAAATGAGAGAGCACATTAGCAGCAGTCAGAACTTTGTAGTCAGGAAGCCTTCATGTTGCAAGGATGAAATTAGCTGCTATCAGAACTTTGGAGACAGAAACAAGCCTTTCAAGTAGGTTAACTGCAGAAATTTGAATGATATAAAAGCAAAAGCTTATATTCATTTAAGTTGAACTAGCTGAACCAGAAACAAAACTTCAAACATGTAGTCTGAAGTATGGAGAAAACACTGTGCTAAAAATACCTTAATAAATACAACAGTTTCTGAAACTAGCTTCCTCAGAGTCATCCACTCAGTTTAAAGTCTAACCTTTAAACTCAAAGCCCAAAGAAAGTGCAGCCATTTCACCTTCAGATGTTTTAACAGGTTTTTCACCTTTAAAGTCAAAGTCGCAGAAAATAGATCTTAGAGCTTACCTTGGCACCTCTGTATTACATTTCAAGCAAGTCACATTTCCTACCTTACTAGAGCTTTGTCTGAATTGACATCACTTTGTTCTTGAAGAAGAAAAGCTACAGCTGGAGCTGAGAAATGTGCACACATGGAAATAATGCTTATAACCCAGGGTTGCCTCTTCTCTCTGCTTAACACTTTGCAAAGAACAATAAATATCTGCTTTAGCAGAAAACACATGATAATTTTCCTTTTAGCTGGAGTAAGCAGTAGCCTACAGTTTTATATTTAGCTATTGCTCCTAATCCTAGAAAATAGAAAAAACAAGCAAAAAATTAATTAATAGTTATATAGCTTTTAGCTGATTGAAAGGTAGACCATATTCACGTATTATACTGAAAATAAAAAAGGGAATATGAAATGCTAAATACTGGGAAACAATAATAAATAATTAACTACTGTTTAGCCCTGTAAACAATATAAGTCAAATAATGAAGAAAAAATTGCAGTGTTTCTTTCAAATGCTAATGGCGTAGGCCAGTCAATACAGATACTTCAGAACAGGCAGTGCAACTGATGCTCAGTGGCAAGGACTCCTTTCTTTTTGCTGCTGCTGCACTTTAAAAAAAACAAAATAGACTGAGGATTTTTTAGAATGGAAAGTCATGTATTTGTTAACCTTTTTCATTACTCGGAATCTGCCATCAGGCAGAGATTTTGTATGGGAACATTTTATACAGAAAGAGAATATTTCAGAAATATTTCAGCATTTGCAGTTAGGAACCTGTTTTGCACTCTCACTCTTGAGGTTCACAACCCTGCAGTATCTGCTGGCAGGAAATATTATATATTAGAGCTTAGAGAGAGGGAAGAACCTCTCAGGGCACCCTGCTATCACTCTCATACTTGTCCTGTGTGAAAAGGCAAAAGATAGCACAAACCTGTCTTGAAACTGTTGTTTTACAAGTGATATGAATGACATTTCAGAGGTGGTCATTGTAAACTAAACTGAATCGGAGTCAGGAGCAAGCGTAAGTGCAGGAAACACTGGGAGAAAGCTAGGGGAGGAGTGAAAGAGGAGAGGAAGATTATTTGAGGTCTGAGCAATAGAATGACACCCAGGAACCATGACTCACTTGGTTTGAAAACTTCCTTATCCCCACTGTGTAATTCACTAATCAGGAATATCTGGGAAGTGCTAGGACCTCTAGAAGGCTAGGACAAGCCTGCCCCTCCACAAAGAGTTTTAAATTCAGAATGCCTGTTTAGCCTAGTCTTCCTCATTGGGAAGCAGAGACGGATATTTGGATCAATGTAACAAGATCTGTATTCACTCCCCACCCCTCAAAGCAGACAGTGACTTTTGGCTACCATGTCTGTCTTCGAAAGGCTTTCTCCTTTGAACGATACAGAGCAGACTGTCACCACTTGTAGGAAAGAGATCTGGCTGAAAGTCAATAAAAAAGTGGTATTCTCTCTGGCCAAGTGCTGTGAATAATCAGTCTTATCACTTTCAAAAGTACTGTGGGGCTCTTACTAATTCTGTGTTGCCAGGATCTCAGCATTATGCCTCAAGGGACAAAGATGAGAAATTGATTCAGCCTCAGTTCCCAGGAAAGACATTTAAATAATCACCACCATCCGCAACCAGATATAACCACAAGAAGGTTATGCCCATCTGTGTGCCCTGGGGCACACAGATGACTCAAGTACTTCTTTGGTAGACCTTGGACATTATAGATAAGCTATCTCTGATTTCCTCCCCATAAATCTTCCCTTGCAAGTGCAGTGTGTTCTTGTTAGAGAGCACTCAATGAAGCAGTCATCAAACCCATTCTCCTTACTCAGTGGAATATGCCATGTTGTCTGGTTGGAAGGACAATAAAAGTGTCCCCAAAATGATGTGAAAATCGATGCCTGAAGGTAGGGTTGGAACCTGATTCCTCCTTCTTGCCTTTGTGCTTTTTTCACATACCATTTTCTTTGTGGTACCTCTGCCTCATTCAGTGCACAGTAAATGGAATATAATGGACACCTATTGTCAAAATAGAGCCTAAGAGGGCATATGTGAAAATCAAGTCCAGCCAGGATAGTTCCAGCTTCTCTGGTATAAAAAGAAAATTCTCCAGGACTGATTTGAGATGATCACTCCTTTAAAAACCATTCTGCTTGTGCAAATGAACTCAGCTGCTGATATGGTGGGGGTTTTTACCTTTTCTGCAGACTTTGATGTATTGCTGCAGACATCATAAATACCCTTCACATTTTTTTAGTGGATTGACAAGTTATACAATAACCTGTTTCAGTGGCTTGAAACTCAGAGTTTGAGAAGAGTTTTAAAACTTTTGTTTCAATAGCTTGGACTTTGAAAATTATAAAAGTCTCTGGGGTCATTCAGAATCCTTTGCACTGTTCAGAAAGAGGAATTTCTTTGATGAAAATGCTTCCAAGTAACTGTAAAAATAGAAACACTTTTAAGAACATAACATGTTTAACATAAACCAAATGATTCACAGGAATGCTGCAGACGACAGAAAGAGCAGCTGTGTGAAAAATTTGATTATCTCTATTCTATACTGGAAGAAAGAAAAAATGAGATGACACAAATAATCACTAGAACCCAAGAGGAGAAACTGGAACACGTCCGCTCCCTGATGAAGAAGTATGCGGATCATTTGGAAACTGTGTCAAAGCTGGTTGAATCAGGAATCCAGTTCATGGAAGAACCAGAAATGGCCGTGTTTTTGCAGGTACAAAGCCTATAAATAGAGATAGAAAAAGAATGATGGATTCATGGAAATACTATCTAAGCATTTCTCAATTTTAGGCACATTCAAAGTCTGGTCATCTTTGAGTGAACATTTATACAAACTCATTTTTTTAAACACTTGCATCAGCACAGACAAATGACTAGTCTTCTTGTGAATAGTAACCAAACCAAGAATGTGAGTATTTGCTACTTGCACCAAAATATACTGTGTATGAATTTCTGGTCACCTAAGAAGAAACCAGAATTTTAACATTTTCCAACATACCTTTATTGTCCCACCATTATAATATATGTGTATAGGAACTTCTGTGAGTTATAGGTTTCATTTGTATATTGACAGAATTATTAACTTTCCAAGAATTAAATATTTATATTCTAAGCCACATTTTTGTGCCTTTACTTTTTGTTTGTTTGTTTGTTTTCTTACTATAAACTTAGGAAAGCTGATTAGGAAACCATTAGCAGCCTGTCCACTGAATTCATTGGTGTAGAATTTCTGTCTTGCAAGTTTACAATTCCTCTATATTAAAGGCTGGAAGGAAGGCTATTTTCTAAAAAAAAACAAAATCAAAACCAAACAAAACAAAGCAAAACCAGAACCAAACCCAAAACAAACAAAACCAAACACACAAAAAAACCCCAACCCAAACAACAACTTATTTTCATCAAAGAATTGCCTTTGAAGAATACAAAATCCTTTCTTGACAAATAAAATTTTGTGGCTCCAGAAGTATGTCCGTAGTCAAAGATACAGTTACTGTGACTAAAAACAGTAACAGAACACAGAACAGTTGCTTTTCACCACAAATACACAAAAAAAGAGCAAAAATATTTCCATTTCATTTTTGTAGATGTTATATCTATTTTCCATCATATTCAGATTTTAATTAAAAAGTCTTCAATGAACTAGAAGGTTTACTCAGCTGTATACTAATTACCATCCAAATTTGATGTCATTCATATATCTCATGGTCGTCATTTATGAGATCCGTAATAGTGCATTTAGAAGCAGCCAGTGTAAGAATAAGATCTCAATGCATAAAATTTCTGAAAAAAACAGAACCATTTAAGAAGTCAGTTGTTTCCTTTTTGTTTTCACAGAATGCCAAAACATTGCTACAAAAGTAAGTATTTAAACTTGAGACTTTTGATCTTTATAATGAATTACAAATTACAAATTTATCTGCTAATCCAAATGCCAATAACCAATCTCTCTATTTTAGAATTACGGAAGCATCTAAAGGATTTCAAATGGAAAAAATAGAGGATGGGTATGAAAATATGAACCAATTCACAGTAAACCTCAGTAGAGAAGAAAAGATAATACGAGAAATTGATTTTGACAGAGGTATGTTATTTCGCCTAAATTGCTCTCTTAAATTGCAGCTGTGATCATTTACATGATGATACTGAGTAGGAAAACTTAAATCAGATATTTATTGCCATCCCAAAGTGCAACTAGACCATTTTGTATCAATTATAAAAAAAAGCAAAATCCATCACAGTCAAAAAATCACATAACCTGTTGACATCATTATTCTTACCTTTTATGTGGCCTCAACACTTTCCTAAGCCTATGATCTTTACTGACTCCTCATCTCCTCATGTGAAGGGACCACAATATTAAGCTTTTATCTCAGTCTGTAACATCCTTTTTTCCCTAAAAGATGCCATTATTGTATGGCCTATCTGTTCTGGAAAGTCATTAAAGAAAAAGAATGTTTACTACTAAAAGAGGTACTTATGAAAGATGCATTTTAAAACTCTTTTAATCATAATCGAGAAATGTAACAGAAACATAATCAAAATTCAAGATTGCAGAGTTATAGAGGGAAGTAAAAATTGTCATCATCTTTCATGCACTTGACACCTTGTATCATGTCATTTGTCATAACATCATGTGAAAACATGCTTAATATGTCTATACAACAATGCAAGATTGTAATTCTACATTTACCAAAGTAGCCTGAAACCTAGGCTCATCTATGCTTTACCTTACAGAGTAAGCCACAAGAAGTTAATGGAGATAAATATTTCAAATAAGCAGATCTCTCCTATTAAAAGTCAGCAGTAATAGTCATCTGGATACCTCTAGCTTTCTTTCTAGCAGTAGATTCTGCTAGCACATTTACATTTACCTTTATCAGACCAGTTAAGTCTCATGCAGATGCCACCCATCACCTGCTCCTCTGATACAACTTATACTAACTTCAGAGTGCGCGGCTGCTCCCTGCAAGGGACCTTGCATGCCTGCTGTGCAGTCTGTAGATTGGGATCCATAGACTAGCTGTATTCAGCACAGGGGTCCATGTAGTGGGACAGCAGTTGTGGCACCAGTCAGCCACAGAGGAGCAGGTGCCATCCCGCAGGGCCATGAACCTCCAGGGATTTGTCCTGGGAGGGACAATTCCTAGTCACATCCCCGTGCCCAGTTCATCCCTGTGATCAGTCACAGCTGCCACATCCCTGTCACACATATGCATCTGCCAAGATTGTGACCTCGTGCTCTGGGCACACACCCCCATGAAGTCATGGGGAATGTGACACCTACCTCTTGGGGACAAGGCATTAGCAAGAGCTTTGGCAATCCGGAGTTCAGTCCTGCGTTTGAAACTCCTGCTACAGTCAATGAGGTCCTCTGCAGCCAGGGGACGTGGAAGCAGAGATTGAGCACTCTGCTAATAGAAGCGTCTTTGCCTGCAGAAACATCTGTTACGAGGACGTTACGCAATTTGAGATCTACATTCCTTCTACATACTTAGGCAGAAACATAACCTGTGCAAAATGCACAGCCAGTTTGGAGCTTGGGTCAATGTATCCATCTAAGTTTGTTCCCCTGAAGTGCTAGGATGGCTCTGAACAACATCCGACATTTGTGAGGATGAATAGTGTCATTATGCAAAAGAAAATGCCTTGTTAGAGGGCTTCCTCTGGAAATGAGCCGAGCCATGAACGCTGACAACAGGATGTGTCTGATGATGCAAAAGCGATGGTTTGACCAAGTTTGACAGTCTGGTTTTAGGGAGGTTGATATCCCAACCTCCAGACGTGTATTGCAAAGCACTGACCTGGTAAAGATTTATTATGATGGCTTCAATGGTGTTTAAAACAAACATATACCTAAAACTGCAAGAGGGACTTTTTTCCTTGCAGACTGTGCCAGACCAGGTGTCCTCTCTGCAAAAAGTGCAGGGCTCTGCTGCATATCCCTCATGAGGATAGCTGCATTGGCAGGGCTTTCTATCCTCCTTCCCATGGAAAGGGCCAGCTTAAGATTTTAACAAGAGAGAGAGAGAGTATGTGTGCGCATGTGTGTGTGTGTGTGTGTGTGCATGCGTGCGTGCGTGCGTGTGTGTGTGTTTGGTGTCCTCCCTGCTGCGAAATGCCTGCTAGCAGCTCCATGGCAGTACCCAGTCCAGGCTGCTGGGAACAGGCCCCTCACCAATGCCCTCTCCACAGCCCTCTTTCTCTGCCAGGCAGCAGATCATCAATAGCTTTGCCATGCAATTGTAAATGGCTTTTTAATTACATGAGGACTGTAGTCATCTTCACGTGGTGTTCAGTTTTGTCCTTTTACACATGTCCTACTAGGGGAAGAGGGAGAAGAGGAAGAGGAGGAGACTGTGGATGGTGAAAATTTGGATGAAGTCCACACAGAGTCATCAGGAGAGGAGGAGGAGGAAGAGGTAGAGGAGGAAGGGACTGAGATAGCATCACAGCCACCTCAGCAGGACCCTGAACCACAGAGTGCAGTGGGAGAGCCCACAGCTGAACCTACTCTGGTGCCACTGCCCGCCGCCCCAACTAGTCAGGTAAGTGCCCTTGCTGCCTCACTGCCCTGCCAGCTATGCTGAGTGCACCCTGGCAGACCAAGAAAATGCTCCCCTGTGGCCTATAGGCACCATACATCAGGAGCATGGCTAAGGGAGTCAATGCACTGGAGAGCAAAATTGTTTATTGCCCTTGTACACAGCTATGCAACTGTACCACACCCTTTCAACCTGCATATATATCGCTTGATAGACAAAAGATTATGCTGCTAGATAAACTGAGATATATATGGGATACATAAGATATAAAGAAAAGAGATTCAGTTTGGGAGTTAAGCACATTACAATGGATGTTCTGATTGCCATGATTTAACTCAGACTAACTATTATAAATGAAATGGTTGTTAAAATATTTATACTAAGAGAATTTGGCATTTCCTCTGGATTTAATGAGCTTTCCACCACCAATTTTTAAATCATATTTCTAATCAGTTTTCTTTGAATGGTGTTTGCTGTCTTCTGCTCTGGTCATCCTAGGGGTATCATCTAGGTGTATGCAGGGGTAACATACACCAAACAGGAGAGGAAACTACCTTTACAACTTGGCAGCAAACAAATTCAGGGTGTGAATAATTTAGGACAGCAATTTTTCTTAAGGAATGCAATTAGAGTGAGACTATAATTGCCACATATTCTAAAAGACCTACATAAAAAAAATACACTTCATGTGCTTTAGTTGCCCTTACATACAATTAACTTAGCAAACTCTCCTGTTATGCAATTTACCCAGTGAAGTTACTGAGTGGGTAAAGGCTGCTGTGAAGATATTTGAGGAGGCGACTGTGAACACAAGAGAGCACATAAAGAATCTTTGATTATAGCAAGCTCCCCACAGGAAACAAGGGAAAATAAATACTATAGATTAATTTTTGCTTTGATTTGAGAAATACATGTGTTTGCACCAGTTGTGTGAAGATGCTCTTAAATCAGGTGTTATTGATTTAACCAAAGTTTGTCTTTTGAGGATTTGCACTGACTTAACTAAACTTATGTCATCTAACTGATGCAGGTTTTTATGCAAAGAACTAGACATAAGCAATTCTGCCCACTAACATGAAGTCTCTCACTTCTAAGGCTGAAATGGGAAAGGTACAGCATGCAGCTGTAGCAATTGTAAAATACCATTAGGAGATGGTTAGACCTGGAGTCAGACATGGCATGTGGGTGTGGCAATATGTGAGATACCTGTATTTCAGGTTTTGACTTCTGGTGTAAGAAAGGCAAAGCAGAAATGCTGTGGTGATAGCAGGTACCGTGTGGGTGAGCCCCAGGAGCTTGGTGCAGGTAGAGAGCTGCAGTTCATCCAGCTGCTCTTCTTCCTGGCAGAGCAACTATGATTGACTTATAGCATTGACAGCAAGGCTAGTGGGCAAATGTTTCTCTCCAGTGTCTTTGTATTCCCCTTATTCTGACTGCTAGGATCAACAAACTCATTGTGAAATGTGTTATTCTTAACCCAAAACCCAACAAGCCACTTGAAGGTACCTATACCTGTCATTTATGGCTGGTACTGGTTCATGAGGCTCTTATGTAGAATTTCTTACATTTTTAGGATTGAATTGGGTGTTTATCTGAATTAAGAAACCACTTGCTCACTCCTTTCTCAGTCAGCTTCCCCTTCCTAGATAATTCTATCTTTCTGTTCTGTTCTTTGGGTAACTTATTTTCTTTCCCATATCTGTATTGTTCAAATTATAGTTGCTTTTGCTTTGCATTTTGATTGTAACTCTTTTGGACCATGTACCAGGACAAATCTATTCCTTGCAGTGAGATATAACAAACATGATATGCAGACCAGCGTGGCTACATCAGGAAGGTAACGTGGTGCACTCTGCTTGTTCTTTTCTTTATCTGTCCTGATTAAGGATGATGTTGTGATACCAAGTGGTTCTCAACAGACCCCAGAGCCTGACACTCAAGTGCCAGCCACAGCAGAAACCATCGATCCCTTGTTTTACCCTAGCTGGTATAAGGCTCAGTCGCGGCAATCAAGCAGTCCAAGCTCAACCCTAGTGAGTGGGTTGGGGAAAGTAGGGCCTCCTGTTTCTCTGGAAACAAGTGCAAAGAAGGCAGAAGCCCCGACAGCGGCAGCGATTGAGGAGAGTGCACCGGGGAGTGGTAAGGAAAATAATGCCACTGCAGCGATGTCCAAGGTCAGTGCTACCAAAGTCACCCCAGAGGGCTGTGACGTGCAGCAAGGCGGGAACAGCAATTGTTAAGCAAAAAGTGACTTACTTTTCCTCTGCATGCTAAAGAATTATTTCAGAAATATGGAAACAGCATAAATAGTCATTTCAGCAAATGCACTGGATTTACCGATGGTTTCAATATGTGACAGGCTGACTTTTCAGCTTCAGAGGAGCATGCCAATGGTTGCTTGTGCTTAATTTCCAGTGCACCTCACTTGTGTGAGCTGTTATCCGAGTTGCTCATGCACATGCTCAGGAGCTGTTGGAGAGGCTGGCGATGCCTCTGTGTGATCAGATATTTGCATGCATTAGCAGCAGAGAAATCCTGTGCATGAGATTATTCTCATCACCTGTTGAAAGCCTGTGTTCATCATATGCCATCCTACCACCACTGGTAGAGCAGTTATGGCTTGGCTTTGCCTTCCGCAGCTCTGTGGCTGCACCTAGAACATGCAGCTTCCCCATGTGAACACAAAGCTGTGCTAATACCCGGAGCCTTCTTGTGTGTTTGATCGCCTCTCAATAGCAGTGTGATTTCCTGTGTTCAGATCTGTTGAAGAGGGTTTCCTCCAAGGATTACTGGGGCTTGATTAAAGGAGAGTATGAAGATATATTCCAGTTCTTTGTTAGACTACAAGCAGCATGATGGGATAATAGAAACTGACGTGTTGGTTATGGGAGGGTGTTTCTCTTAAAATGATAATGTTAGAGTTGTGATAACCTGAATTTGAATATTCCTTCTTCTGCGTATGTGTACAAGCTTCACATGGGTCAAAGATCCAAGGAACAGAGCCAAGGGAGCTGTGTGTGAAGTGTTTGCACACTACACCTGCTCCTGCTCTGGTGCCCAGCTACCAGCCCATGAGCAACACTCTAAATTAGACCATCCTGATTTACAGGCTTAAATCACATGTTTTAACAAAGAAATTACCTGTATATATGCAACGAGAGGAGATTATGTGTGTGTGTGAGAAAGCACAAGTGAGTAGTAAGTATTTCATGCTGTTTCCTTTAAAGTTGGAGTTGACCATTCAGCATACATAAGCAGCCCTACCATGATAAACCATCATGTGGCAGGCAAAAGGTTAGAAGAATAAGTTCATATAGATATGATGAAAGGGCCACTTATCTTTTAGCTGGAGGCTTACATTCGACTGTAAAATTTCAGCAGCTATTTTTCAAGTCAGGGTTTGATTTGAGAATATTTGAGTGGAATAAAAAAAAAAAGAAGAGGGTATTATAAAATTACTAAATCTGATATGACCGTGTCTTCTTAAGTATATTCCAAACAAGCTGGTGAAAGTAGGTAAATTCACAGTGAAATTAATTGCTGCTGTTTCTTCATATCAGTTCCACTAATGACTGGGCAGCCAAACCTCACCATAGGCAGGTAAAATCCTTACTGGGAAAATTCCCTGACTGTGGTCTGTTTCCCTGGGTCCTAATTTACCAGCAGCAAATAAAGGAGCAAAATTAAGGTTTGATATGGCCAAATGTCTGAAAAAAAACAGTGGTAGTGGGTTTCAGTCACACAGAAGCAGAAGCTGTCTTCATCATTGGGTACAAGGAAAAACAAGCAAGTGGGAAAGAAGTCAATTCCCTTTGGCATGTGAATTTGAGGATGCTGGGTTTCAATATATTTCTGGATCATGAGTGACAATGATGTTTTGGGAGGAAGAGGATGTTGAGAAGAGTGGCACATGGTTCTGGGGACAGGGGGAAGAAGGAGAAGGGGACACAGCTGAAGATGGGGTTGCCCCTGGGCTGGATGAAGAGGAAGGGATAGGACAGCTTGGGAAGCAGAAAGGTGCTAAGTGTGTGAACAGAAAAAACAGAGTGACTAGCTAGGAAGGCGGATGCTGCAAGATGATGCCATGGTCAGATTTGCAGATCTGTGCTGAAATATGTCTATGTCATGAGCAAAACTGCCTCTGTTGTGTGGCAGTGATCATTTTTAAGTATGTGAACTTCAACTTGGTTTTCTTCCTGCATGTGATGTTTACACAACCCACTCTGAAATGTCATATTTGGGGGGTTTTTTAAAACCCTGGCTGATGTTCTTCACACCGCTGTTTTTACTCCCTTCCTCCAATTAAAGGATATCATGAAAAAGTGCTGTGGAAACAGAGCTTTTTCACTGAACATAGTGATAATGACTAGTTTGTGTCATGACAACACTGGTGAAGCACTCTTCTTATTTTCTCACAGGAGTTAGCATTCTGCATATCACTTTTGGCATTTCTTATCATACTACATCATCTTTGGAATCTGATTCAATACATGATTTGTACTTTCATGGGTAGGAAATATTTCATTTTACCATTAACTAACAGTTCAAATAGTGTCTCTGGTGATGTTTCTACATGGTTTTAAAGGATTTTTTCCCTTCTTCCCATCCAAAAACATCATGCTAGTTCACAGTACAGCCTGCCTAAAACATTTCTTCCTTGCACCTTCAGAACAGCACCCTTCAGCTTACTCCTGCATGGTTAAACATTGCATCTCCCTGGTTCAAAATGAAAAGAGATATTTACTCCCTCAGATATATGGGCTTATGTTTCAGTTGCTGTTCAGATGACCAGCAGGATGGAGACCCTGTGGGTTGATAGGAGATGTGAAGAGCCCTGAGCTTGTCCAGTCCAAGAAATGGGGGAGGAAGATCTGGAGAGAAACGGTTGTCATCAAAGGGGTAAACATCAGGAAGAAAAATCCACTAAATAATCCTGCTGCCGTGATTCCCACTGCAAGCAAAGCACCAGTGATCACTCAGTGCAATGGCTTGACCCCTGATCCCTGGAGCAGGGCTTGAGCCATGCCCCCAAGGCATCACCACCATGGAGAGAGTCCCCTCACACCTCAGCACACAAAGCGCACCTCACATGTTAGGGACTTCTCTTTAGGCCCTTTTTCCACCCAAACACATCCAAAGACATCTCTCCCACATTCCCAGTGAGCATGGAGTACCAAACATGGACCTTAAACGCATCCCCATGTAGCTGTGGGGGGGTCCCAACCCTTTAGACACCCAAGGCTTTGTGTGTGCTTTTAAATATCCATGCTTAAAAAATGTTTTTCTGTAGGCAAAGTCTTTTTTTCCTTAGGCCACACTAATTAAGAGCCGAAATATCTACAAGATCAAGAACTAAGAACTTCACTACCCAGTGAAGTTGTCCCAAATGCAAATAGTGTACAATAAACCTGAACTAGTCCATAACATCTCTTCTGGAGTAGCTCATTTTTGGTAGACACTGTCCATTATTTAGTTCTTTCAGGTCCAAATTCATATCCCTCTTAGGAAAGACATATGGGAATATTCAATTTCCAAAGTGATATGGCTGAACTGCAGAGAATTCTGTGTTACCACTGGGGCTTTTAATCTTATTTACTGAAGAGCGAAGAATTCTGACAGAAAACAACCATACTTACCTTTGGGTATTTGCTGTAATGACAGAAGAATTCAAATTTGGTCTATTCTTCAACACAAAAATGGTTTTTTTCCCTGCTCACTTTCTGTACTGCTCTCTAAGCACTGTATGACATGATACAATACATCTATGAAAAATGATAAATTATTATTCATCTTTTATGTACAAAAATTCCAGCACTATGACTAAAGTATATCTCTGCATAGAAAAAAAAAGGGAAAGGGGAGAAGCTATCGCCTACACATTAGCTGCAAAAAGATGCACTGTCTGGTGGTAATTTGAATTTGAAAAGCATCAGACACTGTGAATCTCAACTAGATTTATGGATTGTAGTTTAATTTTCATTTATTTGTGTTTGTTTTTGAAAATCCTTATTATTATTACAAGAGGACATAAAGCTTGTTTGTACTCCTGGGAAATCAGGCATGCGAATAGCATTATGCTCTTTTTTCCATCTCTTTCTTTTTTAATTAAAAATATCTTTTGAAATTAAAAATAGACAAATGCAGAAAGCTCTTATGTCTACCATTTGAGACCTCTTTCTATGTGGTCTCCAGTGACAGCTTTATGATTTATTTAATCATGCAATAAGAAAGGAGGTGAAGGAGAAAGGCATTTTGGTCTCAGGCTATTTCCACTAAAATGGTTTTCTTCTCCATGAGTAGTGACTTGGCTATTTAGACAGTTTATGTGTCTTTATTGTTCATGTGAGATATCAAGTCACTGCCTTTTTTTAATTTTGTGTGATAAGCCCCTGAAAACCAAATCACAAAATTACTTGAAATAACTGTAATAATAATCTGTAATAATAATATGACTGCATGACTGTCATCATAAAAGCAGCATATAATTTATTTTCAGACTATTTTAATAGAATGCATTGATAGGGCTTTCCTTGTTTTTCAACAGCAAAAACAGGTCAGTTCCACCTATTAATCCCTTTATTGAAGGGCAGCTTCACTCTAAGAAATTGCATTGATGCATCAAGAAATTTCCTCCAGAGTGCAGGAGGGTGTATCAGCAGGGGTATGGCAACCGGAGGTGCAGCCCACAGGTGTACAGGTTGCTTGGTCTAAGAAGTAACGGTAGGAGGTGATTCAGCATGAACAAAATAAGAAACTGCACTAGAGAGCCGCATCCTGCTTCAGGGAGTGCCTAAGTCAGAAATGTCATCACCGCAGGCTGTTTCTGCACCTGACGGAGAATAAGAGGCACCTCCAGTGAGAGATTCTGTTCACCAACTGCGTCTGGTTCACACCTGGCATTGCTTCATATCTACCTGCTGAGTGTGAGGTGACATCGCTCTTAACCCATGTGCCTTTGCTCAGTGTCTAAAGTTGGGGATGTCTTCTGAAGTGAAGCTGAGCCTCTGTGGATGACAACCAGGAGCAAACAATTAAAACACAGGGTGAGAGAATGAGCTGCCTTGCCACCATGGGGAGTAATGTATTAGTGGAGGGAGGCACAGACATTAACAAGCACCCCTTTCCAGTGCGTGGGTGAAACAGATCTTGGAGTCCAAACCAAAAACTTAAAGAGTTTAGAGACAGTATGTCTAATGCATTACAGAAGGAGGTGAAGCAAACCTTCAGCAAGTCTTAAGTTGTCTTCTTGTGTTCCATCTCAGAAGGCAGGCTGAGTGAGCTAGGAAGTACGTATTTTGTGCATTAGACTTCAGAAACTCATTCACCCGTTTGGCATTTCAGGACTCAGGCATGTGGTTTTGTGGTCTTTATACCTGAAGGATGCTATCAGTGTCATATAGGTGTGGAACTTTAGGCATATGAAGAATTATGTGTGTCTTTTGTAAACGCTCATGGCATCTAACTGCTGGACTGGAGCACCTGAAGGGGCACATGGCCCCTGTTGGAAATCTGACTTGTAAATATGCACTGAGTCATTTTTAGTAGTAAGATTAGTTTGCAGGAGTGCTGAACACCTGTCACTTCTAACAGTGCAAATGCTCAATGCTCCCAGCTAACAAGCCAGGAGTGTAAGCGCCTCTTGCTGCCCAGCTTTAAGCAACCAAACATGAAAAGCTGGCCCCTAGTTCTGTCCTTCAGTTCCCTTGTGCAGGCCTCTGATAGCTAGGGAAAGTCATGCACATCAAGAACAGTAAAACCACCTTCTGGGAATGTGTATGAAAAATGTCTTCACATGCAGAACCTATCTTTATCTCTATCCTTTGATTTGTAACAGAGGAATCCCAAAAATCAGCAGTGATGAGCATTTTGTAACAAATTCTTCTTGTGTTGTCACTGGAAGAAGGCAGATCACAAAATACCTTAAATATTCTCAAATTATTTCAAAAGTTTATTCATTTTTTTTCCCCTAATCAGATTTTTGTAGGCAAGAAGTCTCATGCAGTGACACTTTATACATTTATGAGTATATGAAAGTCTTATATTCACCCCGGCTCTGGTTATCCAGTTTATTTCACCTAAGATGAAGTACTGGACTCTATATTCTGTTGCTCAGAATCTCCATCAGAGAATTGGCTGTCTCTGTCTCCGGAGGACTCAAGTACATACATTTAGTTTGAAAGGAAATGCAAGTTAATCATCCACAAACAGTATTCTGATCTAATTTCCCTTTGCTGCCAGTAAGTACAATTCCTCATGGAATTAGGATGAGGATAGTTCCATGAGAATATAAAATATAATCAGTACTGAGCTGTCTGGGAGGAGAGATACTAATAGAGTAGCCTATGTTAATCTTGTTTGATTAGTTTTAAAATTTCCTATTACTTGCTTACAACCTTATGGCCTCTGCCAGAATTACCATGGGGACAGTCCTCTCTGTATTCCTGCACTGTAGTTTTCTTTGCTCTGCTGCTGAATACTTCAATTTCAGCTGGTGATCCTTCAAATATTTTTCCATGAGACAGCTTTAAATCACATGTCAGAGAGGTCAGTACTTAGCTAAGTTTTAGCTGGTTGGTTGTTATGTCAATATGCAGACAATATGGACAAAATAAGATTATTTAAAATCAAAATAAGCCCAAGAGAGATCACACTGTGCTCAAGCTCATGTACCTCTGCTTTTCCATCACTCTATAAAAGGTACAGTCCCACATTTTAGAGCAGTGCTGCTCTAGAATGATTGCATGAGCATGACAATGATACTCAAATAATAATTTCCTTTCTCTTCTCCAAATTGGAAACTCAGTCTTGCCAATCTGCTCAGGTAAGACAGATAAGTCCCCCTCTCCAAGCCAGCTGCTGAAAGAGAGGGGATTGCTTGTGCAAGAGAAGGCAGTCTTGCAAGGCTGGATCTTGCAGGAACGATGCTAAGCGAGGGTCTCCATCCCCTCTGGCCCACCTGACACGGCCTTCCCACAGTTTGTCCCCAGAGCAGGACAAGAAGTTTGTTTGCATGAGCAGCAGGCACAGCCAAGACAGCTCTCTCCTAGGAAGCCAGCTGCTGCTCTGAAGGCTCTCTGCTCCCTGCAACAACTGTGTTGAGTGCTAATGAAAGATTTGGGAATGTGGAGAGCAAAAATCAACTTGATATTTACTATCTACGTCTGTATATACTTGTGATATAACTTTTCTTAGGAAAAAGACTGGATGGGTTTATTTATGTTCAGATTAAAAAATCTACAAATTTCAACTGAACCAAAAATGGGTCATTTATCCTCTGTGAAGCTGAGCTTTTTGTAGGAGACCCATGAATCAGCTAGTATACAAGCCCAAATTAAATTCTGTTTGAAGCTTCTTCCTAAGCATCTCTTAAATTTCACTTGGGAAAAAAAAGTGTTCAGCCTGTAGCTGAAACACAGGGCAAACGCTGGAGACAAGAATCTCAGTTAACGGTCAAAAAATTCTGCCTTTGCTTCTCTGTAGTTTGACTTGGTGAGCTGGGACTCAGTTACTGTGGCCAGGTCTGAGGCCACTCAGACTGATGTTTAGTTGGTGGCAAATTCCGCCTGTAAATTTCCATTTTGCATCTTGACTTTGTGGCTCAGGTGAGATTTTTTTTTCCCTCAGTTTAGCAAATACATGCAGAGAAAATCAGGAAAGTCTTGATTTTTCCTCTTTTAACACCTCTCTCTGCTTTGCTTCTGAGAACTATCCGCGTGATTCAGAGGCAGCAGTGATGAGTCGTGAGGGCAATGCATTAAGACTGGCTTTCAGACAACAGTTTCTCATAATTAATATGAGTGGCAAATACTCCACCTGAAGTTTTACCTCAAATAGTCTGCTCTGTGATTTGTCTGGTGAGTCAGAGATACCATCTGATTTATGTATATTTCATTTTTTTTCAGTCCGTTAGTAGCAAAAGGATCTCTACAATGACAGTGTGAACAAAATTATTTCTTCTGTTCAAATTAATACAAAACCAGACTCACCAGACATTGTCTTTCTGCAACTAGCTCACTGAAATACTAAATCCTACCTCCACTTCACCTCCTCCTCCAAGCAGCTCTCATTCTGCTCATTGTTAAGGCGTTTGGAAAGGAAAATGGAGTGTAAACAAAAAATATTTCTTAACCGTGGATGAACTGTTGCTGTTTTACATCACATTACAGTAGATTTATGTCACAACAACACAAGCCATCTGTTTGTAAAATAGTTGGTTAGTTGTCATCCTACTGCCTTGAGACAGTTCAGACTTTCAGTGTAGCTGTACACTCCTCTGTGGAAAGCAGTGCTTGTAATCCTGTAATCATTAGGGATTGATCGATATTTAAATACCAGCCTATCTATCTGATTGAAATCCCACTAGCAGTAATTAATAAACTGTGGGTGAGTCCTCTGGATGTTGTCTCATGCCACTTCTAGGCTTTCCTGACATATGAGCAGGCAAGGGGTGGGACCACTGTGTGCTGCAGGATTCGGTGTCCATCTGGCGTTCAAAAAGGAGATACAGGTTGGGGGACTGCATGTACAGCCAAAATGAAACAGAAAAACAGGAGAGGGACATATCAAACAGTGTTGATTCAGTCTTAGATCCCTTCTCAGTTGATATATATTCCTCACATCTTTAGAATAATCTCCAGGTCACTAAGTAAGAGACAAGTGACTAATTCAGAAAATCTGTTATCCCAGGCTACCAGCCAATGGAGATAGATAGGTGCCGTGATGTCCAAACCATGATGCAGATATCCAACATAGATGTCACACTTTTGACTGAGCAGAGAATGAGGATCTCACAGTCCCAGAGAATAAGTGATCTGAATTTCTAATTGTTCTTTTTAATTTAGAGGGCATTTTATAAATCTGCTTGAGTCTATCTCAGCCACCAAAGGTGATGATCAAAATACAGACCCAGTCACTTAGAGCACTCCTGGCTCAGCACTTCTGCACAAAGAAGTGGCTATTTTTCATGATGAAACACTTTCTGTGTGACTTGTTCTATTACTAAATGCCTTACTGAGGAAAGGTAGCTGTTGCTTCACCCCATCAGTGCTGGTGAGCCTTTTCAACATCTGGCACTAGATGTACTTTTAAAAATACATTCATTTTTATATTTATGCACAATTTCATAATTTGATTTTATAAAATAAATAGATTCCTTTTTTTAAAAAATGGAATTGCTGCCCACCCAGATGCAGGTCAGTTCCAGGTTTGTCTCTGGGGACAGTTGCCCATGATCTGTGCTCTATATTCCGTAAAAACCCAGTCAATAACTGTGATTGAATCAGAGACATTAAAAGCAGTATTTATCACAGCTTCCTTGGACTTCACCTGGGAACAGTGCAAGATGGGCAGAAGGAAGCTTGATTTAATATCTTGCGCATCAGCTGGCTGAGTGCTGTGCAAGCAAGCCAGTATTGCTACTGGGTGAGCCGAGATTGCAATGTGAGACATGATACGACAGACGTCTGTCCAGGAAGTCACTGAGCAATGTGTTATTGTTGGAGCAGAGACGTCTCTTGGCCCCAGCTTCAGTTGCTGTGGTCATAGTAAGGAGAAAATTCAGGCAACTGAATACATGGAAAAATGAGCACACGAAGGAAAAGGGGCAGCAGCAACAGATAACAAGGGAAAAAATGTTTTAACTGTGGCCAAGACTTCCTTTTTTTTCTGCTACGTGGTGGCTTTAAAGAATGACAACTGGTTGCTTTAGCTGATGTTCCAGCTTTTCACCCTGCATCTCCACCAGTTCATTTTTGCCTCTCAGAGGAGGTGTGCTGTGTCTACAGCTCACATATGCCACCCCCCACATACTTACACAGCCCAACTAAGTCAGTCACTCACGATGTCAGCAGTGCTCCAACTTCCAAAGCACAGTATGTGTCTACACACCTTGCAGCCATGCTGGCTCTGTTATCTGATCCTGTGAACGGAGCTCTGGGGTGAGTCACAGTCTGAACTGGCACTCTGTCTCATTCATTGGATTTACAAAAATACCATTTGTAGGGGAAGAAAAAGCTTTCATTTACAATGCTCCATATTACTCAAAGGAAAGACTACATGTCAGAGACAAGCATGACATTAAACCATAGGTTTTCTATTTCTCTCTGAAAGCTAATAGCGAAGTTTCTCTGACATAGAGGGGTTACTGCCACAAGAAGTTCTTGGAAGGTCTTTACTTCACCTTTAGCTTGTTGATCTGATGTCATATCTACTTGTCTGATGAAGCAGAAGTAGGGAAAAGAAGGGAGAACTGGTAGCTATGAGTAGCTTTCAGACAGTGGTGGCCGGTGCGTACCACTTAATTCTGCAGCCTCTCAGGATGATTATTCTAGACAGTTCTCCGGCAGGGCTGGAAGGAAGCAGAAGTCATAGACAGCTCATTGATCAGGAGGTCCTAAAAAACCTCACTCTAAGAGGAACAAAGAATGATGTGTGGATAGATCCAGGAAAGACTGTTCTAATCATGCAGCCTTAACATTCCTGTGTTTGTAAGACACTTATCTTGGGTTTCCTTCATTTTCCCTGGACAGTGGCAGGGCTAGGTTTTATGTAAATCTGTAGTTAATCACTCTCAACAAAAAGTAATGCCAGTGAGGTACAGCAATGGGTGAAATATTAAAAAAGTATCTTATTTCTGGCTTTTTTGTTTGAGTTATGGAAAAGATAGGTGACATAAATAAGGGAATTGTATTTTCTTTGTCCCAAATAACAGAAGAAAGCTGCTCTTTCACACCATTCTCTAAAACTGTTTTCACCACTAGTTCAAGTATCTGAACATTTGGATCCTATGGGAGACATGCAGATCCTACATCAAAATAAGCTAGCTAGGCTGTTATCTTCTGGACTGCATTTGGTCTCTTTAAGGTCATTATTTAAGAGACATTGCATTAGACATTAACCACATACTGTTAATTGTGAAATATAGTGAAAATCTATTGAAGAAAGGCATTTCCTCCCAATGGATTTTTAAAATTCATTACTGACCACTATTAAGAGAGTGACATATCTAGCACTGTGACTGATGGAGCTTGTCTATTCATATTATCTTGTCTGCCACCATATGTATTTCCGTGGCAAGTAACTGTAACAATTATTTCAGAGAATATTCTGTTGGTTCCTGCTAATAAAAATAAAAGAACCGTGCAAAATAAGCAGCCTCTTAGCTTGAAACAATACTGTTGTGACAGCTGCCAGGTGTTAAGCTGAAGGAGCTAGACTGCATAAAAATATGAAAACAAAACGCTTGAACTAAAGTTTAAACTATTTAAAAATAACCTGTTGTGCTCCCTTTATTTCCGCTGCCTGGAAGTCTTGAGTGCCAGAAGTGTAACACTTGACATTTGAGGCAGACAAACATAGACTACAGATTCTGTGATGGTTTTGTGAGCAGCTAGCATTTTTTAACCATGCCTGTTCTTGTCAACACTGGGGGGGTGTTTCTAAACAATCCAGCTAAAACATAGGAATTAACTTTAATTTCTCACTCACTTTCTGAGGCTACAGAAACTTTAGAAGTGAGAAGCTTGTATTTTCACTGCTTCTCTCTCCAAGACCCACATTTTCTAACAAATTCACACTTTAACTATCCTGCTGGATCAAGAGGAGGCAGAGAAGGCACTGGGTAGACCACATGCTTCTTGCGGGTGAAGATCCATTTTTTCCTCTGGCAGCAAAGGTGATTTAGGAGTTTCTTGCCAAATAGCCCTGCTTCTTATTCCTGCCCAGATGCCACCACTCACATGGCATTTGTGCTGAGGCAGCTGTTTGTTGGGCTGTGTTGGAATCAGATCATTCAAATGGTCCAGGTTTAAAAATATCTTCCTTCAACTCAAAAAAACAGCAAAAAATTGTTGCCATTCCAGTGACATTCACATTCTTAGCACAGCCCTGCAAACAGCTGCAACAATGCAAATGGACAGTGAACCATGGAAGCAAAGTGGAAAGAGGTGGATAGGGAGCCAAGGACCTGCTTTGGTTAGCATTGTTGCTCCAGAAAACATTCATATAGCTGCACAAGAGGGCTATTTGTAACCAGCCAGTGCATCCATGTGTACAGTTTTAAGAAATAACCCCCTTTCCTAGGGCATACTGGCTTCTAATAAACCACATGTATTCTTTTCTAGTGTATTTCACTGTAAATCTAGACCTTTCTCACTAGTTCATTCAAAACCGAGACCATGATTCCACAAGGTGGTAAATACAGCTTTGGGGAATTCAGCATTAGACCAGAAATAACATACTTAGGTGACACAAAGTGTTCAACTACTACAAATCCACTAGGTAGAACCACATTTGTTCAAAAAATGTGAAGTCATTTTTACTTTGCCAACAAAGGCATAATCTTTTCTCCTGTGGCTAGCATAAAACCAGTGACCATTTTTATTTTCTGATTAACTACAAAAGAATTGTGATCATTTAGTCATGCTCAGTCTGGATAAAATATACTGGTAGGTGATCTACAGCCCTGGAGGAAACAAGAGTTTCAGTCCTCATTCTCACATCTCCTTGCAAGCTGGTGTGATATAACCTCTGAGAGGGCCATTATACCAATGGTTTCTCCAGATCCTACCTTATCAGAAGTCATAAAAAAATAAGCAAAACATCACCAAAACAAAAAACAAACCGAAGAAGACTATGAAAACCCTTCACCTTTCCTCTCCACTTCCTAAATTTGTTACTGGTCTTGTAAAAAGTAATAGTGCAGCCAAAGTTCTCAATACCTATCAAGCAGTTTTCTGATATCCTGAAATATTTGGCTGGAACCTTTCTTGTGTAATTGCTTAAAAGCTAGATCTAGTCTAACCTGGTCACCAAGGGTGTCTCTAGTGTCAGTAGAGAGAAACAGGTACCTCCAGAGGGCAATCCACCCTATTGATATTTCTTTTAGGATAGAACAAATCACCCTTCAGTGGTGCCTTTCTCTCATTACTTGCATTAGAGGGGTCGAATGTAGTTGGCTTGAATGGATATCTCATTTCTAGATGACTGAAGCTTGGTAACATCGATCCTAGTCCTTGTACCTAAAGGCTATGGAGATTAGTGGTGGTAAAGCAGAAAACAGTTTGTAGACCTTATTGTGTTTCAAATATCTAGAAGGCCTAGACCGCCTGTTTGTCCTCAGCATAACTAAGATAACTGCTGGGCCCTAATAAATGAAAACGTTATGACAAAGCCATCCCACTCACCCCTTTCCTCCCCTCCACACCCTGTATAAGAACCTTATACAGACTTAAGTAGCACTCTGCTTAAGGAAGCAAATGGTGAAAGATGATGAATACCTGCAACTTTGATATAACTCATCAGGTTAAAAACTGAGATCCTTATACTATTTATTCATGCAAATTCTAGTGTGCCAGATGCTGAGGAGTGCTGAATGGCTGCTCAGGTGGGAGTTGTGGTTGCTCAGCACCTCCAAAGAATTGGCATGTAAACTCCAACCTGGACTTTGCTTATGGGAAAAACAAACCAAATCATCAGTCATGCAGGGTGTGCTTCCCTCCCTGCTTCATGAGTTGGCCTGGTGAAAATTCCCTGTGCTTACTGAAAGCATCATCTGATGTCACTCAACATCACAGGGGAAAATATAAATCAAAGTGTAAGTATTCAGCACTCTCTCAGCATTGGCCTTATGTGATTAATGTAATCTGAGGTAAACACTTTAGTTATTCCTTATTACTGTTAGGGACCCAAATCAAGAGCCAGGACTTGTTATTCTAGGTAATGTGAAAAAAACAAGCCCTACCCATGAGATCTCCAAGACTAAGATAAAGCTTGGGTAGAAGCTTAACAGCAGTTACCTAATAGCAACGGACAGACACAATGAAGTGTTGAATCTGAACCATCTGAAAGGCATGTGGCAAGGGCTGTGCCGTGCTCAGCAGAAAGCTTTCCTCTGGCAGCAGAGCAGGGCTGTGGTAACACAGATAGTGAGGTGATCCAGGATGAGAATGCAAGGACCTACAGAGGGGTTAGATGCCCAAATCCCATTGACACTGAGGGTACCTGCTTCTGTTTTCTACTTTTCAGAATCACCTCCTGGTTCAAAAAAGTTGTCTTCTGTAAAAGTCTACGGATGGAATCTTTGTCACAGACAATTCCAGCACACTCTGTAACTGAGTTGTGTGGGCTGCCATTGGAAGAGGGGAACAGACTTAATAACATGGACAGAGTTGCTCCTGGCACCTTTTGATGGTCTCTTGCATCACGAGTTTAGCGTACCTCAGTCACTGTGTGACTCAGAGTACAAATACTAAAGTGTCACAGGTGTGAACACACAAGTCTAAGAGCCAAGGAATGGCTCTATTGTCAGTTTTGTGCTTGCTTCACTCCTGGCTGGGTGTGATGGCAGATGATTGCTCTTGGAAAGGCACATCGAGGTATTGCAGACTGGCAGCCTGCTGAGTCCGGCGAGGTGCAGGGAGTAAAAGCTTCATCCAGCCAAACCCAGTGGGAATATGCTGGAGCTCTGGCAGTGTTTTGCTGACAGAGGAAGATGTCATCACAGCAGAATATGAGGAGTTAACACATTATGAAATACAGTTTTGGCAGTGATACTAACAAAGATTGTTTTGTTTGAAATGCAGTACCAGCAGTGTTGATTAACAAGGTAATGCAGTCACCTTGCCAGTTTAAGTTATTAAGCTGTGCTTTTTTCCTTCTAACATGTTAGTTCCAAATCCTATGAAAAAAGCTACTTAATTTTAAGCCCATAGATAGCTCTTTGCTTCAAAGTTAACTTTAGTTTAATGTGGATTTCTGGATAGCAGCCGGTTGAAATAGCAAGTGGAAGTGCTAAAGGAAGCCTGTCTTGCACAGGAAGAGAAATGGCAAGGTGACAGTGTGGTTTTAGGTAAAAAAGAATAAAAAATGCAGGAAATCATTTTTTAAAACTCTTTCAGTCCTATTCCTTTGTAGAGTGAGGAGAAGTGAGGAGGGCTGTCCCAAGCCTGCTTACACATACTGCTGAGGGCTCAGTGCACAAACTTGCACAATCAATTTCAAAATGACTTTTAGCTAGTCCAGCACTCTGGCTGTCCTTCCAAAAATAAAAGGCAACATTTTCAACATCACAAAGGACTAATAAACCACCTACGCTCCTGCATCTACTGAGATCAAGAAAGCACAGAATCCCTTACAACTCAGAAAGTCTACCCGCATATTTACTGCTGATACCTGATTTTTATAATCAGGGTTGGAAGATTTCAGCTGAAAGGTTTGCATTCAGCACCAGGGCTGAGGGGCAGATCTTCTGTAATTGGGATTCAATTAGCTACCTGCCTTTTCAGCCAAAGATCTGACCCTGTGGGCCCAATTCTTTACAGTACTTCTGCATAAGCCTGGGAGACCACTCTTCTCACCAACATTGCTGAAAATGGACTTTTATATTCAAGTAGGCAGCTGTTTCTCCCAGATTTTTCACCATGCTACTGCTCTCATTAAAGTACATGAAAAAGGTAGCCAGCAGAAGTTGTATCCTCCTGCAAGAACCTTTTCCATGAAAATCCTTTCCAAGCCCTGTATTTTGCAGTGAGTAGCAGAGAGTGTCTTGCTTTGAAAAGATGAATCTAAGTCAAAGATTAGTCCACATTTCAAATATTAAAACAGATTCTCAAATAGTGTTTCATTGGAACAAGTAGGGTTATTCCAGTCTAGAGCAACTGAGGATCTGGGTCTAAAAAAGAAGCTCTGAACTCTAATTAGATATAAGTAAAGAAATAAGGAGCTACTTTTTTCATATCTCCATGCTGACTTGTCTGTTGGTGTCATGACACTCGAATAGGTAGTAACTGGAATGAAGCCCGGTAGCCAATTTATAATTAACATACCATTAGTTCTTACTAATTCTTGTGGTACATTTTAACTTTAAGCACCTACAAAAATCCTTAGGAAAATCATCCATCCCATGCTTCAGCTCCTGACAAGCATCCCTGCTTCACTGTTTGTTCTTGTATATGTCTGCTAGCATCAATACTTTCGTAACTTTCCATTTTAGGACAGTATTATAAATGAATGAGACATTTTAAAATCCAGGGGACGCTGCTCTGTCTTTTTCCCTCTATCAAGTAGTATCTTGAAATCAAGTAATTCTCTGGAGATCATGCTGAAGTTCCCAAAGTAAGGTGAAAACCTGCATAAAGAAGGCCAGCAGTATTGGCTATTTTAATTTTAAGAATATACAATAATGTACGTGCATATCTAGGAACACAGAAGGGAAAAAAAATCCTGTATATTGCACATTAAATTGTGATTTTAATTACAAAGACACAAGGCATCCCTTAACTAACAAATCACCCATTCTTGTATATTTTATCTTTAACAGGATTTCTGATACTATCACAAAGCTGGGCTTCATTCTCTGCCAAAGGGATCTGAAAACACTGGAACTAGTAAAAATAAGATATTTCTGTATATCATTCTGGCCTGTTAACTATCCAGCTAATTTAAAAAATAATAATAATTTATGGGATTAGTACCTACAGCATAACATGTCCGCGTTCCTTTTTTTTACTGTAAGCATAGGATACCTGTGCAAACAAAAGCATAAATTGGCCTGGGATATAAGCAGAAGCTTATATCTCTGTATTATTTATTTCCTGTTCTTGGGCTGAGAGAAATTGAAGTGAAATAAATATTAAAAGACTCATCCAAGGCAGATTTCATGACAGCAGAACAAGTATCATTTTGAGTGGCAATGCACTGACAATAACTTTTGGCTTCGGTCCACATCAATCTGGAGGCCCAGCTACACAAGCCAAGCTGGCTCAGGAACCCTTCTAAACAGGCAGTTATCACCTTCAGTGCAATAATATTCCAGAGGTCCATATCAGGTTTAAGCCCTTTGCACCGGTGCAATACACCCACCCGGAGTTATCCTTCTTCTGCTGTTGTCCATGGCAAAAGTCCCTCCGACTTCTCTGGCATTATAAGTCTGGCTGTCCTCCCCAAATTTTCATGCTCCCTGCCTTTCCCCCTTTCCCACTTCATTCTGGTTTTCTGTGTGTTGTGAAATCTTAAGGATTTTAAAGCAATTCATCTTTCCCTCTTCCATTTTGTCAACATTTCCTTCTTTTACAGACTGGTTCTGAACCATGCCCTCAAGGACGGGTGGAGGAAACTCCCGTGAGCAATGAGAGGGGTGATGAGCCGGCTCGTCATGTCTTCTCCTTCTCCTGGCTGAACTCACTCAATGAATGATGACTCACTCCGGCTGGCTTCTGGTGCGCTTCTCCTCAGAGGGACCGTGAACACGGGCAGCCTGGCTGCAATCAACAAAGAAACTGGCCTGGAAAGGGACATCCGAGCAGGTTTCGTTCCCAGGAACTCAGCTGACCTCCACATCATACCCAGCCCTTGAGAAGCGAATCCTGAGGGGGATGGGAGCATGGGGGCAAATTGCTATACTGTATTGTAGTCAGAGTGTTTTCCAAGAATTTCTTGTTTCCAAGGGGAAAATAGCATCGCTACAGCTGTAGGCTGAGCACTGCTAGTGTTTTGTTATTCACTTTTTGACATGTCCCTGTGTAGGTGCAAATGCTTCATCAGTGTTGTTAGCTAAAATGCTGGTATGATATTCACTAGTAGCATCCTCTGCCAACACAGCATTTCTCCTCAGTACCCTCCTGTGTCCTCGCTCATCAGTACTGGTGACTTCAGTGACACTATCGCGTCCTTGGCGGCCCTAAGTCAGGGTTGCACCTAAGCACTCTGCACCTCCCTGTAATCCCTCATAGCCCCCAGGGTACCAGTGCCTCCCTGGCTGCAAAGTCTGAAGACAGGAGTGGAGAGGGAAGCTACCTTTTCTTCCTTTGCACTTGCTCTTCCTGCTAAGCTGCAACGGGTGGCACTCACACAAACAGGTTATTTGTAGGGAAGGTGCCCAGCAACAGGGATGAGGAAGATGCACAGTGCTGAAAGCCCTGGCCACACCCTGTGCATGGAGGTGAGACAGCTCTGAGTCTGTGGGGCAGACATCAGAGTGCTGCCTACGTCTGCCTGGCCATTATCTGTGCCTGTGTCCTCTCAGTCCTCCATGTGTGTAGGAAAAGGGGCATGTTCTTGCATGAAACCAGAATGCAGTGAGGTGGTCACAGCTATTCATTCTTTCAAGATTTAATTTGAAGGCCCCATGATGTGCTGTAGAAAATGCAAATGCCAAACGTCCTGTTCTGTGTGCACGGCAGATGTTGAGCCATCTAATCAAATCAAAATTGTGTCTTAAAAGAAGCTCTACAAGTTGTACTGAAGGTGACACTCTGCAACTTTTGTCACCAGGGACAGGGTGTCAGCAGTCAGTGGTGTTTAGGGGAGGCTGGCAGGTTGCTGGGAGTGCTCAGTGCCATGGGGCCCAGGTGTCAAGCTCTGCACTGGGGTTAAGCGTGGATCTTTCCAGGCAGCCCCAAGCCAGGCCCAAAGCACACTGGTTGGGGGAGGGACCGTTCTGGGGCGTCAGGCTGCACTGCGCCCCGGCAGGGTGGTGAGCTGGCACCTGGTGAGCGGCTGTGAGGGATCAGCCCCTGCCCTGGCCATCCCCGGCTACGAGACTCAGTCACACCGACCCTCACTGGTGTCTGCCTCCCCCGGAGAACTCCTGCGGGGGAAGTTTTGCAGGACTGCGTAGGCCAGGTCTGCACACAGCTTTGAAACTCGCACAGCCCAAGGCCAGCGCTGCTCCTCGCCCTCGGCCGCTGGAGCAGCTTTTCCCTGGGATGTGGTTTGGGGGGAAGGGTTTGCTGTTTTCTCCCTGTTGGCCTGGTGGATTTCTCCCAGTTCCTCCCGGGAAGTTTCCCCACATGCACCGCTGCCTCCCGAGCGCCTCTCGGAAGGACCCGGCCTGGGGACAGCCGCCTGGACGGGGGGAACCGATGTGGGGAGGAACCTGCCCGCTTGGGGTGCGGGGGTGAGCAGAGCCAGGAAGGAAACGGGAGAGAGGTGCGGGACAGCCTCGCCGACTTCCCACCGCGGGGCGCTGGCCGGAGGGGGTTGCCCGACGCCGGCCGCAGCTGGAGGAGCCGGAGAGTCCCACCGAGCGGTTGCTGAGGTGGGAACGGAGGGGCTGGGGGGGGAGCGACCGTCCCCAGGAGCCTTCTGTGCCGAGGACGGCGGCGGGGGCAGCCCCTGCCCGGTGCCCGGGACCGGTGAACGTCGGGGCGCGACACTGGGAGAGGCCACAGGGGCTCCCCGGAGCGGGGAGGGGACGAAACACCCCCGGGGGTGATGGAGGGCTCCCTGCGGCTCTGAGTGTAGGCGGCCGTGGATGTCCGCGTGTGTCCCCGGCTCCGGTAAGTGCTGAGGGAGGCGGAGCGTCCCTCAGGCGTCTCGGCAAGAAAGTCTATCAAGCCATCGTCACTTTGCAGCTTTTATTAAAAATATAAATATTAAACATTCTCTTACACAACAAAATCGACCGAGCGCTGAAAAGATGTTTTATTGTGAAAATGTTTACAGAAAAAAAAAAAAAAGGAAAAAAAAAAAGGTGGATTTATAGTAGCTTACGGAGACTCCCCCTCCCACCTCCCTGCCCCCGGCAGAAAAGTTATCTGTCTTCTCGGGACCCGTTCCTTCCACTGCTCGCACATCCCTACGCAGCGATGGCACTAGAACAACTGGGAAATGGAAAAATAAATAAAGGTAGGGGAGGTTACGGACGACACTCGTGTTTCTGCACTTGGTACACGGTTGTGCATGCTAGTCAAGGGACAGAGGCTGTTCGGAGTACACCCTTCTAGGTTTAAAGCTATATAAAAATAAAGAGATGACATCAGAGCAGCACTATGGTACATCGGACGGTGTAATTATTCTTGTGCTAACTGCGGAATCTCTTTGGCAAGGCGGGGAGGGGCCGCTTCATTTCCCGATTATCTCCATCAGTTTCCTGTTGCTGTGAGCTTGCTGCGCTAACTGCTCGGCTCGGGCCATCTCCAGGACTTCTCGCAGGAGGTGGAAAGTCAGATCCAGAGAAATTGGGGGCTCCTCGGATCGCTTCTCCCTCTCCACGGCCTCCCTCTCGGCTTCGCCCTCCTCGGGGCTCCCCAGCGAGCTCTCGGGCAGCGGCTGCAGCTGTTGCACCGCCGCCCGGAAAAAGTTGCTGGCGGAGGCTTCGGGCTGTGGGTGGCTGCTGGTGCTGCTGGAAGAGGCGGAGAAAGAGCCAACTGGTCTCTTGTTGAGGTTACCCAGGCGCAGGAAATACTCTTCTCCCATGCGGAGCAGGACGGGCAGAGTTTGCTGCTGCTGCTGCTGCTGGAGGAAATCTGGCTGGCGCAGAGCCCCGTGGGCGGCTCCCGGGCTCTTGCTGAGAGCTCTGCACTCCTGGCAGGGCAGGAGGGCGACCAGCAGGATTCCTGTGGAGACCAGCAGCGGGATCTTCATGGTCGGGGCCCAAATCTGTGGGGGAAGACGGGGAGCGGGGAGGGGGGTGGGTTACACAGCAGAGCCGCGGCGGCGGGGAGGGCAGCGCACGGCCGGGGAGGGGGCGCCCCCCGCCGCCGCTGTCCCGGTGCTGAAACGTGCCGCATCGTGCCCCTCCGCGCCCCTCCGCACGCCGCGGCCCCCCGCCCTCAGCCTCGGCCCGGCCGGTCCCCGCCGTCGAGGCGGCCGGCCCGGGTGGAACAGTTCTCGGGGACAGGGCTGGGCAGAGCCCCCCGCACAGAGAGTCCACGCGTGTGCGCGGACCGGCGCCTCTTCACCCGCCCCGCTCGCTGCGGGGTGCGAGCGCCGGCTCCCCCGCGCCTGCCCGCTCCCCACCCGGCCGGGAGCTGCCCGCCTCCCGGGGGTGCCGCGCTCAGACCCCCGCAGTGCACCGCAGCGCAGTCCGCTCTGCGCTCGGGCGCGGTCCCGCACCTACCCGGGGCGGCGGTGGCGGCGGCGGCAGGGCAGCTGCAGCGGGGCTCGGCGGTGCCCGGCGTCCCTTCCTCTCGCTCTCCCTCGGAGCCGGCTCCTGGCGAACTTGGGACCAGATTTGGTCCTAATCAGAGCCGGGGCGCGGGATTTTTATAGCTTAGACCCTCTCCTGGAATCACGCAGAACTTGCCTAATAAGCTGACGCTCTCCTGACAGCCCGATTGCGTGCCCCGATCCACTGCTGAATAAATCATGGGGGCCCGCCGGAGCGGCGATGGGCCGAGTTTCGCTTATCGCAACCCCAAATCTCACGTCCAATTATATCAACAGATATTTATCGCCTCTGCGGTGACGTCAGCCGGGCCGGGGGCCGGGGGCCGGGGAGCGGGGTGCCCCCCCTACCCCATTGACAAAAATACTTGAATGAGATTTCCTCGCTGGCGCGTACTTTTTTGAGGTTACTCCGGGAAAACTTTCCACTGGCTGGGAGGGACCCGACCCGCCCGGGACCGGGGCTGCCATCCCGGGAGGCGTCCTTCCCCCACCCCCGCCGCTGCCCGGCTCCCCCGACCCTGCCGGCCCCGCCGCCTCCGGGCCCGAGGGCGCGGGAGGCTCCACGGGGCGCGGGGTTTGCGCGGAGCCGGCGGGCAGAGCGAGCCGGGGCAGCGCTTCCTCCGGGGCACCCGTCACACCGCACGGCCTGCCCGGGGCCCCGCCGCCGGGAGAGGGCTGGAAAAACCCCGGGGGGCAACGGGGAGGGCCGGGAGTGCCACCGCCGCCCCGGGAGCATCTGCCGGTCGGGGACTGCAGCGGGGGCACCGCTCCCCCCACTCCTCCTCCCATGCCACCTCCGGCACCGCCGCCTGCTCGTACCGGCCCTGCCTCCGCGCTCCCGGCTCCCATTCTCTCCTTCTGGCCCTTGCTTCTCTCCATTGCCTTCCCACTCCTTGCGTGGAGGTAGCAACTGCTCCTTTTTCTTTTCTTTCCCTCCCCACCCCCCGGACTCCACTAGCTGACCTTTCCCACCCCTGCGCCCCCACGGCCATGCCTTTCTCCGTTTGC
This sequence comes from Podargus strigoides, assembly GCA_028020825.1. Taxonomy (NCBI): domain Eukaryota; kingdom Metazoa; phylum Chordata; class Aves; order Caprimulgiformes; family Podargidae; genus Podargus; species Podargus strigoides. The sequence continues at coordinate 36,444,508 of CM051620.1, read as the reverse complement.
TGTCCTCAGCCAAGACCCTGCCCTCCAGGTTGTCCTAATCCCGTGTTGAGTTCCCTTTGAAGCGCTCTCATTATGTCTGCAGGCTCCAGACTACATTCAACCAGCGTCTCTGGCTGGGCTGCTCTCCCTCCGATCTCCTCTTCCAGCAGGTAGCACTGCCTATAGAAGTAACTTCATAATTCACTCCACGTGTAATGTGCATCCTTCGGTTTTCGTATCCCATCAGCTTTGCCACTGCATCTCAGTCCTGCTTCTCCACTGCCTCAGTTCCCCTTTACATGGGAAATTGTACAAAAAACCCTACTGGTTTTATTCTGCCTAGACTGTAAATTCTGGGGGTCATGCATTTGCATGTCTCCCACCACAGTGAGCAGTTGCAACAGACCGCAGAAGGTGGCTGCATGCTGTCAATGTTAAATCAGTGACGAATCTGAAAATTGTTTCCTTAACAAAGTTCAAACCACTTAATATATGAGGTTGGCCAGAGCCCAATTCTGCACATCTCCTTACGGATGTTATACACTTTAGGTTTTGTTATACCTATCTCAGCCTCAGACACTGTTGGTGAAGTGCCAAAGAATCAGATCTTGTGCATCATAGACAAAAAAATGGAATAACAAGTGGTAATTTATCTCTACATTACCTCTGTTAGCTCAGGCATTCATGAACTGATATGCGTATTACAATGAAAACAGAACAGAATATATTGTGTAGATAGTCACAGCAGAAGCTATTTGTATGCTTTTAAAGTATGTCAGCATAGCTTTCAGCGAGAACAAGAGGTTCAAAGAAACCGGAGCTAAGTTCAAGCAGTTGATGGAAAATGCAAGAGGCACTTATTAAACTCAAACCCCCCAGATGTGCTCTGGGGTGGGTTTCATCACAGTGCCTCCATTTTCAAGTTTAATATACCTTTTAGAGACCCAAAACCTTTTAAAATAACGTGATCATAAATGTAAAGAAGGAAGCATTCTGATACAAGTACAGTTCTTTAGTGTTGTGGGTGAGATCTGGTGAGAGCTACATCTCTCCAAAAGACTGATGCCAGTATGTATTGGCTCAGATCATTTTATGCTTTTCATCATTTACAATATTATTTAGGTCCCTTTAGGCAGACAGTTTCATCCCTTGAAGAATTATAGGGATAGCACACAAAGCATCAGAATGGGCTAGGAGAGGTCCTGCAATTTTCACAAGAGCTGTACAACCTGCCAGGTTCCTCTCCCCTTTCTCCTGATCCCTGTCTCTGAGCAGGGTCTGCAGTCTCTCACACATGCTTGTTTCTAACCCTAAATAGTCATATTACCCCATTTTCCCCACAGAAACTGAACTATATGGGAGGGGACTTGCAACAACCTAAATGCAGGGAAGACTGTGAAACGTTTGGATGCCTTGATAAAGAAGAATATAAAATATCACAGATACACAATCCAAAAAGTGTTTCCCGCAACACTTCCAATGCAGAACTGACTGCCTCAGAACATAGAAGTCCTTTCTCCAAAGATTTACCAGTTCCAGGGTGAAATCTCAGCTGGTACTCCTGAAGGAGAGTACAACAGAAGAAAACCTGGTTTCTCACCAGAGGGGTGAAGGAGAGAAACAGGGTAGATACCAAGTATATGTGGATTAGAGTTTTATGTTTAGTGATATAGTTTGAGATTAGCATACACTTCATAAGAAAAGTATTCGTATTTGACTCATTCTGCAAACACCGGGGCAAACAATTTTTGCAGTGAATCACAAAATAACATTATCTAGAAATAAAGAGCACTTATGGAGGCCCATTTCCTTTCTGCTGACTTGGGTTGGGTGCACCTGCCCTTTAGCCTTAGTGATCTCAAACTCAGGCACCTACTGAAAAGCTACTCTGAGGTAGCTAATGGAAAGCAAAAGCGTGCCCAGAGCATGACACATCCCATCGCAAAATTGTACCTTCAGGCTTCTGCAGAAGCTCACCTCCTTCCCTTGTCTATAAAGGGAGTGCAGACCTTAGCCCAGTCACTGAATTTTTAGATAGCTCATGTGAGGCGAGAAGAATCCCCTCCTCACTGATGAACCATAGCAGAGAGATCACACAGTTCTAAAAACAGCAATACAGAAGTGATGGTGTTAAACTGAGGGCATGGCTCTTACTCCAGGTATTTTTAAAGATGTTCAATCACATCATGGAAGAACACACACTAGATGTAGATCAGCTTTCTACCATGGTGCAATATTTCATTACCACTCCAGCTTTTATCAGATGGTGGTAAGGATTTCTGGCATTGTTGTGTTCAGCAAACATTTCCAAGTCATCTCACATAACCAGTTCATGTGATCACCATCGTTACTTGGTCCCTGTGATCAGCTCTCTAACATGTGGTCTTACATTCTGTGACTATTTCAGGTGAACTCAGTGCATCTCCCCACTTTGAGGTGCCAGCAATCATACACAGGCACATCTATGCTTTACATTTCTTCCTGATACTAAGAAATTTAAATCCAGTGGTCATCAATGTTATGGATTATAGAGTAATTTAGAGAAAAAGAAAAAAAAATTCAAGGTACCTTACTATGCCTGAAGCTGGTAAGTCACTTTAAGAACAAAATACATCTGCCTATTACTCCTCAGCAGACTGAATTTGTTAGGTCAGTCATAGAGAACCTCAGTTAAAGTGAGTTATAAAAAATCAATTAAAATAAATCAATTAAATACAAAAGAGTATGTTCTAGGTCAGGATAAAGAACAAAACTGATAAGGATCTGAAGTGCTGGGGTCTGAACCCCCAGCCCTGAATTAAGGTTGACATATGGGTGGTTCCCACAGCCCTTTAAGAGGAGGGGATGAGTTTACCTTTTGGCTTTCCTCCAAGGTGCGGCCGGCCTTGCAAGGAGAGCCCTTGGGTAAACAAGCCCCAGGTGCCCTGCATTTTGGTAACAAGTGCCAGGTGTCCTGTTTGGGGATAAAAGCTGGGCCCACTTGTAGGAAGGGTTGGAGAGTCTGTCTGTGGAGTGGCTGCACTTCACAGAGTTTTCCTGTTGGGGAAGGACCTCCTGACCACTCATGCAACTGAATCGCAGTCAGGTCTGGCACATACAAACGCGGGCGTTGTGGGGAGGCAACATGGGGTTACTTCTGTCATATGTAACTGCCTTGTTCTCCTGGTTGTCTCCCATCTGCTCTGTGGGTTATCTCGTGTCTCTGTTTGTTCCATCTGTTATGAGCGATATTGTGTCATTCCTGGGGTCGCTGGGGTTGATGTCTGTTATTCATGATCTATCTGACTTGTTTGTACCCCCAGCGATCCTCTATATACTGACCCCTTTATGTGAAATAGAACCTACTCACTGGATTGTTGTTCTGCTGCTGGCTGTGTCCTTTTTACTGGGCCTAGTAATTGGCAAAACAGGATCTCAGCTGTCTGCCTTTTCTTCTGACTCCAGAAGTCTTCAAAATCCTCTCATTCAGGTTTAATTTCTCTTTCAGTTTTTCAATGACCTCACTCCAGGAAGGAAATCACATGCTCCTGTCACAGGGGTTTTCTGTGGTACGTCCTGCCATCACCTATAAGTTATAAGAGGTTTTCCTACAGTCCTGTGAGAGAGAGGAAAGCACCTTATTTTCCCAAACTTTCCAGTGGGGTCAAACAACATGAGAGGATGAGGATGAGTGTCTCTCAAGGATTTGTGTACGAGGCAGGAATGAATCTTATGTTTTCTGAGACCATAAGCTCAACCAGAGGACTGTTTTCATTCATGACTTAATGTTCCTACTCTTGATCCCAGACGGCTGCCCGCAAGATGCACTTATTTTGGCTGGGGGTCCCAGTAAGAGGAAAAATTCCTCTGGAATATCCTCTCGGTTCCACCATGTCTGGGGAGAGCACAGCCGTTCACAGCAGCTCACACACGGGTGGATTTACAGGGATGGTTTTCCTCCCAAAGCCTGACCCCCAGCTGAGCATACACTGCTCAGGAATCTCAAGCATGGACCTTCTTCCCCTGCAAGAGCCTTCCCTGTGCCCAAAGTTCCATGTGACCAGGGAGGCATTCCCACAAGCACATGTAACATGGAGAGGAGCTGCACCCATACCCTCTTGGGCATCGCCAAAAAGCACTTACAGAGGCCTCACAGCCTCACTCTCCTTCTGAGCAGCAAAGGGAAGTTTCAGACACAGGCTGTGAGAAGCATACAGGCAGCAAGGGCTGCTCCTCTCTTCTCCTGACAGCCCTCATCCAGGGAGGCAACAGCTGACCTTTATATTTACCTCACAAGACTTGTCAGTTGCTATTCTCACTCTCAAATAAGGGCTGGAGAAGGCTGCATGGGTATGTGTGCGAGCCCTCTATGCTGTTAATGACAACGCTGCAGGAAATAATCTCAGAATTATTGGTAGCAACAAGGAAACCCACCAAACAAGCACTCCCTGAGTGACCCGAGCAGTTGGTATTCCTGGTTGTCTCGGTGTCCAGGTACGTTTGGCCATGAAACAAATTTTGCTGGTTAGCTGAGCATCCAGTCTGTCTGTCTGTCTTTGTCACAGATCGGGGCAAGGACAAGGATTTGGGTTTGTGTCTCACATGCATCTAGACCAGCCCACTGACATTGCCAGGTTCACCCTAGTTCATAGTGGCAGAGACAAGGATGCACACAACCTGTATGGGCAGTGGGGTACGGGCTGGGCTGAGCAGGAGCAGGGATGCTGAACCAAAGGAGGGCAGGTGTCGGGCACATGGGCCAAGCCGCCAGCCAAGAAGAGGTCAGGGAGATGAGGGTGCACCTGCAGGGAAGGGCAGCTGGGAATGACCACATTGCCTCACCCCACGCACATCCCTGCCCCCAGGAGGGCAAAGCCCAGAGCAGTCCCTTTACTCAGTGCTGAGAGAGGGTCACAGAGGGGAGCCCACAGCACTGTGAAAGTATTGTGGATGGCTGCATGCAGGCTTGTTCCAGGGAGTCCATGAGAAACCAACCACCAAAGGCCAGGAGCAGATGAGAACCTATCTGTCCATCTAGGATGTCCTGATGGAAAGGGCTACTGAGCCAGTGATGGCTTCAGCCATCAAACACACTGCTGACACCAGGGGCCCTGCCTTGTTCTCATCACGTGCAGCACCAGACCTGCCATCAGCCATTAGCATCAGCAGCAATATTTAGTTTGTTCTGCTCTAAAGTTGTAGTCATGTCACAAGCCTGTGGAAACCACAGTGCTGGGCTGATGGATCTAAGCATCACCATGAAAATCAAGAGAAACCTTTGAGCACAGCTGGATTGGTGTGCATTTTCCAGCATCCAGGCAGATGCAATTTGAAAAAATTTCTGGGACTATGTTTTTTCAGTGTCCAAGCCACTGCTCTCCTGGTGAAGGAGAAGATAACAGGCTAAATGCTAGAGTTTGAATTTGCAGAAAGTGAAACCCTCACTCAGATGCAAAACATCCACTGTGTGTGTTTGTTGTGAACCAGGATTTCCTTCGTGATGTAAGACACATGATAAATTCACATATAAGAGCATCTACAACGTGAGAATGAGACTGAGAAATGAAAACTGAGTTGAGAGGGAAAATGATCAGCGCAGTTTAAAGGAGGTTTGTGATACCAAGGGCAACTCCTGTTCCTGGAATCCTGTTACAACCTCAACTGCTGCTAAAAAAAAAAATAAAAAAAAAATAAAAAATAAATCTCATTATTCTGAAAATGCTCTCAGGATCTGGGGGAGAAAGAGATGTGGTAGCACAGTTTTGGAACACTTGAGGCTAGAAAAGTTGCAACTGCCTTCTCACTCCTTTCAAGTGAGGAAATACAGGAAGAAATACAAACACACTATCTATCTTGAATGGCTGGGCAACAGGCTATATATAGAATCTGCTCTGTCCTACTTAAGTTATGACTAATACTAAACAATAGTCTGCATATTTGAAGGGGAAAAATCTCTAATGCACCATTTGTTGTTCATTAAAAAATGGAAGAGTCAAAGTCTGTCTAAGCTCTGACTAGGCTACACTTATCAACAGGTGTGTGTTGCTGGAACTGAAGCCCCATGAGACTAATTGCAAGGGATAATGAACAAGATGAGGCGTTTCTTGGGAAAAAAAAAGATTGTTACCTTTATAATGAACATATTCATGCCAAAGATTACAAATTCTTTAGGGAAGGGACTTTTGTTCCATGCCTGCCTGGTGACTAGCACAGTGACACCCTAGTCTGTGACTAGGAATCCTAAGTGCTACTGCAGTTCAAATACTACATTATAGTAAATAGTAGTATTAAATTAGCTGGGAACATGAAGGTGATTTTCATCAGCATCTCTGATGTACAGGATCAACAAACATTTCTCTAAGCCAGAGCCCAATGGAATTTTGTTTGAAAACACTTCATTTTTATGAGGAGAAGACAATGCTAATACAAAACTACAGCTTACTCTCAGGAATTTGGCAGGACTTTCTGTCTGGTTCCTCTAAATCAGGGCTGCAGTGTCTGGAAGCACTGGAGTAGGTTTTGATATAGCCAAGATGAAAAAACGGGTGAAGGGATCAAAGTACATAACAAAAACACAAATCATTCCAGCCAATAAATGGAAGAAATTATCAATCTCCACCAGACAAAATCTTCAGATTTCTCAACCAACCACTGTGGCTTACTGCTATTGCAAAGCATATACTTAATGAATTTACTCTCTGGATGGTTTCCTTCATCTCTCTTCTGCTTTGTCATCATTACAGATGTAATGACAGGGGCTATGGATGGTGCTGCCACACACACATCATCATATTTCATTATTTTAGAAAAAGAGGAAGATTTTAGTCTGGAAGAAAATACAGGCTTTATTCTTAATTCCTGATGCTTGGGAGAGCAAAGGCAAGTAGCAATGGAGGTACTGTAGCTGCTTCTCGGCAACTAGGAACTCCCAGTAAACTTAGAAGCCAGTATATCTTCAGTCTGAGGACATCATTTAAAAAACCCTCTATTCCATGCTAGCTGATACAAAAATCAAGTAAGACGGACTATGAATATTCCTAGGCACTAAGTTTTTGATTTCTCCTTCACCAGGAAACAGCGATGCCAGTGACCTCACATCAGGCCACTTGATAAAAAGCAGATCTCAAATTGCTTTGCAAATATTACTACTGAAGTTAATCAAGTTAATGAATATATATATGAATATATAACTAATTTTGTTTAGCACTGAAATGCATTCTGTACCGAGATAGTCCACTGCCCCTCAGAATCAAGGCCCACAGACTGAGCTAAAACTAGCACCAGGACATGTGTAAGGATAGTGCATCCCAGCAAGGCTGCAGAATGGGGGTGTTACAGGCAAGCCTACCTCATGTTATAGGCATAGAGATGCTTGGACTACCCAAGCTTGCATCATACTGCTCCAGCAATGCAATGTTGCATCTCGTGTAAGAGTCTTGCTGAGGGGTGGTGGTTCTTGGCTTTTCTTTGCAAGCACAGGCACATGCGTTTGGAGCAACAGTAGCTCAGTGCTCTCTCACTGTGCTCTGCTGTACATGCCCTTGAATCAACAGTTAAATTGAAACTTGGCTAAAACCATCTGGATAAATGCCAAGAGCTCTTCAGCACCCATCTCTGACGTAACCTGGCTCATCCAGATGAAGTTTTCACTAAATGACAGAGGAAGGATGAGATCTTAGGAGTGAATCACTAAAGCAGAGAGCCATAGGGTGGCCTCAAATACATGAGGGGCTACAAGTTCACAGCTCCTCCTAGGATGTTTTCAAATGGGAGAAGACAGCTGCTACCAGAGGGGCCAAAGCTTTTTTTTAAGCTTAAAAAATAACATCAGAACTGTAATCAGTAAATAAAATCTAATTTTAAGCAGTATTTGAGTTGATAGTGTCTCTATTGAAGCAGCCACATATATGGGCATACAAAGGTTGCGAATGTCCCTATAAGGCTTTTTCAGTTCCCTTAGTGAAGGTTGTGTGAAAACTAATTTTAGAGCAGCCAAATTTAAGGCGTTAACAGTGAGTGCCATTGACCTTTGGGTGTTGCTGTAAGACAGCAACGTGAATAATAATAAACTCCCTGAGGTTGTCTCTCTTTGGTTTTCTACAAGTATCTTGTGCTCAGGGAAGATTTAAAAAATCCTTGGCTCAACCAGACAGCTCATCTGAACCTCCAAGGGATGCTACGCAGCAATGCCTCTACCATGAGAGACAGATTCGGAGGAACCTGGAAACACATCTAGTAAAAGGGTTGACACAAAAGCACTTAGAGCTTAGTTATAATTGCTCTTAGGCTTGAGAGTGAGAAAGTTCTCTCCCTCTGCTAGTAGGAGAAGGAAAAGGGTCCCTGGGTGTAATGCAGGGAGTACATCTCAGTCCCTCACTTGTTCTACCTGTATTAATGATCCTGAGGGGGAAAAGGTAATGGTTTTGACTCAGGGGGGATGAAATTGTGCCTCCTGAAATCTAGGGTTTTGACACTGACTGTAATTAAACTTGTTTTGGCTCCAAACTGAAAAGCACACACTTTTCTCCTATTTGTCTTGGCAGAGCTTTTGGCAGAGCTGTGTGATGGAGGCTGGCTGACTGTTGCAGAACAGGAATGGAAAGGACATGCCAATAACAGGAAACTGGTGAACTGGAAAAGAAGAGCAGTGGTAAATGAAGTGGCTTCTACACGGCACTGGGTGATTGAACAGCACCATTCTGTCTTTACCATGTCAGCAAGAACAATGACAGTAGTTACATATGTGTGACTCAAGATACCCTCTGACTACAGTGACTGTGCCTTAGAGGTGGGATTTCTCTCTGGATCCTTTTGCTATTTCTGTTAACAAACAAACCTCAAATTAAAGAAATGAGCAAGAAGGAATATCATGCATTTCACAACCAACCAACATTTCCAGCATAGCTCTATCTAGACCCAGGAAATGCTCAAGTAGGTCCTTCAGGGAGCAAGGAAAGGATGTATTAACCTATTCTGAGAGTGAAGGAATTCTGGCACATGTTTTATTGTTGTAGTTTGGAATTGTGTTTCTTGCCTCGGGCACAGAGCTGACCTCCCCACTTCAGCTGCTTAGTGACATGTGAGGATAAACTTCTAATAAGCAACACATCTTAGATACCTATATAAGGGGTAAATATCCCAGTTTTGACCCCTCAGAACAGGTCTTAAGTTCAAAAAATGAGCTACATGGTAATCCCTTTGAAAATCTATTAGAGTCAATGCCAGGAAGGGTCAAAATCAGCTGATGGAAAACAAGGCATTATTTGACTCTTCCTTTGTAATGAAAACAAAGTCCCACTTTGGGATTGAGGCCAGATTTCAAATCCTGAAGTGCAACCTTGTCTCTGCATGATTCTGCTTGAGATACTACAAGGAGCATGAGGCAGAGCCGCCTCATGCTCCAAAGAATGAATGACATAGCTTAAATATCTTTCCATGCTAACTGTCATTATGACTGAAGCCACAAGGAAGTAGTTTTCCATCTGCACCTATTTCCACCACAGCATCACAGAGAATCTACTCAGTCAGACTTTTGTCTTCTAAGAATTGGACACAAATGACACTAACTGCAGAGGAGTCACAGACAACAGTCTGGTGAATCTTTTCACGTGTATTGAGACCTACTGATAACCAGTCTCTGTTCATCACCAAACTAGATAGTCTACTTATCCTTCAGACTTCAGCTATGGCTAGGGTGTAGCTTGAGACAAATAAGTTTTCAAGAATCTAAACCGAGGTAAATCCTCCAATGGCTTGTTTCTTCTGGCAGGGAATGAACTCAGTAGTTGTGAACTCATGGTATGTTTAACTCCTGGTGGTTTTGGAGTAATATTTGATATTTTGATAGTACAGTTTCAGGTGGGGCACTGGGCTTCTCCAATTTGCCAGGCATAGCATCAGTATCATGACACTACCTGGGATGCCAGTCTCAGACTGCATTTCCTGCCTGTGCTCAGCCTGAGTTCATTTTCCCTTGGGGATTAACAGATGCCTCACTGTTCTTCAACTGTACCATCTTTTCTGAGCAATGAAGAAGTAACAACCATTACAGTGCTCACCATACTTCAGAAATACAGCATGGGTCTGTCATTCATTTGACTGAGCTTTCAGTCAAACAGTGCTCTCGGACCCCCAGCTCCCCTGCTAGGGCCTGATCATGCAGCTGTGTGCGCAGGAGCTCTGATGGGAAGCAGTCTGTGGCTTAGGGACCTTGTGATCCAGTGACAGGCTTTATGTTTAATAGGATAGAATTTTAATAGAATAATATAGACTTTTCTCTCATGAATCTGTCTGAACAAAGATTGATTGAGAAGCGCTCTGTCTGTGAATGACATCTGCATTAAAAATAAACAAGCCCCATAACAGATCCTAACATGTAACGTGACTGCAATAGGAAAAAGAGAACTTTGGTCATACAATCCATCTATAAAACCAGTGAAATCCTTCTTTTCCTAGGAAAGATGTCTTTGCATCTGACATTGCTGCCCTTACACTGGAAAAGGGAAGAATTGATTTTATAGTGGATTGGAGAAGTCCTGATTCTTCCGTGACATAAACAAAGCAGACGATCATCCACAGCTCAGATTTCCAGTGGAAATACCAGAAATTCCAGCGCTGCTTTGTAAGGCTGGTAGATTGCTTGCTTTGTGCCTCTAGCTGAGGAAATAACATTTCTCCGAGAAGAAGAGAAGAATGGAATGATCCTTATCTAAAAAGGCTAAGCTTCTTAATTCCCTGTTATTCATTTATCTAGCTTGAATCATCCCATACCTACAGGTGGGAGCCAAGAGGTGGTGCTACAACTCAGCTATCTTGTACCTGGCAAATGTCTATTCCATCTGGTTTTCAGGTGGAAAGGTGTAAAAGATGGTGGTGCTCACTATGCTTTATAGTATTTCCAACCTATGTTGTTTAGTCTCTCTCAGCTGTCTGTGCTGTTAGGAAGAGCATAACCTGTTTTGTAGCATCAGGGGCTAGCTGCTCTGGAAAGCAATCATCCTCAATTCTTCCTGCTCATTTCCTAGAGTTCTTGAAACTATTCACCCCTCAGCTACATCCAGAAGCCCTCACTACCGATATAATGAAAACAACTATCTCAGATGCAAATATTCATGAGTTAATCTCATCTCATTGTCCCTAAATTGAGCACTAGAGCAACACACTACCAAATATGCTTGAGTAAAATCATGACTAAAACTAACACCAGGCAAATGTCACTGTGGCAAATGTCCTACTTTGGGGATGAATTACCCGAAGCTCTTTCAGTGGCAGTGAATTGCACTACATTTCGGGTTAAGAGCCTTGAGTAAGAAAGTAAGAACAGCATCGGAGATACAGCATCACTGACAAAAGCATCTGCCATAGCTGTGGCTTTTCTTGCCCTGCTGGTGTATGGCTGAACTTGGAAACCAATCCCCTAGGAACTGTTCTCTCTATGCAGTCATCCTTGAAAGGAAACTTTGGTGCTGTCAGTGGAAATTTGAGCAATGTTAGGAAGAGCAGGTACCACTCTGCTGAGAGAACCACACAGCAAGATTTCTGTGGCAGTTTTGCAGCACAGACCTTTCCAAATCAAACTAAGCAGATACCATGAGGGGAGTGAGCAACTGTTTATATTATCAACTAACAATACTTACCATTTGTTACCTGCACCATGCTTTAGCAACTGATTTTAAAAGGCCACCAAAAGAACCCTCCTCTTATAGCTTTGTGTGTTATGTATACTTATCTCCATTAAAACCTGGACAATTAAGCCTCCTTCATCAACTTTATTTATCCTATGAAAACAGCCCCCTAAAGACTATTACTTCAGAATCAACAAGAGGTAGGTAATAAATTGTAGCATCATAATCAATGGTTAGGGAATTTCTTGAAGAGCTCCTAAACAATCAGCTGTTAGAGCACTTGAAGTGAAATTTTCCTAAGCTGCTCATGAATAAACCTGGTTTTATTTCATCACAAAAAGAGCATACTGAGATAACAAATTCAAATGCTAGGATATTATGTTATTTATCATTATTATATTCTTATATAATTTGTACAACATTGCATTATTATGCACTAGAGCAATTTTCTTGGGAACAAATGAATGTATCCATTTTGGGATAAATGTAAGCATCAATTATAGTACTCTAGGGAATCAGACAATAAACGTTACTATTCTCTGTCCCCAAAATGCACACACGTCACCAATAAAGACTTACATCAGCATAACTAGCAGGGGAAGTTTATTGGACATTGTTTTTGGAAGGCTACCCTTCTGAAAGGGGCTGAGAAGACTAAAGCTGCTGAGAAAGAAAAGCAGAAAAGCTCATGACATGATCAGAGAAAGCTCTGGGCACACAGCTCCGAGTACTCAGTACTGCAAATCTGACCTGGCACCTGCCAGTATTGGATCAAAAGTGCTGCAGCCACCTGGTGCAAAGTGCTGCTGGATCAGAATTCTTCAAAAGCAAGTTAATTTTGTACCAGCGGGGTTTGTGCTGCTCTGGGTATCATCTGTTCCCCCTAAAGCTGGCACAGAAGATGGAGGCAGTATAAATACCACAGCACGTGATATGAGTAATTTGACAGAAATGGGAGCATATATTCATGCTCCAGCTGGATCGGTAGGTGATCTGGTGGTGAGCAGCTATACCAGCAATGAATGCGGCACCACCACAAAAAAAAAGAGAGGGCATTTTCAGAACTGACTGAAAACTATGTTCAAACTACAAACAATTATCCTTTGTTGCTTGATTCTTTCACCAAGGTTTTGACAAAGAAACATCATTTTGTCAGCTTTTGTGCTTCAGTGGCTACAGACTCATGTCCAAATGGGGAACAATAGTACATTTAGACTACAACAGAATATTTTGCTTAAAATAACCCATTTGGCAACATATATCCAAGTTTCATAATAAAACAGTAATAGCATAGTTATTTAGTATATTTAATGAACTGAGAAGACCAATGTTTTTCAAATAAGATTAAAACCAACCGATAAAGTGTTTTTGAGCTCTCATGGTCCCCCTCTTTGTCAAAGAACACATGAATAAAACTAAATCACAGGAGTCACAAGACTGGAGATTATTTCTTTCCTTTATTTTTTCCTAAATCTGTTTTGTTACTGAGCTATGTCCTGAACGCCTTACCTCACTAGAACTTTCTTCACCATTTAGCTTTTGCCCATGACTCAGAGGAGGTAATCAGTGCATGTATTTATCCCATAGGAAATACCTGAAACCAACATTTACATGTGGGTTCTTTCATCAGCACTTGTTGAACATTTCCCAGTGCATTATCACAAGAATTTACACCACCATAAAAGGCACTTGGGGTGTCCTACAGGCAATTTTGTAGTTCCTGGTCTTTCCATAATTGTGTGCTCACTATTGTCTTTTTTGAGAAGTTTTATTTCCCACCTTTTTGTGGACAGTCACTTCCACTCTTGCATAAGAAACAAGAACTAGATTTAGGTTAAGACTTGAAAGACCAATGCTCAGTTCCTTTCTCTGCTACTGTCACCCTAGGTCACTTTGAGCAAGCCATGTACTGTTTCATTGCCTGGCTTCCTTACCTCTGAAATATTCTTTCTGAAGATGCTTACGGTAAGGAATACAGGTTATACAGATGTTACTGTCCTGGAAGCTCTATGACCCTACATGAGATACGCATAGCCCAGTAGCTTCCTAGGTCATCTCAACTGTGCCAGTCCCTCAGTGCTGTCTCTTCTCCTCCTTTCCTACCAGGTTTATTTCAGAGCTCACAGATGGATGTCTCAGTAGAATGCCTCTAATCAGGCACAATATTTTGCATGTAGTTAATCATTCATATGGGACTCTACATTTCAAACAGTTCAGATTTTCCTAATTAATGTTTTGCATCATGATCGTATTTACAGTAATTGGGACTGATATTTGAAGTACAGTAAAAGCTGTCATCTCATTCCCTCCTAAAGAACCCAATTACCTTCATTTGTTAGCAAATTCATACTAACATTTGGGTTTATTACACTTGACAACATAAAGCCAGCTCCTTCTGTAACACAGTTCAGCAGAGTGCCATCAGCCCAGGCCTAAAAGATGTTGCAGACCTCGTTTTGGAGTCTAGAGTTGGAAGTGCCTTCCTGACTTATATCCTGACAGTGAAATCCATCAAAAAGTGTCTCCAGGACAAGAATTTCCCTTGGGCCCATGCTAGACTTCAGTCCATGACTACTGAGGAAGATGACAGCTTTTGTAATCAGCCATTTCTTTGACGTTCATGTGCTACAGGAGGCAGCTTGTGTCCGGGTTCACACAGCCCAACTTCCACCTAATTCCTACTGCCTAGTGTTTTCAATTAACACCTCTGACAGCCTACAGCCAGACAAGAGGAAATATTTGGCACAGAAACTGGGGCAAAAGTCAGATCACAAGAACCAAGTCATTAGTCTTTTCGGGTTTTCACATCTCTGGGTTATAGTCCCAGAGGATGGCTGCAAAGTGGCACATGGTCCTGGTGTCATTGAAAGCCATAGATGCCAGTGCATGTTAAAATGCATCTATGTATATGTCCATGTCATATGGCCATACAACCTTCAGTAAGGTGTTTACAAGCATGCCGTACAGGCGCTTGAGAACGAGTCAGCCATCCTACAGACGGGAAAGAGGATGGAAGCATGCCATACTTGTTTCTCATTCTGGGAAGTCCTATTTCAGCTACTGATTATTACCTAATAACCTAATCAGCAGTAACAGCAATATTTGGCACTTAAAAACACTTTATATTCAAAGAGCTACACAAGCAGATTAGGTAGAAAATGAATCCTTAACTAATTAGCAAAGGAAGCAAGCAAAAACTATTTTAGGATCAGAAAACAGAGCTCCAGAAGCAAGGTCAGATTGTTGGGGCACAGTCATTCATTTGTTGTGGCTTTCTATAGGGAAACAGGTGTTTTTCCACAGGGAAATAAGGTAAACTATGATTTTAACAGATGTTAGTGGGTCAAGGTCAGGCCTAGTGGGATGCTTTGAGTTGTCTAATTAATAAACATTTAAACAGTAAGAAAAAAATGTTTCGATCACACTCACCCCAGCTACAGCAGAGGTTTAGAACAGGCTTGTTACAGCATGTTAGTGAGCACCAAAGATGCCTCCCTGCCTCGGGTATGCAAGATGTGAACAAGAAACAGAAATCAGGAGGTCCCACCCTTCCCACCTACCTAGTGAGAAAACCAAATTTGTCTCTGCATGAAATTTCAGCACAAAGTTTTCCAGCTGAAATCAGTTCCATGATTCAACAGTTCAATAAGTAGAAACCTCTCTCTCTTCTTGGTAATTTTCCGAAGAGTTTCCTCCAACTATTTTAGCTCTTAACTTATACTTCTCTCTCTTTTATTTCCTTTTTTTTTTTCTACAAGCAACTTCTTCCCCAAGCACCTATCTACAATTGAATCCTACTCTAAATTCATGTCAAGATCAGCTTATGTATTCATTGCTGAATGAATTTCAAATATGTGCTCCTTGTGTTCCTTTCCCAACAGGATAGAGAGGCCTCTTGAGTTGCTTTAAATGTCTCATTACAAATGCTTCATTAGAAACTACGTCACAGATTGTGTCAATCTGGTCCACACTTCCATGCCAAAAGTAAAGACTTTCAAGCTGTGCTTTTCTTACCATTAAGTTTCCAATCTGTTTTTAGAATCTCAATCAGTTCTTTAAGGAATGCAAATGTAACTTCTCCCTTTAGTGCTGAAACTAGCCATTGGGAAAAGCACATGCATAATGCTTTCCTGTTCCTGCATGTATTGAAACAATAATCAATGCTGGAAGGGCAGACTATTTTCTATGCGTTTTCTGAAGGACGTGCAGACCTTCTACACTTGTAGGCACAGACTGCCTCCTTCACATTGTGTGGACAGAAATAATTCAGTTGAAATCAATATTACCTGTGACAAGAGTTTAATCAAAATAAGTGTGAGAACCTTAAGTCTATTGGGCCTGAAGCCAATCTTATGATAATGTAACATGAGTCAAGTTTCTCTGAGCCTGTTTTTCCCCTCAGCCAAACCTGGTTTACACCACCATAAATATACTTACCTCAAGGGGCTACTTTCTGCTTAGTGAAAATTGGCTTCATTATTGTTTCCTATCTGCTCAGGAGCCCTACCTGCTTTGCAGTCACTGTGAACCTCAGTTTTGTCAATCATTCTTACTATGCTCTCTAATACCTGAATAGTAGAGGCCTTCTGCTTCTGTGGCTTCTGAATCATGTGATGAAATACAGGTGTGTCTTTTGCTACTAATTCAGTCTTAGAAACTGAGTTAAAAGCTTCTATTTGCTGTGAAATCATAAAGAACTAGTACAGAAAAGTGTTTTCAAGCAGATGATCAGCAGTTAAAGTAGAGGCAATTAGTAAAAATATGAGACAGAAAACCCAGCACCCTGGATGTGGAAAGCTCAACCCAAGTGAATATGGGAGGTAGAATATACAAAATGCAGCACAAATTATTCCTTGTTGACTGTGGCAGAGTAGAAGGTAGACAGGACATGTATGCTGCTGATAGCAGTGCATCCAGATGGCCTCATCTGTCTGATGGTCCTGGCTGAGATACACTAGATCATCATCTTGCCTAAATATAGGATCACAGAGACTCCACATCCTCTCGTATCAGTCTTTCCTTATCATTGCCAAGGTTTCATAACACCTAACTGCAATATCAACATAGCCCATGAGTTTTCATCCTATCAAAACATTATTTGGAGACTGTGAATATATCTCACTCACTCTTCTTTGTATTAACCTCTCTCAGTTGCTTTCGTCTATCTACATACACATTGTTTCCTAGGACCGCATCACCCAGACTACTCCTCTCTTGACCCTATGTCTATCTTGCAGGGTGGTGGACACAAAGGTG
The DNA here is from genome assembly GCA_028020825.1 of Podargus strigoides. Lineage (NCBI taxonomy): Eukaryota > Metazoa > Chordata > Aves > Caprimulgiformes > Podargidae > Podargus > Podargus strigoides. The sequence continues at coordinate 36,427,670 of CM051620.1, read as the reverse complement.
GATACAAGATTAAAGAAAAGCCTTATCACTAGTGAACAAAGCACTTCTCATTACACAACCTCGTGGATATCTGTTTTTTTATCCAAACATTGTGACATGAATGATGTAAATTCAGTAGTAATCTGCTGTAATTCCTAGATTCTATTCAGTATATCTGTGTCAACTAAAGACCCTCATTTTAGGTTTGTGCATTTTTCTTCCTAATAACAGAATTTTACTTATTGGGCTGAAGCTTTTTAGCCCAGTGGGGTTTTTTTAAGTTTGTCAATAACACTTAAGTCTTTTGCCATTCATGCTGCCTCTCCCAGATAGGTGTCATATGCAGGTTTAACAGGTATATTCTCTATTCCATCATCTAAACCATGAAAAACTGAATATCAAAGTCAGGTTATAACTCCTTGGATGCATTTCCTCAGTCGAAAAGGTAACTCTAACTACTCTCCAAACAAAGTTTATTAAAACAGATTTGCACTAGCTGTGTTGCATTTTCATTTAGTGAAATCTTCTTCAAACTTATTCAACAAGAAGCACACAACTCTTTCGAAAAAAAAATAAAAATAAAAATCCATGGACCATCTTGTGCAATGTCACCACATGAGAATTAGGTGTGGTGAAAACTAGATGAAAGTTTATTTCTCCTCCCTTGTTGTTTTGCATTCCCAGCATGCATGGGAATGTGCACACGTTTCTTTTTAACTGTTGTTAGAAACCATTTTTGCAACTCACCTCTGATATCTTACAAAAGACTAGAGGTCAGTCCACAGACTACCAGAAAGAAAGTTGATCTACACCAGGTTACCCTATACTGCTTAAGACAAATACCCCTGAGACAGTGTCAAAAGTCTATTGGAGTCAAGTTTCATCTGTTTCTTCTTGATTAACCGCCTCCACAGATTCTGGAGAAAAGGGAGAGTTCATACGTTTTGCATCCCAGCACCACGGTACTTCGGCTAAGAGGCAGTAGGATCCTGATGATTATATGCTGTCTTAAGTTTATAAGATTTCAGAAATTGTTAGGAAAAAACAATAGCTCAAAGAGTGGTGTTAGGGGTTGCTAAGTGCTGAAAACTGTTTGTAAGAAGGTGGTGTTCCCAAAGATGGACACACTGTCCTGCATCGTTCTTAAGGGCAATCTCCTACAACATTCAAAACTGAGGCATGCTTCACAGAATCACAGAATCACAGAAGCACAGAATCATCTAAGTTGGAAAAGACCTTGAAGATCCTCACGTCCAGCCATTAACCTAACACTAACAGTTCTTGACTATACCATATCCCTGAGTACTATGTCAACACAACTCTTAAACACCTCCAGGGCTGGGGACTCCACCAAATTCACATTACTATGGCAATGTCTGTGCATGTCCATCTCACTTTCAGAGACTTTATCACAGACGTTCAGAGCCTGAAGCCTTCAGCAGACATATCACCTTCTTTGGCTGGAAGAGTTAACCCCAATCGTGTGGCCGTAGATTCCATATTACATCATACACCATGCTGTCACAGATGTTTTAACACTTTTGTATGCTTGACATGAGTAGGAGGATCCTCGAGGGAAGCTGTAATCACAAATATATTATATTTAATCTTGGAGGAGAGGCCAGGCAATGCCTAATTAGATTTTCCTCATTTCTTCCTCACATTTGGCTAGTTGAGATGTTATGAAGTTTCATAACATCTTAACTGAAAGCAAGGACAGTTTTCTGTTGGTGTTGTTTTCTTCCTAGCTGACTAAATGTCAATTAGGTAGTGGAAGAAACTTAATTGAGTTGTGCTGAGTTCTCCAATGAGTAACTAGTCTGCTCCTGAGCTCTGGAAGAAAACATTCTATAACCTGCAAAGTGTGTCATCCCAAGGATGAGGCAGCAGAGCTGAAAGAGCACTAGAATATGTACAGCTGGATTTCTTCTTTTCCAGATGAGGCCTGGGCAGTATAGTCCATGTCATAAAGAGAACAGGATAGCAGAGGCCTCCAAATCAACACATCCATATATATTCACAGAAACTACAGACTACTAACATTTACAGGTCCAAAAGCTTAAGCAAAGAGTTTTGGACATCCTGACTCAAATGTTTTGTTGAGGGTACATAGACCTTTGGACTGAGCTCGTTTTGGAACCAGTAGCAGTCTGACTGCATCGGCTATGCACTACACCCATGTCTGCTAACCTTGCTGAGAGGTGGGACTTAGCTCCTATCGAGGACACAAGCTAGTACTGCCTCACAGGACTGTCCTGTACATTGTGGAGGTATTAGTCAGGTCAGGGGTCTTGACTCATTAATTTTTTATTTTTTTTTTTCCTTTGCAAAGCTTAGATGTATTCTCCAAAAATGTCAGCTTGCATCTCAGTTATGGCCTCCTTTTGCTACTTTGGCAATAAAAAGATCCCTTTAAGTGAACGTAAAATAGAGTGCTATTCACTGTAAGGTACCTCTATTGCCACAGCAGAACTGAAGAACTTTTATGTTACTAAAATGAGGTGATTTGACTGTGCAGTCAAGACCTGGACACATTTTACAGGTGCCGTTAAGTTGTGGCTGACCTCTGCCCTTAGACACAGGGCGGTGAGGGTGGAGAAGTAGTCTGCAGTCCATGGAAGAACACAGGCAGGTTAGAGAGCACGCTACTCTTCCCAAGGTACCAGATGCTAAAAATCTGAATCACCTTTGCACAATATCAGTTTTACAGCTGCAGAGGGTAATGCAGCCTCCCAGGAGCAGCAGAGCCGTCCTAGGCTGTGGCACAACCCCCAGTGCCCCGCAGAAGCTCCTCTTCTGGAGCACCTGTACAGCTGGCATTGTAATTAAGAGATCTGATCCACTGAAAAGTGGTGTCTACTGCTCTGATACATTGAGCTCTCTAATCCAGTGGGGAAAAGCATAAGAAGATGTAGGCACTGGAGGTAAACATAGGCCACACAACTCGAAGCCAGAGCAGAGGCACACTGTTTTTATGGTGAAACGGGGTAATCATTGTCACAGACTGCCTAGTCAAGAGCTAGGGTCTCCAGTTCTCAAGTGTTTTCAGAACAGGACTCAGTGCCCTTCTGGAAGGTCTTTCATCAAACATGTTACTGAATTCAATTTAGAGGTTATAATGACCTGCATGTATGTGATGCACGAAGGGTTTCAAGCTCCATGATGTAAAGTTGCTTTCTGGCCTTAAATACCATCCATCTTCATACCTAGTTTTTTGTGCCAAAGGTTCATAAGCAAGTACATGCCCATTCACACCATTTTCAAACTCGCTGCCTTTATTAGTTCAGATTTTGTTTGTGTTTAAAAAATGATGTATTGATGCACTGAATTTTTGAATGACTCATCTAATTCTCTGAGTAGGCGGATTGTATGCCTTCATACAGTAAAAGTATACTTCAGTCTCAGACATCCAATTCTTTTAATCTTCAAAGGCGGAACGACACGATCCAGCAGTGCAATTGACTGCTGTTTGAATTTCTGAGGAATATCTCTGGTCCTGCACCTATGTCATAAAACAGACCTTCACTTACCTTAGAGCTTACCAGCATGGCTTCACACTACTGCAGTTCAACTCTGTCTCCAAGAAACTAATTTAGACCATGGCATATTTCAGGCCAGTCTTGAATTTTGCTGGGCTTCATGTTCCTCTAGAGCTGCAGGAACTGTTGAGGCCAATAGTTGTAGTATCATCTATCCATGTTCTTTTCCCTGGTTCAGACTTCAGGCTTCCCTGCATCAACTGGTTTGAATCTGACTCCACTTAATGGCTCCAACTCAGAACAAGAGTTTGAGGTGCATGTACATATGTAGCTGCTACTGCCTTTGGACCACAAAGTTGGAGACTAACATGGGGCAAATGTCTATGGGTAGTGGAGTGACCTAGAAGAAACCAAATGCAAGACTTCCTGCTTCCTAGGTATTGCCTGCAGACAGTATAGACCTACAAGTAAAGGAGAACTCAAATAGGTCTCATCTGTCTTTTTAAGGAGAAAATAAGGAGATGGATGTTTCCTCCTCAATCCTACCTTGTGCACAATGTTGCCAACACACGCCTGATTTTAAAAAAAAATAATAATAAAAAAGTCTGCCATTAAATTTTCAGATAAAACAGAGCAGATGGAATAGCTCCCCTTTCCAGCCTGTGTTTCAATAATGTCCCTTTGGCTGAGTGTCAGGCTGTCTAAGCATATTTCTCTAAGTGAGAGTGAAGGTGTTGTCTGCATCAGATTTGCTGGAGAGAGTCTTCAACAACTGCCCTTAATATGGGATAAATTACATACAATCAGCAACCTCAGCTTCAGAAAATAAATCATAAGGAGTAAGAAAGCTAAATCGACTCAGCACAGGTAAATACAGATCTTACATGCAGCTTTTGACTGATTGACAATTATTTAATTCCCTGAAATTAAAGAAAAATTAACTGTTTGATTGATGTCATAATCCAGGGCCCACAAACTGCCCTTGTTAATAGAAGGCCTGCTGGTTTGGATAATAGAGAGGATTGCTAATTTACTTGCTATTCACTATGTTATAATTTTTCCTCTGAAATGAATTGTTAAAAATAAACAATTTCTTTTCCTTCCCAAATAAGAAAGAAGAGAGAATTTATTACCAAGAATGTTTTGTGGCTTTAGGGAGAAAGTTATATTTAGAACTTAGACTAGTTGCACAAAACGCTTTATAAATATTTTAAGGAGCTAACTTCCATTTTCTCCTGAATATAGATAGGAGCAGGAAACAAACTGAAACAAGGGTTTGAGATGGAGTGTTATTCACGGAGGCTGATGTACTTCTGAAGATGAGTGAATGTATTTTGCCTGGGATTTAATGTTTCTGGACTCTGTACCTTGTCTGTATACAATTGCAAAGCCCGTGGTAGCCACAGTGGTCAGATGGGAACCTGTTGGTAACTCAGTCTGTAGTCCAAGAACTCCCTGCCTCCTGCCCAGATATGCCTGGGGTACAGCTCTGGCTGCTGTTCCCTGAGCATGGGCCCAGGTGCTTTCTCACTAGGACTGCAAGGTATGAACACGTCTATTTGTAAGTGCCTATTTAGTTTAAATTTAGCGTGCCATGCTGGCTTTGTGATGCCGAGTAAGCAGAGGAGACCAGTCCCCACTGTCACCCCATTCTCATTCTCAGTCTTGCCTACCAGCCTTGCCACACTTGGCCAGTCTGTGCCTCTGCAGGGCCTGGATTTCCCTTTCTGCACCTTTTCTGATCTAGCTGGACCAAACCGAGGTGTCGTCACAGTGAAATACAGTCCAACACCTCTTCCTTCTCTCAGCAAGCGGGAGGTAACTGGGAGCTAAGAAAAGCCAGTCACCTCCCATGGGAAACATGTGCCTGGGGCACAGCAGACACAGGCTGAGGTAGCTGATGGGCAGACAGGTTCTCCCATGAGATAGTCCTTCAAGTGGCTCTAGTAAGGTAAAACTAAGGACTCTGGAAACATTCCTATAACTCCTTCACACAAATCTCTCTCCAAACTGATGCACCAGAATAGAAGCAAAGACACGTGCGTGGATTGCATGCAGTAAAAAACAACAAATTGGCCAGACCAGAGGTTTGGATCTGAGCCTGGATCTGCAATCTGGGCACACTTTGCAGTGTATATACAGTATATGTCAAGAGTGACATTTTAAAAGAGCTTAAGAGAAGAAGAAATGATGACTTGCATCTCTCTGAACGCAACTCCAATGGCAGTACTAGAAAAGAGCAATCAGCCCTTTTTAACCACACTTGTTCTCACAGAAGAGTCAGGAAATTAAAGATATTTTTTTTAGGAAAAGAGATAAAATTAATTTCTACCCCATGCTTCAAAAAACCTGGCACTTTTACCAAACAAGGAAGATTTTCAATAGGAAAGGACAATTAATCACTTTAAACAAGTTGCTAAATGTTAACAACCACAGAACTTAGACATAATAATTTTCCTCTGACAACTATTCCCATTAACAGTTGCTGTGTTATGGAATATTTAGAAATCCTGACTGACATTTTAAAATATAAATACAGTAATGCAATATAGATCTATTTTTGGATAGACTTATGGCATGGACGCAGTACAGAATTTTCTTTGCCCTAGAAAGGCAGGTAAATAGGGAAAAATATTGCCCCAATGCAACACAATTGAGAAAAAAACTAACTGCAATAGTTTACAGATGAGTAATTAGAAACAGTTAATTACCACATACAGAAACTAATCTGTAACATGCATCAAGGCAGGCCTGGGCTCACGCAAAGACAAATGTTGTCCAGACTCTTAAGCAGATCGGGTCAAAGATTTATCAGAATGTGATATTGTAAAATGGACTCCTGTTTTTTGTAAGAGACTTTGGGATTAAATATTAAGGATAAACTCTCATTGAGATGATGATTGTGTCCACTTTCATAAAATATATGACAAAGAACCATGCGTCTATGTTCAGAAGAATAAAATATAATTTTTTTATTAATTCGTGAAATGCATGTATATGTATTTGTTTGTGGCTTCAGTTGGACAATAATTTAAATACTGTAATTCTCAGTCTATTTTAACCAAAACTTCCTTTTTGTCACTGATGTTACTCTGTACAAAATCAATCTGAAAGCGGACAAACGCATTACTCAAAGCATTTGGAAAGCCACAGTAATAGGTATTTAACTGACCCAAGCATTGCATAAGGCTAGTGGTCATCAAAGAGTCTAAATCTCAAAAAAAAAAAAAAAAAAAAAAAAGTGTCTTTAGTTGTAGACTCAGAATATGTTTGTGGCATGGGTCAATGTACTGTTGCTTATTTCACAGAATCATAGAATCATGGAATAGCTGAGGTTGGATGAGACCTCTAGAGGGCATCTGGTTCAATCCCCCTGCTCAAGAAGGTCCACCTAGAGCCAGGTGCCCCAGGACCACATTGAGACAGCTTTTGAACATCTTCAAGGAGGGAGATTCATAGGTACTACCTTTCTTTTCATGTTAATACTGAAGCAAAACTCTAGGCATGACAGTACCACATCAAGTGAAATCAAAATCATAAACCTAGTATCTCAATATCTCACAAGATTTTACTTTTTAGCCTAAATCTAGGTAGGTCACTAAAATAAAGAGATTCAATTTAAGTCATTATCTCTTAAGGAAAATACTTTTTTTAAAAGATCCTGTTAAACCATATTTAAAATAGAAACATTTTTTTTTTTGTTCCAGAGATAGTCACATTTCAGGATTAAAGGTGCTACAGAAAAGCATAAGAGTTAATACTATTAACACCATGAGACAGCTTTATTTAGCACTTTGCTGTTTGTCCTTAGATTTTAAGTGAATTTTGTCCTGCTCACTGCAGGGGAGTTGGACTAGATGATCCTTCGGGGTCCCTTTCAACCCAATACATTCTATGATTCTATGAATTTGAGAATAGTTTCTGTCACATTTCAGGAATGACCTCTCATGTGCTCTGACACATTTCACTGGTTTGTGTATGTGACATCATGTTTTCCTTAAAGAAAGAAGTCTGATGTGACCTATACAACACCATGCCATGAGTCATAGCATGATGTATTGGGCAGAAACTTTAAAAATAAGCTTTTGCAAAATCCACCATTAAAAGAGCTATTTTTTCATCCTGGGAAACAAAAATGTTAAAAAAATTTAAAAAAAACCCCACCTTCTAAAATGCCAAATTCTTCTTACATTGTTTAGGTCTGGATTGGTGGTTGTAATATCTTTTAAAGACTTAACGGAGAGATTATAGATAGATAGATAGATAGATAGATAGATAGATAGATAGATAGATAGATAGATAGATAGACAGCAATAGAAATGTTATTTTCAAGTTATTTTTCTTCTTGCTAAAAGAAATCCTCAGTAATTTTTTTTATTCTCTAGATAAGACAAAGGTGAAATAAACGAACAATGCAACATGCAATGAGACAACGAACACTTCTCCTTATCCTGAAACTGCAAAGAGAACAGCACTGTGCTGGCTCTTCTGAGCTGTATTGCTATCAATTCCACGATGCATCACCTAGACATGCACAAGTCTATGAGGTCAGATGGGTTACACCTAAGAGTAAAGCCTTTGATACTGTTCCCCACAGCATTCTCATGAAAAAAATGGCTGCCCAAGCATTTGATGGGTGTACACTCTGCTGGCCACACACTGGCTGGATGGCCCAAAGAGTGGTGTGTTAAATCCAGTTGTCAGACAGTCACAAGTAGTGTTCCCCAGGGCTCAGTGTTGGGGCCAGTATTGCTTAATATCTTTGTCAATGATCTTGACAGAGAGATTGAGAGCATCCTCAGTAAGTTTGCAAACGACATCAAGTTGGGTGGGAGTGTTGAGGGTAGGAAGGCTCTACAGACAGATCTGGACAGACTGGATTGATGGGCTGAGGCCAATTGTATGAGATTCAACAAGGCCAAGCGCTGAGTCCTGCACTTGGGTCACAACAACCCCATGCAACACTACAGGCTTGGGGAAGAGTGGCTGGAAAGCTGTCTGGCAGAAAAGGACTTGGGGTTGCTGGTCAACAGCCGGCTGAACATGAATCAGCAGTGTGCCCAGCTGGCCAAGAAGGCCAACGGCATCCTGGCCTGTATCAGGAAGAGTGTAACCAGCAGGACTAGAGAAGTACTAAGCACTGGTGAGGCCACATCTTGAGTAGTGTGTTCAGTTTTGGGTGCCACAGTATAAGAAAGACATCAAGGTGCTGGAGCGAGTCCAGAGAAGGGCAATGAGGCTGGTGAAGGGTCTCAAGAATAAGTCTTATGTGGAGTGGCTGAGGGACTTGGGGTTGTTTAGCTTGAAGAAAAGGAGGCTGAGGGGAGACGTTATCGCTCTCTACAACTACCTGAAAGGAGATTATACAGAGGTGGGTGTTGGTCTCTTCTCACAATTTACAACTGTTAGGACAAGAGAAAATGGCCTCAAGTTACACCAGGAGAGGTTTAGGTTAGACATTAGGAAAAACTTCTACACTGCAAGGGTTATCAAAGACTGGAACAGGCCGTCCAGGCAAGTGGTTGAATGACCATCCTTGGATGTGTTTAAAAGCTGTCTAGATACGGTGCCCAGGGACATGGTTTAGAAGTGGGCCTGGTAGGGTTAGATAATGGTTGGACTTGAGGATCTTAAAGGTCCTTTCCAACCATAACGATTCTATGATTCTATGAACTGTGAGCCAGAGCCAGGAAAATAACACATTCACTTAAGCACATTCAAATTCTAGTTATAAAAATATAACTCCTGCCAAGTGGGCAGCTGAATTTAATGCATATATGTTTCTGAACAAAGAAATGTATGTATGTATCTGTAGTACTGCCTCTATCAGCTTTGCACCTTATTTTTACACTGGCAGTGATTCTCTGAAAAGGAATAAAATAAACCTGCCCAGTAATTAAACTTCAGTGTAAGAAAGCTTTTAGATATGCTATTAAAATAAAGTGATTTGGTCTGCTCACAGTTCTGCATATTTTGCTTCAAGTTCAAAGTACAAAGCTATCTTCTACTGTGCAATTATGCATCTGCACATAGAATTGCATGCCCCTCATTCAATCACCTCCTTATATTAGCTGAATATGTTAGTTATATCTTGTTATAAATTATACCTCTCCATAAGGAAACCTTAGAGAAGGTAGTAATAGAACAGCATTCCCATTCATACTTACTCTAAGTCTGAACTAAGCAAGTATTTCCTTGAATGCTAATTTAAAAATCAATTAGATATTATGTTTGAAAATTTCATAGCATAACATAACTGACTGGAGTCATTAACTTGTGCATAACATTAATGTAAATTATATTTGGAGTCTTCTGCTTGAGGGGAAGGCAGTTTGTTTATAGCAATAATGATGCAAGATATTCTCAAGATATTCATAGGAAGTGTATATAATTAGAAGAAGGGAACTTGAGTTTCTCCAAAAGCAAACACACTGGAAGAGAAAATTCAATGCAAATAAATTTTTGTGAGACAGCAGTGGACAAAGGAGCCACCTTCCACACCTCCGGTTTCAGGGCTGAAGATGGGCCCTCTGTAATGACAGCAGGGAAACAAATGTTCAAGTAACAGCTTAGTGATTTATATCTGGTGTATAAAGACTGAGCCAAACTTCAAAGACAAATGGAATAACTCTCAGCTTTACACTGTTGTAACTTAAAGCAGAATTTGCTTGTCAGTAGTAGAGGAAATAGAGGGCTTATAACTATGGCACAAAAGTCCTTTGTAAGGTAGACTTGATGTGATTATTTCAATAGGTATAATGCAAGTACTTAGCAGAGTGTCTTTCTCTAGCCTCTTGACATTTAAACAGGAATCTATTAGTCAACTGATGTCATTAGCTAAAGTACATTCTTTCTAAGGATGACACTGATGATCTAATCGATCATCATTATTAAGCTAACATCAATCAACTGCAGGTAGACTGCAGCAGCTGCCTGATAGATAAAGTTCCTCTACTAAAGTTGGAGAGAACGGACTCTTTTCAATTCCTTGCTGGTTTTAAAACTCACAAAATGTTGATGGGCCAAATTCTGCTACTGATTCCAATGGTGGTGTTATTTTAGATTTATGCTAGTGTAAGAAAATAAGAGGAAATTGTGTTTCCTTGTTTCATCAATGGGAAGACCATAAAAGTGTCATGGTTGTGCCATAACAGTTCAGAAGAATAAGATAGTTTCCTGTTATGTACCAAAGGCAAATTTTATTAACAAGTCTTAGCTTTAGATGGCATTGATCTAAAACAGTGAAATAAACTGTTAGAAATTCCTAGTCCTTTTCACAGCAGGTTTTAGCAAAAATGAAGGGACATCCTAGAAATAAGATGAGTGTTGATCTGGGTATTCATTCATCCACTAGTGACTGTATTCACTGTGTTCCCTTGGTTTGTTAAAGCTATTTTATAGACAATTTTATATATATGTGAGCAAAGTTAGGAACTATTATAATATTAATTGTGTTCAGGGAACAGGATACCACCAGCTTCTGAGCTGATCCTTTTCTCCATTTGCTGATAGGAAGTGAGTGAATCACTGTAGAGTGGGTGTGGATGGACAATGACCTCCAGCAAGGCGATTACTTCCAGCAGTAAACAAGTGCGAGGAAAGATGTGAGCTTTGCCAGGAAAAGGGCAGGCAGACATTATCCTCCTCAAGGAACAAAAAAAAAAAGAGCAGAGTTTAAAACACTTATTTAGTCACTATTTGATTATTCATCTTCTCTGATACTGTAGGACTGATTTCTATAGGGCTAACCAGCTCCTAGATTGCATGTTCCTCACAGCAGACATCTGGTGCCCAGTCTGGTCTGGAAGGATTATCACAGTCTGGAGCTGCTAAATACACACAGCCACAGCAATCCATTTTACCAAGCCCATGCTCAGGAAGGATTCACCATCGCCGGGTTTTTAAAGGGGACCCTGATAGAAGTCCCTGACCACGAGGAAACAGAACGCACTTATGCCCTGTCTGAAATGGGTTTCTGCTCTCTGAGGAATTACTTGCCCATTTAAAAGACCTATGCCCTGATGGCTACCATCAGGACAGCAGCAAGGTCATTTTCCTCCGGTGGCATTGGGACCAGAGCAGGCAGAGCCTGTGCCGTAGGGACAAGATGTCATACCAGCCTTTGAAAGACAGGAGAGGAGAAGCAAGCCAAGATGGGAGTGCCTGTCAGGTCTGCCTCATCCCTGTCAGATGTCAGCTGCTTCCACTGCTTCTAACTATAAATGTGACAGATAGGTGCCTCATGCCAATCAGTGCTTATAATCATACATGATGAAAGAATCTGAGATTATAGTGCTGTCAGTGGATTCTGTGTCAAACTATAAATTTGTATTTAGTATTTACCTCACTTGAAGTCACTTAAGTTATTACTACAGTTCTTAGCCAATTCTGGGCCCTGCTCCCTCCAACCTTACATCTGATTGAGAGGTTATGGAAGTGATACTCAAAAGAGCCTGTGGAAGGCAGACATCCAACCTGTAAAGAAATTCAGTAGGATTCAGGTATCTCAAAGCTCCTTCAGAATCTGTGCCCACTGAGTGCCAAGTAAATGGAAAACACTTTATCTTAACCCAATCCCTTGGCACAGCTTTAAGTGATTATAGGAGATGCGAGGTGCCAAAGATTTGGGCATATTGAAGAGGTTAGCAGTGAATTGTGATGTAAATTAGCATGAACTCATTAGCTTCTGTGAGCTGCATTGATTTGCACTCACTAAAGGCTCAGCCAGGTTTCATTTGATGGGCTGACAGGCTCAGCTTTGTGACATGGCTTAATGGAAGAGGATAATCTAAAATAGTGCCAGTAATGATGTTCTTTGGGCTCCTCTGCCCTGTACGTATGCAAAAAAACCCCAAGAGGTTAGGTTTTAATGAGTGTAGACTCATGACCAGCCCATCCTCATACATGGATGCACGTTGGCCATACTCAAGATACCTGGTCCAAGTGCAACCTACTTCTGTTCCAGATTCAGAACAAGCTCGCCAGGTCTCTGCACTTCTCCATCAGCCCAACTGCAACTACACTAGGATAATCTTGTTATTTTAACTTTACTAGGATGGCTCAAGAGCTACAGTTCGCTAAGGAGGATGAGTTCTCACCAGAATGAATCTTGTACCACAGCAACCTCCTTTCAGTGAACTCTGATAACTCCTTTGGGCACCATTCATTCAGAGAGTGTACTAGTCTGAAGGAAAAAGAATGAAGTGACAAAAAGGAAGTATGGCTTTAATGAAATCAATTCCACTAAGACAAGAGTCAGATCATCAAACAGCCATATATGTCTGCATGGATTTCTGCAGGCAGAGATGAGTTTGTTTTGCTCTTCTTCCAGTTAAAAGTCATAACCAATCTAGTTCTCGGTTGGTCTTGGCATATTCTGATCATCAGCAAACCATAGAACTTCTATGGTCCGTATTGCCAGAAATGGTGTATTTAAACCCAAAGTAAACATAATAAAGCTGGATTCTCTGTCTCAACAATCCTGCCAGCAATAACAGCTCAGTATTTTGCTCCTCAATGGCCAACTATGGCAGCACAGAGTCTTCAGCCAAGAGAAGCCAAGTGAGAGACAACCTTGAACACAGTAAAATTTTAGTAATATACATCAAAGGCGACGTGTCCCTACTACTCTGATACATTACTATTTTATATATATTCTGTCTGATGTAATTATCTGCAGAAGTGAGACCTGGAACCTTTTGCCCTACTCCTGAAATCGTTCTTGGATTTGCAATGGACTCCACAGTTACCCAGCAAATGAGGTTTGATGTGCTCACAACCTCCTGGGGCATAGCTATAAATCATGTGCCCGACAGATTTTGAATTTGGCCTTAAATATCATATATATTTAGCACAGATATCTAGTTAACAGCAACCAGCTCACAACACTCTGTACAAAATTTCTTAATCTGTACATGAAAAATCACTTACCAGTTTCCAGATACTTGAACTGATTTTTGTACTTCTACAACATATTCTCATAAATTTTGTATCTGTGTATCCCAAATTGTGGGCACATTTCCAGTTTACCATTTTAATATCACTCATTATCTTTAATGTTCCAAAATGGCAGTACTGGAACTATGACCTAAAATAATCAGTGTAACCATTGACATACAAAGTTCTCCATACTTCATGAATTGTACTAATAAATATTTATTTAGCTGACAGCAGGAGAAAAAAAAATCTCTTCCAACTACATCAAATTGACTATATCCTGTGCTGTTAATTCTTAATTTGTGTGGCTCCATCTGAATAAAAAGTTCCAAGAAGTTTCATATTCATTTACTGGTGGAAAAATAAATGTAAGTAATTCTATTACGTTCTCAATTTAAAATGGTTTATAGCATTGGTTTATCATCAGGCAGCTCTTGTCTAACAGACTGGTTCAACATATCTTAAAACACCTGAAAGACTGAGAATTTTCCTGGAAGAAAAATTTTCTGTTTACATCTGAAAATAGTCTGCTCAAAGCCTAGACATAACTTTGCAGAATGAGTCTTAATAGAAATCTTTTTGCTCCTTGGGTCCTTTCAAGAAGAGGAGCTGCTGCTTGCTCTGACCTTTCTCAGAATGATGCAACATATTTATACCTGAAAGGCTCAAGTTGACTTTTGCAATACCTACTTCTGGAAGAGAAGGTGTTCAGTACCCAACAGAAATAAATCAAATCAGTGACCTTTACTTTAAATACATCTGTAACATCTTCCAGCGATCTAATAGTTTTCTCTTTCCCATCCAGGGTTGGAGGTGTGAAGAACTGTCCTATCTGTTGTAGCCTGTGCAAGTCCTTACTGTTTATCTCCCAACCCAAACACAAAGTTTCCCAGACTCGTTGGGCACATTCAGTGCTAATTTGCCTTTTAAGATACCAGGGAGACTTTGTTCTCACTTGTACTCACAGAAATTCTGAGTAAACCAAGCAGGTGACTCTCTGTGTCCTGAAGTTAATAAATCCTGTAAGACTCCCTCCTGAGCTGGCTCCTTATTCAGACCAAGTTTCACATTTCTCACACATCATCATGATGTTCAGGAATGCTTCCTGATATTTGAACAACAGTATTTTATTTACAAACTCCCAAGACACAGCTCTTTATGAAAAATAAATCTGGAACTTGTTCAGATTGATTGTTTGCTCCCTGGTCAGTGCAAAGACATGTAATGGACAGGAAAGGCCCCACCAGCTTTTTCAAAGTATATGTGGAAAAAAGCCAACCTTACATAAACTTTTGCCTCATTGAACATCAGAGCCTAACTCCCTTGCTCACAGGGGCTAGTTTCTGCTCATGTGTGAAATGGTATTAGAACACTGCATTAAAATTACTCCAAACACTGGGATTTTTCAAAGCTTGCAAAAGAAATGACAGCAAATTGGGTTTTGCAAAAAAAGCCAGTACCAAGACTTTGATTGCCATTTATAAACTGTAAGTCGATGTATGGTTCTTAAGGTCATATTTCTTGACCTCTTGTCGGACAACCTCACTTATTCTGCTGCCATTTCTGAGTCACATCAAGTTGAAGCTTCCTGCAGTCCTAGCTGCCCAGATCTTTTAGCATGTCTGTTAACTCATTACTACCCTCCTTATATTTATCCTGTCCCTCCAATAATGCCTACAAAATTCAAACCAAGTCCCCTGTTGCCGTGAGGCTAAGCATACAGATTTTGATAGTACTGCCTGTCAGTTCCAAGATACTGAGTCTTAAAATGCCCACATCTTCTGGGGATCTCACTCTAAAACACTCTATTTGGGGACCACCATGAAGAAAAGAGACTGAATCATGAAGGGAAAGCAAGGAGAAGGACAACAAAGACAGCAACAATAAAATCACAGAATCACAGAATCACAGAATGTTAGGGATTGGAAGGGACCTTAAAAGATCATCTAGTCCAATCCCCCTGCCAGAGCAGGAATACCTAGATCAGGTCACACAGGAACATGTCCAGGTGACAATAACGCAAAGTAGATTTATGCCAGCAGCACCAACACTGTTGTACAAGAATTTCACTGCCCTTTAAAAAAAAAGGACTTCTACCTTTGTGTTTTGTAAGATACTGAAATATACTGATAAATATTTATAATTTCTTTCTTATTTAAGTAAATCTAAGTATGATGTTTGTCTGTTCTGATTCTCCTGAATATATAGAAGAAATGTAAAACAGAAAAATAACCTGAAAAGAGGTAACAAAAATATCAGACTAGGATATGGTGAAAAAGGAAAACAAATGGGTCTATCCTTAAAAGATAACAGCAATTTTATTATTTTTTTTAAAATATACTAGTGTTACATAGATGAATTGCTAATTGTCAGAAGAGTTTATATCATCAAATGTTTATGCATGTAAGATATAGAAATGATAACAGACTTATTCAAAATTTCCCTCCGGGATTTCTTCTGATGAATATTTGAATGAAAGTGACTTATTAATTAAAGACAAGTGGAACTTCTGTGGTACTGTTAAAATAAAGCATGCCAGTTTGGTTCTCAGCTAATATAAATCAGTCCATAAGCCTCATTCTTCATTCTTTTGCATCAATGAGGTATGTGTATAGTACCAGTGATATCACTAGGCTTATAACCAGCAAGAACTTCTGCGAACAGAGAAGGAAATCAGGCCCATTAAATTCAGTATACTTCTCATGCTGTATAACAACCAGGGTTGAAGCATATTTATTTCAGGCATAAAGCAAATGGTGAAATGTTCATAAATGTGACAAATGCACATCACTTATCATGAAGCTTGATCCAAAATCCATCGAAACAGATGGAAAGACGCTCTTGATCTTGAGGTCTGTTGGATTTCTTCTGTTGCATACCATGGTGTGGTGCTCCCTTCTAGGTCTTTGGACAGGAGCCTAGGAGACCCCTCAGACACCAGGCAATACAATAAGGGCTGAGTTTTCTGGGAAGAGAAAGGTCAATAATCCCAACATTTTTTAAAATTAAAATTATAAATAGTGCTTGTACACTAGCCTTTAATGAATTAGACTGGAATCCCTAAAGGAGATCCTTCCTTCTCTGGATATGGAAGATCTGACTGCAGTTATCTCCTCTGTCTGACAGGAGCTGAATTCAGACAGCGTCCTAAATACCAGGCTCCGCTTGGAAGGAATAGAGGACAAGGAAGGCAAGAAAAGTTCTAATTACTTAATTGCTTGATATTACACTTTTTGGAGGGGAAAAAAAGTCCTACAATTATCACCTTCCTCATGCATCTAAACATGAGGCACATTAGTCACTTTGCTCAGTGTCCTGTACAGCTTTCCACCTGGAATCCCACCACCTGAGAGACGCTACTGGAGGTAGCTGGGGTGCCCAGTGGGAGGTAGGGGTGGTTTTTTGAAATCCCCACCCTGAATAAGGCCTCCTTAACTTCCTTCAACTGTACTTTCCTTGAATGTCCTAAAAAGTAAGCAAGGGATATCCAAGCAGTTTTTCCTTTTCAGGCTGTTCTATTTTGCAGTAAGTGTTTAAAGAGATAGAGACTGGATGGCAGCCAGACTGCCAGGGAACTCCCATGGTGGGCAGTCAAGTGACAGGTTGTCCCAACAGGGTGGCAGGTCATCTGGGTTTGGCTCCTGCTTGCATGGGAATTTAATTATTTGTACACAGCAGGATAACCTTTCTCTTCCCACCTTCTCCTGTCTGCCTTTCCACCTTACAAAATCCATGAATTAAAATACTCTCGGATGCAGTGAGAGATGTGGGCTTCAAAACCACTTTGCAGGTGTTAAAACTGACCTAGAACTTCTCATACTGTGCTAGTGAGTGCTCTAACCCCTGAGTCAAAACAGGAACTACTGCCACCAATATGTTTAGTATATGCAGTTCAGTGAAAAGAAGGACAACTACATGTGGTCAAACCTGGACACAATTTGTTCCCCATTTTGCCAGCCATCAATTAGTCATGCAATCCTAATTTTGAACATTAGCAAATGGCTTTATTATTAGAGTATCCCTATTCAAGAATCCTGAGCTCACAGAAAATAACGAATAAAGACATTTAGAAGCAAGAAAATAGGAAGAATATTTATAGTGTCACCTTTGATATTGTTTTATACAGTGTTCTAGAAGCATTAACTATTACAAAGGGTTACTTGTTCAACGTGTTGTGCTGTTATTAACTTGGTAAAACTAGTTATGATTTATAACAAACTAAATAGCAGCAGAATACCGGTATAAAAAAAACCCACATAAATTCACAAGTCAATGGATAAACTTATTGCCTCTTTGGCATTCCACATAGGCCAATGTTAAGAGGGTAAACCCTCAAAATAGAAAGTAAAATTCACGTATTTGCTCTGACCTTTGACACCTTGCTACTACTAGCTGCTAAACTGCATAAGAAAAAAAATGCTGAAAAGAAAAAGCCCATGGTGTCAACACGAGAAGGACTTTCAGTATAATTGAGGAAAAAGGTAGTGGGCAGAATGATGTAAAGACTGTCCTTTGCCACTGCAGGAAAAAACAAAGCAAGGACCCCAGGGGAAGCTCACCTCCAAAAGCCACGTAATCCCTCCCAGGGCTACACTAAGGTCTGTCAAACATCCGTCTGGATGGATGGACCTGTTTGAAGGCTGCTCCTGACCTTTTCCCTCAGCCAGTCAGAACTCCCAGACCAACCAATTTACCACCAGCTATGTTTACCTTGTTCCTTCAATTCAGCAAAAAATGCTGTGTCCACAGAGCATTCAGAAACTGATGTGGCTACTGATGTGGCTGGGCTCTACTCCTGCACCCGGATTCACAGATGGGGACCGGGGAGCTGGCAGGCAGCTAACAGCAGAACTTGGAGCCACTGCTGGTAGGAAGTGTCTTTACTGGAGAGAAAAGTTTGCCTTATTTATTTATTTATGTATTTTGAATTGATGTGCAAAAACGCCTCTAAGCACTCTGACAGTAATTAAATTTACAATCCCCATAGGATTATTCTGTGAATGATGGCAATGTAGGTATTGACAAGGTGCCTGTAAAGCCACACTGTTCCAGCACACAAAATGAACATATGTGTCATGCTGAAGGAGTAATACTGTTGTTGGTGTACACTCACCTCCCACATGAAATGCCATCATACCTGTTAAATGACACTTGAAAATGTGTTAGTACTTAATCAGAAATATTTTCAAAATAACACTTGAACATAAGAACCCTTAACTGCTGGAAACTTTCCCCTAATTTTCTGCTAACATCTACTTGCTGATGAAGCTCACTTCCCAGAGTGCAAGAAAAATTTAGGAGACTCACTGGCTGAGCTGAATGGCCAGACTATGAGTGCTTTTCAATAAGACCTTGACATTTCTCATTCTGACCCCGCTTAGCACAATGCTCTTCAATTCTGCTTCCTGAAAAGTTGTGTCATTGAAAAGAGAGAGAAACAGAAAGTGTAAAAAACTCTTGCAAATATCTTTAGGTCATCCACACCGTGTTAAGAAAGAAACTGCTAAAACATTAATGTTGCAAAGGCAAGCACTTCAGAAACTGCTTGAATTAAAGTTGCCTGTGGAAAAAGTGGTGTATGACTGTGGAACTGAAGACAGCCACAGGGCAAATGAGGGGGGGTGCGATAATCCCCTGTACAGGGATCATACAGGCAACCTAATCATGTCATTTTTTATTGTTCCACACTTGAAGCTTTCAAACACAGTATTCTTCTCAGTTGTTTTATGTGTAATTTCCTAGCTCTGCTTTTTTTTTTTAGCAAATGGAATTGGTCTATTCTTTCACAGCGACGCTCACCATCAGCAGGACCACAGCCACTAGACTCAGTAGACAAGACTGGAACAAACATGATTTCTAGAAAACTCTTCTCCAGACCCACCTTAGCTGCAGCTTCTGGTCAAGCTGCAATTCAGCCCTGCAACAGGAGAGCAGGAGAGCTCAAGGTGAACCGAAACCTCAGTCCAAGTACTTCGCAAGTGAGCACTGGTATGAAATTATACTGGATCTGGCTGGGATGGAGTTAGCTGTCTTCATAGCAGCTGTGGTTTGGATTTGTGACTAAAACAGTATTAGTAACACACCAGTCTTTTGGCCATTGCACCGCATCAAGGCTTTCTCCGTTCCTCTCTCTTACCCACAGGGAGCAGGCTGGGTGTGGGCAAGGTGCTGGGAGAGGAATTGAATTACCAACTGGAATTACCCAAAGGGATATTCTTTGCCATATAACATCACATTCAGCAACAAAACCTGGAAAGACCAGTTTACTTTGGAAAGTAGCCATTGCTCAAAGACTGTCTGGGCATCACGGCAATGATTGCCTTTGCATCACTTCTTTTTCCCTCTCTTCCCTTCACTTACTAAACTGTATTTATCTCAACCCAGCAGTTTTCTCACTGTTCCTCTTCTGATTCTCTCCCAAGTCCCACTGAGGGGAGAGAGTGAATGAGAGGCTGGATGGGGTCTTAGTTGCTAACCAGGATCAACCCACCACAGAAGATCCTAAGCTTGATTTTCCTGTTGTTGGCAGTGGTTTGTGTGTGTCAGTGCTGGATACAAGGAGGTCATTCATCATGTGCACCACAACAATGATGGCACCAAGAAAAATGACACTGGTGCAGTAAAGCCAGTGCAGAGAATCCACTTTGCTGACTTTTACTCAAACAAGTTGCTGGATCTGATCAAGACACCTCTCAGGCCAGTACAGAAAAACACACAGCTCTGTGCTACCTGAATCTGGGAGCTTGAGTAACCAGCAAATGTGTAGTAGATTAGATGGCAGTCACCAGCTAAAGAAAATCTTGCTTCTCTCTTCAAACCTGTGACTTTGATTCAAGGTTTAATTGTCAGTGCTCGACACATCCGCTTTTGTCTGCCGCAGGCTAGTCCTATGATAGAAATGTCTTCATATTCTTATATGCTTAGAAATGAGTTTGAGTGGACCCGACATTTACCTGACCACAGCCTGTGATGACTAACAACAGTATGTATGTCATGTTCTAACTTGCAGTTTGACAACAGTCAAAAAATTCAAGAACTCTTGTGCTTCAAAATGCAAGAAGTCCTGAGCCATGATACAATTTCCTAGTCACACTATTACCCTAGGATATAAGTCTCCACCAAGATTAGAAGGTGATTTGATTTGCTTGTTTCCAGTGTTGTTATTAAAGGTTCTTATTTACTTGAAATAGCTCATTATTTGGTCTGTATTTGTTTTGCAATTTACTTTTCATTTCAAAAAAGTTAATTAAAGGGTTCTGCTAAGTGCTCCCATAGCCAAGAGCAGTGGCCCATGGCAACAATTCAATAACAGAGTGTTTGTGATATCTACACCACCACAAGCATGTAGCAAGCCTCACTCTCCGATTGTCTCCTGTCTGATGACCTCATCATATACGCATTGATAGAAACTGTAACCAACACTGTTAATTACCAACGTAGCAACAAAAATGAAGTAACTGTAGAAGTTTGTTGTTGCTGTGCAGAATTTTGAATGATCTAAAAATATGCTATTATCCCTGTCTTCTTCTTTTTAAGAGTGTCATAGTTTGTCATTTTCTTAAGTTGGGTTGTTTTTTTAATTAGTATTAATATGCACAAAAAATAGCCAAAAAGTAGTCACCTTTTGAAGGTCTGGGGCATTTTGAATATGATTTAATGGCAAGTGTGAGAAACAAATGAGTGTCATAAGTAGTCCCCAGGGATTTCCAAATGCCATAAGCAGACTGAGATTTATTGATTGTTGCTTAACATGCCTGTAGAAAATAATGGGGTAACAGCATCTGTGCTGTAGCAAATAAAGTTATTTCATCTGTTGTGTCAGCACCAATATTTGGACATGTCCAGAGTTGAAGCCTCATTATTTGTAATGCCAGCTCCACTGTAACCAGAAAGGAAAGGAAGTGGGCTCCCGAGCCCTTGTTCTTTTGCTGTCTTGCACCAAAATTGTGAAGCAGTTCGAGGAAGAAAAGACAAATCAATAAGTAATTATTTTACAGCCCTCACCACTCTTCGCCCATGTCAACTAATTGAACTAATAAATAATTCATGGATTTCTTGCTACCTTGCTGCAGACAAGCAGCAGTTTCCTCAAACGTGTCATCACTATTGATAAAGAGGTGACAGGGATGATCTTTCCCTGTCTCCTTTCAGTAACAAGTGTCCTCATGAGTTTCACAGTGGTAGTTCAGGGTCTCTCTGCCAAGCTGAGTGGGGCTGGGGGGGAAGAAGGAGGCCCAGGGTGCCCAGGATGACTAATAATAGGGTGCTTCTTGTAGTGAGTCTCCTCCTAACAACACAAGTATGTGGTCCCCACTTCTGCATATCCCTGATGTAGCTCGTATGAGATGCCAGCTGGGGAGTTCCAGGGCACTCCAGGGGCTGGGGGCTCCCTGGGATCAGCAGGGATCCCCAGGGCAGTAAGGCAGAACCTGGCAGCCCAGCCCAGCCCACCCCAGCCAGAAGCAGGGCAGCTGGGGGGGGACACCGGGGCAGCCCCAGCCCTGGCCATCAGGCACCTTCCTGGGGACAGGCTGAGGCTGAGACAGGATGTCAGCCCATGGGTGGGGGTCAGGATCAGGCCCAGTGAGGATAACCGGGCTCGGGCACAGCCCAGGACGGCTGGGCACAGTTCTAGCCACATCATCACCATCACCACAGGGCCAGGGGCTGCCCTCGGTTGTGCCAGTGCTGAGCTGCTCTGAGCCCAGTGGCCAGCAACCAGAGCAGGGTATGTGCTCAGGGCCCTGGCAGACAGGAAGACTAAATCTCTCATGAGATGAGTTCATGAGAGCTGGAGAAAGCAAGCAAGCTATTGGACACAGCCCCTTCCACAGGTCTTCATCCACCTCAACAAGGCTACACAATTCATCATGCAACATACGGTTTAAAATAACCTGCTGGGATTTCTACAGGCTTAGCTGTGATTTATTTACATTGGCTATTTCAAGGCTAACTACAATCACCACCATTTCACATTATTTCTGTTTTTTTAAACATAGCACTGCATGCTCCATTATTGCTTCTCCTTTGCCCACCAGCAAAGAAGGACCATTTTGGATGACTGGGCAACCCGGTGCAGTGCGATTTGACTTCTTTGGTTTCTTCAGTGGGAGGGTATTTCTCACCAGCTTTCACAAAACTTCATGCATCACCTTCCACATCCATGTCTGAACTTTTGGACATACCAATATTACAAGCTTTAAAATACGTATGAGGGAGCTGAAAGGTAATTTAGAAGAGCAGGTAGTTATGTACTTTTTGATGGTGGAGTGCCATGTGATACTGTGACCATCAACATGAAGTTCAGAATCTGAACAGAGACATCTGATCAGGTGATTTCCAGAGGATGTGTCCCAGAAATCTCATTTAAGAGCTTATAAGCAGAAATTTTGTCCTTGTATCAGAGATGCTTCTCTGATGCATTTACAAATTCTGAAGAACCTTTATTTACAGGTGCCCAGTAAAGATTTGCTAGTATTTGATACTTAAATTCTCTAAAGATGAAGTGGCACTAGGTACCTTCAGCTCAGGCTATAGAGGCTGAGCACAGTTTTCCCTGCAGTTATTTTTCTGGACTGTCAGGGACCAATGTGCTGTCACCGTTGGAGACACTTTCCTTCCCTGTATCATCATAGGTTCATCTACTAGTGTTTGGATGAGGAGTGCACTCTTGAAGCAAATCCCCTGTCTGTCCACCACTTACCACACTTTGCTTCATTTTGTGGAGTGGTCTCACAGTGCATGGGTTACACTCCTGCAAAGTGAATTATTAAGGTGGGTATATGGTCCTAATGTTAAGGAGAGTCCTGCCCTTGAAAGGCTGTCCAAAGTGAAATCCCCTGAAACGCTTATGGGTTGGACACTGGGTCCTGAACACATACCATGTCACTCCAAAGGTCTGCTCCCATAGGGCCACAATATTCACAAACACAGACACAGCTTCTCTGTAGTGTAAAGGCGCAGGAATTCCCTGCCTGAGATGCGGAGGACAAGGACCAGACAAGGGGAAATGAAGGTGTAAGGAACCTGTTTGCAAATAAAAATGTAGGTTTTTTTAGTAAGTGCTATGAAGTTATTTAGAGCTACTGACAGTGATTCTCAAATTGGGCTGAGGGAGCCATGGCAAGAGAAACTGGAGCCAGTTGCATGTGGAAGTGGGAATGGAACAAATAGCTGGGAGGAAAGCAGCAGAACAACGGGTGGCAGCATCCAAACAGTAATTCAATGAATAGGTAATGTGTGAAATCCACAGAATATTTGCCATTGACCTCACCCTAGAACTCTGAACTGCTTTAGGTCCGTCAGCTTGAGCAGGGTGTAATTTTAGGGCTGTTATAAATCCATTTGAACTTTCAAATAAGCATTGCCTCAGGCTCCCACCAACACCTTGCTTCCTGCTCTCTTCTTGTGCTGTGCTTGTGCCTGTAGCTGTAAGCTAAGCATGGGCTGCCACTCAGCAGGAACATATTGCCATTGATCTACTGGCTTAAACAGCAGTCGCTTAGATTTATACCTGCCTGAGATCTCACTCTTGGGATTTAGCAGTTAGATGAAGAAAGGGTTAATTCTGAAATATTTTATATTTTAAAATTAAAATGCATTTGTAGTCTCAATCTAAGTATGTATTATTAAACCTATTACCAGCTGTAGTTTACTAGCAAGGCAATAGGACTTGTGAAAAGGAGGAACAGGGTGCAATTCAGGTAAATCAGAAATCACTTCAGGATTGATAATATTCAGGACTTTTACCTCCTGCAGTAGTATGTAATAGCAAGGTGGTTAATCGGCAGAGGAAATGCACAGGATATCTATAAATTATTTAATTCAGAAGTGACAGGAAAATTTATTAATGAATGACACTACAATACAATGCCCTCATGGCGAGACCACCTGTAGTTTAATGAATTAACGTTGCTACAAGAATCTTTGCTTAAGACATATATTTAATTTCATTGTATTAAATATGCCACTTATTTATCATTATTAATGGGATTTCTATTTTTAGGTATTGGTCTCAACATGAGCAATGGGACAATATAATCAAAAGCAGCTTCCATGATACATACTCTCTACATGAAGATTGCACAGTGTTTCTCTGTGGATTCCCTCCATTCTCTATTTTTTTCATTTAATCTTGTTGCAAGTGCAAACATAAGCCATGACAGAGTCAGCATCTGAAGAGCAGCAGACTATGGAGACTAATCAGTCAGGTGGTGCAGGAAGCTCAGTCCTGTCAAGCACCCATTACTTTAGCTTCACGTCATATGTTTTACTACAGCCAGTGAAATGTCATATTTAAATGTGAACTCTGCTCTGTGCACAGTTACAACTCTCTTCTACCTACAGTTCATCCCATGCTCATAGTCACACAGCAATACTGTTCCTTTAATTTCACTGGTCTAATTTCTTCCTAGCCTGTTCCTTCCACTCAGACAGCCCTGTACCTCCTTCAAAAATACTACAGTACAATGCAAAGAATACAGAAGCCAAAGTGGGAAGGGACCTCTAAACACCACCTGGTCTAACTGCCCTTTGAAAGCAAGGCCTCAGAGCAGTTTATCAAGGGCTCTGCCAAGCCAGGGTATGAGTGCCTCACTTGTAGTGAGGGAGATGCCACTACTTGTCTGGACATCTCCTTCCACAGTTAACTGTTCTCATGGTGAAGAATTTTTTTCTCATACCCAGACAGGATTTCCCCTGAAATAACTTGTGTCCATTGCTTATTGTCCTGTCACCATGCATATGTTTTTCCAGTTACAGGGCACCAGATTATCGAATACGGTAAATCCATACAGCTCTGCTAACTGCAACCATCTGCAAAAGTGATTCACTAGCACTAGCTTGCTCTACCCTGATGTGACATCAGAACAAGTTTCCCTGGGAGTCTCAACATGAGAGGCTGCAAGCAGGGGCTAGGGGCTATGAATACAGGTATCAAACCACCTGCTGAATTGACCTTCTGAGCATCTCTGCAGATGATGTATAGCAGAGGCACGTAATCTACAGTCTTTGGGTTAGAGCTAGCCAGCCTGAAGACTAAATCATCTTCTCCAACAGACCCAGAAATGTTGGCAGGAGCAGGCTGGGAGACAGAGAAGTTTTACTAGCAGTCTGTTACCTCCTGCCTCTTTTTTTCTGAAGTACTGCAGCCCCTTCCTATTACATTATATCTCATGACCTGTTGCACATACATGCTCTTGTCAGTTTTGTTCATGTGGCAGAGCATGTTTGATTACATGACAGAGCAACTGCCACTGTACAGAGCCCACAAGACCCTCCACAGAGCCCGTCTGCTGAAAGTCAGCATGTATTTCACCCAGCCCCTACTTTTTCCTACCTTCCCCTAGCCTATGTGACTGTTTAAATACATTTCCTGCTTTGGGTTTAGGGGTTTGGGGGAGTGGTTCTTGATTGTTTGAATAGTTAAAGCTTGGGTTAGGAACAAATTTCTTTGATTATAGATCAAATTCCAGCCAAATACAGCAAGACAAGTACAAAGGAAAAGAAGGATTTTTCCACATACAGAAAATACAGAGAAGGAGTCAGGAGGCAAAGGAGCTGTCAGAGCAATGAACGGCCACACTGCCAGTAGTGCCTCAAAGGTTGTGATCTAACTGCAGAAGAAGAAAACTGGAAATCAAGAGATGAAAAGGCTAGGAAAACTCATAAGCAACTCATAAGCCCATAAGTAACACTATCCTTCCACACCCTCCTACCCTAGAGAAAGCAACTGCATGTGAAGCGTAATAGAGAACTGAATATAGATCGCTGTTTTATTGAAGAGACATGACATGGATCTGATTCCCTTCACTCTAGAGATGTGGAAACAAATTAATTCAACCTAGGCAATAGGAAGAGCAAACACATAAAACCATCCTTAAGGCTAGTTAGAGAAAATTCAATTTGAATTAAACCTAGATAACATGAGTGAACATGACAGCTACATATCAGTGCCAAATACATCATGAAAATCAACTTTTTAGAAATGTAACCTATACCAACAAAGGGGAAATACCACACTTGGGAACCAATAAATTCTCCTTTACCTGAAATTACACACAGCAATCACAAGTCTCTCCAGACCTTTTGGCACAAATTACTCTTCTAAAATTCAAAAAATGTGAGTTCTCACTGTCTGCTACATCCTCCCAAAGTGGGAGGTGGAATTGAGGTCACAGTTGGGCCACTGCTTGGTTTCAGGCTTCCTAAGGGTGCAGGGAAACACTGGCCAGAGGCTGGCTAAGTAACCCGTGTTCTGGTTTACCTTTACTTCCCCCATGTGGCCATGATTCCAAAAGTTGAGGCTTCCCCTTCTTTTCCTCCTTCATGCATGTCACTTACTGCCATCTCGCAAATCCTTTTTTATGACTTGGTGCAAGACCTTATTGAAAATGTGAAGCCAATCAAGTCTAAATAAAAATTCAAACCTAACTGGAAAGAGTATCAACTTGAAAGGTCCTATTTAAGCCAGCAATTACCAAAAAACCAAAACAAACAAAAAGGGTCTCTTCTGTACTTCCCCAGTAGAAAACATAAACTAACATAGACAATTTTTGAAGACCAGTTTTGATGCAGTCTCATTAGAGTCAAATTATTTCAAAATATATTGTACTACCTTCAATATGGAAAATTCTGTAAAAACTGCTAAAAAAAACAGTTAATGAGAAACCTCCTAACACAGCTGAATTATTTACTCAAAATTCCATCCATTTGGAAAAGAAAAGTTAGATTCAGAAGTTTTTATCACTTTCTCTGCTGACTTAAAACCAGGTAAATGACCTTATTCTTCCTACAAAATTGGCTGTTACCATAACTGCCCTATTCTGAAAAAGAACTAAAGGTCAGGTTACCTTTCAGAGTCTACATCTTGAAGGAAAACTGAAAGACACTACATTACAAATATAGCTTAAGGTTTATACACCTTCATAAAATATTAACATTATCTTCTATCCAAATACCAAAATATTTTGATTCATCTTATTTCTTGAATTCTATTGAAGAATTACTTTACTTTACTTTCGAAGAAGCAGAAGGATAGCAGGATCCTGAGGCAGAGAAATTACTTCACTAAAAAAAGTAAAAGCTGCATTTTTTTCCATATACAAGAATGAGAAAATGATCCACTCATGGGCAAGCAAGCGCCTTTGGTGGGTGTCCTGATAATTTCTTCAATGCCATTACCATGTCTATAATGTAAGACCATAACAAAAATTAAACATGGAAGTTTTATCTTAAACACATTTTAGAATAGTTACATTCTTGCAAATAATTAACAAAGTTCCCACTATGCTAATTAGATATTCAAATTCACCTAGTGGCTTTGTTGACACCTCCTACACATCCCCTGATACAGCTGTGGATAAGATGCACAGTTATTTTAGGAACATCTTCAGCTATTGCAAAACCTCACTAATGATGCAGAAATGTACAATAGGAAATTATGCAGTCTGATGGTGGGTTTTGCCCTCCTCTTGTATATAAAACCAAAATTCTTCATGCAGGAGAATTCAGATTCTGTGCTGCTTTACACACACATAGGACATAAAATAATTACAATTCCATATAACACACTGTCATTTATGTCAATAACAACAAAATGTATCTGAAAATAGTTCAGAATTTGAGAAAGCATATTGTATGAATTTTCTCTGATCCTGACTGAATTCAAAGGGAGCAGCAGATGCATTTTAGAGGCAGAAATTTGCTCCTCGGATGTTTTAAAGGGGGTGATAGGCACACACTGGTGGTTGGGAAAGGAGCTGTAGAGCTACAAGAAGACACCTTGACAGAGCACAGGCCCTGAGCATGTCCCCTGCCCCGGGGACAGGCTGCCAGGCTCAGCGCAGCTCAGTGCCAGCACAGCCAAGGGTGGCCCACAGCCCTGTGCCCATGGGAGAACATGGCCAGGATCAAACCCAGGCATCGCAGGCTGTGTCTGACCCCTTAGGCTCTGCCACCACCCAGCCTCCAGCACTGTTCCAGCAAGACACAGATTTCCCACCACCCCGGCAGTATAATCTTCAGCCTTGCCATGCTGTGGAGTGTCTCTGAACGCCTGTGCTGGGGAAACTGAACTGAGTCCTGACTGTCTATATGGTAAAAGTGAAATTCCTCTTTGGCTTAAGATACCTAAATTTAGCTATGACAGATGTTGCTACGGGAGACAAGTGTCTAAGCTCCCACCATCCTCAGTGGAGTTCTCATCAGTACAATCAGGGGAGGTAAAGAGCTGCCCAGCCAGAAGTTGCTTACTTTTTGGTGGGCTAAATCACTACCTTGAGTGTCTGGGAGCAGCAACAGTGGGTTTGCTTTGGAAGGGGAGCTGGGAGCTGAGGGTGGCAGTGTGGCAGGCAGGGGGGTGGCCTCACTGACACTGGACAGTTTCGTGGAGCAACCGGGCAAGAATAGCTGAGCAGACGTGGCAATGAGAACCAGCACTAGCCAAGAGCCCTGAAGGACAGAGTTCCCAAGTGAAGGAGGAGCAGGACCCCGCTGAGGATCCTCAGGGCCAGACAGCAGCACCACAGCTAAGGTGGTCTTCAGCACAAGGTGTCAGAAGGATTCAGAAGGATTTGCACAGGTCCCTGACAGCAAGCTTCATTCCCTGTACTGAATAGGGGTTTGATTCCTCTGTGCAAGGATAGGCATCCTGTGCCTCTGGAATGTCCTAATGTACCCCTCCTGACCTCCAGCTGCTGCTTCAGAAGGGCTGGTGTCTCCTGTGGGTCCTGTGGCATATCTGCCAGCCCTGAGTAAGTGCATTAGATTCCCTGAGGGATTTCAAGTGGCTCTATACAGAAGCTACTCCACACCACGGAGAGTTCCACTTGTAGATACCTAGACATAATCTGCAGCTAAATCCCACTCCAGTTGTCCTGCCTCAGCTAACCGCCTACACTGCCTCTGCTGGCAGCGGTGAGAGAGAAGCAGCTCCAGAGTAAATTCAGCTCATTTTAGGTAAGTTGGACAAATCTCTCTTTAGAGGTGCCACCTTTTCTTTGTGTGGAACCTAGATGATTGGTTAGATGACATAGCTATCTAATAACCAGCTAAAGTGGAATGAGATGTGCCCCACCCTTTGTTTTTAGAGATATGGCTGTGCAAGAGATACTGATTGAAGACTACAGCCCATGATCCTAGTGCAAGCTCCTAGTACACGAACTCACTAACACTGAGGGTAGTTACACTGCACGTACACCTACACTGTAAAATTCTGCACCTGGGTCTTCTCAGAAGTACTCCAGCCCTGGAAATGTTAACTCCTGGCTCCTTGGCTCCTGCCTGCATCCTCTCAGGATATAAAAACTGAAAGCTCTCTGTTTTGTCTGCAGCACTTGAATCACTGAAGAAGCAAAGCTGTGTGTGCCCTAATACATAAAGCCCCACACAAAAACAGAAAAGAGAAGCAATTTCCTCATTTTAATCCAGTAATTTAGTCAAAACAACACTCAGTCAGCAGGTGGGAGACCTGGGCTCAGTGACCTGCTCTCAGCTCTACACACCACTTCTCCAGAGCCTGCTCTGAAGGCAGAGGGAAGAGACCATAGACAGAAAGAATACATGAGAACATCTAATCAGATGTGTAAAGCACTCATCTGAGAGAGGAGAAATCAGCACTTCAGTTTCTGCATCAGCTATTATTTATTTCATCAAATGGCTGCCTGATATAAACCACAAACATTAATTGGCACAGCGAGTTGTGGTATCAAAGTTCTTTGTTCTTGTTCTTATACCCCAAGTAACTATGGATTCCAGTGAAAAATGAGTAAAAATTACATAATTCATTTGCCTCTTCATACATCAACTCATCAAAAGTCTATTGAAATATTTCTTCCTGCTCCCTGCATCACACACCCCCAACTAAACAGGCCTGGAAGTTTGTTAAGGTGATTAATACAGCAACACGGTCTTTTGTCATGGAGTGATGTAAAAGTGGATGGTGCAAAGAGGACAGAGCCAGACTCTTTTCAGCGGTGCCTAGTGATGGGACTAGAGGCAATGGACACAATCCGAAACACGGGAGGTTCCCTCTAAACATCAGGGAACACTTTTTCACTGTGAGGTGACCAAGTAGTGGCACAGGTTGCCCAGGGAGGCTGTGGAGTTGCCATCCTTGGAGATATTCAAAAGCAGTCTGGATACAGTCCTGGGCAATGTGGTCTAGATGGCCCTGCTTGAGCAGAGGGTTAGACCAGATGCTCTCCCTCCCCATCTCAGCCATTTCATGAGCCTGTGCTTATTTAATTCACTGGGTCTGAAGGAATGTCACTTGCATTGTGTCAGTAGGGTTACCTAAGTGCTTCAAGGCTGCCTCACAAGTTGTGACCAGAAGAACTCAGGCACCAAAGTTTGGAGACTGCTGAAAACCCCTGCAGAAGAGACAACCTTGTAAAAAGAAAACAGATTACTCAGGCACATGACACATTCTGCTTTGCCCCGGGGAAAACCACTGGAAAAGGTCACTGATTCAATTTATTTTTGACCCTCTTTAAACTTTGTATAAAGGACGTGATTCAGTGAGCTCATTTACACTGGGCTGGACAGCACAGTTAAATATGCCTTGGGTGCTAATCATTTCAATTAACAAAAACTAATAATTTTGACTGAAAAATGTAAGCAGACTCATATTCTCCCTCACAGCCAAATGCACAGGGTCTCCATTAATTTCTGTCAATCCGTAAAGTGCAGTTAGGATCGTCTCCTCTCTTTGAGGCCAAATTCAATATTTGGCTGCAACCTGCCCTCTTACAAAGTCTCACCTGTCACTCAGTGGGAAATCCACAGTCCGGGTAGTTGTTTCAGGACATAGTTTGTCCTTCCAGCAAAGGGCATCCTGTTTTTCTTTGTTAGCTGGTCTTCCTTTCCTCAACAACAAGAACAAAATCCCTACAAAATTAAAACTGTAGCTCTGTTTTAAGGTGTTTTTAAAGACAGTCTGAAGGAATGTGTTAACAGCAGTGTACATAGCAATGAGTATAAAAATGTACACAGATTCTCTCTTAAACAGTAAGAAGTGATGAGAAACAAACTGTTGTGCCATGAAAATCGACTGTGCATCAGAAACAAATTAGAAAAATCATTCAGAAGTCAAAATGTGATTTTTTTTCTGGAAAAACAGAAATATAATCAATAGCATAAGCATCAGAAACAGTTAACAGAAGAACGCTATTTAAAAGATTTGCAGCCTTATTTTTCTGTAGCTTCCTCCGCTTGGTAGCTGGACCAAAATACTTCTAAGTTTAGACCCATGAAGATACAGACTAAATATAGGATATAAAACAAAACTTCATGAAAACAAAATTCCAAAATTTTCAGCTGTGGGTGTCCTTGGTAAGAGGTTCACTCTTAGGTGACTAGATGCAGATCTTTCTCATTACAGTGGGAGTTGTGGGACTAGG
The DNA here is from genome assembly GCA_028020825.1 of Podargus strigoides. Classification (NCBI taxonomy): domain Eukaryota; kingdom Metazoa; phylum Chordata; class Aves; order Caprimulgiformes; family Podargidae; genus Podargus; species Podargus strigoides. The sequence continues at coordinate 36,395,878 of CM051620.1, read as the reverse complement.
CATTTCTGAGCTCAAGGACAATTTCACCCAGCTGTGGCAATGTACATGAAGGAGTTCTGAATCTGCTCTTCATTTTCCCAAGCCATTTCTTTTCAGCTTCCTTCTTCTCTCTGTTTCCCTACCTAACCCTTTTTTTCCCGTCCTCTTATCTTACAAAGACACACCTCCAATCTGGAGACTGGCTCTCCTTGCTGTACCATCAAACTTCCTAACTTTGATGAGACCAGGAAGAATAATATTCCCTTCTAGTAATAGTAGGAAATACCATAAGATGTTGCTCAGTGAAGTATCGACTTGTTTCATTTCATGTCATCTTTCAGTAACATATGGAATGTAAATTCTCAAGCTGTAATGACAGAGGAGGAGAGAACAAGCACTGCAGACACAGACTCCTTCAAAAGTTGGGGAAACTATCACACTGCTCTGCCATGACCAGCTCCCCAGGGGGCAAAGGACCAGCCTAGCTGTTACCCATTATGGTCTGCGTATCTTTGGAGATATTCCCCTTCTCCAGCTGCAGCAGTTAAGTACATCCTGCAGAATTTAAATATCATTATTGGTGAGAGTCTGGTTAATGTTATCTAGTAAGGACCAAACACTTCTGTTCAGTATATGCATAAAGAACAAAACTCCGATAAAATTAATTGGGATCACTTCACCATCATGGCCAAAGTCAACCTGATGTGCAGAAAGTAACAGTAATCACAGAATAAACATCAGGCAACAATATTGTTTCTGGCTCAAATCAAGGAAGTTCATTGCAAAGTTGGAGTGGTTACTCTTTTCATCTAAACTGTAACACTTCTAGGAAGCTTGACCCACTGGAAACAGAGTAAGAGCTATCCTCCTTTAAGAAAACAACATATGACTACTCTTTCCTCCTATCTATGACTAACCCCAATTAGAATTTACTCTTTTTATAAATATTCAGGCATCATTTGATGTACTGTTGAAGGAAGATAAATCTGAAATCATTTCTGGATGAGGAAGAATCACAAAGATCATTCACAGGAGGCAAATGCACTCATCTGTGAGAAATGGGAAACGAAAGCTCTACAAGGATGGAGCACTCTCAAACTATCTGAAGCACTTGATGGATCTTTTCCCACCCTTTGTGATTAATAGAATGCATAAGCTATTCAGTTTCCAAGCATTTTGCTTGAGGAAGCTTTGATTTGAAAAATGAGACAAGTGCTTCCAATGCTGTCATTGATAGGAAATTAGGTGATAAAAGAGAGCACATTTAAGCAGCTCTTAAATATTCATAATTAGAGTTGCCAAACCACTGTACTATCCCCTCTCTTTTCTTGCATTTACCCAAACGTTCTGTCAGGAGTAATGAAAACAGCAAAGCCAGAGGGATGTGACAGTACTAAAGTGCTTCAAAGGTAATCATAGGAGGACAAATAGGGTTTGGTGGTGTTTTTTTGGTCCAGATCACAGTACAGATATAGTGAAGTCAGATGTACCTAATAGTTAATTTGCTATGTTGTGAGGTTTTAAGTTGCTTTGCTTTTAATGGATGGTACCGTCAGAGGTTTCTCCTTCTGCTACTTTCCCTCTGCTTGGTGCTGTAACAGAGCCTTTGACTTGTCAACTTTTGATTGTTTTCCCAGAAATATATTCCAGGATGAGTGTTCTCATGACTCTGGAAAAAAAGAAAAAAAAAAAAAAAAAAAAAAGATAAAATTATCTAATATAAAATTACAATAGTAAGAAAAAAATATCTAATTTATTTGAATATTATGAAAAGAATATATATTTATATAGATCTTCTGTTTCTAGAGTCCTATACTGACAAAAGGGGCTCTCAAACCAGGAAATCCCAAATATGAAAGTAGGTATACTCAAAAAATGAAGGATTCAAATTGTTGTGAACTTCATTAACTTTCATTCTAGCACTCTATTGATTTAGAAGAACTCTACCTCGGCTCTGCTTTTTCGCTTAGTTTTGTGCACAGTGCAGCAAGAAACTGCAGCTGCACAAGTAAAGCAGCACTATGCATTTCAGGTTGCTCCTGACTGGACCAAATCTCTGCCGTAAACATTTCCAGAAGAGCAATATCTGCTCAGAGTGCAAATTCTCACCATTTCATTCATCACTAGAAAAATATCTTCTGTGAGCACAGCTGCTCCTGCAGAAGACAATCTTTGCTTCATTGTGTTTTTCCCATATAGCTTCTAAAGATATGAGTTCCTCCTGTACTGGGAGGTCACGCAAGCAAGATACAGCTGCAGGAGTTCTGGTGCAGCCAAGGCCTTAACCTGATATAAAGTACGCTGCAGTGACTTCCAGCTGCCTTCAGCATCCATTAGATCATCCCTTAAGGAGTAGCAAGGGCAGATTACAATTTGTATAACTACTGCTGGGACCATTTTGAACTTGGAACAGAGTCATAAGGTTGACTTGAAACCCACCTGAGAGGTAGAGAGCAGTACAAGGCAGTAACTGGTACACAGAAACATTGCCATAGAATCATAGAACCATAGATAGTTTGGGTTGGAAGGAACTTCAAGACCATCGAGTTCCAACCTCTCTGCAATGGGTAGGGACATGTCCCACTAGACCAGGTTGCTCAAAGCCCCATCCAACCTGGCCTTGAACACTCCCAGGGAGGGGGCAGCCACAGATTCTCTGGGTAACCTGTTCCAGTGTCTCACAACCATCACAGGAAAGAATTTCTTCCTAATATCTAATCTAAATCTATCCTCTTTCAATTTAAAACCATTACCCCTCATCCTATCACCACAAGCCCTTGTAAAAAGTCCCTCTCCAGCTTTCTTGTAGGCCTCTTCAGGTACTGGAAGGTGCTATAAAGTCTTCCCGGAGCCTTCTCTTCTCCAGGCTGAACAACCCCAACACTCTCAGTCTGTCTTCATAGAAGAGGTGCTCCAGCCCTCTGATCATCTTCGTGGCACAAAAAACATTGTCGTCCAATTTTAGTATAGGAAATGAAGACGAATGGCTTTTGCAACTGACACTTCAGGAGGACCTATGTGTGAAGAATGGAATTACTTCCAAAGACTTTTGGATAGGTCTGTATCCCTAAGATAATGAAACAAGACTAGCTTGTAAAAATTAAAGGGATTAGCATCTCAGTCTCATGTCTCTTTTGAGAGGTATCACACAGTTAGGGCTAGGAAAAATTACTGATTCACAGAACATACTGATAATTTGGAAATTGATTTTGCAATAGTAAGAAATGAAAAATCCCAAATGTACGCAATTCTCTGCAACGGGAATGGAGTCCAGGAGAGACTGTCCAGGTGGTGGATGCTGAATGCCCCAGTGTGTCCAGCTCCAACATTGCCTAAACGGCAGACTGGCTCCCAGCTGCACATCCTGGACATGTAATGGAAGACATAGCAGATTAAAAGAAAGTGGCCCCTGCTGGGAAACCGAGTCCCTGCATCTTTATGCCTAAATGTGTGTACCCAGATCATGTCAGAAACTGGGCAGACAGAAAGGGCATTTGCAGGAGGTGCTAAATGCATCCATATCTGCAAACAGGTTGACTGAATCTGGGTTTTGTTATAATGTATAGGAAATTTACTGTTTAAGTGTAATATAATTTTCCCACATGCTTGTGATAATTCACTTCGGTAAAGTTCTTATGCTCGATCCACCATCCCAAAAGTTTCTCTTTAGAGTTAGAGGGAGGCAGGAACCACCATGTTTTCCCTTCAAAGTGGACTGACTGGTACCACCTTACATCCTCCTTTACAATTGTAGGAAAAACAAGCATTTTGACTTGAAAAACTGAAAAGGGCTCTAAGGAGGACCGGACTTTACAGCTTGTTAGGCTGGATCACTGTGATAATCTTTCTGGAAAAAGCAAGACACTATTCCTCATTCCCTGGTGCAAGTGGTGGGTGGATATTGAAACATTTCTGCTGTCACTTTTTGATTTTCTGTTATGTGGCTTTATGTTGAGTCTTAATTTGCTGCTTTTTATAGTTCAAGTGTAAGGAATACAGTTGAACAAATGTTACTACCCCTCTCTCCAAAAAAAACCAAACAAAAAAACTATTCTGAATATTGATTTGCATTTTTGAACAAATTCACTGGGATTACACTTCTAGTTCATCTCTGACAAGTAATACGGTGAATTCTCTAATGAGAAGCAATGGAAACTGCGAGCAGGGAGCTGTGCTTTGAGGTCTACCAGGGAGAAGTGAAGGGGCTTTGGCCAACCACCTTAATACTGGTCACCCCTTCTCACATAACAGGACCAAGCCACAGCCCTGAGGACAATGACACAATCTGTCTTCCCCCTTCACTCAGGTCAGGACAGTACTTGTCCTCGCACCTCAGCAGCCCAACTGTGCTCAGGGAGGCCACACTGAATTTCTGCCTCAAAGGCTGTGAGAGGAGGAAGCAAGAGGTATTGCAGACATCTTTTTTTTGTTCACATTCCTTTCATGGCTGGATCCACAGAACTGACCTACAGATGTTTTGGCAATCACTCCTGAATTTCAGTAGCATGAGCTAGAGCAGAGTGCAGCCTGGTGTAAGAACCATACATAAAGTATAGCTGTGTAAAGTGCTTTCCAGTGCAGGGAGCCCTCCTGTTTTAACGCTGTACTGAATACTCACAGTATTTTTGTCTTTGGCCATGCAGAATAAGCAGGAGAGTATTAACAGCACTACATGAATGTAGCAGCAAGTAAACAAAGTTAAATCCTGAGCCACTGAAACCAACAGGAAATTTCTGAGGGAGCTGGAACGGATCTATCTCTTCACAGACATTTTAAAGACATATACACTGCTTTTACACTGTACCCCAGAGCACAGTGCTGCTGTACCTGAAAGCCTGCAGTTTCAAAGAGAACAAAGAACAGAAATCTCCACCTCTCCTCTTTCCCTCGTGAGAAAAACTCGTTCATTTTTAATGTGATTTTCTGCTGATCCATCCCCTGAGCTCACTCACTTTGAGGTCAGGCTGGTGGTACGTGGGAAGCGGCAGGGTTCTACGGTCAGGGAGACTAGGGCAGAAAACGGCACCACCACCCCCCTCTTTCGGCAGCACCCAACCCCTAAACCTGTTAGCTGTATTGTCACTGCACCTCAAATGTGCCAGTGCATGAGACTCCTGGCAATGGATGAAATACATGCCATGAGAGGCTCCAGGTAGGACAGAAGATTGCTTGAAGTAGCCTCTGTGAGCACAGGGTTCACTGGATAACGCCAGTCTCACTGCCGTGTCAACCCCTTCTCCAGGTTACAGGTGGGATGACCACCTGCGTCTAGTAGCTCAGGTCAAGAACTGAAAGTTCTGAAAGAACTGAAAGTGGGTGAAACACAGGCAGGGCAAAAAGGGAGCATTTGGCAAGGGCAGTGAAATAAGTCTGTCCAGTTGACTGTCCTGCTTTCCATCTTTAACCCTCCAGAGACAAGTTAGGATTTTCAAGGAATTCCTTAAGTAGTTTGATTGCCAGTCCCAATTATATAGAATCATCATCATCTCAAAGCCCCAAAGTGTAGAAGAAAAACAGACTATGAGTAAAAATGTAAGCAAGGGGCAAAAAAGAAACAGGAAAAGACAGTGGAGGCAAAAAAAAAAACCACCTTCTTCAGAGGAGATAAAAAGAAGAAAACGAAGAAAAAAAGACTCTGGATAGGGAATATATACATATACTCAACCCATCAAGGTCTCACACAAGAAAGATAGGATCATCTCACCTACCTGTGACACCTACATAATGAGGGCTATACTTCAGTTATGCAAATTGCCACTAAATTTACCAAAGAGAAACAAGCACTCCTAGGGCAAGCTTTGTCTTGTCTCAAAGTTATCCAGAATATCTCAGTATTTCTTGTTTCTCTTCACTGGATCTAAAAGGAGCCTAAACAACCAGCTCTGTGTGGATGTCTATAGAGTAGACACCTAAAGCTAGTTGAGGTTAATACCACAGTAATGTCTCCCACACCCCTGCATAGTCTCTTCTGCTTCTTGATGTTGTCCAGGACTCTTGAGTTTCATGTTTCCCACTTCTCAGAGAGAGGTACCCATCACAGACAAAAGCTGTCACACTGCCAAGCTGGAGATCAGCTGAATGCTTGGGAAACCAGGACCTGGCACACCACATCACACAAGACAAGTAGGCTTAGATGTTTCAGGGCATCACTGATATGCATGGCCAGTTTCTAGCCATAAAGCCAATGCCTGGCCAAGTAACAACCGGTGTATTCCTCCCACTGTGAAGACTTTGATAAATCACATAGAAACAGCAACTATGTCCACTTCAAATTTATCAATTACAAGTGCCTGTGATAATGTGTCCTTCACAGGCTGGGTTCAGCTCTTGTGTAAATCCACTGAAGCAGGGAGAAGACGGAACAGGAACTGAGCACAAGTCCTAGCAGAATGACAATAGCAAGCATATTCAGCAGCATACTAATTCAGTTCACTAAACTGGGCACTTTCCCACTTTATTTAAATAATTACAGTGAAAGAGACATTTATAGAATGAAAGGTTTGGAACAAAGTTTGATTTAAACAAAACTGAATGAAATAAAAAGGTACATTTTCAGCTGGCAGAAAGAAATAGACTATATTTGGATTTTGGTCAGAAATTCAAGGACTGTTTTTATCGCCTCTAAATATGGCAGCAGAATTCTGAGGTTCCTGGTACTGGAAGTGATTCTGGAGCCACATCCTCTTTGGAAGAAGGTTAAGGTAATTTTCCACACATTTATCTTTATTAATAGAGGGGGGGAGAAAGATTTAAGTGTCTCAGAATTGATGGAACCTTGTAAAAGCCTCAGTGCCAGGAACAGCTTCTGTCCAGAGCTTGTAGTTGATGCTCTAACAGACATTTTACATCAAAGCATTGCAGCCTTCGGTCATCCACCTCTTTGTTCCAAGAGAAGTTGAGAAGCTATCAGAAACTCCTGATTCATTTGAGAATGGACTCTTGAATCTGTTTTTAGGTAGGTATTCAAGCAAAATGACTCCGAGTTCAATTCACACTGATGAGCCAGGCCACGAACAGTGATGGTTCCAGTTTACATCAATGGTGGCCTTCCAAAGGGTGCTAGCAGGATCTGCAGGCCCTTGCTGAACAATGCCATGGCTCAGCTATTTCCCTTTTTTTGGGGCTGCTGGCCTGACTAATTGCTGGCTTTCAGTATTTTTGGATGTATTTAGGCCAACAGCCAAGTGACCTTGAGCTCATCATGTTCTGCCAGCTGCTCTGTGATGCTGTCTGCCTACTTCTCACCTCCCTCCCCGTTCTCACCTGCAGAGCGCAGGGTTGTCAGCTCATCCCAATTGGACAACTTCCCTTGCCTCCTTCTACCCAGCAGAGAACAATCTTCGGACGGACAAGGCCACACTTCTCAAACTCATTGACTTTAGTGGAATAACTTCAGATTTTACCCACATAACAGACAAAGTGAGGATGTGCAGTGAGGACCACTGATGTACTCATGGGGAGCTCTGGGGTGATGTAGCTCTTTTAACATTCTTGTACAATCTTATGCCCTTTACAACATCTCCGACCTGCACCATTTCAGCAGGAGACACTTCCCAGGGCTGAAGAAGCAGTGAAAATGGGAACATTGCCATGATCCAGAGGTGTGACTGCAGCTCTTCTAGGCACACTTGAGTCACCTTCAGCTGCCAGCTCTGGTGCTGACAGCAAGCATTTCTGCACAGACTGTGCAAATCTGCCCAGGAACCTGGGGGAGCACTTGTCTGTGGATGTCCGCAATGTCACAGCTCCCTTGTTATCTGTATCCAAGCCAGGAAATTTCAGGTGAGCTCAGGATGGAAAGGCAAGCCACAGCCTGTCCCTTGAACTGCAAGACAGCAAAGGTGTAAACCAAAACACTGAATACATGGAACCTCTCAGTACTTTGGAAATGCAAATGCAGTTGTTGGCATGCTGGATGGCAGGGATGTAAACAGACTACACATCCACTCTGAAAACCTCCTATATATCTACACATGCACCGATCTCCCCATGAAACTGCATCAGGTTAACTACATGCATCCAGAGGCTTTTAAACCTGTGATCTTACTGGAAGAGGAAAGCTGAAAGCAGCGCACTTATTTATAATGAAGGCATTTACAGAAGCAAGACTTTTCCATCTATTTACCGTGTGGTACCAAACAGAGGATTCTGTGAACATGTTCATCAGCAAATTGTGAAAAATCTGCATTATCTTTGTTAAATACCTCACTGATGTGAAAAAAAGACTGAAGGTCATCTGTCAAATGTAGTTGTGAGGCAGAAGAAAATATCCCTCATGTTGAATATCTTGAAACCTTTAGGCTCATGATATTTTTGTTGAACAGAGAAAATGTGATCAATGAATCATTAGGAGTCCTGTGCCTGATAATGGAGGTCAAGAGTGCCTTTTGATGATGAGTTTAAGATGCTTTTATTAACCTGTCTTAAGATGGTTGATTGCTTTCTAATGTGATGAGACCCTCTCCAGCACTTGAATGTTAAATATTTAGAGATCTTTGTTGTCAAATGCTTCTCAATAATGCTTCACAATAAATTAATTATTGTGCAAATGAAACTCAAGGTAGTTTTTAATAAAACCAGAGAGATTTCAGTATTCTGTAAAGACTAATCGTATTTTACAAAGTTCTTGCTAAAATAAAGGTACTAATAGGAAGACACCTGGAAATGAATGAGGAACTAGGTGGATCTCATTTTCTTTTCATAATAAGTTTCTGAGTATGTAAATACATTAATTTTTATTTCTAACTGTCTCCAGTTAAATTCTGGCTCATTGTAACAGTGTATATGTGAGAAGAAATGAATTCATCTATGCTCAGGTCCTAAGGAGCAAAGCCATTTTCAGCCTTGATGCTTTCTGATACTAAATCTATTTTGTTGGCTGTATAGATTACATTCACATTCTCTTCACAATTCTGTTACACAGTTAGAAAAGTGCAAAATGATGTCTAACTAAATGAGAATGAGGCTGTCGCACATAAATTTTCACACCTGTTTCAGAATCCCAATTCCCATTTCATTTGTCCCAAAGTGAATCTACAAGTAAATCCATTTAAATCCACTGGACTGTATGAATAGGAAAACAGAGTAAGGAAGATCTTAATTGGAGGAGATGAGCAGCAGTGTTCCATATTTAAATGGCTGCATGCTTTGTAGAGTTAGAATATAGAGAATTTTGTTCATACATCCTTTTTAAAACTCTGACAGCTTAGGCCTTCTTCTTGAAAGACAGTTCCAGTGTCAGTTCTGAATTTGTAAAAAGGAGCAGAGCACAGTTTTTCATTAGGTCCTGCCAGCCCTAACTATTCATGGTAGATGAGCTTCCTGTACCCTGTTTTCACCTGGTGATGTGTTAGAGGACAAATTATGAAGTCAGTAATTAGGCTGGTAGCTGTTCAAATTCGTATGACTTCCCTTTATTGTACAGCTACGTGACATAATGCTCAATTGTCTCATCTGCCATCTGCTTTGGTGTCAAGATGTGCTTTTTTCCAAGTGACATTCTGCTGTCAATTGCAGCATTCTTGACATTTCTAAATGCCTTTGTTGAGAAGTTTGTGGTCTACTTTGTGTTTCCGCAAGAAAGTGTTGTTGATCACCACCAGAACTATGGGACTTGCTGTTCATGGCAACAGGGATTGCTCACCCTGCCATTTCCATGCAGCACCCTAAAAATTCTGAAGCTTTCTCCCAATTCACTGCCAGTTTCACTTCTGAGTGAAGGATTCAGATGGCTTCACTTGCTCTATTTGCTATTTTGCTTTTCACTTGCTCTACACGTGCAATATTCTTCTGACACTACAAGCAAGTATGACATCAGAAAAGTTAACGTTGGTTGTGAGGCCTTAGTCACCTCATATAGGTCAGGACTGCAAAGAGTTAATACAGTACTGAGATGCTCAGCTTACCATTCTCAGTTTAACCTAATGTGGACTGGCCACATACTGTACCATATTATACTGTGGACTATATTGTATTCTATAAGGAGGAAACTATCATTAGGCAGGAGTTGTGCACAAAGCGATGTTATATTGGCACATGAGCCGAATATGAATCAAGTGTGTGATGCTGGCATGGAGGGAAAGAAAGCTAGTCTTATTCTTTGGGGTACCAAAAGGAAGGCCATTTGCAAGACCTGGGAAGTATGTTACTAATTTTCATTTGGGGTACTGAAGTCTAAGAAAGATATAGGCAGACTTGAAAGCTTTCAGGGGACAGCAACAAGAACAAAAAGTCTGGAGAACCAAAAACAGACAAGGATGGATTAGAGGCACAATTATCATCAGTGCAATTTCTGGAGGTCCTTCCCATCTGCAGTGCTGCAAGTCTGTGATTTTTGAATTCTTGACTGAGTCCTTCCAGCCCACAAACATTACCATGTTCTCTTGGGGAAACTTTTAAAGATCCCAGGGAACTGTACAGACTACGTGGGGAAAAGATGCCTTGCTGAGGGCTTGTTCACAGAGTTCATATAAGTATGTAATGCAAGATACAAGGATGTTAAGAATTGTCTGAGTATCTTCATGATACCTTTCCCCTTATAAACCCTTTTCAACAGCTTAGCCTAATTGTACCCTCTGAGGGTACCTAACTATATCTTGCAGACAATCAGACAATTCTTAACATCCTTGTACCTAACTAACTGTGCCCTGACTGTACCCTCAGAAACAAATAACAACAAATAAAACTCTTTGGCATGACACTGTAAAGCTGTGGCCCTCTAATTAGTCCCACTGACAGTCTGTGCACAAAAGCAGGCTTGGACAACTGGCAAAGCTGATGTAACCCACGGCAATGCCAAGTCACACTCATCAAGGATCAGGCTGTAGACTCATACTGTAGCAACAGGAGAATTTAGTTCGCAAAAGCTTTCAGGATCAGGCCCTGCATAGCTTTCATACTGCATTTAAATAACTTATCTTAGACACTGCAAAAAAGCAGTTTGTTCCAAAGGTCACAACAGCACTTACATTTCAACAAGAGGTAATTAACACATTATTTGGCCTTTCGTTTGTCAGTTCTTATAAAGTGATGCACACAGCTAGCAGTTACACGAGGACTCTGTTGTACTAATGTTAGCAGAGAAAATTTTCATTGAGAAACTGTAAAAGCTGCATGGAGGAGTCAATAAGTAACACAGAAGGGATTTGCACACTTCCACTTTTCTGCTTTAAGGTTCACCCTGAGAATAAATACACAAAGTTTCTTTGTGGGGCACTTCCCATAAGACATGTACATTGAACCAAAATATACATCCAACAATCCACATTGTATTGGTGCATACTTGCCTTCATTTTGACACCACAGTGAGAATGCAGGGCCTTCTGATTTTTTATTCAGTGAGATACACTGTTGGGGGATTTTGCATTCAAAACTTGCAGTTAAATACATACCTCGCTTCAAACCCTGAAATCAGTAGGATTGTTCACGTGCCTGAACACCTTCCTGAATCAGGCTGCAAACAACAGGAGTTTTCCCATCTAATTTAGCTAAAGATGAAGCTGAGAGATGAAGTAAGGTAGCAGCCAACAAATTCTGATTTGTCTAAACAGCTCTCATTTAGCATAAGCTCTCATTATCCTGGCAAGCGCACTCACTGCCCACAACACTTGGAAAACCTGGCTAAATTTTGCTTTTCTCTATCTAACACGAATGGTAGTATAATGGCATGATTTTAGCACCACTACAGCAAAAGTTTGCTAAGGATTTAAAGTTAAAATGTGTCTCCTGGACTCTGAAAACTCTATGATCCCATTCGTTTTCAGACAGAAGCATAATCTGATAGCATCTTTTCCCTGAAAATTGCTGTCATGCTACCGCCGTGAAAGACAGCAGAACAAAGAAGTATTTCAAGTGATTTCAGGGACTTGTACATCTGGGCATTTTTCAAAGAGCAAGTTTGCAACAATCTGTTGAAATTTCAAAAATTATAATGAAAACGACTCAGAATCATAGCCTGTGTCCTGTTTGATCACATCTCAGCAAAGCTGTTCACAAAAAAATAAATGGTGGGTTTCTAAAATGAAGCAGTCGAAGCTCTAGTTCATAAAGTTGTTAAATTCATGCTTAATTTTATCTGCCCAGGTTTAAACTTCAAAATCCAAACAAAGGAAAACACAGGCAGTTAGCTCACAAAACAAAGCTGAAGGTAGGTAGGAAGACAGGTTTACAAGCACATTTTATTTTTATATGTACGCAATTTCAAAACAATGTACTTTACATAGAAACTGCAAACTCAAATGTGACAGTATAAAAGCAAGATATTTTTTTTCCAAAAGACAGTAATCAATATTGCATTCAAAGTGTATTTTCCCTATATGTAAAACAAAGATCTCATGCCACCTTGAAGATCACTGCTGAATCCATCGACAATGAACACAAATCTTTGACTTTCCAAACCAAATGCAACTTTTTTAGCAAATAAGATGTTTGATAGTATCTACCTACTTTTCTTCTGTTCATATTGTTTAGAGGGTTTATTGAGAAGACATAGGCTTAGTGACAGATGTTTGGATCATAATAACCCACAGCCTGAACAAGAGCATCTCCTGAGATCTGCGAGTATCCTCAGTCCAGTCCTAAACAATCAACAGGGTTTTTTTCTTTCTCTAATCAGCAAAAACATAATGAGAATATGCTTTATCTAGAGCTGTTTTGCACAGCTTGAGTAAATTGGAGTGAAGGAAAAGCTGCAATCATTCAAACCATTCATTTAAAGAGATGTTGCTCTCCTCCTTCTTCCCTACTGATCCTCTAAAACTCATTTATGAAGTATTTTTCCACTTGGCTTTCCTCTTCTTTCCTCTGCTCTCTCCAATTGTAGATGTCTGTATTTTCATTGATGTAGGACACAAAGCCCAGGAAAGGCCTCACTAAGTGAGTGAAAAGCAATTGCTTTCCAATACGTAACACTGCCCACACCAAATGTACAGCTGGGATTTTCCATGATCCTCTAATTGACTGGTAACATCAATAAGGGTTGAGTCATAAGCTTAATTCACAACTCAACTATTTCTCAAACTTACCATCAATTCTTTCTCAAACTTACCACCACCTGTTTCTCACACTTACCACACCATTCAAACTTATCACACCATTTATATTGGTGCATTATAGGAAAATTAAGCCTGGCGCACTCACGCAATTTAGTAGATATTTTTTCCAGGTCCCCAGGAGTGCTTTGTAAACCTGCATGAGAAACGCATGCTCTGACACATCTTGGCACAGCACACGGCTCTTCTGTCCACCAACAAACTAGCCCAGAGACAGGCTGCAGGCTAGAGCAAGGTTGCCCCACAAATCAAGGGAGTTCAAGCTCAGTGCTTCACAGAAATAATTAGAAATACTAATGGACATGATCAGTGTAGAGCACAGACTATGAAGAACAGCTTCAAATACAGGAGCAAGTAAATAAATACAGTAGAAATAATAGGCCCTGGAGATGTAGCTGAGATATTTGCATTAATGCAGTGAAGAAGGAGTAATGATGGAAGGGAACTAAAGAGATGAGAAGAAAACAAGGGTCCAGGTGACTGGTTACGTGGAGCACTTCTGATATGCTCCAGATGGGTCTGTAGGAAGAAAGGCAAGTGCTGAGAAGCCCGGTGAGAAGGCTAGTGCAGGATCATCCTCAAGAGAAAAGGAAGGTGCTCTCTCTCAGAATTTGGGGTATTTGCACAGCTAGAGAATGCAAATGCCTGGCTCTGTAAATACAGGCTGTGAGCTCTTGTTGTTACAGGAGCAATTATGGGAGATCTCAGCTGCTACATGAGCAGGTATATCACCTTTACCAGATTCCTTCAAGAAGAGGTTTGGTAAGCTGCTGCAGGCATGAACCACAATTGCTCCTCCAAAAGAAGCCATCCTCACTTGTGAGTCAAGCTGTGGCTAATCAGGGACAAAGCTAGTTTGAGAGACTGCTGTTCCCTCTGGAACACCTAGCCACACATTCACACTCCCTCCCCAACCCAGAAGTTACCTCCCTTGGCTATGCTGATTCAGCTACCTTGTGAGCATGGTATAAAACCTGTGAATTGACTGTGTTAATCTCTAGGACTTCATTTTCTGTGCAAGAACTATTTTAACCAAATCTGTTGTCACTGGGTAACGACGTAGAGTCACAGCCTTAGGCTGTATGACATTCAAAATGAAAAGTATGTTTAACAGAAACTCTCCTAATTTACTCTGAACCACAACATACAGCCTAGGTACAAGCTCATACAAGTTTACAGGTGACTCTTGTCTTACATGAGTCACCTGTGGTTACATGTGGTTGAAAATCTCACAAATATCTCAGATTGAACCTATAAAATGCCATATTCCTGTGTACAAGATCGAAACCAAGACTTTTTTCCCCTTTCATTGATAACTGTCAACTGAAAATGTATTAGCAATACCATGAAGTGACTGCCATCGATGTAACTGAAACATCAAATTTGAAGTGCAGCACTTAAAATCTTTTACTTGGACTCCTACAGCGTACATTACCAAAGTAGCTTGTGGGAGGCATAGTCACACACACAAATGCTTCCGTTGCTTCATGGCAGAACCTGCATGTACGTTCCCCACTCCACATCACACCATCTTCAACGTGTATTTCATCACTCTGGTGTCAAAGGTAGCTTTAAGAACAAAATAGTCTGAAAACACACTGAGGACAAAATTTCATTCTGAGTGATCAGCCTCGCTGATGAACAGAAATGTGAAGGATAAAAGGTTACAGACCAGGCTTGGGGAGCCTTTTCCTTGCTGACTGCCAAGTAGTGCTGAGGCTTTGAAGACATGGTTGGCAAGCAGCATTTCAGCATACACCTCCACATCACCCAGCAAGCAAGAAGATTCAGGCGGTTGTGGTGCATGAAACAGTTGTGGTGTGTGTATGAAACAATGCCTGCGCCTATGCCTAGCCCCAAGTTGAAGGTTCCCCAACAAGCCCCTGAAGAATCATGGCCCTAAATGCATTGCATTGTTTTGCTTTGAGATCAGGTCTCATCCTTTTTCCCTTGGCAAAAATCAGCCTTCAGATCTCCCTTGTACATGTGAATGCTGTAATCTGCATAGTCTTAACCACATGCATGCAGTAATTATACATGTGCATAAAAGGCTGAGATTTTCTACAGAAAATGTGGCCCAAGAAGCCTTTTCTAAGGCCACTCCTGAAGGACTGCTTCTGACTCACAAAGGCATTAGAATATGGGAGCTGGCACGGTCACTGTCAGCAGACACACAGAGATATATCCTAATCTCAGATCCACAGTATTGAACCCTTAGTTCGATTTGATTTGCCTTGTGTCCTTCTGTCAAAAATCAGGAGTGACTATGGCACATCCTTTGTGTCGTGGATGAAGACTTACATGTTCCATCTCACTCCCAACATTGGAGACATTTCCAAACATGAATCCAACCCAAGAACAGAGGAACCATTTTTGTTCCGCTTGTAAGTGTAGATTTAATCCAGGGCAAATCTCTGTGCATAACAGTTTTCTTGTAAAAGAAGGAAATATGTTCCATGGCTTTTTTTAAACTTGTAGAAGCAATCTTACGCCAAAAAGTAGGTCTACTCTAGACAGGTGATAAGAAGGACTGACCCTGGAAAAGAACACGTTACTACGTTGCCGCTCTTGCCATCACTGATAAAGTTCTCACTCTGTTCTTTAAATTCTCCTAAAAAACACCTAACAAAACCAAGCTACACCATTGCTGGTGTTTCTAATATTAAGATCACACTACAAGAAAACTTTCTCAAAGAAATCAGGTCACTCTAAAGCTCATAAAAAAGCAAACCACATCACAATCTGTTTTCAGCCTGATTCCCTAATGCCTCGCAAGATAGGCATCAAGCACTTGGGAAGGCCTCAAATTAGCTTAGCTTTGTTTTGTTTACCCAAAATCAGATCAGTGAAACCACTCAGCCACAGCCAGTCAACTGATCAAAACAGATTATGGTCTACCAACCACCTTCCACAATGCCTGCAGTCATCCAAATCTTCCTGCTATCTTGCCAGCTAGGTATGTTCTGGCTTCTGAACCAAAAATCAGGCTCTACTTATCAACCACTTGTAACTGCATTCCCAGTTGCCAAGTCTTGGGTTTTGGGACCACAGAAGAGCCTCCTCAGCATAGTTTTTCACAAATACAGCATTCTGCTAATATCACAATCAGTCTTTAGACAGGAAATCTAATCCTGCTTAAGTTTTTAAGCATGTGAGCACAGATAGTATCACCAGCATCAACAGAAAAATTCACATGCCTAGAACTAAGCGTGTCCCTTAACACATTTCTAGTAAGGCCTTACATTGGTGAAACCACAAGAAGCAACTACCCTTTATCCGTAATCAGTAATTTAACTCTTTCATGAATAGTAGGAAGTGTGACTGGCAGGCATATTTTTGTCATACTGCTGAAGTCAGTCCTGATATTTGACAAAAGATGGTGGCTCAAGTCTTTGCAATTTTTTTCTTCTTTACAGACAGGTTTTTTTCACATTATATGGACTAGCAACTAGCAAAGAGTCTTTGGTTAGCCAAATTCTCGTGCCTATGCTTCATTATTTGGACTGCAAAAGCACTTACACATCCCAGGAAATAAGATACATGCTAAAATACATGAAATACATTTTATAGGGGTAAAAAATGTATTGGGAAGCAGAATTTGGTCCACAAACTGCTGTACTTAATTTAGCTTCAGTGAGCAGACAACTTCTCCCTTATAGGAAGATATCCTACAACACAGATCTTTACTTCAAAGCATACTGAACAGTAGAAAAGAATGAGTTGGAGGCAGTGCGGGTATTTCTACTATTTGCCAAAATTACCAGCACTTTGGATTTTCCTGGTAAAAGTGTTCTTCATAATGATTCTCACAGCAGGCTTATGAATTGGTTGAATCATCTTGTAACTACATCTACTGCCATCCAGAGGTAATTGGCAAAAGTTTGAAGAGTAAATCTAAGTTAATGGTATCACTACCGGTGAGACACGAATACTGTACATTAGAGCAGCTCCTATCAAACACAAACTTAAAGTTGTAGCCCAACTGAACGGAAACCACAAAAGAATAAGTTAAGCAAGATAATTCTTTATTCTTTTCCAACAGAAAAACAAAAGCAACAGTATATCACATACACACACACCATGACTTATGTATTATGATTGCTTATAATGAAGAGACAGAGAACCTCACAGAAAGAGAGAGTAAGGCTGAAATTGTTTAAGTATCCATGGATTGTGAGTGCCTACAGCTAGGGATAGCTGCTTTCAAGTCCTATGGCTGAGTACTCATGAATCAAGCCACAAACAGTTTAGGAAATGCAATATTTGAGATTCTAAAACTAGGAACCCAAACCCAAAAATGATCAAAATGAATAAGCATTGCAAAAAAATCATCCTTAAAAAATTTACTGCAAAATCCTGATAACAAAGCTGGAGCAAACATGAGATAATAAAAACATATATTTTCTAAAAACTACTTCTATAATTCAACATTGATAGCACCCTTTCATCTTTCCAAAGCCTGAATTTTCAGCAGTACATGCATGCCTATTCAGTTGCAGGAAGCTGTATGCCTGCTTGTAATTCTCAGGTCTAAACTGGGAGTTCTAAGCTCAAAGCATGGCTATAATTACTATGGTAAGCACCTCAGAAGCCACTTCTCATAATGGGATAGTTCCCCAAAATATCCATGACTATTTACAAATCCTGTTTGGTTTACAAATCCATTCAAATATTCTTTCAGCTACCACTTTCCCAACCACACCATGAAATCACAAACTCAGAAATGTCCTGTCTGAGTAATACACCATTGCTGTGTACAAGCAGTAATGATTTTGTAGTCAGGCTTCACTAACAGGCAATGTTGTGCTGGGGACACTTGAAGCACAGTAGCATGAGGCTCCTTCTTCAGTTATGTCCTGTGATTGCAGGACCAAAAGTTTGATATTGTCAGGAAACCAAGCAGATATTTATTTCTCTTACACAACAGGAGGAGGTCTATACAAAGACCATGAAATGTTGGCTTATAACAAATAAAATCTGACTCTGCCAAGGCCTACAGCAAAACTACCCAAGACTTCAGCTTGGTCAGGGTTTCTCTCATGTTCTTTAGAAGCCTGAATCCTTGAAATGATGCAAGAAGCTTTTTCAGAATTATTCTCTAAACAGATATTTAGATGATTTGGGGGAGGGGGGGTGTTGAAATAACTTTAAGAATGTGTTGTAACATCTACTTATGACAAGTTTCAAAGGCTTGCCTAATTTGCTGAAAGTGTGATTTTCATAAACAGTAAAAAAAACCCAATGCAAAAGCATTTACAGATTTCCTTTGTTGATCCTAATTGTTACTGTTCAATTACACATGTAAGACTAAATAGACACGATCAATTCATTGCCTCCGGCAATGAAACAAACAGCAAAGATCAGTAAAAGGAGAAAAAGGTCATTCAAAAAATTCACCTCTGAACTCCATCTGAGACCAAGTATAGAATTTCCTGTCACTCATCTGTAATTACAAGAGTGTCCCATTACACTGTTATCACAAAGTAAGACTGAAGCAGTTGAGTAAATGAACAGTCCGCTTACTGTGTTAGGATCACTCCTACTGTAAATGACAATTTCTTGCATACATAAAAAGGCTGGCATTCAGTTCTACATGGCATTTGACAGAAAATTATTTTTATGTTCTGAGATTGTTTTTTTCCCTTCCTTAGCAGGTTCATGCTATCAGGTTAAACAAGAAGACCAATTCCTGTCATGCACTCCTTCTGCTATTCCAGTGACACACAGTAATCAGTAATGTTTAAAGCAACTTTCGAAGTGCAACAGATATTACCAGTTATGTCCTCTCAAGCTCAGACATTCGTCTGAAGGCTTCTGGGCTTTGTACAAATACAAACTAAAAGAACTCAAAAAGTTAACTGCATAAGGATAAAACAGGAGGGTGCAGGGATCAGTGTAAAGGTATTGACTGGACTGCTGAAGAAGTGGACCTTGCCATTCAAAAGTATAAATTTATGCCTAAATCTAAATCTAAATAGTGCAGGAGGATCTCTTCAAAGAACTGTCTTTAAAGTTAATTTTATCTGCAATTTCAGATGAAAGTATGAGCTCGCCAAGGCAGGGAACAAAATATTAGCCAGCGTAATGCCATCTTGTGGTAAACAGGAAAACTCTGCGCCATCCGGCCTGGCTTTAAATGCATAGGGACTCTGCTGAGCCACAGTATGCAAACCATGCTCAGAACTGCTGACTTGAAAAAAAAAAAAAACAACAAAAACGGTATCATAGCTAGACTTACAAAGTATAAATTGTGATATGCTAGGCATTAAATTGGAGAATCAGCTATTTGTCTTCATTTTAAAAGGCTGGCATTTTATTTTCACACACAGAATCATAGAATCACAGAATGTTAGGGACTGGAAGGGACCTCAAAAGATCATCTAGTCTAATCCCCCTGCCGGAGCAGGATTACCTAGATCAGATCAAAATATTGCTGTGGCATTATCAGAATCATTCCCATCACTCCAAACATATTGTACAGTCAGACATGTGATATAACTTAGCAGAAAATGGTATCTAGTACAAAAATTCCCATCACTTTCCTTGGCTATAGTTAAGCACTATCACGAGCTTGCTTTCAGGGCACCAGGGATCAGCTCAAAATGCCATGGCTGTACAAGCCAAATCACTGTATAGCTATAAAAGGATTCTTCCATAACTCATTTGTTTAAAAATAGCACAGAGGTATCTTTGACCCAGCTGACCTTTGGGTGCATGCAGTTTCACCCAGTCGCCTCCACTTATCATTAGGCCTGATGAGACATCTGCCAGGTGATACTGCTCTCCAGACACGCGTCCTCCCCTCCCTTCTCTGTGGGGACACTTGCCCACAAGACCTGTGTCAGTCTCTGTAGAGCTGCAATACAGTACTTCAATTTTGGTCCTGCCACGTGCACTTACAGGCACTGCTCTACAGCAATGACTGTCAGACAGAATGATATGCTACCAAAAAAAATCCCCCAAACCCATGCAAAAAGTACTTTAGTGTTTCACAGTCATAAACCTGCCCGATGAGCGAATGCCACAGCACAGCCCTTACACAGGCAGCAGTAAGGAACGCTGTGGGGGCCAGTTGCCTCCGTCTTTCTGCACCACCGACCACAAGTGTGTATATGGTGTCTGCCTCACCTCACACACAGGCTCTTTCCACACATTTTGCGTGGCAGCCCCACTCGTGGTGGCAGTGGGAGATGGATTTGGGGCTGCCCCGGCCCACACACAGCCCCAGTCTGGGGGTCGCTGGCATCACTGGAAGCACCAGCCCATAAGGCAAGGCTGCAGGCATGCCTTGAAGGAACCGAGAGGAATTAAAGCGCCGTGACACTCCAGTAGCCAGGAGGTGGCCACGGGAGGGTCTGTGGGGAGTAACGGCCCTCTCTCCGCTGGGCAGGACTACAGCTCCCGGCAGGCAGCGCGGCGAGTCCCCCCGCGGGGCGGGGCCTCCCGGGCACTGCTGTTCCGGGCGCAGACGCGCACTTCCTGCGCGCTGACCCGGAAGAACTCTGCCGCGCTTCCGGGAGCGGCGGTGGGCGCTCCCTCCACGTGTGGAGAGCGGCCCGGCCCGGCGTGCCTGCCGCCATGGCGGCCGTACGGGTGGAGGAGGTGCTGGCGGCTGCTGAGGAGCAGGAAGCGGAGAAGCGGCGGAGTGTCACGGTGGAGAAGGAGCTGGAACTGGAGTTCGACCTGGGCAACCTGCTGGCGCTAGACCGCAACCCGCCGCCGGGGGCGGCGCTGCGCGGGGCCGGCCCGCGGCGGGAGGCACTGCTGCGGGCTCTTGCCCGCGACAACACACAGCTGCTGGTGGCCCAGCTCTGGGAGCTGCCGGCCGAGCGCGCTGGCGGGGCGGGGGGGCCGCTGGTGGCGCGGCTGCCCGAGCCGGCCTTCCGCCTGCCGCGGGAGAAGCCTCCGCCGCGACCGCGGCCGCCGACCCGCTGGGAGCAGTTCGCGCGACTGAAGGGCATCCGCCGCCGCAAGCGGACCTCGCTGGTGTGGGACGAGCAGGCCAAGGAATGGCGGCGGCGCTGGGGCTACCGGCGGGCGGGCGGCGACCCGGCCCGTGCCTGGCTGGCGGAGGTACCGGCGGGCGCCGACCCGGAGGAGGACCAGTTCGGTCGGCTGCGGCGGGAGAAGCGGGAACGGGTGGCGCGCAACGAGCTCAACCGGCTGCGCAACCTGGCCCGCGCCCACCGGGCCGGCACCGCCGCCCCCGCCGCGCCCCTCCACCCCACCGGCCACCAGAGCCGGGAGGAGCTGGGCCACGTTGCCCGCGTCGCCCGCGTCTCCACTGCCTCGCTCGGGCGCTTCCAGCCCCGGCTGCCCAAGGAGCCGGCCGAGCCGCCGTCCCGCAGCGGCGGCAGGAAGCGCCGCTTCGAGCCCCTGCTGGGCAACCTGGCAGCCGAGCGCAGCCGGCAGCTGGACCTGCTCCGGGACATGGGCAGCAAGAAGCCTGTCCTGGACATCACCCGTGCCGTCAACAAGCAGCTGCGCCAGGAGGAAGCCGAGGCAGCTGCCGCCAAGGGCAAGAAGCAGTCGCAGCGAGGGAAGCGTGGCCGCCGGCAGCAGCGGCCTGGCCGCAGCAGCAAGAAGAGCGGAGCCCGGAGGCAGCAGCAGCAGCGGCCTGCGAGCAGCAGCACAGGCGGTGGCAGGAGAAAGAAGGCATGAGGGACAGAGGGACTGCGTGCAGCATAGGGCTGGGGACGCCTGCAGAGGCGTGGGAAGGGACTGTCACTGCCAGCCTCCTGCCTGCTGCTCTATTCCCATATCTATTTGTCAATAAATACGCTGCGGCCTTTCTAAAACGTCCTGCGTTTGGCTCTTAGCTGGCAGTCAAGAAGGGCTGTGTCCTCTGACCAAGTGGAGCGAGCTGGTGGTGTATCGAGGGGGTCCGGAGCCTTGGTTCCCCTCAGGCTGGGGGTTTCTCGGGGACAGACAGGTTGGCCATTTCCAGGCAGGACTGAAGCTGAGCAAAGCCGCCCCTTGGTCAGGTAGCTGGGCCTGGGGTGGGCTGGAACTGTGACCTGTGTTTGATCGAGTAACGGTGGGCTGGGACACAGTGAAAGGACATGGCTGCTGCTCCCTGCGCTGGGCAGGTGGCCTGACGGTGGAGCTCTTGCTCTGTGAGTCAACTTCTGCCGCGCGGCTCTGGTGTTCGGGCTCAGTTGCAAAAGGAACATCAAAACACTGTAAAGTTCATTACAGGACCTAAGAAACGTACAGATTTTCTAGAGAGTTCTGTTAATTAAATAAAGAAGTCAAAGCTGCTGACCAGCCATTGAATTCAGCAGAAAAATATTTGTATTGAACAGCAGGTTAAAGCCTAAATTTCTCCCTGTATCAACAGTAATCCATCATTTCGTAGAAATAGTTTCACGGTGTTTTTCTTAACAAAGCAGTTTGAGAGCAGATACTGGAAATGATCTCAGACTTCTGCTTATTATCCTTCTGAACTCTGTAGTGTCTCTTGTACACTTGAAATAAGAATTTTGCTGTCCCAAGGTGTGGTTGTACAGGAAGGATGCTGTTCCCTGGGGCCACTCCTGGTACGAGGGGCAGTGAAGCAAGTTCCAGCAAGGGCAAGTAAATCAAGTTCTCAAACTTTCAAGTGGTAAACCTGAGTGGTTAATGATAACGTAATCTGCTGCTGCAAATGTGTTTTTGAGAAGGACGGGTGGCTCTGCAGCAGTTCCGTTGTGTTCTGTATGGGTTCAGCCGGCGCTGCCCCGGGGCCTGCCCCCGAAGGAGGCGCTGCCGCCGGCTCGGCCCCCGGCCCGGGCGGCCCCGCAGAACCGCGGCGATGGCGGCCGGGCGGGAGCGAGCTGCGAGCCTCCTGCGGCAGCTGCAGCGGGCTGCGTGAGTGCCGGCGGGCCGGGGCAGCCGAGGGGAGCCACCGCCTCCGCGGGGCCGCTGTTTTCCTCCCTTTATCGGCAGGGGCGAGGCTGGGCGGCCGCCGCGGTTTAAACGCGAAAAGCAGCGTCCGCTCCCCCCTGGGCCGTGGGGTTCTCCTTCTGCCCGCCATAGCGCCGGCCTCCCGCCGCACACGGGCCCATGGGCCGGCTGCCGGAACCCACCCGTGTCCTGCAGTGAACGAGAGCCTAGCGGCCGTCTCACCGCTGTCCCGGGCCGCGGGGCTGGGCCAGGCCTCCGCACACAGCCCGGCTCGGCCGCCGGGCCCCGCGGGGTAGGGCACCGTGGGCGGGAGCATCCAGCAGCCTGGCAAGGACAGGGTCGGTTTGCTGCTGTTAGTGTTTCCTTTTAACTATGCCTTTTTGTTTTTACTGTTTAACTAGATGTCGGTGCCCAAGCCATTGCCACACTTATTCCAAAGGTAAGACTTAATTTGTGTCTCCAAAATAATTCTGTAGGAGACCGCAGCCCCTGTACGTATTGGTGTGACCTGGGCAGAGGGTGCAGGTCACAGGCAGGAGGAAAGAGAACACTTTAAAGGATAAGGTAAGCAGTCTGTCATTTTGCTGCCATGCAATGATGGTGGTCATGGGAGAGATTCTCTGTTTCCACGTAAGCCACGAGGAGTGCATCCTGCCCCTCCTTCCCCGTACCGTGAGCCAAGCTGATCAGAAGTTTGCTCTGGCTGCTACTACTGTTGTAATCACCTGAGCCATCTCAACTTCAGATCTGCTTTTGAAGGGAAAAATATTCCTCTGTTACATTAGAAAAGAAACAGGGAGTGATATGGATACAAAGGAGCTATTTGCAAACATTTCCTTTGGCTTGGGGAATATAATCTCCATCGGCTTTTTATACAGTCAGTCCTGAGAATTCAGCTCACTTGGGGCAGGGATGTGGAGAGGAGCAGGAGAGGGTTGTGCTGTGCAGCAGGAGAGCTGCACCAAGTGACTGAGTCACTTTGGAGGAATTTCTGTTGCCATTGAGTGTAGGGAGGCTATGGGAATAGCTGTGCTGGTCAGTTTCCAGATCCAATAAAAGCCGTTATTTCGAGCCATAATTTCAACAATGTGTAATTCTGAGTGGTTTGATTTCACATGCTTTACTTAAGACACTTTTTAAAGAATTGCTACCATTTTACACACAGAAAAGCTATATACATGTTCAGATATTTGTTTTGCCCCAGACCATCATACAGCAAGACAATAGCACAGCTGAGAAACAGAATCTCATTCTTCTGCTTGTCTGCTTGATGACCGACTCAGTCAATTCAAACTAAGCCCTTGGTAAATAGAGGACTTAGTTAAGAATCCTCTCTGTAAGTTATAGACAGCAATTGAGTCTATAATGTAGCAAGATGATGTCAATTCAGTTACTCTCTAAATAGTGGGAACTAATAGTGACTGTAGCAGAAAAAAACCTGTTCATTGTGTTTCTTGTCAGTGTTCAAGGAAATACCGCAATTTTTGAACTCAGTAAAATTATTCCTGAAAGTTAAGTTTGGCTCAAGAATATGACAGCAGGGCATCTGTTATACTGTCAAAAAGCAAGAGAGTAAGTGGCTTGGACATGTTCTTAGCCTGTCAAATTAATGTCTAGGAGTTCTGCAGGCTTGAACTCCAGGAGAGGTCAAACATGTTCAGCCTGGCAAGAGATGGCAATGAAAGAGCTGATAGCAGCTGGCCTGAGCTTGAATGGAAAGTGCATAAAGGATTTTAATACAGCTATCTGTTCCTGTTGTGGGTCAGTGCTTCAGTGCACCCCAGAGTGTCAGTACGACTCATTATCGTGGCTTCACTCATTGGATCTGAATCCAAATTGCATATTTTCAATTAATATAGCAGACAGAAGGCATGACTTCAACAGGAAGAGCAGAATGCCTCATCTGATCTTTTCTTGGAGAAGAATGGGCCGTTCCAGTTGAAGCACTTTGTTTCACTTTGTGGCAAAATCAGGATATGCAAGACATGGAGAGTTTTGTGGAAAGCCATGCAAGAATGACATGGCAGAGAGAGGATGTGATTGAAATACTATCTTCATAAATATCTTTTCTACTTAATAAAGCTGATAGTAATGCACCAATTCTTATTAAAACTTATTAGCGCTGCTTGCATTTTCTTAATTTTCAAGCGAACAATTCGGTTTCACCTGCAAGTTCAGGACTAGGCAGAAGAAAAAAACACCTGTTAGTATTGCTCTCACACATACAAAAGATGTTCTCTATCCGGGTGCATATGGAGGATGTCTCATGGATTTGTCTTAGAAGTTGCTCTGAAGGTTATCATGTAGTGCCTACACATTTGTAACACCTCTCAACCTGTGTGCAGCAGCCTGTGTGCTCTGCAGGTACTCAGGCCTGCTTATGTGCTGTTCTGGTCTTTGCAGACTGCAAACAAATTCTCATGCAAACTTCCTGCTAACTTACTCAGTTTTTATAGGAAAGAATTAATTCTTGAATAATTTGCTGAATTATATGAATCAAA
Source organism: Podargus strigoides (assembly GCA_028020825.1). Classification (NCBI taxonomy): domain Eukaryota; kingdom Metazoa; phylum Chordata; class Aves; order Caprimulgiformes; family Podargidae; genus Podargus; species Podargus strigoides. Next base: position 36,370,464 of record CM051620.1, on the reverse strand, counting down.
TTAAGTACTTGGATCATTTAACCTCACGAACAACAAGGGATAAAATGGGTACTGTTACCCAGACAAGCCAAGACAACCTGTGCAAATGTATTTGTGATTTTAAAATCAAAGGAATCTGTGAACTCTAATATTGAGGTACAGATGGAAGTCACTTTTTGTTCCCTAATTTTAGTGTTTCATTTCCATTCCAGCCCCTGAACAGCCTACCCTGGGAGATACAGACTATGCATTTGAGGTAGGTTTTATAATAAAATATATTTGATTTTAAAGTAGTATTTTGTATACTTCCAAATACAGCATTTAACAAATATTTACTGTAGCAAATATTTTTATTTCACTTTGCTTGGAACTAGATGCCATTTCTCATTTTTTCCAGAAAAAAATATGTTCTTTTTTTTTTGTAGATGGCCATTTCAAACATCCGATATGGAGAAGGAGTTACTAAAGAGATTGGCATGGTAAGCTTCCATAGTGTAAATCTATCACTGGTGAATAGTTATTTTCTAAAGGCTGCTGGCACTATCTATCTGTTTGATAAGGGAAAGTTGATATGCCTGAATCCCCAATGCTTTGCGGTATGTGTAGTCATATATACCACTGTAAAAAGTGAGTACATGAAATGCAGCTTAGTGAATAACTAGATAGCTGATGATTTGACAGGATTATGTAACAATATTTTTCTCTGACATGGAATTTCATTCAGTAAGTTTTGAATCCTGGTGACTCACTGGGATTTTCTCAAGACCGCTTTCATCTCTTCTAGTGCTCATTAAAATGAATTGGAGACTTTCTGTTCAGTTACATGGATAGTCGTTCAGCCCTGAGTTTGCACTGTGAAAGTACAGAATTTTTGTTTCAGCAGTGTGAGATGATTCACCTGAGTACATTGTTCCAGTTTGCCTTTATCATTGGGTTTTTTCATTTATCAGATTTTTCTCTCTTCTTGGCATTTATGGCATTAACAACAGTTTTCTCTTTTTTTTTTTAAATTTGCAAATTTGTAAAGTAAATTAATAGCCAGATAGTAAATGAAGATAGACACAACTTCTGTCTTTAAACAGCGTTAGGATTATTTAGAATTGCGTGTATTGCTGTTCACAGTATTCAATATTAAATTTTCAAGATTTTAATGCTGTGCTTTGGTAGGTAGTTAGGGGAGACCTGACCTGTGAAAAGCCTTTTTATGTCACAGGAATTGTGTAGAAAAAAATATTTTTAAAAACTATTTTACATTTTACTGTAGTCTTAAGTGATTCCATGTTGTTTTCACTCATTGAACATCTTTATGATTAGTTTTCTTTTATCATAAGACTTTATATGTTTGGCACCTTTACACTTTATGCTTTTTTCTGCATCCTACATGTATGTGGTTAATTGTCTTTTTCTTTAGCTGATACTGCTTCAAAAATTTTACAATAATCAACTATTTTTAGATTGGCTTTTTATTATTATTAAATGGTTAATTTGATTTGGATTAGTATTTAAATAGTTCGGTGTATGATTTTGTACCAATTTTTTTTTAATTACTTTGTTATTGTAGGACCTGCAGAATCTTGGTGCTAAAAGAGTGTGTTTGATGACAGACAAAAACCTCTCCCAACTCCCTCCTGTAAATGCAGTGTTGAATTCCTTGGCAAAATATGGTATAAACTTTCAGATGTATGATAATGTCCGGGTGGAACCAACAGACCAAAGGTACTACTCCTGACAGTACGCTTCTCAAAGTAGTGCCTAGGTTCTTGCAGCATGCCATACAGCTGCTTAAACACCTCCTGGTGACCTGTACATTGGTCTTAATAGTAATTTTCTCTACATGCTATTTTTCTTCTGACTAATTGGAAAGCTTTTCTTGTTTTCCGAGTTTCCTGGATGCCATTACATTTGCTAAAAAGGGAGAGTTTGATGCCTATGTTGCTGTTGGAGGTGGATCTGTAATAGACACCTGTAAAGCTGCCAACCTGTATGCATCCAGCCCTACGTCAGACTTCTTGGATTATGTCAATGCTCCCATTGGGAAAGGGAAGCCTGTCACTGTGCCCCTCAAGCCACTTATTGCAGGTAAAGCACGAGGGGTGGGGGTGGGGTGGAGAGTGAGGGATGGGAGGAGTCGTTCTACACTCCGTATGATGTTTCTAGTGAAATCAGTTTACCATGACTGTTTCAGCTTCCTTTGGGTTTACTTCTCCTCAAGTTGTATTCAGTAGCAAATTTGCTCTTCAGTAGAAGTAAAATCACAGTTTTTGTCATTACTTTGTCTTGTTTAGCTGAGTTTGACTTCTTTTACCGAGAAAAGAGATCAAAGCAGCAGTTTCTCTTTGACCTCTTAGCTTCGGATCAGGGATACCTCCGAGATTTCCTGGATCCTGTATTTTTGGTGGCGTTACTATTGTGTTGTTGTTTGTTTATTTTGTAATGTATTTATTATTTGTTGTTAACCTCATTCTTCCTTTTAAGTTCCTACAACAGCTGGAACTGGAAGTGAAACCACTGGTGTTGCCATTTTTGACTTCAAAGAACTAAAAGTAAAAACCGGTGAGTTTTGGGGGCGGTTTTTTTTTGGTCTGCTATTCAAGACAATTGCTTTTCCAATGTCTTCATTATTTCCTTGCCTTAAAAAGAAGGGATACTGCATGTCATTTCAGGTGTCATTTTGTTTGATTCAACTGCCACAGGCAAATTTGAAGAACTTAAAGGTTTCCTCCTCAAATTAAATTTCTAGTATATTAACATGATGAAATACCTATGCAATACAGTGGATTATAGTTTGAAGGCAAAACAGGAAACTAAAATCTTTCAAGTTCTTAAATGGCAGAAAATGTTAATTGCAAAGGAAATTTCTACTTACAATTCAGGGTCAACCAACTGTTCCTTATTTCCTCTGTATTTTTCTTTCTGCTTTTAAGACTTCTCTTTCTTTGTTGTTTAATTGCAACCAAATGTTCCTTTTCCTGACTTCTGAAACCTCAGGCCTGAGATGCTGTACAAGTGAGAGGCACTGTCTTCCTTTGGCCTTTTCATCCCTGGCAAATAAAGATTAGGGCTAAAATGTCGTCTTAAGCTTCATAGCTGTTTTGAGGTTTCAGTTCTAAACGCGTGGATTTTATATGCCGCACAGTTTACAGTACTTGGGACCCAAATGGTTGTGCTAAGGAGCTCTCACCATAGCTCATAGTTTTCTAGTCTATATGTAGTCAATCAGGCTGTGTACGTCTGGATGTGTCACTCACTCAGAGCTACATCTGCACCCCCTTAACCAAAATATGAAGGCATGGTTATTACAGATGCTGAAGACAGCAATTAGCAATAGCAATTGGCTGTAGACACAAACCAGTCTTGGCCTCTGTTCACAGAAAATAGAAATCTAAGAATAATGTTGCAGATGCCATTCAGCACAGACATTTTGAAAGTTTAGGCTGCTCAGAGAGGGTTGCAAGTGCAGTGAGAACATTGTCTGGTATAATTCACTTCAGGCAATGGTCTCAAATCATATAACTCTGTTACAGGGACTTCATCATCAGTAAGACTTAGATTCATAGATACTTCTTACTCTTCCTTCTCTCTCTTTGCTTTTATCTTCATGTTTTCAAATCATTTCCCCTCACTATTATGTTTTGAACCTTAAGCTTGTCTTGTCCTATTTTGTTGCAAAAAATCTTTAACTCATTTTCCTCACTTACAGGTATTGCTTCAAGAGCCATTAAGCCAACGTTAGGCATCATTGACCCTTTACATACACTGTCTATGCCTGAGCGAATAGTGGCCAACAGTGGCTTTGATGTGCTTTGGTGAGTTTTCTGTGTAGGCTGCTTTTTGAATTTATTACAATTTTGTATTTTTACTATGACTGTATTAAAAATACAATTCTCCCTTTCCTGTTCTTTTTAAGGTGGTCTCCGTTATACTCTCCCCTTACTTGATTTCACTGACTCCCTCAGAATGTATGGAAACAAATCACTCATTTGCAGAAATTTTAATGTTTTTGCAGTGCACTGGAGAAACTGTTTGCTTCCAGGATGGTTGTTGTCAGGGAACAGAGTCCAGGCGTCCCTTTTTAAGAAACTGTGTAAATGATTAATCACAGCATTTCGCATATCTTGCACACTTGGCAGGGAATAGGGAACAAGGATTTTCTAATAAAAGGCACAACGTATCAACGAAAATTTGTAAAGGCTTGTGGGATGCTGGCAGGTCTTAGACCAATTATGACCATCTTCAGAACCTCTCTCATAATGTGCTTTTCACTTGACACAGGATTTTCTTCATCTTAAATCTGCAGCTTTTAACTGTACAAAGTGCATGGAAGTTTCTGTTGGGAGGGCGAGAGCTTACTTTACTGCTGTGTATATTAAGGTAATAGATGTATAACGAAACTGCAATTTCTCAAGCTTGGTGAAGTATCCTGAACTGCAGTGCCTGTAATGGAATTGAGGCATGTGTTCATAAATTAAAATGGTCTGCCTGTAGTTTTGTACATCTAAATGTAGGGGCAGTGCCCCTTCTTGATGTGGTCAGATTCACAAGTATCTCAGGGAGTTGAGGCTGTTGGCAGTTCCACTTAGCTTAAATATCACACTCCTGACTTTTTAAAGGTCAATGCTTTCAAAAGAAAGATGGCTTACAATGTCTTCAGTGCTAAAGCCTCTTATGGTTCCCGTCCTACAGAAGGGAAACGCCCATTGCAGATGCACGGTGCTCTTCAGTGAAAAGCATTACACCCCAAGATGCCAGTTCATCCAACCTAACTTTAAGCATAGTGTGAGCTGATAGATTGTGATGGTGTTTGGATTGCCTTCTGTGTGTCTGGTGGAGAGCAAAGTGCTCTGGAGGTGCCTGCCCACCATTCTCCCAGTTGTCTATAAGATTGTATTTCTATTTTTGGCAACAGTTAAACACCAGAAGTAAATAAGAAGAACCTGTGTTCAGAGGGCAGCAGGGCAGTAAAATGGAGCTCTCCCACTTAAATAATTCCTTTTTTAATCTTTATTTTAGCCATGCTCTAGAATCGTACACCGCTCTTCCTTACAACATGCGCAGTCCCTGCCCTTCAAATCCAATCAACCGACCAGCTTACCAAGGCAGCAACCCCATCAGTGATGTCTGGGCTCTTCATGCTCTGCGCATTGTGGCTAGATATTTGAAAAGGTAACATGTTTAACAGCCACCCCCTTGGCACAGACTTAAGTGCCCAAAAAGGGATGCTAAGAAAAACTAGAATTTTAGGCTAAAATAAGGCAAACTACTACCTTAAACCTTCATCTTCTACTCTGGACTTCTCTTAAATAAAGTAAGAAGTTTTTCAAATAAAATTGAAAGTAAAATTAGGGTTACTAGGTTGTCGTGAGAAAGTAGCTTTTTAATGTCTCTGTGAATCCATGTTTTAAATCCTCAGTTAAAGGTATTTCAAGCTGCTCAGTTAATATGGGAGCAGCATTCATATATTTTTTCAAGAATCCTCTTTCTAGCAAAGAATAAACTGGAGGAAATACTGCTGCTGTAATTTCTGTGACCTTCAGTCTAAATTAAGATACTTACACATCCAGATAACCATATAGACTTACAAATGTGCAAAATTACGCATTTACTGAAAACTAGTTCATACTTAGAAGATCTTCAATTTAGATTAAGTTTTGACTTAGCTGGGAGTTGGTTTTGATCCCTACCAATGCAGTTTTAGACTGTATACAGGTTTTGTATACCATGTGCACTTCTATTAAATATCAGTGTGGGTTTTTTTGTAAAAGACTTTTTATAGTACCTAGCTAGTCAAAGTAATTGTTTATGATTCCTGTGGAATCTATTCATGAGGTTTTTTCCTCCATGTTGTCAAACTACACAAGCAGTCTGATGTGTAGGAAGGCACGGAACCCTGTCTTCTTCCAGCACAGATGGTGGGGTCTGGACCAGCACCTAATGAGATGGTGAGAAAGCTGGAGTGATCTTGAAGCTGTATGTAGGATTGCCAAAGCTCCTAAATAGAATTGTTTAAACCAGCACTGAGGTGAAAATGGCTAAATTCGCTCTGTTTACTCAGTTTTTGGAAAAGTGAAGGGAAACTTGCCCTTCGCTGAACCAGTTTGATCTACTTACTGATCCAGAAGCAGGATTGTTCTCTGACTGAAGTGTGATTTGATTCTATTTCCAGCATTTTTATCTCATCTTATCTTAGAGGGTTTTGTATATCTGTCCATGAAGAAGCCTTCTCTCTCTTCTCCATCCTGAATTACCAGTCTGTGAATTCACTGGTACCCCATTGTCTCCATGTTGCACAGAGCCATCAGAAACCCTGAAGACCGTGAAGCAAGAGCCAACATGCACCTGGCAAGTGCTTTTGCTGGTATTGGCTTTGGCAATGCTGGTGTTCATCTCTGGTGAGGACAGAAAAATCTTAACCCTATCCAAGGTCAGCTTCCAGCTAGTGTTTGTTTCAGACTGTCAAAGACATCAGTGCCTTTGTTGCTGAATATATAGTAAGACATTGTAGCCTGGCCTGTGGTGCAGGGGGAGCTGTGTGTTGTGAGAATTTGATGGGCTCTTGGCATTTATGTATATCAGGATTGTGTATTTTGGCTTATGATACTCAAATCCAATCATGTGGAAATTACAAAATATGGCCGTCTTTACCTTCTGTTATAGTAAAAAACATAGTTAGGAAAAAACGCACATCAATGGCATTTCAAATGTTGGATTTCTTGTCACCTGTTCTGCAGTGAGACAGCAATGAGGTCATCTTATGCCATTCCTGAACTAATGCAATTGTCTGTAAGTTCGCCCGTGAAGTAGGTATTCAGCAGGCTGAAATGAGCTGTAATTAATATTGCAAGGGAATATAGTTTCATATAGGTGAAAATTTTGGAGAAGCAAAGCCGAAGCCTGAAGTGTGTGGAGAAGTTACTAGCAGTCATTCTTTTCAGAGACCTTCCTTTCATTCCTTTTGTTTGAGCAAATCCACTCTTCAATTATACTTTAAAGTTGCTGTTTATTTTTCCCAGACAGTGTGTTCACGTAGTGATGCAGGTTATGCTGGTTGTGGCATATCTGTATTACTTTAGTAACTGAGCACAGAATCACAGAATGGTTTGGGTTGGAAGGAACTTCAAAGATCATCGAGTTCCAACCCCCCTGCCATGGGCCAGGGACACCTCCCACTAGACCAGGTTGCTCAAAGCCCCATCCAACCTGCCCTTGAACACTCCCAGGGAGGGGGCAGCCACAGCTTCTCTGGGCAACCTGTTCCAGTGTCTCACCACACTCACAGGAAAGAATTTCTTCCTAATATCTAATCTAAATCTACCCTCTTCCAGACTGAAACCGTTATCCCTCATCCTATCTCTACATGCAGGACGTGAAAAGTCCCTCTCCAGCTTTCTTGTAGGCCTCTTCAGGTACTGGAAGGTGCTATAAGGTCTTCCCAGAGCCTTCTCTTCTCCAGGCTGAACAGCCCCAACTCTCTCAGCCTGTCTTCATAGGAGAGGTGCTCCAGCCCTCTGATCATCTCCATGGCCCTCCTCTGGACTCGCTCCAACAGGTCCATGTCCTTATGTTGGGGGCCCCAGAACTGGACACAGTATTCCAGGTGGGGTCTCACAAGAGTGGAGGAGGGAAGCAGAATCACCTCCCTCGACCTGCTGGCCACACTGCTTTTGGTGCGGCCAAGGATATGGCTGGCAAGCGCCATTGCTGGCTCATGTTGAGCATCTTTCAGTCCAGTGAGTGGAGGAATATAACTTCACACTTGCAAAGTAAGAAGGTACTGCTTTTTACAGCTAGATCCCTAAGGTGCAGAGAGGTGTTGTCTGTACCTAATATCCATACCATACCTGTACCTAAATACATTTTGAGTATCTGTACCTAAGAGACTTGCATACAGAAAAGTGACCACACAAGGGACTGAACACAAATTTTCCAAATACCAGGAGAGCTGCCCTAACCACTTTCTCTCTACTCTCTGTTCTAGCCATGGAATGTCTTACCCTATTTCTGGTTTGGTGAAAACTTATAAACCAAAGGATTATAATGTGGATCACTCTTTAGTGGTAAAACATGGTTTATCTTTGTTTTTATATTATATATTTCAGTTCTTTATAACCTCACATTAATGAGCATTAAAGCACATTGAAGTTGAAAGTACATGTCCTGTTGATTTTATTCTTTTTTCTTTCTTTTTTTTCCCAGCCACATGGTCTTTCTGTGGTGCTGACATCCCCAGCAGTGTTTGCTTTCACGGCACAGATGCATCCTGAGCGGCACTTGGAAGCTGCGGAGATACTAGGTAAGAATCTCTATGGATACAACTTACTCATACAAATAGACTTCTCTCCAGAATGCCTTTTTGAGAGGAAAAAATATGCATGCAAGCAGTTGTAGTTGGTTGTTGCAGAGGTTTTAAGTTTAAAAAACAAGATTCCAGAATCTGAGTTACACATAATGCAAACTTAGGTAGAGTAAGGCTGAATTTTGATGTCGGGCAATGTACTTAGAGAAGCAAGCTGGAGAAACCTGCTTCTTGGCTAGAAAACTGGACAGCTGAAATCAACTGTACATCTGTTACGAATCAGGAGAGAGTAGCTGTGATTGGCATCTCTCTTAGTGTTTTATGAAGAGTAGTTATCTTAGATACCATAAAACAAACCAGTACTCAGGTGCATGTTAGCTAAAAGGAAGCACTTAGCCTAACAAATTCCCTGCTGTGGCAATGAATTAGGACAGAATAATGTTCCGAATCACTCTTGCTTTTTCTCTGTGGCACCCAGCTGTGGGTCTTGGTCTTTCTAATGTAGGCCTGAGTTTCTTTGTGAGTGTTGGAGTTTCTCAGTGGCCCATGTCAAGGGTAAGTGTGGAGTAGCTATTCTGTGGACACACCTGTGATGGCTCAGAAGTGGGTTAATGGACAAAGTGACCTTTTCTGCTTCTTAGCAGAGTAAAAGTAAATGCTACAAGCTGACAGCTCATTAAAAGATTACCTTTTCATACAGTGCTTTGTTATCTGTGCAACCCATCACCAGAAGGTGTCCTAGAGAAAGGAAACCTCTTCGTTGCATCCCCAGCATGACTATGTGTAATCTCAGAGCTGTTAGCAGTCTAGTTGTGACAGCACAGCTCTGCGGTGGGCTAATTTATTTATATCTAAGGTCAGTTTTTTTGTCTGCACTAGGCTCTGTGTTGTAGCTAAACTGCTGCTAATACCCATGCTCGCTAGTGAGCAATCACAGTCATATGCACAGCAGTGTAGAGAGCAGCAAGAAAGTGGTTAGGGCAACTCTCCTGGTATTTGGAAAATTTGTGTTATTCCCTTGTGTGGTCAACCCTCTGTATGCAAGTTACAGCAATCCAGTCACATGTATGACTTCCTTGTATAAGTAATCTGAAAGCCTTGTGGGTTTCAAGAAAGAGTGAGACTTTTATATAGAAAATGAAAATACCACAGTATTTTAAATAGGTTGTAAAACAACATGGTCAGAAAAACTACATTGGGGAAAAACTCCATTTATTTTATAAATGTTGGCTATGAGGTTGTTCAGCCTTCCTCCAAAGTATGCATTCCTATGATCAAAACCAGAACACAAACCTAGTTGGAATCATATACTAAGCTGAAAAATGTCTGTGTTCCTACAGCAATAACACACAACTCAAAGCAGACAAAGAAAATGTTTGTGAATAACTGGCCAGCACAGCATATCAGAGAATTTGAACTCTGGCTGCTTGATTTTAAAACAAGTGGTTGAAAAGCAGTTCCTTTAGGTTTTGTGGTATGAACTGCTGCCATAAATTCTGTCTCTAAAAGCTCTGTTAATTTTCTCAATAGAAATTTGAACTGGTTTTGTCTGCCTTGCTGTAAAGGGACCCTGCTGAAAACATGTCACATGGAACTGAATTTGTTAATTCCCAACTGGGGTGTTTACTTCTGATTCCGGTCCAGAGTTCAGCTGACTACAGTAGCTGATTCAAATCTGTCCTGTTGCCAAATGCAGTGACTAAGAAGGTATTTTATGACATGAAGCATATTACTAAATAGTTAATGTCATGTGTACGTACAGCTGTGAATTTGGGTACAGCCAGAAAAAGCTCAATCCCTCCCTAGGTGGATTCTTAAACAGTTGAAATAGGTGTACAGGTGGTGAGAAGTTTTCTAAGTTCAATCAAAGACTGTTGTATTCTTTAGGCTGAACAAAAAGAAAGTACTAGAACTATAGCAATATTTTAAAACTACCCTTCACATTTACTGTCTTTTTTTCCCTTCCTCCCTTTCCTTTTTACTTTACTATCTGAAGATACTGGATTTATATCCCAGTTACTGCTCTACAGCAAAACCCAGGATAAATTCAGACTGCATGGCATAATCCCAATAGCATAAGACTTCGTACAAGACTCTGTCATACCTTATTTATTAATTTCTCCCAGACATTATCTATCACAGTACTGCCAGTCTTAATACCTGAATATCTGAGCTCCTCAAATGAGCTTGTGGGTCTTCTGTTCACTTAACTCCCTTTGAATGTTACACTGAATTGCATGAGAATCACAGAAAATATTTTTCCTGTAGCTATGTTGTGCTCTTACTCATCTCTCACTCATGGCACTTGGACCTAACATAGTTCTGGTGTAACATCATTGAGGTTACACAGAGAACAAATTTAGCTCAGCTTACTTTGAAAAGAAATCATAAGGAGGAACCTGTGTCTTCTATCTGGCCATGGTTTTATTTTTACTTTTAAATAAGTCCTGACCATTCATTGAAGAAGGGGAAGCAAGCTATTCTGTAAGAAATATTGATAATATCTCCTTTTATACTGATGTTTTCATTCCTGTTCAGTAGATGTTTCAAAGATACCAGTTCATTCTCTTGAGTTCTATGTTATCCTACAGAAGTCAGCACCTTTTCAAATAGCATTGTTTAGGATTTACTTAACCCCTCGAACACTGCCTGGCTGTCTCCTGTCTTTCTCAGCCTTTGAATGTGTAATTGAACAGGTCAGTGGTTTCCATGTCCTCTAGATGTCAGCAAACTCAAGGCCTTAAAATACAGTTAGCATGTGGCACACTGCCTGTAAAAATAAATACCATTGACATTGATGCGTTAGCTTCTTTCCTCCCAGCAGTTAGTCAGACTGAAAAGTGCTTCTCCCTGTAAGCACAGAGGGAAAGGAAGTTAACCTCATGTGGCCGTTAGTCTTTCTGGCAGCAGTTACCTGCTTCTCCTGATCTTGTTTTATTTCACCTTTTACAAACTATTCCAACTGTAAAATGAAGACCGATCCCTCTTTTTTTTACTTCATGTTGCTTTTCGGGCAGTGACTGTTATGTATGGATACGTATTCAGCTGATATTATGATTAAATTAAGTCCAGAACAGGCTTCCTCTGCTCTCTCCACCCTACAGTCAAGGCATTATGTCTTATTTTAGGAGCTGACATCCGCACTGCCAGAATCAAAGATGCGGGGTTTATTTTGGCAGACACACTCCGGAAATTCCTATTTGATCTGAATGTTGATGATGGCTTAGCTGCAATTGGTTATTCTAAAGCAGACATCCCTGCCTTAGTCAAAGGCACTCTGCCTCAGGTAAGACAGAAAGCAAAACAGTTTTTCTTGTCAAATAAAATAGAACAGATTTTTGAAAAAACAGAAGTGTTTCTTTTCAAGCCAGTGTTATTTCTAGTCCTACATGAAAGTTAAAATGGAGAAAATTATGGGTAGTCAACTGTATTTTGTTTCTCTGCACAGTTCAGGTTTTTCTTTTTAGTGAGATGAAGTGCATGCTGCACTCTGTTCTTTGCATGGATTCAGAAGGAAGGGCTAGATGTTTGGGTTGGCTTTTTTTTACACGTCACATTTTTAAAAAAGAGGACTTTTTCATAGACCTTTGATCTCTGTAGAAGATACTGCTTTTTCATAACTATCTCTGTCAATTGTGTATGCAAGATGGTTTATAGATAAAGCCTTAATACCAAGTGCTATCTGGTAAGAATGATCAAGCTGACTTTGCATTAAACTCTTCCATATTGAAAAGTTGCACTTTTCTTCCCAGATGGCTTTTTTGTTCCATTGACCCCCATCAGAATTTGAAATAAGATCCCCTGGGATGATATAGATTAAACTTGTAATGCGCTTTATTGTTTCAGTGCTCACAAAGACACTGCAAAAAACTACACACTGCTCCAAAAGCAAAATCCAGTATCTTCCTCATAAAAAGACAGTTCATATGCTATGGACTGCTTTGTCTACTTAGGATTTATTCCCACCCAGTAGCAAGGAAAATAAACACTATGAAGAAAATTAAAATTTCATACACTGAAAGGTTATTCACTTTTTACAGCAGTACTTCTTACCATGTCTAGTTCTTCACATCCATAAATCTCAGAGCAACTTATAACAGCGGGTAAATCTCAATATTCCTATTTTATACCTGAGGTCTCTGAATGCCTATCAAATAGATTATGCATGTAAATTGCTACGGGGAATGTGGGAGGTTTTGATAAATATGTTCCTTTAAAACAATTGGGTTTGGGATATCACAAGCACAACATCCCATTGAAGGCATGTTTTGCATAGCTGGGGGAGGAGGAAGGTTCTTCATCAAAAGATGTTGAAGGAGTTTTTTGTTTGTTTGTTAGCTTAGCTGAAATTGACTTTTAATTCATTTACTGTGTCGTCTCATGGCACTGATGATTAATTGTCCTGCATAAAATAAGATGACCTAATAGTGTCTCAAACCTCATTTTTATAGATGAGATGTAGCATGATGAAAATGTGTTAGTGTTTCTTAATAGTCTGTTATTCCCCACAGAGGTAGTCCATACAGTTTAATCTTTGGTATATTTTTTTCTTTTCATCTTGCAGTGGGTTTTCTTTGGAATACTGCACTGACTCATTCACATCAGCAAGGCGGGTGTGGTGCAGTACTGATAGCACTAATAAGTGTGCAGGGTGTATTCCACACTGTGAAGTGCAGGCTGCAGGAAAGCAGAACTAATCTACTCTGACTGCTGGGGTTTGGGGTGGGAGCTCTGCTGGGATGAACATTTGTACTTGAAGTTAAAACAGAATTGTATTTTCCTTTCTAAGTGAGTCTGTTGAAGTTGATCCTCTTTACAGACAGCAGTGAATCTAGCAAAGAAGATGCTGTCCCAGGGACTATGGTGGCTGGCCCTGTGATGGTGTTTGAGGGAAGATGGGGAGACAGTGAAAGGGCTGTTCTCTAGCCCACCCACCCCCTGCAGACATCCAGAGGCAGCTGCAGTGGTGCTGAACCACTGATGAGCCAGGAGTTACTCATTTTTGGCACTATACTAGAATGCACTGAGTCAGGCTGAGGGAGCCAGGGCCTGCCTGGCTGGGCACCAGCGAATATCAGCAGGCTTGTGCATAGGGAGTGCTGGTGCCTCTGTGTCGAGGCATACAGGAGGAGCATCTGTTTGCAGCCTGCTGTTGATATAGCTGGGAAATGCTATGGTCAGGGTGATCACCTCCTGTCACCCTGTGTGACTTCACAGATAACTCTGTCCATCTCAGTGCAGAAAGTTGCAAAACAGACTGTCCTGATATACACCTGATTAATTTACTGAGTACTTGAGCACTGAGTTGTTATATTTTGCATATTGCGAGTTTAAAAAAAAAAAAAACAAAACGACATACTTTTGCCCTAATGCTGTTTGAATTTTCCATTTGGTTTCAAAACTGCATAGAGGAATTTTAGCCTTTTCTGTGGCTGGATCTGTGCTCATAGCAGCGGTCAGGGGTGGGGAAAGAGGTATCATTTGGTTGCTACTGCTGCACCAGCAAAGCTCCTCATGTGGGTAAAGTTATGCACACAAAGCTGCGCTTTTCAGACTCATCAGAAGCCATGTTAACCATGCCGAGGATGATTATGAACTGTGAATATCTCACAGCTGACTCCCTCACCATGCTAGACCAATATCTCAGATGTTGAGTTCATGGTGCGGTGGCCTCACTTGCGGTGTGACCACATCCAGCCTGTCCACAAACCGCAGCCCTGTGGGCTGAGCGGGAAGTGGAGCGGCTGCAGCGTTGCACTGCAGTGTTGCACTGCAGCGGCAGCGTGTGCTGCATTCAAGAGCGTGTCTGAGCTGACCCTCACCCCCAGGCAGGGGGCTGGAGGAGTCCCTTCTCCAACATCCCACTAGCAAATGGCATCCACTGTCTCACATGTGGAAAAAGGGGTAAAAAAATTTAGAGCTTTTACTGGGACAGCCTCTTCCACAAGGGAGGTGTTGAAACAGGTTGTAGCAGAAGAAACTCTGTCTTGCCAAAATGCACCACATTTATCTAAAGATAACACTTTCCTGTTGTAGGTCTGGCCTCTGTCTTTGCAAACGTTTGTAACTCTCCCCAATCTTCCAATAAATGTTAACATCACTGATTGTTGAAAGCATAAAAGTACTAATCATAACTAATCATGACCAGTATGAGTACGTTGATGTTAGGCCCTTTCAGCTGAGTGTTTCTGCAATGACTGAATACCTACGCTAATTAATACAGCTCCTCCTCCTCGGTAGCGTGGGGCTTCTCTAGATTGCCATCTCTGCCTTTCTGCTTATTTTGTTCAAGCACAGCAGTGAAGCATGTGCCTGAGTTTCATTTCAGTTGATGGGACTTCAGCACCCCAAAATTCTGTTGAATCACTGTCCAAATAAAGACTAACCACAAGTATTTGTATTCTGATTCTGAAGTGTCAGGCTATTTATTTCACTACTGTCCCTTGCTGTGTCTCTTTCTTGGAGTCTGAGTTGCAAGCACTGTTTACTCTCCCCATCTATGGCAGTTCCTGTGCTTTGAGAAATGTTGTATTTTGAAAATAAATCTTGGTCCCTAAAAATTGACCTCCTAGTTCCAATGCTGGCAAATGAATTTTAAAATGGACTGTGTTCCCAGGATACTACTCACCACTGTACTGACATCTGTGACTGACTGTGCCCACATCTGAAGTACTTGACTTAGCAACTGAACTGCATTTTAATCTTCCCTTTGTGTATGTAATTAGAGGCAATTTAAACTAATATGTTCTTGAAAGTACTGTACAGTTGATGATGCTTCAACCTTAATTACTTGATTACTTATTTGCTAAACCTTGTTATTCGCTGTGAAGGACATCGGTATAAAGGCATGTAGTTCAGCTGCTGTTTGATTAATTTTATTGGCAACCTTCTATAATCCAGTTTTTCTTTAATCTTGCAGGAGAGAGTGACCAAACTATCACCGCGTCCTCAAACAGAAGAAGACTTATCTGCTCTCTTTGAGGCTTCCATGAAGCTTTATTAGCTTAAACATTTTGTTCCCAATAGTGTGCTCTGATCTAACACAAAGGTGATTTCTTATAGATAAGGGGCTGAATTTGTTTAGGGAATGGAAGAACTTGTGTGTCTCTGACTTCTGTTCCCTTGTACACTGCCAAAAGGTCAAGTAATTCTTCTTTAACTAAATAGCGCTCTGAAGTGAAGGCTTGGCTGTGGTTTTTTCTCTTGCTTAGTAGTCAGTGGTATTAACTTACATAAAAATTAGAGCAGACTTCTCACTTTGCTGGAGGCTTTCTTGTGCTTTAGAGGTGGTCAAAAGTGGAAAAATGTTTTAAGGGATATTCCAAAATATTTTACAAATTATGGGTTTTATGTAAATTGTCCGTGATTTTGTTTTAAAAAGTCATGCTATTTAAGAAACAATTGGGGGCATTTTTAAATAGGGAAAGGGAGTTACCTTGCAGAAATGTCAACTTGCTGTATTCTGTTCCACTTCATCATCTTTTTACCATCTGGCTTTGCTAAGAAGGCTATTGAAGTGGGGTACTTTCTGTTGTTTGGCTAAGAAAAAACCTACACACTTCACAGATGTTTGGAAAAGGCTTACTGAAAGTTTGCTTTGGGTTAAAATTTTGGCATGTATTGTCAGATACTTATCGTTCCAGTTAAGATCTATATGAAGTGTTCATAGGAGGACCAAAACCAGAATAAAGCATAGTCACACACTCAACGGGAACCATATCACAGCAAGACATCATCCATCATGGTCATTTTGTTTCTGTGGAGGCAACAGCTCCCTTTTCCCGCTGCATTCTGTGGAAAGAAGCTATCCACTGTATCTTGCTTCTCTGTGAAGCAGTCACTTCTGCTGAGCTCCTGCAGGTGCTGTCACTCAGAGCACAGCCACCAGCGGAAGGAAGTGGCAGTGTGCTGTGGTTCAATATTAAAAAGTGGTGGTGTAGCATACGGCTGCACAGTGCCCCGCTGGGAGTGCTGGTTAAACGTGGGAATGGGTGTGCACGTTCAGAGCAGTTAACCAGCTGGTTGACTGTCAACTGAGAAAGGGAAGTGGGAAAGGGAGAAATGAAACTAAAATTTTAATACTATTTTTCTTTTTTTTAAAACTGCACATGTGTACAGTTCACTTAAATCAGGTTCTGCTTCATGTTGGATCCTTTCAGCATCTGATTCATGCAGCTACCACACAGCACAAGGCAAACGTGAGAAGAATCCCATAACCTCTGTTGTGCTTATTTCTTTCTGCCAGGGAGGGAGCACTTTTCAGTCACGCTGTTGAAGTGGAAGTCTCTATACTTACACCTTTGCATTCTTGTGTTTGATAAAGCTAGTGCTGTCCTAGAATCTGATGACAGATGTGTACTGGATATTGATACTGGATCTGTTTTAATGCTCAGTTAAAATAGGTGGATGGATACTAGTTGAAGACTGGAGATTACCTTTTTAACCACAGAATGGATTTGCTGTTGGTAGGGACTGTACTGCCAGTATGCTTCAGCCTGTGCTGGGATACACATTTGATTTTTATGTCCTTCTGAATCCTGTCCTCTGCTGAAATTGCCTGCAAGAACCTCTGTCGCTGAGGCTGGTGTAATAGCAAGGAGCGAGGGATTCACCTTACTGTATAGTGCAAAGCTACCATGTTTGAAAAAAAACTTTGTCAAACCCTTTTGTATATAATCTTTTGTCCTGTTTCATCTTTCCTCTCCTGTCTTTCTGCAGGCTATGGTAGCAGTACAGAGTCCTGAAGAGAGAATCTTTTTTTCCAGGAGCCTAATTCATGGCAGCCATGCTGTGTTTGGGGAGAATATACTTTCTGGGGAATGGAACAGCATGTGGGTTTCATCACTGCAGCAGAGCACTTTGATGGGCTAGCTAGGAATGTGGGGTATTTCCTTCCAGCACACTTCTTACTTGCCACTAATGCCAGTATGGCAGTTACTAGCAGGCTGCATTTTCAGCTGATGGAACCTTGCACTTAACTTCCTATACCAGGTAACCCTGAGCTCCTCCTAGTTCTTAAATTAAGCCTCACACCCTCCTCCAATATAAGTAGGTTTTATCCATATTTTATAGATTAGACAAAGGGTTTAATATAATACCTAACCCAGCATAAGCAGATGGTGCTGTAAGAAGGGCGATTCTATTTCGCACACCCCTTTGGCAGCATCATGGGCTTTGACTGGCTTAAACTGGTTGTGAAATTTTGCCCACGGACATCAGCTACACAAGTGTTCTCCCACCAGCAACTATTAGTCACTAGTGGAAATTTTCTGAGGCATATCAAGGGAGCTCAAGCCACCCCACAGTGCTGTCTTTCAAATAGTGATGGTGTGACAGGGACTCACGCCCTGACTCCCAGGCAGGGGTAGTTTTATTCAAAGCTGAAGAGTTACTGGCAGTTTTCATGTATTGTCTCACTAAGTTACTCTGTGCTGACAAAACCCAGTTGGTCAAATGTATCTGTATCTTTGAACATGCCTGTGTTTTGCACATGAGCCTGGCATTTGTGTGGGGAGCTGAGGTGACACTGTAATTGTGAGTGCCCTGCGGTGGTTGGGCACATGTGTGAAATCTGGGCAGCTTGTTCTTGTGGCTCCTGTTACTGCTCTGTTACTCAAGCTCTCCATGACGGATCTGTTACTGCCTTTAGATGATACTGAAATGCAAATAAGAAATAATACTGTACTTGCTATAAACACAAGCTTGTTTGAAAGTATTTGAGAGCAGTGTTTAACTATCATATTAATTTCAGTCCTGTAAAGTAACTATGAACCAAAACCATTCAGAGAAAGTAGGCTTTCGCTAGCTTCACAGACCATAATGATTCCTCCTGCGAAGTTGTTTTCCTGGTGAGCTTGACGCTGTGCAGACAAAAACCACTGTATCATGGGTGACAACTGAGAGCAATGTTAGCAGTGATCCAGAAATAAAAGCATCCCAACTGCTGCATAGTATTTCTGTGGACATTTCAGATGGTTTCTGCATGCCTCACTCTGCGTAATCAGTACATAATTGTAAGTATTATGACGTATTTCATGACAACACTGTCAACCCTTGTATGTCATACTTGTTAGTAGTAGGGCTTGATTGAGTCCCTCCTCTTCCTTGTGGAGTCAGAGACAGACTTTCCGCCATAAACAGCTGTAACTATATAATAGGATTTGTCAGTCTTTATATGAAGAACAAATGCCTGGTTTATCTAGACTGTGGTTTTTTAATGGGTTTTAAGGAAGCATAAGTGGCAGCTGTTAAGTCATGACAGGAGAATAGTTTGCGAGACTCGAGGGACTCCAAGTAGGAGTTACCACATTCATGATTCTTGCTGTGGACATTGACCTACTTCTTTCCCGTGGTCCTGTGCTCTCCAAGTTACGTGCAGGCAAACAGAAACTGAACCCTGGCCCATCTGGTTACTCACTCAGTCCATCTACAGTGATAAGGTTGGCTTTGGGGAGCAAGTATGAACAAGCGCATGTGTAGTGCTGGTGAAAATAGTTTAACAGCATAGTATAACTGTTAATAGTTTAACAGCAGGTATAGTTTTACCTGGACTACAAAATGGAAAGCTCACTCCCCTTTCAAGGTACTCGGAGCTCGCAGGGTTGCTGTAAAAATCAGTAAAAATGGGGGCAGCTGGTACAATAGTTTGTCCAGCCCCTCTTTTCCCTTGCCTCTTCCCATTCCACTGCTGATTTTCACAGCAGTTAAATCAAGAAGAGAATGAAGCAAAAAAATATGTAACCAATGTGCCTAAATCTTCAAAAACGCTCACCATCATCCTGTGTGAATAAACTTGAAAGAAATCACAGGTAGGTTAGTGTGCATACTCATTCCTCATTGCACCGTCTTCACTTTAAGGCAGTGTGCCAAGGCTGTCATCTTGTGTCATGTGGTTGACTTTCCATCCCCCTAGGACCTGAAAAATGGATGAGGAGGAGTGATGGTGTCTAGGCACTTTCCAGAATCCCTGAGTAAATCTGCTTAAGCATCACAGTGCTCCAGGATGTGTGCAGTATGCCTTGGGTTCAAATGCTCCAACCTAATCAATCCGTCACTGCATTAAGCAGTGGGACAAGGGCAACCTGATGCAATGCAGCAGCAGGCCCAAAGGTATAGTCTCAAAGCATCCCTGAGTGCTTCCTTAATAAAAGAGAACTTAATTTAAATTCAAACACCAGCTAGTGAGTACAGAAAGTGATGTGAGCATTTTCCTGATCTCTCCAGGAGCTGTAGGTCACACAGGGAAACACAGTCTGCTTATCTGCTGCAGTGTCAGCCCTGGGCAGTGAGAAGAGGGTCTTTCACACCTACCCACCCCTGCTAATCCTGCCTTGAAACCTGGTTCCATCTTTGACCCATCACCAGGCCGCCTGCAGAAGAAGAGGTTCCTCACTGAGCAATGGTGTGGCAGGACTGTCAGTGACTGAATTTGCAGAGGTCTCAGCTCTCTTTGCATGTGTTTTTTTTTTCTGCAGGCAATTACCTTTGTACTTACCTGCAGTGCATGTATGAGAAATCACGCAGGCTCAGTTTGTTACAGAATGTTTAGTGCATATTTTTAATGTGTAGTTGTCCATGAGAATAAGCAGAAGCTTCTCCTGCTGCTCTGGATTTTTCAGTGAAACTGAGACAAAAAAAAAAAAAAACAAACCTGGGCTGTCACTAGGAAGTCTGCAGTTCCCTTAGATCCAGCATTTCTGAATGCAGTTTTATGTTTTGCCAGTTCTAGGCTCCCATTAAATAACCCACTAGAATGCTATTCGTTTTCTTTTTTCCCCATTGTACTGAAACAGCTGCCACGAGTGGGTTGGCAGAAAACGTACAGCCAAATAATAACAAGAAGAGGAAGAACCATATTTCTACATATGTGGAAGAACCACATTTCCTCATAAATGTGAGGAAGAACTTCTTCACAGTGAGGATAACAGAGCACTGGAAGAGGCTGCCCAGAGAGGTTGTGGAGTCTCCTTCTCTGGAGACATTCAAAACCCACCTGGATGCGTTCCTGTGTGACCTGATCTAGGTATTCCTGCTCAGGCAGGGGGATTGGACTAGATGGTCTTTTGAGGTCCCTTCCAATCCCTAACAACACAGCTCAGTGGAATGTTAATTGGGGTCTTAAGTTAACTATATTCCTAGTAATAGGAGAGGGGATTAAAAAAATACTTTGAGTCTTTGGTTTCTTTTGAAAAATTACATGTACTCAGTTTTCAGAGAACTCTGAATACAACAAATGGCAGCAGATGTTTTCCTAATTTGTCTGAACATGGGAATTAAAGGGGGAAAAGTTAATGCGCATCCATGAGGTGGCACAGTGTGGTGGTTTGACCTTGGCTAAATGCCAGGTACCCACCAAGCCGCTCTGTCACTCTCCCCCCTGCTTCTCTCAGCAGGGCAAAAAGGGAGAAAGAAAATAAGATAGAAAAAAACAACCCTTGTGGGTAAAACAAAAGCAGTTTTAATGTAAGCAAAGCAAAGCAAGGTCCGTGCGTGGAAGCCAAAAAAAAAAAAAAACAGATTTATTCTCTACTTCCCATTAGCAGGCGATGTGGGGCCTTCTCAGGAAGCAGGGCTGCGATACGTGTAGCAGTTGCCTTGGAGGACCAAGGGTGACCCCACCTCCTTCCTCCTTTTTCCCAGCTTTATACTTGAGCAGATGCCATATGGTATGGAATTTCCCTTTGGTCAGTTTGGGTCAGCTGTCCTGGTTGTGTCCCCTCCCAAGATCTTGCCCATCCCACTGGGGGGAAATGTTGGAAAGAGCCTTGGTGCTGTGTAAGCACTGCTCAGCAGTAGCCACAGCACCAGTGTGTTATCAACACCCTTCTAGCTCCCAACATGAAACACAGCACCATGAGGGCTGCTATAGGGGAAAATCAATTCCGGCTCAGCCAGACCCAGTGTACACAGTTAAGTGAAAGTGGAAAAATTGTGCTCCTTACCTTTTGGAGAGCCATGTTAGCTCACGTCACACTGTAGAGCCGCAGAGCTTGGTTCTGCAGCCATGTGCGCTGGCAGCACATACACCACTGAAATCAGCTGAGTGGCAGTAGAACAATGGCTGTGCCCAAACTGTAGTCTGAGCTCTGGTAAATGTTTAATTTCATCTAATACTGCTGTATCATGAAATAGATATATCATAGCACAAATGCAGGTTTATTGATGTGGAACTTTTCCTCTATGTTCCCTGACTTGTGACTTTGACCTACTTTGACAATGCACTTGTGCTTTTCCTGGGGTGCAGTATTTGGATGTTTAACCATAGAGCCTTAAATTAACCACTTGACATTGAAATGCTGATTTACACCTGCAGTCAAATGGATAACACATGTTGAAGACTGATTGTCAGCAGTCACAATACATTACTGCTTCATTCTGTGGCGTAGCTTGCCTTTATGGGATTTAAGGACACCATTGTGTGGCATTGTTGGTATGGCTATGGACACAGCTGTGGGGGGCTGACACTGTGTGTGGACTTTGTCATCTATCCAAAAGCTGACATCACTTTCGAAAAATCACTGTGAAAGTTTGGATGTTTAAGCATTGCTCTATATTTTAAGACAGCGTTGGAAATAAAGACGCTTTTTTGCTGGCATAAAAAACAGTTAACAATGAATAATTTGCTCTTCTGACCTTTTCGCCTTAAGTAAGATTAATGGTCATTTAGATCAGAACTTCCCCCTGATCAGAGGTCTGAAAGCTTCAGGGACCCAGATGGACAAAGCAAGTCTTTTCACCTCTAGGTCACCAGCACAGACCTGTGGTGTCTCTCTGGTGACCATTAGATGGTTGCTCACTAGTTTATGTGCAAGAGTTGGTGGTTGTAATCCATTTTCCAATGGACAGGTCCCTGCCTCATGAAAGCTGTCACTATGTGCTTAACCAAGAAGCAAGGAACAGGAATTAATGTGAACAGAGCCTGAATGGCATTTGCCTTGCACTGCTAAAACCTTGGAGCCACTGTAACACTTGTTTCAGTGGATCAGTCCTTCTGCAGGGTCATCCTGCCATGCCAGGAGGGGTTGTAGCTGTGTCAGTGCTGTGCTGTGAGCGGTGGCACTTCAGCGTTCCCTCCTGGAGGGCTGTAGCCGCTACTCCCACTTCTGAAGCAGGCAGGTCCCACTCATACACACTCACAGTGGTACCAGTCACATTTCTGACAGTTAGGACATCCTAGAAGAGCATGTCTCACAGCCTTTGTGTAGCCATCTCCAAAGTATAGTTCCTGGTGTGGTCAAGCTGGTGTATTTCATAACGACTGCATTTGTGTTTTAAATGGAAGTCCTAAAATTAGGACTACTCGGTTGGTAAAACCGAGCACAGAGCTAGGGGGCAGATTTTTATAGTTAAAGTAACTGTTTGTGACTTCTCATGTTAGAAATGATAATGTCACCAACTGTAAAACACAGTTTGGGGACCTGCCCAACAGAGCTGAGCTAGAAGCGCTAACCTGCTGAACAAAGGCAGCGTGGGGTTGGCTGATATGTGCTGAAGGTCTAAGCATGTCCTTCACTGGGGACATCTGCATATGCATAGCAAACAAGGCATTGGTAAAAAACTGATGTGTGTGTAGACATATGCATACAGTTGCTTACAACTGAGACATTGACTGAATATATAACATGGTTACAGGCTAGACAGGTAAAAGGTTGAAGAGCTAGGAGGTGGGAGTCTGCCTCTTTTTGGCTGGCCCAGTTGAGAGGATATAGAAGCATCAGACATCAGGGGAATATCTAAGATGATAACATGCATTTTACAAAATGTTGTAAAAAAACAGAAGTATGTAGAATATAAAACTATGTAGTTATTAAGGAGAATGTGCCATGCCTATTGCAAAGCCCCCAAAAACTCTTTCCTGTTCGCTTTTGCTTTTCTCTCTCCCAGGCTTACCTCTGTACAGTATGTGTCATACAGTGGACAGAGCAACCGAACAGGTTACAACCAGAACTGAATTAATAAAGGCGGGTGTTTAAGTGTAAAGGCTATCAAGAGAGAGGAAAAGGACAAGTAAAGATCATCAGTTCTGCAGAAATCAAAGATCTCAGAGGCTGCGTGACTTGCTGACCTCTGTAAAGCTTATGAGCTTGAAAATCCTCTCCTATGTATTTGCAGCCTTAATTCCTCTTGTTATCTGAGGTGATCTACTTTAATTAGATTCCTGGAATCAAGTCAGGTTCTTAAAGGAGAAGATCTTTAAACTCCTGCAGGCAGCGCTAATAGAGAGGCCAAAGACCAAACCAGCAGGGAGACAACATAACCTGCTTCATCTCTCCAAAACCTTGTTTAGGATAACTGCCATCAGAGTCCCCCATTTTCCCTTTCCATGCAGTGTATGGCCATTTAGCATACACGTCACACAAAAGCTACCTCAAAAGTCTCACATTTCCAAGACCCAGCAATTCCGTACTGGTCCTCCCACTCTTCCTAAAACCTCCTCTATCATGGTGCCATCTCCTGTGCTGTGTGGCTGCACCATAACTTACGTCTGGACCAAAAGGAGACTCATCAGTTTGATCCTGCTTCTGTGTCTTTAGTGCAGCTTCTCCTGCTTCCTATTTTCTAAGTTACTAGCACAGAGGTCTCTGAATGACAATAATGATGGTCCTTGTTTTAATATTTAATCTCATTTTCACTCAGAACTTAGGCCAGAGGAGGCAATGCCATCTGATACCCTCCAAAAGACCTTCATCCCACAGGGCACATGTGCTGCACGTGTCAAAAGGAGCTTGATGGCTACGTGAGGACAAACTAGAGACAAGTAAGGTGACAGTTCAGGTTGCCTTATTCTTTAGACTTATCCATGGGAGGAATCCTAAGTAGTTTGTGCCTGGTTACCCAAGCAGTGGACTTTTCCTCCATATAGTGTAAGTCATAATATGCAGTTGCAGCAAGAGAGCTACCACTGCACAAATCTAAGAACTACAGGACAAGCTTTAATTAATGTGCTTGTTTGTCCAAAAATTGTTACGTTCACATCAGGAGCCAATAGTCAAAATAATCTTAAAATGTTTTAGAGGAAAAAATTGGGAGTGAAAAAGCCCCATCCAAAAATGATTGTGCTTTATCAGGGGAATAAAGACCTCACTGATCAATTACCTTGAAAAATGAATTAATCAAGGACAAATGTAATTAAAGTTTGGCATCTTAACAAGCTGTTGTCACAGCCCAATTTGGACATATTGCTCTTTTGTTGACGTTTTTAATGGATTACTGGTACATGACCAGCGTATGAAAGCTTGTTAAGCCTCCACGTGCTCAGCCTGGCCCTGGCTTTAATGCTGGCTGAGTGCAATCCCCACTGCTGGCACAAGCTCCACAGGACTTGAACCTTGCAGTGCTGGGCATTGTGCTTCTCACTAATCATTGTATGGACTTACTCAAGTGTGTTTTACAAGCTTAGGGCAAATTTGTGAATGTCCAATTATCTATATGTAACTTTTTTAAGAGGAGCCAACCAGGCTTTTTTTTTTCCTTAAGATCCTGCAGTATCTTTCTGTAACTAGTGGGGGATGCTTTCAGCCTGGCTTCCAGGTCTGGCTGGTATTTCCTTTCCTGATTAGCAGAAAAGTCTGTGCAGTAGCCCTTTCAAGCTGCACAACACTTTCATCCCTCTCTCCTGGTCCCCTACAGTGAATTTAAAGTTCAGAATGTTTTTTAAATGCCTTAATCTTATTCTCATTTAGGTAAAATATGTTACAGCAGCTTCCAGCCAGGTGCAAATTAAAATGGTACTTTTGAAAATTCTTCACTTATTCACAGACCTTTCAGCCATACAGTGCTACTTTAATTTTGAACCAGTTTTGCGGACTGCTGTAAGTATGAGGTGAGGTTGTTGATAGCATGCCTGTCTCTTCCTTTCATTTATAGAATAACAGATTATGTATGAGAAGCTCACTTTATGTTTTACTTTTTTGGTTGGTTTTCCTTTTCAGTCATTGGCAGTTACAATTCTGTGGCCCTAAAATGAAACAAGGCGATTTTCCTTCCGCTAAAAATGCCGCTTGCATTGCATCACGTGGAAGTGTTTTAGAGTAAGTGTCTGCAGCATGCATGTGCAATTTTATCCCATCTTGTTTTTAAATGGTTAACTGTGCATACCTTTGGTTCACAATCCTATTCCAAAAATACTTGGGGTTTATCCTTATCATATTGCCCAGCTAACAGTAAGAAATAGGCTCAAGTGGCTCAGTACAGATTAGATTCGCCTCTTATGCAACTGAGTACAAGAGAAGCCAGAGACCCACCTTGGGAAGAGCCCTGTCCTCTGCGGGCCAGGGAATCCCTTGGAAATTTCCCTTGTATATGCTGAAAGTACCAGGATGCTTCCCACCAGCTTCACTGGAAGAAAATGCTGCACTGGAAAGGCATTTATTTGTTTACAAAGGCCAGGATAAATAAGGTCTAGAGGTTTCTGATACTTACCTGAAATCACTCAAAGTTTTAATTACAGTTTTTGTAAACTTTTTTTTTTTAATTCCTTTTAAGTTTACTAGCTCTGGCATACTTGGTAAACGGGACAAGCATCTAGACTTGTTTCTTCCAAATGTGGCTGAACAGATCCAGACCATGGGAAAAGAACCCTTGCCACCTCCCCAGAGGGACATTTCGCCAGTTTATGAGATTTTCTGCCATATTGACAAGGTTTGCCAAGCCTTCTGCTGTTGTCACCAGTTGTTTTTACCTTAGACTCAGCATCTGAAGCAGCAAACTCTGTTTTATGAACAGGGGAAAATTCATTCCCAGATGAGATAGATTATATTGGCCATCTGGATCCCTGTTTTTCTGTGGAAGTGATGTGAGAGCCTTTTGTCAGCTCTCTTCACACAGCGACTCATCCCCAGAGCACCATGTCCCTTGTAGAGATTGGTGTTCAAAGCCTAGGTAGCATCAAATCCTAACCTATAACACAGTGAATACCAGCTGGTAACCAGTTCTTGGGTCTCACTTCAGTTTCCACATCCCCACCACCCCTGAACATGATGGAACACCAAATATTTGTTCTAATGTTAAACCTCAGCTATGATTTAAAAATATCTTGAAGTCATACCTATAACCAGGGAAACAATGACACAGATCCAAAAGTGCCTCTTCTCATAGGACTCTGAATATCCAAAGGTGAAGTAAAGGGTGGGTTAGATTTCTTACAGCTTTTTTTCTTTTTTCTTTTTTTTTTTTTTTTTGCTCAGCTATTGTGTTGCTCTTCATTATTTTTTTATCCTTTTGAAAGCTTTAAAGCCTCCCTGCATAACCGCCTCTGCTCCATTCACTGCTGAATGGACGGTGCACTGATCTTTTTCTTGGCGGGTAATGGATTTGGTTTGATTGCTTGACACAGGAACAATAGGGGGATAAACAATTGCATTTGCGCCCGTGCAGCTCCCCATCTGTTGAGTGTGTGTGCCTTCAGAGGGATCTGAGCAGGGACAGATGAACACGCCTGCCTAGCCTGATGTTAATGACATCAGTCATACAAGCAGAACATGTGGCGCAATAAATCAAAAACTAATTGAACTTTTGCTTGATTATATTGCTGTCCTATTGCCCGTTTCAAACACAGCACGGTTTCCTGGGACAATACCTCCAGCCCTGCAACAGCAGGAGGCTGCCCTGGGAGGTGACAAGTGATACCAGCTTCTCTTCACTCATTTCTTTCTTGAAACAGTGACACCTTCCGCTCAACCAAAATGCTTCCAGGCTCAGGGTGTGTATTTGACCAATATTTATTATTTCAAAGAAGAAATGTTACATGAATATGACAGTGACAGCCCATGTTTTCTGACACTTTGCATGTGGGACTGTTGGTGACAGACGTCTATAGGAGAAGACAGCACTTGTTTTTGCATTAATTACACACACGTGCTAGTAATGAATGCAATTCATTAGACTGATAAAATTTAATATCATTATTCACACTTGAAAGTGTTTCTGCTACATCAGTTGCTGGAGCATGCAAGCCAAAATTTTCGAGCTTAGGTGTCCATGGCAGCACTAAGTCCCCAAAAACTGAGGGGGGCTGATTTCTGTAGATGTGGAAAGGAACAGTTTCTGATGGGAGTATTTAGGAATGAAAAGCTTTGGCAAGAAGATACTTTATTGAAGTGCATAAATATGGAATTAGGCCCCAGAACCATCAAGTCATATAGGAATTCATCCATGACTGAGCCACCTGCCCTCCCTCTGCAATCCCTGATGTGTAGGGGCATATAGACCTATGTACATCTGCCTGATGTACACTTCTTTTGTTATCTGCATTTGACATTTTACACTAAAGTGCCCAGGATTCAAGTGCTAGTTTACAAACTTAAAAGGTAAAGTACACAATGTTTTTCTCAATACACCTAGAATCAGCTCCTCATTATATGGGAAAAGCAAATTTTTATGATAAATGTGTTAAAATACACAAAGTATTAACCCAACTTATTTTTAAAATTCTTGCAGTTTATTTGCCTATACATTGTCTGCACAGAACAGGGTTTAATTATTAGCCATTTATTGCAGAGGATTCTCAAAACTGGTAAAAGGAGACATAAAATAATATGTTCCTATCTGAGTAGAGGCTTAAGTAACAGCTAAATTAAATCTTTGCATTAATAGTATTCATAGAAAGGCAGATGGGAGCAGAAAATGTTGCAATGAAGAATATGGAATGAGATGAGATCACAGCATCAGTCTGTCCTTTGTAGATCTGGACAATGATCACAGAGCCAGATTGGATTAGTGAAACCTATTTACCAGAAGTTCAGAGCGGTTGCATGAAGCTGAAAGGCAGTCTGGAGGGAGAGGTGGAAAATGCACCAGATATACAGCTGCAGCGACGAAAATTTAGAAGTTTTCACCACTGTGATTTCATCCAAATGTGAGTACATCAAAACTGTAACAACGGCTTCGGTGCTGTCTTTGAGATGGATGGGGTGTTTAGTGTCAGGGAAATCTCTGAAGTGAGCAGCTCATCTCTTCTGCTGTGTTGTGCTGTGCTCCGCTTGCAGTCCAGCGCTCTCTGCTTGTTTCTGGAGCTAATCCGTGCAGGTGCTTTGACATTCTGGCTGTGTAAAATCTTTGCGCCAGCAAAACTGAGAGATCTGGAATCAGTGTTGATATACCTATGAGGTAATTGCTAAAGTGACAGCTTGCAATATGTGTGTGGCTATTCTGCGTAAGAGAAAAGAAAATGAAGTTCTGCAAGCAGTTAGCAGCTCAGATGAACTGGGTGAACTGCATGAATGTTGAATTTAAGTCTGCTGGCTCAATAAGTGGAACATTTCCAAAGCCATGCCCTGGAAATGAATGCATGATTAACATTAATGGCTTGTAATGAAGAGTAAGAACCGGACAAAGCCCAGTCTGCATTTGATTGAACAAATTAGTTTAAACTCAATGGCTGCATATTTCAGCAAGAAGAAAGCAGGTAGAAGCAGGGAAAACAAATTGTGGGGCCAGATCAGATCTTTACTTGCAAGCTGCAAGCATGAGTTCTCAGCTGCTTAATTTCAGAATGTAAGTGGAAATGACAAAGTGAACCATCACTGTAATTGTTTTTGTTGCCTGAAAGCTGGGCTGTACATTACAAGCACCCTTTTGCAAGCAAATCCAGAACCATCCTCTCCAAGTATTCATTCTCCCCTTCCTACTCCCACTCCCTACAGAAAATCATGTTTGCAGGGAGAGCCCTGCAGCCCCACTGTTTGCGTTGCTGCTGTTGTATTCCTGTGCAAGTGGGTCACTTTTGCCTACCTCCAGGATTCACTCTTCTTTCAATGGCTGTTAAAGTAATTGCATGCTTGCTGGTGCTGTGACTTCCCTTTCATGCCTTAACTTTCTTCAGCCCCGTAAGCCGTTTGCCACTCACTCTGGCAGATGCCAGGCAGCAAGTTGGACTCTGGATCATACGTACTCTGAAAATATGCAGATTTGTTACTGTTAGGCACATTTATGTGTTGTTCCATGTGCACCAGAGCACAAGAGCACCACCGTACTTACTTCTGGTAGAAATGTATATGAACTGCTCATCATACTGTCCAGTAAAACACATAAAATACCAGAGAGATAAGAAAATTATTCCTTGCATCACTAAACTTTTCTGCACTTAAGTGTTTTGCTTGTGAGCAATTAGTTTAGTCCTTACTCAATGAAATTCCAGAACTAAAAGTGATTGCAGCAGCTTCAAAAAACAAGTTACAACATATTCCTAGGAAAAAAAACCCACCTTTATTATGTTTGTCTGGCTTTCATCCCACACTCACCATGGTTTAAAATATAAAACATGTCCTGCAGGAGAAGACAGTAGGGATCCATGAGGATATCACGCCATGCAAAACAGACCATAATCAATCTGACAGCTTAGCACACTCTCAGACTCTATGCACACAGTTAACTTACTTGTGATGAGTTCAGATTTATCACCTTCCGTATTACTGTCCTGTTTCACTGTAGGCAGGGCACAGGCCACAACTTTATGTTTATCCAGTAGGGTCCTAATGCTCAGCACTTCTGTCTTTACTGAGGTATGGAGGGGTGGCTTTTAGACAAACACAACCTGTCTAGGAAGAATCACTTTGGTCCCACTGCCAGCTCTGCTTGTACTGGTGCCCTGGGAAGCCTAGTCACTTGTTATTGCTGCTATCAGAGGAGAGAAGTTTGGCTGCAGCAACAAGCAGCCGTGGGTGACCTCCAGCTGCTTCCACAGCTTCAAAACTCTTTGCAAACATTCATGCATATCAGTGATAAGCTCTACAACTCCTGGAGTTTAATATATGCCATAAATGTAAAGGGAAGATCATCTGGAGAGTAAGAGTCACCCATCATCCCATAACAAACCTTCTTGGCTCTTCAAAGCCTTTGGAGTACACATGGAGCATGAATAGGAAACCCCCCTTCATGTGCCTCACCCTTTAGAATTGGAGTTAGTTCTCTGAATTTGGCAGGGTTTTTTAGGCCTGTTTCTGTCACTGGCTGCTAAATCCTGTAGTCATGACTCCTGTAGCTGGAACACAGGGGAGGGTAATAATTTTAAAGAGTAAAGGGTAAGGAATGATGAGAGGGAGAGCTGGGAGTATCAGAGAGTCTTTCAGTCCAGTTTCAAGTCAAACTGAAGCAACAAGTGTTTAAACAATCTTCACTTTGTCCAAAAAAAACCCACGTTACCCAAAAGCGATCGCTTCAGTCCAGTCGAAAGCTTCGCTTATGGTCCGGGCATCTTGCATGTCTAGTGGCTAGCGATGCTGTTTTGCCTGTAATTTTTGGTATCTTCATGGGTCTAAGAAATAAAATTAAGAAACAGACTTTAAGCAAAATGCCCTACATTAAAGAACCAAATGGGTCATTTTGAGGATTGAAAAAGAACAGATTAGGCTTAGTGCAAGTGTTGTGCTTTGGACATCATGCAGTAAAAGTGAAATGATGTCATGAAGCACATAGAGCTTATTTAAAAAAAAAAATAAAATTAAAAAAAAGGTGTCTAGATAAAATGTTAGTCCTCTCCAAAGTTAGTGTATACCTGAGTCATGTTTGAAGGTGACTGGATGGAAAGAGAAGTTCATTTCCTTCTGAAACACTGGCAGGTGGGAGGCCAGATCAGAACTCAGGAAGGAGGAGGACAGTTCCTCCCAGTTCCTCCTGGAAGCCTATGGGAGAGGTGCAGAAACTTGGGAAAGGCTATTGTCCTGCCCCCGTGGATATCTGCATTGTATAGCTAGGATGTATTCTCTGAGGTGGCATTAAAAAGGCTCCTGATAAGGGTATCTCCTGCCTTGCTGCCCGCATGAGGGTCTGCTTGTGGTGTCCTAAAAGTTTCATCCTGACGAGCATTTTCAGTGGGCACCGCTATTGAGAGTGTTGCTTGGGCTTGTCCGCCTCCTCTGCATCCTGACTGTATTCCTGTTCTTCTTTTTCAGCATGTAGTCCCGCCCGGAGACGAGACAAAAGTACGCAGCACATCCTAACAAAGAGCGTAAGAAAACTCTCCCTTTCTCTCCCTCTCTTTTGGGTTTTTCTTTGGTGTTTTGTTGTTTGATTTTTTAAATTCTAATTGGCTAAACTTGTCCTTAAAAATGCTGTGGATAAACGGGAACCAGATCTTTCAGGGCAAAGAGCTGCATTGGTGTCTGGTGCAGGGAATGGGGTGAGAAACAGAATGGGGAGTTTCTGTAAAGCTACAGTTTATTTACAGAAGTGCTTTGAAACCTCAAAAATATGGCCTGTCTGTGCAGAGCTAGTCAAAATGAACATAACAGCTTGTCAGCATGGGTCATCTGAGGGAATCACAGACTTAGTTCTTATCCATAAAGCCCCAGTAACAGTGACAGAGGGACAAGCAGGAAGGAAAAGCAAACAAATCTTATCAATACATACATGCGTTAGATAAGGAGCCAGTATCCCATTCCCCAGGGAATCTAGAAGAAAACCACCAAGCAATGGACTGTAACCTCAACTGAGAGAGTCACAGGAGGATACTTGTCCCTTGATCCCAGCAGCTGTCCTCGACTCACCCCTGGTACACTAGCACAGAGGGCACAGCTGGAGCTTTCCTTACTCCCTGCAGATGAAGTACCTCCCCCCAGATTCCAAGAACTGAACATTTTTCATGCTCTGAGAAAATGCTTTCCAAGTTTGGACACTTTGACACATGGGCATGAGGTTTCTTTATCTTCAGAGCCAGTTTTCCCTCCTTAAATCCGCTTGGCCCATTCACAACCCCTTCCACGATCCTTTCATCACAGTTCTGACTTGCAGGAATGACGGCCTCTTTCTCTTGTGCATATCAAAGCACTTTTTACAAGCTTTGAGACTCTTTTGCCCAAACATTTCTCCTCACTACAGACCTGTCTCTCCTCTAGCGCTTGAAATATTTTGCTCCATAGCCTTTCCTTTTCCCATGCCCCATCCCACTTCCTGGCCCCATCCTCATTTGTAAATAGCCTCCTCTTCATATTCCTGATTCCCTGATCTCCCCACAGCACTGTAGCCCCCCCTCCTTACCACACTTACCTGTGCACTGGAAAAAAACTCAACACATTCACTCCCATCCCCTCTCTTGGTTATTAAAGTGGATCACGGGATCCCAGTACTTCACAGGATGCCTGCAGGGGACCCCAGGAAGGGGAGTAAAAACTATGTATCTGTGTATTTTCTCAAACTGTGAAAGTTTTATTTTTGTCCCGTCACTCAGGCTGAGGTTTCAAAATGACTCTTCATTCCAAATGAGGATGAACGTCAGAGTGCTGAAGTGTTACTCAAAATAAGCCATTTTGAGATACTCTTTTTTTTGTTGTTATGCCTTTGTTTTCTGTGCAATATAAAGATAGCAGAAAAGTCTGAACCAAAAGTGAACTATTCTGACTTAATAAAACAAGATGCTCACATTATTTCTCAAATTTTTTGACAGAATAGATACTTTTCCAACAAAATGCCCAGATTTCTAACCAGAATTTTCACATTAAGCTATTCAGTTGGAAAATTTTCAGCTGGCTTTCATCGAAATCTAGGGCAACTGTATGTCTGTTATGATCCAAATCTCAGCAGATAGTTTTTGTTTCTGCTGAGTGGTAGCCTCTAATATTTCATTTGGATTGGATCAGCTGCTGTAGCAGCACTATACTCATAAAGGTCTAAGAAAATAAGATAAGAAAGTCCCTGGTTTTTTGCTGGTTTTTTATAGTTGGTCATGTTTTTTTTTTCCTTTGGGGCTTTCCTGACCCCAATTAACTATGTCCTTTGATTGGCCCTTAGTCATGATGCAGGCAGCATCATATTAGCAGTGGGAGCACCGAGCCTGAGGAATGGTCTGCAGCTCCAGCCAAGAATACAAGCAAGACTCCCAAACCAAAGGAATTGGCACAGTCAGCTGTGGGACTTGTGCATTCCCCTTCTTCAGTGTGATGCAGCTGCTTGCAGCTCATGTGCAAGCATTCAAATAAATAGCGCGTACTGGAACATACATGCCTGTGAGGAAGTTGTGATTGCCAATTTCTAGACCTACATATAAGTAGCAGAATGATTATTTCTTTTTCACTTTTACCTCTGCACCTGCAGTCAGTGCTGCAGAAATGCCTCAGCTAGCATGAAATCTGCTCTGGTGATTGCAGTGGATGTGTGACTTTAATCCTTGGCAAGGGCAAAAATAGCAAGCAGTGTGGACATCTGCCAGACTTTTTTTTTGCAGCATAAATACTCAAGCAGTGTAGCATCAAGTGATTTAACATTCAGATGACTGACCTTGGGAGGCAAACTCCATCACATTCAAGAATCCATCCCAAAATTGTGGAAGCATGAGAGAAAGGTGGAAACACCTTTTTTTTACTTGAATGTTTCACTAATATGCTTATTTGCAGTTCCTATTGCCCTATTAAAATTTATTTCCAGGGATAGTAGATCCTTCCCTTCTCTTCCCTTGCTCTCCTAGCCACAAAATCCCTTGGTTAGGAGTGTAAAACCAGTTTGGACACCAGTACTGGCTACTTTGCAGAAAAATGGAAAATCCCTCTGTGCATGCTAGTGCTGCCACACTAAAAATTAGATCAGCATTAGACCATCAAAAAGAGCTTAACTCCACAAATCTGTCATTTCCTCCACTAACAAGCACTTCATTGTTCAGCCTCTAAGCTTCAAAGTTTTATCCAAGGCCAGATGTTTAATTGTCACCTTTTCTGGTTGGTTCTTGGTTTGGCAGTGGGATTTTAGGTTGAGAAGCACTGACTGGGGTGTTGACACATCCTCTGCACTGGTCTACAACCCTCCTGCGTCCTCTGTCCTCCAACACAGCTAATTCCAACAGTGGGTATGCCAGGTGGTAAAATCCACAAATTATGAGCTCTGAATTCTAAGTTGGTGCCCTGCAAACAGACTGAGCTGGTCAAGGCACTTACAGGTTCTAAAAACAGTAGTTGTTTAGAGAACAGTTCACTAATTCTGCATAGTTTGGCTGACTCTGCCATTCACACACATTTAAATTCCCTGGTACAGCTGAAAAAGAAAAGTGACTTCCAGCTGATCCTTCTGCCTTACCCTAGGTACCCTAGAGAAATGTCAGCTCCAGTTTGGATCAAAACTGTGCTACAGCAGGTTTAGTTTCCTGACCTAGATAAGTCTTTACATATTACAGTAATGGGTGAGGTAGCCAAAGTCACAGTTGAAATCTTGACTTAGGAGATAAGAAACTCTGAAAGTGTACTACAGCCAAATGCTGCAAACAAAGATGTTAACTGAGGATGTGCTATAGAGATCACACTGTTGTCTCCAGCTGTAATGGAAAATGGCATTGCAACTTATTTCACAGATTCTCCTGCTTGAAGGCATTTTGTCATGACTGATATGACATGTAACAAGGAATCTTGAAAACATAGACAATGCGCCTAAATAATTCCTGCTATTAATGGAGTTTAAAAGCCTGCTTCCTTTCCCCAAACTACATTTCATCCTTTGCAACACGTAGGCAAATTATTAAGTTTCAAGTCAATGGTGTTTACACTGATCAAATAAGCCACTTTCAGGATTAGAGATGACTGCAGCCAGCATCCCACTTACCGAAAGTGCTCTTTCCATGACCATGCAAAAGAAGCGACCTCGGATGTCTCAGTAGCAGAGGGTTGCAGACATTTTCTGTCACACACCAAAGAAGACTGAGTGTGACCGAGCGCACTGTGCATACTTCCAGAGCTGGTGAGAAAGGTGAGCTTTGTAGTGCTCCTTGAAAGACAGAAGAGCTTGGTTCACATGAGGCAGACTCTGCCATGAGGGAATCCTGCCAGCCACAGCCTCATCGTGTTCATAATGAAGACAGGTGTCTCCTCCAATGTCACTGTGGTGGTGGTGAGGGTCACGCCTCTGGTAAGCAGCTTGCAAGGTTTGGGTGGTCAGGATGTGCATGGACGCAGGAGCCTGCAGCCTGCAAGGAGCTGCTGCAGAGGGATGGGGAGGTCCTGGAACCATTCCAGGGGCAGCTGGGAGAGAGCCAATGCCAACTGCTTAAGCAGCAACAGGAGGCCCCTCACCGCCAGCATCACCCTCATTACTGAATTATCAGAGCAATGCTGAGGCTCAGCTCTGTCTGGCAGCTGCAGCCCTCCTTTAGCATGTGCTTGCCTTCAAGGACATCAGTAGTCCTTTTGACTTTAACTTAACACTGGGCATGTTCTTGAGTAGCTTATGGAGCCAGGACTATGTTAGGCTGTCTGCCAAAATCCACAGAACTAAGAGAAAACCCCTCTTAGGTCTTGGATTAGGCTTTGGTTGCATCACCAGCAACCTTTCCAGCAGTAATTTTGCCTGTTGTTGGGCAGTTTCTGCTCATTGTCCGGCTGGTCAGTAGGATCTAGGTCATGTAGTCTTCTCCAGACTCCTGAGGGTACACAGAGTCAAAAGAGTAATAAGTGGTCAGACTGGGGTTTTTCTTTTTTTCCTGCTTTGGAAAATATTGGTTTGCATGTGTTTTTATATCTGTGTAAAAATTCACATGCACAGAATATTAGAGATTAATGGCAGACTGAATTCAAACTTACGTAAAGAAAATGGAGAATTTTGCATGAGGGGACATGCTTGAACATGATCTTGTTTTTATCTTGAGTATATGTCAGAAGGCAGGGCAATAGATGGAATTAAGCCTTTTTCTATGCCAATAGCGGGCTGTTGAGTTGCTGGTTTCAGCCTTGAGACAAAATAACTGTATTTATGTAAAAAATACGTAGATGGCAACTATCAATCATCAGTTAGACGCAAGGAACTGCTTTTCTCATGGTCTTCCAACATCAGATCAACATAAGTAAGTCTAATAGGAAACAGCCAGAATAGTTGCCACGTGTCTTGTTTCCTTGCTAGTTTGGATCTTCGCCCTGTTTAACTTGTTCTCTGTACGACAGTAGCAAGCCTTCAGGGAAGCATAAAGGAAAACCAAAGTATGAAACACTCTTTCCCTGTTGTTGGGACTTTAATCATTTCTGGACCATCCTGGATAACAGTCCTGGTGGATCCACCTGCTTAGGGCCTATTCCTGTTTTTTTAAGCTCACATGAACTCTGTCCTCCCCAGTTGCCTGTGACAGCACAGTGAGTGCCGTGGCTTAACTGTAACTGAAGTAGAAAAGAACTTGGTTTTGTTCACAGTCATTTTCAGGGACTCTGTTCAAGATACAGGAGGCCTAATGTTCAAAGATGGGTTTTTTTTATGCAAGCTAATGTTTGTGAAAATTAATTTCTAGGAGCACAATTATTCACCACCTTGTAATCATTTACCAGGTATAAAATGTAAATAAGTCCAAAAGACAGAAAAGGCCATGAAGGAATAGCATTTTTAATTCACATAGTGTAAGTTTAACTGATTGCCCAAGATATGATGCATTAAGAAATTAAGTTTGAGCTGTCTCAAAGGCGTATCCTCTTCAGTAGATCTTGAAAAGGACCATATTTCAGTCTCCTAAGGATAATACAGAAAGGTGCAACTAAGTAGCTGGGTGCCAGAAAGACCACACTTGATTTTCCTATATTTCTATATATCTCACACACAGAGGTAGGACCCAAACAAAACAAACCCTACAAATGCCGCCGTGTCCACCCAACATAATCCCCTTTGCATGGCAGTAAAGCAGCAGGAAGAGCAAGCATCATGCTGCTTCCCCACGACCTTGACAGACCACCTCATCTCCAAGGCCAGGTGTAACAGGATGGTTTTCCTCTTCCTTGTAGGTGGTAGCCATATCTGATCGCCAGCCCCACAGGACAGAGAAGCTGCAGCCCCACCACGGTGACCTCCTCCAAGTGCTGTACAGCAAAGATGAGGTGCGGGGCTTGGGTGGCCTGCAGAGCAGGCAGCGAGGACCCTGCCCTGCCAAGGACGCTGCCCAGCATGGTAAGTCTGCAGAAGTAGCTTTGTTCCTCTGTCACTTCAGAACATTTTAAGATACTGCAGTCTTCCAGTTTACAGATAAGCAGGTGCTTTGTTATGTACCTGAAGGATGGTTTCATGCTTAAAATGTCTGGTGGAATTAATGAGATAACAACTGTGGCATTGCAGAGCTCTCACTTTATTCAGAGTCATAAATGCTCCCTTTCCAAAGGCTGACAGTATTTTAGGGATGATAGATTGCATATTACCAAGTTAGCCTGAGTCATCTTATTACGTAAGATCCCTGCTCGGTTGCTTAGAACTTGCCAGAACATAATTATTTGGGATGAAATTTTAGGTTCTGGATGTCAGCCACAGACTTGATTTTTTTTTTTTTTCCAACCAGAACTTGTTCAGCGTATTTGTGAGAACCTGTGAAGGAAAAATAGAGTTTGCCAGTGCAAAACCAAGGATATGAGTAAACATAAATAGACTGGTCATTCAGCTCATTCAGCACTAGTGTGTTATGTTTGGAAGGTCGAAGCTGGAGCAGGGCCATGCAGTTTGGCAAGGGGTGGTCTTTTAATCAAAAACGCATCTTTTGCTCTCACTTGAAAAAACACCCAGACGCAGTCAAGTCATAAGCCTTTGAAAAAATCCCATATGTCCTGTGTTTATGTCTATGTTTAGCCTGTACCTGGGGTTTTCCATGATTGCTCCATAGAGAAGTACTGTTGAATATTAAGGAGACTTCAGATTTGGCAAAGCACAACTTGAAATGTGGGTAATAGCGTGAACAGTTCAATTTCCAGAGTAAGAGAAAAATGTCTAAACAAGAGCATAGATGAGACCATCAGCACATCTGTTGCTACCTTGGGAAACCCTACACAAATATCAGAGCATAAGAACAGTCCATTCCAGCATGTGGGAAGGCAAGTAAGTGTAGCAGGAGGTGACAACAAGAAACTCAAAGTTGTGCTTTGCTTCACAGGAGGGATAGATTTTAAAAAAAAAAAAATGCGCTTATTCTCCAGGAAAGAAGTACTCAGTTTTGTGCCAAGTTTTTGTAGAAACACTCAGCTTGGAAACATAGGGCAAGTCAGAATAACAGATGTGGAACAACCCTTGTCCCAGACTTGGGCATCTGTAGCACCTTCTGGAAGTGGAATTCACACTGAACCCAGCCACCACTGTCCTGAGGAGCACTTATGAACCTGAAGCCATGAGGACTTAACTTTTGTTTAGATATTTTGGTTAAAGTTTGCCAAAACATTTTCTATACCTAATATGAAGAGAGACAGGCTGAAGGGAAGAATCAGACAACATAAGAGCAAACAAAGCAAAAAAAAAAGAATAAATATGGACATTAGCTGAAGCACTGATGCCTGGAGCCACTTGCTGGATACTGTCAGTACCTAATATGCAAGACAAGAGGAGGTAATTGAATTAAACTTTGACATGAGAGATATAGTTAGGTACCTAATGGAATTACTGATGGGGTGTGGGGAGCAGGAAAAGATACACTAGTTGAGGTATTTATCATGGTCAAATATTGCCCTGTTTTGCCAATTAATAGGCCTAGTGCAAAGGACGCAGCCAGCAGAAAAACAATCCAGTAGCCAGATTCTATTGTACGTAGAAAAGTCAGTATGTGGGGGATTGATGGGGGTACAAAGAAGTCAAACAGATCACAAATAATAGACATCAACCCCAGCAACCCCAGGAATGACACAGCACAACCAATAATAGGTGGAATAAACAAAGAAACAAAGTCTCCCATAGAAAAAATGGAAGACAACCAAGTCAATAGGCTGATTATATAAGACAGAAGTAGCCCCATATTGTCTCCCCACTAAGCCCACATTTGCAAATGCCAAACCTGACTGGGGTCCAGTTGCAGGGAGAGTCAGGAGGTCCTTCCCCAACAGGAAACTCTGCAAAGAGCATCCACCTCACAGACAGACACTCCACCCTTCCTCCAAGTGGTCCCAGCTTTTATCCCCAAAGCAGGACACCTGGCACTCATTTACCCAATGCAGGGCACCTGGGGCTTGTTTACCCAAGGGCTTTCCCTACAAGGTTGGCTGCACCTTGGAGGAAAGCCAAAAGGCAAACTTATCCCCTCCTCTTAAAGGACCATGGGAACCACCCATATGTCAACCTTAATTCAGGGCTTGGGGTTCAGACCCCAGCACTTCATGCCCCCAGAAGGAGAAGACAGTTCTGACTGTGAACTCATGCTGGAGAAAGCACTGTAAAGCAGTACCTTGGCTGTTTCTGGTGTGTGCTGTCATTATTTATATTCCATTGGTCATGGTAGTTGTGAAACATATTGTATCCTCTGTCTTGGTGAATCCTGCTACAGATCCTTGCTCTTTGCTTGCCTGAACAGCAGACAACTGAAAATGGCTAGAAGCAGAAAGAGAGAGGAAAAAAAAAAAAAGAGTGATCCACATTCCCACAGCCAAATGGGAGGATTTGGCTCCATGAGAAAAACATCTGGAATCCCTCACTCATTTATTTCCTCAGCACAACTAATAGGAATGTCAGTGAGGATTTATCCATGGATAAGTTATCGGCTGAGCACTCAGTTGTAACTGAAAGGTAATCTCCAGGTTTGAGGACAGCAGAGGTTAAAAGCCCTCCCAGTAATGGTGTGGATGTAGCACTGCCCAGGTGATCACCATAGATGATCATAATTGAGAAACTTCTTCACTTTGGGATATAATCAAATCTAGTGGAACTATAATGTGAATCTAGGCTCTGTTTATATCAAGGTTTAACTGCACAGAAGGATGTTTTTAATACAAGCTGTGCCGATGAGATAATTACCGTTGATATCATGTTTTTTATGCTTTGCAGTGGGAATTACTGAACGAAACTCATCCAAATCTTGTAATCACCAGTTGGATGGAAAATCTTTGGTAAGTAAATACAGTAAGACCAACTACCACTGTCTGATGTATCTTAAAACCTAGTACCTGTCTGCATGTCCCACAATGACAGCATGTCAGTCTGTCACAGTACGTGCAGATTTCACAGTCTTTGTTAAGGCTTTGAAGCAAGATTTATGCCAGAGGATCCTTAGTTTGGAGCAGAGACTGGCACAAGACAGCTGCCCCTCAGGGAACCAGAAAGGGTTGAGGGACGGAAATGGTCAGGCTCCCATTCTGGATGCTCAGCCACCTGCAAGATCTGTCACTTGTAGTAGTGACAATAATATGAAGAATTTTTCGGAATTGTCTGTAAATTCAGTAAGTGTTGCTGTAAGTCTCATCACTGTGTGAAATGATGAGAGTGCATCACAATTTTGGACATTTTTTCTGTTTC
The DNA here is from genome assembly GCA_028020825.1 of Podargus strigoides. Taxonomy (NCBI): domain Eukaryota; kingdom Metazoa; phylum Chordata; class Aves; order Caprimulgiformes; family Podargidae; genus Podargus; species Podargus strigoides. The sequence goes on along the minus strand of CM051620.1, from coordinate 36,330,053 downwards.
TGGGCAACTCACCCTTTAGCTGACTGTCTTTGAGGATATGCCAGTCTCTGTGGCCTGTTGATGAGAAAATGTGACTCAGTTCCTGTGGGAAATTTATGATTAAATAAAACAAGGAGGAAGTCAATGATTGGGCGCTTGTGAGGCCATGGCAGAACTGGAGCATGAACCAGAGCCCCCCATGCCACAGAGCTGCACCCAGCAAAACAGGGAAATGTTTCTAAAGGCTCAAGAGGAGGCAATGGCGGGGGCAGCTGCTCCCCCACCCACGACAGAGGTGGCTTGTGAAGAGCCCCAAGAGGCAAGCTGCTCAGCCTGCACAAAGCCTCGCCTCCTCAGGACGCCAGACATAAAAAATAGGGAATAAAAAGGTCTGCAGACCTCCCTCCATCGATGGGAAGTGTAATTCTTGCTCATAGAAGCTCAGTGAGACGTTCACATGAACAAACAGCAGTTGTATGGGTAAGAGTTGGGCAGTCAAGTCCTTAACCTGCTTTCTCTTGTTAAGAGATTTACAGTATTAATTGATTTTCCTAAAACAGCCTCTTTCCTCAGATGAACCTGGGGTCTTTGCTTATCAGTGGCATTTCCCAATGACACCCTTTTTCCTCCCGCAGTTCCCACCGTTGCCAGTTGCCCACATCGCAGCAAAAACAGTGACTGTCACAGACTCACCCACAGGTGATGGCACTTCTACAGACGAGTAAGTCCCTTCCCACCCCTCAGCCAAGCCTGGGAGGTTGCACCTGAGGTGCTGCTGGGCAGAGAAGGGTACCTCCACTGCAGGTCATCCTCTTACCAGAAGCACAAAGAAGTTCTCAGCTGCAGATCTCTGAATTGGAGCTGTAAAACCTCAGTGATTTACAATACAGCTATGCCACTTGCTTCCCAGAGGAAGGGAGAGAGAGGCTAAAGGACATGATGACTGTATCATCAGCCATGGTTGCTCATACAGCTGCACCGGTGCCAGTTACAGATCCATCTTATTGCTTGGGAAAAAGCATCTAGATTAAAAAAATAAGTATTTTACCCCGAAGTCTCTAATATTTGCCCTAAGGAAGTTAAGAAAATGTAATTGAATATTTTTAAAACAAAGCTTTATTGTCTTTAATTGTAATTAAGCTTGACCATAGTACAGATGCACCTCATCAGCAGATTGTTAACCTAGACATGGATCTGGGTGATATTTGAGATGCCATCATTGCCACCTAAGGGACAGTCACAAGCTCATTGTCACAGTGTCCTCGCACTCTGTATACAGAGACATAAATCCCCTCAGCCTGTATAAGTTCAGCCCCATTGACAAGGTGGAGTTCACCCCACCTGGGCACTGCCGTACAGTCCCCAGGGCTTTGGTGGAGGGGCTCATCTCTGTCCCTGGGCCAACCTACCAACTTATTCTCTGGTGGCAAACACTAGAGGATGCACCTAGTAGTCACACTTGTAGACCATCCCCTCATCTGAGTGCTCGTTCTGATAGCGAGGAAACAAGGGGCACAAAGCAGAGTGGGGGCAGCTGCAGCATCCAAGCCCACTGCCCCACACAGCCCCTGCTCACCAGGGCCAGACACAGACACACCTTTGCAACCAGGCAGCCCGTGGTTTTCAGTGGCCAGTCGCCATAAGCAGGGAAGAAGGGCCACAGAGATGAATGCTTTACATGTCTGTGCTTTATTTGCTAGCCACAGGCAGCATTGGAGGAAGACAGCAGAGTATGACCTGACCCTGCCACCAGCAGCAGAAGCTTCCCTGCCACTGACGGGAGGCAGCCTATGCGGGACACCCAGCCTCCTGAGGAAGATGTGGATGAAGCACAAGAAGAAGTCAGAGTACCTGGGGGCAACAAACAGTGCCTTTGAGGGGGACTGATAAGGCTCAGCATCACCTGGAAAGACAGAAGGTCCTTTAGCCAGGACAAGGTGCTCTAGGATCAATGAGGAAACAGACACAGCACAGCTCATCCAGGACAGCTATATCCTTTTTATTACTTGATGCAGTTGCCTCTGAACGGTGGGAGAAAGGCTAACTAAGGTAAATGGTGAACACGAAGCAACTTACTGGCCTTTCTTTGTTGCGATATACTAAAATCCCAAGTATCCCACTAGATTTACACCTTGACTCAATGATGCTGAAACTACTGCTGACCCATTCAACATTTTACATGTCCTGTCTGACTCAGCTCAGACTCATCACAAGAAAAGCCTACCAAGAGATTTGTGCATTTCTGCAAGGCAACAGATCAATTACAGACTGCCATTAAATCCCAGGAGTCTGCTCATTGTGTACCACTGCTTGTCCTTTTCCCTCTCTCATATCATGAGATAAAACCCACATCTTATGCTTGGTTGAATAACATATGCTAAACATTTTTTTTTTCCCAGTTTTGATCTTTCAAGACAGAAGTAAAAGATGCAAAAATTTTAAAATAAAGAGTGAGTCAGAACTGAGCAAGTTTGCAAACACACTTTACCAGCTTTGCTATGTGACAAGTGACTGGTGTTTCAAAGTGTCCTGACAGATCAAACTATGAGCAACTGGATAACCTCAAGAGATACTTTCTTCCATAGAACCTGTTTGCACATCAACCGATAGTCAGCAACTTACTCTTTACCCATGTGGTACAGGATATTTCACTACGTGCACAGGAGGAAAGAAGATATGTAAATGGTGCAACTAGACAACTAAACATGACGTATTTGCATATAGGAGACCTGTGCTTATGAACTAATGGATCTTATAGAATTGGCTCAAAATATTTTTCATTTTTTTTTCAATTTAGAAATTGCTGATCATGACCCCTTGGTTTTTCCTCCCAAAGGAAAAAGAAGTTTTACAAAAAAAATTTCACCAGTATTACAGATAATATTAGTCACGAACAATACTTGCCTCATATGAGTGCTCCCCTGGTTCTTATAAAATATTTCAGTTCGCCTAAATACAGAACTCTGAATACAAAATTGGAGGAAGCATGCCTGCTGTAGCTCATAGTAATTATGATCTTCTCTAATCTAACTGCCAGTGCCCCAAAGTGTAAATGAAAAACAAAGCTTGCACTTGATGTCAGAAGCAGAGGAAAGAAGCTCCCATCTGAAACTTGCTTGCCTGCAGCCGGTATAGTAAAACATACTGAGATGCCATAATACAGTGCCACAGTACTGAGGTGGGGAGGCTCCAGAGCCATGAACCCACCAAAGGTCTGAACTGTGCATCGGCAGCATTAACAGTAGTTACAGCTCCTTCCCCTCCTACCACAACCACCTGGGCAACTTCTGCACTTGGAGTACCTGCCGACTTCATCCACTGCTTGTGCTAAGCTCACCTTCAACCTGGACTCAGAAAAACATATTCTGAATTTCTCTTACAGCATGGGACTGAGGGAGTCTTGTATTGCGGTCTGCAGAGCTGCAGGCTCAGGCAGTTATCTCTGATCAGGGACCACCAGCTCAGAGGTCCCAGGGTACCTCCTGGGAGGGAGGGAAAGGCTGCTAAAGCAGCCAGTTCCGCTGGCTTTGGGTTCACAGGTTCACAGCTTGGCAACCTCAGACACCAAAGTCTGTGGGATGGGAAAACAACTGGAGCAGCCCAGGAGCTGGCTTGCTTTAGAGAGCAAATGTGGTCTCATTCCCTAAGCAGAGATTAAAAAAAAAAAGATGGACAGACACTGAGAAAAGTCCACTTGCTGCATTTGGGGTAATTAAGACAGTGAGCACTTGTGGTACCTGCCCTTGTAGTGAACTTGACCCATAAAGCACCCAACACACAGTCCAGGGCAGCAAGAGTTTTGTCTGTCAAGAGAGCTGTATCTTAGTATTTAATTTGTTAATTAATAGCTTTAAGCAGCATAAAGATGGAGGAGAAGAAGAGATTAATGTTTCTACCTAATAACTGCTGTATCTTGAAATGTGTATTTATGTTTTTCTTATTTATTTAATTTATAATTTGGATGTATGAGAGGAGGAGAGATTTACAAGAAGCTTATTGAATTTCTCTGTATTCCAGGAACTTCCATGGAGATTTCTCATATTGTAGTAGATACCTATTTTATTGATTCAAATAAAATACGTCCTATTGATTCGAAAAAATAAAGAAACAAGTAGCACATGGTAACATATGGGTCTTGGTGACTTAGAAGTTTTGGGAAGCATTTAGTGGAAAATAAAGGCAGGGTGTGTGATACTGAAGAACTTGAACACCTGATGACAAAGAACCCCCATTTTGCTTCCCACAGGGAGAGCTTGAAAGTGTATATTTGTGAGCTGCTCCAATATTTTATGGGTGGTAGAATCATTACTTGTTATCAGATACTCAGAGAAAAGCCCTGGCACTGCCAAGAGGAGTTAGACATTAGATACACACCTGACCTCAAGCACATTATGGACGTGACGTTTAGTCTTGCTGTGGCCCTGGGAGGTGAGCAGTGACACCTCCCTCCATCCCATCAAATAATGAGCACCAAGACAGAGACTCCTCAAGGGTAGCTAAGGCTCTTGTAAAGAATAAAACCAAAGGCTCCCCATCTTCAGTCCTACCAGTTGATACAAAGTCACTTAACGTACCTCAAACACACTATGGTCTATGGAGATCCTGTACTGAACCACAGCTCAATATGAGGTGGGTTGCACAGGGACACAGGAGCCCAGGCTAAGGGACCTGGCTCAGGAATGCACGGGGAAAGACTTTAAGATACAAGGAAAGAAAACTTATGGTGTTGGCATCCCTCACCAACCTGAACTTTGGAAAGCCTGTCCCTTAGGGGAAGGCTTGTTCCCCTGCTGCTGCTCTGCCTGTACCCCACACAGCTCTGGTGAAAAGGTGCCACATTTCTGGTTCTTCCATTACAGACAGTGTCAACATTTAAAATGAGCAACTGGGGAGTGTCCTCTCAACGAACGTCCACACCACAGGGCTCGGCACAGATCTTTTCCAGGATGTGGGGTAACAGCCTGGCCTCTGCTGGGAACTCCTCTGCGAATACCTGACCCTTAGTCATTCATAAAAAGTATCAGCATGATTATGGAAGAGGATGTGGATATGCAATACATTTTCCAGATTAAAATGTACAGAAAGCAATGTTGGGTCAACTCCAATGCACCATCAGAAAAATGTGAAGTAGTGATTAAAACTATAAGCGAACTGTAGTATTTTTCCATCAAAGACAGAAAAGCTGTTAACTGTGCAGCTGAAAGTATCACCTCTGGCACTGCCTGACACAGGCATATTGTCATACTTCATAACATCTGTGAGAAGATGTATTTTTCAGATGTGTTTCATATAATTTTGGGTTCCCCAGAACTAGAGACTAACTGGTGCACCGACATGACTGAAATAGACATCATGATGAAGTCCGTCACATTGTAATTTGTATTTCATTTCCAAAATGGGTTTCTAATTTCCTCTAACCATTTCAAAAACATCTTTGTGATAGAGCTACTCATTAAAATATCCATCATTACTTTGCATGCCACTTCATTTAAATAAACCGTAGTGAATTTAAAGCTAGGCTACTAATATAAAATAATTCCTACTGATGCATGAAAAAAAAATCTCAGATATGCTTTGCCTGCCTTTCTTCCCCTTTTAAATTCGCTTTACTGATCTTGTAGCAAACAGGTTTGCCAGTAGAGTTAATCACAATCGCTGTTTGAGGGAATACCACACAGTTTTTCCAGAAAATATTTTTGACTCAAACATTGACACCTACAGAATAATTTCACATCTGAGAGTTACCCAGCCAGAAAACTTGCAATATCAGGATTTGCACACACAAAGAAAAACTAAACAAGTCAGATTTCTCAGATGAAACCTTGTATGTGAACTCCACAAACAATGCAGATGTGAAATAGCCATCAATATTTTATGAGAGATTTTTAAAATATCAGTGTTAACTCCATAGATTATTCACGAATGAGCAGCATGACCCTACATGGTACTGAAAATCTTTTTTTCTAAGTGGCAGAACTGTTATTTAAATGAACAGGCACACATATCACTAAAATAAAAAGTGAAGCATTTAGAAGGAAAAAAGAGAGTTGAATAATTAATAACGTCAGATGAAGGCCCAGAAAAAGCAAGCAGCTGAGCTCGAACGGACAGTTCAGGATGAAATGGAAGCACATGTGAATGATGTCCCTCTTCTCACCTGTCAGGCTGGATTTGCTACAGAAAAAAGAGGCATCATTTTTAATGGCCTGATTAATAAGCCCTATGGAGCAGCCAGGGACCCCACAGCTGACCTGAAGGCAGGAGCTCAGCACAGTCACTTGCTGGCAGCCCCTGGTCCCAGCCAGGTGTTTCGCCCCATCAGACTTCCCACCCTGCAGACTCACCTGCCCCAACAGTTTACTCCTCTTTATTTTAGACCAACATTTCCCTACTGCACCATCACATTTTGCGTAGCAGTGAAATAGTAAGAGCCAACACACAATCTATTTGCATGATGCTCCTTTTTCTTTTTTTAGGGGGGTGGGGGGTGGTGTGCTGGACCATAAAGCAGAAGAGACATGCAAAGGGCTCCGTGCAGCATGCACGGTCCTTCCCCACCACCACTGACAAGGCACTTTTCGGTGGAGCAAGCCCTCGACGCAGCTGTGCTGGGAGCTGACGCTGCGAAACCAGCCAGTCTGCCAAGATGTCTGCTCCGGCGCTGTGCCAGCAAAATACTCATCAAAACAGTTGCCCAAGTAACAAGGTTCACTAAACACACAGCAAAAGCTTCAGCAGTTACAGGATACTTTAGGCTAGGAGTGCAGTGGCAAGCCTGGCAAGACTGTATTTAGCTTCCAGACTGCACAGAATGTCCTGCAAGTGATTTTTCCTAATATAGACATTAACCTTTCCCATGAAAACTGGAACCCTATAACTTCTTTCTAACTCTGCCCCAAAGCTCTCATAATACTTGATATCTGACATTTGTCCTTGTAAGTTAGGATGCAAGCAGGTTTTTCATATTTGAAGCAAGTTGGATAAAGATTTATCTATAATGAACCCTTATAAACTGGTTTCATCAACACTCAGACTCTTGCAATGTCTATTCTTTTAATCACAATGGTAACATCTAAAATCCAAGCTTGGCTAATCATTTTTTTAATCATTTACATTATAAATAGAAATATCAAGTTATTTAGCTGACTACTATATTCTCAGAGTGGGTTAACCCACTAATTGAAGAGGTGTAAGTATTCTAGAAAAAAAAAAAAAGAAATAAGCCTCTGATCATTTCCATCCACGGACAGACCCTTTAATGCAGAGACCACCAGCCGCTGGTACACTGGGCTCCCGTGGCTCAGTGCATCAGCCACATGCAGCAAAGGCAAAGGTCCGTGAAAAGCTGCAATGAGGCAGGCAAGGATGTGAACACATGATGCTGTTGTCCAGACTAGGGTTTTGCAAGGGAGCCTTTATCTTGTGACCATTGCACCCATCTCAGCTGACACCCAACCAAGGCACGATAAGGTAGTTGTTCCTTTAGCAGCCAGGCACAAGGCCCTCCCCAGACATCGGGTCTCCAAGTGGAAAGCAGAGGTGCTCAGTAACTTTGTGGTGCCTCAGGTGATGATGCCCTTTCTTCCCTGACCTTTGCCACCTAAAGAAATGATACAAACTCCACCAGTGTGACAGAGGAGTCTCCCCACAAGTGCAAAACAGCTACGGTCTGGTTGCCACCGCTCCAGCACCTGTTTTGCCCCATGTGAATCCTCCCTGCAGACAAGGAGCAGGAACAAGCCATGCAGCCACTTACAAGGGACCCCAAGAACCAGGAGGGTTTGGCACAGGCTGTCCTACTCCCTGGTGAGCAGCATTCCCAGCTGTGCCACAGCCAGCCCACGTCCCTTCTCATGCCGGGGAGGATGTGCAAGTGCAGCACCCACACATCTATCGGTACGAGCATGCAGAACAGGGTCTGGCCTGATTTGCATAGCAACTGCGGCAGCTGGACACATCAAGGGCCTCTCTGCAGACCATCACCTCAGCTTCAGCTCCCAGGATTAAAAATACCTACTTACTGCATGTGATCACTACTGGGCTGGAGACACACGTGTGATAAAAGCTCAACCAGTGTGATCAGCAGAGAGGGAAACCCTCTGAATCCAAAAAGCACCGCAATCAGCAGCCTCAGCCCCTGCAGAGGGTCAAGAAAACCCTTCCTCACCTTGCCCAGCCACTAAAGCAGGGGCCAGCAGCTCCATGCAGGTAGGACAGTTAGGAGGAAGACAGCACATTCAGGCTAATAATGACCTTTCTGCAAAAGCAAGAGAAACAGCTTATTCACACAACTCTTGCTTTACAGTGTGACCAGCTGGCTTCCACCAGCCTCACCACTGCACAACAGCCCCCAGCAGGCATCTGAAGTGTCATATAAATTATCAATTCAACCATTACACGCCAGCATCATACCGATACAGTGCATGGTTCCAAGACCAGGTCAGCTTCATGCAGATTTGCTCAGCTTTGCAGCATAACACCACATTTCAGTAGGGAGAAGGATTGTCTCCACCTGCAGCTGCTGACACACACAGGAGCCTTCAGGTCACCCTGCTGAGCTGTCTGGGTCCATACTCAGCTTTTGGGGGTGCAACATCCACCAGAAACCCTGTGAGGATGGAGGAGGGTGCTGGAGGCTCTGCCCAGAGGGTGGGAATCCCTGCCCTTCCTGGATATCCTCCCACAGAGAAGAGAGGCAGGCAAACCCCCAGGTGTCCAGAGCTAAATGCTGCTTTACCTAGACATGGGCTCTATCTATCTTCACATCTTTCCCTACATTACCAGCTAACCTGGCTGGCACCATTGCCTTCTGACCCATAGATGGCTGCATTTTTATTAGAAGAGAGTTGGTATTGGCAAGCTTGCAAATTGCTGTTCTGCCAGACATTTAAAGGCTCAGCAAAAGCAGACTTAAACAAAATGAAAGTATACTCCAAGTACCTAAATAACAGTATACTCTAATTCAAGTGCCTAAAAATAGGATGAAAAAACTGCTCTGCTGTGATAAACCTCCTTGCGTTTATCAAGTCACAGGTATGAATTGCACCACAGCCACCAAGCTGAAACCTTCAGTGATGATTATTAACAGAAGATGAGGAAAGGTAAGAATAAGATTCAAAATTCAGACAGAACAGGTATAAAAGTTTACACGCAGCTCCTGATGACCCACTGACTGCTCACTTTTCAGTAGCTAACCTGACATGCAAAGCAGGCACATGATGCAGTCATTGAAATGCTGAAGGAGGCTCTGGCCAGTCCAGACCTCTGGGACTGTGCCCTGCCGCGCTGTTGAGGAAGCCTCCTCCACAAGCTCTGGGAGAGAGGGCTCACCCTCCTGCCAAAGGAGAAGCCTGGCCTTCACAAAAGGGGTCAGTGATGCAAACCTCAACACAGACTGTGTTTAGTTGCTTACAGTTTTGGAACTGGTACTTCTGGTACTTTCCCTGAAGACTGATATTTTTAGAAGAACCTCAAGGCAGCTCAAATGCTTCCTTCCTCCGAGGTCTGACAAATGCGAGAACCAAACACTCTGCTCTCCTACCACCTTTCTGATGCACCAGGATAAACTATATTTAACAGATGATATAGAGCCACAGAGATGATTAAGGGAGTGGAACATCTCCCTTATGAGGAAAGGCTGAGGGAGCTGGGTCTCTTTAGCTTGGAGAAGAAGAGACTGAGGGGTGACCTCATTAATGTTTATAAATATGTAAAGGGTGAGTGTCATGAGGATGGAGCCAGGCTCTTCTCAGTGACATGCAATGATAGGACGAGGGGCAATGGGTGCAAGCTGGAACATAGGAGGTTCCGCATAAATATGAGGAAGAACTTCTTCACAGTGAGGGTGACAGAACACTGGAACAGGCTGCCCAGAGAGGTTGTGGAGTCTCCTTCTCTGGAGACATTCAAAACCCGCCTGGACATGTTCGTGTGTGACCTGATCCAGGTATTCCTGCTCCGGCAGGGGGATTGGACTAGATGATCTTTTGAGGTCCCTTCCAATCCGTAACATTCTGTGATTCTGTGAGATATGTGGGGTGAAGTTGGAGATAAATGAGGTTATGGAGTCAGTTTTATGAAAAAGTCAAGTCAGCCAATTCTAGCAGTCAGTTTTGTCCCTAGAAATCATCAGGTCAACAGCAAAACCACCTTGGTAGTTCTCCCACACACCTCACGACAGATGACTCCCAAGTCATCTCCTTCACATCCAGTTGTGCTTCCAGCTGGCGAGTTGCTAGTTTAAGCAGAATATTTGAGAGAGAAGAGTAGCACGTGCATGAAAACCCTTTAATGGCCTTCTGCAACACAGCACAACACAACTGCCTTGTAGATGGATGCAGGGAGCACCTAGGAGAAACACTTCACATGATCAAGGAAACCTTCTTGCTTCACTTGCCACATAGAAGGGCACATGTTGTACAAAACCATCCAGCAACACCCACATTTCCCTCTGTGGCTTGACACCCACTCCGAAAAGATGGTGCACAGACAGGCTAGCAGGGCCTCCCTAGGGTGCCAAGCTTCACCCCCTCCCAGCCAGTGCTCAGAGCAACCCTGCCACTAAACCACCACCACCCACTGCAAAAGAAATTGCTTTATTTCCTTTTATTTACCATGAGACAACAGCATAAAGTCCATCTTATCAGGACAAATGCACAGAGCTGTTATCAAGTTTTACTGCATGTCGATAACCAGCGGAGACAGGGGGACCTAGCGAATGCAGCACATTGGGAAATTAAAGTACACTGTTGTTTCATAAATATCCTTACAGGACAGCTGCACGTGTGTCACCTTACGCTACACAAGGCTGAGTCAGGTGTCCCTCAGCACCATGGTCACAGATTGACCCACAGCCAGCATGACACCTCAGGACACTGGGGTCAGTCATGTACCACATGCTGCAGGGGAGGGAAAGCACACGAAAACCCCCACCCCGTGTCTGTGCCCACAGGAACAGCCAGCTCAGGCTCTGCTACATTTTATTTAGGTGAGAGAAACCTTGTCTGGTTCTCAGCACACAGTCCGGGTGTGCAGACTCCCCATGGGAAACACCGTTTCACACTGTCAGGCGTGATGAGGAAAACACTCCCCTTCCCCACAAATGCTTTAACATCTTCCAGTGCCGTAAGGCATCCAGTTGTGGATTTAAACCACTTTAAAGAGTAAAAACTAAACATTTTCAAGTTTCCTCCTGCACAGGCCCCTGAGCACTGCCAAGACAGGACAGGACAAGCAGCACAGAGCCGGGGCACACCTCAGCTCCACCGTTCATTTCAGCCCCTCACCAGCCTTTCTGAACTGAAACCCTCCTTGAAACCCTCACTTGCATCAAACCCAAGCAGAGTTTTTAACCTCACCACCTGACTGCTGCTGGGTATGTGGTCACAGCAATGCACTCTGAACAGAGAACAACTCTGGTAACTAACCTGCTGAATGAAAGTTGGTGCTGTAAAGTTAAGTTTCTGAGGTGGCCGGAAGTCATTTCTTTCCAAGATCCACGTTCCACCTGCTTTGCAGCTGTCATATTGCTTAAGTAAATCAATAACTGATAGCTTTACTCATGTTCTGTAAAGAGTCAGAAAGACTCTTTGTTCTGAGATTATTCACAGAAGAAAAACTTTAATCCTTGTGCTGCAATGTGATCACTTCTATCCTGCCATCACGTATTTTGCAAATCAAAAGACTGCGACAACTACTGCCTGAAAATATTCTGTCCATAGTCATTAGGCAAAAATCCCCACATCTCTCAAATGATCTCTCAGAGTTCCCAAATTTAAAACAAAAAAAAAGGTCTAAGGGAAAAAGAGAGTTACCAGGGTACAACAGTAAGTGCTTTGGTCCAGTCACCACCTGAAATTTAGAGGTCTGTGCACAAAGATTCAGCTTCAAACCTCATGACAACCTTCCTGAACAGGCAGATCCACAGTCCTGCTATCAGCACTTTGGAGGCACACGGAGATGTTGGCACTTGAGGGTACCACTGCTCCTGCTCACTTAGTTCTAGAGATTTTAACTAAATTAATATTATCTTTTTCTCCTATCCTATCATAGTCAGAAATCACACCCTCATGGTGAATTTTTCCAACATTTTTAATTATTTGCGATTTTGGAGCGTTTAAGCAGGGCTAGCTCCAAGCACCTTCACAGAATATGCCTTTGCTATGAATGCAAGTGGTGCCTAGCAATAATTTGAAGAAGGACGAGGTAGACCACGACTGCTGCTGACAGCCAGACCCACTGCTGGCTTTTCCACCCAGAGAGCTGAGCTGCCATGGGGCAGGGAGGATGGGTGGAAAGGGGGTGCTCATTCTACCCTTGTTGCAGAGTCTGGCACTGAACCGTGGGAAGCTGAATAGGATCAAAGGCTGCAGGTGCTTCTCCCCTCTTGCAACCACTAATTCCCTTCAGGGCAATGTTTCTCTTCTTACCTGGCTGTTACCTGCTCACTTAAAGATGGAAATGACAGGAACATGTATGCTTACTCCCACCTTCCCCAAGGGCAATGAACGCAATGCTAACTCATGCATTGCCAGGCTGGGTTATAAACACAGATTCCGATGAGCTCTTGGCAAACCTTTACCAGAGATGTAAGACTACCAAAAGCATCTGTTGTGAGCTGAGGCTCTGGACCTAAAAAATCTTTTGAACGTGATTTCCAGAGGTGGATTCAAACTCTGCAGCCACTTACAGATATGTTGCTGAGGGCCACTCACTATATGCATGAGCTGGAAACACCTCAGGTACGGAGAAATTCCCCCCGCCATGTATTTATATCCATCTTTGCTACTGAGCCACTGCTGAAGAAGTGAGTCAGATGCCACCCACTGTCACCAAGCTCCTCAGGAGCTCTGCAGGGGGACAGGCATCTGCTGCCAGCCAGCCTGGCACTGCTGCCAGTCCCAGCTCTCCTCTCCAGGGTGAGTACTGATGGAGCCCCTGTGCCTGCTTGGACCTTTGCTGTCCCCAGCTGCACCCAGAAAACACCTCAGGCCACGTTTGCCATTTTTCCCCAGCCAGCTGGACAAAAGCAATGGAAGATGTCATACGTTTTACACATTTGCCCAACGCAATTAGCAACAGGCTCTCGGCCGAGGGGCTGTATTTTCACACTCAGCTGGAGCCAGCTAAGCTGATTTGTCCGGGCTCGTAATACTCCCCTTTCACAGGCCAGTGACTATGGTCAAAGGACAAACTGACAAGGTCCCATCTTGGCCCCAGCTGCCAAAAGGTCCAGCCCCTCCACCTGGTTCTACAGGGAGGTGGGAACTCTTGAAGACTGCTGAGTTTCTTTCTCCCTTGGGATCCCTGTTGGACAATGAGGTCAGCTCTGGGGGAATCTCCAGCCTCCCTTGTTCCCCTGCCCTGGGCTGGAGGTCTCCTGCCCCAGCCTGGCTTGCAAAATTGCAGAAATACCCGTGCCAGCACTGCAGGCCAGTATTTGCAAACTACACAATATACAGACATTAAGTGTAACCATTGTTTACTGCTGGCCGCGGAAAAACACTTGCACTCTGGTAAGCACCAGCAAGGGCACAAAAGGAGCATAAACTCAGCAAACACAGGATGCTCCATACCCAGTCACTGCAAGTTCGCTAAAGGAGAGGTTGCATTAACAACAACAACAAAAAGCCGAGGGGCAGAAAAGAAAAAGCTCTCCTCTTCCCGCCAAAAATTATGCGGCAGCAGGTCCACAGAGTGTCTGCCAGATGACCCACTTGTCACACTCATAATTGCTTCCCATCTGGTGTCTGGAGCGCACAAAGCTTGGCCGTTTGCCAGCACAGGACGACGGACAAACTGGCCTACTTCTGGTGACACAGGCCCTCCAGACACTGCTGATGTATGGCTGAGGAGAACGTGGCATTCATTTGTAAATTGCCGGCGGCTGATTTATCCAGCTATTCGGCCTGCCGCCCAGCACAGCTAACCCGCTTCCCCTTTGCTGCATGCACAGCCTGAGCCCCAGCACTGGGGCAAGCCCTCCCTGGCACCCAGTTGCCCCAGATGCACGCTTGCTAGCATGAGAAGTAAGCAAACACGGATGCTGTTCTCCTCTATGCCGCTCAGCTTTAAGATGAGTGCGTCAAGCCAATTCATCCCTACACGTATGTGCAACCGCAGCCTCAACTGCTCTGATTTACAAAGCTGATTGCTTTTCCAAACTTTGCCTTTCTATCGAACGTATATGCATAGCTCATTTTGTTCATATAGTTCCTACAAAGACTTTCGAGGCACTTTAGATCACTGCTTATCAGCATGCTCTTTCAATGAGCAGTTTTCTCTGGGTTTTCTTCGCCTGTTTTATGGGTTTATTCTACTGATTTATTTTTAAAAAATATATATATATATTTTATTTAATGCCTCCTGGTATGAGAACTTGATACCCTCAGAAAACTGAGCAAATATTTCTTAACCTATGGGACAGACCATTTTAAAGCAGAGTGCACAACATGCACTACAGCGTGCTCTGAAGTTCTGTTGGTTGTGCAACCACCAAACATCACTTTTACAAGTAGTAACTAAGACCAAGCAACTGACCAACAGTAACTAAGACCAAGCAACTGACCAACAGTTGGCAAGGAAGTAAATGCTGAGTAAGCAGAATTCTCCCTCCCCAAAAGATAAAAGCACCCTTTCCCCTCAGGCTATGACACAGGACAGTCACAGACGTACGTCACTGCCAGCCAATACACTGCTCATTCCCATATTTTATGTGCTCAGGCCATTAACATCCATCTTCTCTGTAGTCAGAGGGTGTGAAGACAGGAAATTAGAAGTCAGGTAAAGAATCAGGAGGACTGTCTAAAAATAAACCCAAAGAAGGTCCCCAAAATTCTGTAAGAGGTAGTAGCAGGTAGACAGAATTCACTTTGCAACAGCACCTGTATCACTGGGGTCACACAGTCCAACAGCAGGCACTGTCAGAAGGCTCCTTTCAGTTCTGTACCTTACAACAAACACACATAGCAAAGCAGCAGAAATTAAAAAAGAAAAACAAACCACCAACACAAGTTGATGCCGAAGAATGCCATATTGCACATCTCTTACTCCAGATGCAAACAGAAGCTGCACTATTGAGGTATCTTCATAATCATTAAGGTGGAATAGAGTGAGTATGGACATTCAGATTTTTACTTTATACAAAAATGTAAGATTATGTACAAATGTCCAAAGTTTACCTGTTCTCCCAACACAACATGCTAGCAGAACTACAAGGATCCTATTGTTCCCCTCAGCTGCAGGGCAAGAATCCAACCCACCCAAGGGATAAGCTGGCTGTCTCCAGGGGAAGCCACACAGACCAGCATGCTGCAGCTTCAAGAACGAATCTTTTGGCTCAGCTGGCACAGAAACAGCAATCCACAGCTTCCTCATGAAAGTAAGCATTTAAGCCTGCAAAGCTTCGGCTCATCCAAGGTCAAGGAAATTTATGAAAAAAAAATTAAATGAGATCTAGCATTGGGAGGCATTGGTGTTCTTTCTGACTAGGTACTCAACCTTTATTGGAATGTTTGTCACAAGACCAAATGCAAGAATCAATTCCAGTTTCAGAATTTTTGTTGCTTGCATTGTGTTCGACCTTGGTCACAGGCATGGTGGAACCATGGTCAGTTAATATCCAGTGTTAGAACACTTACTTCATGAAGCTTGATTCACTCAAAACATTGCATCTGTTTTAGTTCAGTGCAACTCTAGAAGAGTTACTCTCATGTAGAACAAGAATAGTAGCAGTAGGAACTGAGCTTTTTCTTATAATTCAATTCCTTAAAGACCATTTCTTCCAAGTAAAAGCCAGGCCTATGAACAGTTTCCAGAGTCTTCATATAATCAGACTTAGGGTTGTAGTTCCTCCCAAGTGTGGCTTACTGGATGGCTGGCTGCTCTGCTTTCTTTCACTGAGCAAAGTTGACATAGAAAAATGAACTTAGTCACATCATAGACTTCACCTTCATCTACCTACACTTCGCCTCAATTTCAGACATCAGCAGCCAGCCACGACAAGAACAAATGCTCTACAGTGAGCTCACCTCACTTGTTCCAAGTGGCGGAAAACTTCACACATGCAAACACAAGCAGTTCTGCAGGATATTCATAAAGTGGTCTGGCTATGACAGCCAGAGCCCCAGCAAAGCTACAGTCACAGTTTGCCTACACAGCTTAAAGCTAGGTGATACAAATTACCAGGATGTATTTCTGAAGAACTGGTTTGTGTTAGTCCCTCTTTGTCCTTCTCCTTCAACAGATTACCTTATTTTAATTGTTTACCATTTATATTTTGTCACAAAACTGGGAAAGGCAATAGATATTATCTATTGAATGCCCATGTTTCTAGCAAAATAAGAGAGTCAAAGTCTAACACTAATTCAGATTAATACATGTTTGTGAGTACTAGTTAGGGGTGGGGAAAAAAAACCAACACACTACCACACTGCACACTTGCATTCACCTCCCAAGACCCAGGCACACATACTAAAGTATCACTTCTACCATACAAATGAAAGAATGTAAAAAAGCTTTACACTAGCAACATTCTTCATCCCCCAAACTGTCTCCTATACATAAATATTTGTGTTTAAGATTTGAGAGACAGACTGTGAATCAAATACAAGTAGGCTTACAAGTAGGTTGGGTTGAAGCATGTATTGTCCAGGGTCTCCATCCTATTGTGTAACCCACCAACTCCCACGATTCCAGTCTGTCTCTGCCCAGCCTACAAAAGGTAGGTTTCTTGCAGTTTCACATGCACACATACATACAAGTTGCTTTAACAAGCACCAAGTATTCAAGTTCTCAGATAAAAGGCACTTACAGTAACCTGGTACATAGATGCTTTATTTCTGACATTAATATGGTCTGTATTGTATGTGAAATTCTCTTACATAAAAGTTTGTAGTACAACAAAAACGAAGATAAACAAGGAATTTGTTGCACATTATGTCAAACCTTTAAAAAAAATATGGAGTAATGTGTATTTAGGTTCCATGCAAGTTTGGCTGCTGCATGTACAATCTATTTATAAACTGAAAGAAATGCAAATGCACAAAACATTCAAAAAGTAATAAAAGATGCCTGACATATGAAAGATTAAAACCTTCCTGCTAAAGCAACAAAGTAGGAGTTAACTAAACGATCCAACCAATACCAACACAAATTAATACTACTTACCATAAATCTATGTTTAAACTTGGTATAGGCAGTTTTGGTGATACCACTTGTACTGAAATATATCATCCAGATTCTAGACATTCATTCTCTCTCAATGTCTTATTTCATTTACTGTGAATAAAATGCTGTCTCCAGCGATAAATGTTCTGTTAAAAATCCATTCTGGTAATGCGCACCTAAGTCTAGTATTGCCAAGAATCCAAATTGCCTCCTCTCAGTTTTCATAGGTGAGGAGTATTCCTGGCATGACAGGTATTTTCTGATCCATTTGCTTGTATGGGATTCCCTCCCCTTAAAATTTTAATATGAATTAAAAACTGCTAAAAGTGTTTATGTCTACTACTATCCTTGCCAGGCAAATATTTAATATGAAAAAGCTCCTAAAAATAAGGATTGTATAAGCTCTGAGATGCTTTAAAAAGTTTAATAACCCATTACCTTCCTTATGCCACTCATCACATTAAAATTCTCCATTAATAAATTATTCTCTACCATCTTTGATATTAAAGTGATAGGAATACTTTCCACACCCTGCATAGTACTGGTTGATCTCATAAAGTTAACTAGAGAACCTGACATCATTTTTTGTAATTTTACATACAGTGCATATGATGCTCGCTCTTTCCATCTCTCATAGCAGCAAGCTGATTCTGCCACTATCTGTAGCAGCACACCCGGGAGTGGAGAGGAAGAGTGTTTGAATTATAAATAACTAAAACTACAGTGTACAATTCTATTTACCTGTCAGTATTTGTTGATAGCACACCATAACAACTTGCTCAAAGTTAACTACATAAAAATCTCCACAACAAAAGCAAACCAAAACATTCCTTCAAAACCAAAAATAAAAAAGACATAAAATAAGTGCAAATACCTAAAATAGGCAACTAAAGCAACTGTTGTGACCTGTATACCTTTAAATAAGGACAAAGATTTTTCATAAATAAAAGAATGTTCTCTTTGCTCTTCAAACATTTAGTAAGTATATAATGGTCAAACTTAAGTGCAGATACAAATGTTTTGAGATTCAAGGTGCCAAGTTTCTTTTTTTTAAAAAATAAAATAAAATAAAAAGGCGCGTTAGTTTTTAATTCCTATGCAGGACGAAGTACTTCTGGGTCATGTATAAGACCCCAACATTCCTTTCTAAATATATTTAAACAAGGTATAGGAATAGTTGCTGTATAATACAGGTATACCTTGTAATCATTTTGTAGACCTACATGATTTAGGGATTATAGTGCAATCTTTATGTAGATGTAACATACAATATAGACTTGTACACTTCACCACTGTAATTCTTCTGCTATTCCATACCTTAAACTTGTCCTTTTTTCATTTTAGCCATTTTAACAGGAAACAACGTTGGCTTCTAGACAACCTGCATACATATAAATATCTACACTTAAGCTTTAAAATGAAAATAAATTATAAAAAACAGACTGCTTTCCAATTTACAAAATTTTCCCTGTTCCTACATACTGTACAATACATTCAACAATCATCTCATTTTGAGATTTATGAAGAAAATACTGATGCTTTACACTAAAATCTAATTCACCCCCCTCTGCCTATTTCTAGTACCATTTGCAAATAAATATATTTAACACTGTAGTTAATTTCATCGTTTTGCAGCATACCAAAAATATTAGTAGTGCAACTTTCTATCCTTCCTTTATACTCCTTTCCATTGTGTTTCTTTATATACTAGAAAAATGCTACATGAGCAAAAGCACATTCAGTCATGTATATTGCTCATTTGGAAACCAGTAACAACCTATAAACCTACTCTATATTGAAAATGCACTAACAGAAGAAAAGCAATGCAAGTCAAAAGAATAAATATGAAAAACAGACCTAAAAACTGTATGTTGACAGTGCTGCAATGTATTTTACCATTCTTTGTCATATTTTAGGGTGTCACTTTTTTAATATTTAAGAAATTCATTGCAGAACTGTTTGTACTATCCCTTTGTAGAGAATACAAGAGCTTCATGGCTGTTCTTTATCAGTCAAAAGAAGAAAGGAAGCTTTAAGGTAGCTTTAAGGTTTCCCTTGGCAGACTGTCTCAAGGTAAAGACTTAATTCACAAGTATTGTGCTGGAATCACTTTCAACATTGTGTCAGTTTCAATGGAAAAAGATGGTTGTCAGTTGCAGTGACCATCACATTATCAGAGCCCTTGAAGTGCTGCTGGTAGCTGTGTATGTGCTCAGATATCTTCTTGCTTGTTCAGTCATGATAAGCTGATCGTCTGTTTTTCCATAAACAACTGATTCCCATTCACAATCTGACTGCATAAAAAAAAAAACAAAAACCCAGTTAAAAAGATCCTTTTAACTAACTAAAATACTTGAATGATTCTCATACAACCTTTCAGAGTAATAATAAATTATCAAAGTCAAGCAATATTGTATTTTACTGAGAAGGACTCAGTTCTACAATACAATGCCTAAAACCTGTGACAAAGCTCCCTCTCCACTCCTTAAGCCAGCTCCCCAGCAGTGCATCTGTGTTACGCTTTAAGTTCTAACTCACAAAATGAACTTACTCTTAAAGGAGACTAGTTCAACAATTGATACATAAAAGGTAAGTTAATTAAGTCATCTTCTCTTTGGATATCTTCCCCTTCAAACATGCTAAGTTCAACAGGCAGAAAAATACATTATTGACAGCTGTCTGGAGACACCAAGGAAGGCAAAATGATTTGGCAGCTGAAAAAGAATACTGTGAAGGACTCGCAGAACCGAAGTGGCAGCTGTGGAACAGCAGTCAGATGTTTTGGGAATATATTAGAAATGTCACAGGAATTGGGAATAAAAATAACGAATGGAAGAATAATTGAGCCTCTAGTGCTGCTTCTTCCATGAAACAAACCCTGCACATTTACATGATTTACTGAATCTCAAGCTGATTTGTAGCAGCTCTAAATTGGACCTGACACTAGCAGATTGACATAATGAAGAACGAAAGATTCTCTCCGTCCCACATTGAGCTAGAAACTGATCCAAAGGATCAGTTCCACATATAGATACACAGAGAAAACTAGCCGTTTGAGTTTCTCTATAAATTTAGCAGGACTTGATTCATGGAAGGGACTCATCATTAGAGAGGCCTCTAAACTGAGAGGGAATTTCTCAGGGGGAGGGAGCAAAAAGAGAAAGATGGTTCAATGAGAATATTTGTGAGTATAGTATGACGAAGCTCCGGTTCTAAGTATTCTTAAGAGCATAGTCCTGGGCCAGAAAAATTTATTCACCATTGCTGCAATTCACAGCAGTTAATTCCTTTTTTGAAATATCACAAGTAAATTACATTTGTTTTCTTCTCATAAGAAAGGATCAGAAAGTAATACTTGTCTCTGTACTTAAAAACACATCATCATTAAAGCAATTAAGTGCGACATGGAAGATGGGGCTCCAGGTGCCTTGCTTGTTTTTTTTAATTGATAACAAGCTGTAGATATTTTGAGAAGACACAAAAACTTTATACATTAACCCCCTATGGGGCAAACTGTAATAGATACCACGTCAGGTCAAAGAGAACCTCTCCCTAAACCTGGTGGTCAAGAGACACACAGAGGACAAACGAAGTTCCACAGTTTTAACAGTGTGGAAAATATACAGATGTAGAACATGCATGTTACAGGAACAATTATGAAATAGAACCTGTAAATGAATTCTGCTTGATGAATCCCACTGGGCTTATTATGAAGTAAGCACCAGCCAAATTTGAGAAACTTAGGTGTTACAGAGGTTTAGTTCGTACCAAGTCAAGTTTTCTTACTGATATACTTGGGTATCCAAACCTGTTTTGTAGGTCTACCCTATGCTGAATTTTTTCACCACGTTTAAATCTTAGAGGCCGCTCAGTGAAACATAAGGCTTGTATTTAAAGAACTTAGCTATGAATAAACATTTTGTGGACAAATGACCGATTTACAAGAAATAAGGATCATGGAAACACTGACCAAAACTAGATCACAGAATTGAACAATTCTAGGCATTAGTACAAGACAGAAACCAAAAAGAAATTCATTGTTAAGCTGCTAACAAAACTAACAGAATTCTTTGCATCCAGACCTGAAGAGCCTTCTCCATTTTGGCATTTTTAGAAGCACATGAATTCAGTTTCTTCAAAATTACTGCACTGGCTTTGTTTGGTGAATTTGTATCTTGGTTTTCTGATGTCAGGTTACATCTGTTGTCATGTATTTCCAACAATGGTAGCGTTAATAAAGACGTGGTATCTGCATTTTCTGACTATTGACAAAAAAAGAGGGTAGGGAACAGGAATAATAATTAGTATTTAATTTTTTAAAAAAGTCTTCAACTGCTGTGATCAGAGAACCCAAAATGTAAACAAAGCAAATACTATCAGAAAGACCCCAGGAAAGAATCTGAAAAGAAGTAATGAACAGTATATGAAGAACTAACCTGGTCTGTCCTGGGATTCATAGTCAGTACTGAACACAGTAAAACAAGTAGCTGCTAGCACAATTTGTGTGTTACTGAGTAGACAGTTTATTTCATATAAAGCCACACTACAGCTGATTACATTTTGTTAAGAACAAGACTTGATAAAATGGTAACTACAGAACAGTTTCAAATAAAACAGCTTCTAACTCCCCTCTAGTACAACGCTTATGAAAGTAAGCACAAAGAGACTGCAGTAAAAAAATTAAGATCACATCAGTATCAAGGAGAGGAACTACTTGAAAAACTGAAATAAGCACCAGATTTATCATTTCAGAAGAGTTTTATATGCCGATAATGTTTATGGAAATAAAAAGAAATTAATCCAGCTTCACTATAGCAAAGCAGAAGAAAGGTAAATGGTAAAATTAGTTGTGAGTAACAGTGGCATATGTACTTGTTTGCCTACCAAAACACCCCATTAAACTGTGTTAAACTACCTTTACATATTTATTTTACCTCAGAACTTTCTCCTAACTTACAGCCACATGGACACACAATTTCTACTTAAGGATTGGTTCCTTTTTTTATTTTTAAATCAGATACTACCACTATCTCTCTGGCTAAGAGCAAATGTTCCTATTGCACCAGCATCCTTCATTAAAATGGAGGAAAAGCAGTTTTTTCCTAGTCCACTGCGTTTAATATGCCACAACATCACAATGTATCTTGGTTTTAGCTTAATAACCTGAACATCAGTGATGCACAATATACCATGTCATAACAAGACATGACAAAGAGAACACTGGGCATGTTGTTTCTGTCTGGAATAGCTGCAGCAATGTTCTTGGGGAATTTCCACTAGGCGGCAGAGCACCTAATGCCCGCAGTCAGACACCTGGGCTTGGCACAGAGTCTAGGAGGCCTTTAAGAAGGGAATTCAGAAAATCAGCTGCAATAATCAGAAAGGGGTATGACTTAAGCACCTCTTTTTAAGGACTCTGGCTCCTACCTCTTGAATATAGCTTTATACCTGATCAACAGTCACAGATGTTTACTCTTTCAGAATTAAACACATACGTACATTAATTTAAGAAGTAGATTAAAATAAAGTCTTCCTACAAACTACAAGACTAAAGATTAATCTATTCAATCACTCAATTGGAAAAATATTTTTTAAAGGAATGAAGGACCAAAACAGCCCCATCTCTGAACTCTTGATGTCTGGTTGTTGAGGCAGAAGTATTCAAATCCCTTCAGCCAGAGGAAGCCCATAAACCTCTTCTTCTAGTTGCTAGATATTTCTTGAAGTATTCCTCTACTGTGTAAAGCAGGAAAAGGAAAAACATGCTGCCTAATATGCAATTAGGTATCTTCAGAATGTATCTGCCAGACTGTCAAGCATGCAAAACACAGGGGCAAATGCCACCTTTGTGGTGTATTACAGAGAGCTTCAGCATGCCATATATGTTAAAGTTTATAGGTAACCAGCACAGAAGCAGCTCTGTGATAACAGCAAGTCTGCAAAGCATCCACATTACTTTACCAATCCTGTTCTGAAGGCCTGAGAGGAAGAATTCATGCATGAATTCAAGCCCAACATTCAAGTACTACTTAAGTACTTGAAGCAGTATTTCAAACGGAAGATGATTTTCACTTTCTAGATTTATGAATCTAGCCTCAACCCACTTTATTTTAGTTAATAGAATGAAAGATACTCAATTCTATATTAATACTGCTGCCAATGATGCTCTTCAGTAGTTTTCAGTAGTTTAATACTTACCTGTACATCTAAACTATTATCCTCTGTGAAGAGCTGGACACCAACCTCTTCTTTTTTCCATGAGTCTAGGACCAGTGATTTTCTGACTTTTTTAGAAGAGTTGTGCTGCAATAAACATTTTGCACAGAAAAACTGTAAAATGTTATTTTAAAGCAGTTATTTCATATTTGAAATTATTAGTGTTACGTTACCTCCTGGTTGCAGCTTTTATACACAGTGTCATCTTCCTCCTTGGGAAATATATCTGTTCCAGTTTCCTCTTTCAAAACTTCCCTAATGTCTTCCTCCAAGAAGGCAAGTGGTTGTGACTAAGTTAATCAAAATTGGAGAAGAAAATACAGTAAGTCTAATAGTCACTAGTTTTTACCATATTCTACTCTCAGCTAACCAGAAAAGAGATCTTGCAAAATATTGCAACAGATAAAAGAATTTAAGCTATTGTAGTTAACAACTAACGATCAACATTTCAAGGCTATGCAGATTTTTTAATCCGTTTTACTCCACAGTATTTCTAGTCCGATACAACATACATGCACACAGTGCCTCAAAAAATGCAAGACAGCATTGAAGACTTAAAACTACTTGTTTGCATTTATTAGCAATGGTTATCCACTGACAAAAGTGATGATAATACTTTATATATGCATAAACACATACATGTATACATAATGCATGCAAACACACTAAAAAACTGTACTATAAAAGTATTGCTGGGAAAGAAATTTATATCAATCTTAACACAGATCTTTGAATAAGACATTGATAGTTCTAAGTACAGTATAGAATTTCACAGAAGCCATACAGATGGCTCCTTTGTGTACCAACAGGAGAAGAATTCCCTTAAGCCCTCAAAATTTGATTTTGAACAGGAGGTTAATAGTGGACAGAAACAGGAATGCCAAACCATTCCATTTGCATAGCGAGAGACTGTGAATCTATAGGGTAACACAGATGGTGCCAAGCCCTGTGGCAAAGTCTGAGCTACCTTCTCTGTTTGCAGAAAAGCAGTCAATATATATTAGCTGGCATTTTTTCACAACTTGAAAAGCATACGTCTACTGAATTCCAAAAGTTATTATGCATTAACATACCTTAGCTAGGCTAGGAAGAGAGCAAAAATTGAACTCATTTGGAACAAACAAACAAACAAAAAAGTAACATTATCCATAGTTCACCAAAATACTCTTCTGTGACAGCCAGAAGAATCAGAGGAATTATGAACTGCTGTATTAAGATTTTGGGCTTTAGGATGAAGAAAATTGTAGATGTTACTCAAGTACACCCCTCAGAAGGATAAAACACTTCCAAACATCTTCCCATTAAAAAAAATTATCAGAATACTAGCATGCTGTGGTAAACATCTAGTTTCAGTCCTAGCACTGTAGAAGAATCAAAACCAGAAAACAACTCAGCTCTTACATAGTCCAGAGGATTAAAAGATAAAGCAGATTTTCAGGTCAAATGTGAAAGCTGCTTTAAGTAACAGTCATATTCATCTGCACCAGTTCACTCTTACTAGATTACCCGCACCCATTCGCTTACAATTTTTCTTTTGAAAAATGAGAATGCTAATGTATTAAAATTAAAATCTCAGATAATGTTGTTAGCAAGGCTACACAAATTTAAAGCAACTCGCAAATGTGGAACCAATGGTTTAAGATTATTATGGATTAAATGATTATACATACCGAATACCATTCAAAAAGACAATGTCTCCATACTACGCTGAAGGTTACTAGTCTATCATACAAAATCCTAGATTCACATTCTAGCTATTCTCTAGAATATCTTGTTGGATGAAGGTAAGGCTGTAGATGTTGTCTATCTTGACTTTAGTAAGGCATTTGACACTGTTTCCCACAGCCTTCTCTTAAATTGACTGCTCTTGGCTTGGATCGGCATACGCTTTCCTGGGTAAAAAACTGGTTAGATGGTCGAGTCCAAAGAGTTATGGCCAATGGAGTTAAATCCAGTTGGCGGCCAGTCATGAGTGGTGTCCCCCAGTGCGCAGTACTGGGGCCACTCCTGTTTAACATCTTCATCAGTGATTTGGATGAGGGGATAGAGTGCACCCTTAGTAAATTTGCAGATGACACCAAGCTGGGTGGAAATGTCGATCTGCTTGAGGGTAGGGAAGCTCTACAGAGAGATCTAGATAGGCTGGATCACTGGGCCAAGGCCAGTTCCATGCCAGGTCCTGCACTTTGGCCACAACAACCCCCAGCAGTGCTACAGGCTTGGGGAGGAGTGGCTGGAGAGCTGCCAGGCAGAGAAGGACCTGGGAGTGTTGATTGACAGCCAACTGAACATGAGCCAGCAGTGTGCCCAGATGGCCAAGAAAGCCAATGACATCCTGGCCTGTATCAGGAACAGTGTAGTCAGTAGGAGCAGGGAGGTGACCATTCCCCTGTATTCGGCTTTGGTGAGGCCACACTTCAAATACTGTATCCAGTTTTGGGCCCCTCTCTACAAGAAGGACATTAAAGTGCTGGAGAGGGTACAGAGGCGGGCTACCAAGCTAGTAAAGGGTTTGGAGCATATCTCATATGAGGGACGGCTGAAGGATCTGGGGCTGTTTAGCCTTGAGAAAAGAAGGCTGAGGGGAGACCTTATTGCTCTCTACAACTGCCTGAAGGGAAGTTGTAGCGAGGTGGGTATTGGTCTGTTTTCCCTAGTGACAAGCGATAGAACAAGAGGAAATGGCCTGAAGTTGAACCAGGGGACGTTCAGACTGGATATTAGGAAGAATGTCTTTACTGAAAGGATAGTCAGGCACTGGAGCAGCCTGCCCAAGGAGGTGGTGGAGTCACCATCCCTGGAAGTGTTTAAGAGATGGGTAGATGTTGTGCTTAGGGACATGGTTTAGTGGTGTTCATAGGACTAGGAATAAGGTTGGACTTTATGATCTTGAAGGTCTCTTCCAGCCAAAACTATCCTGTGATTCTGTGATATGGAATGTCACTGAAAAAACACCATTGTTAGAAAATGCTTTCTAAGATCATGATGAGGCTTACAATATCTTGAAAACAAGAGGACATTTAGACTGTAACAAAGAAGAAAATAAACAACATCATCACATACCGTAAGTTTGAGGGGACCATACTTTTTTTCCTGAGCAGCCAAAGCATTTTTAAAAGGAGTTGGCGTCCTTGGTGTTGAACCCAAAAGAGATCTTCTAATTGTGGGAGTTCCAAAACTATTCAAGGATAGAATAGTGTTCATACTGTATTTTAATATTTTACTTTATCAACAGTAATGTAATAAAATTGAGAAACATTTTCAAATACCTTAATTTACATAACAGATATCACCATCATGAATTTGAAAATATTAAGATCAGCATAGCATTACCCCAGATATATTAAATTTCAATTGGATTTTGTTTAGTATTTTTAAAAAAGATAAATTTTAAGTACTTGAGTACAAGTCACTTTCGGTTAAGTTTAAAACAGGAAGCCAGTTTGTTTGTACACCAGTATTTAAGTGTTAGGGGGTTTTAAACTCATTCACAGTATGCATACATGTAGACTAATTTCTCAATGTTTAGAAAAACTTGGTTTTATTTGAGCAACACCGTAACGTAATAATCCTACCCCACATTTTCCTTTTGATCTTTTGGTGTCATTTCCTTGTGTAGAGGAGTCGGAATAAGAACTTTCTGTCCACAGAATGGAGTTGATGTAAATGCAGGATTTTCAAGGTTAAATTGTTCATTTCCACAGCAAGTGTTGAAAAACTAAGCACAAGAGAGAAAAAAAACTGAGCAATCTTAAAGGATGAAACTTCATTACTGTACTGAGCAGTAAAATATTGTATGTATCTATCTGAACAGCTTTTACTGACAAATCCCAATAAACTATTCTTGACTTATACTCCAAGACATTTGTGATAGGTATCACAGAAATCTTGATTTAGCCCCAGTTAGTCTTAAAAACAGAGGAAATAGTTTATTTAACAATTTTTTTAAAAAATATATTTACCCTTATGCAGATGTTTTAAGAAGTTTTTGGACTATTTGTTTAGGCTGCAATGTACGACTAAGGAAGAAAGTACTTGTAATTTATTATCCACATAATGCAGTCTTCATAGTTTATCTGTACTTAAAAATAAACTCACCTGTGATGGAGAAAATGGTAGTGTTTTCACTGGTGTATGCTTTAGTGCAACATTGATGGCATCATTACATGAGCCATCATTCAGTTCATTAACTGGTGACTGCCCAATACGCAATCTCTTTTTCTTTCTTAGAATACCAGGTGGAGTGCTGAATTTAGTTACATTTGGGTTTGCTGGAAAAACTGCTTCTTCCTCACCACTGATGCCACTGTGCTTTTTGCCATCAAGGACAATACTGACATTATACTGGCACTCAGCAGCCCCTTCGTTGTGTTGAATCCGCATTACTTTTACTGGAGCTGGCTTTACGGGAGATGCAAGAGCCTCCAAAAGCTCAAAACTGGTGACATCGCTCCATGCTACAGGATCCTATGAGGCAAGATGCAAACCACTCAAACACTAGCAGGCTTATTCAAGATTATTTCACAATGTCCAAACCAATCTAACAGCACTTTACCTCCAGAAGTCATAAAAATACAGAATAATGTAATTTTAAGAGTATTTTACATGTATTGGGTAAGTTGATGTTCCTAAACAATTTTTTTTTTTAGAATAAATACAGACTTACAGATTCAATACCATCTAGTGTCTCTGCAAACTCTGGAATGGTATGTAGAGATGGTAACATTGTATTTGCTTCCACAGCCAAATACTCAGGTGGTGAATTCTGCTGAACAGATGCGCCATATGTCTCATCCATGCTGTAGAAGTCACTCGTTTGTTCCCCAGGGCTATTTAGTGTATTAGACACACAATCTTCCATGACAAAACTTCCAGACCAAACAGGTAAGTTTCCAGCTTGCTAAAAAGTATGAAGAAACATGTTAATCTTATTCAACTTAGAAGCTGAAAAGAATCAATTACGTGACTGCAGGGAGGGGGGAAAAAAAAAAAAGGTACTATGTGGAAAGACTAAGCATAACTATTAATTTTAGCTTCTTCCAACACTAATTATCTGTTTGCATTAATGCAGTTAGTCTTTTCCTTACATTAACACACTCAACATTCTCAAATTATGTAAGATTTTTATCTTACATCTCATTCATATACATGCTTATAACTTAGATAAAGCTTCCACTAGATGAGCAGAACGTTGCACTGTTTCAAGAGAATGCCAGGAATAGCTCCACCACAAAAAAAATGGAAGTTCAATCTAAATTAGTGATCAATATGGTTGGGTCAGATAGGTGTCTGATGCTCACAGCCCTCTGTTCCTGAGGAAATAAGTGACTGTCATCTGCAAATTTCTCTCACTTCACTGAAGTACATGTAAATTTTGTATAGCGCAAATTTGTATACTGTTTGTCAAGTCCAAACGCGGATATTAAGTATTGCAAGTGCTCACATCAAAGTTTGATAAATATGTAATCTACAGGACATTTGAAATCAAACAGGGCAAAATCTACGTATTTTTCACCTTTCTCTGTTGAACAGATGATCAGCATTGCTGATCTATAAAACTGAATGGTGGAGATATCAACAAACATGCTATCTCTTGAAGAGGATTAAAATCTTGGGTCTTAGGAACAATTGCCAAACTGTAGCTTGTATTTCTGCTGGTTTCACAGTTTAGAAAACTGCACTAAAAATAATCTGCCTCAATAGACTTTGTTTAAGAAGCCAGCAGCCATGGGTTTGATTTTAGAAGGTCAAGTGAAAAAACACCACACAAAAGCAAACATCCATTACTAAATTGCTGAGGATTGATCTCAGTAAGTCATATACAAATATTTACAGAAATTTACAGTCCTTACAGAAGACACTTGTTTTCTTCTGATTTCATTCTCTACTGACATAAGTAGTAATTCAAGTTCCTTTATTTTCTCTTCTTTGTCGGGATCATCATCAATAAATGACTGCTGAAAAATTTAAGAAAGAATCCATTACTATTTTCCACTTCCACCACCCCTCCACAGTAAAGATTCTACATTATAACACAGTTACATTTTTAACAGAAATCCACACAGAGCAGGAAGGAAGCTGTTCAAGCTGTATCATCTTTTGTAATACAGTAGACACTCACAAGCAAAACAACTCCAGCAATTACCAGGAAATGGAACAAATGTTAAAGTGGTATGCAAGCTAATATTTTAATGGGTATCTAATATGGCCTGTAAATGCTCAGTATACTATAGCACTTTTTACCCAAAAGTCACTCAGTTCTATCTTTAATAGAAGCAACTATGTTGGCACCTTGGTCGATGTGTCTGTGTTTTCGTGTGCTTTCTAAAATTTGGATTACTTACCCTCACTAAGTGTGCAAGAAAGTGTTTCAAATCAGCATTTGCTGACAGAAGGTCTACACAAGCAATCCTACCACTGCTATCAGAAAATAAAACTAACCAGTTAATGTTGGTTGGCTGGTTTGTTTTTAATCTCCTTAAAACTATTATTGCTATAAATATAGGTAAGTGAGGACATATGTCATGAGTTTCAAAACTAGTTACACTCTCTAGTTTAGAGAGGACTTCAAGGAGCAGAAAGTATCTTATCAGGGCAGTCCAGAGCGTCAAAGGCCATATAAGTCTTTGTAATGATTTGCATTCTTATACTGAGATCAGGGAAGAAAATGCAACATGAAACAGACGACCTGCACAGGGAAACTTCAGGTTAGGTACAGAGCTCTGCAGAGTGTCTCTAACATATCTAGCACAGACAAAATATGTGTTATTCCCTGCGTCAAAATATTTTTTTTTTACTAATTTCAAATTTGCAAAAATTCTTCCAAGAAGTGATATTACAAACCAAGATGTTCAGTCTGCAACATGTGAGGAATTTCAGCTATATTCTAAGTGAGCCCAAAGGAGCACAGGGAAATAAATATATCCAGTTATAGAGTTTCTCAGTACTTCAGCATTTAGAATGCTGCAAAAGAACATCTTCAACTGGTTCACAGAAGTTTATCAGTCAGAAAACACTAAAACCTAGTGAGAACAAAAAAGCATAGCCATAAGTCACAGTAACTTATTTGAACTGAGCCATCCAGATCAGTTATATTTATTACATATATAAAGTAGTAAAATCTTGTCTTTAAATCTCTCAGAAGCTAGGTAATGCTATCAGGTCATAATTTTAACCTAAAGATTTAGCTAGTAAACTATGTTCTAAGCCATACTTACGTCAGAAGTAAGCACAACCATTGTGTTTCTGGCATGTATAAAGATAGCTCCTTTTTTCCTACCTAGAACTACCAATTAAGCTAGCAAGCCTACTTACAGAGGAACACTTGCATAAATTTAGGTGAATGATACTTAAAAACATTTTGAAGTTACAAGTTTTTAAACTCTTCATTTTATAGTATAACACACAGTACATTATCTTCATTTACAATGGCCAATAACAATTTACCTGAACTAAGTTGGGAGAAGCTGAAGCATATTCTAGATAGCTGCCTTCTGGTAAGGCATACTGGTATGCTGGAATCTAAAAAGACATAAATCATTTTACAAACCCTAAAGAAAAGGAGGCTATAAAATTATCTCTAGTTTATTGTACATAAACTATTTATTATGGTTTACAAATCTGAAGTTAACATAATGCCACAAAAATACTCAACAGATCTTCATTCTTTCAGGTTTGTTTTTCATTCCAAGCCCAATAAATTATTTGAAACTGGAAAATACTAATTATTTTGGATTTTGAACTTACATGTGCCTGAACAGGTATGTAAAATTGATCCTGAGTGGGCAAGTGTTCCATAGTCAGACAAGGTTCAGGCTGAAGTTTGGATGAACTAGCTCTTTCAGACTTTATAACATCTTGTAAATATCCTTCCTGTTCCACCTTTCTTCGCATTGTTGAATTCCAGTGATTTTTAATCGAATTATCAGTCCTAAAATGAAAGTGTACAACAGTGACTGGCTTCCATATCTCAAAGTTTAATACACAGCATATATGGCATAATTTACAGAGTATGTACAGTAGGGGTTTGGCATAATGACTAGAAAAGTACTCTTTTCAAAATTTCCATCTACTAAACTTCAGATCTGCAGGAAATTAAAAGTAGAGAAAAAGAAAGCCTTGGTTCTGGCTGTTATCATGGGTGCGAACCTTTTTTCTGAGATACTTAGAGCAACCGTGTGTACTCTGTCACTGCATTATTCAACCTGTGCTACAAATTTGCAGAACATGAAGCTAAGGCAATCACCCTACTCTCCCACAGCATAAGGGCACTGTGGCTAGTGTTTGCCACTGGAAGACATCTCTTAGAAAATAAATGACAGCCTGCATTCCCAGCTCCAAGTTTCATGTGCAGCTTTGTGGAAGAACATCCCACTACCTCTTGGTGTGCTTTATCTGCCATGTCTGCTCTCCCCATACAAGAAGCCCAGTACCCATTGTCACTCCCCTTGGAAAGAAAATGTCTGCATTTTGACAAGCAGGCTGAAGTCATTTTTAACACTAGACAAGCATTAAGGCAAGAGTAGAGTATGAATGTATTACAGGCTAAAATACTAGCAATATTATTACTAGCCCTAGAGAGAGGTAAACAGAAATAAAAATGGCTTTAAGTCCCATTCTTCATTTAAACTCAACTCCAAGAAGTATTACCCTAGCATTAGACTCTTTACAAAGCTTCTAGGTCTAGGATCCAATCTTTAGTTACGAGTCTCATCTTGGATTTATTTTCAACAAATAAGTTACTGAATTAGGAATGCCTCTGTCCTTACAAACTCATCTTCACTCTCTGAAATTCTATTAAGATGCAATCCATTGCCTTCCCATTCCTCCACAGGATTTCCTGTAATTCATGGATTGTTTACTTAACCAAAGTATCAAATTTTTAAATACACATCTCTAAGAACTCATTCTCCCAACACAACAAGTGCTGACATCCCTTAGGCACAGCTAGACAGTCACAGCCTGAACACACAGACCAAATTCAGAGATGGACAGGTTAACACTGAATTTCAATTAACAGTACAAGGTAACAAGTTTATTCCATTAAACTCTTTATACACTAAAATTTTGTTTTCCACAAACATCTAAGTTGGCAGCCACACTTGAAACAAAGATAAGGAGAACAATGCATACAATCATTCTTAACTTAGAGACTACATTGTAACCAACTAGTTTTGCAAGGCATGATGCCTAAGCCTGGACTTTTGAAGGTCACTAAGATTGTCTTTTTCAAGTGTCCTGTTTAACAAGAAGTGTTCCACAAAAAACAACCTTAACCAAACATTAAACCAAAAAGAAAGTCACCTCCAAATGCATATTAATGAAGGCACTTTGATATCAAGTCACAGGATATTGACATGCTTCCACTATTACTTGCAGTTACTCTTCAGGTGTACTACAGTTTTTTCCTAAGTGAACAGGAGGATTTTTGAAGGAACTTGCAGTGTTAGAGGTCTTTTTATTGGTTTTATGGCTTTTTAAGAATACATATGAAAAAGATCTTAAAGATTTCAGTATCTTTATCAAGATAAAGATGTTGTGACTTAAGTTTCAACAGATGCTCTCTAACAAATTACATTCAAAAAGAGTTGTGCAATGACCACTTTCCATATTCCAATATTTAACACAAATAGAGTTGAAAAGCACCTTCCAGGAAGAAGTTTTGCTATTTCAGCCCATCGGTTTCCCAAACGTTTGTGAGCTTCATAGATTATTCTGTCCTCTTCTTCTGTCCATGAAGACTTTTTCACCTCAGGATTGAGATGGTTATGCCACCTCTCTCTGCATTGCTTGCCTATTCTTCCTTTCAGGTGTTTTGCGATTAGAGACCAGCGCTTTGGACCATATTTCTGAACTAATTCAATAACCTGGAACATAGATGAAAGCACATTATAATTCCAAATGCTAATTTTCCTAAGCAAAGACTGAGAACACTGATAAACTCACGTTTTAGAATAGGATTATAATAGTAAACTTGATAAGATACTAGACCTAAGTGCAGACAGTGACTTGGGGGTTTAAAAATTATTTTTCAAGAAATCAAAAAATAGTGAATTTAGAGTTAACAAGCCATGTTTAGAATATAAGTATATTCTGATGAAAACATTCATTCAAAATTTTCCTTTCTGTCACCCATTGCATAAGCTGACATTAGGAAAGACCAAAAAAAGAAGCTGGTAAAGATGCTCGATTTGACTTTTTTCAACAATGTACATATAAGAAAAAACCCACACCTCTATTCCCAACCTCCATCCCACTTCTAAGTGTTTTTACACATTAGAAGCTTCTTCTTAAAAGACTGATGAGAACTGTAAAATAATAAGATTAGGAAGAACATATTCACAAGTTGACAAATACTCATTTTAAACATCTTAAACAGTTCTGAACAGTGGGGATAAGCAGTCAAGTTGAAATATCATATGTGAAAGTTATACATGCACCTCCCTACAGGACAGTCCAGGTTTTGCAGGAAAAAAGCTGCAGTGTGGATTAATAGAGATGGGAAAATACCACCATTGCTAGCTTCTTTAACAGTAGCATATGAAATAATTTCTCTTATTCCCAACCCCTTTAAGTCCAGTGGGTTTGAGGAACAAAATATGTAAATGAGATCTGTGATCTTTAGTGCTGTAGAGATCTCCTCTACTTGGTAAACTAAAGTAGTTCAGCAAGCAATCTGAGCAAAGGGAAATGAAATGCTTGAGAAGACCAGACATTCCATCTACTTAAGAGCAACTGGATTTTTTTTTTTTTCTTCTCATACAGTACAATGTAATGTAATTATCTATGTCACAAGATGCATCAGACATCATCGTTGTGGGGATGAAACCTAAGAAAAAGTACACATTCTTAGCAGTCATATGCCAATTTTATTACAGCAAGTAATACAGTATCTATTAGTGTTTATTACCCTCTGATCTTCTTCTTTAGTCCAGGGACCTTTAATCAATTCTGGGTTTAGTACCTTCTGCCAACGATGCTGGCACTGAAAATCTGAACGATTCTGAAACAGTGTTAGAAGACCAATGTAGCTGTTAAACTCTTGAATACATAAAACTGTAAATATTAACTAGCCAGAATTATTAGCTTATTTCAAATTAGAAGACTTATTCAGACCTTTGTTCTAAATATAATAGTTAAATTCTCCCTCATTATTTCCTCTTCCATTTGCTTATAAAATGTCTTCTCCAGAAAAAGAAAGCCTTGTACAAAGCTCTAATTACTTCAATGTTCTTACTTGGTAATCAAATTCAGAATTCACTCTTCTTTAAAGAAAAACTTAGAATCATTTTTGTCCTCATTACTCCACACCTTCTCTGAGCTTTGTGATTGACATACTTTTGACATTATCTACACCCTACATCAGGAAATAAATTTTTAAAGGAAATACTTTCTTTCAGATAAAAGAATAAACTTTTTTTCTAAGTCTCAAATGAATATATTCTCAGTTCTTTACCAGAGTGTTAGGGAAAACAGATTTATATCAAGTTTAGCTAACACATACTAATTAAACAACATTGATTTTTCTGCTCAGGACAGATGGTGCTTTTCTGTAGCTTCACTAAGGATCTTTTGAAATACCGTTCCCAGTTATGAAAGAGAAGTAAGGTTTCACTTAGCCTCTTAAAAATTGTACGAAAGTTTGGGACTCTTAGAGTAGTTGGTCCAATCCTTAGAAATATGCAGATAGGAGCCCACCCCAACACAGCATACTAGTATGCCTTTTATAACACTGAGACATGATGATTTACTTTCTGTAGTGCAGGCTGCTGGATAGCAAGTACCAATTTCAAGGTTTTGCTGGGCTTGTCTACCAAGTAAAGGTGTTACCATGCTAAGATTAAGTTAAACAAGAAGCAGTCTGCAAGACCAGAAAAAACACCCAAAACACTGTTACATCTAAAATTATATTGAGCACAGTAAAGTTAATCACAAGTGGACATTGTAAAAGTCCACAAGTAGACACCGTATGACTAAAAGCACACTAGACTTTGTTACAGAACATCCTCATTTCCTGGTGGAGACAAGCTGTACAAGACTCAAGGATAGCTGTTCCCATTTTCAGTGAAATAAGAAATTTGAAATTGTGGCTTTTTAGTGTTTTTACCTTCCAGATATTTCTCAAATCATAACATATTTGAGGGAGAAGAGGAAAACAAATGATGGGATGAAACCATAAATTCATTTCAGGTCTGCCTTAGCCACAATGAATTGAAAGAGAATACAAGCTATGTTCCCTTTCTTGAGAGGGACATCTTCACTTTTTTGGGCAGAACAGAGGGAACGTTTGATTGTGCCCAGCCCGATAGTGAAATGGGGTTCTGGCAGTTTGAATACCTTTATATGCTGCTGTCTCAAGATACACTTATTTTTTTCTAGCAAAAGGCCATCAGTAACAAGGCAACTGCTAATTATGCCAGCCTCTGTTATTTGGCTTCATAATTTGAACACTGAAACAGGTCAATCACACAGGCTGTGGAGTCTCTATCCACAGAGGTATTCAAAACCCAACTGGACACTGTCCTGGGCAACCTGCTCCAGCTGACCTTGCTTGAGCAGAGAGCTCAGACTAGATGATCTTGAGAGGTTCCTTCCAACATCAATGATTCTGCAATGGGCAACCTGATCCTCCATGCATGTTTCCCAGGATATATGAGAACCTTTTTTTCAGCCTCACTTGGGCCCAGCTGAACAATAGCTTTCTGTCTCCAGAAGCATTTGTTTTCAGCTAGAGAACTTTTAACTGCTAGATCTGTTAAATGCAACTCCACACTACACCTGCAGAGCAGTATCACCAAACATTGTATTTTCAAACAGTTTAATATACAAGGTCTTTGATGTTATCTCTTTCTCCTCTGCCATTCACTCATTTCACAACTTTTTGGAAAGCGATAATGTACACGTAAGGAATAGCAATTTGCTTATGCACTCATATTTAGAAGCTTGGAGCTCATTCCCCAATATCTGTACTTTCCCACCTGGGAAAAAAAAAAAAAATCTGAAGCACCACAGTTGTAAAAATATGATAACAATGAAAAGTTACAGTTGTTCAGCATTTAGAATTCAAGATTTTTTTACCTAGTTACACAGGAATTTCATACAACTGTACCATCCCACTCAATATTAGAAGAACCACAAAGGTGGGGGTGGGTGGCTGTAATTTTTTTATTTCTAACATTTGAATATTCAATACCACTTCTAGGTAGTGATTTAAGCCTTAGATTATAGCCATGTTTTATAGAAGGCATTTTATAACATTTACTCAGAAGAGAAACAGACATCATCAATTTTCATTTGTAGGTATTTTCTACCAGTGAAACTCATACAGCTGAGGAGTCATTTAATGTTTGAACCAACAGCTCCTTTACTCATTCTACCTGACCACTGGAACAGAACAAGAAATTTTAAGTGTCAGTAGGAAACTTCCAAGAAACCCACTAAGGTTCCATTTGTACCAACTGAAGATGTCACTGGGTGGAAAGACTTACATATGTTAGGGAAGAAGACATTACTAGAAAAAACTAAAACAAAACACACCAAACCAACCAACCCCCAAACCCCAATAAACACCAAAACAAACAAAAATACCACCACCCCTTTTCCTAAGGCGTTTAAGAAATCAGTCCTGCTCCTTTCAAGTAATCTTTCAGATGCAACCCACTCTCCTAACTGCTTCAGAAGCAACCTGTCAAGTGTAGATGTAACCACCACAAGTGATGCAATCAATAGGAAGCAGGATTATATTCCAGAATAAAAACAAATAGCAAGTGTGGACAGAAAGCATAAATCATTTTTGATCACTTCAGACCATCACTTGAGCCCCAGTCTGAGCTGATAAGGTTCTCCAAGGTCTGAGCTAGATCTCAAGTCCAATTTACAAGCATCCTTTAAAATATTTTTTAGTATTATGCATTTCTGATTTCTATTTCACCTTTCCAAACTAGACATATGACCAAAGTAAATAAATATTAAAAGGGAACTTAACTGAAACAGAGGTTCAACTTACTTGTAGGTGACTAGCAATGAAAGCCCAATCTTCTGTACCATTTTGTTCCACCAACTTCTTTAGCCTTTCATCCTGTTAAGACATAACCTCAGCCAATAAATTTTACATGCTATGCCAATAAGCTACTAAATAATAACATACTTCATGTGCTACCAATAGCATATAGGAATGAAGCTAAAGACAAAAAAAAAGGATTACCTCATCACGTGTCCATTTCACCTTGCTACATATCTTCTTTAAACCCTTCTGCTGTGGCGCTTCATAGTCATGATCCAAATATTGAAAGTCATCATCTTCCTCACTGCAGAGTACAACAGAAGAGTGTAGAAGAGAGAAGCAGAGATTAAAATAACTCTGAATAACTTATTTTTTCTAACTACTCATTGTTTTTTTCCAATCTGTACATATTATTCTACAATGACATGGAATTTGCATGAACATAGGATCTGCCTCCAGCACTGGCCTGTTACCATGTCAGAGAAACAGAATTAATTTTAATTTCAAGGCCACGTACTGGGGTACAGACAGATAATTCATTCAAAGTCAAGACTTAAACTTGAAGCAAAAGCCATTGTTTAAGATCATGGTTATGAGTCTATTTTACACAAATGATCTTATAAGATACAGTGCTTTGCTTGTCTGCCAAGTACATTCATGTTCCACCTCCATAACTCAAACAACAAACACAAGGGTGCCAAATAATTTAGCATCAACTTGGGATTTTAAGTGGGCTCCTACTTTGAGTAAAAGTATTGCCTCAATGTTGCAGGAACTGGAATATTCCAGCAAGAAATAAGTACCGTATCAGTGCTGACTCTAAGTTAACAGAGGGGCAGGGAGCCAGGTAACACTGTGACTCCATGTTGATCCCACCCCATCTACTGGAGAAATCCCTACTTCACAGCCTTGAGAAACAAAGCCTTGCAAACAAGAAGCACAGGGACACGTTTCACGGAAACATCACAAACTTACACGTCAGTGACTCATGTTAAACAGCATAAATTCAAACACATGTGGAAACCTAGGCCTAACAACAAGATGAGCAGTTCCCCTGCATTAGTTATAGCAAAGAGACAAAGAAGGGACTCCCATCCAAATACATAGCTCTAATTAAAAGCAGTTTCACACGGCAATCTTATTTTTTCTCCATTTTATTAACAGTATAAAGCACGATATAAACATTAAATTCATGGTCAAAACTAAATGTTAGTTCTGCTGAGCCTTGAAAATTACTTCCATATTTCAACCAAAGATAAAAAAAAAATCCCTTCCCAGTGATGGAATTAACCTGTGCCGGCATCCTAAGAACTGGTTAGATGGCAGATCTCTACATTATTTTCCAGAACATGCAATTCACCCACACAGCATGCTGAACACCATTTAGGTATGTATGTTATTTTCCATGAAGTGAGTAAGTCCTCTGTGGCTAACACAAATATATGGTCATTCAAGAGCACTACTTACTTGAAAGCATTACTACAAGATAGTATGTACCCAGCTCTTGCAGACCCACTGTATTTAACATCACTCCTACATCCTACACCACATCTGGATTTGCCCTATGATGCAGTAAATATAGTTAGGAACACATAAACATATTAAAACTTTGTGAAGCCAGTGAAATACAAAGCAGTAAGCTTGCCTAAAGGTCAACAGCAAGTTCTTCACAGTACTTAAAAAAAAAATAAGCTGCAAACACAGTGATAGTAAGAGTTTTGCATTAAGTGGCTTAGGATTTAGGAAAACAGCGTTTAAACTCACAGGTAACCCAGAGTTTTCCCAATCCTACCTCCATTTTTTTTTGCCTCTTATCCACAGGTCCTCAGCAAACCTCAGGGGTATATCTTGGTATTATACAGAGCATATCTTGGTATTATAATCCTACTTCACACCAAGCAAGCCATACAGTTTATTTATAAGCAGAATTTGGCCTTATGGTCAAGCCCTTTGTCAATACAATCTCCTCACCGACTCCACAGCAAACTAGTTCAAGAACAGAGTCTTCACTTACGCGAAGAATCATGGGGATTTTAAAGAAGAGGAAGGGCTCAACATACACAGCAGTGATGCTGACAAGAGCGCCGGTACTAGACAATGTGAAGTCCCCACTGGCAGCATCAGTTAAGAACCCTGCAGTTGGAGCTCTCCACTGGCATGCGTGCCCCACAGCCAAACCAGCACAGCCGCCTCTGTGCGCTTCACACGTGAGGCCCAGCTGAGCAGGCACCAACCTCTCTAGCACCTTGATTCCACATGAATAACCCCTTAGTCTTCACTCTTGTTTTGAGTAGTACACCAGTAGATTATAAATTAAATATACGTGAACGGCTGGGACTACTAACTTAAGTTTTCAATTAAAAAGAAAGTATTTTCAAACATGTTGGGTTCTTACAGTTCACTTGACAATTCTTTTGCAGTTATGCAACTCTGCTAAAATTGTGCACGGAAGTGTAACGCAGCCACCAAACTTCATCAAATAAGAAATCTGGAACCATAAAGTATTTCATGAGTTCTGTCTAGCTGTCTTTGCAATTCTGAGCTGAGAACCATCAAAAGAAAAAAATTTAGCTTCCAAATGGAAAAGCCAAGAGCATCTTAGCAAAATTAAACTTAATTTTATTTGGTGCAAACAATTATACTTTCTCCATACTCCACACCTAGATTAACAATCTTGAAATCACCTTTATGTAAACTCAACTACAATGATTTAGTTTTGCAGATATCATAATCAGCACACACTGACACAGTATTCTTCTAGGGCTACTGATCTCTAACCAGATGTTCCTCTGCTATGCACAATTTATTAATTAATGAACTCTTTTCTTGTCAGAGGAAAATCCAGAAGCAGTTTTAATATCTACAACTTTGAAACCACCCCCAATTCCATGAGAAGTATGTAGCCACAGTAAACCCCAGATGCCACAGGCAATTCATGCATTAATATTACTCTCAGTCCTAATCCTTCTTTTATGTTTCTCTAGCACTTTTCAGAAACTGATTTTCTATTTAGGACAAGAATACCGATAGTGATAAAACAGCTTTCCCAAGACCCACCTTCTGAATACAAAGACACACCCATTTTCATAGCAATAAAACAAAAGATTTATCAAAACCATCTGGGGCTCCTGCTGAAGCTCTTGAGGAAAATACTCTCTCTCAGGAATATTTCAGGCTAAATCACAACATCCTCAATCAAAGAACATGCCAAATCAGAGGAAGTAGGTGCACTTAAGACACTGGAAGAATCAGCAGGCGTGACCATTCACTGTAACCAAGCAGCCCCAAAGCTTGCATCAGGGCTATGCCAAAGCCCCTCGGGAGGAAAACAGCAAGAAGTATTACTCCAGCAGCAGTGACCAGCGGGGACAGCTACTGCGGAGACAGCGCGCTCGTTACTGACAGGCTCGGCGAGTGCAGAAAAGCAAAGCCAAGGAGCTGCCTAGGAAAGCGGCAACAACGATGGTCTGAGCGAGAGCACAGAAGTGCGAGCAGCCGTTCGGCGACACCTACCCCGAGAGCGGGTGCTGTGAGCAGAGGGCAGACAAACGGACAGACAGACATACCTGTGCGGTGCCGGGCGCGGGAGGAACCGGGGCGGGGGCAGTGATGTGGGCAGTGACACCCGCGGCCGGGGCGTTGGAAGGAGGCCCGAGAGCAGCGCCAGCCCAGCCCGGCGGGGGGTGAGGGGCGGGGCGGCACCTGGCAGGGATCCCGGGGCGCGGGGGGGTACCGGAGGGGTACCTGGGCGCGGGGCGGCGGCGGCGTGTGAGGCAGCGGCTGCCCGGGGTCGCGGGGGCAGAGATGCCCGGGCCGAGCCCGGAGCCACACTCACCTGCACAGTCTCCTCGCCATCCTCGGGGCGCACCATAAGAGGTCCCCACCGTCCGGGCTTGCGCTGCCACCGCTCACGGCGGGATCGGCCGGTGCTGCCGAATCTCGCGCCCAGCCTCCTTCCAGAGCCACCGTTTGAATCTGCGCAGGCGGACTGCCGCCCCATTGGCCGCCGCCGCCGCACGCGACCCCGGGGGGGGCGGGGCCTCGCGCCAGCCGCTGACGGGCGAGGGGCGGGGCAGCGGAGGCGAGGCATGACGGGACCGCGAGTCCCGGCTGGCGGCGGTTGGTGAAACACAGGAGCCCCCGCGGCCCGTAACGCTTCGGCGCGAGCCCCCGCGCGCCGTTGGCTACAGCGGCAACGCTCGGGCGGGGATCGCCTAACGGCAAAAAACCGACAGCCACCTCGCGCGGCGCCGCAAAACGAAGCTTCTCCTTCGAGCCGGAATCGAACCAGCGACCTAAGGATTCCTGCGCCTCGCACCTCTACAGTCCTCCGCTCTACCAGCTGAGCTATCGAAGGGAGCTGCCCAGCGGCCTCCTCCCGCGGCACACAGCCTAGCTACCCCTCACGGCGCAGCAGCCCGGCCCCAGGCCGTGGTCCGCTCTCCCGAGAAGAGCCGGAGCGTGGAGACCGGCTTTAGACCGAGATCTGAAACCGCCGGGCGAGCGCCCAGCGGCGGGTTCCCGCAGCGGGGGTCAGGGGATCTTCCTGAAGCCCTGAGAAAGGCGCTCCCGGGGTCAGCGTTTAAAGGTGTTCGCCCACAGCGCGCGCCTTAAGATGGAAGTTATTAGTGTAAATGAAGCCGTGTGTGTACAGAGCATGTCCACACCCACACGTGTTCGTTTACACATGGACATACCGTGGCCACAGCGGTGGCGGCCTCCCCGCGGGCTGCGGCGGGACAGCCCGGCAGGCAGCGCCCCCTGCGCGGGCAGGCGGCACCACCAGGCCCCGGCAGAACCCCTCAGGCACAGGAGGGGGAAAAAGCCTCAAAAACCCAACTTACCAGCATCACAAACCTACTATTGCAAGGGTGAACTCGTATCTTTGCACCTTTCCCAGGAAAAAAACGAACCAAACAAACAAAAAACCCCCACCAAATTTGTTGGAGTTTTTATTTATTTACAAGCAGTCTTTGCCTGCTGCTTACTAATAGGTGTTCAGCACCAACCTGCACTCCCTGTGATTCACTTGTAGTATCCAGAGACTACAGCACAGCAGGTTTCCCCCATCAAAGCTCTGGCAGGAATCTTTGAACTACAAAAGCTGCAATCAAAAATACGTGGAATAAAAAACACCCTGAGACAGAATTTGTACCGTCAGCCTCATAGGGTATGAAATGTCATCTTTTAGCATTCATTTATATTTAATTCATAGTGAAACGAGCCTGAAATAAAAATATTGTTGTTTAAATAAGCACCTGCTTGTATATTCCCATAGTAATACATGTGTTCTTAATTGTAGGAAATAGATCCTGAAAGCATTAGCTGAGACAAACTACTAAATTAATAAGTATTGATGGTCCTGCTGTTAAAAAATATAGCAACCTAAAGATGCAGTTTGTTATCACATCCAGTAAATGTTCTGCTTGGAGTACATCAGTAAGCACATACACACCTCACTTTTTTCTTTTTTAATCCTGTGTGCATTACTGTCCTGCATGACAAGATGTAATGTTCCTAGTTTCTTGTGCTCCTACATAACACCCCTCTCCATCTCTTATCTTATAGTAGCTTCATAAAACCAAGCCAGAGGTCTAGCTACTTCTCTCTACAAGTTGTTTTTTTTTCCCAACTCTTCATTTGAGAGCATCCCTAAGAAAGAAGGCACAACCTGGCAGTCTCTCTCTGTAGCAAGATCACAGAATCACAGAATGTTACGGATTAGAAGGGACCTCAAAAGATCATCTAGTCCAATCCCCTTGCCAGAGCAGGAACACCTAGGTCAGGTCACACAGGAACATGTCCAGGCGGGTTTTGAATGTCTCCAGAGAAGGAGACTCCACAACCTCTCTGGGCAGCCTGTTCCAGTGCTCTGTTACCCTCACTGTGAAGAAATTCTTCCTCACATTTATGTGGAACCTCCTATGTTCCAGCTTGCATCCGTTGCCCCTTGTCCTATCATTGGATGTCACTGAGAAGAGCCTGGCTCCATCCTCATGACACTCACCCTTTACATATTTATAAACATTAATAAGGTCACCCCTCAGTCTCCTCCAAGCTAAAGAGACCCAGCTCCCTCAGCCTTTCCTCATAAGGGAGATGTTCCACTCCCTTAATCATTTTTGTGGCTCTGCGCTGGACTCTCTCAAGCAGTTCCCTGTCCTTCTTGAACTGGGGGGCCCAGAACTGGACACAATATTCCAGATGTGGCCTCACCAAGGCAGAATAGAGGGGAAGGAGAACCTCTCTTGACCTACTAACCACCCCCTTTCTAATACACCCCAGGATGCCATTGGCCTTCTTGGCCACAAGGGCACATTGCTGGCTCATGGTCATCCTGCTGTCCACCAGGACCCCCAGGTCCCTTTCCCCTACACTGCTCTCCAGCAGGTCAGCCCCCAACCTGTACTGGTACATGGGGTTGTTCTTCCCCAGATGCAAAACTCTACACTTGCCCTTGTTGAATTTCATTAAGTTTTTTCCCGCCCAACTCTCCAGCCTATCAAGGTCTCGTTGAATGGCAGCACAACCCTCTGGTGTGTCAGCCATTCCTCCTAGTTTGGTGTCATCAGCAAACTTGCTGAGGATACATTCTGTACCCTCATCCAAGTCGTTGATGAAGATATTAAACAACACCGGTCCCAGTACCGACCCCTGAGGGACTCCACTAGTCACAGGCCTCCAACTAGACTCCGTCCCATTAACCACAACTCTCTGGCTTCTTTTCTTCAGCCAGTTCACAATCCACCTCACTACCTGATCACCAAACCCATACTTTATCAGCTTATCTACAAGGATGCTGTGGGAGACAGTGTCAAATGCTTTACTGAAATCAAGATAAACCACATCTACCGCTCTACCACCATCTATCCACCTAGTTATTTCCTCATAGAAGGCAATAAGGTTGGTCAAACATGACTTACCCTTGGTAAAACCATGTTGACTGCTCTTAATGACCCCCTCATCCTTGATATGCCTAGAGATAGTGCCAAGAACTAGCTGTTCCATCACCTTTCCAGGGATGGAGGTGAGGCTGACCGGTCTATAGTTACCCGGGTCCTCCTTCTTGCCCTTCTTATAGATTGGAGTGACATTTGCTATCCTCCAGTCCTCAGGCACCTCTCCTGTTCTCCATGACTTACCAAAGATGATGGAGAGTGGCCTAGCAACGACCTCTGCCAGCTCCCTCAGCACCCTTGGGTGCATTCCATCTGGTCCCAGATATGGAATATATGGAATATATGGAATGCCTCCCCCAAATGCCACTGTTTCCAGGGACTGTCCCATCCCATCAGGGCTGTCACGGCCCACAAGCCATCAGGCTCAGCCTCAACAGATCTCTGGTAGGATACTCACCAGCCTGCCATATCTGAGTCCCATTATGCAAGAACAGCTTTCTCCCTTTCCTTGTCCTTCCCAAGACTCCCGTGTGACAAATGAGAGCTTGATTCAAGCCTTGACCTGGAGAACATGACCACGTGCAAAGACACTGGTGCAGGTTTAGGAT
Organism: Podargus strigoides; assembly: GCA_028020825.1. Lineage (NCBI taxonomy): Eukaryota > Metazoa > Chordata > Aves > Caprimulgiformes > Podargidae > Podargus > Podargus strigoides. Next base: position 36,285,183 of record CM051620.1, on the reverse strand, counting down.
GGCAGGATGAAGCAAATGTCACCATCACTCTAAGCTCATGGACCTTGAGTCATAGTGGGCATACTTCCAGTGGCACTTTGCCAGTTCCCCATTGCCTTAGGGCCACTTAGTTGGGTCCCCTGACAAAACAAAACCAAACATCGCTAGAACCACCTGTTGGCATTTGGATCCTGCTTGGGTTTTGTAGTGTTCCTAAAGAGCTCACAGCACTAGGCATCCTACTTCCAAAGACAGGGCACTCACACTCTTACCCAGATAATTTGATAGGTGAAGTACCTTGGAAGAGACGGTGACAATCCTGTAATTTGCCCTGTTATTTATTCCTTCTTGGTAAGCTTCCTACTGATCTGCAGGGGAAAAAAAAAATCTATCAGGCATTCATTATGACCCTAACCAACAGCAGGTCAGCTACTCTGTTCCTGCTGGGAAACAGGTCCCTTTCTGTGCAACACTGATGCTTCAAAAAATTTCACCCAGCTGCAGAGGTATGAAGGTACCACAGTACTACACCATATGTTAAGTCCATATGTGTATTACTGGGCTCATTTGTTACTGCTCCAGTTCTGTGGGAGCTCCATCTACTCCTTGGCAAAGCCTTTAATGAAAAAAAAATACCATTAATGATCCAATTTCTTATTGTCACAGAGCTGAAATGATGGAAAAACTTTGAAGTGATGTGCAGAAAAGTTTGTAATTCTTTTCTATGCTCATCAGAATCTCATTGCGAATTCAGGCAGCCAGTTTGACGTTTATCTGGACAACCAAGCAATACAAGGATGTTCCCCTGAAGGCACAGGGCTTAACACCACTGACATGAAGTTCAGAATAATCAGTCCATTCTAAATGATCTCCCCATAGGTTGTTCAGAAACCTTACAATGGAGGAACTCAGGGTCTTTGTGAAGATGATCCTCAGCACAGACAAACAACAATGCACGCAACTGACTTCTTGCTACGAGAGCTTCAGCCTTTGAATCTAACAAAATTCCTACAATGTGAACTCAGGAATAATTTCTTTGAATTGTGAAAAACAAGTGGCTTATTTCCTCAGCAAAGAGTTTCCCAACTTAAAAGCAATTGCTGCAGTCTCATAGAACTAAAAGAAACATGTGATGATCACTAAGATAAAGACCAAGCTCAGTGTAGGTGAGCTTACAGGTTTTTTATCAAATACTTTACTTTTAGTAGTCTTCAATGCCTTATCACCAGTTCCTCTCACGACTATAATCTTCAGAGCTCTACACTGGCAGAAACAGCAAATAGGTCGATCAAAACCACATGCATTCATCAAGTCTTCAGCCCAGCTACTTGACTTGGTCTAGACTCCGTCGCAGCACCACTCATTCAGCACCCAAGGTGATCTTACTTGCATCAGCCCTGTGAGGGTTAAGCTTCCTCCCCATGTTTGGAGAAATTCCTGATGAAGAGCACGAGGCTACTCACCAGATACTCTTTCAAATTAAAATAGTTCTCCATATGGACAGCATATTATTATCTGCTCCATGTCTCAGTACTGAAGATCCCAGTTTGTCATTCGTACTTGAGTCATGTCACAGTCAGTTCAGTGAAGCTGCAGTTTAGAGCAATTTCAACCTGCTACATGCCTTCAGAGACATATTTAGTCTTATTTTTTGTCTTTTTTTTTTGTCTTTTTTTAAACTTCTTGGTATCAAAGTTTCTGAAGGGCAATATTCTATTAATGGCTGTTGAAAATTATCTGCTTTTGCTGGAATTCTCTCTAAATCCCCCTTACAACATTTTCCTGAGATGCTAAGTCTTACAGGATCAACCACTTCACCCAAAAGAGTTGGCAAGCTCTGTGCAGTTTGACTCAATTTATTTATACAGCCTTTCAGAGAGCAAGGAAAATGCTAATACTTCTGCCTAACTCAATTAGCCTCTGTTCTGTTAAACAGAAGAATTGTATGTACTTTGTGATTTCATGAATTTTGCTTTACTGTATTGACAAGTCTACATTATTCATGCTAGTGTAGGGAGGGTGGAAATGTAAGGCATAAAGGCTACCATATCACAAAAATATCAAATTAATTGATTATATCTGGATGGGCCTAGAACTTATGCTAGTGCATTAACCTCTGTGACAATTGTGCACAAAAATCATCCTACTGCACATTGCCAAAGGAGCTTACATCAACTCCTCAAGGAGGCGTACGACTACTCAAAGAATTCTGAGGTGGCCTTTGGATCAAAACTTGGACTGAAAAAAACAACTGCAGCTCCCAAGGTCAGGAGATCAATGAAGCAGCTCTAGGATCTGACCACACACATACACAAAGAACAAGTTACTTACATAGAAAAATTGTAGTTCTCAGGGATGAGATTATATTTCAGATCTCGTGAGCTGCTCTGTACCCTGCTTCTGGCAATCCTCAGCTGCCATTGGCTTGAGAAGAAACTGAAGTCATGCTGAGCTCACACTGCCTTTTGCAGAGAATGTGAGGAAATGGTGTCAGTGCGCTGCTCTGATGGAAACTGTCACTTCGGAACCAAGTCCTAAGCCTCACCTCACCTGCTTATACAAGTACAGTAGCAGCTACACCAACAGCACTCCTTTGAAGAGGTAAATTTCTGATTGGCAACCACTTCACCTATGGTTTCAATGTCATGGGCATTAATTTATATGAGGCACCATATAGGCGAACAGATTACTTTTTAAGTGTTAAAAGTGGAACAGCCTTGAATCAATCAAACGGGGGGAAGAAACATTGCCAAATTTACACTCAGACATTACCTATAATCTCACTATCAAATCTCCCAATAAATAATGATGATACTGCTGCATGATTAGATTATGATATTAATCGCAATTAACAACCTTTACTAATTTTGCAGATGCCACTTGCTCGTTTTGGAAATCATGGAGGAATAATTTTACCAGTTCTGGTCAGCCATGCAAATGTTTTAAAAAAAGGACTTACTCCTTTCATAAACATACATACAACTTCGGAAAATGAAGAGATCCTTTAAGATGTTAAGAACATAGCTTAAGATCATTTACGAAAGTCACCTGTTAATCAGGTATTAGCAGTATGCATTTTTCCACACTATTTTGGAATTATGCCCTAGAAAGTCATCACTATGAATGCAAGAGAAATCAACATAATCCTTAGATTTTGAAAACCCCAGGAGTAAACAATTAGTGCTAATGTAAGGGCTTTGTAAAGCAGCTGGAGCCAGACTGAGCCAACCAAACATTCAGATGGGTAAACAGCAGTCGGGCAGCAGTGACAGTGTCTCAGCAGCAGCCTGAGCTAGATTCAAGCAAAGCTTGATATACTAAACTCAATAGTATCCTGGTGATAAAAGGAAAGCACTGGCTTGACTTCCCACCCCCAAAATAAGAGCCACTTTATAAAAAGAATAGTGTTCTGATCCCCTGCGTTCCAAACTGGCAACAAGACTCTCTCCTTCCCACCCCTAACACTGATTAGAGACAAATATTCCAATGTCACAACCAGTAATCCCAGAGATGTTGGCCTTTACTGCTTGCACAGCTGTAGTTTACCTCTTTTTCCAAGGCAGGGTTGCTCTGATGGCCTGCAAAATTTCAGCAGGAGAGAAGGCAGAATATGCTTATAGATGCAAACGACTGCACACCTCCACCCTGGCTCCGCTTCTGCCATCAGCAATCAGTGTCCATGAAAGGTCCTTAGTTATTGCAAATGTGTTTTCTGAGCTTGTGCAAGGATGCCAGTGTATGAGAGTTTCAAATGTAGAACTTCAGGGTTAAGGTTAGAAAGATACAAAAAGGTAAACAAAAAAAGATGCCTTTCAGAGTAGACAACAAGATAACAGGGGATTTTTGGGCTGCAGGCTTACTAGAGACCTGAGATAGTTCAAGATTTCCAAAATAAGAAAGGAATGGGCTAGCTCAGTTGATTTCAAATGCAAGGAGGAAAACAAAAAAAATACATTAGTGAACATGGCAGGGTAAAGAAGAAGTTAATGTAAGGAAAACCAGAGGGAGCAAAGAAATAAATACTGGTATTTATTTTCTTCCATTGTACCATGCCTTGAATTTTCTTATTTTGAAAGCAAAAGGAAGCAGGTTCTCTTGACCCTTATTTCCTGCATCCCTCCTACTGTCTACAAAAATAATAGCTATTTCCAGCATCTGTCTTCGGAAGCCAAGAAGGACCTTATTTTAAGAAAGACATAGTTAGGTAAAAAGTAGTATTCTTGCATGTGCGATGTCCAGATGCAGGACTTGGGTATGTACTGAGCAATACTTGAGCAGATTTGAACATACAAATAGTTAGAAATAGGAGTTATTTAATTCCTCACAATTTTAAGTTAGGACCTTGCTTTTTCTGTGTGTTTTGGCTTCTTTGTTGCTGCCACAAACCTTACACCATCACGTGGCAACAACTGGTGAGGCCTCACCCCTTCTCCTCCACTGGGTAGAAAAGCATGTATTTGACAGCTTTCGCTCCTAGGAGAAAAGAAAGGTGGATCTTGGGGAAATCCCCAGATTTAGAATGAGCCACTGCAGCTTCTAAAGCTCATCACTCTGGAGATGGAACAACACAAAACATGGTTGCCCTATTGAACTGGGTGATTTTTAAAGTAATTGATAAATCCTTACGTATCTTCTTCCCTCTCCTGAATATGCCCACAAGTCCTCTGTTCTCTTAGGCGCTGCCCTTCATTCCTTTCTGTCTCATACATACAGATCTCAGAGGAAGTCAAACAAGGTTTTCATTTCCATCAGCCTAATCTGCGTGAAATTGGATCATTTATTTATCACCTCTTATTGCCTCTAAGAGCAGCAGTATAAGCAGAGGACAGTAAGCTTACAGAAATGTCCGTGGTAAAAATGATTGTGTATTAAAGTTGAAATGGCAGATGAAAAGCAAACAGGAAAGCTAGCACAACATCAGAAGAGACCTCTTTATGATTTGCAGAATCTGCACAAATGCATGTGGGAAAGAAGAGAGAGGTTAGGATTGGGAGGTAGTGTCTGGCAAGTGTCTCTCTACATTTATACAACAATGTGACAGTCTGAAAGAAGCTTCATGTTAAAGAATATCTTGTCTACTGCCTTGACAAAATAGGCTATAAAATCAAGTTTTCTTACTCTGAAGGAAGTCGCTTGAGCCATGACTTCAAGGCTGATAAGGAATGACTGTGCATTTCACCCAGCCAGGCTCCACAGCCTACTGGCTAATAGAAACCATAGCACCTTCTAAACCTTCTAATTTCTGCTAACTTCCTTCAACCTTCCATCTTTCTTTTAATTTTTTACTTATTGAATATAAGTTTCCAAACAGCACAGACCCAGTCCAGAGCTACAGGATCACTTTGGAAGTGAAATGAGATTTGCTACCAGCAAGACAAGCCACTAGAAGTATTATTGCCAGCAGAAAACAAAATCAGGTAGTCATTTAAAAAGACAGAGGTGGATGAAGTCCAAATACAAGTCTGTGCAGCTCTCAGTCATCAAATCAATGCCTTTCATTAACAGAACAGACAATAATAGTCTTTTCTGAAGCTTCTTAAAGTGTTTGCAAGTTACTGCAACAGAGGTCATGCTTACACTGAAACCTAATGCCTTTGATGGTATTAATAAATGTTCAGAATCGCCCAGCGTACATCAATTTAAGTAATTCAAATCAGTTGTGGCAACCAGGTTTCTGTAACCTCAGCTTGGCCATCAAGTCTACCATAGATCCAAACACTACTACTTTTCTTTATCATTAAGAAGTAAATATTGAAAAACATCACAAATCAGTAGAAGCCAACATATACTCAATAAAATAAACTCCACATCAAGTAAAGCAATGCAGTTTCTATTAACTTTTGCCACCAAGATATGTGTTTGAATTGAGTCTTCATAATACCAAAAGCACTTTCCACAACTCACTACACGTGCTAGTGAACATCCAAGGTTCACTCCCACCCTGATCCTAGGGAGAAAAATATGTTGTTGGGGGGTCTTGTGCTGTCAGGAAGCTGGGGTTTTGCAGGGATGTTAGAACAGATTTGCTATGGACGTACCGAAGGAAAACAAACACAACTACTCCAACCTAAAATAAAAGATTTAGATATTAAGACTGTACAACTAATAGCAGAAGAAAAATGAAAACTCTTTGAAAGCACTCTTGGTTGCTTCATACATTCAGTACTAGTTTTGGCTGAGATTATAAACACTGTGTTAATAAAGATGAGTAAAGTTCTAGCTTAGCATTAAGCATTAAAAGCTTTGAAATACAAGTCTTCCAAAGGATAATTTTCAATTCTTCATGATATGACATGCAATGAAAGTTACCTCTGTCTATTTACACCCATCATTTCACAGGCTAGCACACTTTGAAGCCTTTCAATAAATACAGGAAGAAATAAGACAGAGTTTTGCAGATGGGTTTTACGACTTCTTTTTAGGCTCAAAAGTTATGATTACAGCCAATTTTTGAAGGCAAGTATCACATGTAGCTGGTGGAAAGAGCAGAGATCTAATTTAAGTAGTTGTCAAGATGTTCATCTTTGAGTACTGCCAAATTTTCAAATGCCTAGTCCTTCCAAATCATACTATTCATACTTGCATATTACATGCATGCATTAAAATTTTGCTTTGAAATACATTTTGACCAATGTTTCAAACCACAGACTGCAAGATACCTTAAATGTCGTGTATGACTTGGTCAGTGTTTTTATACACCTTCTCACTGACAGCTTTGAAAAAGGATTCAGATAGCAGGTTTTGGTCTCAAATATATAAAAACCTGTTTTAAAAATCTCCAAATTCAAAGGTCCCATGTGTATAATGAAATATTCAGAACAGGTATAAGGTAAAAAAAAAGCTTTTCCACAAAAAGTTTTTCTGTTAAAAAAGTTTCTTTTAAAGAGAAACGTAACTAAAGCAAAATGGATGACATCAGAGCTTACTTTTCTAAGATTCGTACCAGTTTTTCAACTTCTGTACTAGTATTCATGTACGCAAGTGTAATGCAATTTATACGAAGAATGCAGAGTTAATATAATTACAACTCATCCATTCTGTAGCCAAATCAGTGTTAATTGAACAGGCTAATGTGTGAAAGGCTAGATAAAAGTTGCACCTTATAAAGCCAAAACAGATGTTTTAACTTATAGTTTTAATATAGCAATCAAAGAAAATTCCAAATACTGTACAGTGAAGTGTAGTATAGTACACTATATACTGTTATAATACACTATTGTTACATTACAGATAAAAAAATCAAATATAATTAGTACAGCAATCACAAATAAACCAAAACAAACTGTGCTGGGTAACAGCCAGTGCTGTGAAGATGGTATAGTTTCTATGCTAATTCATTTTTAAGTCAACATGTAAAGCACTTGCTTCTTAAAAAGATTCGTTTTCTAAATATATACACTATTTTAATTCTTATTTATACATTTTAAATAGCATTCCCTCCTAAAAGTGCACTCTTTTCATTTCTTGGCAATAATCCCCATTAAACGTAAAATAATTCTGAAAATACCACTCTTGTTTCAACCTTTTATTGCTCAACTGCAGGCGTAAGGGCTCAGAGGGAATCCTGCATTCTAAACATCTTGAGCAACTTCTTCAATTTTAAGAAGCTAAACTTATATCCACAAGCAAAATAAAGAAACCACTTACTGGTTGTGTTTGGTTGGGTTTTTTTTACCAGAAGGATCAACTTTATATTGTTATTTTACAAAAACAAGTAGATTCTGCTATTTGAAAATGGAACCAAACAAATGTAGATATAACAGTGGCATCTCCTTAAATCATTCATTTTTCATACATTTCAGGTCGAGCATTGCTTTCCCAACTGTAAGCATACTATGAATTTTATTACCTGGCATTTTCAGCGCATTGAAAAAGTAGCAAGCGACTCTGCTAACCTGGTGACAGTGACAATAGATTCTACTTTTTGAAAGACTGTAAATTTAGCATTTTGGTCTTGAAAGTATGCCTGTTGCACAGGGTTATTAGCATACAGCATGTGGCACTGTACCTGTGAAGCTGCCAGAGCATTCTGTTGGAGGCAATGTCTAGCTCACATTTTTTATCTATCAGAAGACTGGTAAGCTATGTGGGTTTCACAAAACCAACAAGATACATTGCTGTTTTGTGACTGTAAAAGTGAAGACACCCCAAATGTACTTATATGATTTAATTTGAAAAGCTGCTATTCATAAACAGCAGTATCAAAAAATCAGCCTTACTTAGCAGCCAGCCATATGAAGTAGTAAAAATCTTGCATTTGCCTGGAAAACTGATCTGCTCTCCTGAGGTTTCCCATATGCTCACCAGCAATCTAGTTCATTTGTTTTTGTGGTTTGGGGTTTTTTTTTGTACTGGGCCTTTATTTTCAGTAGTCATCGTCCATTTAGGTTATACACACTAAGCCTAAAGTTTCGTATTTTCAAATAATTGCCGTTGTCTTTGCCATGAGACACTGTGTAGAAGGTGGCTGGCCCCTAGACAAGAAGGTAATCAACGCAGGTACTCAGAAAGAATTTAGAACCACAGTCTCTGTCCACGGGCAATTCAGTAGCAAGAGAAAGGGACACTCTTCATGCCATTTGAGAAGTCCTACTGACACATCTTCACATCCACAATGAGTCAATGTCTTCCCTGCCCTTGTACCCCACCACCATCTTCCTAACAGGGAAATTTAACAAGCACACAGGTGCTCCCAAGACAGGCAACACAGAGTTGCCTCAACTTATGTTTGCACCCACAGCTAGCAATCAAATGAAACATCTGTTCAAACTTACACTTCAGTGTTCTTTATTTCACTTCTCCTGTACAGTTACACATCTTACCGGCATGTAGATGAAGTTTAGCTTCACTTCAAAGCAGCAAAAGCCATCTTTCTCAAAAACAGTGATATTTAAATGCATGAGAAAGCTACGTGAAATAAGAACACTGCAAAGAAACGTGCACAAACCTAATTTACACCAGAGGAGTTCACATCAGTGGATCTTGTGATTTTGACACTATTTTACCATTCCTTTTTGAGACCATTTTGTTTTAGGGACTGGAGAGTTCTGATGTACACGACTTGAGCGGACCCAAGACAACACTAAGGGTGAGTCAAACAGAGCTATTATCTATTTCTATTTAGATAAGAAGAAAAATGTCAAATTACTGCTGAAATGGGAAGTGTGTCAAAATTAAACCAAGCCCTTCTCTTTAGACAGTAAAAGGCACACAAACTTCTGTAGTCTTACCAGAAAGGCATGAAAGAAGTAATCATCTTCCCTTGAAATAAGAATGATGTGCAATAAATATTTCCATTTGTTTCAAACTTAAAATTCTCTCATATACACTGCCCATACTTTTTTCAGGCAAGGAAGACTTCTTTTTCTAAAGAAAAGGTTTAAAATGTCTAAGTGATAGTTACCTTGTCTAAAATGCAAGAGATGCAGGAGATTCCTCCCCCTCAGCCTCTTCTGACTTAAACTCCTTCCCAGGAACACGCCACTGCTATACTTTTCTAAACCTCACACTGTGACAAAGCACAAGCCTCTAGTCAACATTTTCTATGCAGAAGTAGCCTTCAGACAGCTAGACTGATTCATGGGAGACTAAATGTTTTCAGAAGTCATGGCAGGCTTCCAGCTGCTGCATGTGCATCCTGTTTCTCATTGAATAAGCCCTGCCAGTTAATCAGTGCATCAGCAGAGTCAGTTCTGGTGAGCCAAATTACTTCATACATTCCAAGCCTACAAATTGCTAACTTACAGGTTAGCAATTTGAGATCTTATATATTTTTTCATTTACTTCTCTTATTTTTTACCTATAATAGTGTTCTAAATCATAAAATATTTATTCCCTCTACATAAAAAGTAGGCATTTTAATTTACTTTGACAAAATGGGGGCTATTGTTTAAGTGACTTGCTTCAGTTAATTTTTACTTACAAAAATAAATCCTCCCTCATAGGACTTTTATCATACTAATGCTTAGAACTGTTTAAGTGATTAGAAATGTAAAAAGTGAGGAGACTTTTCCGAATACAAACATATACAATACAAACAACATTTGTGAACCGGTAAAAACCCACATGTGCACACAGACTTCAATATTTAAATGCTCTCAATTCCTTTGAAGCTGTATTAACATCTTTCGTCCATTCAGTGTTATTTTACCATTAGAGGAAGCAACAATAGTGCACTTAAATATGACTATGAAGATAGGAAGCAAAGTGCAGTATCAGATACACATTCCATCCTTAGGGAGCAAGCACAATGGCTGCTTCTTAAAAACTAGCACTGCAGGTCTGATGAACACACTACCTAAGTGGATACCAGCTATATTATCACCAATGCAGAGAAATCTGCACGACAAACTGAAGTGAGGCAATAGAGGTGGGCAGTCTTTAGAGACACTGAAACAACATGTATTCCTTGTTTCCGTGGAGTAAACAGTGAGCTTCCAAAAGCTCAATTATCACTGAACACTTTAGGATAGCGCATGTTAGAGAGTCATTTCCTTCCAATAAATTGTTAATTTGTTCTGAAGAGAACAGCTGTTATTTAATTTTTGCCATTACTGACCAATGCTAGTAATCAGTGTCTTTTATAAAAGACACGAATTTGCAATTGAACATTTGTTGTTTCTTGCAGTGCCAACTTCTTCTCTCCTGTAGTTGTATTAAAAGTTGTACATCGTCTGACCAGCTCGGTATTTGGGAGGAAATAAAAACATGCTATCACTTACTAACAGAGCACCAAAATGGTTGTGTTGGCTCAGACAGCCATGCATAACCACACCACATTCAACTTATCTTCATCATACGCTAAGTAGCCTTTTTTCTAACTTGCTTAAACTGACAATATGCAAAAATTAGATATTACTAAAGTTACACTTATTCCAAGATTTCTGAAAAGCGTATACAGCTGTATGAATGAAAAAGTTCTTAAATCAGAAGAAGTGCCAGCACAATGTAATTCAAGTACTTTATATGCTGTATTATCAAATTTAGCAGAAGTTTAGTTTCAGTTGCTTTTTGAAATTTATGTATAATTCATGTTTATAGTGTATTTTTGAGTGGAATTAAGTACCTGGGACACAATCATTTTTGTCACATTTCTAGTTTTGACTGTTCTAGCCTTTCCAGTAACCTTAAACTAGCATGGTAAGAACTTTGCATGGGCTTAAACTTTTAAGACTTTTAAGGAATTAGAAATTACAAGAATTTTCAAGAATCCACATTTACAGTAGATATTCATCTCAGTGCATTTCCTAATAACTAAGGTAACAGAGCCAGCCTGGGCAGCAGTATGGTAATATTGAAAGCTATTGCCAATCACACACTTGCTTATCATGCACTGAATAAGATGATATAATCTTTGACATACATACAAGATTTAATAACTAATCACTTTGTGTGGCCCAGCCAATAAACATCACATTTGAACAGTAATTTCTTCTACCCTCATTAGATTTTAACCTATCAAGAGTGATCCATTGGCTCAGTTGCATTAGTGATTCCTGCATCTTGACTATCCATCTCCTCAAGCTCCTCAACAGAATTTCCCTTTTGTGCTTTAGACCTTGCAGGGAATGTTGTTCCCACCGAATTCACCATGTTACCATCAGTTGATTCAGTATTCAAGTGTTCAGTGCCACCTGGTGCAGAAAACGATTCAGGTAAGCCAGCCTGAAAGCTCCCAGTTTTAGCAGTTGAACTCACTGCCTCTACTTTTCTTTGAGATAGATCAACTGATGCTGACTGCTCTGTATTCTGATCCCGCAAATGTCTATCCATTGAAGCCTGAATAGAAGACACCATTTCCTGCAACTTTTTTCTCTGTGCCTCAATCAAAGTGGGGTCAAGCTGCCTGCTGTCTCTCATAGTCACAACTCCCGGTGCAATTCGGATAAGCTCACTGTTACCAGAAGCAGCCGTGAATACAGAAGGCTCAATTTTAGCAGAAGGACTGAAGTCCGTTTCTGTGCTATGCTTTCTTAAAAGCGGTGTTTCCCTGGCTCTTTGATCATGTAGTTGACTACTAGATGCAGTTCCTAGGGAATGGCCCTTTCCTTGAAATGCAGTTATGTTATGTAGTTGTTCGGATTTCTTTTTCACTACTCCACCACTACCCAGCTTCAGCATTCCATGTGAAGGACTTGCTTCCCTGCTTCTTGAAGTAGCTTCCGCTCGCACTTGACTTAAGGCCTCTTTAACTAACTCTTCAACATCAGGACCAATAGGAAAGTGTCCAGCAGCATCCACACACAGCTCTAATCTGTCTTCTGCTGCATTGTACACAAAGTTTTTACCAGGCAGATGCGGAAAAGTACAGTGCTTGCCATCAGCCAAACCTATAAAGATAGAAAGAATTATTTGCAGTGCAGAATTATTGTATTTAAACTTATTGCATCAAGTACGTAAAAAAAACCCAAACACATTGAAATTTACTACTACGGGAGAAAAACATTTTAGGCTTGTATGCCATATGATAGCAATCACAGTATGCCCCAAAGATGCTGCTGCCTTCTATGGTGATTCTAATGAAGAGACAGGAGTACAGTATTACCAGATAAAATAACCATCTTGCTGGGACTTGCAGTTCTAATACAACAGAAGTTAAAGAAATAGTACATGCTTGCAGTAATGCAAAGCAAGCCAAACCCCATCACTACCACCACCAGCCCCCGCTCCAAAACAACACAAAAGAAATCAACGCCAGAAAACTGCCAAAAGCACAATAGGAGAAGTCCTATTTAAGACCACTTCCATACTAGTTCGAATTGTAGTAGGATTTCAGGGTGTATAACTAACTGCTGCTAAGCCTGAGGAATTTCAAATTTGCTAGTTGTCTTCTCAGAGAGGAAGTGTTGCTAGATAAACAAAAGTGTTTCAAGCTTACTATGTTTAGTAGTCCTGGAGATTATAAGTATTAACTTCTAAAAAACAAACATAAGGCATCAATATTTTTGATCTGCTGTTTCTTTGTCACACTTACCATTTGACCAGTCTGCTGAAATTGAGAGTTCACTAAACAAATTTAAGTTCGGAAGCTGCTCTGTCAAAAATGGGCAACATGGTTTTCCAGTTTATCATCACAAAATACAAAACAACTCTTTCAACTCTGTCCCATACAGGTTGTAATAAAAGCAGTACAGTATCTCTTTAGTGACGACAGCTTTCTGTGAGTTAAAAGCTATCTGCAAATGAAAACTTGGCTGCGACAACTCTCTACAGTTCTATCGCCTATGCAAGGAGAGCTACAATAAAAAACAAACCAAAACAACACCACTTTTTAAAAAGTGCAAGGAATAGGTAAATTAATGGGATTTTTTTCCTCATATTCTCTTACAATTCTTGAAGAAAACCACCAGAAATTATGCAGAAGGGAAGAAACACAATAAGCAAATCCTATTTCTGTGTTATCAAATACAATGTGGCCAAAACAAGTATTCTGGGCATCAATGAAAAAGGTCACTCAAATAATTTGAAATGTTATTAAACTGGTTTTATACTGATGAACCAACTAACCAACCTCACTCATCCTCCACAGTTGCTGATTTGCACACTTTTACAGTTGCAGAGAACCTACAGTTGAGATTTTATTTTGATAATCTCAGACACATAGCTCCTCTCCTTACATATCCATGGAAACCAATAACCAAACAGCCAAAACACACACAGAACAAATTTCAACTTCAAAAACCTATCCATCTAACTTAGCCTGAAGAACACATAATTTACCAGCTCAAACTTCATTTGCAGAAGAGAGCTGTAACAGCTTCTATGATAGACCAAAATTGCCTCTGAAATTCCAATCCTGAAATCACAAAATAAGATCTTAAACAAGATCTACTAAATCAAATTTTAATTAACAGTATCTACACTTGATAAAGCTTTGTTCCAAATGTCTAGTATAATAGTTGCATTATTACAGTAACTAAAATACAATTGGTAAGGAACTTCTTCAAGTGAAAAAAATAGCTAGATTGTTGCACACTGTAAATGCTTAATGTGGAAACTTAGTAGTACATAAAATGTTGAAATCATACAAGTATTTTAATGCTGAGTTAGTAATTCTACCTAGCAAGGTAGTGTAAAATACCTGTACACACAGAAGTGCAATAACGTTCAAACACAGAATATCCTCTCCCACGGCCTTAGTTCTTAAACTGTCAACTGGCAAAATTGACTTCCGAGTTGTGTATTTTCTGTGCGTTAATGACCACCTAGGTTAAAATCCCTTGGATTCATTTCAGGTTTTTAACTCTGGCTAGTCATTAATCCGTCCAAAATATCCTTTCCGTCGGGCACTGTTTAAGCTAATTGACTTGCCACAAACAATACACCAGTCTTTACTGTACAAGCATAGTAAAAGAAAGAAAACTAAAAGGAAACAGATCTGCTGCTATAAGACACTTGCATGCTAATTCTATTACCCAAGCTAATAATTCAATGAAAGGTAGTGGGCCTTCACTATACCACATCTTTTAATTACTGCAAATAGAATAGAAATTACATGGTAAAATACTTGTTTCCAGAAATAATCAAGATTAAGTTAAAGTTGATAAAACTGCCTAAGAAGAAATCAAACAGTAAGAAAGCAGCAAAGGAAACATTATTATAGATGAAACTACAAGAGCTAAACTATGAATGCAAAGACTTCAATAAGAAAATAAACTTTAAATGAGAGAAAATAACTGGATTGTAGGTTCTTCTCTAAAGAAACATAACTAAAATAGTTATTATAGAAAATAACTAAAAAAGTTATTCTTTGTAGGTAATATTTGTAAAACTGTCTAAAAATCAAATATACTCTAACTGCTTGCTTGGTTATTCTGCACATAGTCCTAAATGTGACATTTATCAATGCAAGAAGGGGATGGATAGCTTTCCTTTTGAATAACAATCTTAGGAATACGAAAGACAAATTTAATCAACCATTTAAATGTAAAACCTGCAGTACTCCTGTATAAAATATCTACTGAGAAGCACACTAGAAAGATTAACTGCTTATCCAGTAAGTATAACAGGAATAGGTCCTATGATCGTCTCTTCGTTTGATCTTTCCAGGGGAAAAAAAAAAAACACAACAAAAAAACGGTTGACTTATTGAACTTGTTTGTACAGTTCAGGAAGTTTAAATGGAGATGTACAGTTGTAGAGAAAATTTCAGAAAAGAAATTTAAGTTGAATGAACCAGTCTTAGTCCGATTTCCTAGTCTTAGGCTCTCTGAGGGTACATAAGGAGTTCTACAATATTACAAAATTGAAGCTGTACCGTGGTAATAAAATAAAAATATGTTTATGCTTACAAGCAACTCAACACCAATTTACAATTTTTAATATCTGAAAACAGAGGAAAGAGGGGATAAAAAACAAGACCAAAAAATACCTGTGGTTTTCTTCATTATGCTGTAGAATACTCCACCCTGCTGAAACAATTGAGGAAGCCCTTTTGCATAGGACCAAACATCTTCTCCTGTGAAAATCAAACACAATCATTAAATAGTCATATTTTAACATTATAGACAACGGCTGAAAATGTAACTCCTTGAATTAAAAGCTGAATCCTCACTCTCTTCTATGCAATTAACAATTTGCATTTTTATTGCAAATTTACAGAACAAGAGCCCAGGACATTGTGAAACTTTTAGGAAAACATACTACCGTCTGCAGTCAAGTATCCTACACGTTCTAGTACAAAGGTTCCCAAATTTGATTTGATCCAAGCTGCAGCTCCTGGTTCTTTGCCAGGCCCTATACACCAGTCTCCATTCCCCTCCTACCCAAGCTTTCAACATAAAACTCGGAAATGACTAACACACTTCCAAAATTCAAGCACGTACCCTTGCACATTAAAACCTCAATTCTATATCTCTACACCTTCTCAAAAATCAAACCTCAATTCCATAGCTGCCATACAGCAGACTTTATACTGCAGCTGAGATATAAACGTCCACACAGGCAGCTGCATAGAAGCTATGTCTGTACCTTGCTTTTCTTGAGTTAGAAACAAAATACTAACTGTGAGGCCCCAGCAGTCCTGTGTAACTGGCATTTTTCAAAGATGCCAAAAATGGCATTGAAATGTGACAAGTTTAAATGCCACTGGGAGGGGGGAAAAAACCAAACAAACAAACAAAAAAGCACCAACAACAAAACCCCAACCTAGACTATGTAAGAAAATTAATATAAAGAACAGAAAAACTGGGTTACAATGACAGAATATCAAAGACCTAACAGCACCTACTAAAGCAGTTCAGATCTGCATTTTTACCTAAATCATTTTCCTTATTTTGCTAACCTGCTTCAGAGAAGCTACGTGTGATGTAGCTGCCAAAGTAATGCAAACAAAAAGTACTGATAAATTCCATTCTCCTGATGCAAAAACCAACTACTGCACATACTCATTTTCAGAAAAAATTGCTTTTCCCACTTTATATCAAACATTCAGGGAACATACTGAGATACTTCAAATAGAAATTGCACCCTTCTTTAGGCATCAAAATCTCAATAACCATGTCTCTCAATTTTCTATTAAAATGGGAGAATGTAAATTAACTAAAGTTAACTAGATGCACTTACTACTTGGTATAGAGATAGTAGGAATGTGTGAGGCTGTAAAATATTACCCACCAATAATTCTCTGCTTGCTGTTAAGAGCAAAATAAAAGTAAAAAGGTACTTGTTATACCTTCCACATACTGAATATACGGCACACCTAAATCCCTCCTCACATTTTTTTACTGTGTACCCTGTGCACAATAGCTACTCTCCTATCCCACCCACCTCAGGTGAGAAAATGTTTCACCCTTGTGACAGTAGCATTATGTGCCACATTACGCTTTGAAACCCTCCAAGACAATCTCTGACTTTTCTGTTTCCCTTCCCTGAAAGGCATGGGACTCCGTATACTCCCCTGCTCATCTGCCCCTCCACCAGAAGGATTCTGCCGCTCACCACTCCAGGTGTTATTCAAGTTCCCATTCTCTATAAAGAGGCAGAGTGCATCTTCCTTGTGTTTTGTCTTTAGACATTTTAAAGACAGGAGACCTACATAATCTGATTAATTTCAAATGCATTCCCTTAAACCATATATGCTTTGGTTCACTGCATTCATTTGCACATCAAGCTCACAGATCTGGTCTTCACTTCCTGGCAAGAACAACCAGGTAAGAAACCAACTACTTTCTTATTTTCCATGATCTACTCAAGAAGGAGGTCTTGTTTTTTGATTTTATCCTGATAACTCCTGTCTACTGACTTGCTAATAAATCTCAAGCTCCTCTCCAGCTCTCACTGATTCCATTTAAAAAAACCCAAAAAAATTTAAAAAAAATAAAATAAAAAGAGCATTCTGTTTTCCTCCCTACTATTGCCACAGCTTTCCCTCTTCTTCAAACAGCTGCATGGAGGGAGGACAACTACTACTGATAACACTCTCATGTTTTCGCTATTTCAAAAGGGGTTTATTGCTACCCTGCATCCTTATTCTCATTTACATTTTGAAATACACATCCCTATACACAATAGCTCCAGAGCATCACTGCTGTGCCTCTTCATTCCCCGCCCCCCCCCCCAAGTCTTCTTAATGGTTCAAATACTGCCCACAGGAATCAAAATAACCACTACACTGATAAGTAACAGAATATAGTCAGCAGTCTACCAAAGCTTGGGGAGGCCACAGCCAGCAGCCACACACTGGTTCACTCCATCCTGAGGACTCCAATACTGCTGCACCTAGCAATCCATTCTTATTCGAAGAGCTTCCTTCCCTTCCACAAAACAACCACCAGGCTCTGAGAAGAAGCCCAGTTTTACACGTTAGTGGTGTTCTCCATAGAAAAATTCCCTCTTTGCTCTGGACATGATTTTTCAAGCCTTGCACAAAAGAAGCATCACTGTTTAGATAGTCTTTTATGCAACACTATCAAGGACTACATGCAGAAAAGTTGGAGAGCAGGGCTTACAAAACAAAAGCATCAGCCACCGAAAGAAACACAAACCAACGATGCTGTTTTGATAAAGAGATCTCAGACTGGAACACCAAAAAAAACCCCAACAATTACAACTGGACTTTCCCAGATCAGAGGAACTAGCCTGTGTGATTCAACTAAACTACATTTGAGGTTTGCACATTTTTGTTGCTAGTTGGGTTTTACTGTTTGCTTGGGTTTTGTTTGTCATAGCGGTGAGATGTTTATAGGTCACAAATTAATTTGGATGATGATTTAGTTAGATTAAAAACTCCCTCAAGACACTACATTTATTACAGATACAATGTTCTCTGCACTGTTCCCACTTCAGTACATACTCCCTCAGACCAAACCTCAGCCCCATATTAATGCATGGCGACAAATGAAGGCTATCCTACCCACAAGCACGCCTCAAACACTGCAAAAAAAGAGCAGATGTAAACTAACCTATGCCAGAGGACATACAGCAGAGGACACACAGAAGTGCAAAACAAATCGAAAGCTCAGTTAATAAATATAGGTTACAGGGAACTACAGCTGGCTTAAAACAAGCTGTTTAATTCCAAGCAAATCCTGCTATCAATTAATACATTTAATTTAAACCTGGCTATTTTGATTTCTTGTACACTGACGAATTCATCAATGCAAAACAAACCAATCCAAATAGATTCATATGTGGCTTGCACATATCCAGAGTGCTTCTGCATGGCTGTAATTAAATCTGTTTAAAAATATGTTTTAACTATGTTAATGTAAAATTACAATTCCTTTAGTCATTTCCCTTTAGAATTATGTATTTTGAGACAAACAAACAAGAGAAATATTTACCAAAAAATCATGCATAATATGTTTAGTGGTCCAGAAATTACAGTATGTAATTTCCAAGGTCTTATTTTTAAATTATATACAGGAAAAAAAAAGACCATGGTCTAAAATTTTAATAAGTTAACTAGCTGAGACCAGAAAAGAAAAATTCTAGTAACTGAAATATAAAAAAAGCATCAAGTCAGCCTACCAAAGACCATGTATGAAAGAAAAGCTTTCCAGCATCAAGAATTAATAGTTACAGATACTTGAAGACACGCATTTACCAAGGGCATTGAGGAAAAAACAGAAAATTGTGTCTGGCATATGGCCCAGCAAGCTATTTCAACAGTATCTCCCCTCTACGCATTCTAATCTGACTGTATTTAGCAGAACAAAGTTACAGCAAGAGCATGCAGGATAAGCTGACTCTCAGCACTCTTTTTTTAGCAATACAGAAACATAACTGAGAAATACTGAGGCTTCTCATCCCAAAAATGCTGAATATATCACCTTTATAAACTGCCACCCCAACAGTCTTAACAAAATGCAAGGATTTAGGAAGTTTCTTTGAGTTTATTTCCCCCCTGAATAATCACAATTGTAAACAGTCAACTGTCTAGGTTTTTGCCACAAGTATCTTTAAAGGAAAATGAAGCCCTAATGAGAAAAGTGGTTATATAAAAATAGCATCTTATTCAGTAGCTGCATAAGTTGTTATAACTGGTTGGTTTATCATGTGCTGCCACTTTTACTTCTATTAGTAATGCAAAATGGATGCAGTCAGAGAATGGTGAGGTAAATTCTATTCTAACCCGTGCTTTGAAAGCAGCATCTAACAGCAATAAGAGTCAAAGACAAAAACCCATTCTTTAATACAGTATTAGCTCACAGTTTATGGATACTTAACCTGTAAAAAAATGACACATCTTAATGCTGAAGTGACAGATACTTTTAAAACACGTCAGAGTTTTTTTGTAAGCCAATAACTATACTTTCAGCAGTATTTCCTGAAAACAGGAAACTCTTCTAAGCTTCCTCTCAAAATTAAGAAAGCTTTTAAACCTAACCTCTTCCTGCACTTTGGAACTGCAGTGTAAATGTCACTGTGACAAGGTGGCTAGTGATACAGCACGCTATCTTGCAAGAGACATGGGAGTAAACAATCAGGCTTGAAAAAGAATCAAAGTTCTGCTTGATGAACTTCTGACGTACCACTCTGCGATTATGTAATAGTTTCACTTCTAAAACATGACATGCGTTAGCCACACCAAATCCCTCCAGCAAAAGAGAAGGCTCCCACAAAAAAAACACTGTAAACATTACAATTCAACTGGTTCATAGAGCTAAATGTATGGTAATTATTGTTCTAATTCCTGCCAGTAAGAAGCAAGAACTGTCAAACCTGATGAAGAAAGCACACAAACAAAGGTCCAGGTCTCCTGAGTCCAAATATGAAAATAAAAACCACAGGCACTTGAGAAAAGTCCCTTTGTCTTCATCTATTAACAGTCAGATTTACATGACTGAAAATGTGTAAGCATAGCTTTGCAACCCTGTGTCCACCTTTGGTATTCAGATCTGTGTTCAGATTCTTTCAGTTTCTCCTCTGCTTACATTCTGAAATAATATTTTCACAGCTCTTTAAAAAGACCAGATCTTCACGTTAAATTAGCAGATTACCTAAGGAGACAATGTTGTCTTAATTTGCTTAAACCAACACAACTCCCTGTGGGGAGAAATGCCAGGACTTTATCCTACTACAATGGTGAGAATTTGGTCCTCAAACTTCCAATGAGCAGACACTCTGAGTCCACTTCTCACCTCTACTCTGAATTTATTTCCTGAAATCCGAGGGAGATGCAGGAAAAAAAGAGTGTCTGTAGCTCAGACACATAGACATCACGTGTGCCTAATGAGAGACAGGAAAAACAGAGACAGAAGAGGAAACGCAACAACTTCTAAACAGCAGTTTTTAAAAGAGGACTTCATAGCAAAGAACAAACAAGTATTTCATATACATGCCTTTAAAAGTCACAACACCCAACAAATCACTGACAGCATGTTAAAATGTTCTAATAGAGAAATAAAGAACTAACCTTCTCCATGGATACAGAAAAGAAAAAAAGAAAATATATGTATGTAACTACAGTAGGTAAAATGTTATCTTCTACTTAAAAATACAATTTTAAAGTATAACAGGAAGTCAGCCTTACCCATTAGTGTTGCTAGAAGACAGAGAGAATACATCTCCTTATCAACTTGCTCTTGCAGTTCCTTCGATGAGATTTTACTGGTCACAGCAACATCTTCGTGCTTCACGGCATGGGCCAAGTGTGCTGAAGCAGGCTGCCTGCCCTCCTCCTTACCTTTCAGGATTTCTATCGCAATCCTGTCACCATGCTGCAAAGGAACAGGCTCGTTTTCCATGCCTTCTTTGGGAGGCAGAAGCTCTTTAGGAGGAAAGCCATAGCGAATACATTGCAAATACGGAGGAATATTAAATTCTCTCGCTATGCTTTCCTGTAGTTCCAAGAAGGTGGTAGTGCACTTCAGGGTAAGCATAGACTGCCTCCCATCGTTTGTGGTTATTCGGATTTTCTTTTCTTTTGTAGATGTTGGAGAATATGGTGTTTTTGTTGGTGTAGCAGGTGCAGATGACGGCCCCTCACGAACAGCCCCAGGAGAAGTACTCCTAGGTTGCCCTTTATGCTCTTGTTTCAATTTTTCACTTTTCCGCTTTTGCATTATGGAAGCCTGGTCTGCAATGTTCTGCTGGATAGTTCTTTCAGCTTTGCTCATACTCAGCTCCTCCTTGTGCAAAGTTTTCATCTTCTGTCCAGTCAAAATAATTTTGGTTGGAAGATGCGACTCTAATTCTTGTCCTTGCTGTACATCATCAGCTCTTTGGGCATGAGCACCATCGATATTTACAGGGGTATAATCATCAGGGTTCTTTTTGGCAGTTTGATGCAATATTGTGTTGACAACTTTCTGAACAAGAATCTCGCTACCAAATTCACCAGGGAAGTGCTTGGTAACAAGTTTCATGGCGACGTCATACACGTTGCTGTTCAGAGATGTGTCACTTTCATACTGGAACCAGTAGACTGTCTCTCTCACCACTCTTCCACCCCACTCTAGAGTAATAGGAAAAGCTTCAGGGAGATTATCATATTCTTTACCTTCCCAGTAGTGCTTGAATCCACAGCCACACTTGCCACCTGTAGACCTTGTATTAGTTCTGTCTCCATCCAAGTACGAAACAGATCCATCTTCTCTGACACGACGCACTAAGTTACTATGACACCAGTTACAAGCAGTCAAACTACTCAGGTTATAGTCTGGTACCAGCACATCCTTTGTGGGGTTGTAAGAACACACCAAACTGTTCAGGGGAAAACTGTAATTTTTGTCAGGCCTTAGTTGGCCATGGGTACTTTTTGCCAGGTTATAAAGTTTCCCCCCAGGAGCCAGCCACTCTGGAGGAACATGATGCTCTGAAAGGGCCCCGCAGATGAGGCACCTGTGAAGGCGGTTGTCCATTACTGCTTTTTTGGCAGCTGCGGTGACTTCTTCAGGCTGGACTCCTATTACACCAGTCCTTCTGTAGAAATACTGATGTACATCAGCTACAAGACTGGGATGGATACCGTGTTTACTCATGAAAACTTCCTCCATTGCAGCAACAAGCCTCATCAAGTACTTATCTTGTAAACTTCTGTCTCCTCCAATAACACAACCACCGTCCTCCTCTAACTTGATGTACTTTTTGATCAGGTCTTGAGGAACTCCCCAGGCTTTAGGAAGTAGCTTCCTAGGCAGTTTAGGCAAATCAGCACCTTTTATTCCAACTAGAGGAATGTAATGGTTACGTCCTGAGCTACTCCATGCAATGCAGATCGGCTTGTTCAACATGCCATCTTTTCCCATGCATTTTTCTAGAGGTACCAGACCAGGGAGGAACGTCGCTGAATAATCTCCAGAGCTTCGCATTCCACTCAAGGAGTCTAACAGGATGATAGGCCGGTGAAGCACATTGGCCAGACCAAAGATGTGGATATTCCTAAGGCCCATTGGCACACCTTCTGGAGGAACAAACAAAGGGTCACATTCATTGATAATGTCCTCCCACTCTGCTGCATCAATAAAGTCATGGAAAAGCGCCTTGTAGTGACTCAGATTCTCCTCAAAATGCTTCTTTAGATTCTCCCGCAGAGCGTGCCAGAACAGTTCCCTGCCAACAAGTGCCCGTGAGACCGCATGGACGAGGCAGTGGCCATCTCCATCCACATGGACAGGAATGAGGCACTCCTGACTGTTGTTGGCCTTCTTGATGTCTTCCAGGGTGTCGTGCAGGTAGATGAGGCTGCCAGAGCGGTCCTTTCCATAACCGATGGTTTCAACGTGCTCCGGCTCGATGAGGAAGGCACGGTCACCCAAGAGGGAACAGTCAAAGATGTCTCCCTGGTTCATCTCCGTGAGGAGCTTGGCTTTCCCAGTTTGCTTATCCATCCCGTAGCGGGCCAGGATGGGGGCCAGGAGCTTGCAGTGGTAGTTGGAGAGGCCCATGACTTTGACGAGCTCGGTGTTCCTGCGGGGTGGGCCGGCGCCGCTGACGCCCAGCAGCGCGTTTCGCAGCAGGTTGTGCAGCACCAGGTCGGGGTCCGTCACCTCCTCCACGGCCAGCAGCTGCCGCTGGTCGTGGCGCTGCCCGCAGTCCGTGCACTCGATGCTGCCGCTGCTCTGCGGCCCGTGGGCCGGGAAGAAGAGCCGCGCCTGGCATTTGGGGTCGGGGCAGGTGCCCGAGAAGATGCGCCGGTCCCGCTTCTTGGAGGCGGTCGGGGGCGGCGGCTGCGGCTGCTGCTGAGGAGACGGCGGTGGCGGCGGCGGCGGCTGCTGCTGCTGAGGCTGGGACATCGCTCTGCTCTGGCCGGGCTTCACCCGCACCCGCGCTCCTCCGCCCTCACAGGCTCATCCCCTGCGCCCCGGCTAACGACCGCCGCCTCACACACGCTGCCGCCACCGCTGCCGGCCGCCAACCGCCCATCCACCGAGCGCCCTCCCGCCGCCGCCGCTCCTCACCCCCACCTCCGCCTGCCCCCCCCACCCCCAGCGAACGCGGAAGCCGCCGGCGACGCCGCTCACTGCCTCTTCGCTGCCTCGGCCGTTGTCCGCAACGCAAGGGCCTCTCGCACTTCCCGCGAACGGCGCAGGCGCGGCGCCGCAGGGGCCGTCGGGAGCGGTAGTGCCCGCCGCCGCGGAGGCCCGGCGCGAGGAAGGGAGCGGAGGGGAACGAAGACTACAAGGACCGCGATGGCGAAGGGCAGGGAAGGGGCGGGGCGGGGCGAGCCGAGCCGGCTGCGCCCGCCGCGGGGTTGCTGGGCAGTGTAGTCCTCTGACGGGCGGGCCGCGGAGGCGGGGAGCCGCGGGCACGCACCCAGGGCGCTGTGCAAGCGCTTGTTGCGTTTCCTGTGGCGGGGCGTGGGGGAAGGGCGCGCTGCTGGTTTAAGGTGACGCGCCCCGTTCCTCTCACCCCCGCAAAGGAAGGCTCCCGCCTCTGTCACCTCTGGGCGGGCACCCGGGCAGGGAGGCAGCTCACTCCGCCTGAAGCCGAGGGGCTCGGTGCCGCCGCCGGGCCTTGCCCTCCCGGCCTTGGCGTCCGTCTCCTGACGGCCCTGCCCGGCCGAGCTCCGGCGGGCCCCCGCCGCCAAGGGGCTGACACCAAGTGGCGCGGCGGGCGGCCAGGCCCCAGCCTGCCCCTCATGGCTGCTGTCCGGGGGGGTCCGAGCGCCTGAGGCTGAGCCCCCGGAGTTTTTCCAGCGGCGCCGCAAGCAGCGCGGCCTGCCGGGCGGCAGCTCCCTGCGGACGCGAGTGGCCGTGGCCAGGCCTGGTCCACACGGGCACGCTTGCTCATCGAACCCCGTGGCCTCCTGGGGCTCGTGTGGCCCCGGCGGGGTTTCGTTTCCCGGGCAGCCCCGCCGGGCGGTGAGCTATCGGAGCGGAGGTGTTCCCGGCTGCCGGCCGCTGATTAGCGCCGGAACGCGACACGAGGAGACGCCAGAGCAAGTTGTTCACACAAGTGATCCCTTCTGCTGGTGCTTCTCAAGGAGATAATGAGGGAATGGAGCTGGCGCTTACGTTATCTCCAGCGGCCCTCTGAAATGATACTTCACAAAAATGAAAGGGTATAATGTTCATAACTGCCAGCCTAATTACAGTGGGCTGGCAGCGAATTCGTGCCGAGAGCTGCAGGAGGGTTATGTCAGCACGCGGGTTAAGTGCTCTCAAAGCCGTTCCGGATGGAAAATTATCCTTTAATAAAGGAAAACAAAAGCTGAACTTCTGGAGGACAAGGTAGCGCCTGCCTGGGTATTGCCAAGTACCAGAGTGACCCAGCCCTACAAATACAAGGGCAAAAATGTCCTCTTCCTCCCTCCTCCATCATCCCAGTTCCACCGAACAAACACCTGGCACTTACATCCCATGGCCTTACCTATTCTGTAGTCACCCAAACGATTTAAAATTGGAATAAAAATCATACAGAATGTATTGTGCTTGTACTTTCCAATATAAAGAGCATGTTTTGTTTTCATTAATCCATGAAAGGTAATTTTACACAGCTGACATTTAAATTATAAAGGCTCAGATGATTAATACATACAGAAAAAATCCATTTGTGTGCTTTTTCACAGGCTTAAGGAAAAATATGGCTCCAGGCCTGGCCCTATGACAGACTGAGCACTGCCACCTTCCAGTGATGGCAGCAGAGCTGTGCATCCTCCTTCCCTCTCGCTTACAGTAATTCGTCAAGCACAGAAAGTATATGTATGTATGTGAATGTATATATTCCACAGCATAATCTTTTATCTGATCTTTCAAAATCTGGGACAGGTTTGAAGAGAAAAGGGTGAAAATTATGTGGCACATTTTCATTGTTGCCTGCTACTGATTCTTTTTTATGTGTATGACAGTAAGATAGCAGCATCACCAGCTCCATAATCCTGCCAATGTGCCTTGTACTTGGGAATAAATCAGCAGTCTATGCCCATTCATTCCTTATTCTCCCCTTCATAAGTAGCAGGAATGCAGTAAAAATGCAAATAGGGAAGCCTCTGTCCTCTGTGAAACTGTGTGGCAGCTCTTGAGAATGGGCACCATTCAGGGCATCGGATGGCAACAATCCTGTGCTAACCCGGCCCGCATTTTGAAGGAATGTCAAATAATTTTTCTGTAGCATCACCGGCCTCTGGAGCAAACAATTTCTTCACATATGTGAAATAAACACTTCTGACATTGCTTGGTAGTAATTTGTATTAAATAATACATAGCATCCTGGTGAAATAATTAGCTTTTGCTGTCAAAGCGACAGAAATTTTTGTTTTGTTTACTTCTCTAGCCAAATGTTTTTATGAAAGCTCTTGACAAACTATGACCGTAAGGTCAAAAACATTTCTCCTTCCTATTCCCTACATTAATTTCACTGATAAATGATGTTCAATAGAGGAATCTAACTTTTATGGTGACTTGACCCTAATTAACATGAATGTTTTCGATGAATGACATTAGTAAGTATTCCAACTATATGCAGACTTATCATCATGGTTGATTGCCAAAGCAATTTCTGCAACACTGAACTTTCATTACAGAATCTTTGATAAAAATCACAATTCTCTGGCAAGCTAATAATTTATGCAAATTAAATGCATATTTATTTACAAGCTTTGTATGCTGTATCTGGCAAACAGGATAAGGAGGTTCTGTGTTATATCACTGCATACAGGTCATGCAAGTAACTAAACCTTTAAGCAACCTTAAAGGAAAATTCAGGAAATACAGTGTCTGCCCTGTTAGTAGATACCCTGCAGAAGTGTAGCAGTGAGTGAGTCCTACCAGAGATCACGGCAATAACCACACTGTTTTCACAGGCAATGTGAACAGCAACATTATAGTCAGGAAAGTAGGATTACTTTCAGATCTACCATATACTTGAAGATCATACTGATTGCAAAGTTAAATTTATTTATAATGGGTCAGAAGAGTGATTAATTGCTAGCAACAAGATATATCTGAACCCACACTACTTTGTTGATGAGAACCGAGCACTGCCAGGCAAAATACTGCTTGGCATTCCTTTCAGGCCCAGGATGCAAGATCTAAAATTTGAAGTTTGATCTTCACCCAGTGCTATTCCTGCTCTTCTTTGTCCCTCACCCTTGGGATACAGGTGATTTCCACATGAAAGCAGTTATTTCTCAGAGGGACTTGTTTCTTTGGAAGAGCAATGACAGAAGTTTCCAGCTCAGCAGAAATGAAAGGCTTGTGCAGCGTGTGAGACAGCAGGTCATGATAAACTAGAAGATGCTGTGTTTTGTCAAGAAGTGAAAGTTATCAGCCTTCAGCTACAACTCACCATGCTCTCCATACCATGCATTATGGATAAAAGATAGCTAAAAGTCTGATGTTACCCTCAATGAATCCCTGACAGAGGTCATCCTGCCTTGCCTGAAAGACTTGCAGTTTTGCCTAACCTGGTCCTAAAAGCACTCTACATTTCCAGCCTTACACTCAAGAAAGAGGAGAAAACCCCAGCATGAGCCAGAGGGAAAATGGCAATATCATCACAACCCACAATTAATGCAATGTTTTTCTATTCAGATATGACACACTAATGTCTAAAAAGGCATGAGTAGGCCCCCAACTGGATAGTACTTATGATAGTATTAGTAGTACCAGCTGTCTACAAGGAGTCAACAACAGTACATGCTTCACCGCACAGAGCAGCTTCAAGTCCCGTGCAGTGTGGACTCTTGTATTTTTATTGCTCTTGTTAAACGAATTCTGCACTCACTTCCAGACTGCTGCTGAGCTGCATAGATTTTGTTGCACTTCACTTGAGCAGGTGTTATTAAAAGCCAAACACTAACCACCACGCTTACTGTGGTATGCCAGTGGGGTGTTGGTCACGGGCCTCCTCGCGTCCTTGTCCTCAGAGGCAGCATGCAGCCCAGCACAGTGTTCTGGAAAGACAGGAATGACCACTGAGCAGCTTCTGTTCAGCTTTAATAAACCTTTGGGTTAATTAATAGTTAGTCGATGGTGGTTAGAAAACCGCATCTGGCTTATTTTGAGGACCTGGACTGGTAACTCTTGTCCTGGATACATCCAACTGAATAATTTCCATATCCCTCTTCTATTGCCTTCCAGTGATCTCCAAAATGAAAAAACTGTTTTCTTTCAGTGCTTTCACAGAGTCAGAGCTTGAACTGCTGCCATTGCAACAGGTTCTGCATTTCACACCACTAATAGATGTATTCTGTTGACACTGATGTCATTCCTACATATGAGATCAAATTTGGACTGCTCTAAATGTGGTATGCGTGTTAGCAAAACATAAGCATGTTAGGAAAACAACATGAAAAGGAAAATACTAGGCAGAGGTTATAATACTAATTACAACTATCCAAATAACCTGCTCAAAGGCTTTGCTGCTGCAAAGTCAATGCTCCCAGTGTTTGTTCAGGGACAGCCTTGTCTGGTAAGAATAGCTCTACAGCTGACTCCCATGCAGGGACAGTCTCAGCATCCAAGACAAGCTGCTCAACAGGGACACTGTCTTTTTTTTTAACTTATGCTTTCTTTTCATTTCTTGGCTCAAAATCTGGTTCTGAGGCCCTGTCTTGCAAGCAAATTAAACTGATTCCACATGCCAACTCCTCTGCAAAATTAAGGCTGCACATTTTTTATTCTGAATATCTCATTGAGAGTTGATGCCTGCACAACTGGCAAACAAAATGGATTCATCAGCACTGTCAGTGTTCAGCAACTGTCAATAGAAAATCAATCTTTAAAGCAGTAGACAATTGAAAAAGAGGAGAATGTAAGTGTTATTAGCTTAGATGTGTAACCTGATTACATGGAAGTCTCAATGGCAATTACTGTGAATATTTATCTGCTTTCCATAGCACTTTCTCAAATACAAATTGAAGGAATGGTACAATCCCATTAGGCTAAAAGATAAATGTCTCAAAATAAAATCGGTTGAGCAACTAACACACTCACTGCCATATTGATTTGTATGTTCACAGCTTATGCAGAGTCACTGATATTGGCAGCTGTTAAAGGTTTGCTTGTATCTATATGACATTCACATGTATTTAATGTCCCAATTTACTGTCTGGTCCTTAGTGAATTCTCTCTGCAAATACCCAGTTTGGTAGAGGGAAATGAACAGCTATTTCCAGCACAGAAGAATTCCCAAGTCAAGGATATAAATGGGTGACAAAGACAATGAATGCTTCTTACAGAGAACACATAATAGTGATGCTTGGCTTGTGATTATGCTTAAACTTGGAAGTAGTTGGCAGGTTGAGACCATGTATTTTTCCGAGTTGAAGACATAGGAGAGAACCTGGTACACAAATATGAAATGGTGGGAGTGGATCGGCTGGCTGAAAAAAAGAAAAACAAACAAAGCCACTCTGTCCTCAGATTGTCTCCGGAAGGTTTTAACCTAGATGTTATTACAATTCAAATATAAACTAGATGAACTCTTCAGACTGGTTTGTTGCCCTGTCCTGTAGCAACTGAGCATAATATCCCATCTTCCAAAATGCACAAACACCGTTACCACCAGTAGCCAGATGTTATAGTAGTTTCTAGTTTTCTGATAGCTCAAAAGGGGTTTAAGCCTTTATACAGCTACAAAGGTCTAAATCACAGCTCTTGTGTGTATGAATTCATTGCTGTTCACTAAACCTAACAACCTTCCAGTAAGTGGGATCTTCTGCCACACTTCCTAGTCCTAGATGAGATTCCTTGGTATTGAAATAAGTGAAAAGGAGGTTTGCAAAAACAAAGAAACAGGTCCCTACTGCTGGGCAGGAATTGCTTTGAGGAGAAGCTTTTTCGTGAATCTGATTTAAAACTAGTTGCAGTAACAATGAAGGTGTATAATATTTTTAAAAATAAATAAATAAATGAAGTGTTTGTGGTTTTTTTCCTCTGAGAAGTATTTACTTCTAGCCATAAACTCCTTAGTTTCTATCATGGAAAATGCATAAAGTGACTTTCCTTGTCCTTCACTGATTTTGCTAGAAAAACAGCAATAAAAAACTGCAAATTGCTTCTGGAGACTTTGCCATTTTTGATCTGTAGTACTCAATTTCCATAAAACTACGGACGATATTTATCTTTTTAAGTACAATAGTGGTAGTCCGAATCCAAAGCTACATTCCATGGATCTTGTGGTACAGTGTCACAGCCTTCTCCTGTATTACTCTGCTGTATTCAGCTCTGGCAGTAGGTGTCAGCAGAAGCTAACCAAGTGAACCTCACTGATGCCAGGAGATCCCGTGCTACCGGGATGATACGTTAGTGCTATAAGGCACAACTGCTTTGTCACTCTCTTGCCTCTTATCTGACTAATCAAGTAAAGAAAAACAGAGGATCTGCTGAACATCCTAGGTGATTGCTCACTATTAAGCAAACAGGCAGGACAAGCTTTGCTTACCCCCAGAAATTTCATTAGCATAGCAAGCGTGGTGGGGCAGTTCACAAGACACAGATGGATGTAGAAGAACATTGCGTGTTGAAGAAGGATGGGAAACTATGATTTGCACATTGAGAACATGAGTGCCTGTTCTGAGGTCCAGAACTCATCAGGAGATCTGCTCAAATAGCCGCAACAAAATGGGGTTGAAGAGAAAGCAGAGGAAAGGTCCCACTATGGTATGACTTTACTATAGAGCACTGCATGAGGAAGATTCAGGAGATACAATGTTTAGAGGAGGATTTCAAGTGAAATCATACTCAGGTCCTTCATTACCACCAAATTCACTACTCAATTTAACAGATATCTGCTGGTAAATAGGTACAGTGGGAGAATGTTGGCTAACAGGTAGAAAGTTTGAGAGGGGCTCTATCAATATAGAAGATGTAAGACATCCTATAGGGCAGGCTTTCTGGATGTGAATGTGAGCAAATCTATCTGAGTGAACAAAAGTAGCAAGCAAGTTGTACAACTGTTCATTAAATGACAAGAGGGAGAAAGAAAGACAATGGATTTTAATATTACTCTTTGAAACTCTCCACATTGCTAAATAAGATTTCATGTGAAGAAAGTAATAATCACAAATAACGAGCTCAAGCCATCCTGATCCAAGGAATAGTAAAGTGCAGAAAGATCAACTTGGTTAAACAATGACATTAACCCCAAAACTCAAAAAGAACCATACCAAAACCAAAAAACTAAATTGAATTACCAAACAGAAAACAATATGGTCAAAACAATCCAACAGTTAAGGGGATATAAGGAGGACATTCTGCAAACACATTATTATTATGAGGAATGATTGACAATGCCAGCCCGATAAGGTAACTTGTTTTCTCTCAGTAAGAAGGTAGCAGGACACAGACATGAGAAGTGATAGCTGTCTTACCCTGGCACTCATGAGTTTTGTTATCCTCTCACATTGCACATTACAGTCAAACTAGCAGAAAATGTGCCAATCGGATACTGCTGTGCTAGATAAAAAACACCACGATTATAGCATACTTATGTAACCACAGCATATACGGAGCTGCTGGTCACTACCAAACTCTAAAAACATACTACAATGAGGTTATGCAGGCATCTGTCCTCAGTCTGTTCATTAAATGCATGCAAGATTATACGTATTTAATTTGTGGGAAGCACTAAGCTGGAAAGAGTTGCAAGTGCTTTGAGTGAGAAATTTATAGTTCAAAATTATCTTGACAAGCTGGTGAAATAAATATGATTAGAAATCTGCATATGTAATACTTTATTCCCACTTATAATAATGAGATAAGAGAGTAAATTTATTGGAAACATTCTTTAGAAAGGATCAGGGCACACAGTGAATCACAAACTGGTTGAGTCAGCCATGTCATATTGTTATGAAAAAGCAAAGCCTTTTAAAGGATTCAGAGCATGAGTGTCACAGGTAAGACAAAAGGATCGACATGGCAGCTAGAAGCATGCGCAGTGTGTATTGGTACCTTATTCACGAAGCATGTGAACCAACAGGGAAGACTCCAAGCTAGATGAACAAAAAATAATCATGGTCTAGGAAAAAAACAGACGTGAGAGAAAGAATGGATGTCCTTATATAAGCATGCGAGAGCTGGGGAATTGAGGCTGGTGTCACACACAGACTGGAAGTAAGAGTCAGGATTTCAGTAAAGAAAGATGATACAAAATTAAAGGATGTGAGAAAAAATGTCAGACATTATATTGCTTGATGATAAATAATCTGCTCCGCTTCCAACCCTTTCCTATCATTCTATTTGTGTCTGTGACTGATAAATCCACCCCTCTGATAGTTAAGTTTTGTTCACTCCTGTTTACACTAAGAGCAGCCAGCCCAGGGCTCAAGGTGAACTGTGAAATTTGAGGGACTGTTCCTGACAAAGACAAACAAAAACATGCTGACTGTGTTGAAAACTAGAGAAAAGCAAAATGAGAATTTAAGAAAAAGGGACTGAGAGCTTACCTTCTTGTATGTGGGTTAGCAGAGCTGAGAGTTTCAACTAGTTCTGTAATAACCTACAGATCAAAGAAGCCATTACCCCTCCCAAGAGCGTTATTCCCTACTCAGCTCTTCCAAAGCACTTCACTCACTGGCTCTCTGATGTGCTTCCTTCCATACAGGAAAAATGAATTAAAGTATTGGGGGGCTAAAGAGATTCAGTAAATCAGTGGGGTAACAGAGGGGGGAGACATGTGGGACCTCTGGTATCAGGAGACAACTTAAGCAGCCTCTGGCAGGGTGGGAAACCCCAGCTCTGCAGAAAGGGAGCCCCAGCAATCTCCCTTTCTTGTTGCACAGTACCAGACCCCTGGAAGAAGACCGCAGGCAGGTAGTTTTACTACAGATGTCTGAATAAGATGGAGAAGAAACTAGAAGATATGTAACTGCACCCAGCACTTTGCCTTTCAAATTTAGGTGTAGGAGAGACAGTGGATAGTTTCCTTAAGTAACTCTTCAGAAACAGATAGGATCTGAAAATATTCTAAAGTGGAGAACATGGCATTTTTACCATTGGTTTGACATTGGTTTAGGTTTATCTAAACCCTACTTTAAACATTGTGCCTCAGTCACTTCCTAGGATGCCAGACACTTCCCAAATAGACCTTTTGTGAGCAGCTATCTCCTATCATGTGTGCAAAAGGATTTCTCATAAACTTCCAGCAGTTCTCACCAGCAAAGAAGCTACCTCAGATGCAAATAGCTACTGGGGTTTAAAACATGCTCTACTGAGAGCGCATCCATGTACCAGCTGGCTAACACATCTGGGACACTCACTCTATTGTTCCTGCTGGAGCCCTGCAAGAGCTGATTACAAAACAGATGCTTTTAGAATGGAGTTACAGCATGTTACAGACCCCAGGGCAGTAAGTTTTAGCATTTTAGTAACATGGATAACTGTCCTTCACTTGGTCAGTTCAGTTATCCTTTTGGTGTACACCCATTGTGTTTCACTATGCTTATTTCTGTGTGCAAGTTTACACAATAACAATAACAGTAAAATAATAATAATAATAATAATAGACTAACTGCAAGTCTTTCCCAGTTTACCCTACAGAAGAGATTTCATCTATTTCCTTAGTGTGGTTTCATCCGTATTGCATTACAGTGCAAAAAAGTTCATAGAACAGAAGACAGTAAAGATGAGGAAGCAGGTCAACAAAACTGAAGGAAAACAAAAATGTTATTTTAATTTTCAATTTGTACTCTCACTATCAGCAGGGCTGAAAAGAGTGCCTGCATTAACGAAGAGAGAGCATTAAGCAACACCACTTTTGTTTTACACATATATAGAAAAGACTTCACATATATAAACTTTATTAACCTCTGCGCTTCACTTACTTAGAAATGGGTAACAGCTTCATTGCAGCCTTCTGCTCTTGCCCACTCAAAAGGCTTATTCTCTACTTTTAAAGACTTTAGATCTCGACTCCTATATTAAGAAATATAACACCACCTCCATGAATTTGTGGTAGGTTTCGAGATTTTACTTCTGGGAAAGCTGTTGCCTCATCTTTGATACTTCCTGATAGATAACTCATGGGAAACATGTGAGGCAGGGACTTTCTTGTTCCCCAAAATGGCAACCACAGCTAGAATGAAAATAAAAGAGAAGAAACAAAAAGCCCGCTTCGTTAAATAAATCTATTTTCTAAGTGGGATGTTTTCTTACACTGAAACTTTGGTAAGTTAATTCAATTCTAACTTCTTGGAGACTTTCATTGTTATATCACATGATGGATTACTTTTTTCCTATACCACTAAGACTGAAACCCAATTCCCTTTTGTAAAACTCTCTTAAGAAGCAAAAGTAGACTTAGGGTTTTACTTAGGGCCTCTAACTTATCATCTGCTTAATTATTACATGTTGCAGTGAGTAAGATGACTAGATGTTCTCGTATGTTTTTTTTGCTGTATCCTTTGGTTTTCTGTTTGGAGGTATCTAGATATAATAATTATGTAGCATCCTTGTAATGCATGCCATACTGCCCTGTTTTCTTGTATCTTTTTGTAGAGAAATAGCTTCTAATTCTTAGCTGGATGTTTGAGAATGTTTTTTTAATATATTAAAGATAAAAAGGTTTATTATTTTAAAATATGTTTATTACAGATTTAAAGAATATACTGTCTTCCTTTATTTTAGTTAATTCTGCTTGCAGAGGTTGACTGTTAGATGCTGTAGCCAATGTGATTGGTGTTTCATATGACAAATAATTCATAGCAGCAGGGATCCTGAATGCAAAAAATGAGCTCTGCTTTGTATGCAAAAGTTAAACAGTTTTGTGATGTGAATGAATGAACCTTACAGTGTATCCGGTAACAAAAACTGAAGGGCAGTGAACCTCATGGTCTAATTAACCTTGAACTTTACAGAGAACGTACTTAAATGTTTAACAGTAGCATAGTATTCCATAGCAGTTGAGTAAGGGGATATGATAAAAGAATGACAAATTTACTTTTTGGAAGGAGGGGGAGAAAATGAAGTGTGTTTACTAGCTACCTAGACGGAAGATCCCATGCTTAATTGCTTACCTCTCACCATTTCAGGAAAATAACTGTACTTAATGCATGGGAAGCTGCTCCCAGTTAGGGGCTAAGTAACAGTGCTTTCATATCCTGAAATATCACCCACAAACTTGGCAATATCTTCTTCCTACTCAATTTACCAGTATTCACCTTGTTTTAGGATTAGACTGGTAATGACCATTATTTAATAGCAACTAAGATTTGAAAATATGTCTTTGTTATCACTTGGGAGGTAGGCAGCTCACCTGTCTACAGTGGACTCAAAGTCTGCAAAATCTGATCTAGGTTTACTTATGGCACTAAGGAGTACAAACTAAAGTATGAAACACAAAGCATCCAACAGTGTAGGAAATATAACCAAGTGAAGCCAACTTAAAATGGTGGCTATAAGAAGGGTGACCTCCACTCTCCTCTGCCTGCTCTGATTTGGGTATTGATGTGAAAGCCTAATGGCAATGCTTTGGAGAAGATGATTTCCCCTAGGAGGCACCATGGGAGGGGGACAGGGATCCCCAGATCTGATTTGGCAACCAAGTACCAGGAGTTCAATAAAGCATTTAAGTTTCTTTTTATTTAACATCTGTGTTGAACTTTCATCTTAATTGCTGTAGTCCATGTTTCAAATGTGCAATAAAACATGTTTTATACTACCTTACTTGAGGAAAGTAAATTCAATACCTATACTTTGTAAAGCTCTACACTAACTAGAAATACGAATAGTTAGCTAGCCCCTTAAAGACAAACTTTATCATTCCTTCAGGAACTAAGCTCTGAAAAAATGGGAATTTGTGTGCCTGAAGATAAGAACCTCTTCACAAACATGCATTTAGTGGCAGATGAATGCCATGTCACAACAAGCCTTTCTCATTCTACATCATCATTGATGTATTTGACTTGTAATAATCTTGCCAGTATGTGGTTGTGGGGGATCTAACTAGCCTGAGCGTGTACTGTCAGGCCTGCTGAACAGACAATCCTAGGTGAAATATCACCTCATATAACTATCTGCTCTCTCCTTTAAAGCTTTCATACCTTCTTTTATTCCACTTGTGTCTAGCTCTATTTCTTTTGTCTCTACTTTGGCTCATGGCCTATAGCACTAGAAAGCTTTCTACCAGTCAACACCAGGTAACGACCCTTTGTCTTTGCAATCTTCCCTTCTAAAGAATGAAAGAAGGAATAGCAAGAAGGCAGAAGTAATGGTGACCTCACAGAAGATGTTTCCCCCCTTTGGTCTCTCATAAGGTGGAGAATACATCATCTCCACAACTGCTCAGTTACTGCAGAAAGGGTTCACTCGCCTCAGTCTGTGCACCAGACTGATGATGTTGACAGGAGTTTTGTTACGCTTTAAAAGCAGTATGTCGTCATCATCTGGTTTTTTTCCCCCATTTTCTCTTTCTGTGTTGCTGGTGCTTCGAGGTGAGTTATTCAGACATTGACCTGCTGTGTAGTTACACAGATCAACCTGTCTGCAAGGATATGTGTAAGAAAAGAAAACAAACGATGGAACAAACAGATGGTGGAACAAATGAGGCACATCTATTAGCTTTGTTTGTTCAGCAGCAGGACTGAGATCGACCTTTTAAAGATTTTCTAGGTTTAGTGCTTCCTGTTGTGGGTGATGTAGCACTAGGGATCTGGAGTGTGTGCTTATGTCCTCACAGTGGAATACCAGAGCGAAAGAAAAACATGCTGTTCTTACAGGGCAATTATGATGGAATAAAGGAAAGGCTGACTGTAGTGGCAAGTAATTCAAGTAATTTTTTCTTTTGTTCCATTTTTTTTGTTTTAAGAGGATTTCACTTTATGTGAAATTTGCTTATATGGAAGGGAGGGCAGTAAAGATTCTCACTGCTACTTAGGTCTTGTGCTGTGGCTGTATAGGAGTGCAGTAGCCTGAGTAGCCACAGAACACTCTCTCGTTCAGAGAACTGAACTTGGAAGGAGTGTGAATTTACAGTCGCCCAGGGGTTCCACCACCACAGCAATGTCATGGAGGGGCCAGGGCTGCATCTGCAGGCTGTGGTCTAGACTGGAAACTTTTTCCCAGGCTGTTACCAAGCCAACCCATCACTTGCAGGAGGATCATGTCTTCCTCAAGCCACCTAGTTTGGGTCAAACTGCATGTAAAGCAGGAAAAATTAATTCTATCAGGTCAAAGAAAGATCTGTAGTGTTTTTACACACGCACAAAAAAAGAAGAGACTTCCAGTGGTTCAGCCTCCTCAATGGTAAAAGCTGCTCTTTATGGCTGTCCTTTTGTTTTTCTTCCTACTAGCTCTGTGTTCTTTTTAAGTGGCAAGAAAGAGTTGCGTATTATTGTTAGATAACTGAGGTGGGTTTCTCTTAAAATGGACGCTTTTTACAATTTTTAATTTCAGACAAGGAACAAACAATACAAGAATACCTTGTTAGAGCTTTGGATGTAGAAATCCTGGTGCCAGCATAGGATGAGCATCAACAAAACTAGGTACTTTACTCAGTGTTTAAGAAGCACAAGAATGTTGTGATGATACATCAGGTTATAGGATAATCTGGGGTTGTACAGCTCTTTCCTTTTTGGGGAGGAGAGAAGAACATTTTTCATTCTGTTTTTGGGTTTGTCCTGGTACAGAAGAAAACATTCCAAGACTTTTTCCTCATTCAGGTTCTTTGGGAGAGGAGGGAAAGGAGAGAGTGTATACATCTATTCAGTCTTGTCTCTACCACTTTAATCCAATGTGGAAATAAGTGTTCTAATACTGAAAGATTAATTCCTGAAAATCCAGGCCTTACAGGGAAGGTTTAGTTGTGTTAATCAAACACTTTCTCCCAAGTATATAAGATGGCAAGAATGTCACTTGTCACTTTTTAGAATTACTTCTGCATATCAGGGGTGGATCTCTTAAATGGGTCGAACTGCATAACCTTTTTGTCTGGAGATTTGCCTTTTGGAAGCTGTTCTGAAAATAGTTTTCTGTGTGACTGTATTCTAAATAATTACAGATGGAAGATGGATCAAGGACACTCACATGGATGCAACGTTAAATATACGCAAGACTTATGAAAACCAGAAGGTTATGATGATGTTGAAAGGTACTTCAGCTTTCTATAATAATCTAATCTGGCAATTTTCCAAGTTTGTGTTTTGGACCATCAGCACAGTTTTAAAGAAGCTGCGCGTCAGAAAGAGAAATGTTCGACACAACAGCAGCTCAGGTGCACAATTCCAGCAAGTGTTGGTAGGTTAAAGAAAAGACCAAAACCAGAAGTGAATTATAGGTGTAGTCAAATGTTACTGGGCATAATAATGGGCTAAAACAGCTTTCCCACTAAAAATGTGTTAGCAAAATCCTTAAATGAAGTGAGTAAAAGAGGAAGTTGCACGAAATCGTACCATCTTGGCAAGAACTGCTTATTCCTGTCTTTCCTTAAAGACGTGGCTTTTAGCTGTACCTTTTTGTCTCACTCTCTTGCTTCATTAGAAGCAGGGATGGAAGGAACTCTCCAAACTGTATTGAAGGGACACTGTAATGTAGTGGTCATTCTTTTAAGACACGCTGGGACATCAGGTTAATTATACCAGACCATCAGATTGATCTTGTCTTCCTTGGTAGGAAGCGCAGAAGCAGCAGCCAGCAAAAAAGATAACAAATGTTGCTTGAGACAAGCTGATAACTTTATTTTTACCACATCCTGCTGTGCGAAATGATCACTGAAACAGACTATTGAAGGAAAAAGGCAAAACAGTGCCTAGAAAACAGAAGGGGGAGGATGCTTTTGCACCCCAGCTACTGTCTCCAGTGTCTCTTTCCTCCATCCAGCCCGATTAATTCATTTTTGCTGGCCCGATATAGAAAATACTGGCATCGAAAATCCGTCTTTGCTTTCTGTGCCAGGAGGTGACGGCTCTGCAGTTGAGGGGGCGACCCGGTATCATGTAGGCTACGTGTGTTCAGCTGAGGAGGGTCAGTGTCCGCCAGGCCCGGCTCCCCAGGGGCGGTGTGCGCTGCCGCGCCCGTGCTGGGTGCGGGGCGGGCCGGCAGAGCGCGGCAGTGCGGCCCTGGATCCCTCAGCCCGGGTTTGCCGGCAGCCGCAGGCTCTGCGGGGCACCAGGCGCTGCTCTGCCGCGCCCGTCCCTCGGGCAGCCGCAGCCTCGGGGCCCTCCGCGGGAGCCAGCCGGGCCGAGGCCAGGCCGGGGGCAGGCCGGGGGCAGGCCGCTGGGGGCCGGGGCCAGCGCCAGCCGCGAGTCCCCGCCTGACCCCGCGGCGGGGCCGCTCCCCGCCGTCCGGGGGGGCGCTGGTCGGCGCGGGCCGGCGGCGGGGGGAGGCACGGGGGGCTGCGACACCGACAGCGGCCCCGTCCGCGGCGGTCGCGCGTGTCCGCCCCGTCCCCGCGTCGCGGCGGGTGGGGGCAGCCCCGCGGGCGGGAGCCCGTCAGCCCCGGGCTGCGGCGG
Organism: Podargus strigoides; assembly: GCA_028020825.1. Classification (NCBI taxonomy): domain Eukaryota; kingdom Metazoa; phylum Chordata; class Aves; order Caprimulgiformes; family Podargidae; genus Podargus; species Podargus strigoides. The sequence goes on along the minus strand of CM051620.1, from coordinate 36,245,933 downwards.
GAGGAGCGCGGCTGACGCGGCAGGGAAGACAGCGCCCCGCCGGGGAGGAGGAAGAGGCCACTCCAGCGTGCGGAGGGACGGGCAGACGGACGGACAGACACCCGCGGCCCGCTCCGGCCGCGGGAGGCAGGCAGGCAGGTACGCGGGGCCCGAGGGCCGCTTGCAGACGGCGGGCGGGCGGGCATTTTAAAGAGTCCGGGGCTGCGGCGGTTCAGCAGCAGGGACACACACACAGAGAGGGCCATTTCGCCTCCCTCTTGTTGCACCCCGAAAATGCACGCGTGCTTTGCATGCATCCCCACCCTTCGGGGCGCCGGTTCAGCGTGGCCCCCCCAGCCCTCTGGGGGGGCGGCACTGAGAGCGTTCTCGCAGGGAAGGGCGGACCCGCGTGGGCGTGCGGCCCCGGTTGTGCAGGGACCTGGTTACGGACTGGGGGCGAAGTGCTCGCAGAGGAATAAACAAACAAACCTGGAGAAACTTCTGCTTTTTTTTTTTTCCCCCCAGCTGATAGTTTTAGATACTGTATTTGCAAAGAAGTTGCAAAATCATTCTGCATTTCACCTTCTCCACTCGTCTATTTGTTTATTTCCCCCCTTCTCCAGCAGTGTTCCTGTCTCCTGCTGGTACTCCTGCCCTAACGTTTGTGTGCTACTGCGTGTGTGTGCAGGTTTACCTGTTACTCTTCATTTTGCATGGCTGGCCGGGTTTGGGAGGGTTTGATTTTTGAGTTGCAACTGCGGACACCACCAAACTCCATTTCAGTTCCACTACTGAATTCCATATAGGCAGTGATGCTAAGCTGGAAGCAGACAGTGAAGAGGGAAGGGCTGGATTGGCATTTACATTTAGAGCAGCTGAAAGAGCCTTTTCCCCATGCCCCCGTAAGATGAGGAGACCACAGTTCGCTTTGCGTTGTGCCTGGCAGAGCAGAGGCAGTTAACCAACTCCAGATCTGTAGTCTCTCTAGTGGTCTGTGTGCCAGAGAGGCAAGGGCTGGAATTGCTTCTTTACCCCTTTAAACGCCTTCAGTGTGAGAGAAGGTTGGAGGCAGGGAGAAAATTAAAATAACATTTTCTCCTCCCATGCAGAAGGAGTTGCAAAGTATCGGTACTTTCTGCACAGATCTTTCACAGGGAAGGTAAAATTCTGATGCAGACTTGCAGGATTTGCATTAGGGGGATAACTAGTGGAGCTTGGAAGAGTGTAGCCACAACATTCACCTGCATGACTTTGTATTTGCAGGACATCTTTGGCTCAGTGCTTTCATGAGCATTGGTCAGTGCTCCTTGGCTTCCCCTTGCTCCGACTTATGTATTCCTGCAGAGCTGTTTTTTTTGCCAGGCTCTTTCCCTCATTTTTGGGGAATGTATGAAGAACAGGCATGTGCACCAGTTTGCAGTCTTTATATTTCTCTCTAGTAAGTGCTACAACTTCTGTGTAATGTGCTCTGAGCATTGAAATATAAATTTCAATGCTATTGGACACTCAAAATAGATGCTGACAGCCCTGGCATTTAATTTCTTTCATGCTAATCTAACAAATTCAGTATCTATTGTTATCTTAAAAGAGGATTAAACATTTCCTGAGGGGAAGGAGAGTTGTTCGAACTGGTGTATGCATGGGCTGCATCCAGAGTACTGCAAGACTTGTCATTCATTGGTTACGTTGTTCTGAGGGGAGCTTCATTCTGATAAACAGCTGATAGGAGCTGTTGCTTTTTATCATTGCTGTCAGCCTTTTCATTCTCTAAGGACAGGTAGCTTTCTAAGAAGCCTGACAAAGCTGGATGTTCAAGTCTCATTTGACAGAGGTTCAAAGAACCTACAGGGGACATTAGTTGGGCAGTTCTGTTTTGCCAATTACTAGGCCCAGTACAAAGGACGCAGCCAGCAGCAGAACAAACCAGTAACCAGATTCTGTTGCACACAAAATGGTCAGTACATGGGTGATCACTGGGGATACAAACAAGTCAATTAGATTACACATAACAGACATCAACCCCAGTGATCCCAAGAATGATACAACACAGCCAACAATCAGTGGAACAAAGAAAGCAACGAAGCCTCCCATGGCAGAGATGGGAGACAGCCAAGCCAATAGGCTGATAACATAGAATAGAGGTAACCACATATTGTTCTTATTGAGCCCACGTTCACAAGCACCAAACCTCATGGGGGCCCAGTTGCAGGGAGAGTCGGGAGGTCCTTCCCCAACAGGGAAACGCTGTAAAGTGCATCCACCTCACAGACAGACACTCCACCCTTTCTGCGAGTGGTCCCAGCTTTTATCCCCAAAGCAGGACACCTGGCACTCGTTTACCCAAAGGCTTTCCCTACAAGGCCGGCCACACCTTGGAGGAAAGCCAAAAGGCAAACTCATCCCCTCCTCTTAAAGGGCCATGGGAACCACCCATATGTCAACCTTAATTCAGGGCTCGGAGTTCAGACCCCAGCACTTTAGGTTCTTTGCCCACTCTGCTTATAAAACAGTGTGTTGCAGGGAGCTAGTAGTTCAAGTTTTAAGATGTGGGCACTTTAAAATTACTAGTCTGCTCATTTTTTGACTTGTTTAAAGTCAATCCACAAGTAGGTGGATAATTTGACTGTAATGGCATGTGTTTAAAATAGCGACTGCTGGTTTTTAATATGCAGAGTTGTTTCAGCCTAGCTAGCTGGAGTAGCTGCAAGCCTGCAAAGCTGTCTTGACCCAGCAACAAGATATTTCAATAGGGGACGCTGAGAGCCAAAAATAAATGTATTAAATAAAACATCACAGGTATTAGCAAATAAAAATAAATGCAAAGCAACTCTTGTCTCCCCTAGGATCTAGGATTTATGATGGAAATCATCTGTCATTTTGTAATGCCATGCATGCTAATTGCAAGTTCATGTTAATCATCACTGTATAAGAGGGTACGTCAAATCTTATTTTCCATCCCATCCATACAGGATAAACTTCTCATAAGCTGTGATCCTTCAGCCACATCCACACATCAGCTTTCTCCTGGGTTATCCTGCCTATATCCCAGATCATTTTCCAGATGGTTTTGTTTTATAATTTGCATGCAAGTACTAGGGCATTTTTGTCCCATGGCTACAAACCATTTTTTACACAAATGCCCAGCATTTCTGCATGTAAATCGAGATCAGATGACACATATTTATTTTTGGCTGTCTAATTTGTTATTTAGAAAAATGTTATTTCTAAGGAGTGGGCACTTCCCGAAGGGAAAGTCACTATTGGTTGTTTTTGTCACTTCACTTTTGGATGCTCATAAGTCATTGAAGACTTATACTGCTGTGGATTTATTTTTTTTCTGTAGACTGAGGAACTAGAAACTAGCATAAGTAATCTATGTATTTATATAGACTGAGCTGTAGTAAAGCAATATGTTGTTTTTATTTGAAGTTAGCACTTCAAGTGTTTGTATTGAAGGATTCATTTTGTTCTAGTTTAAGTAGTATCCATATGCTAAAGTAACCTGCAAAGCAAACACGCTTTCCAAAGCAGAACTGAAGGGCTTCAGCATACTGGAGAACATTTTAAAATGTGTTAATCAGGTTCCTGCTTGCATTCCTAATTCTCAAACAGGATTTATCCCCCCAAGTCTTCCAAAACACCTAACACAGTGTCTGCCTGACTCTGAAAGTGTCTTAAATGTATTGAATCTCCCTCTTTAAGCAGAAAGTTCTTAAACGCCTTATCTAGAGCTGCTGTAGTTGAGCATCAAAGCCCTTAGGAGATCAAGAAACTAGAGCACCTGGCAAGCACACTGTAAACACACACGCTGGTAGGATTGGTTGTGTCTTGAAATGTGGTCGTATGGGCTTTCTATGCCAGAAGAGGAGCCAGTGCTCACCTTTCCTCGAGAGCTGGTGGTGGTGGGACTTCTCTGAAGAGTATACTGTGTTCTAGTAGTTGCAACCTGGGCTCCTGGTCTCTGTGCTCAGGGGGTTCAAGCCCACATCTTTCCACTCCCTCCACAGCTGTTGCACAGGCTGAAGTGAGTGGGAGGGCACACTTCTGTTCTTGTGTTTAACCTGGGTCATCTCGTGGAACGTGCAGCACGTTGCCTGAGGCTGACATGAGGGAGCACCAGCGGAAACCTGACTGTTGCAGCAGTTCATGTACTCCCCAGGGAGGAGGGCTATGATCTAGTGCTTGGTGGCTGATGATGAGACTGTTACCAGAAGTAGGAATTTCCACAACATTCTTCACATTCCAAGAGAGGGGCAACACTTAGCTAGTTGCTCTAGGAGAAAACTGGGCCCAGGAGATGAATGGGCTCTAAGCTCTGAAGCAGATGGTGACAGCTGTTGTAGTGGCTTAGGAGTTTAAGCCCTGAGGTTGAAGTGGGAAGAGCATCCAGTATTTCCTACCAGAAAACCCCATTTTCAGTGCAGAAATCTCCATCCCGGGCCACCTCTCTCTCACAGTGTATCTGTGTGGCGGTAGGTGCCAGCCCAGTAGTTTTATATTACACAGGTGTTCCGTTCTTGTTGCAACCGATCCAATCCACAGGTTGGGGTGTCTGTGACCAGACCCGTAACTCCATTCCCTCACCCAGCTCTGAGATGAGAGTTGTCTTCCCTATCCTTTAGCAAAGGAAGAAGTAAGGTTGTATCTTCACATGATCTTTTCACTTGGTTCTTTCAGACACCATGCAAGCATCATCTGACAAGGAGAGGGAAGTTCCTCATTCTCTCATATTTGAAAAGCTTTGCTTTGCTATTACAGTGTTTCTTTGTTCTAGGGCAGGAAAGCACCTGGTTAGGGGTGGTAGCGCATGTGGATAAGCAAGATTTGTGTCTAAATTTGTTTGAAAGCTCCTTTATTCAAACAGATACCACATTCTTTGGCAGTCGTTTGAAACTGTGAGGTTGACTGACAAGCTGCTAGTGCTAAGTGCCTTGCCAAATACTATTGCAAAATACTACCACTGCAAAAGTTGCACAACTTTACAGACCGTTACGTTTCTCTCTTGGGATGAACTAAAAGGGTACCAAATTCTGATCCTTTGCCTCTGCTGAGAAGCAAGACCGGCATGTTTCCCCCTGCTTCCGAGGCACCAGCGTGCTGCTTTGCTGCTGCCATTCTCTCCTAGCCCTTGCAGTCAGTTTTCCTTCAACAGTACTTCTCTACCTGTTCACTGATGTGAAATAACTGATGAAACAGAACTATTTAAAACTTTTGCATTGTATTGTTAATTGCAAAATATTTTGGAACAGACATCAGACCAAGGAGGGCTTAGCCTCTGGTTCTGAACTCAATGCTAATGTAGCAAGTGCATCAAAAGAGATTTGCAGTGTCCCATGGATTTATACCTCATATTTGAGTGTTTATTGAACAACTGTAGAATTGAAGTCACTCCCAAGTATTTATATTCATCTAATTAATAGAGGATACAAAATCTGGTATCTAAATACATGCAAACTGTGGGTCAGTTCTGAGGTCTCATAACTTTTCTGTTTTCTGTTAAAATAAGGCACCAATTGGAAACACAGTTCTTACTTTTCAGAAACTATCTTGATGGCTATTTCAGGGATTTACACCATTAATCTTTGCTCAAATTGATATTTAAATGAGAAATTATGTATGGGGGAATTGTGTATGGAGCCAAGTCTTACGAGGAGTGGCTGAGGAAACCGGGGCTGTTTAGCCTGGAAGAAAGGAAGCTGAGGGGAGACCTCATCACCTTCTACAGCTACCTGAAAGGAGACTGTAGCAAGGTGGGGATGAGACTTTTTAACCAAGTAACAAGTGAGAGGACAAGAGGTAATAGCCTCAGGTTGCACCAGGGGAGGTTTAGATTGGGTATTAGGAAAAATTTCATCACCAAAAGGGTTCTCAGACATTGAAACAGGCTGCCCAGGGCAGTGGTGGAGTCCCCATCCCAGGAGGTGTTTAAGAGTCATGCTGACATAGCACTCAGGGATATGGTGTAGCCAGTGACTGGCAGTGTTAGGTTAATGGTTGGACTAGATGATCTTAAAGGTCTTTTCCAACCTAGGTGATTCTGTGAATTTTGAGGATTATTGTCCAATGTTGCACATAACATTGCATTACAGTGACATATCTGGATTCAGCTAGGAAGATATGCTGAAGGGGTAAGTGCTGAATAAATCATGCAGTTATTCAGGCTAGAAGGAACTTTGGGAAGTGTTGAGTAAGACCTCCTGCGCAAAACAGGGTTAACCGTGAGTTCACACAGAGTTGCTCAGGGCTTTGTCTAGCTGCGTTTTGAAAACCTCCAAAGACAGCAGCTCCACAGACCCTCCAGACAATCTGTCCTGGTGGTCAATTATCCTCATAATGATTTCCCTCCTCATGCAGTGCACCACAAGCAGAGTGCGTCTCTTGTATTTTCAGTAACTTCTCAAAGGTGTTGGGAGGCTGCTGTTAGGTCCCCATGAAGCCTCCTTTTCTCAAGGCTAAGTGAGTCCAGTCGCTTCTGTCTCAGCTCCTGGAGCACATGCTGCAGCCCTTGACCATCTGTCTTCTGACCCTGTCTGTGCCCTGTGTAGTTCCTGTTTAAGTGCAGGAATGTCAGACACATGTATTTAAATGTCAATGTACTCAGTCCGCAGGACTCTGACAGAACAATTGTGTTTTTAGATTATGATAGTTTAGTTTTAGACTTTTTTTTTTTTTTCTCTTTTTTGGCATCTTAGTGTTAGTTATTTATGAACTGGGATCACTATCAAGCCCTAAAATATCTTTCATACTAAGTTTAGTAAATAAGTAAGGACTGAGCATTCAGAAAATGAATGCTTTTACTTAAATAATGTGGAATTTCCAGTTTATGGTATGTGTTTTGCTTTAATGTTGGGAAGAGCATGGAATAGAGATAGGAGGTAATTAAAGAAAAAAATAACTTTTGTACTTCCTTTGGATGGGATTTAACCATACCCTGCAAAAGCAAGATGTGTTAAGCCTACGAGTTTGGAATGCTACCAAAAACTACAAAACAGAGAAAATTTAGAATGGTTCAGAAATAAAAGCTACCTAGCAAAAGTACTCAGACTGTCAAACAACTGATGTCAAGTGCATCAAAGAACTAGGAGACTTGTGCTTATTTGCTGTAGTAGTAATGGTGCATCTTGATTATATTCTAGAAAAGAAAAAAATAAAAGATAAAAGCTATGTTTTCATAAAAGGTAAGAAAAAAGAGCATGTAGCATTAAAGAACATATAGCGATATTTTATGAGAGGTAAGAAGTGAAACAGAAGGGGATTATTTAGTTATAGTAGATGCTGACAGCCTAGAATCCAATTTGCCCATTTTTTCCCCCCAAATACTAGGTCCTCTTGTTTTTTTCAAGTGTTTCATTTAAGTAATACATATAATGGTGTTAATCTAATCTCCTGGTACTCACAGTACATTTCTTGTAAATAAGTAATTTAGCTTGATCAACTGCTCTTACAAAGGGTTCTGGATTTTCAGACTATCATGGAGATACTTAAGCAGGATTTCAATATTAAAACATCTAAATTTCACCCTCATTCCTCCCAGATCAACCATTGTTGTATTTGGAATTGTTGAGTCTCTTTTTCTGCCATCCTTCTGCGTTCAGAGCCCTGATTGAAAACATACGGGGTTTCTCTCTGAGGGGACGACAGAACTGTCCCTTGGTAGTGTCCCTTAAAAACCATGTGGTAATTGCAGCAGTGACAGAAAACTTGAGCAATTACATTGCTCTGGCAGAAGAGCGTGGCCAATGTGCTCAAAAATTTTCAACTGTCTTAGTGTAAAGTGTTTGTATCAAGAACAAACTGTGCTGTTTCCAGTGAGGTTTTACATCTTGTGTATGTGTCCATACATATTATATGTAACTCTAAAGGCGTATGCCAGACAGATTAGTTTAACTTCACTTTTCTTCAGAATTTTTTGGAGGTTGGCTGCCTCTTTGGTGCTCTTTTCATGTTAACTAATACGTTACATGGTGGATGAATAGGATTCTTTATAGAATTATCTAAAACTAAGCACTGATTTATTTGAAAACAAAGAGTTTCTTTAGAGCTAAGTTTAAGGTGGCATTGCCATGAATCCTAGAATTATTCTACATTTAAATGAGAGAACAGTGATGCACTTGTACTTGGGCTTTGAACACCACAGAGCTGTTGATCAGAGACTTGGAGACCGCTGAGCAAATCCTTCTAGGTTCACTTGCTGAAGTTTCCAAGCCTACTTTTCTCTCCTCCAGCAGATAATGAAAAGCAAAGCTAAAAAGATGCTGTAAATTACACTAGTGAGTTTTTTTGGAGGTAGGCAAAATTGTTGTGCAGTGCGTGATCAAAAAATCTATAAAACTTTGAGTGTTCTGTAGCAATCTGAGTAGGTATTTTTTTTCTCTGTTTTGGTTTGGAGTGTGTGTAGTGTATAGCAGCTAAACAATACCTCACTTGTTTATAAAAAACCTTGGGAAAAAGGGATGAGAAAGAAGAAAATATTTACAGTAGTTTTCTACCCAATTAAAATCAGAAGGCAGACTGAAAAGGAAAGTTCATCTACGTCCAAGCCAATTAAAAGTAAGTTTTGCTGCTTGGCTGTTAATTTATGCATCCAAGGCAATGTATTAATTTAGTTTTGGTTATAGCATCTGTTTGTTTAAGCACATTTTATGTGAATTGGTAGAGGCTATTAGAAATTCATAAACCACCTTGTTAAACTTGTGAAGTGATTCACCAGAATGTGTAAATAATGCCTGTCTTGCAAACATAGTGGTGCAACATGAGCTGGCGAGGATCCTTGGTTAAGGTAGTCTTATGTTTGATACTCTCAGCCATTTTTCCTGTTGTTTAATTATCTGGGAATAAAACCAGAATTCTGTAGCTTCTCTCATGTATTAAAAGGTATCTAGAATTTCTCTGCAAACATCTTAATTGTATTTGTTGATATTAGTCAATGTGGTTTGGTTTTTCTTCCCCATGTTTCATGTGTGTTTGTTTATAAAGAATGAAAATAGAGGTGGAAGCAGGAATCTCATAACACTTACAGGGTTTTACTCAGAAGTGAAACTGTAACTTGTCAATGTGTGCAAAAATCAGTTTGCTGTTTTACATAGGAGATCACTTGAAGTGACCTGAAAGAAATTTTATCATGAACCACCCAGTCAAAGCCCAGATAATTATTCAGGGAACCATTTTGGATGCTTGGTGTGCAGAGAGTAAGAAAAAAAACAGTCCTTCACAAGGAATCTGAAGGTGCTGAACATTTCCTTGCAGTTCAGAATGGCGTTGCAGCTCAGAATCTAAATAGGCATGCGCACACAGATGTGCACAATTTGACCCTTCCTCCGGAAAAGAGAGTTGCATCATGAAATGAAAATATGTTGATAAGAAATGAGGAACTGGCAATGAGAAACTGGAACATTCTTTGTCTTGGTTACTGCTTTATGACTTGGCAGCCAGAAAAGACTGATGGCTTGAGTGCTTGGCCTTTTGTTTTGGTTCTGCTATTTTCATTTATGTGAGTCAAAAAGTCCCTAGACATAGGTCCTCACTTAAAGAAAAGAAAACAAGAAAAAAAAAAAAAAGATTATTAGCAATGTTATTTTAAAGCAAATGCAGCTGTTAAATGAAAACATTGTGAAGGTTTCTTACCATTTATTTATAGACCTACTAAAGATGCCCGTATGTCACATCAGATGTCAGTTTAAATGGTCAATATGCTGTCTCAAAGCAATCAGTACCTGATGCCTAGGCACTTAACGCTGTCACTCCAGCCATGCTTGTTGCTGTGAAGTCTTTAGGTCTGTCTAACAGTTGAGGCAAGCAGTGTTGTTCTGGTCTGCAACAGTTGACCTGTCCTACTTTGCTCTCTGCCATATGGATGCCACTGTTGGTCCCTGCGTTCCTCTAGTTTGGCTTAGGGTGAGTATGTGTTACTGTATTAGTTCAGTACAGGAGCTTGCTGTTGAAGTTTTGGTTCACTTTGTCCCATGATCTTGGGGAACATGAGCTGAATTCCTTTCAGATGAAGTCAGGCTGGGACATGTTCTGCAGGAGTGCTTTTTAACACCTACTGATTAAGGAACCACTGTCCTGCCCACATGACCAGGCTAAAGCTGGCTTGAAGCAAAACATACAAACCCTGCCACGCCAACATGGGTAATGTGGATGCTGCGTCCTCAACATCAGCCATTTTCCTTGCTGTGGATGTGCTTTTCTTGCACTGAATTATTTGCCAAGGTAGATATTGGAACATCTCTTGAAAGGGTATTACACCTCTGAAATGGCTCTCCCTGCAAATGCCAGTCTCATTTTTCATCTTTCTTTTCCTCAGTTTCCTGCCTGTCACCTGACTTCCCTCAGTGCTTCTCCTCCCTGTGCTTTCAAACCACTTTTCCTTCCCCTCACTTCTCATTTGCCACCATTGCTTTCCTAGAACGTTGCTCCCAGCCAGAAGGTCTCAGTCGCAAGAGGTCATTTAACTGTCTCTGCCCCAAAGGTGCAATCTGTCTTTTATGCCTAGCTGTTTTTAAAGCTCTTTCCTGGTGGAATCTTCCAGTGCTTCACTACCCTTTCATTATTTTTTTAACGTTCCTGTCTCCGCTCCTCCAGTGTTTAACCTGAACCTTTCCTATGCTTATTTTAAGCTCATTAGAACTTGTCTGAAGAGACAATTCCCTTCTCTTTGTAGTTGTCTTCCAATGTAACAGCTGTCCCTTAGGTCTTTTTTTTTCTTTCCTGTACTAACAACTAGCTCGTCCATCCCACCTCCCCATAAGTCACATTTTCTAGAGTACTTTGCATTCTTGTGACTGTTCCCTAGACCCTCTCTGGTGGGTCCACACCTTTCTGAGGTATTCAGACACAAACAGAGTAAAGTAGAAGAATTTTTTTAGTTCAGCAGACTATTCTCAGGCTTTGCACTCCAACACTTTTTAAAATTTTATACCTTATAGCAATGAATGTCTTTCTTACAACAGCATGGTATTTGTGTCTTGTGACCCTCTGTAGTCTGCTGCTGTGTTGTTTCCCATCCTGTATTTCTGTATTTGATGTTTCCTGCCTGTGGGCAGTATCTTGTACATAACCTGCTACATTTCACTCTGTCCTTCCAGATCACTACTCTATCCCCATGATGATATATTTAACCTTTGTTTCTCACATCCTGAACTAACATTTATTCTTCCTGTATCTGTAGTCTGATTGTTAAAATATCTGGAGGCAGTTTCAAAGCCTTACTAAAGGAGAGATGTGACATCTGTGGTTTCTCTCCTACCGATCTGGAAGGCCTGTCAAAGGAAGTTTGCAATGTGATTTAACAAATCTCTTGTAGCTACAAGTTCAGATTATCTTCCAGGTGCTGCTAATTAATTTGTTCTGGATTGTTTTCCCCAGGAATCTGAAGTTAAACTGACTCATTGGGTCTATGATATTCTTACCCATTGTTTTTTCTTGCTTTATTTTGTTTACTTGTTTGGTTTTTTCCATAGTGCACATGTGCACACACTTTTCATTCACATTCTTTCTCTTTCCCTCTCTCTCTTTCCCCTTTCCTCCTGGAATCTTACTTCTTATTGCTATTATTTATGCTAATCACTGCTTGCATTTGACCCTCTTAATGAAGACTGACATCCTAGCCATGAGAGCCTTCTGCATGTCTTCTCTGATCATTTTTTCTCTGTGTTGGGTAGCTCAGCAAGGTTTTTCTTGCTCTTAAGCTATAAACATATTGATTATAAGGATTTTTTTTGTTGCTGGCCAGTTCTTTGTATTTGCAGCATAATTCTATCTTAACCAGGCTGATTCTCATACCTATGTACTTATGCAGATTTTAGCAATTTGACCATGTTTTCACATACTATCTCTGTCTTGAGAAATACATCTCATGCTACAACTTCTGCTGTTTATTTTTACAGGGCACAAGCACAGATTATCCTGTTGCATTGTTTCTTGGAGGAACTGCTGCTGCTTTCTTGTCTCTCCTCTTAGTAGTGTCTCTTGTGACGTCTCCTCTCTACCTAAGAGTGTTCACATTTCTCTTCGTTACATTTATGAGCTCCTTATCCTCGCATTTCGTGAGGTTTAGTCAGCCTTGTCTTCTGAACTGGTTGCTCCCCATTTGTCTAGAAACAAATTTAAAGGATCTGCTGCCTTCTGCATTTTCTCCATTTAAAAATTTTAAAATTGCTAATTTTGAAATAAAAGAAATGTGAATCTAAACAAGAATAAAGCTTCATGTCCATTCACGGGCCTTTGCTCCTGATACCATGTGGTTATCAAGATACCACGTGTTGTTAGATTCCCATTTCGTGCTTTTCTGGTTTATTTCCAAATTGCTAGCTGTTTGATATGCAGACTTGAGCTATCAAATAAATAACTTCGGTGTTGCTAGATATTTTTTAATGGCTTTGTTGTTGCTTAAGCTGATTAGCCCTGGTAGTGCAAATGACTTGTTCTTGCAACGCTTCAGACTGATGGCTGCCTCCCGCACATTGTCTGTCATGCGCCTAGTGCCAGTGGATCTACCACAATGGGAAACATCAATTTAAAGAATAAAGAGAGGGCGTGCTTTCAGATTTACAGTTACTGTACGTCTCCATTTTTGGTCTGTAGAAACCAGATTTTGTTCCACAAGTTGTTGATACTGTGAAAAGTGCAGATGCTGGATCCAAGCTCTTCCAACCATGGATTTAGGCCCAAGATTTCTTTCCACTGCTTGTTCAAACAATGAAATGCAAAAATTTTAACAAACCCTCTTCATTATAATGAAGAGTTGTGTGACTTGAGTGACCTCCGCAGTTAACTGTAAATGCCTTCACTTGCTGTTTCTGCTCTCCATTCCCAAAAAAGAACTGAGCCTTTGCACCTTCATGGTTGGTGACAGCAATGATCCTAAAAGCTTACTGTTGACTTCCTTCAAATCCAGGAGACTGAAAAAGGCAGAAAGAGTGCTCTTTCTAAAGAAAGGGATCTAGTTGTCCTGACCAGGGTCTTAAGAGCTAGGAATAGAAAGATTTAGAAAATTTAAAGGATTGTTACATAGTCTGTTGAGCGTGATAATCGGAGTATGTGCAATAGTACATATCTGTATGTATAAATCTGTGTAGTTGTCTTGGTCATTGGCAGCCACTGGGCACTTGAAGCTGCATCTAGTCCACATTGCACTGGATGTCTTGCACAAAATTACTAAAGATGACCTGTTTTCCAAAGAACTCTGCTCTGACTTTTATTCCTAGCTGGTGAGATAAGAGAGTCACAGCTGCAGTGTGAAAAGGATCCAGAACAGAGTGGGTGACAGTGGCATTTGAGTGTGGGGAGAGCAGGAAGAGAGGGGTTGTGAGCAGAGCTGCACCTCATGAGTGTTGAAATGCTGTGGATTTCCTGCAGTGAGGCCAGGTTACAGAGAACAGGGAAGTAGAGAGGCAGGGCGTAACATGGTAGACAGACGTGTCCTCTCAGTGAAGGTAAATGAGAAGGATGATACAATTAAAAAATAAGAAATTATTTTCTTTATTGCCTACTATTTGTTATTACTGTTTGCAGAGTGTCTTTAATTGCCTGCAAACTTTCATCTGTGCTGATAAAGGAGATGCCCAAAATAAAAGGCTGTTTAGGGTTTAATATAGTAATTAAGTAGGCAAGGCTTTGCCAGTTTGTCCTGATCATGAAATGCTTTTTTAGGCTTGTGTCTCCTTTTCTCCTTTTTGCACTAACATCTTCAGCCCAATAAGACGTACTGTGTTTTTGATGTTATTTGCAGCCCTTCCAATCCTGTACCTAGTTTTAGCAAACTAATTCACTGAGTATATTGACACATGCACCCAGACACTCCTAGGGAGTTCTGATCTCGCTGCGGTTGGTGAGGGGTCTTCCAAACATTTGTGTGTAAACTGGGAGTTCTGCTGTTGCTCTACACAGATGAGCAATCAATGTTGCGTGGTGCTAGGGAATTAGGGCTGGGGTGCTTTTAGAAGAAAGTCAAAAGCAAGCTACTTGGCTTTTCTTTTCTCCTAGTACAGTAAAAAGGCTGTCCTCCTCAAGTCATCTATCTCTGCTGTGGGATAATGAATAAGATGTGATGGGAGTTTGGAAGACTCAATATCTCTTCCTTGTTCTACTGAAAATACTTTGTGTGTGCCTTAGTTGAATCATCTTTGAGTCTGTGTTGCAGGCACTTCCTTTATTGCTGGTTTCATGTTTCACAATGTAGCAGGTCTTAATTTTATTGTTCATTGGAAGCTGGATAGTCTTGGCCAAGAAAATGCTGCTACTGGCAAAGAAAATACTCCTTAATCTGTTTATTTGGATTCAGACCTTGGTTTATTTTTCTCTCCTTAGCCAATATCTGGGATTTTGTTTGTTTCTTTCTTTAATCTGACTTCCTTCCAGATTTGTGATATAATCTGTGCTAACATACTACAGAAATAACCACAGACCAGCGTCAGACCTATTTTCCTTTTAAGGCTCTTCAGTAAAATGACTGCTTAATTTTTCAGGTCTGGGCAGATTATCTAGCAGTATTCAAAAACTTGCTTTTGAAATGTAAGTCACAAATCCCATGTTTTATGTGTTCGGAAGATACTGACAAGTATTCTTTGAAATAACTTTGTTACTGTCTGATTTACTTTCCTTCCTAGAAAATTTGGAAACCCCCCAATATATGCATGTGTGTATATATATATATGTATATCAATTTTTTTCTCTTACAGAAGAAAATCTCAATATTTTGAGGGAGAGCAGGTTTATAAAGGAAAGGTGTGGGAGGTCTGCATGTTTTCCTCTCCCCTCCTCAGACACTACAGGAAGTCATGGGCTCTGCTCTCAACTTTTCTGGACATGCAATAAAACAAGACTTCATATTATCCCATGTAAATTAAATAACACCTTCCCATTTTCATACTCCCACAATTCTGTCATCCACACAGGTATAGTTTGACTCTGTACCTGCCCACCATATTAATGCTTTCAAGTTTGTGTTTATGTGAAGTGTCCGAAATGTCTTTCTCTTTTATGTTAGCCTAGCGATTTATTTTTTCTCTTGTCGTGTCACTGACCTCTGGTCCTTTTGTTAGTAGTTAGAGGCTCTACTGTTGCTCCATTGTCCCATAAAAGTGTTAAGCTGCTCTGGCTTGTGTTACTTGAGGCATCCTTCCTGTAAACCAGATATTAAAATGTGGTACTAGTTGAACTGTGCAAGTTCACAATGAATGCAATAGAATATATATGAAAAGCTTTATGCAGCAATTACGCATGTAGGAACGCTGGAGCCAGGAATAGGCAGTATAAACAGCCGTCTTGCTTGTTATGACTTTGAAATGATTAAGTAAAATATGTTTTTGTCCTGAGTACTTCCACATTTCTCTTCTCAAAATTAGGCATTATTCTCATAAGAGTGAGAAATAAACAATGCTTCTGAATCAATCAGTGGAGGCAGATGGGTGAAGGAACAAAAATCCCCGTAATTACCGTGACTTTATTTTAACAGAGGTACACGTGGTGAGGACCCCTTGGCTGGACATCTGCCTGCCACCCCAGACTCTCTGGGGGAGATGACCATGCCAGCAACATAGACGTTCCCTGTGGTTCCGGTGTGCTAACGGCTGTGGGTGGGTAGGCATAAATTGGAGGCAAACAAAGAAAAAAGAGCAGCGTAGGTCTGGGAGAACCACAGTTATGTAAAGGTGAACAATGAAACATTATTTCTGAAGCGGGTATTTAGAAGAGCTGTTACAGCAACAATTTTTATATAAATAAAAGGTACATCTGAATCGGAAGCAATTTGCTGTAGAAACCTGCTGGTGACTCATCTCACACCTGAGGGGCAACAGAGCTAGTGCAGCATAGGGAAATTTTTGAGCACTTACATGGTATCTGCTTCAGAGTGAAGTTAAATTTTCATCCGTTAATCCAAGAGTGGAAGATATTAGCACCCTTCTCCAACACCGCTCCTATGAGCGTCCGTTAGTGTGGTGCATATTCCAGTTTGGGTATCCTCATCACTGTTGCAGTTGCATCTGAACAGACATTGATTCTTGGTAGTTTCCTGAACATTGTGCAGATTCTGCACAGCTCCCATATTTCACTACAAATGCAGTAACAACATATTTATCAAGTGCTTCAGTTCATGAGATGTACATCTTGAGTTCTCATGGCTTTACAAAATTCTTTATATTTTTTCTAGAACAAAATTTTTTCTTTGCTTAATTTGAAGATTTATAAAAACATTTAATGAATTGGGTTGACACAAAGATTGCCATGTAATTAGAAAACTTTGGCATTTTGTTCTTTTGTGTTCTTATGCAAGCTTAGAATTGTGCTGTCATCTACAAAAATTGCTTCAATCTGTACAGCATTGTTGGAGAAAAGTGTAGTTGGAATAAGGCTTATTCTTGATCTCATGCCTTATAGAAAGAAAACAGAGTTGCTTGGATTTGTATGCAGGAACATTTTCATATGAAACAACTAATTTGAACAATGACTGCGAGAAAATACCATGTCTTTTAAATAATCTGGTTCTTATTGTACTTTTAAAATGGCTGTGTATACATCAAAGCTAAATGTCAACAGATGCAATTTTGTGATTACTTCTCCTACTTAGTGTTCATGCTCCATGTCATAACCTTATATATATCTTTCCTTTCCATATCTTTCGTTGTTCCCTGTGGTAAGAAGCACCCAACACCATAACAGCTAATATCAAAAAATTGCTGCCATGATCCTTTTTAAAATTGCATAATGGAACAGTGGTCTTGAGTTAATACTGAGACTAGGGAGATTTATTTAATTGTTGATTATGCTTCATACTCAGATTTACAATACTTTATTAACTGGCTTCTGCTAGATTGCCATATTATAATAAAGAAAGATACATTAAAGAAAAATTCAGTTTAACAGTGGAAAAGTTGATCACCTGTCCTCTGTCCCTGCTTGTTCTTGCACAACCTGTGTTGTATTGATTGTACCTGGTATAAGAGGACAGGGTGTATCTTTATATAAATCTATTGCTGATGTATCTTTGTATAAATCTATTGCTGAAACTCACTTAATAATTCAGACCCACATACACACTTGAAACACTGACTCACATCTCCCGGGACTGAAAATGAGAGTATTTGTGCTTGGAGAACAAAAAACAGACTCTAGTTGGTAGATGGAAATAAGTCTTCTCTGTGGATCAGGAATAGGTTGGGCATCTGGCAAACATGAGGAAATGGCTAGATAAACAAGTAAAGTAGGGACAGCAAATAAACTCTTACAACATTTTGCTTAAATCGCTGTCCTTTTTGGATTTTGAGATACAGCTTCTTGCTTTGGTAGTGCTTTTTTGTAATTGTTGCTGCCTTTTTTCTACTTCAGGTTGGTGCCTAACAGTGCTGTAGTGGAATGCGTGTGCCTTTTGACATCAACAGTTTGTTAGAAGTATTAATAGAATAGCAAGCACAAATCTGGTCTACTCTGTAGATCTTAGGCTGCCTTTAACATGCCGATAATTTGGGATAAGGCTGTGAGCCTTTTGTGAGGGGGGACACACACTTCTAACAAAGGCCCTTGTTTAGTTTCATTTGAACAGAATACCAGTAAATAGCTTTAAAATGCAAATACGGAGCTTGTGTTCTTGCTCATCTCTACAATTTAGGAAGAACTCTTGACATTGTGGGTAGACTCCACCTACATAACGATGTGTGCCAGAGCACTTGTTTACCAAAGCATGTTTGTTCATCCCAGCCTGTATTTGCAATTCTAGTAGAACGTGCTGTAGCTGGGATTCAGGAGGCTGAATTAAGAAACATCCATACAGAATTACTACTTAGAGAGCTTTTTTTCTTCTATACTTAGCTTAGCTTTGGTATACCTTTCTTGCACAAACTGCTCACATCTTCTGCAAACTCAGATACTTTAGCTGTTTTATACAAGTACATTTTACAAGCTATATTCCAAAGAGTCTTTGAGAACAAAATGCAAGTCTTGCAGTAGTATGAGTTGGGAGGGTTTTTTGCAACTTATACTTCTTGAGGTGTATTGAATAACTTCAGCCTCAAACTGTTTAACAGCACAGTAATGTATTACAGCGTTGTATGCATGTCTGCTGGAACTAGTCCCAGAACTTGTTAGCATATGCCAATAAGCTGTATATTGACATGTCAAGTGCATATTTTGCCATATATCTATAAAGCAACCAGTTATCTTTTTCCTTTTTATGTATGTATTCAACCTTGTATGACTTAGTGATGTCAGGTCCAATGAACTTCTTTTTCCTCATATTCTTGGAACCCCTGTAAATCTTCCATACTTCCATGTAAGCAAGTGGAGGTGGCTTGAGGCACCTGAGATGCTATACTACATCTCTAAGATAACTGAAAACTAAGGTAAACTAGGCTATTGAGAGTTTAGCTTTCATACTATTATTCTGCTTCTGGTAGCTTAACTAGTTTGTGAAGATTTCACTTGGGTACCTGCTCCGGACTGCACTCTTGTAGTGAGTGAGGGTAGGTGCAAGGCTGAGGAGAAAAAACTGGGCTCCGCACCATTCAATGTGAATCAAACAGAAGACGTTTTATTTACTTTGTCTGTCCCTTTTATACAATCTTACTTTCCCTAGACGCGGTCACGCATTATCTAATTGGTTAAAGGTCTCTAGCACAAGGTAAACATACAGCTTAGTTCAGTTCCCGTTTGTTCTTAAGTTCTTCTCACACAGTGTCCAATTGGTCACTCTTATCTGCTCACTCCTGCATTCTTTAGGGAAGCGGTCATTGCTCTTTCTTATTTTTTCTTCCTTTGAAGTAGCTTCTAGAACGCAGCTACGTACCTAGGCCAACATCCCATGTGGCTGGTTCACTATATGGTCATTCTCTTTTAAATATATTCCTACACAAGGCAAAAAGAGATCTGGGCCCAGTGGGCAATGAGTACTTCTGTGTGTCCATTTGCCCTTGGTCAGTGGTGCTTCTCCTACTGGCATGGCTATAGTTGGATGACATCTCCTGGTGGAACCTGCCAGCTATTGCACTGATAAGTGAACAGGATGACAACAGCAGGGTTTGGGTCAGAAGTGATTTTCATCAGACACTTCACCATTGACTTTAAATGCCTGGCGCGATAAGGAATTTTTAGAAACTAATCTTACATTGTTTGCATTATAACAAAATACATTGTTCAGCTTGCCCTAACTGAAAAAAAGTACCCCAAAATGACTGATATGGCAATAATAATACATTTTGGTACATGTATGTGGGAAATAACTTGAGGAGGATGACGTGATGAAAATAAAGATCCAAATGTTTCAAATGCACATACATACTGCCCGATACTGCTTTTTTATCTTGAAATCACATCACACATTTAAGCAGTTTCTACCAAAAATTGCTTGCCTACATCAAATTACCCAGAGGGACATTAGTTACAACATAGGGTTGTGTAAAAGGAATGGATTTTCCTAAATAAAAAAATGAAAGTATACAGAAAATGAAAGTATAAAATGAAAGTATACAGAAGCTTCAAGCAATCACACAGTGTAAACAAGCAGAACTCTTGCATTAAGGGAAAAAAGGGTAGCTCGTGGCCTTACTTGGCTTCACGTTTTCAATTTATTTTCCATCTTTTAAAAGCCTAAGACAGTAAATTGATTTCCATGTATGTGTGTTCTCTAATATTAATGTATTTGGATAAAATGTGAAATTGGTTATGGTGTGGATTATAGGTTGGTATGAAGCTCATGAGGGACATCTGTGCTATGTCTGAGGTACGTACAGCTTTTCTACTGGAATAAATCACACTGGTTTCCTCACCACCACCACTTAGCCCATTATGCTCCATTTGCTGTCTCCAGATATTTATGCATACCTAATCCTTCCCCACAATGAGGTGGTGGCCACATCTATAAAATCCCTTTTCTGCAAGGTATTTGCCCATAGTTGTTGCTTGAAACAGATTCCTTCTCATTGTAAAAGACCCTATGTGACATAACCGAACACAAAGTATATGAAGTACAGCCAGAAAGCCGTGAGTTCTGAGAAAGCAGCTCAGAATATAATGATCCCTGTGTCTCAGGGAATGAAAATTCTTTGAAGTGGAGTAAAGTCTGGGATATGAAAGTAGCCTCTGTGAGGGGAAAGGGAGGCATCCCTTGGCAGTCTCTGGTGCTGCATGAGGAATGAGGGCTATGATTGGACTGAGATGGAATCTGTAAATCCTGACATGTCTAATTTTCTCCAGGATGCCTCCTGTTTTCCTCTGGAGATGGTACCATGACAGAACCTAGCTGACTGTATTTGTTTTGGAGCTCTGGATACCCAGCAGACAAGTAAGAGTGGCCATTCAGCCCAGACTGTAGATGTTAAGAAGTCCCATATAGGTCTGCTGAATGTTCAGAGTACTGCATCTAGGAAGGACCAGATATATGGGCTGTAGTGTCGATCGATGTGTCAATGCCCGTAAGACAGAGGTGCCACTGAACTTCTTAGTGGTACTCTTCCCTGTGACTGAGAGTATTTGCTGTTTACTGCAGTTTATCTTGCCCAGAGAAACTCTCAGCTGTTGGCTTCATCATCCCAGCGTAAATGCATTGCTGAAGAGACTGAGAGCTTCCATTATTTTTAACAAAAAATGCAACTGCTTTGAAGAGCAGTGGCAGGGAATCTGAATTTCCAAGGTACATGACAATGTACTTGGCATACACGTTCCCCTAGGTAGGGACAAACTCACCTTTTTAATCTTTCAGTTTTACTTATTTTTCCTTAATTTGTTATGACACTGCTGCTTTTGGAACAATGCTCGCTTGCATACTAGTGTTCATCTTTAGTATATGCTTCAATTGATTTAAACCAGTTTTCTTAGCTTCTGTGAAGAATTCTTTGATGTGGTGCTACTGTCATTCTTCTGCACCATGTTATGCATACTCTGTGATATTTGTGAAATGATGCAATTTATTATAGTTTTTCTATAGTTTTCCATTATTTTAGTTTGTGGTATTTGCTGTGCTAACTGTGAGTCTGTGTAGTGTTGTTCACTACACAGCCTCTATGCTCCAGGACACTCTTCTTGTAATATATGGATGAACATCTTTTGTGTCTGGAGTGCTGGAAAACTGTCAGTTCTCTGTGAATGTGTTTCAGGAATGGGAAGCTTCCTTTACTTAGGAAGTTCTTATGCTTTGTGAAGAGATAATAATGAATCTTTCATCGTACTTGTTTAGGTGGCTTGTGGTATTTTCAGGTGGGTTGGTTGGTTTGTTTGGGAGAAGGCAATGAAGTATATGTTCACTGTGAATCTATCTCTTAAGTATTCATTTCATTCCTTCAAATTGAAAGACTGTCTCTGTAATGTGAAGACATTTTGATCTAGAGTACAAAAAGAAAGTAGGGAAAAAAACATTTCTCCTGCACAATTCATGTAGAACTGAACCATTATTCAGACTTCACTAATAAGCAGAGGCAAGCAGCTACGCAAATGAGTTAAATGAAAGCCATTAATATGCATACATGCATTAAGTGTTACAAAACCAGCTTTGGTAAAGAACAGTTACCTAGTGACACTGTTGCTTGTACGTGTGACATTTCAATCTTGTCCAGCTGGCGTTTCTTCCACAGTTTTAACTTTCAGGCTTTAAGCTATATCACTTTCCCACTGAGGGTCTTCTGTTACTTGATTTTGTCCTTGGTAGCCCGTATTTTCTAGTAATGTCATGAGTCCAGGGAGTCTATCAGAAGACTATTTTCTCCAGTACATTACTCTTGCGTGTCCTGCTTTGCAGTGCTGAATGCCTGGTCCCAACTGGCCATTCCCAAGCCTCTTCAAAGTCCTGTTCTAAGCAGGCAGTGGGGTATGAAGATGAATTAATCAGGTGTATCCAAACAAGAGGCTGGGAAGCAGTGTGAGAATAATTGATAGAAAACAGCAGGTGCATATCTGTCTTCATACATTTTGTGGGTTCTTGGTGGCTGCCAGAATCCCGGGTGTTCGACAACATTTGCCCTGAATTTCCGTGCCTGCATCATGAGGCCCATCCATTGCAGCCTAAGGCTTACCAAAGGGTGATGTCCTCAGACAGCTCAATATTGTGTATGTGGATACAACCTGCTTGGAGTTGGGTTCTTTGATTAAAACAATTGGCACATGCAGAGTTAACTACAATGGCCATCAGTTGTTAGCACTTTATAGGCTAAAGGCTAACACTAATTATTTAAAAGATCACTTCCTATCTATTGCAGTATCACAATAATGCCTTTTGGAGGGTTTTAAACAGACATGCATTCCGTTTAACTGGATTTGCTGGTACATGAGATTCTGTTACAGAAGAGTTTTTGATTCCAAAGACCATCTCATCTTAGTGTCCACACCTGATGACTCTATTAATGGTCTGTTCTGGGGTGAGGAGGTTGTGTTGTTCCTGAGAATGAGTAGGATAGAAAGTTTGCTGTTAAAAGTGATAGGCTAAGATACTCTTTGAAGATGCAGGAACTGAAACTGAAAGCTCTGGTGCTGGTGTTTGAAGCTGATAATGAGGTAATGATTTCAAGGTGTTTCTCAATTGACCCACAGTGTTTCAGCAGTAACTAAAAATATTGGACTAGGCTTGTCAAGTGGTTTAGGCTGTGCTTATTGTGTGAATATTTGAATACATACTATCATACCACAGAATATACATACAGAACAGTGTTCGCTAGCAAAGCTCCTGGTTGTGTTTAAACAAGTCGTCTGCATTGTCTGCTTGTTGTTGTCTTACAATGTTTTTTATACTGTATTTTTGTCTGTATACTTCTCTTGATGTTGTAAAATTAGACTTTTGGTCTTTGGTCAGGGACAAGGTTTTCATACTAATTTAAGGACATTTTCAGTAAAAGAAGAACCTAATAGTTCAGATTATTGCTACTTGCTCATACTGGGCTTGGAGAAACATGTAAAAGGTTCCCTGCATTTCTGTGACCTCTTGCATTTGCAGTGGGTTGAGCTGGGTCCTTCATTTCTTTTCCCTTTTTTTTCTTCTTTTCCACCCCCACCACCCAGTCACTGGTATTCTTCAGCAAAGGCTTGAAATAGTTGGGATGACAGCACAGAACATGGATTTGTAACATTCTTTAGAAGCGAAGTACTGCAAAGCAGTGGAAGCGAGATTCTTTGTGTGTATTACTTGCCCAGGAAACATAAATGGGGAATGCAGGGGAGTTCCTGGGGATAAAAATGCCAGAGCGAATGCTGACCTTTAACTTCACTTAAAAGGCAAGTTGAGTTCCATCTGTTTCTGTGTGTGCCATGCAGTTAACCATCAGGTATCCACATTAGAATATTAGCCTTTAAAAACTCATCAAGCAAATCTGTACATTAGGGTTTATTTAAATTTCAGGACTTTAACAGTGTTTTGCATGGTATGATGCATTAGATAGATGAACATGCTGTGGAATTCATTCAGGCAAATTACAGTTTAGGGATATGTATCAGATTGCTGCTCTCTAATTACTTAAGACTGAGCACAGCTCCAGAATACTGAGAGGAACTGCATAAAATTAACTGACAGCACAGTCTTCAGGGACTTTTTAACTATGAGGAAGGACAAATAGCTGCTCTGTAGTTGAAGGTTTAGGGCTTAGACTGTTTGGCCAGGTAGACAGAGTTAAACTATCTCTAGACCAGGGTCATCTTCTTTGCTTTCCTGGGTTGAGGCCCCTTGACTTACTGTAAATCAGTCCAGTGGCTCCATTCAAGTGATCTGCTGACAAGTAAATCATTAACTAAAAGTTATCAGCCAGACAGAGGATGAACGCTGGTAAACAACTGTAAAGTAAATTAACTCTTGAATACAGATTACCTGATTAAATTATTAAATTACCTGATTAAGTTATTCTAACTGACTGAAGTTCAAAAGCATTCTGTTCTGGGGTTCACGATGAGAAGTGCTAACAAAGTTTCCTTAAAGCCTCTCTATGAATGTAAAGCAAATACCTTGCCTCATCTGAACAAGCAAGAGAAGGCTGTTGCTACGGTGCAGAGTCTCTAGATCTGGCAGTGCCTGCCCGAAAATACAAAATGCCAAAATCAGGAAAGGGCAGGTTAGGATGGCAAAATTCCTTGTTTCTTCCTGTGCAGACTCTACTCAAATGGAAGCTTGTGATCCAGTTGACTTGTAGCTTGTGTGTACACAGTTACAACATACTAATCCAAACACTGACGTATTTTAAAGAATGCCAGACTGCTTCTTTGGTGTGTTTTTGGAGAGTGCTTGGATGACTGTCAGTGTCTGACACATGAGTGTAGTATGCAGGAATACTTCTGCAGCAGGAGTATTCAGAAACAGGATCTCCCGTATCGCTACGTGCCAGATACTTGCCAATACCTGCGACTGTTGAAATGAGCATCGTCATGTCTCGTCAGGCCCAAATACAAGCCTCGTGAAGATGTGCTTGTAGAACATGGGGCTTCTCCATAATCAATAGAACAATTTCCTGATGAAAACCTGTGGGATTTGGGGGGCTCCTAGGTGTTAAATCAGTTAAGAGTGCAACGGGCTGTGGTATTTTCACAATTGCTCGTTCTTTACCCAGCAGTCGAAATCCCGAGAATCATTTCAGGTATTTATATGGAGAAAGCTAAAATAGCATAGGCTTTTTCATCATCCCGAGCGTTACCGTTTGCGTAAGATATTCTTCGCCTCTTAAGCCTTGTCTGAATGATGAATGTAGCACGTTTAGAGACCATAGCAGGTCCTTAATAAACACGAGGTTTTAGCTTAGTGGTACAGTGGTCTGTCGTGTTAGACTGAATCCGTGTGCATTCCTGGCTGTCCTGCACTTTTACATCTAGTTAACAAGATGAAGCAATACTGCCACTGAAAGAGCTTTTTTCTGGAATTTGTATTTTTATAACTGCTCCACGGCCTGAGTCTTCTCAGGAAAAACCAAGTTACGCTTTATTTTAAGAGGTCTAGTTGAATTTTAACTGGGGTATTGAAACTTACCCTCTAATTTCAGAAAGTGCAGAAACAGTTCCCGAAATACCGCTAGATATAATCCAAACCTGTCTCGTTTTTCTGCGTTGCTCCTCCTGCACGTACAGAAGGAAATGGGGGAGCTTCCCTTACCGCAGCCGGTTGGTTTAATAACAACTGCCTATGACCCGCGGCGAGAGGGGGTCTGCGGCCCGGTGTGGCGGCGAGGCAGCGGCCGGAGGCGGCGCCCGGCTGGGGAGGGCCGCGCTGGCAGGCGAGCAGCCCGGGCCGCAGCCTGGCGCCGCGGGGGCGGAGGGGCGCGGGAGAGCGGCCGCGGCCGGGCGCTGGCCCCGCGGGCGCGTCCGTGGGTGGGCCGGGGCGGCTCGCGCGCCTCCACGCGCCACTCGCGGGCTCGACTCCGCGCGCCCCCGCGGAAGGAGTTAACTGGGAGCTGACGGCCGCTGCCCGCCGCCCTTCGGAGCCACGGCCGCACGTGCGGGGTGCGTGGGAGGAGGGGGAGGCGCCGCGCGGCGGAGTCGGGTGGGGGTCGCGTGCGCGGCCGTTGCCGTGAGGCGGCGCGGGGCTGGGCGGGCGCGCGGCGGTGGCCTGCTCCCCTCGGGGAGCCGCGTGTGCGTGAGCCGGCGGGGCTCCGTGGCGGGCGCGGGACAGCGGGACGCCGGCGGTCCGGAGATGGCCGCGCGGGGGAGCGGCGGCGGGAGGAGGCCTGCGGCGCTGCTGGACCGCGAACGTGAGAAATGTGTAACTTCCGAGGGAGAGTTGCTGGGGTGAAGGTGAGCGGCGCGGTTCGGTTCCCGCGGAGGCGGCGGTCTGGCTGGCGCGGGTCCGTTCCATTTGCCGTGCTCAGCCGGTCGCTCGGCGCGGGACGTGTGCCCCAGGGCGTTACCGGCGCGGTATTTACTCCTCTGTCCCCGGTGGATTGCAGCCAGGACGTAGCTGGTGCTCTGCTGGAGCGCAGCGAACCTGAGGGAAAATACCACTAAGGTCTTGTCCTGAAAACGAAACCTTCTTAGGCGATGCTGTCTTGCAGGGATTGAGGTACCCTTGAGGAATTCAATTTTGTGGAGGTTAATAAAAGGCAGTTGTAAAGTGTTAAGGCTAAAGCTGTTTTGACAGCTCATCTTTTTTTTTAATATTTATGTGACTTTTCCTCCTCCAGCGGCTCTTACACGTGTAACTGTTCTGCTCCGAGGTATGCAGTAATTGTGCAGTATGGAACGTTCATTTCTTATTTGCGTTTACGCTTAAGTTTTCATGCAGGTATTGCATTTCGTTTCAATGCAGTAATGTCACTTGAATGCTGTTATGGTCCTTCTAGTTATTTGCCACGGAAGTTTTCTGTGAATATCACTTGCTGCAGTATTCTTGTAGTTAAGCTTTATTTAATAACTGCTTTCAAACACATGTTAAGTGTGTTTATAGGTTCATACAGAATGCATCTGTATTTTTAAAGGCTGCTGTTGTTCTGCTTGGGGTTCTTTTAATATTAGTGTTGTTTCAGTCTGAGTGTCTAAAAACAGTTCTGGGTTTTTGTTGGTTGTTTTTGGTTTTGTTTTTGTTTTTTAGTTTTCAACTGCACATCAGCCTCTTCAATGGTTGTAATATGCACTAACAAAAAAGGAAGGTGTGTATGGAGGAGTGCTCTCCTGAAGGCTTTAAGATACTTCAGATTTCAGGAAAAAAACGTTACTGACTTTTGGAAAGCGTTTTGGAAAGTTCGCTGTTAATGTTATCAAGGTAGTCTCCATGCATGGTATTCCTAATAACTTAAAGCTAGAAAACTAACTTATTTCTTAAAGGATATTTTGAGATAGTCGTTTAGGTCAGAAATACAGCATGTTTAACTTGGACGTGTCAGTGAGAAGCACTGGTTGTTTTAACAACCTTGACAATTTTAAACCTGAAGAAGTCGTCACTAGTGGTTATGTGCTGCTGCTGAATTGTGTTAAAGTTACTTTTCAACCTTGATTCCCACCATTGACTGCAAATTGCAGCCTCGCCACATCTGTTGTTATGGCACCAAATTCTGTTGTACGTGCATAAACAACTGTTGTCTGAGTCCTTATAGACTTGAAACACCTTGCTCTCTGTGCAGCACTGAAGTACATGAGGTCAATGTATGCTCTCACCTGCAGGAGTTTGTAAACTGGCCTTGAAGAATGGGCATAACATACTAGCTGTAGTTGCCCTGACGTAACATGAGGAATCAAGTGGTGGTGAACTGGACATGTGATTTGGATACTGCTAAAGGCTCTTTTTCTTACTTGCCTTTTAAATTCCAGTATTTAAGTTGTCGCCTTTTCATTATCCAGCAGGTCTACGGTTGCAGGCAGCCGTGAGTTCTGTGGAGCACAGACTTCAAAAGTGTGTTTTCTGGATTATGAATGGTAGCTTGGATTTGCATATTTCATTGTTTTAAAATCCAGATATATTCTTTTGTATGGATTTTATCCTTTTGCCAATTATAGTATGTAAAATCCAGTAACTTTCTATATATTCAGTGCTTTAGCAGTAAGATCAGTCTTAAATAGATCAGAATTCTCCTGTGCTTGTGTAGTGACACAGGGAGAACAGTTGGTGACTTTTGTTGAAGGTCATGTAAAAAAATGGGCAGTGTATCTGGAATTGAAATTTGGGGTTCTCTCACTTAGTCTTCATCAAGAGGGGCAAAATGAGGCTGGAATTATTTGCTTTGTGTTTATTGAAGCCTGACTGCCCTCTTATGTAGAAGTGACT
This sequence comes from Podargus strigoides, assembly GCA_028020825.1. NCBI lineage: Eukaryota > Metazoa > Chordata > Aves > Caprimulgiformes > Podargidae > Podargus > Podargus strigoides. The sequence goes on along the minus strand of CM051620.1, from coordinate 36,218,308 downwards.
ATGTTGCAAATGGCTGGTATCAACTGTCTGTAAGACCTCTTGAAAGTAGCTCACAGTGCTGTTGCTCAACTTTTGATCTGTGCTATCCTTAGGTATCAACGTTTAATTTTAATTGGACCTGGTGTGTCATAATGCTGAGGAAGCATGCCAGAAAATGTGGAGGTAGCAAATGTAATGCAAACTTGATTTTTTTATGTGCTCTGCTGTTTGTGGAAGTCATGCCGGCTTAGGTGCATAGTGACCTTTCCAGATACCATGGACACAGGCTAAAAATTAAATTATTGTGGACCTGTGTCCAGGATTAAAAGAGATGCCTTTTATTGGCAATATTTGTTCTTTAAGCCCATATAATTACTCAAGGTTTGCTTACTACAGCAAAGAACCTGAATTCTATTGTATAATAAACACTAATGCAAAATAGATCCAGTCCAAGCCACAAATCTTGTTATATGCCAGTTACAGTAATTTATTGGAGCTTATTTTGGGAGGTGAGGCAGAAGGGATGTTCTTGGATGCAGTAGAATCATGGGAAGTCAGTGTTTGCCCGACGTGTCCAAATTTGATAGAGACAAAAAAAAAAAAGTTAGTTTTTTCTCTTGGTTGAGTTTTCACTTTACCTGCTATCCTTTCCTACAAGTAGAAAGAATCAACTGAATTGGACTTTGCTCACATCACTGCAGAGTAGTGGTTTGATTTCCATAAAGGTGCTACTAGAGACTTTAAAAAACACAAGGCAGTGAGTGGGTATGTAAACAGGGGGCCCGCTTTTTCATTTATACTAATGGCTTATCTCCACATTCACTTCTAACTACAATTTGAGAGAAGAATTGAGAATTCAGCCAAGGATTGGCCAGAATATTTTGGTTAGTGGTCTCCTTTTTCTTCAGCCAGAATATTTCTGGAGGTCTAAACTGGTGTTTAGTGTTCTCATGCTAAACATCATATGCATGTAGTATTTAAAAGGATGGCCTATGTGAAACCTGTTTTCTTCAGAACCTAGTTATTCAGCTTCTGGCCATCCATCTCTCTCTACAGATTAACAATCGGTTTTGCTTTTGGCTCTTTCTGAAGCAGGTGACTTCTCATACAGTCCCTGACTCTCTTCATCCTGTATTTCTGTTGCATTGGATTCTGAATATCTTGTCTCCCACTTCCTGTGTGTCAGCTGCTCGTCTGGTAACAAGAGAGTGGGACTCTCTTTCACCATACAGCAATTGAGAAAAAGTTGACATTCTGGGCTTTCTCAAAGATTGTGTAATGTCCAGTGATACATTGAGTCATTATCAGGATATTTGTGGAGAAGACTGAGGAAGTGATGAAAAGTATGCCAAAGATGATACTTTCTCTAAAGTATGAGGAAATAGTCTTCTTACTCTCTATAAATGCTACTCTATCTCTTGTATCTTGCTCTCTGTTTCTGTATATGTAGCTTCCTTCTGTAACTGAAATCACACTCAGGTGGTATCTTCAGCAGCTGGTTTTACTGGTGACTCAGTCCTAGAGTAAGCCTTTCTAGGCAGATTATTAGGGTATAGGGAAATGCCTGTTCTGTTCCAGTAGCTGAGTATAGACCCTGCTGATTCTTCCATGCATGCTTGCAGGGAGACTCTCTTGGGTTTTTTGACTGTTCTTTTTTCTGCTTTCCTTGTATTACTTGAAGAGTTGGAGTGAGTGTGATAGCTGATTTGCACTGGCCTTAGAGGCATTTAAAGCAGTTTAAATGGCTACAGCTGGAGAGTACTCACCCAGCAGGTGAGTACACAGCTTCCTAGTCTAGTTTCAAACATTCTTGGCAGAGAGTGACTCATAAGCACCCAGGACAAGGGTCTTTGGTTATACATTAGTGTCATCTTCAGGCCATTATAATTTAAAAAATAAAAATGTTTTAGTAGAGAAGAAAATAATCTGATTAAACTTCAGAAACATTTTCCCATACAGTTTGAGGCTAGCTTATGTAGAAAGGAGAAAAGGGAGATTGCCATGTGTAACTAAGCTGCGTAATGTTTGCCTCTTGCATATAGTTATTATGAGATTGCACAAAATGTTTTCTTGTAAGGTGTTCAGAAAATTCTTCATTTGTGGGTATGGTAGATCTATATCTGTTCTTATAGTATCGGGGTTCTGTGATTGTCATGTTCTTACTTCACTAGAGGCAAGGGTCAGCCTGAAATTTGACATATTGTGACTTCCTGCAGGAAATGCTGAAAATACTGCTTGCATTTTGACAGCCACCATGGAGAAAATGGACAGTGTAGATGTTGATAGGCTTGAAACTTTGCTAGGAGGATGCTGATTTCTGTTCCTCTGATGCATTTGCCTGTGCCTTCCCCTGTTCCAGGCCTACATACTGTAGCAATTTAAAAGTTTCAGCTGTTTCTGGACAGCACTGGTCTCAGTGTTAACTTGTCTTGCTTTATCTACATGCTCTCTTCACTAGTGCTCAAATATGATTCAAGGGGTATTCATTTTGCTACCTGGTTTTCTTAAGTTCCTTCTCCTTTGTGCCTGTTACCAAAGGTGAGGCCAGTGGATACTTGTTCTTAGTTACAGGAAAAGCTACAACCAGAGGCAGAGATTTCTCAACTGACAGTGTCTCTGGAATTCACTCATACCTGGCAACCCTCAAGACAGTGCAGTTTGCACTTTTGAAGCTGTGGATGAAAATATGTTTCTACTGTTTGCTCTCAGTTATTACTTTGTGTAGTTAGCATTCCATTAGTGGTTTTACCTGCTACTAAAACTACAGCTGTGTTCCTAAACTACAGCATTGCAAAGATGAAGGCAAATCTGTCCCTATTTCTACAGTCAGACCTACAGTTCAGATATAAGAAACTCTCAAGAGGTGATAGGCTTGTGGCAAATAGAAATTGAAAGAAAACTCTGTTTATCTGGAGCTTAGTGGCAAACTGATAATGCATTTCTTCCAAGACTGTCAGTTCAGCTTAGTATCGGTGACCCAGGCACAACTGAGAGGAGATGCCTCGGGGAAAGAAAATAATCGCAGCCAGTGATCTTCCAGGCGACTTAAAGAAATATGAACATTGCAATTTCAGCTTCTCAGATGATTTATTCTTTTTCTCCCCAGTAAAATGAATAAACTTCCTGAATTAATCTGGGTGACACATCCTCCTTTTGTTTTCCATAGATCTTTCAATTTTGGATTTGGAATAAAGCTCAGTCTTCCAAGTGATATTCTTTGGACTACAGCTTTTAATCCATACTGCTCCTGTACTGGTATTTAGAACTATGGCATCAAGAATAAAAAATGAAAGGGATGAGAGAAGCACAGCCTATATTGTGGGAATGAGTACAAGCATTTTAGGAACCTTTGTAATGAATGTCAGTTTACAAGAGGAGAAAGACAGTGAGTGATATTAGTCAGAGAACACCTAATCCATTTTAAAGCTTTACTTGTTTTTCTGTGATGAGCAGGAAGACAGATAAACACAGCGATTTGTGCACAGTTCTGGTGCTGGACCTGAAGTGGCTAAAGAGTGACAGAAGTGCTTAGTGAAACGCTTGCTGAAAGTGGTGCCTATTGACTATTTTAGTGGACCTCTTACAATGCAGAAGAGCACAGATCTTAATTTCCCTGTGTGGCAATGGGTGAAGAACTGTTTTAATCCCATGCCAGTATAAAACTGTGGAAAAAGGGAACTGTGCCTTGTTGTAATATTTAACAGTGGCTTGCCAAATGAAAAGAGAAACCAATTTGAAACTCAAAGTCCCTGTAACTGGCTTGGATGAGCCATAAAGGTGGAAGGTGAAGCTTAACAGTACAATTACCTAACTAGTGAAGTAGGAAACAATCAAATTAAGGGAAATGCATATGTAACTAAAAATAATTCTCTTAATATGTTGCAGTATGGGTGATCTATCACTTAGCTGTGATTACAGTGGTTTCAAACACTCCTTTTTGTTTAAAGTCAACAGAGAGAGAGCTTTGAAAATTACTTAATTTTAAATGGCTACAGGAGGAGTAATAACATGAAGTTTGAACCAGAGAGGTGATCTGGCTTTTGAGAACAAGAAAAATAGTCAACCGACTCACTGAGACTAGTTGAGTATCATGAACAAATCTTTTCACTGGATTCCAGGGGTTTGGCCTTCGTGCCAACGTAAATATGGGTGTTTAATAGCAGAATTGCACTAGATTAGTTTGTGCTTTTTAGAAATTTATTATATACAGTTAACTTTTATACTTCCCAGTTTTAAGAAAATAGGGAGTTAAATGGTGAACTGGATGCTCCTTTTTCCTTTGGGTGTTTTGAAGAGAATGGAGGTCTCCCCTTTCTAAAAAATCCTTCTCATGTTTGTAAGTTGTTCAGACACATAATGCTCTGGAAGCTGAGCTACAGTCACTGAAGCACTTCAGATGCCCACACAGGCCTGATTCATTTTGTCTGCTCTTAAGCAGTGCTGAAGTTCCTTCTTTGCAGTGGGCATCCAGTAAGCAATTGTCTTGTGCTCAAGGCATGTGTGGACAATACTGTCCCTCAGTGAGTGAAGAGGCATCTAGTTAGTACTAAGATTTCTGCCTTTTTGATGGCTTTATCCTATCTCTTGTGTCCCTCTCAAGTTCTACGAGGAAGCTAACTGTTCTGGTGCGGGGAGTAGACAACCTTACTGTTCTCCTAAACACAAAATATGCCAAGTATGGGGGAAGAGGGGGCAGAGAAGCTGAATATTCAGACAGGCGCATGTTTACCTGTGTCCCTCTCTAAAATTCACATGGAAAGTTGTTTTTTATCATGTTGTCTTTCATCTTTGATTTGATAATTAAATGCATTCAGCATGTTCTGACAAATCTGAAATGCCTTCTGCTACAGGCTCATGCTGTTCAAAACCTTTGTTTGTGAAATAAACTTTTCTGAATGTACATGTTAGTGGTTTTCTCAGATGTTGGATATCAGACATAATCTTTAATTATTTCTCTGTGTTCTATCTTTGTTCCTTCAAAGTATTGTCTGTAGTGGGCTTGAATCTGTTTCCAGTATGTCTACACAACTGGGTGATTATTTTTTTTTTTTTAGGTGCACTTGTGTCCTTAGAGAACATGAATGATTTCAGGGAAACAACAAAGACTCACACACATGAAACAGTTTGCAAAACTGTAATGATTGTGGTTGTATATGTGCATAGTAAAGTGTATTTCCTACCAGGAAAAGTTCTTGTCACAGGGGTTTTAGCATTGTGAGTTAAGTGTTCCTGTACTTAATTTTCCTTTTATGTTCACTTTAAGATTACATGATGGAATTCACGTTTTCTCAAGAAAAGCTGCATATCTTGGATCTATACCATTGAAGATAGCTTGACTGGAACACCCAAAGCAGGGTCCTGTAACAGATTTGTCAAAAGAACACATACAATGGATCTTAAAGAAAGCTGCCCAAGTGTTAGCATTCCCAGCTCTGATGAACACAGAGAGAAGAAAAAAAGATTTACTGTAAGTATGTAGACAGTGTAAGCACTGTAGGCAAATGCATAGGCTATTAGTGCCTAGAAGTGGTACTTTCTTTTTTTTTTTTAATAGTAAGCTTTTTATTATTTTCAACAGGTTTATGGAAATCTGTTCACTTGCTCTTGTGAGTACTGGCCATAGTCCAGTGTGAGAAGTTGTGAATGTTTTACAGTGTTTAACTGTGTTGCTTTCTGCAAAAAGAATTTGGCTTTACAAATTTCTGTTATTTTTACCCCCAAATAGCAGCATTTTCTTATATAAAATATGTAAGTGTCCAAATGCAGGGATAACATTCTGGTACCAAATTAGATTAAGATCTTACATGATTTTTCATGAAAACATTTATTTTGTAAAGAAGTAAAGTATGGTTTTGGTTGGGTTTTTTTGTTTGGTTGGGTTTTTTTTTAAATGGCCTTTTTTTCGTAGATATCCTATTACTCAAAAAATTCTAGAAGTACAGAAGAAAAAAATGAAATAAAACATCCAATTTTTGAAAGACTTTTTTTTCTGGCTCCCTTCCTATTTTCTGATTCTAATGCCTATGAGTGTTTTCCTATTCTGTTCCCATTTCCACTCGTTGTCATTCCTCTCCCTCTTCTGTTTTTGGCCTCCCAACTTGACTTGCTTTCTGGAAGTAAAGCCTTCCCATACTGTGGGAAGACTCTTTGCATTGCATACTGAAAAACAAAGTGTCGTGGCATGGATTTTTGTTTCGCTTATATGTATGCTAGGATATAAAGATAGCATCATTATACTTCCTTTAAAAAGCTCAAACTATTTCATTGCTCTTGTGCAACTTCCTTTAAGTTTTTTTTTTTTTTTGAGTGACTTAGTCAATCCTTCAGATGTTGAATGCAAACACCCTTAGACTGAATTGCTGCTGAAGAATACAACAAAACAAAGATTTACTTTGAGTTAGATATCTGTCTTTCCTCTTCACCTCCCTTCCTGAGAGAAGAATAATGCTGTTTGATTCCAGAAGTGTATGAAGATGTAATCCTGGGAAGGAGTGTGCTAGTAAAGGGAACAAGCAAAGGAGGACTTTAGTAATATTTTAGACTGCTGCATGCATGTGAAACTCAAATGAGCAGGAAGAACTTCATAAAAGTCTAAACTTGAGCAAACCAGGTTTGTTTTATTGCATCAGTGCTGGCAGTCCTGCTGTTAAAATGTGCCAGTGTGGTACATACTAGTGTTTTACCTGAAGATTTGCGTGACAGCCTTAGCAATGTAAAAGCACTATCTTTGGGCTTGCCTGTTAGAAAGCTGGACAAACAAGAGTAGGAAACTTCAGAAACTGGGAGTTTAAGGAGTAGGGGGGAGCGGGGAGAAATCCAGCCCAGCTTTTGCACTGTGTGAAGGTACACTTTGTCTTGGCAGCTTCTGCTTTCTGCATCAATTAGCAGCTTGACAAGAACTGCTTTTCACAACTCGGCTTTTGAGTATTATCGCGTGTATTTTAGGATTTGATAACAGAAGCGAGGGTCATATTAAACTTCATGGTAGGGACTGTGAATTCCAACATGTGTCTGTCAGTGCATTAACTGTCTCCTCTTCTGTAGCTGTGTGTAATGAGTGGAGCCTGTCAGTACTGCTTTTGGTGGGGAGTGAGAGAAGGGTGCAGGGGCAAACAGTTCTTAACAAATTTGTGATGGGTATAGCCCTGTTTCTGATAGCAATGTTAGTGCCATTTCCATAAACAGCAACAAGAACCTTCGAGTGAAAGAAAAGGTTAAAATGATAAAGGCTAGGAGAGACTTCAGGTGACTATTTTGTGTAATCTTCACCTTACTGCCACTTAGAGTATGTATCATTTACTGCTTCTGAGACTTCTAGAATCTTACTGGTCTGAACAGAAACTATGAATTCCAGGTCAAACCTTACTGTGGCTCAATTAAAGCTGGCATGGAAACAAGACAAGTATGTGCAACTTTGCTTCTACTGGCTCTTCTTTTTCCCCTTACACTTGCCCTGATGAATCATTTTTAAAAACAATCTTGTCTCTTTGCAGTCGTCATTGTGATAAATGAATCAAACCTTTCAATTTTTTCTTTGGAAATGAGCTCTTCATTCCTCCTGAGCATTTTCATAACCTTTTATTGACTATTTGATTAATTTTTTTGTTAAATATTGTGTGCATTTGATATATTGATTACCAATATTTTTGTCCTGACTAATAATTTCATATTTGAATTTTTCAAGCATTCTGGCAAGGAAGTTTTTTTCTTCCACCTAATTTGTGGTAACCAGCCTCTACGTATATCCACTCTAGTTCACTGTCCTGCCTTTTTCTGAAAATTCAACATTTACTTTCTTCATAAAAAGAGCAAAATACTTGCGTGTTTTGGACCATATCTAGACTATATTAATTGTTATTCTACCCTTGCTGCATAGTGGGCCACTTTGTTTTGCCTGTTTTGCCAAATAGCTTTTGGCATTCTCGCTTTTATCCCTGTGCTGTTTGATGTCTGAGGCTTAATTTTCTTTTCTGACCTTGTTCTCTGGTGTCCCCTCACACCCCAATCGTACACAGGCTTATTAAGAAAGCTCTTTCAAGGGTGCTATTTGTCTCAATAAAAATCTGGAAACTTTGTCTCAGACCTGTGATGTATAATACTAATCCCCAGTCCTGTGGAAATTGTGGAGTGTTGCTTTTTTTTGTTTTGTTGACACTTAGTAAATAGTTTCCTTACTTTCTCAGTGGTTGCTCTCTTGAAATTGGAGATCAGCCTACCTTTTTACTTATCTTTGTTTAATACAAATTGAACATATAATGCAGAAGCATGAGCTACCAAAACAGAGCTGAAGCCTTTTAATTTTAATGACTTCTTTAGTGAAGAAATCTGTTGCGTCCAGAAATAGCTGGACCCTGTCCTATTTGTATCTAGGAAGATAGTTTATGGTGATGATTATGATATTTTCAGGAATTATGTTTGTTTTTCTTTCTTTTTCTCAAAAGTTTGTGTAATTTATCCACATATTATACGGTGTGGATGCATCTTATCTATTATCTTAGGAGTTTCTAGGACTAGTTTTGGTTTAGGAGTAATTAAATTTGAAAATATTATCACTTAAGTCAGGGTAGAGTCCTCCCTGATGCCTTTCTGGAAATAGGCATTACACATGTCTCTAAACCATTACATAGGTAGTTAGTAGTATTACATTACATAGCTGTTAGTAGTATTACAGCCCAAAGATGTGTTATGGTTTTGGGTTTTAACAAATTCTTTGTAAATATCATATGTGTTCTCACCATTCAGTGCTTCCACAACACTTGAACTTGCAGTTTCTACTTTGTTGGGTGTGCAAAATCTTCAGTAATGGTGTGAACTAGGTGACCTCGTGTGTTTTGTTGTTTGGTTTTTTTTTTAATGTGCTCTCGTTTAAAAAATGTTGACTCTGTCATTGTTCTACAGCTAGCTACTCCAAGAACAGAACTGCTTTAATTTTGAGGTTGACAAGGAGGTGAATATCATCTGTATCCTAAGTTATGCTTGCCGGTGCGCTTTGCAGTCCATTTTAGCCTGCTAATTTAAGTTGTTGTCCATGACCTGGTTCTTAAGCTTGTTGGCATCGATCTGCCACACAGTCTGGGAAGTGAAGTTATTGTGTGAGTATTATTTGCAGGACTTGATTGCTGTATAAGATACGTAGTTCAAGAGGACAGTACTTAAGTCTTTGCAGCTGAAGGTTTTGCTGTTTACAGTGTAGGGAGGCTCTAGAAGGCATATAGCTAGGTTTTATGCTAATGATTGTTTAGCTGTGCAAGGGAAAGCTAGTTTTCTAAGTAGAGGCTCATCAGCATCCTCCTGGGTGCTTCTCTCCAGCATACTGTGTTCCCCAGGGAAGACAGAGAGCAGCCTATTTGAGCAGTTAATGTATCATGAATGCAAATACCGGACTAAGGAGCTGATGGTGGTGGCTGACACTTTCACTGAGGGACTTAGAGAGGTGAGCTGCCATTGTAGGACAGAAGGGAGACTGGGGCGGCAGTGGTCCCATTTTCTACATGAGGAATTGGCAGCCTTCTGCACTCATTCCCTTGCTGTGCCCATCCTCTCCCCTGAAGGAATAGTGAGGTTACTTTCTGGAAGCATAAGAAGATGGAGAAGGGAGGTCAAATAGTTGTGTGAGGGACAGGAGGAGCCTGCTGGACACTCAGCTGTCAGCCAGATTTATGAAAACAGGGACTGACAATCTGGAGTCCTCTGCTGACATGAGATTTGAGTGGCCAGAACTGTGCAGCAGGTTCCGGTTACGTGTCCCTTGATTCCAGTGTTTTATGTAACCTGTGCTGTATTTCAGCCACAGCAGTGATTTCCCCCTGCCTGCTGCAACAACTGTGTCATTTGCCAGGATCCTGACTATACTATGTATTCAAGATGCTGCAAGGACCGCTACCTTTATAACTGCCTTCTATATGTGCTTTCTCTTTAGGTTTTGGTGAAGGCAGTCTTCAGTATTAAAATGCTTTACTCCCTTAATGTTAGTCTTTATTATGGATTATCAAGTTGTTAACAAGTTGCATAGCAAATTTCTATAGACTACTATCTGATGGCCAGGTGTTCTTGTTGGATATGAACTAACTTATGAAACTCCATTAAATCGGCTTAAACACCAGGTGAGCAAAAACTATTTCTCTAAAATACCAGACTCTTCTAATTGTTCTTGTAGTCATTTGTGTTGATGTCTGGGTGACAACTGTAAGAAATATGTAGCTCAAGTATGTTTACACAATGCATTTAACAACTTGCCCTTACTTCCACCACAAGATTGAACCTGGGAGGTTTTATTAAACTTCGATGTTGGCAGTAATCTTATCTTTGTTACTACAGGTTTACAAGGTGTTGGTCTCGGTTGGCAGAAGTGAATGGTTTGTCTTCAGACGGTATGCAGAGTTTGATAAACTCTACAATACAGTAAGTAAAAGGAAACCTATGAAATCATGCCAGAATAGCACAAAGTAACACTTGTTTGCAGCATTATGGTTTAAGCTAATTCCCTCACTGAGGGATTTGAGTCAACATTCAATAACCATAGGAGCCTGTTTAAAGAAAATGACAGGGTGGGTTTTTTAAACTTTGGTTTGTTTGAATTTCAAACTCAAAGTCTACTAATTTGTCACTTTATTTTTTTGTTGTTGTTGTTTTGTTTTAATTGTTACTTTGGATCCTAGTGTAATGAGAGAAACTTCCGATTTACTGGTTGTCAAAACACATGAAATGTGCATTTGTTCATAATGGTAAAAATCACTGCAAAACTTTAATACATCTGGATAGATAATTTTCTCTTAAAATAAGTGTTTTACGTTACATACTGAAAGCAATGAACGAATCCTTGTTTCTTAATATAAACTTTCTGTTAGGTCAGTCATGGCAATTGCTACCTGCAGTTTTATAGCCAAGTTTTGTGGCAGTGGTCCAAATAAAATAGACCTCTTCAGCAACTAAGTATGGATTTCTTGGGTTTGTTGCTAGAAGAGGATTTTGCCCCTTTTACATAGTGGGCAAGTGGGGCAGATGTGCAGTCTGTTATGTATCCTGTGTCCATACTTTTCTCCAGTTCTTCATATTTAAGGCTACAGTTTTTGCCTTAACAAAAGAAGAAAGAATTCCTCTGTCATCTCCATAAGAAAATATTATCAGCTGGTTGTCTGTGCCTCCATTTCCCTTCCGTTGCCCCTGTGGGAAGTAGCCAGGCTTTTCTCCCTTCTGCCTTACAATACATGGATTTATATATGACAGTGGTATACAAATGTAAGCAGTGAGCTTAGAGCTGACATAATAGCAAGGTCTGAGCTGAAGTCAGCCTGGATGCACCATGCTATGCTTTGCCTGCATCTTTGGATAGACTTGTGAGTGATGTGAAAACAGCGTATCCCCTTTTCAGTACTTGCAGAGTGAGTGTTGGTGATCCTGTTTCCTTTGCCACATTATCTTGCTGTTCACATTAGCGTTGTTCTGCTGAATTTTGTTCAGTGCTGGTCTTCCTAATGTGTATAGAGGTGGAAATCCTGGGGAAGCATAACCAGGAGGACATTTAGTCCATTTTCTGTTCAGTGTAATTTGTATAGTATACTACACAAAAAAAAAAAAAAAACTTGTGTCAGTAACTCAAAGAGATACTGATGTTTCTAAGGAAAGAAGAATTGTCACCAACTGTATTAGAAAACTAGTCTCTTAAAAAGATCAGAGTAAGATTGTTCTTCTTGGAGCACTTGAAGATGAAGCAAATGTAATCAAGACTTGGCTCATGTCAGGGTTTTTTGATAAATTCAGTGCTGTTGTATACAATCTTCTCATCAGTTTATCAAGTGTAGAATATAATCAAATTATCAAATGAAGTGTTATAAAACAAGCAGTCCATCTATTTACAATTTTGACTTAGGGGTAGAGCCCCTGTGGTTTCTGAAGCTTTAGGAATGTTGTTTGGGCAAAACCCAGAGGCCCGTATCCCCAGCCCATCTTAAACCTCATGCATGCTTCCCTATGTAAGCAGGCAAGAAAAAAACAAACCAAAGAGAAATAGAGAATTGATGGAGGAAGGAAGTAAAGAGGAGAATAAAACCAACTTTGAAATTCTATCCTACTTCTTTAATCTAGGGTGAGTGGAAAATAATATTGCCAATATTGCAGATGATCACTGCAGTAGTCTGTAGCTTTCTAAAGTGAGATGGCCTTTGAATTTAAAAGGGTATGACTGGTGCAAACAAGATGAGTACGGGTTGTTTTGGGCTTGTTGGGTTATTTTCCCCTAAGTGTATGAGTAGAGAAGATTGCAGAGAGGAGCAGAATTACTAATAATCAGATGTTCAAACTGTTTGTCAGAAAACAAAATGCAAATACTTTGATGTCTAAGCACAATCCAGTTGTATATGTTTTGTTTTCAGTTAAAGAAGCAATTTCCTACCATGAACCTGAAGATTCCAGCTAAAAGAATATTTGGAGATAATTTTGATCCTGGTAGGTTATCGTCTTGTTACTCATTTTGTCAGTTTCTTTGTATGAAAATTGATCTATTCCAGCCTACAAGAAGCTATCTTAAGAGTTTTACACCAAAACAGTGACTAAACCAAAGTTTAGTCATGCTTCAGTCAGAACAGGAACTAGTATAGGTAAGTATTCTACCTTGTGATCTTGAACAAAGTAGTGTTTAGTGGCCCAAATGCCTCTCTTGTGCTGAAGGCTATAAATCCTCCCAGCCCTCCCGTATTCAGGATTGTGAGAGATTCTGAACTGTATGCTGTAATCTCTCCCCCATAAAAGCAAAAGCCAAACCCTGAACTCTTCTAAATGTATGCCTAGTAAATTTTAAACTTCCTTTGTGTGACTTTTTTTTTTTCCCTCTCTGAAAAATGAAATAGCTTAAATGTTGGAAGGCTTTTGAACTCTGTGTATCTAAATGTGCTTCCTTGTACAGTTCAGATGAAAATGAACCTCTTCCTGTTGTTGTTCCACTGACAGCAGCCTGTCTGATACGAACATGATGTGATAGGTCCCAATTAAGCTTGCTCTGTTCACATCAAAATACTAATGGAAAATCACTTGTGAAGTGTTTTGAATTAACCTAGGTGGTACCACTGATGAATAAATAAAAAGGTCAATGGGAGGCCAGGCCTTTACTCTGTGTGTTTATACCTGTCATTCAGGCCATTTTTGCTTAAGGGTTTTCCTGATGGTCACTGGGAACCTCTCACCCTCCACTGGCTTACTGATGTGATCAGAGTATGTTTAACCTCCTGCACCTGTTTCAAGCATATCGTCATCTCCTTTGCAGAAGAACAAATGAATCCAAAGATGTTGAACTACTTGGGGTGTGTTTTGAGGTTTTGAGAGTTGTTTCAAAAAAATGAATTTTTGGCAGTGACATTTAATCATCTGGATCCTGACATGAAACTCCTTTTTTTTATTAAAATAATCAAATGCACGTATCCAGGCTCCGATATCCTCTTCTGATGAAAATGCAAATGGTTGCCAAAAGTTCTATGTGTATCATGTCTACGTGGACTTCTTATTTTGTTTTAGCTTCTTTCCTTTTCTCTGACCTTGGGGTTTTTAGAGCTGCCTGAAGACCTAGTAGTGTCCTGCGGTCTGGTCTACTGTACCAGTCAAATGTACAGGTGGATTTCTTGGAGTCAAATTTAGGAAACTGGAGTTTAAAGGGATGGGGGGGGGGGGGGGGCGCGGAACCCTAAAACTTTCTTTTACATATATAGCTTTAATAAAGTCCTGAGACTTGTTTAAAGTTCCTGTGAACTATCCTGAAATCCTTGAAGTATGAGAAACTAAATAGTTCTCAAGATGTTTCTTGCTGGGGGGCAGGGTGGAGATGGAGCCATGATGCTCACTTAAATAATTCTTTATCTTAACACTGATTTATTGAAGCTTTGATGTAATGTTTCTACTGGCTTCTGAAGTAAGTCACATAGTTTACAAATGGTGAAAAGGTATTTTACTTGGGTCAATCCGTGCTTGGGCATGCAGCATTGTACCTATTGCATTGGAGTTGTAAGTGCAGTAGAGTGAAACTTTACATATTCCTGTTCCCAAAGTCTACCAAAAATACTGTCATAACATAAATTGTCATCTAAAAGCTCCATATTTATTGTCACTTAGGTTATTTCAAAATTTATCTTGTTTTAACTTCAAAAATGGGGCAGAGGAAAATCAGAGAAACCACTCAATACAGAACTGGAAAATTACAGAATACATTTGAGCTGATGTGACACAGGTGTTTTATCTTCAGCAACATGGATAGCTCTGTGGGCTTAGAGTGGCTGATTGCATTGTCCCGTCCACCATACTGAAACCACTGATGTTGGCGACTCCTGTAACATATTTATGCAGATTTACCTTCCTGTTTGATGTCAGTAATTTGGGATTATTAAATACCCTAACAAGGTCTTAGGGATTACATCCCTGAAACAATACAAATATTCCTCTTAATATTTGAAATGCATCTTTTCATTTAAATTTAATTTTAATTTAAAATGTTAATAGTTGTTAGTAATCTATATGTGACAGTCATTGGAATGCCTTAAAAGTTAATACACAAGTTAAATATTCCTTTTTCCTTACAAATTATTGTTGATATGAGTAATGAAAGACAAGATTATTCTGATTTACACTTTATTTCATGTTAGAGCTGTTTTTTTATTTTGAGTCCCTTGTGTATCTTTTCAGATTGCTAAATAAAAGTTGTGTGTTAGGCTTTGGAGGACGATGAAGATTCTGAGGATTTATTAATTTTTTTACGTTAGAGATGATGTCCAAAATGAAGAAAGGGGAAAAAAAAAAGGCATTTTATTTAGTTATCTTTAATGATTGCATCTGACTGCCTACTCACTGGGTGAATTGTGCAACCTTCCCGCTGCCTTATGTGTATTATGGAAATGTGCTGCTTGGTGGGACTGTTCATGTAAAAACTTGACTTGTGCAACTGCTGCCAGGTTTTGCCTGTAGCTTTTTTCTGAGTGGAATCGAGTCTTGAAGGGCTCACCCGTGCAACAAAGGCTGCACAGGTTAGTCCACTGTGGTTACATGCTGTTCTTGAAGCATTTCAGTGCACTTCTAATCCACCTGGCTTTCTACATTCTCAGGTAGTGTAGCAGAGAAACTGAGATTTGTTCTGATCTCACTTCATTGTTTTAAGCTTGTGATTTTCATATACAGAACCAATCTCTCTTAATTGCTGTTCAAGTCCTAAAAAAAACTAAATTTGAAAATAAGTCTTTTTCACAAGCTGACTGATCATTCTAATAAATCTCTTTTTCCCCCCCCAGATTTCATTAAACAGAGAAGAGCAGGACTGAATGAATTCATTCAGAATTTAGTTAGACAGCCAGAGCTATGCAACCAGTAAGTAGTTTCAATTCTATTTTAAAAGATGTGAGATATCAAATATAAAATTGCAGATTAAGTACTTTTAACCAGAAGATGTATTCTACCTGTTCAGTGCTTTTAAGTATAATAAATTAGTATGGCTCTTCATTCCTTCAGGAAAAATATACAGATTGATGAACAGTATAAAGATGTCTTTGTTTCCTGAAAACTGATCTACAGATAAACTTGCAGGCAGTTAACTGATATTAGTTCAAGAGGCACAGATTCCACTGTTAAGTCTGTTGCTGTAGGGCAAATGTTTTTCCGATAGTTTGGAAGACTCTACTGTCATTTACTACTACACTGTCCTTCTGGGAATAAGTCACTGCCTGCATCCTTCTGTTAGAGCAGTTCGTGTGTCTACTTCAGAACTTCTTTTAAGCCTGATAACCAAGTAGCTCAATCAGCTTGCTTAGGAGGTTTGGGATAACCAAGTTGACCTGCCTAAAGCAAATGAATAAGCTTGCACTTAAACTGTTCCATCAGAAAGACTGCAGGTGTGTTAACTTCTGTCAGTGAGACGGTGATGAATGATGGTAGCACTTCTGTGTGTGAATTGATTTGGGGGGGTAAACTGCATTTTTCTTTCAGTTTAATTCTATACCTACTCAGTTTAGATCTATGCAACTTCCCAGGGTCTTGAACTACTGGTTGTCAATATGTCAAAGTACAAAATATTTTGTCTCAAAAAATACTATATTTGTTCTCCAAAGGTAAAATGGCACTTTTTTTATGCACATCACAAAATTGTGTGCTTAAAAAAAAACCCCACCAAACCTCAAATCCACTTGCCTTCTTAAATTTTTTGTGAACTCAGATGCATCTGTAGCTGAATCTATGTTGTTTAACATGGCATTTAGCCTGCCTGAGCCATTAAAACTAACTTAAACTTCAGTCTATTTTGTTTTTGTTGTACAACTATGCCTAATAAACTTTTTATTTAACACACTTTCAACAGCACCAAAACATTTTATAAGACCTATTTCTTAATACTGGTTTATCTGTGCTGTTCTCCTCCCCACCCTTAAAGTAACAGTGATTTATGTGGGAGAAAAGGCAAGCCTTTAATTCACAGTTCAGTGCAAAAGCATTTTGTTATATAATAATTTCTGTGTTGTTTTTCTTTTAATAACTGGAAGGTACTTTGTATTTCTGGAGTGACCTTTTACTTTTTGCAGTACTCCATAGTAACAAATCATATTAATAATGACATAATCTGCCACCTTTTCTATGTGCCAATGAATGCTATTAGTGAAGAAATACTAAAACTTTTATGACCTTGTTTGTTTGGGGGGTTTTTTTGTAAAATATGCTAGAAACTACTCAAGAAATATGTTGTGACTGAGTCTTCACAAATAGTCCACATCCTTGCTTTCTTAGGCTGTTTCGCTTTAATGTGCTAATTAAATTTGATATTAGGTAAAATAACTTAGGTAAAGTTAGTAATGTACGAGGAAGACTTAGGGGGTTATGCATTCTTTCAGAACTTTAAAGTCTACCTTCCACTACATCTGTTAAGCTTTAAAACCAGTATCAGGATGACATATTTTTAAGTCTTACCTAGGAAAACTGTTTCACTAAAAGTTTAAGGATGGTTCATGATGATGCCCTCATTTCTGGAAGGGGAGACACCTGGACATCTGAATTGAAAAGCACAAATGTCAGATTTGGTGTGTGCAAGATGGAAATATTTACACTATTCTCTGAAAAGTGCATCACCCTGGTTTTTGTTTTGTTTTGGGGTTTTTTTCCCCTCTGTCAGTGGACTTCGTTCTTGGGTCTGACATGGTTGTTAAATATTGTATCAAACCCAAATCTTTCTGCTCAATAATAACCCCCAAAAAACCTAAAGTGTATTAGAGTGATTAGAGAGACCTGATTGATAAGGATTTTCCTGCAGTCACTGTCAGGTAGAAGACCAGGTGAGATGGATCATTGGCTTAGACCAAATGGGGAATTAAGTGGACTAGCTTCGAGCTGCATTTGCTCAGCTAACTGTATTTGATAGAGAACTTGCTCTAACAGATAGAATGCAGATGTTGGGGAAAAAAAATGTCAGAAGGGGTAGAGATCTCATAATGCATCCCCCTTGCGGACTGAATAGGAGCTGTGAGTTTGTTCCATGTGAGCACTGTGAGGCCCCCTACATCACTGAGCAACTATTCAAATTGGATTGCTTGCCTTCTCAGATGTAGGTCTTCACTGAAAAAGTAATACATTTAATTGTCTGTCAGAACATGTCCAAAGACAATCTGTTTGAATCCAATGTATAATAGAGAGTACATTAAAGATGTAACATAGTTATTTTTAAATAGTCTAAAGTAGCTTCTTAATGAAAATGAGAACGTTTGCATAACACTTGAAGAACTCGAGGATGACAATACCCTGCAACCTCTATGGGGAAATGAGTTATGAGCTCTTTAAGTGCGAAGCAGGGTTCTTCATCTGTTCCCTAGAAGAAAATCAGTGACTAGATTTTTCTGGTTTCAAAGTCTAATGAATATGAAGCCCCTGGATTGTAAGATCTTGCAGTCCATGTTGGGGAAAGCAAACCTTCCATTACATTAGTTGCACTCTTTTGAAATCTTTCTGTACATTATGGCTTTCTGAGCCTTTACTCTCTGTAAGAAAGATAGAAGTGTTGTGCTCTTTTTTTCTTTTTTTTGTTTAAAGTTGTGTGGAGAGGAGGGTGGAGCTGGGCACCATTGTTTAAATAAAGTGTGTCTTAAAGATTAAGGTTCTGTCATTGGCAACTAACTTTACCATTTAGTTTCAAAATCTGTGTAACTTTTTGGGCTTGTACATATTTGTGGGTGCATCCTAAACTTTTGTGTGGCTTCATATGTGTCTGCAGGAAGGCTAATGCAGAATGAGTATCACAGAAGGAACCTTATTTAGGCAGAGCCTGACACCCATTCATGGATTTAAGAGAGAATCCATAAACCAAATTCATCCAGTCAATCCTAAATATCCAGACAAAACCAGCTTTTGCTGGTAGTATAGGTACAACATATATCAAGCATCCCTTTTTCAAACTCTTTTCTTGATCCTTTTAATTTGATATGTGAGGTTATTTTAGGAATAATTTCAGTGTATTTTAAAATACATTGAGTTAATACATGTGAGCTAACATAACATAGAAGTCCTACCAATCTATATAGCCTTTTGCATAACCTATTGCAATCTTGGCTAAGAAATTGATACATTAAACTTTTTCTTTTTAAACACTACTTCTTTGCAGTGCTTTTAAAATTACAAATGTGGACAATGTAACATTGATCAGTTACACTTTTGGCTGCCATGTATTGTGGAGGTTGTTGAATACCCTGCAGCTGTATAGCAGCCTGTTACCGTGAATGGATTTTTTTAAAATATTTTTTTTCTGCTGTGAATTCAATCATGGACAAAGTTACTATAATAACTATTTGAGATGTATTACAGCATGCTCTATTTAATCATCCAGTTATCCAGAATAATTAATGTTGAAAGGTAATTAAGGTCTGATTTTTTTTGTTCTGTCTAGAGAATTTCTTACGTTGTCTTTTCAGTGCCCAGCTAGAATGCGCTCAATACAAAATCACCATCTTCTGCTTTAAAGTGGAATGGGGACAGTAAACATTACTGCAGTGTACATCTTGGGACAGGCATTTCTCTTTGCGATACAGACTGTGTATTTCATTCTGTATTGTATTGGACTACTTCATTATTTGTGAAAAACTAAAAGTAGTTTTAAAACTCCAGTTTTTTTGAAAGAAAGTTGGTTTCCTAGTGGTTGCTATCCAGTTAGAACTCATGCTTTGGGGATAGTGTTCTTTCTTCTAATAATTAATTGCCTTTCAATGCAGTTCTGCAGAGCATTTCCTTGTGAAGTCTCCACATACATATACTGTAACGTTATTTTTTTGCAAGTGGAAAATTTTATGTACTGTATGTAACAAATTCAGCAGTTGGATTATGTTGCTATGAAAGTGTTTCTTGTGCACAGTCCTTAATTACCAGAATTTAAATATGAAACTCTGATGAGTAACTCCTCTGTAGTCTGCTGTTTAATCCTGTGCTTCCTGTGGTTACGGCTGAAGACCATGCAGATCATCAGTGTGCTAATGAGGTTAACTGTATTTCTAGCCCAGATGTCAGAGCATTTCTTCAGATGGATAACCCAAAACACCAGTCGGATCCATCTGAAGATGAAGATGAAAGGAGCAGTCGGAAGGTAATAAAATGGAAGTAGAGCAGTCTTAGGCAAAATTTAGAAGATTTGCTTTCAAGTAGCTATATTATTTACTGAAAATTACTGGTTAGTTTTGCAATAAACCCAGTCCATGCTCTTTTGAACAAATGTGTTCCACTGTGGGCTGTAAGATGTTTTTCTGTCAGATGTGAACCGCAGAGACGGGTAAAAGTGATTGCTAGCTTTGTCTTGCTTCTTCCCTGCTCACTATATGGGTTAAAGAAACACGGCTTTAGTCATAGCTGAACTGTCACAGTTTCTGCAATCTCTTCAAAGATTCTTGTGAAGAACATCTGGCAAGGAGCAGTGGAGATTGAATTTTGTCTTTTTGAGTTTTGTCTCATTAATTGTCTTTTTGTTTCCTTGTGTGTTGTTTTTTTTTAAATAGGGAGAGAAATACAGTTGTCTCGGGGCGAGGAGGGGAGGGAATGCAGTCTCTCTAAAAGTCACTAAGGAACAAGGATGGATTTGATTTTATTTCACATATAACACTGTGTGAGGTCTGAAGCCTCTTTTGTCACAAAAGCCACTACACAGCTAGATGGATTCTCTGAAAATTAATTTATAGTCTCCAGACACAGTGCTGTTTGAAAAAAGGAGTATTTCTTCTAGGAAGGCAGAAGTGCTGTATTTAAGCTTGTTTTCTCTATGGCTTACTACTTGGCATACAGATGTGATCTAAGTACTTCTCTTCTTTTTCAGCCCCTGTTAAAGATGTAAGAGTTGTCATTTTGGTTTGTGTATGATCGATCCATAGCAGATTTAGTGTTTTCTGAAAGCTTCACTTCCAAAGATGCCACTCTTTGCACCTTTTTTTTTTTTTTTTTTTTCCCCCCAAGTGCTTGACAGCATTGTGAGGATGCAGCAAAATTCTAATTTAAAATACCTGTTTCCTCCTCTGTTGAAAGGTATTTTAAGTAATGTGGAGTGACCTAAACCTTCTGTGGAAAATTAATGATGTGTCATGCCACAACAAATTCCAAAATAGGAAGAGAGCTAATGGATAGTGTCCTGGACCATACTTTTTTTGATAGAAACTTCATCTTCTCATAGTTACTGTAAGTGATGAAGCTGAAGAATAAGGAACAAAAATTAGCCCTTGAGAAAAGAAAAATCTTAACATCTTTATAGTAGCTTTTTAAAAACTGTCTAGTACCACTGTGTGATTGGCTGTTATTAGTGAACAGTAGCACCCAGCACTGCTCTCAGGGCATTCTCTACTTCTGTAGTACTACTGGTTTTGTGATGCCTGCTTGCCACAAAGTAACTTGTGTTTGAATGCAGTTTATTCTTCTCTGATAAAGTCCAGAACCACATTGAGGGTACAAATACTGCTTTTTAAATCAAAAACAGAACGGAGGAAATTACCTAAATGATAGTGGCTTCCTTCTCTCCCTGTAATTTACAAATTCTGTCTGGGTGTGTACTGGTAAGATTCATGCCATTCCTGGAATTGAGTTAGTTAACCTTTAATGTCAGGACAGAAAAGGTTGGTAAGTTTTTTTTCTTGGGGTGGTGAGAATGTTCACTTTGGGGTTTTTAAAAGCACCGTGTCTTTCATAAATTATTCTTCCATAAACATTGTGGGTTTAGAATTATTTTATTGGTAAGATCTTGGAAAATTTAGAATAAAAGGTAGAAAATATATTGCTATAGCAAACACAGAAAGAATTAAGTT
Organism: Podargus strigoides; assembly: GCA_028020825.1. Classification (NCBI taxonomy): domain Eukaryota; kingdom Metazoa; phylum Chordata; class Aves; order Caprimulgiformes; family Podargidae; genus Podargus; species Podargus strigoides. Next base: position 36,197,057 of record CM051620.1, on the reverse strand, counting down.
CTGGATGAGGAACAAGTTGTTTGTTGGAACACTCGTAAATTTTTGTTCCTAATCTTGTCCTCTGTGTTTGGACACAATTGTTTTATTATCTTCATCCTTGAATATAATGTGTGTAGAAATAATTTGTGACAAGGTGATGATGGCCATGTGTTTCAATTTATAAAGTTCCCAATCTGGATGTTAGATCCAGATTTAAAAATCTAATGTAACAAGAGTGAAGGTATGGACTGAGTAAATTAGTAGAGTTTTTAAAAATTAATATTGGTTGAAATATAAGAGAATTAAAATAATAATAATAATTTAAATGTCTTTGTCTCTCCCAACAGTTAAACTCTACCTCACAGAATATCAACTTGGGACCATCTGGAAATCCTCAGTAGGTTTCAATTAAATTTAATTAAAATGTAATTCAATTTAATGTAGAATCTTTATTTTAATGAAATTTTATTAAAATTAATTTTTAAACCTGAAAAATTAGACTGAGTGTAATTGTTAATAGTATCAAAAGTTCTCTGGATATATGCCTTTTTTTATTGATTTGCACTTCTCAGGAGGAAGCAAAACATTGAATCCTGTGCTACATAAACAACCACTTTTAAAACATTTTTCCTTTTCACCATTAGCTTTTGTTAGTCTGCTGTCCTTTTACTTAAAGATAAACTCTGTCTTAGAAGTGGTCACACAAGTGTTAAGGATGTCACCAGTTTCTGAAACCAAGTTTGGTTTAATGCATGGCAAATGAGCAGCTTGCCTTGTTGATACTACAAATCTAGTTATTGCAATCATAACTTGCTTCTTTGGTGTCTTCTGTAGAGTTTCTGTTCTTAGTTCTCTGTGAATCCGTACTTTCTCGTGTGGGAGATGACTGCTATTTTAGTTTTGCTTTCCTCTCAGACTTGTTCTGGGCTAACAGGAGGAAATGCTTAATAGATTGCAGCAAGGCATGAAATTTAAGAGTACTTCCCTTCAAGGGCAATAAATGGAGAGGTATATGGTGATGTAACTGTTGTTTTGGAATTTCAAAACATGGATAATTGTTTTGCTGACAAAAATATCTCTGCATTGTATTTAGGAAACAGTGAGGGAATCCTGGGAAATAACTGAAAGGAGTGATGATGTAGGAAATGGAAAAAATGAGAGTTCATATGTACCCTGAAGAGGAAGGTGTTAGGGCCTCCCTCTTTTCCCTGTAATTTAAAATGAAAGAGGAATGGATGGAGGGAAGGGTGGGATAAGCAAAGAGGGACTAGATAACAAACTTGGTCCATCCTTCCTTCCCTCTTGTAAGCCTGAGAATCCATTTGGCCTTTCAGAAATGAGAAATAAGCTCCAGGAAAAGTCATGGCAAAATGGAGACTTAAAAACTAGAAGAAACTAGGCTATGGGGAATAAAAGAACAGTCTTGCTCCTCTTTTATATCTTAAATGCACAAAATAAACTCAAAGGATGCAGCTTGAGCACTTTCCCCGGAGGAAAATAGAATTGCAAAATAAAGAGTAGTTGTCTCCAAGGGAAGGTCTGCAGAAGTCTGGGTGTTGGGTAGAATGAAGAGTAGATGAGGGTGCTAACAGACAGTTCTTCTCACATTACAACTCAAGTGCTACACTAGACTGCTGTACAGCTATAAAGCTTGTAATTTCTACCCAGATGACCTGTCTGCTTCCTAAATACCTTTCAGTGCTAAACCAACAGACTTCGATTTCCTGAAAGTTATTGGGAAAGGCAGCTTTGGCAAGGTAAGCTTTCTTATTATTGTGTCTTACCCTGGTGCAAGGATGCTAGGCAGTGTCTTGTGCATAGTGACTGTTGGCTAGACTTGGCCAGAGGTTTTGGAAGTGGCATCAGTCTAGGGTGACATATAAACTGTCATACTGGATCCCCATTGCTGCTTCTTTATAGCCCTGCCATTTTTTCCCTGGTGTGGCATTTGGCTTCCTGGGCCACTTGTTGGGAGTAACAAAAGGGAGCGTTTCCCCTTCTCATTAAGAGCAATAGGGATCCTCTGTTTCCCCTAGAGAGGAAGGGAGGGATCCCTGTGATTGTGCAGCAGCTGGACTATGAATTGTGCGTTTCCCTTTGTTGACATGGCCTGTTTTGTCAAACCCCTAATGCTATAGAGCAGTGTGAGCAACAGCCCATTGAAAAGTGACTTAAATACTGATACTCTACAAAGATGCAACAGCAAATCCCTCTCAGTCTTTGTTTTTGGTTATTTTTCAGGTTGTTGTTTTCCATTAAATTATCTTTAAAACTTACAAAACCAGCTGAAATTGATCTTGATAGAAATTCAGCAGGTCCTGGAAAATATATGTTATAACTCAATCTTTGAAGATATCCCTATCATGACAGATTTTACTGATTTGTAAGCTCACTCTTGGTGATCATATTGCCGATTGACTATATTAAAAGCAAAGAAACTTTAGTGTGAAAGATAGTGCCAGTTATGCTGAAATTACTAAAATATTGCTAATAGAATGTGAACTGCAACAATTGCATTTCTTCATTTGCTTTGAATTTCACAGGTTCTTCTTGCAAAACGAAAATTGGATGGGAAATACTATGCTGTCAAAGTGCTGCAGAAAAAAATTGTCCTTAATAGGAAAGAGGTGAAGACAAATATTTTCCACCCACCTCCCTTCCTTTTTTCCCTTAATTACAAAATATTCCTGTTTACTTATTGATCTCTTACTTCCTTATAGCAAAAACATATTATGGCAGAACGTAATGTGCTTTTGAAAAATGTGAAACATCCATTTTTGGTTGGATTACATTACTCATTCCAAACAATGGAAAAGCTGTACTTTGTCCTGGATTTTGTTAACGGAGGAGAGGTATGTGGTGGTTTTGTTTGGATTTGAGTCTATTCTGCTAATTCTAGGTGGGAGGAACAAAATGATCCTTTACAATGGGCTGTAATCGGTATTCTCCCAGTCTTGAAAATCTTGTTGTTATCTGCTGTTACTACAGACTTCTGTAGCTATGTGGACCCTGTTCCTCTTTTTATTGACAACTTTAATCCTAAATTTATTCATGGTTGTCAGATACAGATACTGTATTTTACAGTTACATAAATGTACCTTTATTACAAACTAATGTTATATTGCCATTTTTCACCATGTAAAACTGTCTTTTCCTCTTGCATCTGTATTAGCTGAGATGCTAGTGTTTTGAAAGTGGTAACTGAATTTACTGCATTGATATTGTTGAGAACCTTATTCTGTAGCTTCACCGTGGTCTAATTAGTTCTTGCCAAATAGCCTTATCTTCAGGATTCTTTGCCTTGAAGCAATATTATTGAATGAATCTGAGGAGCCATTAAGTAACTTGGGGGAAAACTTGTAAAAGAAATGGAGAAAGTCTGTATTTCCTTAAATATACTTCTGGAGCAGTTTGTCTTCAGCTAGGGATCTGCTGCTTTTCAAAGTACCCAGTACTTTCAGCAGTGCTCCAGAAACTCATATGAACTGGTTGAGTAGCCAGTACACATGAGAAGGGTACAAAATGTTGCTTCCATTCCTTCAAAAGGTTTTGTGGAAAATCAAGTGTCTTGTAGACTAACAATACCTGGACCTATCTAGGAAATCAATTGTGATCAAAGAAAACAGTGTAGTGAAAAATTATTGTATGAAAGAAACTATCCAGCATACATGCTTTCAAGAAAAGCTGTATGTCTTGTTACTTGCTGTGTTTTCAATTTGGTAATTTATTGGTGTAAAATGTACACATTTCAGAAGGCCTTATAGGTGCTTAAAGCAGAACAGGGAAGAAGGATGAGACAGGATACTGTTTTAAATGATAAAACTCTGGTAGCTGAAAGAGCACAGGAGAAGGGGTAGAATTTAAATAATTTATTTTGGCATATCTGAAGGCTTCCTATTATGTTGCTGCAACTGGATTTACACAGACAAGTGTAGAGTACTGCTGAATAAACCAGGATGAGATACGAACTGGGGTATACATTAGTTCCTATTCATATGGCCTACTGTCAGTATTTATAATGCTCCTAGAGCTGGTGTTCTCACCCATTTAAGTGTCACAGTTGGGACAAGATGGGCCTTTCTCTTGTCTAATGTGTTGTCATCTTTACACGGTATTGGCAAACTCCTGGTTAGTTCTACTTTGAATTCCTGGCGACAACATGGGCATTCTTCCAGACAAACTAAAATATGGTTCAGAACAGCTTTCACATTTTAGTGGAGTGCTTGGAAAGCTTTATATTTTTGGTGGCTTTATATTTTTTTTTTTACCAAACTGTGTAGGCAGAATACAGAACAGCTCTTTTCCCGTTTAATATGTATGTTTATGATTTAATCTTTGGCTAGACTTCCATATCTGCTCAAACTATTTGAAGCCAGACAGCTCTCTGTAGCTGAGAATTTGTGGATCAGCTTGGAATATACACTCCTGAAGTGATCTACATCTAGGTGATTTCAGAATACAATTATATAAATACTTATGTACAAAACTTTGAATGCAAGCCTATACAGAAATGAAGGATTACTTACGTGACACCAGTTTATATTCTGTTAGGAGGGTATCTTGCTTGATGTAAATTTGCCAACCTCTATTCACATCTTAGTGGTTTACTCTCACATAAAAGTACTCTTTTATGTGTTTGACTTGCCTATCCATTTCTGAACTACAAAAGAGAAGAAAGGAAGTGAGTAAAGACATGACAGTCATACAGCAAAGCCAATTATATTTAATTTTTGTTTTTTTAAAAAGTAGACAGCTAAATAAAATTACTTTTTACAGTTAAAATTGCATGTTTTAAACCTGTATTTTGTATGTAATGTTCTTATTTACTATTTGCATCTTTACAGCTATTCTTTCACTTACAAAGAGAACGTTCCTTTCCTGAGCACAGAGCCAGATTTTATGCTGCTGAAATAGCCAGTGCACTGGGCTACTTACACTCCATAAACATAGTGTACAGGTAAGTTTCCAAAATGTATCCTTGTCCTGCAGAAGTTCAAAATAGGACAAATTACTGAATAAAAACCACTACATCAAATCATAGAATCATAGACCTGCTATGGTTGGAAAGGACCTCTAGGATCATCATGTCCCAACATCTCCATAACCACTAGACCATGGCCTCAAGTGCTACATCTGCTCGTTTTTTAAACACCTCCAGGGATGGTGACTCCACCACCTCCCTGGGCAGCCTGTTCCAGTGCCCAACCACCCTCTCAGTAAAGAATTTCTTCCTAATATCCAATATAAACTTCCCCTGATGCAACTTGAGGCCATTTCCTCTTGTCCTATCATTAGTAATTTGGAAGAGGAGACCAACACCAGCCTCACTACAATCTCCTTTTAGGTATTTGTAGAGAGCAATAAGGTCTCTTCTCCGTCTTCTCTAGACTAAGCAACCCCAGTTCCCTCAGCCAGTCTTCATCTTATGGGGAACTAGAAACATAACAATTTCACCAAAAATTGAAGCTTTCAGCTGAAGGATAAAAGTCCTTACCTCTGAAGCCTGAAGCCCTCGTGATAGTAACTGCTGTTTTGAATTAATGTTTGTTTGTTTGTTTTTTTGATAGGGATTTAAAACCAGAAAACATTCTTCTAGATTCACTAGTAAGTATGCAACATTATTTTGGGTTTTCTATGTTCTCTCACAAAACTGACAGTGATGTGTATCCACATGTTAACCACTCTTTCTTAAACAGGGTCATGTTGTGTTGACAGACTTCGGACTTTGTAAAGAAGGGATTGCAAGTTCTGATACCACTGCAACTTTTTGTGGGACACCAGAGGTATGTTAACAACTTTCACCTTTTTTTCACTAGTAATTAATGATTGCTGACTATTAGTAGTATCTGTGTAACTGGAAGATGAAATATTCCGTTTTGTACTGTGGGAGATTTTGCATTCTTCTAACAAGCTCTTCCATGAAACTGAACCAAAGACAAGCTTACTGCAGATCGATTCTTTGTCCTCTTTACTAATATGTAATGTCTCCTACTTACTACACACATCCCCATAACTCATCTCTTCCTCCTGTGTTCCAGTGCTTTCCAAAAATTCTGTTTCTCCCATGTCTCCTAACTGCTGGCTAGACACAGGACAGCTAGCCTGTGTAACAGCTGCAACAGATTTGCCAATGGGAATCTACTTGCCATATTCTGCCATTTTTAGTAAGGGAGACAGAGATGATGATGATCCAGCCATATTAATTTTGTATTACATATTCACAAAGAATAGTCTTGTATTATGAAGTGGCTGTCCTTGTGCTGTGGTGTTAGTGAGCTCTGAGATGCTGACTAGATTTGCAAGGCAGATGGAAAACAGTTCACACTGTCATTCAGTGTTTGATGGTATCAGATGTTTATCACAAATCAGTCCAGTGATAGATATTTGACAACAATCTCTAATTTAGCAACTCACAACTCATGCCTTCATCGAGATTTAGAGTGAAATTTAATATAGGTCATACAGTTTCTCAATAATGATAGATCGGAAACAGAATTAAGATCTTTCATTTTTCCGTACTGGATGGGGAGCATACAGGCTGAGGATGGCAGAACAGGCATGGCTGAGAGAGTTGCCTCTGCAACAGTACAGCAACCTATCTGAAATGTAAAACAAGTTTCATAATAGAGGTGGCAAAGTCGTTTGGCAAAACAATAGTGTGTGGGGAGTACTGTTTCAGTTGAGAAAACTGCAGTCCTACTTGCTAGATGCCCAGATGGTGACAAAGTATTTGCCAGGTTTGTTGAAGGACAAGATAAACACTTAGCAGTCTTAAAATTGCTGTGAAGCAACTTTTCCTGAAGGTGTTTACTGCAATGTGACTAAAACCTAGGTTTTATTCTTGCTAGCCTAACGCTCTAAAATACCTTTTTTTTTTTTTTTTTTTAAATTTATTTTAGTATCTTGCACCAGAAGTCATTAAAAAGCAGCCCTATGACAACACAGTAGACTGGTGGTGCCTTGGTGCAGTTCTTTATGAAATGCTTTATGGGCTGGTATGTACTTTAAGAGGGGGGTGGGGGAGGGGGGTGGGGCAGGGGTTGCTTCCCCCCTCTCTTCCCCCTTTATGTGAATTAACCCCTGGGGTGTTGTTAAAGATGCTAACTTTTGCAAAATATTCAAGTACTCCACTTAAATGAATTAACAGTTTGTCTTATGCTTAACATATAGCATCTGTTTTTCTCTTTTGGATATTCCATTGCCTCTTAATGTCTAAAATTTTGCTTGCCAGTGAGCTGCTGGACATCAGCTCCATTGAAGACAAGTCATCACCACTTTGAGGGAATGTGAACATAAACTGGATCAACAGTGATAATACCCAGTAAAAAATGCAATTTATAAGAGAAATTTTGCCAAATACTGAAATAAATAAAATACTTTTTTACTTAGATCTCCTTAGCTTTTCCACTTCTTGATGCAGCATTAAAAGAAAAAAATCTTACTATTGCTTCTTCTAGTCATATGTAATCACTCCAGTAACCATCTGTTTTTTAGTTCTCTTGAGTTTTATCTCCTCCCATAGGACCGTAAATAGGCAGACAGATTTTTTTCTTCCACTCTCACATTCTTTTCAGGCAAGTTCAATGGGAGCTTTGAAGCTGGATGGCATCTATGGCTACTTATGAGTGTGAGATCATGTTAGGAGAAGAGGAGGTGGGTGGGGAAGCTATCAAGTGTAAAGATCTGGCAATAGTGATGACTGAATTAGAAGTTAGCAGTGCATAAGAAGAGGTAGATTTCTCCTTCACTGCTAGCAGTTTGTATTTCTTATGAAATCATTTACTGATCCATACACATGAAACAAAATGTCACGTGTGGCTTCAAATTAATGCGTAACTTTTATTCTTTAGCCTCCTTTTTACTGCCGTGATGTTGCTGAGATGTATGAGAATATTCTTCATAAACCCCTAGTTTTGCGCCCAGGAATCAGTCTTACAGCCTGGTCTATTCTGGAAGAACTTTTGGAGAAAGATCGGCAAAGCAGACTTGGAGCAAGGGAAGATTTTGTATGTAATGTCCTGATTTCTCAAGCCCTACTTCATTTAAAAGGACATCACCAAATTAATGCGCACAGCACAGATTTAGTAGTTGGAGACAGATTGCTCTGTTATGTCTGTCTCTATTTTCCTCCTTTTTATTTCTTCATTAAAGTCACCAGTGTGGTCAGTCCCTAAAAGGTGTTGGGGATAGGAGAGAGATGATTGTTGTGGGATATAAATATTTTGAGCTTGGTTGCTGCTGTACCTGCCAGCAAAGGAAACATGATTCCTGGTGTAGTAGTTAAAGGTGTACTAAGGTGGGTTTCACTGTTTGTAGTGAAACTGGGAAATAAGGCAATTTTCTGGTAATATTGGTTGAACTATGTGGAAACCAGTCCCCAGATAAAGAGGAACACTAGCACTGTGCAAACAGCAGCTCTTGTTTTTTTTAATCTTAAAATCATGGCAAATGTGTTTCCGGTGTAACCACAAAAACTGTATTTTCGAGAAGGTGATGTGGGAAAGTACATATGTCTTCAGAACTGTGCCATGAGGAATGATCTAGAAGGACTTCTTCCATTCATTAATTGTGAGATTTTCAGTCTTCCTTTTGCGGCCTTAACATTAGGTAGTGTGTTGACCTTGTAACAGCATTTAGACTCTGATATTGTACTTTCTCACAGCATGGAGCAAGGTGAAAGGCAGGTAGCATTTAGCACAGCTGTTTGCCACTTCATAACTAGTAAGTGTATTGCAGAGCTGTTGAAGCAGCTGCTTCTCAGACAATGATCTGCTTTACAAAAACTAACAAAACTTCAAGGCAGGAGCAGAAATACTAACAGAAAATATTCTTGCCTTGTGGTAGACTTCAAGGTCGTTGATTTTAAGGCTTAAAAGCAGAAAATATGATACAAAAAGGAAACCAGTTTGTAGAGGCAGGCTAACAAATTTTAATTGTAGTTTTTACCAACTGCAAAGTAAACTGAATAAAAAAATTTATTAAGGACTTGACTTCCATATGTGTATGTTGTCTGAAGTAGTATATACTATGATGCACAGAGTGGATTTCTGAAATAACCTAAAATCTTTATTCCTTACTGCAGCTTGAAATTCAAAAACACCCGTTCTTTGAATCTCTCAGCTGGACTGATCTTCTTCAGAAGAAGATTCCACCACCGTTTAATCCTAATGTGGTGAGTGCCTGATGCTGTTTTAGTTCATGCCTGCCAAATTTCTGCCTTTGAGGGCTCGTCTATTTGCAAAGAATGTTTGTTTCAGAATGGTGAAGAATGGGAACCCCACAGTGCTGACTGGACTTTTGAACAGTGATACTGTCTCTTTTACTTAAAACTCACTTTGACATATCACTGTTTCCTCTGCTCATTCCTGCCAAAGTACTGAAAATTTTTCTGGGGTCTGAAGACTAAAGAAGAAAATACAGACAGCCTCTTTATTTGAAGACTTTCAAAAAGACCAATTTCCTGCTTTTTTGTAGTTATTAAGCCTTAGTTGCAGCTTTTCTTCATCCTCTCATCATTTTAAACTGTGTCAACCTGTGACTACTTGTCCAAAAACTCAGGGGGAATACTTCCCAAAGTCACATCAGAGCATCACCTTTTGTTGAGTGTCTATTTGGTGAAGAAGCCTTAGCCACCTTCTCTCTGTGACTAAATATTACTGTTCTTAGATCAGCTTCCCAGTAACACACCTATCATAACAGTAGTACCATTGCTAGAATTTAACACTTTGAAGTATTATTGATGGAAAGGGAGAAGGAGAATTTGGTGTGGTTTGGGCTTTGGTTTTTTTAGTGGGTTTTGGGGTTGGGTTGGGGTTAGGTTTGGGGGGGGAGCCAGTGTAGTTTTTACATCTCCCTAACAGTCATTTAAGAAAGAGACATTTCTTCATATTTCTTAGGTTTGTCAGATCATGAAGATGCGTAGGCTTTGGCCTGAACTCCAGCCTAAAAGAAACAGGCTTTTAACAGCTGTTTTCAGGGATGCTGTGGTGTGCTTCCTTGAGTTTCCTGTACTTGAACAGGAAAGAATGACATAAAGTAGATAGCCTCAAGAGTTAAATTTGAAATCTAAAGCACAAGCTTAAAATATAGTATTAATGTGACAACTGATAGATCTTTCTGTTTCCTAGGTTGGACCAGATGATATTGGGAATTTCGATGCAGTGTTTACAGAAGAAATGGTCCCATACTCAGTTTGCGTTTCTTCTGATTACAACATTGTTAATGCCAGTGTCCTAGAGGCGGATGATGCATTTGTTGGATTTTCTTACGCACCACCTTCTGAAGATATGTTTTCCTAGGAAGTCAGAAGCCAACAGTGTTTTGGAAGTCTTGGGGTGACCTGCAATGTTAGGGTTATGGACACATTCCAAAATAGTGTAACTAGTGCCTCATTTTGTATGTAGGTTTGAAACCTACGAACAAACTTTCTCTACTGTATAGGAGGAATTTGGGCATTCTGGATGGCTTTCTTTGGAGTTTGAACTGTTTGTTCCTGCTGCAGAAAATATTCTTTAAAACCTTTAAAAAGTGTTCTCTACATATTTTTAAAGTAAAAACACTGACTGTTCTCCTCAATCCCTTCAAGTTTACATTCATACCTATCTAAGATTTGGCTGGCACAAACAGCAGCAAATTTAGTAAATTTATAAAAGCTTTTGTACCTATTTACAGTGACTTTGTGCTTGAATTGTAACTATGCAAATCGTCTTTTGTATATCCTGGTTTAAAAAAGGTAAATGTTTTCCCTGTTATATCAGTTTGAGATATGTGTTAATTTACCTGTCAGCACTTAAATGAGGGGTTAATATAAGTTAATATCAAGATTCTTAAAGGGCTTCTACAGAATGAAACGTCAGTCATGTAAAACTGGATTGTTGCTCCTTGCACTTGCTGGTGTACCCATTCACTCAACTGGATTATCTGGGGTATGGGGGATTACTCAAAGCAAGAATGGAACAAATTAACTGGATTGATTTGATTACATTACTGATCATGTGTTCTATATTTCTTTTCTCATTGAGATAAATAAGTCTATATTTCAACTACATTAAAAATATTTTTGGTTGAAACGCGTGCTTTTCCAAAGATATAAATGCAATAATCACTGTTACTTTAAAAGGCTATCTTGCTTTGACCTTTTGAGGGTGGGTGGTGAGGGGATCCTGCCAAATACTAGGGATTTTTCTCAAGGATTTATAGTTTGAAACACTAGTATGTTCCAAAAGTATTTCGATGTTCATAGCTACTTATCTTTGTATTCCCATTTGCACCATTTTTAAATCTTCACTTGATATTAAGGGAAAAAAACATGTAAATTATGCTGATAATTTTCAAAATGTGAAAAGCTATTGTATTTCTCATAACATACACATGTATGGACAAACTGATAATTCTGAACAATTTCTGTTAAAGGAAATTTTTTAAAACAATGCAAAAATTGACTGCAGTTACAGTGTACAAAGGCCTATCACGGTAGTAGTTTTATTATATATATATTACTTGTAAATAACAACTTATTTTTGTCTGTTACTTCAAAAATGTTGTGTGGTTTTTGCTCATAAATACACATTCAGTTAAATGCCTTGATTTGAAAGAAGTCCGATGAGTAGCCAGAGTTAAATGTTAGATAAATTTCAGTATCTAAATCATCTCATTTTTGACAAAATAAAAAGTAGCTAAGAGAAATACTATCTATATTGCATCAAGATCAGTTCAAAATTGAGAATATTAAGGAAATGAGTGTATCAAATCATAATTATTTTGGATTTAATGTTGTGTCAACAGTGAAAGTGGAAACAAAAACAGGATTTTTTGCTTATCTCAAGGAGTATCTCCTATAGCACTGTCTCCTGCATAGTGCTTAAGGGATGCTGAGCAGTTGCTACATGAGGTGTTGGAAGGAATGTCTGGTTAAAAGAAGTGACATCGGCATGGAAGGGAGGAAGGAACTGTATTGTTCATGAGAGTGGACTGGTGGCTTCGGGCTCATTTTCCATAGTGTTGCTTTTTGGAAATAGCTTTGCAGCTGTTGAGGACAACCAACAACTACATGAATCCTGTTCTTGCATTTATAATCATCTGGAAGTAACAGCCTTACCTTTTCTCTCTTCTTTTTTTTAACATATGTCTGATGGACTGGAAAGCAGAAATTGGATGCTTCCTTTCTTACAATCATTCTCACGCTGAACTTTTACTTTGTATACTACTGAAATGATTGTGGGCTACTACAGTTCCCTTTTCTTTATGGCAAGGAAGCACATACTGCAGCTGCTTTCTGCTTCTCCCAGCAAGGCATGCAGTACTGTAGAGAGATGGGAAGGAGAGGGGATGCTTAAAAAGCACCCCTTTTAGTTTTCATCTTCTATTTTCAAGATGTCTATATTTGGCTGCCTGATTGGATAAGGGGGTTTGGGGTTGTTTTGTCACAAATTTGAGGTTTCTTTCCTTTGGCACAGTGGTAGTGGTAGTTGAAGTTATTTCTGGTAGAGCAGCTCAATATTTGCTTGTTAAGCTTTTTCCTTCAGCAGGCTCTGCCTTTTTGGCAAGGTGTGAACGTGTTAAACACATTATTTGAAATACTTAGGTTCACTTTGTTTCTTCTACTGGAAGTTCATGTTGTGAAATGTCTTGGTCAGATCAGGACTTGTAGAAATACCAGACTGTGTACAACATCAAGCATAACGCCTCACAGTACTTCTGTAGCTAGTGCTCTGGTTCTGCATCTCTGCACGTCGTGATGCTAGTTTCCCAAGCCAGAGGGCTGCGTTCAGAGGGTAGTGGCCACTTTGCCCACGCCAAGCTAAGTGAAATCTGAAGCACTAGTTGTGGTAAAGCCTAGATAGGAGGCTGTGGTACCTGTGGTACTCCCTCCCTGTTGTGGCAGATAGGTAATAAAGGGAGGCAAAATTTGTCTTTGACTAATGCAGGGGTTTTTGCAGAAGGTGGTTGTTCCTCACCTCCCAGAGAAGTGCAGCTGAGCCCTGGGAGGAGTGTGCCTTCTCTCTTGGTGCTGTGGAACCACAGAAGCAGTACTGCCTTTGTGCTCTCTGGTCTTTTGGCCTGAGAGCAGAGACAAGAAGATGGACTGACTGAAATGGACAGCAGCTGTAAAAACATGAAGTGAAATACAACAGAAAGAGTTTAGAGGTGCTGTCCTGGCAGGTAAGTTTGCAGATGGCTGGCATGCTAAAGGCAGCAGTTAAATATGCAGTATTTTATTAATAAAGGAGAAAAAATGGTTTTACACGTATGCTCTCTTGTAGTACCTACTACATTGTCAGTGTATGACCCTTTTCTAGTGAGCTGCATCCGACTGTGGCCACAGCGAAGTGAAGGCGGTGCCACCCCACAGTAGCTGTGTGCTCCCTGGGGCAGCGTCACCCAGAAGAGGTGGTGGCTGATGTGCTTGTGCAGCAGCGGGTATCGGCAGGGCAGGGTTTTGCCTTTCCTGAGGCGGGAGAGGCGAGGGCAGTGCGGCCGGCGGCTGCCGGGCCGAGGGGGAGCTGTGGTGCCTTTCCCGCCTGCGCCGCGCGCTGCCTCACGGCTGCCAGGGCGGCTGCTGGCTGAGGGGTGAGGGAGCGGCACCGGTATCCCCGTCCTGCGACTGCCGAGCTCCTCGCTACCGCGTCGTAAATGGTCCCGTTCACCTGTCCTGTGGGCACACCGGTGCCCTCGCAAGGAGAAAGCGCCATTGTCCCTCTCCCTGCAGTGGTGTGCGCAGCCGCAGCCCTGTGGTCCCCTCAGGGCCCGTTGCAGCGGCACAGCAGTGCTGAGGCTGGGGCACAGGGGGCCTGGGGAGTATTCTGGGGAGCGTGCTGGTGAAGTTTGTGAGGAAGGGATGCTGGTGGCAGGAGCTTGAAGCCAGGAGGGCCGTGTCACACGCTGGGGTTAGCTGGCTGTGGGGGCACTGATGGACACGGTGACCCCAGTAGCAGGACTGGTCAGACTATTTTTCGAAGGCTGGGTGATGAGATGACAGTGTTCAGCGCACAATAGCCTGGGCCATAGCTTAGTCCTTCCTAGTCGTGTTCGTTGTCCTTTCCTTCTAGCCTGAGGAACACTGTCCAGGGAGATACAGTGGATCTGTGTGTGTGCTTCTTTAATTCCTTCTCACTGAAGATCGCAAGGGATGGAACAGTAGTCATGTAGAAGTAATCCTAAATAAACTGAAAAAGAAAATCCCTACTATAAATTCTCTTTAAACTTCTGCTTAATATTCCATACTTCAGGCACTAAACACATCTACCAGTCCACAGGCTACAGTTCTCAGACAACAGGGTTTACACTGGTGTCCAGTTACTCCCCTCTCAAATGTTGATGTGTTTGTCCTCCTGAAGCCAGTTCTGTGAGCTCCTAAAAGGGATCTTTTGTATGGGATGAGCTTTGCTTCCTCAACAGCCCAATAATCCTGTGTCTTGTCCTTTACCAGGTAGCTAAATCTATTTTTGAAGATTTAAGTGGCATTTCATATTGGTCATCTACAGAGAGGAAAAAGGACACTTGTAGAATAAAATCTGTAAGACAGTAAAACAGATATGTATATATAAACCACCATATTTTGGCCTCAGTAACTCTTCCTCTAGATTAAGCAAATTAGTGCTTCATGGTAGAAAAGTCTAGTTTAAAAAAAAATGCGGAGGTGTGGATAATACACAATGAAAACAGGACTGAAGAGCACGGTCAGCCTCCAAACCAGAACTGTAGTTGTGAAAGTTTTCTCCATGGGAATCAGAACTGATCTTCTGTGTATATGGATGGAAATAAGTGTTTGCAAGATCAGCACCTTAAGTGGGTGCTACAGGAGGTAACGGCAGAGTAGGGAAGTCCGATTTAAATAATGGAAAAGATGTTGCCTAGTTTCAGAGACTTCTTAGGTAAAAAGCATATCTAAGTCTTACTTTTGACAGGCTGATTATACCTATAAAATACATAGGGGAGGTTAAATTAAATGAAAACTTTAATTTCTAAATTCACAGAGTAAAGAAAACACTAAAGCATTCTTCAGGAATTTACTTTGGGAATGTAGTATGCTTTGGCCATTGAAAAGAATTTTCCATTGAATTTTAAAAATCCTTAAAGAATTGCATAGTTTGAAAAAGAGACTTAATTTTGTATGGCTTTGTTAATATGTACCTTTATTATTATCATAGCGTGGCTGGTTCTAACATCATTTCTTCACAGTTTATTCCAACATTTTGACAAAGAGTGCAAAGATCTTTCTTGGAAGATGCATTGTGAAATCCAGAAAATGAGGGAAAGTGCCCTTGTTTACCTTGACAGAAGCGGTGGCCTTCAGAAATTCGTGCATGATTGCAAAAAATATAATGGTATTACTCACTCAATACTCAGTTAAATTGATACATAATGTTACACAAATCTGTTATTTTTATCTAAGGTATTTTTTGCTCATACAGACTCAAAACAAAGTTATGCTGTTTATCATTTCATTATTTCAATAAATCCTTCTGATATTGCTGAATTAGATGCAACTCTTGGGAACTACATTCTTCATAATCCCATACAAGCTGCACAGATTTTTCAGTCGGTAAGTATACATTTATAGACGAGAGTAGTCAAAAGTACATCTTCTATATGTTAACTAGATTTTCCTTTCTAAAATGAAGTTATTTTTTAATCACAGGTATGTTTCATAGCTATTAAGACATTATCATTAATTGAACAACTGCAGACAGAGGCCCAGGTGAGTCTGCATTGGTTTTCTCCATTTAGATCTTAAACCCTTTAAGTATGGTGAAGTATTAACAAAGACTATTTTTGTATTAACTTGTCAGTTTTCATTTTCCCTTTGGTTGTAGTATTATTTGTAATTAAAAATAGCTTGCAAGAATTTTGAGATAATATGAAACCAGATTACTGTTACACTTCATGCATTTCTGAATTTTTTTTCTAAGAGCTATATATCACATTGTGTGTTTGTCCATGTAAGTAAAGCACTTATCATTTTTTTATTTTTTTTTTTTTAAAAAAGGGTATGGTATTAATGTAATTGTGTCTCTTGTTAGGTTAGTGTACTGCTGAGACCAACGCATTTGCCACCTTTACCAAGTTACGTTCTGAGTCTTTCTGTGTTTCCCTTTAATTACACATCTCAAAGATTTTATATGTCTGAAGGAATAGCGATTGCAATGGGAACTGTAACAAAATATACACAAGGAGCAAGATTTCTTTGTACAGAGGAAACCTGTCCATTTTCTGAAGGTAGTTAAAAAAAATTTAAAAATCAGTACTATTTCAAAAGCTTTTTAATAATTTTGATAACAGAGACTGAAAACCTAGCATGAAAAAGGCATTTTCCTGTGCAGTCTTATTATGCAGACATTTTTGTTTATAGCACAGGATGATTTTTATTAATTGAAAGCAGTGGACCTTGCCAGTGGTTGCTCAGCATTAAGTGTTTTGGGAGCATAGCTATGCCAGCAATCGATTTCCCTAATGTTGAAGACAGTTTATATGAGAAAAGATACATTGCAAATATAATTTAATAAATTAACTGAAAGAAAGCTAAACTAGCAGAATACTTTTTCCCTCCTTGGAAACTGTGTTTCTGTTTGTATAAAAATACTGCAGAACAGTATGCTTAAGTGACTGGCAAATGCTTCTAACACAGAACAAGTTTGCTTTAATGAGTAGCTGACTTCTGTGGAACTACTTTGAGTAATATTACTGAAGTGCTTGTATTGTTGCAGGATAACCCTTAAATACTTTTAAGGCTGTTTTGTTTGCTGCTTCCTGTAGCAGAGACCATAAAATTATAAAAGATAAGTGAAATCCCAAAGTTAGGAGACTCCAGAATAAATCATGATGATGGCACGTACCTCTAATAATGAGTATCCCTATCCCATGTCCTTGGTCTGCACAAGGCAGAAGCTGCAGTCGCTTGCTCCCTACGGCTCAGAAACCCAGTTCTGCGTGGGAATGTGCAATAGGAAATTCTGCCATCTTGTGGTCGACCTGCAATCAACCTGTACAGATCATTTTAGTGGAGGCATAGTATACCAACGTATGCTCATCTGTAGAAACACATGGCAAATCTGGAATTTCACTGTCCAGTATTTTAACAACTTCTATTCTTAATGGGAAATTTAAAATTAAATCCATGTCCTCATTTTAAATGTTTGGTTTGTAGGGTTTAGGTACATAAGGGTGCATCTGTCTGGAGCTACAGAATCTGCCACTGTGAGGAATGATTTTGTGTGTAGTTTGTGTTCTTCACCACTGCAGGAAGACATGAAATTTAGAGTACTTGGTGGTAGGTTCTGTGTAGTTTTATTTTTAGATCTGTTACTTTCCTACTTTTGTTACACAATAAGTAAACAAAATGGTTAAGTGTAAAAAGCTTCAAAATACACCAGTTATTAAAAAACAAACAAAAAAAGCTGTATTGTTTTCAAGAGAACTAACCGTTTCTTTGCCTTTGTTTGAAAAGATAAACAAATAGTTGAAATGATTGATGCAAAAGTTCTTAATGCTTTGAAAGGATATTCCAACGATAAATCACATTTCAGGATTCAGACGTTTACAGTTTTCTTGAGAGGTAAGCTGAATCTTAGAGTTTTGTCAAAAATGTTTTAGAATTGAACTGTAATAACCGCTTGCGTTTTCCTTATAGGTCCATTTCTCTGGATAAAATGGTGAAAGTCATAATTTATATTGCAGTTCTTTAATAAAATTAGGGGGGGAATTACATAAAATTAGCTAAATGACTAAACTGCATACAGGTGATTGAAGAGTGCACATGGCAAAACTCTTGTGTTCACTTTTATACCTTCATTTAAATAAAATCCCCTGGCCAGCTCTGCAGTATCACATTCTAATTGTAGCTTGGTTTTTTCCTCCTTTTTACTTCCTTTGGTTATACTGTTTTGAACTAATTTCGTGCTTTTTTAACATCCTTCCTCAGACTAGGCTGTTTTCCGCATTCCATCAGGATTTTTGGCTTCTATTACTGTTACCTTCCACTGCAAACATTAAATGACTTCTAATGTAAATATCCAACTAAAATCACAACTCACCAACATGCTTCCATTAATTCTCTTCAAAAAAAACCCAAACCAAAACCAAACCTCTGCCATCCCAAAAATCTATGGAAATATATGGTTCATTTCTTAGAAAACTAAATAGAAAATAATAATAATATAAAAATAATAAAATTATACAACAGAATCTATGGCTGAGATACTATGAGTTATGCATGCATTAAATTTCCACTGGCTTCAGTGATCCATGTGGTTAGACAGGGTCTCACAGATGAGATTCTTATTCAGTTGGATCTAACTCCCATTTCCAAAAAATAAATGTAATTTTTTTAAATGATGCACAGAAATACAAAGGTTCCCAAAGCTATTTTTGTGTCTTTTTGAAATCTGTTTAGTTTGGATCTCCTTTTTATTGTGTTTTTTTTTCTCTGATGTTTTATAGGACAGTAACTGGGAATGGTGTCACCACAGGTTTCAGAATAGGAACACATACTTGCAATCAACTGCCCGTTTTCTTTTCAATGCAGAACTAAATGCATCATCCCTTTTCTTCTTTAGGAATCTACTTTTCCTCACCCAGTGTGCCTTCCTTACCTTTTGCATTAATTAATTAGAACCTCACACCCAATTGTTTTCTGCAATTAAATCATCAAATGGAACTGTTCAGAATTTGAAGTTTTCTGACCATGTCTTTAAAACTGTTTTTATGCCCTAACACAGCTGCAGGTTACACGCGCCCCCTCCCCCCCCAACTCCTTTTTTTTTTTGTAATTCCTAGATGAACTGGCCAATAAAATGAAAATAGGAAACCACTACAAGATTATAGGAATTCCAGCTTGTGTACAAAATGGCTTACAAGCTACAGCATGTATAGAAGTCAATAGTGTACAGCTCTGTAAACCAAATGGTAAGCAAGTTCCATTAAAAATTGACTAAAAAGGTTGGAAAACCTTCTAGAGCAAAATCTTGAGAACTGGGACAGTTTTCTATTATCTAGAGGTCCAGATTACCTTGCCATTATTTGAGAATATCTTCTTTTGCCTGCTCTCCATGCATTGGGAAACTATGTAATTACTGTTTGCAGTGCTTCAACTTCTCTTTCCAACTTCTCCTGTCCATTGGAAGGTACTTTGAAACCATACATAAAATGAACCTGATATTTCAATTTGTTATTACTTTCTTATTCCATTGTTTTTAGCAGATCATGTCTGCTACCTTTTTAGCAGTAAAATTTATAGTATCGGTGTTTACATTCTGAATTTGTGCTTAATACATAAACATATTAATTCTTTGTAAGCTTTCTATCAAGACTAGAATGGTGATTTGTTCTAATACATCTGCATAGCTCTCTTCTGAAATGTTTGTTAACCTGTACTTTGTTTTAATTAGGTCCTTCCTTTATTGGTGACAATTTTAAGTATCTGCTCTCACTGACTTCAAATTCATACTGGAGGTTTACTGCTGTTATTGCCAATACCTTTGCTTCTCAAGTTGTCCCACCAGGCACTTACAATACTCTTAAACTTGCAATATTGCTGAGTCTAGTACAGACATGTGAAAAAGAAAATGCAGATTATCTGGATCTGTTGATTGTGACAAGTGACTCGCTAGTAATTGATAGGTAAAGAAATTCCTTATTTTTCATGCAAAGTAGAATTTAAAACATGAGTATTTTTAAAGATAATAGGATTGGTTTTACACAAAAGGCTAAAGAGACTATATTTAAAAAAAAAATATACATGGCTCAGACTTAGTAAAAATACCAATTTTTATCCCTGGGACACTTTTATTTCTTTCAAGTGATAAATCCAGATCAGAACTTCACTAATAATAAAACCTCTTAAGTATCTCAGTAAGATTTTAACACTAGCACTGTTTAGCAGAGTTCTTCTAAAATTAAAACTGAATACTGTCCCAGAAGCTGGTAATGATAAAAGCAAAGGGCTCTACTTTTCAAATCTTGTGTCACTTCAAGCCTTTTCATCACCAGTTTCCAGCTATCAGCAGTTTCAGTTAATAAGCAGTGTATAAATAGATACTTACATTTTTATCACTCTTTTTCATAACTATACTGATCAAGTATCTAAAGTCATGTGCATCTTTACACATAGGTCATAAATCTGGCTTTTTGCCTTTAACAAAATGTTATTCTTTATTTATGTATTTTATGTATTTACCCCTTTACACAATCTATAAATTGTTGACAGTTTCACGTACACTGCAGAAAAGTTACAATATACTCAGCTTTAAATTTACATTAATTTAAACACAATTACTTTCTCCTTTCCCAACTCAAAACCAGGCTGCGTTTTTGGTTTTGAAAACGATCTTTTCATTTGAGAGTTCTTCAACAAATTCATCAGTAGTTTTTGTTGTGGAAAAAAATACTTTCTTAACCATTTCAAGATTTAGCTGTAGAAATTAGTTCAAATTTGAAAAAAGTATGGGCTGCGGAGTTTTTTTTTTCCCCAGGCTAAGAGTCAGATTTTCATAAGAGAAATCATACAAACTCAGAGTGTTTTGAGACTCAAACATCTGGTTAATATTAAAACAGTTGCACACTGTAGATCTTGGTCAGTAGAATGATAGAATAGCCTTCGTTGAAAAAGACCTCTAAGATCATAAAGTCCAACCATTAACACTGTCACTTGTACTCTCTTGCATGTGCACAGAGTAATTTTTTGTCAGCAGCATTTATATTGGTATGATAGCCTATTTATTAATACTTAATTTTAATTAATAATTTTCTCCCAGTTATTAGTAGTAGGCTAAGTTATGCTCTGATATCTTAAAATCATTAGGAACCTTTGATTGTGGAACCAGTCAGACAATTTGCCACCTTTTTGTGCCAAGGAACACAGTACAGGGGATTAAAAAGAAATTCTTTACCCACTTTCTCAAAAATAATTGGGGAGGGTGTGGGAGGGGTAGCCCAGGCAGACAGAGCTTGCAAGTTCCCAGCCTTTTCATTTTTCCCAGGTGGCCAGGATTGCTAATCCTCTACCCTTCTAAATCACTGGAAAAGTTTCTCTAGAATAGGAATATGAGTTAACAATATGGGGTTAAATTATAAGACTTCTTTGACTTCCTAGGAATTACTTCTATTACAAACTATGTTTTGCCTCATATGTTAAATCCGTAAGAAATAGTCCCGTTGGCAGCTGCTGCCAAGAAAGCCTGGCCTTCTATCTTTGTATTCAAAGTTAAACATTTAGTTTTGTCACTGGTTTTGTTAAGGGTTTTTGGTTGTTGTTTCTAAGTGAGTCTTAATATGTATAAATACCATTACAATGTATTAAGTTGCTTAAGTTCTGAAAAACAGAAAAATTTAACAACTTATGACTGACAGAATTATTTAATCCTCTAGGCTTCTGAATTACAGCATATGTCTTCTGCCTCGTGGCATACGACACCCACCTTCTAGTGAAATTTTTCCCTCTGTGTCCAAAGATAAACATGGAACTGGAAGCGCAAGTATTCACGCTTGCAGTGCAGTGCTGGCTAAGGGTGGTATCTGTTACATAGGAGACTTATCTTCATATAAAAAGGATAAACTTGAACTTCTACAGTCCGGTAATCTCATACCTACTAACACCTGAGGGGACAGAACAAAACGAACGTGCAAATTCATGGCTGGGTTTCTTGCCTAGCTTATGGCCCATAAATACTGGGAATGTGTTTTTAACTAGTCCATGTAAGAAACAAGGACAAAAAAGCCAAGGTCCTGTAAGCTTACGTGAGCTACACTGGCCACACCACAGAGCTCTACTGGTCATGTCAATTCAGTGAAATACATAAATCATGTCTGGTTTCAGATGGTGTGTTGTACTGGGTCTGGCTGAGCCGGAATTGATTTTCCCCTATAGCAGCCCTCATGGTGCTGTGTTTTACGTTGGGAGCTAGAAGGGTGTTGATAACACACTGGTGCTGTGGCTACTGATGAGTAGTGCTTACACAGCACCAAGGCTCTTTCCAACATTTCCCCCCAGCGGGATGGGCAAGATCTTGGGAGGGGACACAACCAGGACAGCTGACCCAAACTGACCAAAGGGAAATTCCATACCATATGGCATCTGCTCAAGTATAAAGCTGGGAAAAAGGAGGAAGGGGGTGGGGTCACCCCTGGTCCTCCGAGGCAACCGCTACGCGTATCACAGCCCTGCTTCCTGAGAAGGCCCCACATCACCTGTTAATGGGAAGTACAGAATAAATCTGTTCTCTTTTTTTTGCTTCCCTGCACAGACCTTGCTTTGCTTACATTAAAACTGCTTTTGTTTTACCCACAAGGGTTGTTTTTTTTCTATCTTATTTTCTTTCCCCCTTTTTGCCCTGCTGAGAAAGTGGGGGTGGGGGAAGGGGAAGTGATAGAGGGGCTTGGTGGGTACCTGGCATTTAGCCAAGGTCAAACCACCACATGTGTACAGGACTAGAATTTATAGCTAAATTAGATCAACATTATAACTGATGCATTTTTGTCCTGTCCTAGTGCTAGAGAGCAGAATGACAACAGTATTCATTCCTGGAAAGAAGTATGGAGAGGAGGCTGACCAACAAGTTACTATTTCAGTTCAGACCAACTTTTGGTCTTTTGTAGATGTAGATTCTTCCTCAAAGAAACATATACAAAAGGATAACTTTTTAATTGGACAGATGGTAAAGCACATGCCTTGTTTTGACAGTAACTGTACTACAACAGTCATTTGTGTTTATGGTTATTTCAACTTATAAAATAATGAAAACAATCAAATTTATTAGTATTTCCCAAAAAGTCAAAATTTAAGTGACTTTAGATCAAGTATCTTCTAAAACAAGCTAGCTTTCCCAAAAGAAGCTATCATTTATTTTATTCAGAATAGCTTTTGACAAGTACTATTGAAACAAAATTTTACTGCATATATTATAGCTAATTCATTTGATAATCTTGCAGGATTTGGCATATATGGACATTGAACATGTCAGACTGAAAAAACTGTGATGTTCAAGTCAAAAGGCCAGAATGAAGTAATTGTTTCCTTTCTCTGGGTCTTCTCTTTAGGATGTGAGTTTGATCCCACCTAACCTTCTAGATGTTTTTGGGCTTTTGATATACAATGAGTTTCCTTCATGTCAACTGTCTTCTTCTCTTGTGCATCATATCTTGAAAAAAGCCATTAATCCCAAAGCCATGCTGTACAAAATCTCACAGCAGTTCAGAATGCAGGATTACGAGGAGGTAACAGATACTACCCAATAATTTAGAAATGCATTATACTCGGGAAGGGCCATAATAATAAATTGTTTGATCTCATTTCTGAAAAACACAAAAGAGAAACATTCATGAGAACAGATCTCTAACACCTACACAAGAATACTTCACAATCAGTAATACAAGTTAATATTCCATTCTAAATAAATTGTCAATATCTCTAGTATAATGCACAGATGATTCTGTTTAGTATCTGAGCTCTATCTTTACACATAACTGCACAGTGACAGCTGTCTTTATAAAAGCTATGGGCAGACTGTCCAAACTATGGTACTATGCCATTGGTATGTTAAAAGGTGCAAAAAATGTAAATTCTTTATTTTCCAGTTAAATATTTAAAATGTACACTCTCTCTCTAGTTTATTTTGTTTGCTAAGAATCTTCATGTTGAACTGAGTTCAGAAGCAGAAAACCTCATTCAGGGCTACTATCTTGCAAGTCGCAGAGTGAGAAGAGATTCTATTCATGGATCAACATTATCAGCATCTGCACTAAAAATTCTGTATGTCCTACTTTTCATAGTAAAGGAAACATATCTACATTTCAAATAGCAATTGTGCTAACCTGCTCAAGAGCTTGTTAAATAAAAACCTAGACAAGACTTAAGTTTTGAAATGCTCAAGCATAAAGAATCTTATTTACCATTTATGAATATCATTTATTGTATATATTAATGTTGCCAAAAAAGAGCTTCACTAATTTTGCCAGGCAAAACCAGGGATTTAAGAAACAATTATCAATATTAAAGCTATCTAGAAATATAAAAATGGGATTTAAATTATCAGCTTTGTATTATGCAAGCAAAAAAAAAAATAAATATTAACAGTAGATATACCAAGTTCCGTTGCTTTCCTAGCACAGGAAAGTCATGCATAATAGCATGTACTTTGTCAGTGACATGTATAACTGCACAGCAGTTGTGGGAAGCTGACTCAGCTTAAGTATGGAAAAAATCCACTCTAGTGTTAACTTTAGATTTATGGAAGTGCTTGAAACATACTGCGTTCACATCTGCAATATTTGTTATTTCTGACACACTTATTCATCTCTTAGGATTTCACTGTCTAAGGCTCATACTAAACTAAGTTTAAGAAAGTATGTACTTGAGGAAGATGCATTGATTGCCATCTTGTTATTTGAATCATCTCTTACCCTCAAACATGGTAAATAATGTAACTTGGTCTTTAGTCTTGAGTACATTGTTTTCATATTTTGACAGTTTCAAAAAAGTTGAGATCAACTGATTGCAATAACAGTTCATTTCAAATCAAAGTCTAGAATTTCCACTGTTGAAGACTGATACAAGAAGTCTTTCAGTGGACTTTCCTGCAGAGTCTCAGTGCTGTATGTAACTTATGCCACAGGCCAGCACCAAGCCTCCAGCCTTTACCCTGGCTTATTTGGGGCACTGCTGCTCTAACATTGGTCCATTGGCTCTCTGGGGAAAGAGAAGACAAGGGTTGAGGGGTGGTTGTTTTTTGTCGATCTAGCATCAGTCACATTTGTTCACACACCAATTGGCAGTGAGAATTACAATGTAACACTTGAAAACAGTAACATACAAGACTGCATTACTGAGTAATCTGTCACAGCTTTTTTTCCTTCAAAGTCCTGGCAAGAGTTTATCCTAAATCTTGACTTCTTCTCCACTTAGGCAAGTCTGCATTATGCATTGCACCAAATTCTGTATTTCCATTTGACCTCAGTGATGAAAACTCCCTGCAACAGAGAGATAGTTACCTAATGCAATGTCACCATCAACTGCTGACGTTTATTAATGCATATGGCCCAGGAATTCACATTAATGCTAACGAAGAGTGAAAACTCCACTCTGTAAGTAAAGCCTGAAGCTTCTACTTAAGCTTTTTGAGAGCCTGCAGTTACAAACAAACAACTAATAAAGTTTTTTGTATTTTTCTAAGACAGTTCAGTACTATTTTGCTAAGGAATAAAGCATAGCTGACAAGATTCAATTACAAGTTCTGCGACAGTGTTGTCTGAAGGCAGGAGTGACATCTTCATCCTGGGAGGCCATGGCTTCAGAATAAAGCCACTACCTGAACTTCTCTTCCTGGCTACCACTGTTCATCCACAGTTTAAAGCAAGGGTTTTAGTAAGACTAAAACTAACAAATCAGGAGTTTAGAATCTAATGTTTCATTTCAACTACATGAACTCTCCACGTTTTTTCTTGTTGCTTCTTTTCAAATGTACCACCCAATGAGGGTTAAATAGTTTTGCATACATTAAAAACTCTTTTTTCTAGTGTAAGTCAACTTTCTTAAATTGTTACTTACGTTTTCTAGAAGGTATAAAAGTATCACCATGCTGCTTCATGTTCCTTGTATTAGTTTGACATCCCATCCCATACTAGACCAGGATGCCAGTGTGCTGCTGTAATCTGAAAAACAGTATTTCCACATTACTTTATATAGACTGAAGGGAATAGTATAACCTACAGGAAAGTGAAAAACATGTTATTAGATGACCTGGTAAGTAGGCAGCTCAGTGAGTTCAACTCTACCTCACTGCCAAAACAAGTGTACTGAGTACTGTGGTAGAATATCTCCACTGCCTTGGAAATAAGCAGAAAAGCTGCCACCACAAACACTGGAAACACTCATTTAGACAAAATAACTTTTCTTACATCTTTTACCCTTGATTTCTTCAATTTTGATAAATGTATTTGGTACACTTAAATATTAATATCCACCTATAGTTCAAAGTGTGTTCACAAGGCCACTTCCCTTTCCAGAGTGTCACTCTCACCTGAATTTCATTTGAGGATTATTCACACATTTTCACTGAACAGCTACTCCCCTGCCATACAATTGAATTGGGCAGTATTTCTGAGGAGCAGAAAGGGCCATAAAAGCATCTCCTAGTGCATAAGAACTCCACATTTCAGGCTGCTGTTCTCAAGCTAACAAAAATAATTTCAAAATAAGTTAGTTTTATGCATGCTTAATCAATCTTATACAAAGTTATTAAGTTCACTGGCATTTCAGACTCAAAGATACACATCAAAAACCAGTCAGATGGGTAAACGGCAAAGGTTTCATCATTATGCCAGCAAAATGACTTCTAGAATAGACTTAAACAAATAGAATTCCTTTACAAATCACCATTTCTGACAAGCTGTATTAAGGAATGTATATCCTTAGGAAAAAAAGTTCTGCAAAAAGAGCACTTACCTCTCCCCAGCTTCTCCCACGATGTTTTAAACAGAAATTGGAAGACTAGCAGCAGTACCACAAGCAAAGGACAGCAAAGTCGGTCAGTAGCCCAAAAGCGTCCTTGACTAACAGGCAATACCTTCAGTGGAGATGAGCTAGCACAACTCCAGACAGCAGCAGGTGGCCACCACAGGCCCTCCCCAGCTAGCGCTGCATCCTTCTGGAGCAAAGGCAACTTGCCTTCTTAAACACCCATACTTCCAGAAGTGGATAGAGTCTACTGCTGGCTGTATGTTCAGACACAAGGCTCAGAGGCAGCAGAGGTCATCTGATGTCATAGCACCTTTAAAAGAATAAGTAACATCAGAAATGATGGTAGCAAATCAAACTGGAAAAATCCCACTACTTAGCTGGCACATCAGATACAACATTGCTCATCACAAAATTCAGCTGGGTAAACGGCAAAGAGTGATCATCATTATGCCAGCAAACCAACAGTTCCCTGCATGTGGTTAAGATTGATGCAGTTTTTTCCAGGTATCAAACACAAGGGGATGTGTTAGGTTGTCTCAAGAGATGCCCTTCTATAAATCAAAGCAGACCTTGTTTTTAACTGTTAAGCACAGAATGGATTTGGTACAGCCAGAAACGAGAGAAAAAAGCTCTCTTAGAGTGTAAAAATGTAGGCCCCTCCCTGTTGTTATATTCAAGCCCCTGACGCCAAGTATCTTTCTAGAGGTAAAGTTCGCTGTCGTAGTTGCCCTTCCCTTTGGAATATATTCCAACAGCCTGATACAGTGAAGTGCCATCAGGCATGAGGATTTGAACACGCTGGTCTTCCGTCTCTTACTTCCAACTCATATGTGTTAACTCTTCAAAGCAGAAACCTTGTTTCTCTCCCCTGTTAAAAACTAGATGCTCTCATACCATTACAAACCTCTCCCCTTGGACTCCTTCAGGATTCTTGGCTTGCACCTCCTTGCTTCAAGCAAGAAGCAAGTCTTAGAGGTTTTACAGCTGTTATACTACCTTTTGTTAGAACTTCATCCCCTTAACCCTACATGCAAACAATCATACCCCTCCTTGTTCCGCCAGCCACAAAGCTTCAGAAATCTAGATGTAGATTTCAGGAGGCTTTCCTCAACATTTTAAAGTACAGTGAGAAATAATTACTCTGTAGCTGTAGAATTCATGTGACATCTTTCTGCTTGCAAGGTAACAGCATGGCAGAGTCCAGACTGAAGATTCCCAAAGCCAGTGACAAACTCATCTTGCTGCCTAAAAACAATGAAGAGATAAAATATGTCTGATTCAGAGAACTCCACTGCTGAGCCAGTAGCAGAAAGCATCAACACTTCCTTGGGGAAATTAAGCCAGTCAAAGAAATACCGACCAACTGGGCAACCTCATTGCTGGCTTTATCATTTCCTGGGGGAAAAGCAGTCAAGGTTAAACCGAGGTGTGCAGCTCCTAACGAACCGCCACTGCTGGGGAGAGGGAACCACACGTGACGGGGAACTCGCTGACATGTGTTCCCATCGGCTGAGCTAAGGTCAGCACTCACGCGGTGATCCTGGCAGGAGAGCATCACCGCTGAGACCGCCGACACGCATGGGGTCCTGTCCCTGCCAGAGCCCCCCGGTCTGGACCTGTGCCTGCAACCCAAAAAGGGGTCACCAGGCCACACTTGCCAAATGCCCCAAAGGAAGAAAAAGGTGATTTATCTTTACAATTAGGACACGCAATTGCTGATGAAAGCGATTTATCAGCAAACCCAGGTCTCCTCGGATGCTCGACCTGTCACTCCAAAGCCTTGACGAACCACGAGGTAACTCAGAGGGCCCGCCCCAGCCTGCCGGTGGAGCGGCGCCCCCGGGGAGCAGGCCGGCAGCCGGCCGCCGCCGAGCGCAGCGGGACGAGACTCGGCGGCCCAAACTGCAGCTCCGATCCCGGAGGCCGAGGCACGCACGGGGCAGCTCACAAGCCACGCAGCTACCGTACACCCGCAACTCCCGCCCCTGGCCCCCGGCACCGCGCACGCAGAGAGCCGGCCCGCCGCTGCCTGGGGCGCTCGGGCGGCCCTCACCTTGATGGGAGCCCCACCGACGAGCGCCCGCTGAAACGGGCTCCTACAGCCCGGCTGCCACTCGGCAGCCCGGGGCCACCACACCCCATTCCGCTCCTCAGGGCCGCGGGGCGCGCGGAAAGGCGCGGCCGCTCGCGGGGCCCCGCTAAATAGGCCGCGCCAGGGGCGGGGAAGGCGCGCGGCACTGCGGCACTTTCCGGCGGGGCGGGGCCTGGCGGGGCCGGGGGCGGTGCGGCCGGAGGGGAGGGGGTCGTTCCCCGGCCCAGTCCGTTCTCAGCCTGAGGGCGCTGGCGTTCTCACGGGGCGGTCAGTCTGTTAGAAGCCACAGCCACGGGAATTCGTCTGTTCGGTGCTGTCGCTCTGCAGTTGACACGAGCACAAGGAGCGCTTTGTCCTAGCGGTCTCTGAGGGGAAAAGCAGTGACTGGCAGGGCACGCGCTCAGGGAGAGCGGTCCGTGGCTGGGGGGCAGAGCAGTGCAGTTAGAGCTGTGAGCGAGGGGAAGAGGTCTGTGCACAGGCAGGCCGTGAGGATTCACCCGTCCCGTCCCGCTGAAGGAACGGCTGGGATGACAGTAACTGAGCTTTGCGAAGATGTTGAAGTTAGTCCACGGAAAACAGTGCCTTCAGATAGCAATGTGCGAACGTTGTAGGATTTTATTCCTAAATACACGTGTATTTCCAGTGCCCAATGCCAAACTGTTACATTTCAGTGTACGCGGATAGGAACTGTTCCTAAGAAATGTGACATTCGATCCAACATCAGGCTTGGTGCAAACGGGGTGAGGAAAGCTGTTCTGATCCTGGTGTAAATGTCTAGAAGACAAGAGCTCTTGCACTGGCCGAAGGATGTGGGTTGCCTAATCTAGTGTGGAAGTATTAGAAGAAAAGGCATGAAAATTTGCAGCTGATGCAGAATAATCTGTCTCAGAAAAAAAAATTAAAAATCCCAACTCAAATATGAGGAGTTCTCAAGCAAAAAACTGCTATTGCAATTCTGCATGTTCTCGGCGGCCTTTCACACGCCTGTAAAATGCTGCTGAGGTCTCTGCATTGTCACGCATGTGGCCACAGTCTACACAAAGGCTGTGGGTACGAAGTAGCTCTGGTGGTTGCTGCTCTGTTTCACTGCCTCCTGGGCACTGTAAAAACTCCGCCTGTATTGTAGTAAAAGCCTGAGTAGAGATGTTCTCTCCAAGCCATCCATTCATAGCTTTCCGTGTTTCTTATTCCTATCCCTTTGTCATGCCTACTTCATGCATAAGCAGTCAGAATCTTTCAATTACATTTAATAGAAGGAGCCTTTAAAAACTGGGGAGGTGTCTTTTTTTTTTTTTTTCTGTCTCTCTCTTCAGTTCTGTCCCTTCCAGGTGTATTAGTCAAGAGCCTGTGCAGTGACCAGCACCTCTGTGCTAGGTCAGAGCAAGCAATTGATGCAAAACATCATCACATTTCGTGTTTTCCCCACCCCATTTCATACGCGTGATTCATATGCAGTTTGGTTTTATTATCAGACTGCTGCTACACTGCGGCAGCTTGACGTTTGACACTGACTTCAGACTCAGATTTCACTTTTTTCCCCTGACCTGATGCCATTCATTTAGACCTCAGTTACGTACAAAACTTGTCACAGTTCTCTGTGCTTCTACATTGCTACTTGGCATTCTATCAGTCTGACGTGTAAGCTGTGCCTTACACCTTCATCTTGTACAGCAAAGTACTCCTGGAAACCCTCGCTGTTCTGTCAGTCTTTCATTTTACTTAACTGCAGTCATCTTTACGACTCCTTCACATCACCTCATTAATAACTCTGAATACAAATACCTGCCCCGATAACAAGAGGCTGTGCTAACCCACTTTTTACTGCTATGGAAAGTAAGTAAAGTTCTTTAAAACGTCATACTCTGATTTATGAGTAGATACTTGTCTATGCAAAACTGCCCTTTTGTACATTATTTTTTCACAAAATGCAGTAGCTCATGTGTGGAATGGCTATGTAATTATCATCTTTTAATAAACCACTTACAATTGTAAATAAGAAATATATGCCTAAAATAAATATATATATTAAATGCATTTAAAATATTTAAAGTATGTTTACTATTTAAAAGAATAATGTTAAAAGCTTAGAATGCTGTAGTGGTAGTGGAGAGCTCCAAATTTTACCGTATTTTACATCTCTCACATATTGCAGGTGGTCTGTCCAGCTCTTTCTAATGACTCTTTCTTACACCGGAGGCCTCATTTTCTGTGACACTGGACACTCAGCTTGCAATGTCACGCTCGGCACCTCTCAAAGACGTCACAAGTTTGACTCAAGATTGAAAGCAATGATTATTTTTTTTATAGAAAGGTTGTTCTTGCTAGTATTTTTGTTTTCCTTTTTCCAAATGTCATTTTAAAACTTAAAACTGTGAAGTTTTCATGAAGAAGTTAGTCTAAGTGCAGAATATTGCTATTAGAAACTATCAGTCCTGTACAATGCGAAACTGATAGAGACTTTGCAACTCAATGTCCACTGAATTATATTTAATAAAATTAGTACCTCAGCAATAACAAACTATATGAGAAGCATAGTGTTCTACAGAACAGATGCATCAGCTGGCAGTTGTGCATTTTGTTTCAGCTTTTCTTGCCTAAATACAGAAGATGCTTAAGTGAAAAATGTGCTATGAGCAAGCATTTGTTTGAATGCACGAACCCACTGAAAAGATAACAAACCTTGGTATCTCGAGCAGACAAGTAGTTGTACAGGGGTAACAAACACATTTTAAACCCCATAACATGCAACACAATTGTATGCATCAATACAAGCAGTACTTAAAAATACAGAGCAGGCTGTGCCTGTTGTACCTGGCACTGTGTGCACACAGGATAGGTTTCAGCATGTTTTTACTCGAGGCGAACATGCACCCACGTTTTCAGGAATAACTACATACATTTAAGATGATCCAAAGGATGAAGCCCTAACCTGATGACTGTGGTCAGTGACATTTCTGCCAACAGGTCCATGCAGTGAGGACAGTGTACATGGGATTTTGATTGCTGGTTTTGGACTTGCCCTTTGCTTCTCACCCAAGCCTGTACTGCTCTGTACTTGGCCAGCTCTGCATCGCTCCTGCTCCCCTTTCTCTCACAGCGTACCTACTCTTTGCTCGTCCCGCAGGGGATGCAGTTGCCTCTTCTGCTGCTGTGGCTGCCTCTCCTGTTGGTGCTAACTGCTGTCGCCTTCTCTTCATCCCCCAGTTCAGATCCCAGCAATGTTCTTTATGACAGAAACCAATCATGCATCACATATTAACTTAACGAGGTATTAATTACATTTAAGAATCAATTCCTTCTCATCTACAAACAGTATTTCAGGAATTATAGTTTGTAGATACTATTTTTTAACTTAAATATATATAAGGTGTAATAAATAACTTTTTCTTTTTAAAGCGAGAGGAGTGATTAGATTTGTGAAGTTGTTGGTGTTTCTCCTTGGTTTGCGCTGTCTGCTTGTGCAGAGTGAGTCAAAAACTGTCCTGTAGCTCCAATGTATAGCCTGGAACGCATTGGCCACTTCTGCAAGAGAAGAGACAAGCACAGCGCTGAGAGACTCGGCATCCACACAGTCTGAATGTGCTTTTCAGCAAAGCTTTAAAAGTTGATGGAATCACAATATGACAAAATAGGAAACTGTTGCTATAGCCAGGAAGTTCATGTTTTGTCATTTGTTGGAAAACGTTGTTAGAACCTGGGTAAGGGAACCTCAGCCTGGGTATTTTCTTTGTGAATCAGTCGTGAGGCACAGCTCCTAACCCGCCCCCCCAGGGGCCCAACAGACAGCAGCAGGCTGTGCTGACAAGTCATCGTACCACGGTTTGTACAGCAGATGCTCTGTTGGTAAAATAAAGCAAAGCATTCCTCTTTTCAGCACCAGGCATACTATGGGGATACACCAACGCCTGCGGAGGCTGCAACCCCATGTGCGTACCCGTTTGTGCCGGCCAGCCCCCACAACACCGACCGCAGCACAGGGGCTGCTAAAGACTGGGTGTTCGAGGGGATTTAATATAATTGCTCCTTGGCAGTCTTCAGCACTGACAACTTCTTGTTCTTTGTCAGCTCCAGTGATTTCAAATGAGACAATTAATATTTCCATTCACTGATTACTGAATAATCAATTGCATTTGTGTTAAAGATCTGTTCTTATAGCTCAAGTTTCCTAACCCGAGCAGGCTACTCACTGCACAGGGCCCTGCAGTAAGGGGGGCTGCAGCTGGGTGCCCCTCTCCTGGGAGGGAGCACCTGGCTTCAGACTGATGTGCTGTTCGTTATCAGAGAGGTAGATGGTTGAAAAGACAACTCCTCATACACATCAGATGCAAAAATACCCAAAACTCAGCCAACATCTTGTTCCAAAAGAATACAATTTTTTCAAGACACTTTTGGGAACAGGCTGGCACCTCTTCTGTGGGGAATGAAAGAGAGCTCTAACTACAGGGGCTTAATGCTGCAGTTAAATCTCAGTTCTTCTACTTAAAGACATAAAGAAGCAGCACATTCTCAGTTGGAAAGGCCGTATGATCTCATTCAGTATTTTTATTTCACGAGTGATGTTATGAATTCATCGCCAATAAGACATGCAAGTTTAAAGTCATTGACTATATTTTTTCAGTGCACACACAACTGTACTTGGGTATTTTACTTCCCTCGCTATTTGTATTTATTGTGCTTGATATACAAGTGTAGTTAAAGTCCTTATCTGTACTGGTTGCCTCATATCCTGCACTTTGGGGGTTTTTTTTGAAGCAAGTACTATGATTTGTCTGTGACTTTTTTTTTCTTCTTTTCTTCTAGTGCCAACTAAAGAATTAATTTACTACCAGGAATATTAGGAAGATTAGTTAGACTCATAGAATCTTTACAAACCTAAAACCAGGTAAATGGCACATAACTAAGATTATAAAAAGTAATTGCTAGATGAATCCAGTATTGCTGTATTCCAGTAGCCTGGGCAATGTGTGTCTGGATCATTTATCTGCTGTAATAACTATCTTCAAGCATTTTTCTGCCAGTAATAGTTGGCAGCTGATAAAAAGTACCGTAAGAGACCTGCGTCCTTTCACTCTGACCAAGGGAACTAACCAAAGCTACTTAAAACTCATTTTGAAATACATCACTATTTTTTTTCTTAAATTATAGACATCTTCTAATTGATGTAAAGGTTTTGCTTTCCTAATGAGCCTGCTAATCATTTAAATGGCCTCAGAAGCCTATGTTCACATCATGCTTTTTACAGCGACCAACGCTGTGAACAAGAAACTCTCTGTGAATTAGTCCCTTTATAGGAATTAGAGATTACTTCACAAAATAATCTTAATTAAATCATTCTGAATTCACCAGACTTTAAAAAAAAAGAAGAAAAAACACCCCAGTGCGCTCATTCCCTGAGACCAGAGCCAAAGAAAATACCCCATG
Source organism: Podargus strigoides (assembly GCA_028020825.1). Lineage (NCBI taxonomy): Eukaryota > Metazoa > Chordata > Aves > Caprimulgiformes > Podargidae > Podargus > Podargus strigoides. The sequence goes on along the minus strand of CM051620.1, from coordinate 36,163,116 downwards.
GTATTTGAGTCCCGTCAGTCACTGAGCAATACATTTGAAACCAGTTTCTAGCCCTAGGTCCTCTCCAAGAGCAGTTCCCCTTCCACATTCCCCTCTGCATCACCATTGTTTTTTTTGGATGAAGGGAAGAGCAACAACAGTGTATACCAACTAGACGAAATAAGCGTATCAGAAAAGCACTTTCATAGAAGGAATGAACATGTGGCCAGTAATTAATGTCACCTTTTACACCTTGGCTGCCTCAGCAGGAGAACCAAAGCAGGCCCAGCTGCAGATGGGGTCACTGCTGTGGGACAGTGCATCACCTCAACCACACACATCCCCTACAGCCAGCTCTGATGGGTATGGTGGGGGACCACCAAGGTTTCCAGGCAGGGACCAAGGAGGTGCTGGTACTCCTCTGGTACTGCCTTCTGCCTTCACTTCCAAGGGACCAAGTCCCACTAGGTTGGGACCTACACTGTATTTGATGTGTTTGTGCAAAGTCCCTGTAGCTGGAGAGACAAAGCTCCAGGCCGTTTCCATCAGGCCCCTTGCACCTAGATGCAATGATGAGTCTAGGCAGTCTTTCATGTATTAACTGTAGCAAAGTAAATACACTTGAAGTCTTTAGTCTCATCTAAGTATCTTTAACGCCAATTTACTTTTTCACTGAAAGAAGGTGGTAGCTGCTCCTCAGCTCTCCTACCTTGACAGGGTGGAGGTATCCATCCCCTCGGAGGGTACCCAAGCCCTCTCCTGGTGACTCTTCCTCATCCTGAAGGCTGCGAGTGAGGTGTGCGATATAGGTGGTGGCCAGGAGGAGCACATCCAGTTTGGAGAGCTTGGTGTCGGGTGGCACAGAGGGGAGAGTCTTCTGCAGCTCGAGGAAGGCATGGCGCAGGGTTTGAACCCGACTTCGCTCTCGAGCGGCATTGGCAGCGGCAGGTCTGCCAGGAGGTGCCCCAGCCCGCAGCCCCGCTGCCAAGGGTGGGCAGGAATTGCTGCTGGCAGCAGAACACAGCAGGGAGTTGGGCTCTGTGCCTGGGCTAGGGATGTCCTCACTGCTCTCTGCTAAGTGTCCACAGTCCATCGGTGACTTCCCCAGCAGGGAGGGTCCTGCAACTAACAAGAGCATCTCTAAAGCCAGCTGCCGTGCTGCGCCAAAGCAAATGCTTTCTAAAAGCACAGATTATCAGAAATACAAGTACTGCCCGTGCCAGGAGAACCCAGGATGCCTCTGTGCAGCTGTGCGAGCTGCTTTTCCGCTTGCTGCTTATAAATTTGGTATCACACACAGAAACAGAAGTTAAACTCTTAGCAAAGACTGGTATTTATTTGTGGGGGTACACACAGTATTACAGAGCAATTCCTTTGAATGACCCATCTCTTCTGAGAAAACCCAACAGGCAACACCAAGCAGCACTGCCGCAGTGGTTTCCATTTACAACCAACTAAAAATTAGGCTAAATGTGATTCTTTTAAACATGTTATTCATGTAATTTGGGATGTGAGACTCTATACGTTTTCTATTTACCTGCCAACATTTCAGTAATGGTCTTTCAGGTGATCAGTGCTCCATGGTTTACAGAAAGAAAAATATTATGTTCAGATGCAGCAGTGAACGGAGCCACAGAGCATAGTACCCATTTTTTGAAGGGCAAAACTTGGTCCACGACTTTAAAGGATCAGGAACTGACTTCTCCTGTCCTCCCACCCCGAAAGCTACTCAGGAATTTTTGTGCTTATCCTGTAGTTTCTGTGTTTGCAAATGTAAAAGGCATCTTGTAAACTGGATTTCGGCCATTGGGGGGCAAAAGAACCCCTTGAAAACAACAGCAAAAAACTTACGAGCAAAGCTGAAAATAATGACTGCAGGGTCTTTTCCCAGCTTTCAGAAAAGTCAGTCAGCTCTGCCTGCCAGGAAACTCAGTCCTTTAATTCATTCAATTCCACGGTAAAATTCAGTTCAATTAATATTCCCCAAAGTGCAGCACATCTTATCTGGAACAATACCTGATCTGGTTGTCCTCAGTCAAGCAGCCCTTGTACGTGTCTCAGATCCCGGCTTTCACGTGTGGGGAGCTGCTGTTGGCTGTGATGGCCCGGCTAGACAAGAAAGGCAAGAATAAGTTATTAAAACTTAATTGCATTCAAATACAATGTAATTTATGAAATTTAAATAAAATTGATGCACGTGAATGACTGCAGCTCTACATTTACAAAAATCAGGCCTTATTTTGCAAAGCATTTCAACTGCACGCTGATGTCCCACTGCAGTCCCTGTGTAATTATGGCTGATAATGGCAAAAAAAACCAAGACAATGCACCAAGTCAAATATTTCTAGCAGAGAAGAGAAAAGGTTTCTAAATAATCCTTTTTGCAATGCTCTGATTTTATGGTATTTAGAAGACATGGTTATTTTGGCTGGTTTATTGTGATTAATTTGCTGTTAATCCGGCTGACAGTACTTTATCAGGTAATATTCTCTTCAATAGTAGCACACTTTAGACTGAAATTATCTATGAAATATTCTGCATGCGCTATAATTATAAACCAAAAGGAGAAAAAATCGTTACTCTTTTTTTATTGTGATACATACGACCAATATAGAATAACACTCACATTAAGTCTACATGAGCTTGTCTTGAGCGAAGGCTGAAAAATTGCTTGTTTCCTTTAACTTAAAGTTAACTTAAAGTTAACTTAAAATAAAAAAAGGTCCCATGCATTTTTTTTCTTGGTATTTTCTCGTTGTGTTAAGGCACAGTCAGATCTGGATGCAATTCAGTGGCAAAAACCCAAATAATCATAATTTTTGCTACTGCAGTCAAGACAATCATGAAAACTGGCAGAAAAGTATCTTTTCAGGTTTGTCAGCAGGATTTCTCATTTGTCATCCCATCAAAATCCCACTGAAACGAGGAAGTCTTCCCCGGAAAAGTCCGAATTACCCAAAGATACAGACAGACTGGGTTAGCAGAAATACCTGCTCACCCGTTGAAATACAGGGCTAAGGCTGTTTTACACACCATTTTGATTTTGCTGTGTTGGTGTATAATCAGATTTAGAACCAGAATGATGTTGTGTGACATACTGTATGTAGAAATGCACATACCTACAATGAACTTGCTCATTTCCTTCAGCACCCCTTGAAGTAGGAGTTTCTGTTTTAGGAGCTTCACATCTGCATTGGATGAAATTCTGGGCCTATGGGGAAAAAAAAAGGCAACTTTCAGCTGTGGAAATGAGAGATTTCCCTATGAATTAGTTTCTTCACTGTCAGATTTCCCATCAAATACATAGAGCAAACAGCCCGGGACAATCCGCTATGCAGAGACACAGGACCTGCTGTAGGGATGTACACATGTATGGGCAAATGCCTCTGGGCAACTCCCGGAACTGTTCCCATGTAGCATCCTTTAAAGTTTTGCAAGGAAGAGGTTTGCTTTTTAAGATAATTGCAACGATTTTTGCTAACACACACTTGCTGCTCGGCGTGCAGAGTGACCTGGAAACAGGGGTGTAAAAGGAAGTCAAAGCATTTGTATTATTTCTAATGCATTTTTACATGTATTTCTAACACAGGCAGATGCGTTTGTGGTTTTACACGACATTACGGAGGCAGAGTTGTGCGAAATCTAATTAGATCCCGAAAGAAAACACCGCAACGCTTATTTGAGTCCTATATTCTGTGTGACTGAACGGCGATGGAGGCAGCCTGCCCACCTGGACGGGGAGAAGATGGAAATGCCACAGCAGAGTACATGGACTGAAAAGAAATAGGTGGAAGCCTCAGATAAACTTGTTCGCTGCTTTTCCAGCTGTTCCTTCGGGAAAAAAACAGAGTGAACCGAGGTTATTTTGCTTCATTTTTAGAAAGACCGAGCCCTTCGCATAACTCCCTGGAGCAGGGAAACGGGAACTGACCTGTTGGCGTGCGCTCTCTCGCACCGCCGGCCCGAGGGGGCTGCGGCGACCCCCGCCGCTGCCCAGGGATGCGCCACCGCGGATGCTGCGTCCCCGTCCCGCACCGCCGGCCGGTGAACCTCGGGGCGGCCCCACCGGGGGGGACGATGAACTTACCGTTCGCACCCGGAGCTGTGCGGGGGGCTCCACCCGGCGCGTCCCGTCCCGTCCCGTCCCGTCGCCTCCGGCCCCGCGGCGCCGTTTATAAGCCTGAGCGGCCGGTGGGTGCGGCGGGGCTGGGCCGTACCTGGCCGCTGGGCTCCGCTCGGCACCCCGGGCGGCAGCGACCGCCCCTTCCCGGGCGGGAGGGGGGTCATTAATCACGGAGCTGTCGGGGGGCGGCAGCGCCTCACGCTGCCCGCCCGGGGGAGGCCCCGGGTCCGTGCGGGCCCCGCCGCGGGCCGGGCCGGAGGGAGGGAGGGGTGTCCCGCCCCGCACACGCAGTTTTTCTTGGGCTGAAGTAGCGGTTTTGCTGGAGGCAGCAATGGAACCGCTGCGCCGGGGGCTCGGACGGGGGGCGTCAGCAGTCCCTTCGCTCCGCTCCGCCGCCGCTCACGGGGGTCCCCAGGCGGGAGGGGGTGTCCCGCAGCCGCGGGGGGAGCGGGCCGTGGCTGCCCCGACGCCGCCCGTGGGAGACAGACCCACACGCGTGGGTGCAAACACGACCGGGACGAGGGGCAACCGGGCGGGCAGAGGGGTGATGCGAAAGTGAAGGGGGAGCGATTCCAAATTAGTGACGTTAATGAGAAGGGACAGTCAAAATAAATACCGGGGGTGCGGAATCCACCCAAAAACCCCACTTGGAGCGAAGCCTGATGGCGCGATAACGGGGACACCATCAATCAGCCCGCGGCGCAGCGCAGACACGCAGCCCGAGCCACTCGTTACCGGCGCTGCAGCCAAGACAGTGCAGGACTTCAGCGAGAGCGGGGAGGTTAGGTCTAGGGGCGGAGGGACGAGACCGGTGAGGACCCGGCGGGGGACGGCGGTGGCCGCGCAGGCGGACCCGGGCACCTGCCTCAGCCCGACCCGCGGGGCTGCCGCGGCCTCCGCCACGGCCAGAGCCCGGCCCCGGCCTCGGCCTCAGCCCTGGCCCGGCAGCGCCCGGTGAGCGGCCACCGCAGCCGCTGGTCCTCGGAGGCGGCACGAAGCGGGCGAGCCAGTCCCAGCAAACCGCTCCGGCCCCGGTGTTCCACGGCCCGCGCTGGGGGGCGCGCAGCGGCCAGCAGCCCTGGCCCGGCCCCACCTCGTCCCCTGAGGCCTTCCTGCCCTCGGGCTGGGATCCGCAGCCGCCCCCGCAGGCTGGGTGGCAGGGGATGCTCTCGGGCTGTTTGTACGGACATGAATTTAACCAGTTAACCCGAGACTGTGCCTCAGCACTTCCCTTTGCCTGTGGCTGGCTGCCGTGCCGCGGTGGGGATCTCCCCTGACCCGCCAGGAGTTCCTCTAACAGCCGCTCTGTCGGTATTGACAAGGCCGTGGTGGTGGGCCCCACCCGCACCAGGGGCCACCCCTCGCCTCCGGGTGCCCAGCGGGCCGCGGCTCCCCGGAGGGCGGTGGAGGCCCCTCCAAGCAGCCCTGCCGAGCCAGCCCTGCACCCCGGGTTTCCAGATCGGCCTCCAGCGCAGCTTGAGCGTTGAGACCTTCTGACACTAAATTATGTATTTTTTGACGTTCCCGTCGTACACATGCTGTGTCCAGCCTCAGGAAAGCCGCTGGAAGGAGCTGGAAGAGACGTGGTGGGACCCCCCATGACTGGCTTTCGACAGCTCCAAACGCAGCTTGCTGCAGAGCGGGGTTGGAGAGATTGCACGGCGAGACTTGTGAGCCGGGTTTGGAGGGTCCCGCCTGGCTGCTGACGCTGCTAACAAAGAGGTGCTTTAGATAGATTTAAAAAAAAAAAAACCCACGGATATAAACGCAGAGATAGTAATTCTTTGCCCCAGCAAACTTTCTTCCACCAGAAGACTCCTCCGTTGTAACCACGAAAAGAGATCAGTGATAATTTTCTTGTATCAAGCCACTATTTAAGTCTAAAGCTGTAACAAGCTGGTGCAGCTGTTTCTTCTTTCCCAGATAAACGTCTTGAGAATTACTTTCCTGCCTTACCTTCCACAATATATTTCAAATCTGTGAAGCGCCAGGGTCACAGAAGAGCCAGATTTCCAGTGTGATTTAGGTAAGAAAAAGTACTACCAGAGACAGAGTGACGTTTTTCCAGGTACACTTTGCTCCCTTCATGTCAAATTATTTTGTAGTTTTACAGCTACAATTCAGCATGAACATTCATGGTATTTCTTTCCAGTTTGTTCATTTTCCCCCATTCCCATTTCTGTTTAAGGACATAACAAGTGTGTTTGTCTGCTGTTTGGTGAGGCGCAGCGCAGATATCGGCACTGCGGACAGACGGACAAGCAGAAATGTCGCTCATCCAAGTAAAACAGCAGCAGCGCAAAGCCCCACACGGGCTGTATCGGGTCAGGTCCCACTGATTCCAGCAGTCGCTTGGGAGCAAATCAAAGGCGAGACACAGCCATGGGAGAGTCAAAATTGGTTGAAATTCAGAATTCTGCTTCATGGAGGAATCCCAACATTTCATAGTGGGAGTGCCTTCCAAACCCAAATAAATATTTTGACAATTTCCAATTAAATACTTTTTTCCTTGCTTCAAGCGCCATGTTGTTAAAGTATTGTAGGACTACAGCATATTCTGCAGTTATGTCAACTATGTTGTATTACAGTGTAGAAAAATAATTTTTATTGTATTTTCTAAATTACTTAAGGTAGTGCTGTTTCTTAATACCGGAATACTAGAACACATCAGTGCCTCTCCAGTAATGCTGTAAGAAAGGTTTTAACACTGAAAAAGCAAACAGAACAAACATTTTTCATTTCATCTCTCCTTCCACATTTGCTGATCAAAGTAGTTTAGCTTCCAAAAATGATGTCATAATCAAAATTCCATTTTAAATTACAGTCTTTTGATAAACATTCTCGTTAACCTTAAAAGAATACAAGTTTAACATTTGCTCTTCTACCCCTCTTTAAAATTGTCCTCTCTCTCGACTTTTCCACCCAGAGTCATAAATTCCAATATTTAAAAATGTGTTTCTTTTTAAAATCACAAAATTCTCAGGGGCAAGTTACAAAAAGGAAGCTTAAACGAGTTTAATATTCCATTCTTCCAGCTACCACCAAGAAGCAGGCATTCACTCTTCTCAGTAATAATTACTTTTACAATATATCTAAAATGCATATTAGAAGGGCTCCATTCTAGTGTGCGCATGTACACAAATGTTAGAGCATAATATTAAGACTTAGTCTTATATTATTTTAAAAAATTAAGTCATTTTAAAGACTTAGATACTGACATCCCACCGTAATTCCACTTCATACCCATAGATATTTAAGGAAATACTTCAAAACTATTCCATTCTAGATCAGAGAAAGGTGTCCCATTTGGAGTGGTCTCCGTTAGCTCAGCCACTCGCACTCGAGGAAAAGAGAAAGGAAAACCAGGGTGAAGGACGAGAACCCTGGGAGATGTGGCGCACAGTTTCCCTCGCTAGCAGCCACACGGTGTTGCAGCTAGCAGGAGTGAGGGGAGTGGGAGCCGAGGGGGGCAAAGGCTGGCGTTGCTGGAACTAACGTGTGAATATTTGTGCATCCAATGACAACAGTGTGAATGATTGCACTCAAGGGGAATTGCAGATTTAAAATGCAGGGGTTTAGGGCAGGCCAAAGGACGGGACTGAATGTACATGTGAGCAGCTGGGATGTAACCAAGCTATGACAGAATTAGATCCAGAGAGAGCGAGACCCACTTTGCTGTATCACCAGTGGAAGACTTTGATAGGGGTTTGCTTTGGGTAGATGTGCGTTGCTTGGAATCTGTGTGAAATCCCATGGCCTGTGCTGTACAGAGAGTAATTCATTCAGGTCTTAGATATTTTATTTAATGTACAATAAATTAAAATCTTAAAGCCAGAAATAATCTGAACATATGATAAATAAGTCACACTCTAGATGGCTCACACAGCATAACCCACATTGAGAAATACTAAAAATCCATTAAACGTTTTAAAACAGGTGTGTAGGGGCGGAAGGGCTTCCATAGGTAACACCGCACTATAAAGATCAGGAGGTGACTTTCTAATGCACTCCATGGAGTCAGTAATCTCGCAGCCACCACTATAAACGTGTTCACCAGAAGTATTGACGTTCTTCTCCGGGAATTGTCTAAACAAGAAGCAACTTTTTAAATGTTTGCTTGTCTGTCTTCCTCGACCTGGACATCACTGATGACAACACCTAAGACATGCTTGGTTAATATTAATTTTGGTACTGGACTAATAATGACAGCTACACATCAGAGCTTTATTTGTTGTTTTATAGTTTCTTATTCTGCTGGCAAATCACTCATGAGCTTTAACAGAAGCAAGTGGCACCTCAGGGGTAGAATACCACTCATTTACTACCTCAGTTTTGGAAATCCATTCCTTTTATAATGAAGATAAATATCTTATTGTTCAAGGGGAGAACGCATGCAGGAGTTAAATTTATTTGAATTATCTTTATCAAAGGGCAATAAAAGATAAACAATAAAAAAACCACAAAACATTGAATGCAAAAATATAGATCCTGATTTCCTTATTCAGGAAAAATTCCTGTCTTATTTCAGAGAGGGTCTCAAGCATAAACTGCTGAGCTGAAATTCACACACAGAAACTCCATTAGGAAAGCTTTCATTCCAGGGGCAATTTACAATCTGGGCTTTCCTTATCTGTACATTTGGAATTTTCTTATATCTGAAGTCTTGAGCATTCATTTAATTACTCAAACTAGTGCAAAGCAGCCAAACTCAAGTCCCAGTTACTTAAAGCAGAATTAAAAGTAAAATTAATGTGTAATACTCCAAATCCAAAAATTAATCAGCACAGACACCATTAATCTTCTTGTGCCTTTTTACCTAACTATTCCACACTATTCGCCAGAATTTGGAAGAATCCAAATGAAGGAAATTATTTCTTAGGACTACAGATCTCAAAAATCATGTGCTAATAGCTCCTTTCTTCTTGACATAAGAGACTACAAGCATGCCTCTGCATAAGTGCTAAGAGTATCATATATGGAAAGGAGCAGCTACTCAGGTATCCAGGTCACCAGCTAGGTAAGGTACTTGTTAAAAACAACTCCTTTCTTGAGGAAGTTTAAGAACTAGGCAACCAGTTTAGCCTGCCATGTGCTGATGTTTTTACATGTGTTTAATGCAAAGCACTGCTTCTAAATAAATAGGCAGTTCCCTTATTTTTCTGAATGCTGTTAAAAGGCAGTGTTAAATTCAACATACTTCATTCTGTCTGGTTCTGAGATGACAAAGACACAGATAACATCAAAAGAGATGCTAGTACCTTTCTTTTTAATCTTTGAGGGGAAAAACATAAATTCCAACAATGGACAAATCTTCACATCCTTTAACTTCCGGCTGTTAGAATTCAGCTGACTTCTGCTGTTACTTCCAATTCCTCCTCAACCTGCATCAGAGAGATCAGAGGAGACAGATGAGATCTTCACATCAGAATTACACCAAAGCCCCTATAGCTCCTGTCTTCATTAATGCTTCCCAGGACCACGCAACATTTCTACAAAATTTAAAAGCAGTGTTATGAAAAGCTGCAGATGAAAAAAAAAAGTCTTTACCTATTGTGAGGATATTGACTGATGCAGGGAAAGCCCTTTTTTTTTTTTTTCCCCCAGTGCCAAACCTGAGGGCAGACTAATCTGAAATGACATAATCTGACAATCTGGGGTATTATGCCCTTATATTAAAACTGACCTGCTTCTACACACAAAAATGGTGACAATTTTGGCCACATACATTTTTAAACAAATACTGATAATTGTCAAGTTCCACAAGAAACAAAATCTTAATAATAATCAAAGCCATTTCTTATACAAATGAAATCAGATAAGACTCAGTCTTTTATTCCAAAACCTTTTTCTACAAACTGTGTAACTGATTATACCCAGCTTTACTGGACATGTAATTAGTGATTACTCTGACAGTCTACTATATTAACTCACAAAGAAAGGAAGATCTTATTGCTCCAAATCTCTTTTTGAATTAAAGTATTAGTCTATTACACAGATCATTTCACAGCTGGCTCTGATTTGTCTTGGTTTTGATGCAGCAATTAATTCTGCTCAGAATTAAGAGACCAGAAAGATGTAGTCAGTCATTTCTATAGTCTCAGGTTACAGTGTTATTTGATTGAAGAGGTAAGGTTCAAATACATATTTTTTTAGCAGTGAACTCCTAGAATGCTTCAAGGCCATGTGACAAAGTAAAAACTCACTGTTTGTTGGTTTTTTTCCTAGCAAAGTAAAATCTATTTCTTACAGTCACAATATATAACATTCATGATTTAGTGACTGTAAATAGACAGGTCCACATGTTAATTGATTCCCCTCAGAGCTCTGTTAGTCAGGATAGCTACTTTGCACAATACACGGAGGTAAAAAATCATAAGAAAACCAAGGAAGAGCCTTTTGGATCCCCTTATTTGTATCAGTTGCACTCTGAATTACAATCACATACTTTCCCTTACTAACAGATCATGTGTCTGAATCCTCATTCTGAAAAATCAGTGTGCATATCTTGGAAGCTGACACAATTTTTCAGCTATTTTTTTCCCTTTCTGCCCCAACCTCAGAACTTTTGGATTGTGTAGCTTTTATAGCTGTATCACAGGCAGTTCTGTGCATTGCTTTATATCTGCATATATAAAGAAATATGGCATTAAATTACACCTTGCACTATTTTTAATGTGACATTTAAGAAAAATAGGAATTTTTCATCAGTTACTGATGTAAAGTTCAAATGTGAACTTTGGCTCAGTAACTTAAACTCTGTGTGTGTACACAGTGATTGCAGAGCTTATGTATCTTTCTATATATATTCTGATGATGGCCGGAGCAGTACCAAGGGGGCACTGATGGCTTATTTTTTCCCCTTTTGGTAGTTCTAACACACCCAAAAGCTACAACAGTACTGCAGATTGCTCTGAAAGCATCAGAATCTTTACTGGCAAGGCCTGGTCTCACGCCTAGGTCCTCGGAACAGTTTTTGGTGGGAAGAAATACTACCAATAATGACTGAAATACTACTGATGATAATTGAGTTAGGAACCACTAAGGCAAATCTGACATATCCAGGTCTTTGCAACTGGGTGGGATGCATCCCAGGGTGCTGGAAGTGAATCTGAGGAGATGTAATAGTGGTTGTAATGCTGTCCTCCAAAATGTAGCGTCTCATCTTGCTAGGTGAGGGCAAAATGATTGCCTTTGCACCCTGAGTTTGTTAAAGCATCCGCTTTCAACTTTTCAGATCTGGGAGTATGCGTACAGAATGTGTGGCAGGATGCAGGAAGGCAGATAGTGAAACAGTGTTCACATCACTGCAGTAAGTTAGTTTATTGGAACTGACTTCAACTGAATAGCTTTCAGAGTTATACTGAGGTATTACAGAATTTATTTATACATCCCTATTCAAGTAGCAGTCTTTATTATAACATTAAATTACTTTTTAATTCTCCCATGCAGGTATTTGTTTTAAAAACCTGAAAACACAGCATTATTTCTTTACTTTGTTAATTTGATTCGTGCTTTGTGTATATAGTAGTGATTTTTATAATTCTGTAAATCAGTTACACAGTAAAAAATGTGCAATGCTAATGCAGCAGACTAAAAATGTGATGAAGTTTTAAGTTTTTACTTCAACAGTAGTCTGTAAAAGTACTTGACAACAAAGATCTAAGGATTGGAAAAAAGTAGACATTGCATACTGGATGTCTGTTTCATTTATCTAATAAATGAAATATTATAATGAACATGTAACACCTGAAAAATAGATATGCAAAGATTTGAGTTTGCTTTTTGTTTATTTTAACATCCTAAAGTAGTACTTCATTCCTGATATGGTTTTGATGAAGCCATTTACAAGATGCAACTCACTCTAAAGTCACTGAATATGCATTCTGTTTAAAATGTTACTGACCTACAGTTGGACTTGATCTTAAAGGTCTTTTCCAACCTAAATGATTCTAAATATTCATGCATTTTATGTAGAATGTTTCAAACAGTCTGAGTGCTCCTGCCAGCTTGCCAGTCAGCAGGCATAGACCTCCCGACTCTTTCCCAGTTTTGGGCACAGCCAGCAGCACAGAAAACTGAAGTGGGGAGGCACGGACACAAGCAAGAAAGGATGATTTCCTAATCAGTAGTCTCTAGGTAAACAGCAGAATTCATGGCTAAAGAGGGATGCCTTTTATCACTGTCTTTGTGATGCTGAATGGTGTTAAGCACTACAGAGCTGGCATATATTAAAACTACTCTTTTTTTTTTTTTTTTTTTTTTTTAATTGCTATTGCTGAAATTTAAGTTTAGAGAGAGGATAATGCTGTTTGTACATAATCTTGCATGTTTGTAATGAAAGTTATATTTTCCCTTCTAAACAGATTATGAATTATCATGGGCAGAATCATTCAGCACCACATTCAGCTGAATTAATTCAGCAAGACTGTAGACATGGATACAGAAAATACCATGAAGATACACAATACTGTAACGTTAATTATGGTCCTACAAATGTGCTTTGCAGGTAGTGCATATGCTCCAGAAAAAAAAGGGAACCAACCACTAAACTGGTAAATTGCCCACTGAAATTTACATGGACCACAGTAAGCAGAAACTTTATACCTGATCTCCATTCAAATAGTTCTGCTTCAGCAACACTATTTAATTTCAAAACTTCATCTCTTCATTCTTACACTTTATCTAGCATTTCAGTGACTCCTCTCATATCCCATATCGTGGCTAAATAATTCAATGGCAAGTAAATTCCTTACATTTCTCTTCCACAGCCTTCATCACTAATTGCTGATTGATACTTTCTAGACCTCCCTGAGGAAATAGTTGCATTTTTACTTCACCCACCAAGGAAACCACCAAGGAAAGGCAGCGAGATGGGCTGTAGCTGCTGGAAAAGGCACTCCAGGTGTGTTCTAAACATGCTCTCAGCTCTGCCAAAGTACTCCGGTTGTTATCTCCAAATATTTAATGCACCTAATTCTGAATAGAGTTGGAGTGCTTATAGGCTACTCAGTAGCTAAAACTAGCTGTAGGATGCACAGCTAAAACTGTTTGTATCTTAACTCTGTACTTCTCCTTTTTCTGAAGCCAAGACTGAAAAGATTTTTTATTTGTGAATTTTCAATTTGAAGTTTGCTGAAAATGATATTCAGTAAGATAACAAGACGTAGATGACCTGGAGGTAAGATGTTTCCCCCCTGCCCTCTCTAGTAAGAGAACTGTATTCCATAATACAAAATAAACCTATGATTGTAAATTTATGTTTTGGATATACAATCATTATAATCTCAGTATCATCCCTCCTCCATAAAACTGTCATATATTAGGCCTTAATAATTCTATTTATTATAATGCCAGTTAGAGTCATATAAAAAAAAGCCCAGTATACATGCAGAACATGTACTTTCTTACCTGTTTTCAAATATACATTATATAGATTTCAGACCACACAAATCACCTCAAGGCATTTATAAATATTTAATAAAATAAAAAAAAAATAAAATAGATAAAATGTTGATAAGAGCACCTGCTGAAGAGCTAAGAAGAGTAAGGACTGACATTGCTCACTGCACGTTCCTTCCATGCAAACTAGAACTTGAACATCACAGGATGTGCATGGTGGCTAGGAGAGGGGTTTAGGATTAGTTGACACAATCCAGTATACTTATTATATGCTGACTATATGTTTTAAATATATTACTATATTACCAGTTACATAACATACACTGGAGAGACAAAAGGTGACTTTCCCACCAAATTCTGAATTGTAAACCTACTAAGATATTTAATTCCATGAGTAAGGAAATGTGGGCAGAAACTGCTGGTTATAGTTTAAGTTTACAACATCAAAATTTCAACAACTTCTCTACTCAGGGAAAATTAATAATAGTGTGTCCCATTGGAAGGTATTAGGTATCTTTAAAATAGTTAAGTGATTTGTTTTCTTTTAATTACTTCCTGCCAATATCCATAATTCTCTCTAAATGTTCAGAACTAACTCAAAATCCAATATAAAATTGCTATTGTTTTTATGTCATCAAAAAATAAAGATTAATGACATATTTCAGTAATCTAGTAATAACTAGGCTTTTTCATTGTTCAAGCTGTATGTAATCCTCAGTGGATCTTAGATGTAGGTTAAAAAGGTATTTAATGCCTGTTTTTTCAGTTGCCAAGGTCAAACATCACCTAGCATATATAGAGAAAGAGGAAACATCTGTTGGAATAATTTATTTGACTAACACAAAGAGTAGGATTAAAATTCAGTAATTTCTTTGGTCTGATACTGAATTTCAATTAAACAATACAGGTATTTGTTCAGTTTGACAAAATTTCCTCGCTTTACATATGGGCACATTTATGCATATCCCTAATTACTGGATCTGGCAAGGGAATACTGTGATTATTTCCTATCTGCATATGCTCTGAGAAGGAATTTTCTGTACATTGAGAGGTTTTTTCTCCCCAAAAAAAAACATTTTAAAGAATTCACAAATCTTTAAGTAATTCCCAAGATGCTTTGGTTTCAGTAGAATTCCGTTAGTAACAAAATTAGAATACATCTCAACATCAGTGATTACAAATGAAACTGTTATGTACAGCAACCTTCAGTGTGCAAGATAAAAAGCCTGCTTGCAAGTTTTTTTTTAAAATATTAAATGCATGTCATCCAACTGTAGTTTATTCTAACCTTTATGTGAATCAGAGTAAAATCTTCTAGACTAGCAGTAAACAAAAATAAATTAAAAAGATCACTCAAATTGTTTAATTTGCAAATGTAAATTAATACAAATATAGATGTTTTATTCCAATCAAGTATGGAAGATACAATCTTTGCCTTTCTAGGGTCAAAAGGGATTTCAACAGGGTCAGGATTATACTCCAGCTTCTTAATACTGGGAATTTTACTAAAGCAAAAATTTTTTCTCAAGCAAAGCAGCTCAACAATTGGACAGCTTTTAAACATAGTAGAGTAGAATCAGAATGCTTTATTTCAAAGGAGATAGTGGCAGTTCTTACACTGAAGAAAATAACTCTCTGGGAAGTGTTGCGCATGCATGTTCCATCCTTTATTAAAACTAAGGAGGATGGTAAATGAAAATAGTAAGTTTTATTCAGCGTGGCCCAAAAGACAGAATGCTAATAAAGATGAAATGCAAGCTGACAAAACACTGAGCATGTGGATAACCCCATTTTACAATGGAATTAAAAGAAGAAAAAATGCATTTCTGTATGGCATGAGTATGGCTGTACCCCTCTAAATTTTACAAGCCTGGACTATGCACTGGAAGATAATCATGTAGTAGTACTATTTAGTGATAATCAGTGCATTGTTCCTGCACTTCTTGTTTTTAAACTTCTCCACTGCTGTGTGCCTTCTGCAGCAGGAAAAAAAATCTACAATGGGCACACATATGATGAGTTCAGTTTCTTTTTAGGCCAGCATATATCCATTGTCATATGAAGAACAGAAATGATACTTTGGAAGAGAGCAGCTCCATGATTTGTAATTCTTCTTCCCTTCTCAAGGGAAAGGCAGCTATTTTTAATTAGAACAAATAATCAGTAGGAACAAAAATGATGGAATGGAAAGTGGTAAGTTGTCAAGAATAAAGTAGTCTTAAATGTTGCTCAGTTAAATTTTCAAACATACTAACAAAATCTGATTTGAGTGTAAAATAAACCACTATTTTTAGTAATTTAGTTACAAAAGAATACCTTTGTCCATTGATTTTATTTATTTTATCTATGGCATTGCATAAATGATGATTCTTTTTGTTGGCTGGTACAGCTGATAAATAATAAAACAGATTAAAAGTAGCATTAAAAATCTGGAAAGACTGATATTAGGTCCCAAATACTGAACTAAAGTATCGCTACAGGTAAAACTGGAAAAACTATAGGTCCCAAACTGCAAATCCCTATGAGCAGATTTTATTTCCAAAAACAGTTGCATTAGAGTTCACAAGGCTGCTTATGTGACTAAGGAATATATATGCTAAACTCAGAATTGTTTAAATGTATCTAATGTCCAAATGTCTGTAAGGCACACACATCAGATTTTCTTTCTTGATTACCTTGATGGGCTTGAGCTGATGCTACAGGAAAATGCTAATCAAGTATATAATACAGTGGAACAGTCTATTAGAAGTAAGCTATAATAATGAAATATTCTGCATATTACTGTGTGCGTGGGATCAACCTTCACCAATGCTGTTGACAGCAACTGTAATTCCAGGAATTAACTTCAATATTATTTTGCCTTTGTGGAAGATTACAATCAAATGCATATGACAGAAACTAGTAACACTGAAGTAAAGTTATTACTATTAGCTAGTCAAGTGATTTATAACTAGAAGTGGAAATCTATTATCCTGTCTTTCAAAAAAATAAAGACAACAAATATAATGTTATAAAAAAAACCCATGAAACTGATTTCAGATTAAATTCTACTGTCATGTACTAATTTTCCAACTGATTCGGTAAGAGCTGTATGAGCAATAACCAACAGAACTAAGAGGAAGATGTTTGAGGAACATAACTGAGTTTTTGTCTGACTTACTGTTTTCCAGGATTCTTGGAAGTGGTTTTCTCTTAACTTTGTGAATTTCAGACAAAACTAAGAAATTCAGTTTTTCTTTCACAGAGTGATTGTAGTGAAAGGAAAGAATAGGATGAGGTGTTTCAAAGTCAGATGCAGAAAACAAAATAAAAATTATTAATTCAATATCCCAAGTCAAACAATATCTATTTTATATTTAGTATGATCGATCACAGGTTCCAGTATGTCTTATTATAGAAAACAGTGTAATAAGGCTTAGGGTAAAGTGCCTCTAATTTGAGAACTGAGAATGGAAAACTTTGTATGAAATTATGGAAAATGCTGCAAACATTGATGAAGGTGAATATTAAAGCAGGTATTCCCATTCAGGTAGAGTTATTTGAAAGAGAGTAAATTCAATTACATAGCACCTCCCTATATCAGTAGTTATTCAGAAGACAGAATATTACTTTCAGAACCATTGCCATTCACATATGGCTTCCAAACACTGAGAAGGCTGCAACTTTCCTGGGACTGAGGCTGACAAGCTGAGTGCTTTTCACTTCATGTCTTGACAAATAACCGATCTTTATGAGATTTCTCAAATGTGATAGTGTGGCTATAAAGAACATGCTCTCTCCCTTAGGTTATGTAACACAGTTTATCTTCTGAAAACAACTGTGTAACTACCACCAATTTTATTTTATAAATATGGTCATTCAAATCATTTTGATTAATTTGAAGTCTAATGTCTATTTCCAAATCCTGCAAGATGGCAAGATGTGCTGCTAAGTCATTTATGTTTTAGTCTGTAGTGGACTCTATTGCAACCACAACTCCTACCCCACCATTTTTAAAACATCTCAAAGTCTATTTCAAGTTTTGCTTGAGTTTCAAAGTGAAATTGTTTTCCCTCTTCCAGAACCTGTTGCCTTTTCTTATAGGTTTAAGTATTTTTTTAGTTCCAAGACTTTTTTTTTTCTTTCCAAGTTTAAAACTTTTACTTATGTCTATGAGACCTGCATTTTTTGAAGGCCTTTAAAAGGACTGGCAATTTAGACAGATTAAATAAGTATCAACAAATAGATTTTAAAAGTCTGATGTATTTAATGCATATTTATTCTAGGATGCCCAACCCTTTTTTTTTTTTTAATATATGGAAGGTAATCATGAATATTTACAGACATTCAAAATGTCCTAGCTACTCCTTTCCATATTTCTGGGAGATGGGGATGGGAGGAAAAAAACACCACATGAACTAATACTAAAATTAAATTTTATATTGGAAAAGTCCAACTTATACTCTTGTGCTTTGCCAGTATAAATCTCATTCCTAGCTGCTATTTTATTGTTTCTATAATAGTTCAAATAATCATGAAGTACTTGATTAGTTTGCTTACAAAAATGTAGATAGACTTCATGTCCATTTGTCATTCTTTCTTTGTTTTTTTTCCTGGCAGCTTTGGAGGCTTTCCAATTCACTAGGAACTGTCTTTCCATTTCCTTAATTTCTTTTCCATCAAGAGATTCTGTCAAAGAGAATAGGACATTTTCTGTGACACCCAAAGTTAACCAAAAGACTGTAGAAAGCTGTATGTAATGTGTAGTGGTCTATATGTGTTCTCTTCAAATATTTTTTTTTTTTTTTTCAGTCTTTTGGCAAAAAATACCTAACACACCTTGATATTCATATTTTATTTAGTTACAAAAGTGAGTTGACAAGTCTTAATTACAAAAGAAAGCATCTACTATTTTTGCAACTTTCAAGGGAAATATATATATATATATATATTCAGTCAGTTAACATGCAACACCTTTTAGAAAGTTCTGAAGAAAAGATATATGTATGGATACATACATACTCTTGTACAAGATATATGTATGTATACAGGAATTCAGGATGAGAGAGAACCTTCATGGCTTAGCCATCAAGGAATCCTACTGATCATGAAGACAGACAGATCTGGTTCTGTAAGATTAACGCTACTCACTTTGATGCCATAAAGCTTATCTTCTACATTAGCTTGGTTGCATCTGCATTTTTGAGTCAGACCAAATGAGATACCTCACTTGGCCACAAATTTAGGTTGCATTAGGACTATCCTAAAACCATTATTTTTATTTTACGGTAGGATTTTTCTTTCTATTAATGGTCAATATTTTGTACTCACAGAAAAAATGAAAACCAAATTTTGTAATTGCAACTTTTAAGATAATTGCCACCTTTATCCAAAAAAGTAAAAAATTAGCAGGTATTTTAAAAAATTGTTTCTGCAGTAGGAGTACTTACATATGGAAGACTAAGTTGCTTCCTATTATGCAAAAATCATCTCAAAATAATAACATAAACTGCATGACAGGAAAGTTAAGATTAACAAATACATTCATAACATAAATGTAAACTACTTTTATGTTTAAGGACAAATGTTATATAAAAAATTAAAACACAGTAAGGTATGAACAGTATAACTGTAACTACAACTGAAACACCTAAGCAACTACTCTAGGCTGATAGGGGAGTAGACTAAACTTGTCTTTGAAAATCAGTTTCACAGCATCTGGAATAAGAACACAGAGAAGTCTTACTGTCTTATAATGATCTCACTAATTATCAGTTAGTAAAATTAATGATAAATACGACTAATTGCTAAAGCTGAGCAACAGAGTTTGTGCAGTCGATTGCACAATACATTAGCTGTGCATAACAAATTATCATTTGACATAAATATGACAGTAATTGGGTTTACATACATAGTGAAATTCAGGAACTATTAGTGTATCAGTTATTTTCTAAAACAGTGAAGGTTAAGGGTGGGTATTTTTTACCTAGAGTTCGTGACTGTACTATGATCCCGTCTCTGTACTTCGGTTTGTGGCAGATGGGGTTTCCTGCAAGATCCATTCTGCGTAGCTTTGTCCATTTGTTTAATACAACCTCCAAATCCTGCAATTGATATAAAAACAGAACTTCATGCTAATTTTTCCCCCTCCAGAGTAAAATTCAACAGCAACACAATTTGTTCAGCCAGGTCCAAATCCTGGACACAAAAATCACTTCAGTGAGACTATTCATGTATTAACATGCACATTAAGAATGTGCATTTTCAAATAGAGTGGTGTGTAACAGTTCCTGAATATATCATCATTGCACAGAAGAAATGGTGATGCAGTTGGAAAACTCTGCATTTTTAAGGATACAGTAATGCCAGCTATAGAAAATTACCATTACAATCCCACTTATAAGCACCTACAGCTGAGGAATTACCAGGAAAAAAATTTATATGATATGTAATATCTGTTAATGCATCCCCATGGCCTCACAGAGCCCTTAGAGTATCAGTGTCTGATTATATTTTGAAGAATTTGTGCAAGACTAAATACTTTACAGAGAAAGAACAGACTAAAAAAAGCTAAAAATCATGCAAACCACAGTGGACAGCCTCTCTCTTTATATATATGTAAAACTCTATTTTATAGGAGAAACAGTAATCCCCCCCTACATAGCTGTGGGTGGTCAGTTATAGTATTGGCTCAAATAGTGAAATTTTTGAAATATACCTTTCTCCATCTGGGTTTCTGTCTGGTTACCCAAGGGCAGTATGACCTAGATAAAAATCCTTCTGTCTTTCAAATACAATAAATTCAAGTTGAAAGGATGCAAAGCTTAGCAGATTGGTCCTTTCTACTCAGATATCCTATTTTCTGAAATACTTTATTTTCAAAATTGCACTTTACTGTCATTTTTGATAGGCTTCCTTATATGTGTGAAAAGCTTAAGGAGAGATTCAAAACAAGCTGTATGAATACAAGAGGAGAGAGAATTTATGTTCTGCAGTTGTAATAATTTGGAAAAAATCTATTAATCATGATGTGATAGATTCTAAACTATACATTCTGTAGAATTTTGTAGCTTGATGCCAATAATGAAGTATCTAGTGATGCAGATATCTCTTAGCTTCTTCAAATTTAGAAAATAACCTAGGTAATGCAAGAAGGGGCAATTCTGGGTTTGCAGGCTCTACTCCCTTAGTAGAAAATCCTCCTGGGAATATTCCATGAGTTTTATAATACATGTTTAAAAAAATCACATGGAAGAGGAAGTGGCAGCACAGCCTCACACCTCCAAACCATATCCTTTTTGTCTACTGATGATGATGGTGATATCATCTATCATCTATCATCTATTGTTATCCAGTGACAGTAACATCTTTTTAGAAAAATAGAGAGCAAAAGTCTGGTTCTGTGAGCAGCAAGACACATAAAACAATGCGAGAAACTCTGAGGACCAGTCCACATGAAGAAATGTTGATAAATCTCATAATGTTACGCAACAAAGCTTTATCAGCTTGTATATCAGAATAGGAATGTGATAACCTCCACAGTTTAGGTGCTAAAAATCACAAACACAACAATTTAGGGGAAAAATATTTTAGGTTAGGCTTATTAAAAAACGAAATAGTATTTAGCAACGGTATTTATTTATTCTTATCTGAGCATTCAGGCATTGTAGTTGAAACCTGTAATGTGTTTTAGATTTCACTAGAAATATTTTTTTCAAGTAATAGTTTTGCAACACAAAATTGTCTATTACTGAAATAAAATGTATACAGTTGATGAATGGATGTATACAAAGAGTCCTGTAGATTTTTGTTAGCTGTTACCTACTTGATAAATGACCCAGAACGTGGTTACTCCAGTGTATGTTTATCTAAGAGCACACTAATCCTGTGCTGAAATATGATTACCCTTTCGATACGCTCTAGTTGTTCATTGCCTTCCTGTCTCTAATAAAGTGCTTTCACTTCCCAGCCTTTCAATAAGCTGTCCTAAAGGGACCAGACACTCTTCTGGGCAGTCTCCGTTTGATAAATGATCATGTCATGCTATCACTTTGAGGTCTGCTACAAAATACTGACGAGCAAATTATATTCCATTGGGGGGGCAGGAAAAGGGGGAAGGGCAAGTGTAGTAGGCAGCTGTAGTGCTGGCAATAATGTTTTTACCAATTAACGATGGCCATTTAAGAACTGGTATTTGACCAGTATGCTCCATGTTTTATCGGAAACGTCTAGTCCAACTGCCGTAACTGCATCTACAGACAGCAATTTGTCACCATCTTGACTACCTGTCATAATCTATTTGAGAAAATCTATAATATTTCTCTTGTTCCTGACTCAATTCTGAAGCGGATGAATTCATCTTTTGTGATATCGTCTTGTCATAATCAATACTGGGCAGAGGTTGAATAAATTAAAGACTTAGGAAATACACATTTTTATAGGTATTTCTAGCTATATTTTCTCTATCTATCCAAATACTCACACAAGTCATAATCTTCCCAAAACTAAGGTAATTAATAAATAAATAATATTCTGGCTTTCTGTAAACAGGAATAGCTGGAGGGGTTTAATAGGAATAGTGTTTTAAAAAAAATTCCTGTAGTATTCCAACTCAAATACACTGCAGCCAATTCTGTTAAAATCAATTATATTCTTCAAAAAAACCCCCAAAACATGCTTTTTACATGTGGCATCTAGTCATAGTAAGTTATTTTGCATGAACTAAGAAAAATTACTTAATTTTGTTCTGTCCACTGTTCAGACTGCATTATATAAACTTCAGTCATGTGAAACAATTTCATATGCCTTGATGTCTGTTAATTATGCTAGCAATGCCAGAACTTAAAGTGCTTGAATTTACTAGCCATAGTTTTCAACTACACTGAAATCAACGTGGCATTGTTGAAAAGTGAGGGAGTACGGATTTTCATAATAAAGTGAAAAAATTGAAATAAATGTTTAGATATAGAATAATTGTACTAATTATACAAAACTGAGAAAACTCTACATGAGAAGATTGTATTTCATACATTTCTCATGCTTTTCACGTTTCTCTCTTTTGCAAAGATTCCATTTTATTCCTACTGCCATCTACCTCTGCTACACAGACCGGTGCTGTTGACCAGCCCTGCTCAGAGGTGGATGACTCCTCCACAGCTTCTCTTCCCACTGGGTGAAGCAGAGCTCTCAGACACTTGTCTGTCATGCAGCACTGCCACAGTCTCTGATCAATGCCAGACATTCCTGGGGATGTTCTTGATGGCAGTGATAGGGAAGCAGGAATGGGAAAACAGGGCACATAGAGCTTTTTGCATGAAAAGGAGGTATACATCAGAGTTTTGAAAACAGAGGGGCAAGAGGGAAGAGAATGGAGGCAGCTTGTGTGGGAATGAAAGAACCTTTGCTGCATGTAACAAGTTCAGCCAGCAGAAGCAACTAATTATGTGTAGTAAAATTGTATACCACAAATCCCTTCAGCTATCACAGCTGTAGAATAATGTAAGCCGTGGAATCATGAAATTCAAAAAAATTGAAACACTCAAAACTTCCAACAGCTATTTTTTTTTTAAAAACAGTTAATGGATGTATAACATAGTTCTCCTGCTAGATGTTCACTGCAAGTTAAAGCCTCTTAAATAGAGCTAAACCTGACTATTTTTATATATATACTTTGCATGGCCTACTGTTTTTTGAACAGTTTGGGTTTTTTAAAATTTAAATAAGAATTTATATTAGTGATAAGTAGAGCCTACTAAAATGTAATATCTAAAACACAGTAATTGTATCTGGAAAGCTGGATATCCAGCTGCATCACACTACACGTTGGACACATTCACTATGGTCATTAATTTTACAGGTCTGCAAAGATTAATAGAATGAATAGAAATACCCTATCTACACCGTATTTTCAAAACTTGGAGATTGTTTAAAAATACACAGGACAGTCACTTTCAAAATTGACTGGAGCTTGATCCAAGTGTAACCGACAGCAGTGGCAGCAGCTAACTCAAATGTTAACCACATAATTTTTCAAAAGCTTTGACTGTGTAACATGGAAATCTAAATGTCTATTAGATTCTGGTAAAGATTAACTCTGGTCATCCTGATGATGAAATAATGACACATAATAAGGATTAAATAATATATACACAGTTACTGAATAATGCAGTCTTTTTGTCCTCTCCTTAGTCTGTTTCAGAAGATACTGTTTTTTCCTCTGAGACACTGAAAATGCTGTCTCAGAACTGGCATCCTCATTCTTAAAAATAATTGGTTCTTTGGCTAAGACAATCTTTAAGATCATCACAACTGAAATGTTGTATTTATAAGAAAGAAATGAGATATTTTTAAAAAAATCACTGTAATATGCTTTATTTAGAAAAGGAATCCTTTTCAAAAAGGAAGCTTTGGAGAGACTACCTATTTAAAAAAGCTTACCGTTATTTTGATGTAACCAACACAGTCAATATGGTTTTAATTACTCAGCAAAAGCCTACATGACTTGTATTTTGATATGAAAACAATCACAACTGTCAGCCAAAAACACAACTTGAAATACAATACATTAATAATCCTGTAGTAAAAAAGAAATGCATAGTTCAACATTTTTTAATCTTAAAATGCAAAAAATTAAGAGTCCAAATAAAGTGCATTGACCTAGGTAATTGATAGATTATGCACACAAAATAGTGGAATCTCCTCATTAGTAAACAGAACTGCCAAATTTAATGTAAAAGATATTAAGTATTCTAAGAAGTAATAAGAATAGTTTTTTTAATAATTACTAACCAATGAAAGTTAACTTTTTTAAGGAAATAGAACATATATGCAAACCGGTAATGAAAGAGTTGATTTTAATCAAGGCTTTGTCTTGGTGATTTTGGTTACAATTTAAGCGAATTCATTTTTGTATTTATTAATAAAAATATTAATTTCAAAAAAAGCAGAACAAGAATGCCTATGGTTTATATTAAATGAAAAAAGTGTTTATTAAGTAATTTTAAAAGTTTGTTCCTTGCCTCCATCGTGCAATGACGGTGTCAGCCATAAATTTGTTCAACGTAAATGTGATATTCAATTACTAGCATTACTCTAAAATTAGCTTTTTAACTGCTCTTTATGTCAAGAAGTAGAAGACATTGAAACATAAAAATAATGAGAAGTGACAAGGCCAATACTCCTGTTCCTTTTTGAGAAGATAAGCTGAAAATTTTAAGTCTAGAATATTCTGCTTGAACAACATTCACTACTGCAAAAGGAAGAGCAAAAATACTTTTATTTCATTTGTTTTAGGTGTGGAAGTTAGACCTCTAAGTTAGAGCTCTTGCTTATGAAGACATGTCTTTCCTTAGCAGAAATTTATGAACGAAATTCAATGTATATTTTCATGACAAATACTTCTTATGCTACACCAGCAACAATAGTCAAAAAATCATTTTGATATCAGAACAGCTGAAAAATCGGCTAGATGATTGGATATCCAAGGAGCTGCTTTTACTTATGTTAAAATAGAGAATTAAAAACTGTAATATGGTAAAATATTGCAAGTTAATTAACAAACAGTGGCCATGTCATCTTTGCAAATTAAGCCACTGATATGGCCAAAGCATACACACGAACTTTACATTTTGGACATATATTATAGTTATAACTTCTGTGCATTTACTACTCAGTTGATAGATGCATACACAGTTGCCACTTTATGTAGGATTAAAGGACATTTGAACATCCTAGATAAACAATTCTTCATTTTTAATCTTAACAAGATTTCTGGATGAGAAAAGACAGCATGCTTGGAAAGTCAGAGGTTCAGTAACCATAGAAGTAAAATTTATTTTTACTCATCTGTTTAGCGATAAAGATAATTTGACTAATTTCTGATCACCCATACTAAATAGAACAAATATTTATATTAATACCTTCATATGTTGAAGTTGATTATCAACAGCTCTAAGATAAGAAAGATTTTCCAAAACTGCCAGTTCTTCTAATTCATCAATGTTGTTATTGCTGATATTCAACACAGACAAAGATTTCTGGAGGAAGAAAAGCAGAAAAAGAAAATTATTGTTTTCATGCCATGCATGAGTCAAGTTGTAAATTTTTACAGAAAATTATCGTAAAGGAAGAACAAGCACATGAAGCAGAAACATGCAAATACAACTACCACATACCTTGCACATTGTTTTACTTTGGCTTTCCATCTTGTCCTAAAATACTGTATACTTTAGTTTTGAAGTCAAACCAAAGCACGAATATTTTTCATTTATTTCAGGAATTCTTAGTAAATACATAATTTTTGTTTTTCTCTAAACATGTTCAAATGCAAGTGCTACTAACTCTACATTTGAAGTATGAAAGAGACACAGAAATTGACTGCCTTTTCCAAGGTGAACTGTATAGAGCTGAAATCCATATCCAATAGCCATGTAGTCTTATTTAACAGCTGGACTACACTGTTTTTCTTTCAGGCTTAATCCTACAAGCCTCTCAGTATACCTACCTCTATTCATTGACCCTTATTTTGAACACTAGTATGTCACATAATGCACTTTGCCTTTTGTATCAGACAGTACTTAGAGAGATCTTTAAATTCTAGATTAAATGTGTTTCACGTGTTTATCTCAGGAAATATTTAATGTAGTTTTGCATAAAAGGA
The DNA here is from genome assembly GCA_028020825.1 of Podargus strigoides. Taxonomy (NCBI): domain Eukaryota; kingdom Metazoa; phylum Chordata; class Aves; order Caprimulgiformes; family Podargidae; genus Podargus; species Podargus strigoides. Next base: position 36,136,978 of record CM051620.1, on the reverse strand, counting down.
ACAAAAATCTTATACCTCTAGAAGATGAAAAAGGACACCTAATCCATTGAGTTTAGAATTACACCAAATATGAGATTTTCCATTACTTAGACAATGTTTATTTCAGCAGTGTATACAGGACATGTAAACTCCTAAAATCTGACTGAGATGTGTAAGATGAAGAAAGAAGTGATGTCCTGAAGGGGGACCAAACACTTAGCCCTTGAAGGATAAAAATAAAATGTTTTTACATGTAGTTTCCACAAAGATGTAACATGGTCAAGAATGCAAAGTGTTTCTTACAAAACAAAACCCTCACCAAAAGACCTTAAATAAAAGCCATGAAGAACAAAATGCTAGTGGACTCTAGGCCAGATGCTGAAAAACACTGAAGTATATGAGTTATCATCCTGGGAAGTTTACAGCTATATAACCTCCCTCTATTTTCATAATTTCTCCAGTATAGAAGGAACAAAGTAAAAGTGCTGTCACAGGAATGGCTCATTTCTATTAAAGGAAAAAAGCAGTACATTTCTTGGATTACTTAATCTGAAAACAGAAAGAATTAGATCTAGGTAAAACGTTTATGACAGACACATGAAAAGTGAGTTCTTCATCTTCACAAAAATAGCTCATCGAGCCCTGATTACACTTTGGGAGATATAGCAAGATCAATTTTTTTATTATAGAACTACACCCATTAGTAAATAAAGTTTATTTTTGTAACCACTTCAGCAATACATTTGATGTTTACTGAGCAATTAACATGTTTAAAGAAAACTTTAAAAGCTGACTTTCCTGAAATCTTGACATATCACAACATAGAAAAATTACAGAACTAAAACCGAATGCTTCCGATTACGTTGCTCTTAATATCAAGAAGAAAAAAAAAAAAACAAAACTGTTTTCACCTTCTTTTTTTCCCATTGCATTCTCTAGAGAAATGCAAAAGGCAGTAAGTAAACTAATGTAGCAATCAAATCAGAGTAATATCAACAAACTAATTCACTACAAGCTAAGTAGACTAAGATAACTAACACTGATAATTTCCTATCCTCTTTTTAGTTTATTCACATCCTGCTGGTATAGGGCATCCACACACTTCCTTATTTCTTCTCTCTCTTTATTCTCATTCCTATCCTTCACAGAAAAATAAACTAAGAAGTAGAACCTGTTGGACTCCTTGCTTATATGAGAATTGGGATGGGAGTCACTTGGTAGAATTTGAAAGAATGCCAACTGGCAGAAAAGGAAAGCAGAGAGTAATCAAGTCCTAATCACTTCTCTTAAAAATACTGATCTACTGATTAATGGGTCATTGAAATTCTCAAAATGTACTTACTGCCAGGGACCTAAGAGATGTTGGGTCAAACAGAAGCTTTTCACCAAGAGGGAGACGTTGATTTTCAATATGTAGCTCCTTTATATCTTCTATTTTATCCAAACCCTCTACCACAGTGATGCAGTTGCCCCCCAGATACCTGCCGAATAGAACATAAAATAGATTTAATATCTTTTGAAAGTAAAAGCAAACACAAGGCCTCAATATATTAAAAAAAAAAACATTTAAAAAACATTACTGAATAATGTCTGAAAACCATAATAGAAAAAAGTAAATAATCTAGCATGCAAGTAGAACACACAGGTAACTGTTCAAAGGGGGTTTTAGCAGTTTTAGATATTGCTATTATTATTATTATTATTATGAAAAAAAGAAAATCATTTAAATGCAAATAAATAAGTTAAGATGATATATCACTTATATCATAGAACACTTCATCAAAAAATCGTAAGTAATTACTTTTATTTGAAAAGCAAAATTTAAGAGCTGAAAGGACCTTAATGGCTACATAATTTTTTAATTTCTTAGTGCAATAATTATTCATTTTCTAATAAAATAAATATATATTTTCAACTTACAGTTTTTCAAGTTTTTTCAGTGATGAGAGATTTTCTATACATGAAATACAGTTGTTCTGAAGGTAAAGGTGCGTCAGATTTGAAGCAAAGTCCAAGTTCTGGATTTGACTGATTTTGTTATCATATAAATATAGAACTCTAAGATTTTTACATGAAGAGAAGTCATCCTGAAATAAACAATAACAAATTAATGCTACACAGAGTTCACTTACTGCCTGCTTCTGGAAGCTTTTGATTGTTTTTATATTTAAGATCTGCTGCATGATTTGTACATTTTCACCTTTAACAAACACTTTCAACAACTATTTTTCCTAGAAAACCTGAGTTAGTGTCAGTAATCATCAGATTTAATGATTCTTCAATGTATTTTAATACACTTCCAAGTGTAAGATTCCACCCAAATGAAAAGTTTCTTTGAATGTATTCCTCTTGAATAACTAAAAGGTCATGTGTTCTTAGGAGGATTTCTATAAAACTTCTCTATGGCATCTGATGAACCAGTCCTAATCTAATGTCACTCCAATCTAATAAGAAGGGCAAGAAGGAGGACCCGGGTAACTATAGACCAGTCAGCCTCACCTCCATCCCTGGAAAGGTGATGGAACAGCTTGTTCTTGGCACGATCTCGAGGCACATCAAGGATGAGGGAGGGGGTCATTAAGAGCAGTCAACATGGTTTTACCAAGGGTAAGTCATGTTTGACCAACCTTATTGCCTTCTATGAGGAAATAACTAGGTGGATAGATGATGGTAGAGCGGTAGATGTGGTTTATCTTGATTTCAGTAAAGCATTTGACACTGTCTCCCACAGCATCCTCTTAGATAAGCTGATAAAAGTATGGGTTTGGTGATCAGGTAGTGAGGTGGATTATGAACTGGCTGAAGGGAAGAAGCCAGAGAGTTGTGGTTAATGGGACGGAGTCTAGTTGGAGGCCTGTGACTAGTGGAGTCCCTCAGGGGTCGGTACTGGGACCAGTGTTGTTTAATATCTTCATCAACGACTTGGATGAGGGTACAGAATGTATCCTCAGCAAGTTTGCTGATGACACCAAACTGGGAGGAGTGGCTGACACACCAGAGGGTTGTGCTGCCATTCAACGAGACCTTGATAGGCTGGAGAGTTGGGCGGGGAAAAACTTAATGAAATTCAAGAAGGGCAAGTGTAGAGTTTTGCACCTGGGAAGAACCACCCCATGTACCAGTACAGGTTGGGGGCTGACCTGCTGGAGAGCAGTGTAGGGGAAAGGGACCTGGGGGTCCTGGTGGACAGCAGGACGACCATGAGCCAGCAATGTGCCCTTGTGGCCAAGAAGGCCAATGGCATCCTGGGGTGTATTAGAAAGGGAGTGGTTAGTAGGTCAAGAGAGGTTCTCCTTCCCCTCTATTCTGCCTTGGTGAGGCCACATCTGGAGTATTGTGTCCAGTTCTGGGCCCCCCAGTTCAAGAAGGACAGGGAACTGCTTGAGAGAGTCCAGCGCAGAGCCACAAAGATGATTAAGGGAGTGGAGCATATCCCTTATGAGGAAAGGCTGAGGGAGCTGGGTCTCTTTAGCTTGGAGAAGAGGAGACTGAGGGGTGACCTCATTAATGTTTATAAATATGTCAAGGGTGAGTGTCATGACGATGGAGCCAGGCTCTTCTCAGTGACATCCAATGATAGGACAAGGGGCAATGGGTGTAAGCTGGAACATAGGAGGTTCCACATAAATGTGAGGAAGAATTTCGTCACAGTGAGGGTAACAGAACACTGGAACAGGCTGCCCAGAGAGGTTGTGGAGTCTCCTTCTCTGGAGACATTCAAAACCCACCTGGACATGTTCCTGTGTGACCTGATCTAGGTATTCCTGCTCTGGCAGGGGGATTGGACTAGATGATCTTTTGAGGTCCCTTCCAATCCCTAACATTCTGTGATTCTGTGATTCTGTGAAATGGACTGATCAAATTAGGAACTCGCTATGGCTATGCACATTCCTAGGCGTGGGCTGAATAAACTCATTTGCTTACATGGATCTGTTCACACAGAACAAGCTATTTAACGTTCTTGACTGAAATCACACTTTTAAAGCACAAATCCACTATACACAACAATTCAGTTGTTCAGGGTTCAGCAATTTCAAAATGTTCTCAGTATCTTGAGGAGATTTGAACTAACTCAGGACTTACTGAAACCTGTAAAAATTTTCTACTATTAAACTCAAAGGAAGGAGGACCGGGTTAAGTTTGCTGGTTTAGCCTTTGAAAATAAAAAGGTCATAGATTATTTTTTAAAGGAATAAGCCCCAGGGAGCAATTTTAAAAAATGTAAATTTTAACCTGACTAATTTGAAAAAGCCACTACACCGGTCCAAATTTGTTAACCTCATTTGGCTTATATCCTGTTGCTGAACTCCCCTTTCCTTTCTCAGACTTCCTCTGAAATCTAAGGAATAAATCACAGATAGATTGAAAAGATTGTGCTGCTAGTTAACAACTCTGTAAAATTCACAAGACTAAAAAAAATATAGCATTAACGAGAATAAAATGTGTTGCATTTAAGAGTATGTAATATCATTACTACTTCCTTTAAAAAAAAATAAATCTGATTTGCAAAATTACTAGTTCCTTACATCTTCTCCTCCACAGTTTGCATTTTTATAAAGGTAACCGGCAATAAATACAAGTCCTTAAATAAAAAAGAATAAACTGTTGCTGAAAATATGAACTTTGTTTTTTAACCTCAGACCTAAAGTCTCTAAGAATACTGTAGCTAGATTTCAAGAGGGCTAGAGCACTGCTGTCAAAGCCGTGCACCGAACGATTCAATGGCAACAGGCTGGCTATATTCTATAGGAAAAGAGTCAGGTCTAAATGATTAATTTGATATATTCCCTTTCTTCAGTAGCTAAAGAGGCAAGCAAGTGGAGTTATCATTTCCATTCTGGTGACTTCTTGAAAGCTCCTTTACAATGTAGCAACTGTATGAAATATTCAAAATAGCAAATTGTTTTGATTTTTTTTTAGAGATGCAGATTTCTATAATAGTTCTGTGAAATACTGCAAAAAATACCTCACTTCAGCACTCCAGTTCATCTCTCTTGTGTAATTGCTTACAAGGATTTTCTGTTTTAATTAATTAATGGCAAAAATAGTGTACTGATAATATCATTCTTGTCTGCTACACAGATTATATATATTTCCGCAGTTTCAGGTAAGTAAAATACTACAACAAGATTTTTGCCATATAAAGAAAAAAGTGTCAGGTTGACAATAAGAAACTCTGCAGACTGTTGGGAGTTAGTCACCCACTTTGATGTTTTATATGAAAAGTTACAACTGAAAGATTATTTTCACATTTCGAATGCCACGCATTTAAAATCCATTTGAACACTTGTGTGTACAAGCAGTGTTCCACACACTAACAGCAGTGAATGCTGAAGCATGTTTCCAACCAGATGCGTTATTAAAGCTTAATTGCAAATCAATATAAATGTTAAAACATAATATAGCTGTTATAAAATAGAATCTTGGCTTTTGCTTGTTTGTCTCCCCAACTATAAACAACTAATCATGACAGTAATTACAAAACATTTGAGTAGCTAGGTTAAAAGGAATAAAGAAAAATCTTACAATTGCATGTATATTTTTTTCTGATAAATTCAGATGAGTTATTTTTCGCAGATACTTTCCAAAGTCCTCTTCACTGCGATTCTTGTGCCTGACGCTTTTAGCAACTAGGTCCATTGTTAGTCGAACCATAATTCTGTAATAGGCAGGACTGCTTTACTGCTTCTTTTAACAGTGTATTCCGTGTGCTCTTGTAAGTAGTTTTATAAAATGGCTTAAAAACAAAAAGGAAAATGTTGTACTACTTGCACCCCAGATCTTCAACAAATATACACTGCTAATCTGATATTTCCCCACCAGTTCCCTTTTTGCTTACAGTGACAAATTTATGTATAGTCTTTGCTGCTTATAAAAACCTATCCCTTTCTTGCTGTCATTTTTTCAAACTTTTAGTGTATCGAATAACATTTAAAATACATTGTTATATTTCATCTGTTGTTTCAGTGTGCTTAGGCTTCATCTTTTTGATATAGAAATGGGAGCATAATGGTCCACAGCAGAAGTAATTCTCACACATAAATAACTAATGGCAGCTCATAGCCTAAGTATTAGATAGAAAATACATCACTCTATAGCAGGTTTTACAGGCTGTGAGAAGTGGTATAAAGCTACAGTACTCTTCACACATCTGGACAGCCCTGTTGTCATCCACACAACTACATGTACATTTGTTATGCACAATGAACAACTGTGCATTTTTTGCACTGAGTCTCTCACAGTGATACCAACTTCCTTTTTAAGCTCTGGCCATTGTTCCAAGCGAGCTTATAAATTGGGGAACGAGAGGGGAGAAGGGAGAAAGCAAGACGCATATTTCGAACTGGATGTGTAAACAGTCTGTGGATAAAAATAACCTAACAAATGTAACTTAACATCTCAGAATAAAAAGGTTACATAATAGAATGTACATTATGTATTTTAGCCAATGCATATTATCCCCACATCAGTGTATCAAAACATCTGAGACGGCAAAAAGCATCTCGATACTAAATGTCATGCAGCCACATAAACCAAGGCATGGAGAATCCTCTTTCTAGTATTACATTTATGAGAAACTGAGGAAAAGCAAAGACTGAAACTGTGAAGACAGAAGAAACTTCCTTACTCACTGAGCAAGGCTGAAGCTCAGTAGTTCCCCCTTGTCCATGTGGGTCTTGGATTTTTCTGTTGTTTTTTTTTAAAGGTGAGGGAAGAGGGAAAGCTGAAAAGACTTTGTTGTTGTGGTGGTGGGTTTTGTTTGTTTTGTTTTTTTACTGAAAAGTGTGTTTCTTTCTTGCTTTTCAGCTAAAAAATACCTTTCAGAGCCGTTTCTTAGAGCTTTTTCCAAAGGAAGCAGTACGAGCAGAGGAGAAGCTGGGCTGCCAGCGCGGAGGCTTTCTGTGAGGCAGGTCTCCCTCGATGTCTCACCTCCGACAGCCGTGACGTTTCACACCGTCGCCCCCGGCCCGGCCCCGGCCCACCGCACACAGCAGAATCCCACGACAGGGACCAGCCACCCCCCAGCGCAACCCGTGGGAAGGCTGCTTTGATGTCCCTGCCCGTAAGCGAAGAGGGGCAGTGAGGGGACAGGATCTGCTCCCAGCGTGTGACCCAGCAGGAAACCACCCCACGGCCTGCCCCGGCCCCGCGCTCCCCCTCACCTCCCGGCCGCGGCAGCGGGCCGCTCCTGGTTGTCACGGCAACCGCACGCCAGCCGCCGAGGAGACAGAGCGCTCCTGCCGCCGGCCGCGCGCCCGCCCCTCTCACCCAATCAGCGTGGAGGAGAGCACGGGCGGGGTGCGGGCGGGGACTGCGCCTGCGCAGCCGCGGGGTGCGGGCGGGCTCGCGGGGGTCGGTGGCGGGTGGGAGCGGTCCTCGGACGCCGTGGGGTGAGTGGCGCTGGGCGGCGGCCTGATACTGCCTGTGGGGAAAGGGCTGCTCGGGTCTCTAGAGGCCGTGCCTGCCCTGGCTGGACCCTGCAGCGAGGGTGGCTCCTTGGCTAGCTGGGGCCTGTCAGCCCACCTCAGGAGTCTGTAGAACAGGAAATGCAGCCAGGGAATTTCACAGAATAGCCTTGGCTGGAAAAGACCTCTAAGATCATCAGGTCCAAGAAGTCCCAAGTTTCCCAGAAGTAAACTTTGAAACCTGCTAATGCAAATGGGCTTAGAGCAAGATCTGCCCTACAAAGAGCTCACTGCCTTATGAATACCTTCATAAAGCTATGTGTTCTTAAATTTTGTTTACCTGCAGTTTTTCCATCTGGTGTTACCCCTTCTTCCTGCATGCCAGGCATTTTTGTGAGCACGAATTATTGGCAAAACCAAAATGATACGGTTCATTTCCCCATGTTTAAATTAGAAAGGTTAATATGGTCATGGTCCCGCGCAACCGGCTCTAGGGGCGCTGTGTGAGTGGGTATGTTGGACCAGGGGACCTTCAGAGGTCCCTTCCCACCTTGACCATTCCATGATTCTATCAATAAAGCATATAAATAACTCACTGAAGTCAGTAAAACTTTATACATGCTACATGCTTGTTGTGTTGGAACATAAAAGTGCATCAGCTGGTTAGTGACAAAATATATTGCTTCCAATGAAACCAAGATGAGGACTTTATTTCTCTTACAGGAAAAATGACAGAAAATGTTGTAACAAGCAAGCATGTTCACTTTGACCTTTGTTAGAAATGCAAACAAGGTATAAAGGGTGCTATCCTTCCAACCTCAAATTTCCTATATCCTTCTCTCCAAGGATACGAAAGATCGCAAGATGTCCTTATTTCTGTGGTGGAATCCAAGCAGCCCTGGAGCTGCTTGTTCTGGGAAATGTTTCAGTAAAAAAAAAGTATGTTAATATTCTGAAAGTTAATTTTGGACTTAGTTTGTTCTCCCTCATGGCTGTAGATCTTGCAGGTGTCTGGGGCTGTCTGTTAGTAATTTGATTTAAAGGCAGAAAAAGCTATGAGAAGTTTCAGAGAGAGTATTTATTCATTAAGATTTGAAATAGGATTCTCATCTGGTGGCACAGAGTATTAAACAGTCGTCTGTGTACTCTCCGGGATGGCAGTAATTTGGCTGAGTACAAAAAGTCCTTGTCTTCAAAACAGCTTTTGGAAATACCTGTGTAGAATCATTGATGGCTGTATTTCTTACAGTTCCAGATTGGAACATTGAACTGAAATTTACTTCCAAGGACATAAAACATCTTAATAGCCTCCCTTGCATAAGCACAACTATGCATTTTGCATACAGCTGTTTCTGCATGTATGGATTCTATACGTGGGGTGTGTCACGTAATGAATGAGATGAATATCCTTAGAAGATACTCACACTTCAAGCCTAACAATTTCTGGCAAACTTTTTCAGGGTCAGGTTGCAAACTTTTTATTCAGTCAGACTTTTTCCCAACTATTTCTTGCCTTCCTCTTTTGTGGCTAGACAGCTACATAAAATGGAAATCAACACAATTGCTTCAGTATAGTTGTTTAAATATGTAAAATATTCCTGAAACAACTTTTTCCACTGAAAGTAAATTTATTTTGGTTTTTATGTTTTCAAAGGTATTAAGCGTAAGGTTCTCAAAAGTGTAGGGCAGAGCAAATAGTGTTTTAATTTCAATAAACTCGCAGAAAGCTGTACTGAAATGTCTTTGAAAAATAAAGCTATCATCCATGAAGTCTGACCTACTGACTGCTGGTACCAACAGAACCGCGCAAGCCTAAGCAACAGTGGAGCGAAGACAGAAAACCACTAACATGATTAAAATAAGATAGATAAGAGTCTGGCTGTTACAAAAGTTCCTAGAATTATTTCTGCAAATACAACTAAAATGAAGTTAAAAGATGTCCAGTACTAAACAAGGCCTGAGCCAAATATGGATCATTATTATTATAAAACTTTAAGGTCTGTTATTAGTACAAAACTGTTACCATCATTAATATTATTGGCAGATGCCAAAAAGTGAAATAGCCTTTCTGCATCTCCCAGCATTAAAACCTGTTAGAGCCTGGCAGTAAAACTGAAGTTATGAGAAAACTATCTGTTTGTTAGGACAAACATTTTACCTTTATAGTGTTTATAATGTTTTTTAATGAACATGGTATCTCACCTCCAGCAGAGACTACAATGTTGATTTGGGAAATACAAGATTCTGTCTCCAAAGATGAGTGAGAAAAAAAATTTCAAAACACAGTTTTACAATTTTCACCACAGAGAAAATAACAGCTTTCCAAATATTGTAATGAAGTTTGACAAATGAATCAAGAAGAGAAAGTAAAAATTACTATATGCCGCTATTATTCAGAAACAATCAGAAGATGTACTGGTATCTTAGTTTTGTCAAACACTACTGAAAGCAAATCCGAGTGTTCACACAGTCCTTCTTCTTTGTTCTTAAATAGATGTAAGATGTTGTTTACATGTTATTTATCCCTGGGTGATGTTTTACATAAATATTTGTGTTAAACTATTTTTGCCACTTTCGGAATTTTAATTAGATGTCATAAGAAGAATTTTTAAAGTAGAAAAGGAAGATGTTCTACAAAACCTTGGTATAATGAGGAGCCAGAATACAAACATCTTGTTGAAGTTGGAAGAACATCTACTGTTCTAGTACCTCAAGGTTGCTCCAGTTGTAGCTCCAGTTTTGTGGAACTCAGACTAGAAATGCCTCCCTTAGAAACAGATCGAAAATATAAGCCTAATTCTAACCTCAAATGATGTTGTAAGTGAATGCAACTTGTCTTCAGCTGGAGAAGAAAGTTCAGATGGTTATAATTACTAAAGATTGCATGCCATTAGATGCAAGCACATAAATTAATTTCCTTTTATAATAAAGTAATGCCACTGCAATTATACACAAGCCCTAAGGTAATCGAGTCTAAACCAAACAGAAATTCACACAGGAAATGATGGACAAATTACATAGGAGTTGAATGCATGTTTCAGTAGAAAATGAAGAGTTCCTAAAACAATACATTTATAATCTCCTCAAAGGGCTCAGGCATTTCCTATTTGTGATGACCTAAACAGGCGAACTATGCAAACCAGAGTAAACATTCTTTGCTAACAGCATTATTAAGAATTCTTATTTAAGGTGGTAACATCTGACAAATGGGAGATGTAGTGATGAACTTCAGAGCATAAAAATGGTAATACTTACATATCCTTTTCCATCTGTATTTTTAAAAGGTTAATGATCAATCCTACTAATTCACAGAGGAAAGCAGACACTAGCTCTGGCAAAAATGCCTTGCTAAAGTTTATGCACTCTTGGTTTGCGAAAAGTCAGGAAGAAAACCCGATTCTCCTGAGATGCAGTCCTATGACCTATCCACTGGACCATGCTACTTCCCAGAATACTGTAGTTTTCAAAAAGCCCTGGTATGAAGCAATTTTTCATAATTAAAAACAAACCAAATGTCACAGAAAATATTTCATATGTTAGAAGTTTCATCTGAGGGTCAAAATTAACTTTCGTAAATTGCATATTTCCTCATGGATATTATTCCTAGGCTCTGAAAAGTAACACTAAAGCTCATAAAAAATACACCCCAAGGAACAAGATACTTCATTAATTCCTTAAAGGTTTAGCATAATTGTTTTTAACTCCAGAAAAATCCTTCAACTAACTGGAGACTCTCTGATGTCAGTTCTTCAAGACTTGACACCAGAAAAAAGTTCTGTGTGTGTGCAATTAATCTTATGTATTACCACCCCATATTTTAATCATTTTCAGCTCTTGGGGACTTGCACCCTTAAAATGATGCTAGCTCAACTCTGCAGTATTTAAATTTTGTCTGGTTTTCTACTTTAGAAAGTATTTATCATTTTATCTTAAACTAGTTTATGGTATGATATACAAAATCTTTTACATTGGAATTTCAAGAAATACTTTAAATATTGTATAGAAACACATGTTAATTATATGTCAGTAGCATAAGGAGAGTTTAATTCTGATTTGGACATTTTGGGGCACAGCAATAAAAATCGATAAAATAAATAGTATGTTTAACAAAAAGAAAGTAACATACCAAGCTTATTTTAAAACACTGACCTAAAATAAAAAAAACCTCCAAAATTTAGCAAAGGGGAGAAAAAAAATAAGGTAATTAATGTTTAAGTACATTTAGTATATTTTTAACCTTATAAACAAAATAGTAACATGTCAGCAATTAGCTTTACATCTTGGATTCTTGTATTTTTAATAATCAACATTAATCAATTGGCATATAAATGGAGGAGTACTACAGAAACACCGTATGCCTTGGGGCAACGTACTACGCTGCGCAGGAGTGATCCAGTGCCCAAGTTCATGGCAACCTTACACCTTCTAAAGCTACTATATCTGCAGGAGTAGCCTGCTGCACTGAAGTTTCATGAAACACTAGACAGGTTAAGATAAAAAAAATAAATCCAGAACTAGATGCAGTTGAAGCTTTATAAAGGCACAAGTGATAGACATGCAAGAAAATTATGCTTCACTTACTAAACAGCAAGTCTAAAAGAGCTCATTCTATTTAATCTGAGCTCGTGTGCACAAGCTGCCACCGAAGGCAAGGAAAACAAGAGTCCCTTGTAAAATAGAGTCTGAACACAGAGACATGGTGGGGCAAGGAGAGTCTTCCAGGGAATATAGAAGATAGACGGTCAACAGAGCTGCTATAGCCAGCTCACAGCTGCCTGTTCTTCCAGTACTAGAATCAAAGATAATTTATGAAATGCTCCAGAAATATTTCTTCTGGCCTGGCGTGAATGTGAGGAAAGGGACGACTGAAGAACTTGTGACGCTGCTCAAAAGCAAAAGTTACCCTATTTTTAGCTTTTTCTAAAGCAAAAGTATTTCTTGACTTCAGTGATGTTGTTTGTACAAAGATTGCTTGTAACAGCAAAGATTAGAGTTAGTAACAAAATCCAGATACTGGTGGCTAACGGTGGCAGAGACAGTTCTTGGGACCAAAACATTTTCTAAAATTTGGCTTTCTTCAGTGCATTGATGATTGCTTAAAACTAATGCATCCAAAAGGCTGAGTCTCCAGTAGACATCAATCTAAGAGACCTAGGGAAACACTTAACATCTAGTAACTCCCATTTTCCTCTGACTAAATGCTGAGTTTTTGAAAAATTTGGGTGCTTAGTGGTAAAAATAGGGACTGCTGGATGCAGAATTATTTATTAAAATTTGGCTTAAATAGCCTGATCACCTGTTATAGCTTTTTACCATTGTTTTAAGCATGATCCACAAACATTGCTAAAGCAAATGCAACCAGAGTGAAGATGTTGCATTTTACAGATTAGTTAAGAATATATACACTGACTATGTAATCTAATTGGTTTTGTGGGACTGCAAAGCAAAATTTCAGTACCTAAAGTTTCTTGGCTACACATAAAATCTGAGAAATAGAAGTATTCCTGCTTTGTATGACCAGATACCATATACATATAAATGTGAAGTGTTTCTGTTGCTGTTACTTTTAAAATAATCTAGGAATACAGTTTTCCAAGTTTCTGAAGTGCTTATTTTCAGTTGTGGGGGTGTGTATGTGTATGTATATATATATGGCAGTCACATACAGTGCAAGCATATGCAAGATAAATGAATAATTGTGCATGCATGAGTCCTACATCTGCACCTCATCATTCATGCACTAGGCCTGAAACCATCTCCTTCTCCATTGTACAGCCTTTAGAGAGCAAAACATTCTTCCCTACAGTCACTGGTGGTCACTGAATTAGATTTTTATTTATTAAAATGTCAAAGGCACTCAGAATTTTTGTATGCATGCTTATCTCAAAAACCTAAATAAAGAGAACCTATTTGCATGTGCTTTAGTATGTACTGAATTACTGTAGCTGTCAAAATAATTATATGTGGCACTTATTTGCATAAATTAATTTCTAAATAAAAACTGGGTGCAAATGTGGAAGAACAATTCATGTATTTGTTGATACACAACATGTATGGTTCTCAAGAGTACCTTTATTCCTAATATTTTTAAAGTCTCAACATTATTTGGTAGAATTAAGGCTTACTTTCTATCCGTTAATAATTCACCATCATTCAGCATACACTTGTGTATGTACACACCAGATGACTCCTTTGTGGTAATCATCTTCAATGCATGGAATTCTGATCTCAGTTAAGGCAGACTTTGGAATAACACTGGCATTAAACATGGCTGATCAAAGACAAGTGCATCATTATTTTGGTTCCTGAACACTGTAGGAAGGATCCTCTACAGGCCACAGTAATAGCCACACTACATGTATGGTTTTAAACTGAGTTATAACACTGTATGCTCAGCAAGTAACAGCACATATAACTCAATGGACAAGTGTTCACATCAACATTCAGGCATCAGCATTCATATTCCTATAGTTTATAAAAACAACTTTTTTAAAGCCAAAGGTAACTAAAAACATTCAGTCTAAGCTTACGTGCATGAAATTTCAGCTCATTGCTGTCACAAATGAGGACAGGTTAAATATGCCAAATAGACTAATATGAGACTAAACTATTATTTTATATTTCGGGTAGATACAAGATGTCCAAAACTTTTGGATCATGTTATGCACAGACAACTCGATAAAGTGGCAACATAGGTTACAGTTCCTAATAGGTATTTATCTCACAAAAGCAGCATATTTCTTTGTATAAACACATATTGAGTGGGACAAAGGCTGCGTGCTTAAAGTCTTGCAAACACCCATGAAAGAAAATAAGTAGGAAAAGTTACCGGCCAGGTGCACTTGCTGTGTCTTCCCTGAACTTGAAAGGTACTCCTAGGGGCTTATGTAGTGTGCTTGCTTGTACAGAAACGTATTGCTGCCATTTCGAAGAAAATGAATAGCTTTGAATATTAAAATACCACAGCTTTCTTCTGCCTTCCCACCACCACTGCCATGCTGGAAGAAGCATAAAATTGTTCTCCTATCAAACTGCACATCTGATAATTATCTCAACCTTACTAGTTCTGATTAAATATATTTTTCCTATACTGTTGGATGCTGCCGCTTTAAAACTTTTGATGAATTTCTGCTTCAGGGTATCTGCATTTCCCTGCTGAATGATAACTTTCCATTGTATAACTTGCATCTTAATTTCAAATACACTGGGATCCATTTGGATGAAAAGCCCCAAATGAGTAATAGCTATTAAAATTTCCAGACCAAAACAAAAACAAAACCCACATCAAGGCAGAGTTAAGGTTGAGAAGGAGTATCAGTTACTTTATGTATAAAGCGTAATGGCATATTGTATAAAGCATAAATTATCCCAAAAGCAAACATTCCAAAAACCCCAGGAAACTCAGGATTAAGGATAACAACTTCAAAGAAATCCAAACATCTTGAATTATTGAAATGCAGTAGGAAACCCTCCAAAACAAACTTAGATCAGCCCTGCAGCAGCACCATGTTGTAAGCCAGCAATTATGATTAATGCATTTCAGTATCTGTGGCCCTAAATTAGCCTAATTCATATTTCAGAGATATTAATTTCTCATTTTGTTCCTTTGCATGCAACAAGTGACTATGACAAGCAATAGAAGGTGAGGAGAAAAATAACAGTATGTAACCAGATTATTATTTTCACTGCAGAACTAGTCATTACTTGACTACTTAGAAATATAAAATGTCCATCGTAAGTGTGAAGCTACAAGCAAAATACTGTTGTATCATGCATGAATGTTTCATCACTGAGAAGAAACAATTTCTGGCTGGACCAGTAAAACTAAATCAGGAAAGGCTCCATTAGATTTAATAACTTGTTAAAAGAGAAGCAAATGGGATTTCAATTCTTAAAATTAAATGCAGAAATTAAAATCTCAGCAACAAACTTCTTATATTGGATAGGTTACCTATCTAATCTAACTGAATGGACAGAACTTTTTCAAAGAATACTAAGAAAAAGAGTAAGAGGAGATGAATGTTTGCCAAAAAATTCAAGCCCCAAAACACTCATTTTCAAAATTGTTTTATTGCAGTTGGATAATAGAGATAAATACCTAAGAGCAAAATCCAGTAAGTCACATTTATTTTTCTTTTGGAACAGTTCTCCAAACTGGTTGTGTTTTATCATAAAGAACAAAAAGTTGCACTACATTTCAGAACATTTTGTTCTTTAAAACTGGTCAGACAGGTGGGAAATATTAAAGTACTACAAATTAAATAATTTTCCACTCCAGCTTCATTTCCCAAATTGAACAAGTCCAAGCGAACGAAATCATGACTTTTTCTGCTTTGGAGATGCATATCAGCTGGTGATGCACTTCAAGCTATATTAATTTGATTAAAAAGTTTATCCTTAATAACCTGAGACATCAATCCATGTATAGCTTCTATGGTGGTCTTGCAGCTGAAAAACAAGCATAAATTAAACATTGGCCAAACACTGTACTGAACTGCCATTTTATTTGAAGATATTCAGCTGTTTTGGAAGTTCAGGGTGCCCATAACCCTATGAATCTTAACAACTGTCCAGACAAGAGAAGTCACACAGAGCAATTTAGCCTTTGTTGCCAACAGCTTTTTGTTACTTAAAAAGCAAACTGATGAGCACTATACACACAAAGACCAATTCCAGAAAACTTCGTCTGGCAATTTAGGACATCATATATTAACAATAGCAAGTGAGCTCTGTGGTCATCTGAACCAAAAAATCAGAAAAAAATAAATCTCCGGGGGAATGGCGTTACCAGCTGTTATCGACTCCTGAAGGCTCTCACTGTTCTCTACCTTCTTTCCTTTGCCTGGCCCCAGGCCAGTAGTGCACAGTAACCATAGCTCCTCTGAGAAACTTTACAGAGAACATTAAGGGAAGAGTTTGTAGAGCTAATCAGTTATTAGCCAAAATATGTAACATCTGCAAAACCCCCAGACAGCTGAGAGGATTCCTACTGAACCAAGTTTCATCCAGTGTGCCTGGCTTAGGGGGATGTAGTGTCAAACTAACAAGTAAACATGTCCCAAACCAGAATATACACGTGCAAAAGATGAATCAGCCCTGACGGCATGGAGAATAGCAACAAATTACTACTAGACAGATGAAGGAATCCAAGGCAAGTGAAGCCAGCTTGGAGTGCAGTTTGGCTCATGCACATGTACTCTTAGAAAATGGGTCAGAGATGTGTGTGTATAGTAACAGAATATATCATATAGCCAAGTGTAAGCACCTTTATGCTAATGCCTTACAGTATTGCTTTTCCTAAAACAGGTACACCCAATAATCCTTTGACAAACTTTGCTACCTTGTTTCTTGAAAGTAATTTAGGTGCCACTGAATCAATTTGCCTGGTGCGTGCACAAGTCTTCTACTGTCTTTTCTTAGGAAAGGTTACTGAAGAAAAACATGCATCTGTAAAAGTGTTGCAATCTATTTTGGGAACTACAGTAGCCTCTGTTATACAGGAAAGCAGACCTGGTAACAACAATCCCTTCCAACTTATAAACAAAAGTCTTAGAATTTATAAACTAACTGCTGCTGCTGAGTAAATAAAAACAGAAAAGAAAAATCTCTAAAAACACTGCAAGAAATAACATAGTAGGTAGATAAGAGGAGTTATTTCTTAGAAAAACTGTAAGCACTTGACAGTAATGTGAAAATAAAATGTGGTCAGTATTATGGGACACCAAACGGATCAAAATCTAAGCAAACTTGTAAGCAAGTCCATCCTTCTCGTGTCTTTAAAGCAGTGCTATTTTAACTGTTTCACTACAGGAACTGGGAGGTATCCCTTAAAACCTGGCTGTTGTGAGTTAGCAACCACCTTAACTCCTTTGCAACTAAAATAGTCTAACTGGGTATTAACTTCTATAAAGTCAACACCCCTCCAACTTGATGATGTGTGTTAGAAGACTTTCCTAAGATGCATACAGGTGAGTCCTGTCTTCTCCACAGATGTACCTGAGGTTGTACTAGCACATACAGTGCAGTACTTCTTGGGTTTCAAAGTCTGGAATTTGCCAAATACAATGTTCTTGAAGAGCCCAAGATACTGTTTGACTTGTTGGGTGCTAGCATCCTTTGTTAAAGATTTTACTTGGAAAAAAGGGGACTATAACATTATATAGACAGTCTAAGCACACATACAATTCTTAAAATTACTGGGAGAGAGATGTCAGTATTAGTGAGAAGCAACTTTCGTACTTCAAAGCTCAAAAAAGAAAAGATCTGATCACCAAAAAACATAACACTGAGGGAAAACACAACAACTTTTTGAAATAATGCTGTACACCCAGTGATGATAAGTTCATTAACTGATAATTTGCTATCAGGCAGGGTAGTTAAATATAAAGGCCACAATGCCTGTAATCTACTTCTTCAAAACACAACACAACAGAAAACAATAAAAACCCTTCCTCATTTGTGGAAAAGGATGTATTAATTAAGAAGTATGAAAAAAAAAAAAGTTCTTCATTTTTAAGTGAGTGAAAGTATCACACAAGTGTAAACTAAACTTACCAGACTGTTAGCACTAGTTCTTAAAATCATGTTCTATATAATAATTTTATTTACAGTTAATTTAAACCTGATTAACCACATAAAAAGTGGTATTTTCTAGCAATGCTACCATTTTGCATTTGACAGAAAAAGTATTTCTTGGTTTGCTGTATACTGATGGGATTTAATGTTTAACAAACTATAAGTTAGAGTTGAATTTATTCCAGGAAAAAAAAAAAAATTGAAAAGCCATTGTATGTTTAATAAAAGCAAGATTTTCTTAAACTTTCAAAAATAACTAGGGACATTTGGAGTCTTTAATTCCTATCTATAATTTTATCTTTCTTATCTGTGATCTTGGTAGGTTACAATTTAATTGGTAGGTTACAATTAAAGGCATGATAAAATTTTAAAACAAAGTATCACTTTTTACAGGGAAGAAGGCAATTAAGCATTATCTTACCTGTCTCTTGTTGCTTTTGCAAGTTTGTCTTCTGATTTCTTATCATGAGTCTCTAAACCCAGCATGAAACTGCCCCTTCCAAGCTGAGCTTCTGACTGTTCTAACTTTTCAGACAAATCAAAGACTTGGCCAGTGGTGTAATCAGCATTCTTAGGAGAAAGAAGGCAATAAATATAATGAATTCTAAGCTATAAATTCAAGCATTTATACATAAAATAAACAAAATCTGAAAAGAGCCTTTAAGACTGTAGTACTGCACATTTTAACCTACGTCTGCAACTGAAGTGATACAGAACATGAGTGTGGCACATGAGTGGTAGTGGAGAGAACTGAAGCTGAACATCTACAAATGCTCAATACCTAAAGCCTGAAACAGGCACTCTTTATTACTTTTCACCCATGCCCTAAATTATGAAAAAGTAAAACTCAGTTGGTTTTGACCAAGAGAAGAGGTATAAAATTGGGTTTTGCAGAAGGAAGGTTTTGATGCTGAGCTGTTAGACACTGAAGATCCACCTGCAGTATTTCTGTTGCAACCTTGTTTTTACAGTTCCATTGTGGGGTTTTGTTTTTTGTTGTTGCTTTTTTTTTTTTTCCTTAAAAAAAAAAAAAGTGTTTGCTTATTCAATACCATTATTTTAAGGCATACTATTCATGACAGTGCTGTAAAGAGATATAAGATTAAAGGGTGTTTAAGAAAAAATTAAGTGTATAGAGAATTTGGTAAAATTAAACATAAATTATTCCCACCTTCTACTTTTAAAAAGCAGAGTAAGGAACGTTTCAATATTTATGATTAGGAAAACCTTCCTTTCTTGTTTAATCTGACAAATAGATTCTTAATGTGGGATCTATAGGGTCCCATTAAGCACTGGCTTTCAGCACTAATGAATTAATATATGCAAATGATAACATACTATGGTACTTACAGTAAGCAAACTAGAAGAACTGAGAGTGTTCACCCAGTACTTGTTCCACAAAAGCTCAAGCAATTTACGATCCAAAGATGATTTAAAGTAGGAGACTTCTAAAGCATAGTACCTTTGAAAACAAACATGCAAACAAAGTAAGCTTCCATCTAAATACATCTTGTCTGGCTGTGACACCCAAAGTACATGCATCTCACAAATCCTTACAAATGGCAAATATGTTCAAAAATTCAAAGCACTGAACAATAAAAGTTACCCTCAACTCTAACACTAAAAGATTTTCCGTAAGTATTTCATATATAGCTTTAATACAGGTTTATGTAATCCCCACAAATACTGCTGTGTTCTATTTAATGAGACTGCAAGGTCTTTTAAATGATTTAAAATTATCCTTTTAACAACTTCTTGTGCAATGCAATGATGCCCTGTTCCATGCTTGGCATCTTCAATACTGTAATAATTGTTACTTACAGATGACTGCAGTTTTGCATATATCACCTCTAATTCAATTAGGACATTGCCACTCTAGTCTTTTGTATCATTAGTAATTCAGTAACGTGACAAATTTCCAGTTTTAATTCCCTCTCTTTGCCTAACTGCTGTTTCCTTCAAAGAAAGACTAGAAAATATCCTCTGGGTTTGGACAGAAAGGAATGCCATGTACAACAAGCCAACTTCTTGAGATGGAAATTATAACGATAAATATTAAGCACTTCCAACTTCAAAAATGAACTCTCCCAAATTGACTACCTCTAAAATAGAAAGGATAAAACATCCTCCTTTAATGCTTAAAGGCATGGGTTTATGGCCAATGCCAGACTTACGACTACTCTGAAATGACAGGAACATTATAGTTCTACAAAGATTTCTGCACAGCTACTGTTCTGGATTTTTCCTCAAATTGGATGGGAAGACCAGTTCCAATTGTTTTAATTTTTTCATCTCTTCAGGGTCAGACTGTGCATGCAACTTCACTGAAGAAGAGATATTCGTGCACCAAAAATGTGAAAATACTACACAACAGCCTACAGGACACACTGGTGTCAAAAAGATCTTCAAGTTCTCTGTACACACGTGCTTGTCAAACATCTGAAGGTAGAACTGAAACCAGGCCGTTACTGAAAAAAGCAGTCCTATCTTTCCTTAGCTTGACCAGCAAGAACATGTGTGCTCCCACAAGCAGGACCAGATCAGGGGACTGACCTGGCAAAACAAATGCCTTGGCAAATAAGTACACATAGATATGAAGTGAGGAACATGTGGCTGGAGATAGAACAGTTAAAGAAAGAATGGTTAAAACTGAACTACCTTTTAAATTCATGTAAAGTAAAATAGCAGGAGAGAAAAAGCAGTAATTCTTCCTGTTGCTGATACTATTCTTGAAGCAGCTCCACTTTCCAACCCTACCAAAGACAGAAACAATCTTAAAATGCCCAGTGATGCAGCACTTGCCACTGCTCAGAAGAGCAGACATTACAGTCTCCCTAGCCCTGCTGCTAAACCTACAGCTGACTCTTTCCTCCCTGCCCTAAGGAAGCACCACTACTTACAGGTGTTCAGGAATCAACTGCTAAAGCTTTTAAACAGGTTACTCTTCATCTTCATAATAGCTGTCCCTTAAAATATCTCCTGATAAATTACAATAACACTCTTTCACAAAACCAACAGTGCTAAAGCAACAAAGAACTTCAAGATATGAAACACACCAAGAAATGTACTTTTCTGTACTGAATCACTAACCTAAACACAAAAATTGAGAACTTGTGCTGGAGTTCATAGTTTTTATGTTACTTACTGTTTACAATGCACACCAAAGTCTTCTATTTTATTAAGTGGAATAGTCTGGTATTCAGAGGGACCTTCATCTGGAGGTTTATAGCCCTAAAAATTCAACAAAAAGCAATGATGATGCAGTAATCTTGGGACTTTTTAAAATCTCTAAACTCTTTGAAAACACTTTACAACAATTATAGTTCATGTGCTTCTAGTTTATTTTTCCTAGGAAAATGAAATTTCTACCAGTAGCCTGAAATTTGGGATTTTCTTGGATC
Source organism: Podargus strigoides (assembly GCA_028020825.1). Lineage (NCBI taxonomy): Eukaryota > Metazoa > Chordata > Aves > Caprimulgiformes > Podargidae > Podargus > Podargus strigoides. The sequence goes on along the minus strand of CM051620.1, from coordinate 36,115,617 downwards.
TCAGATTTACATTTGGCTTTATTGTCAGTCGTTACATTTGCAGATCTATCACAAAGCATGTTGGAAGCACATTAGTGGTCACAGTTGAGATTTTTCAAACAACTAAGATGGCAAGCTGTGGTTTGATCATTTCTTAGATTAAAAAAAAAGCCCAAAAAACTAGCTTCTTCCAAGATAATTTTTCTCTACCTATTCTTAGCAGTGATTTCAATCCTTTTTTGAGGGAAGACAGAAGGCATGAGAAGAGGGAAGAAACATCCATGCCTTGGATATGCCTTAGGGATACCTAAAACTTCAGTTACCTGTCGCAGACCACTGTGAGGACTCTAAAAATATGCTTCTAACGTGCATTTTCTATATACGATTTTGTTTGCAGGTGCAGGATTCTTCTCCCTGCTCAAAATCCTGAAAGTATTTATGAAGTCGTTTTGCCTACAGAAATGACTATTTTCCTGAATCACAAACTGTTCTAAGATCTCATATTTGTCATCACCAAAATAATGCTTGAGTGCAACTGGGAACCTCTCACAAACATTTTTGTTCATTACAGTTTTACTGGATGTCAGGCTGAAGTTTGTGATGGAGTCAATAATAACTGGAAATTTGAAGGATACACCTGAACTTTATTAGACTGAAATTAAATAACACAGTTATATCTCTGCCAGAAGAATATATGAAAGATTGCATTTGGAGATGTGTGTCTCCAATATGTATGTGATTTTCTAGTTTTTAGCCTAACCCTTCCATGCTGTTAATGTACAAAAACCTAAGTTAGTTATTTTGTGAAGATTCATAATATTTAATCGAAAGAGTTAAGTAGATAATTTTGAATTTTCCTTTTCTAAAATGAAAAGCAGATTACAATGTATTAAACATGCTATTAACATTTGGTTCTAGATCTAAAAAATGACAGAGAAGAATTAACATAAATCTATTTTGATGAATGCTACCTACAACTATATCCGTTAAAAAATGACTATATGGAGCTATGTAATTTTAGGACAGCTCCGCTATCTAGACAGTCTATTTGATTTAACCCTGCCAAAAAATCTATGAAAAACAAACTAGAAGTCAGCCTTTGTAAAAGTAATCAATATCCAGAGACATGCAATAACCAGTATATCAACATATCTCTTTTAGAATGAACAATGTCATACAGTACAGCACAGCAGACCAAACTGTCAGATGATCAAACTGCAGTAATCTTTAGAATCAACCTATTACTTATTTAAATCAGTTTAGTGATCACACACTAGAGAATTTTAACTCTTTACCTTAGGATATGTCCTAAATGCTCCAAGATTTACTTTTCCGGCGGATATTGTTCTTGTTGGATCAATCTGTAGAAATACAGGTAATGCTTGTTATGTGCATTTTATAAATTATTACAGGCATAAATTAACTTTAGAGTAATTGTTTTTCAGAAACATAATTAATGCAAATTGTATTAGTTTTGCCATAAACAGTACTTTTGCAGTTGGCATCTGCTGGTATGAGACTCTCTAAAGAGAAGGGAATATCAATAACCTTCTATGGACCATTTTTTCAAACTCACTGTCCTTATTTCCCAAATACTTTAAAGAAATTGCATTTAAGAGTAATCAATAAACCATAACAAAAATCTGCATTTGAGTCTTCTAAACACTAGAGGTAAGAAAAAGTATTATGTGATCTGCTGTGATCTGTTTTGGTGGAAAATACAGGAAACTAACGAAGGCATCTCCTTGCTAATACATGTACTAACGTCCTGCTGAATTTTAAAAATCATTTAAAAAAGGGTGGGGGTTGAGAAGGAAAAAGCAGTCCCAAGGAAAGTGTTCTGGATCTGTGAAATTATAACACAGGAGAACTCACATGGTGGAAATGCTTCCTAAGAGTCATTTATCCTTTTCTAATGTAATTCTTCTATCAGAGTTATATTCCTTCTTTCCTATTAATTTCAGTCTATTTCCCTTAATTTCCTTCAGTAGCAATGGTTATGCAAGTAAAATAAGATTTACTTTTGATTTCAAATGTGATCTGAAGCCTGGAAGACCCTGAAGGGCCCAAAGAGTTTCTTGAGATTTCTTCTTAAAAGATAGACTTATTAGTGTCTTCTACCTTGTAATGTGCCATTGATTTAATTTATAAGGCATTTTAGATGGAAAGTAACAGAACTCTGTGAACAGGCTTTGCTCTGCTTCGACAGAAGAAGCAACAAACAGATGCAAATTTTTGTTCTATTACAGGAGGTTGAATATGGATTGCTCAATACTTTTTTTTGCAATAGTACCAAGTAGAGCTTTAAGAGTAATGTATGGATTTGTACAGAGCTAACATACTTGGAAGAATGCAGTGAAAATGGCTTCAGTAAGCAATACTACCGTATGTGGCCAGCAAAGTAAAAGGAGCAACACCAATTTAAAATTTGCATCTAACACTTCCATCATGCAAAATACACACTACTAGAATGTTTACAGACAGAAATCTAAAAATTATCCCACCCTCAACACAATTTTCTGTGCATTTTTATCAACTATTAGCCAGTACTTACAACTACTGCTACAAAGGGTTCTTGAAACTGCTGATTAAGCATCTGGGTACTGACATCGATCCCAGAGAGCCAGCAGCCATAGCCAGGGTGACTATGATACCAGCCAATTGCATTTTCTAGACGACCAACCTAACAGCAGGGAAGGAAAACAAACCCAGTGTTAATTTCCATTCCGAAAGCACGAGCTGCCCTCTTTTGGGCCTTCCAGCATACTACAACACACACCGTCTAAACTCAATAACAAACATACACCTTATTTGGCTAAACTATTTTCTAGAAACCATACAACTTGTAGCATTTTCTGTTACAGCTACTACCACAGAACAAAGAACTTCAAGGAGCCAGGAGCTCCTTCTTCACTGACAGCTGAAGTACAGGATACCAGATGGTGAGATGGTAAACATGAAAGAGAAATTTCTAAGGGTGGATATAGCATAAGTATATATAATCTCTTATAATGTATGGTATGTCAGTAGAGAATGAATGTTCATTATTTAGTACAGTAACATCTCACAGGCATATATAGAGATTACTGCTAGGTTTAAAAAATAACATAAAAAAGGCATGTTTTCAAACGCCAGAAGTGACAGAAATTATTGCCAGAGCATGCTGTGAAAGCCAAAAGATGAATTTTTGAGATTTTTAGGATCAGAAAAACTCAAAATGCTAGTTTCCAAATAACTGTCCTGGCCATCTCTACAAATACTGGAAGAAAAACAAACAAACAAAACCCCAAGAGAACAAACACCCGTTAAATCTAATTCTGTAATCCTCTCTCAGGAACTGCTTATTGGCTGCTCCATACGGTCGGTTTTGGTATGACCCTTATATGCCAGTTCTTAACTGAGAGTTTTATGTTTGGATGCATCTCCCGCTTGGTATTGCCGAATACTGAATATATCAGGAAGGTTAAATTGGAAAAATGTTAAGATGAAAGAGAACACATACACTGCATACTGAATGGAACATCGATTTTATTTTTGAATTGGTGAATAATATTTGTATTCTCTTTACATCTTCCATAATAGAGAAGGGGAGACCAACAAAACACCGAAGAACGTATTATTTTTCAAAGTCAAATAACAGATTTTTGACTGTACTAACACCAGATCCTGCCCATTCAAAATCAAATAACTGGAATGTTTGTAAAGTACTTATTTAGAGGAATATATCGATTTGCAATCTAATACTAAGAACAGTTATTCCAGGAACAACTGCTTGCCAGAATCAAACATGGAATAGCCAGGCCAGCATACAAACTCTGCCAGAGCACCAGTAAAGCTCAGTTATTTTATTTGCACACAAGGTCGATTTCAAATTTGTGAAACCAACGATAGACAAAACTGTAAAATATAAACAAGTAGAAAAAAATGTTTCCTATCATATGAGCACGCCTACATAAACCTGGACTGTTTTAAACATAAGACGAACTAACTGTATACAAAAAATACTAATTTTATACAATGCGCTTACTATTTCAAAACCCATTATTTCTAAGAACCGGATAGTATGAAAATATCTTTAAAGACATCTTTTCAAGCTACCCACTTCTCTGAAACAACACTATTAGCATCATAACATTAATAGTTTCCAGATAAATGGAACTACATTAAATAATTTCTAAATTTTCTCATAAACATGGATGAATTATTAAAAAAAAGTCCCAGAATATACCTACTTCTGGATTATGTTTACTCTTTTCTGATACTATGACCCAGCCTAATTCACATCTATTTAAATAACTCTGTATATAAGACTGTGAATATAAGTACAACTGTCTAAAATAACTCAAATACTGTTCTGTTATCACCAGTGAATGAGTAAGGGGCCTCTAATTTTTGCCGGTTTAAAATACTTCGAGGATTACAGAAAAAACAAAGGGTAAACTGGGCCTCAAACCTATTTGAGCTTGGAGAGTTAGTGTTATTTCAACTCTTACTTGTAGTATAGGATTGCCCTGTATTAGAAGAAGCACAGTCAGCAGGTGATGTGCCCTGATAGTTTACACATCAGCCACAGAACAGATTCATACTTCTGTTATCCTTCTGCATGTGAGAATTTTACTGCATAGTTAGGCTTAATATGACACGGATCTCTGAAGACAGGGAGACAAAGAAGGGGAATAGACATCCGAGTCAGTTCATCTAGATTTCCAAACTATAAATATGAATAATTAAGTTGCACAGCTGCATAGCCATGCTGCTGTTTTCCACAAAAATAAAGACATGACATTTGTGAAGAAAATGCCAATGAAGGAATAAGTAAGTTTCAGTGTAACTACGCAGAAAGACTTCAGAAAGCAAGAAGGTAAGAATAAATGTCACATTCTTCATCTACGAGTAGTATCTCCGACACATACATTTTATATTTAGTTTTGTATACTGTTTTTAGGAACATGTATTATATCAGTTAATTTAGAAACATAGTCAATCCACCAGCTGCAGCCACAAGAACACTTCCTGAGCAACAAAAATAATTTATAAAGGAAAGGAAAAGAGTATTCGATGACCTACTGTAAGACATAGAAATACGTATGAGAAAATGCTTAAAGGAGTCTGTGTTCCTTGCTGCTGACACAGTTCTAGCCACGTCTGCGAAGGAACTGGGCAGCTGGACAGCCGCCTTACGACTGTGGGAGGGGGGCGGCGGGGAAGGCTGCAAAGCCCAGAACACGTTCCTCCAGTCTCAGACGCGCAGCCACACCGCGGAGGGAGGGAAACACCCCCTGCCGCTTCTCCTCACCTGCTTCGCGTTCTCGATGTACGCAGCCATGTACTCGTAGGCGGCGGCCTGAGCGTTGACGCGAGTCTCGGTGCCCTCCACCGGCAGGGCGAAGCTGTCCATGATGATCATGGTTTCCCCGTCCACCTTGCCCAGCATGAGCCCCATCACCTCCAGGTTTCCCCCAGACCTGGCGTGCATCACCATCTTCAGGAGCGCCAGCGCCGAGATCTTGCAGTACTTGAAGTAATGGTGGCTGCAAAAGAAAGGCCGCGGAAGCCGTCAGGGCCGGCCCCGCCGCTCGGCCCGCGCCTCAGGCCCCGCCGCCCCGGCCCCGCCGGCCCCACGCTCGCTCACTCCTTGGTCCAGGGCTTGGCCGCCAGGATCTCCTGCTGCTGCTTGCGGTCGTACTTGTAGATCTCGTCGATGCTCTGCGCCTCCTGCATGTTGTTGGCCAACTCCCACGTCTTCTGCGCCATCCCGCTCCCGGAGGCGCCGCTCCCCGCCACCGCCATTGCCCCCTGCACCGCACCGGGCCCGGCCCTGTCCCGCCCCACCGGGCCTCCGGCGGAACGCAGCCAGGCGGGGGAAGTGGGTCGGTCCGCGCAAGCCCAGGGCGGGCGGCGCTGCGCCCCCAGCGGGGACAGTGGGCTCTGCGCCTCGGCCGGTCAGTACAGCCGCTGGCGGCGGTCGCGGGTGAGCGGGGGTGCCCGGCCTGCTCCCGTCAGAGTGTGTTGCGGCCTGACGGAAGCGGTCGGGAGCTACAGCGCGTTCTCCCTCCTCGCCGCTGCCGCCTCCCTTCCCGCTCTATTTCCCCGGTGAAAGCCACGCCAGCACGGCGCCGCCAGGCGGCGGGATAGAAGGGCCGCGCCGCCCTCCGGAGCAGCAGGGGTCGCTGCTCGGCGCCGCCCGCCGGTTCCCGGGGAGGCGGTAACGCGCGCGGAACGCGGGGAGAGCAGCGGCCGCCGGTGAGCGGTGCGGTCGGGACAGCGCCCGGGAGCTCTCTCCCCGCAACCCAGCCTGCCGGCCCCGCCGCGCAGGGGCCGAGCGGCCTCCTCGTTCACAGCCCGGGCGGGGCGGGCGCTCCCGCTCTCCTCTGCGGCGGGCGGGACGGGAGCAGGTCGCCGGGGAGGGGGTTGGGCCCGGGAGGGGGTGCAGGGAGCGGCAGGGCACGGGGACGCACCGGCTGGGGCCCGAACGTCCCCACGGGGGGCAGCGGGGCTCCCCGACGCCTCCCGGCGGGAGCAGTTTGTTGTGCGGCCGTTGCCTTGACAACGGCGCCATCGCCTTAAAGGGGCTGAGCCCGGAGTGCCACTCGTGCCCCGCGGCCTCGGGCGGGCTGCAGCGTCCCACCGCTGCTCCGGGGGGGGGTCGGTGCTTCGGGGGCTGCCCACGAAACGCGGCCGAGGAGGGCTGCGAGGGGCTGGCGCTGGAGGAGGGGTCCGGGGAACAGGCGCCTCCCGGGCTGTCACGCCTGGAGAAACATCTGATCTCCTGGCTCGGGAGGTTTGGTTTTGGTCGGTTGTGTTGAGGGTCAGTTGCCTTCACAGTTACGAAAAAGTCGTGTGGTTTTAGTCAGAGTTTATTAATTGTGCGCGTCCAGACATTTCGCTTTTTCAGATAAGAAGCGAAGAGAACGGTAGGTGGAAGGCGCAGGAGGTGTCCCTGAGCGCTTTTCTCAGTGCCCTCCGCGGGGGCAGAGGAGCAGCCAGAACTGGCGGTCGTGAGGCCTTAGGAAGTTTAACAAACAATCCTGTGACTGCATAACCTATAAGCACAGTTACTGAACAGGGCACACAGTTGCTTTTTTAAAGCATTTCCCTCATGAGGGCAGTTCCCTCATGAACTGCCCTTGCTGCAGTTCATACGGATGGGTGTTGTCAGTTTTGCCTGTTTTCCTCGTGTTATTTTAATGTTATGGTAGCACAGAATAGGTGAAATCTGTCTATTTATACGTGCGGATCTTAAATTTTGTGCCATAGTGATGCGGTGAAAACCAGAGTCAGAACTCAAGAGCCAGGTGATTCTTCAGCAGGTATTGCGGGGCGTGCAGGGGATCACTCGTCCAAAACGTGCGTGCCAAAATAATGGAGTGTAAACCATTATATGTTTTCCCGACGTGCGCTTTTCCGTCCTGCCTCTCCATTGGCTGGACACTCCAGCTCCCGGCCTGTCCGACGCTCTTTTAAAGTAAGTTCCCATAATAGGTAAAACACTCCCTGTACAACACTTCCCAGTTTTGATGCGCCCCCAAGAGCTCCCCACCCGGAGATGGGCTCCTCCCAAAAGTTCATCATGTGCTGACACACGCAGAGGGAGGCAATTACCACCCTATTCACCATCTTTGTTAACAGTTGGTACCTCTAAGGATTCTTGCTTAAGTGCTCTACATCAGATTCTTGTTTAACTGCTTAAATTCCTAAAACATATTATTCAAAGTGAAATTACACTAAACCTACTGCTGCTATATACTCTGTCTAAAAGTATCCCATAAAGATATATTTTGCATATTTTTACTTTCAGTAAGATTTTAGTTTTTTATAACTTCTTTCAACTGGAAGTTTTCATAAAGGCAGTTTGGTAGACTTCAACTTAGCTAAATATACCAGGCCATAGAAAGTATACAGCTATTCAAGAAAATAAGTCAATTTTGAACACGATATTTTTATTGGATCTACACCCAAACAGAGTTAATAATGCATGTCTCTTTATTCAAGATACTCTGAACACCTATTTGCATATGTATTGTATCATAAATTCTGTATCTCTCTGTGATTATGTATCTACTTTGTCACCTAAAGGAATGTTTACTGCATTCCTTTTTATTCTTTCCCTTCTCCTATTTTTTCAAGAAGGTACTGAAAAGTATACACTTGTTATTGCATTAGTCTAATACCTATTCATTACAGTTCTGGGAAGGGGAGGGCAGGTGGTCTTCCTTGCTGTAAAAATTCTTCACCCTTGCAGTTGTTGGAGAGATGTCTCTGAGTGTCCTTTCCAAGAACTCTGGGCCTCCTTTTCCATATATGGTCTTGTCTTAGCTCATCTTTCTGGTTGTTAAAGCTCACAGGTTTCTTATTTTGGTCTCAAATGGTCCTTGTATATTTATCCGAATCCTTCAGGAGGTACCAGCTGCAGCTGGGCTTTCGTCGTATTTCTGCCAGAACCTCCCTGCTGAGGCAGGTTTACATCAATCACACAAAGCAGCCATAAATATAAGACCAGAGTCTGGTTTTCACGCTTCTGCAATCAAAGCTTACACAATTCATCAGCAAACTACAACGGAAATTTACACATATATTAGCAAACTAGCTACAGTAGAAAATAACAAAAACGATACAAACTTACATGTTTCAGTAGAAAAATACAAAGTTACAAGGAAGGATATAAAATTGCATGTTTCATTCCTTTCAAGCTTATCAAACTTAATAGTTATACAAGCCAGCAATTTCTGTTATCTGAGAAAGCAAAATTAATAACCTGTGTGCTTTTTCTCACAGCAGTGTATGCATCACTTTCAAATTGTTAGTCTTTTGCTTAGAATACACAAGATTTTCACTTTTTCTTTTTTTCTTTCTCTTTCATTCTCTTTCAGTATAATATACCCTTTTTGTTTATCTCATAAAGTTTGCACTTGTGCATAATTTAAGAAGATCAGCTCAAGCAGAAGTATGTAAAAAGTCTAGCTATTTTCTAAGAGGCACTTGGCCACTTTTCCTGGCTGTTTAACTGTATTCAGGTATGCTGAATCAACAGTGTTGTGGCATTAGTTATCTTAGTGTTCTCCTAGGCCTGGAGTTGCGAGCTTTCTACACAACAATTGAATTGCCTGTGTAGTTCATCTGTAACTGTTTTGTCTTTGTTTTTTAATTTATTATATTACTCTTTTGAGCAATACGAGTGCAGAATGCCAGAATATTCATTGTGTTCTTCATGCTAAATAGACCAGTATGGTGATTTGGAAACAGTTCTTGAGTTCATAAATATTATTGTGAGCAGAGGCAACAAATGCAGATGTTACAGTCAAATGAGCTTTTGGGAAGGCTTCTCGCAGTGCCTCCTACGTGCGGTTATTTTGCTTTAGGTGGGAATGCAGCACTGAATAGCTGATGAAGCCCACTTTTAAATTCTTTAGCGTGACAAATTGTTTCACCCCTTCAGAACAGTTTTTTCATTGTCCTTATGTAACATCATAGGCTAAACAAAATTTATCAGGGCCTGGAAACTTACCATCTTTTAGGTTACTTTCATCCTTTATCAGTGTGCAAAACTAATGAGATTAAAGATTTAGGACAAATGAGATGGGGGAATTTATTTTTGGAATTGGTTGTCCTGTATTACCACTACGAGTTATAGACAGGTTGTCCTAGTTTGGCCTCCTTTGTAACGATATTATAATTTTGTATTATGAATCAAAAAATAGGAGAAAAAGTTTAAAGGAATACATGCAGATAGTCAAATTTATTTAATGGAATTTTGATATTATTTCTCTTCATCTTACTTCTCCTAGTAAGCATTTGTCTCAGTCTCTCTGGACACATTATTTTGTGCTTACCTCTGTAGTATCTTATTCCTGTGATCTTTGTGAGGTGGGTCTTTTTGTAATTGTTTTTCTATTTCTTTTATCTGCTTCTTGGAAGTGTTTTCTAATACACTTTTATTGTTGGCCTGTTGTTTACATCATACCCCTGTAGGCTTTAGAAAGATACTGAATTGGCCTCCGTAAAACTGTTCTACCATCTGAGTTTAGATCCTGGATATGATGGGATTGCCTAGGAACCTGCATAAGCAATCCTGTTGCTTAACTTGTGTGGGTGGTATTAGAGGGATTTGAGGATCATAATTTTCTTCTCAGTTTCATGCTTCCTTTAAGAGTGGAATATAACATCTAGATTTCTTTATCTGTTGGCTTGGTTTTGCAAAGCTTTTCCTCCAGTGGATTTGGTGAAAATGCTGAGTGGTGATTAGATTGAATAGACTTGTATGCAGTCATTCTTTCTATTTTTGTCTTTCTTCTTTCCATGATTACTTAGTATGGAGCTTGGCAGTATTTTTACTTCTGATAAGACTATCCTAGCAAAGAATATTCGGAGTCTGAGTGTGCTCCTTACCTTCTGTACAGTTCCATTGTCATGGATTCGATTCACTGTAATTTTTATTATGAGGTTATCTAGGAGCTGCAACATAAAATAAATTGCACAACTAAGATGCTAAAATTTTGCTCTGAAGGGCTTTCGATTAAATAGGCAAGATGCACTACTAATGGAAGAGAGGTAATCAGCTGTTCCTTAGTACCAGTTTCCTTACAGGCGAGTGGCTTGTTTGATTGCAAGTCAGTGCTGCCCAATATCCACGATCTTACAATTATTGCAGAATTGTAGCTGTTCCTATTGCCTCTGCTATTTCATTGGTACAGGAGATGATGATATGCTGTTGGCTTCAACTCCAGAAACACTATGCATGTGTTCTGTGTTTTGTGGTGTTGGTTTTTTTGCTTTGTTGTTTTTTGTGGGGTTTGTTTTTTTTTTTGTTTTAAATGATTGATAAGTTTAAGACTTCTTGTGATAGTAAGTTGAGCACAGAATTGATTGTATGATTTGGTCCTTATTTTAGAGTGTGCATTTATTTTGCACTTTCTGTACTTTTTTGTCTAATGATTCCTTTTTCCTGTTTATCATTTTATGTTGTCTAATCTTGATTTTATAATTCACTAAAAATAAACTTGTGTTGGTGTGTACTGAAGGGCCATTGGTAGATTTGCAGTTAAAAAAAAACAACCCAAAATCACTTTATCCAATTAGAAGAAAATATTAGAGAAATATCTTTAGTCTTATGATCTGGAATCTTTGAATTTTCTCTCTGGTGAAACATCAAGTAACGTCCTCCGTGGATGGGTTTCCTGAGTCAGGTGTTTTGCTGACCCAGCAAACTTCTTAAGGCTTGTAGTTCTGAGGGAGAAACTCAAATATTACTTAACTACTGTCTTAAGCAACTGTAATTGAGCTTTAAGTTTTTGAGGTTCTGATGTAGAGGCAATGTTCTGTGCCTTTTCTATAACCTTAGACATGACGGCAGATGATTTAGAAAACTTCATTGAAGATCAGAAGGCCAAGTTGGCAAAAGATAACGCAGAACTTGAAAACGATCCACCTTACATGGAAGTGAGGGTAAGAGTATTAAATACTTTTTCTGAATTTAAACACTTCTATTGCTAGGGTCTTGATTTAAGCTTGCTTTTACTGTGCTCTTAGAACTGTATTTGCTGTTAAGGTATGTATTAAAGATTTATCTATTCAAAGAAATTTCTAACTTAAATACTTCCTATCTATATTTATGTAGATTTTTAAAAACCTATTTGCCACCAGGCATTAAACAGTAACATTTGTATTTTACAAGTGGGAAAACTCTTGTAAGTGGTTATTACTCCTCCCCTCACTTGAGGGAAGCTGGCTAGCAGAGATCTGCTCTTTGTCCACTCCAGAGCATGGGTGTTGGGATGGGGATGGAAGGTATAAGTATCCTCAAAACTTCTGTTACAGAAAGTAGGAAATGTAAAAGGCAAATTATTTAATCTAATTAATTAAACAAAATCTGTTATTATCACAGTTTTCCTATTAGAAATTTTATTACCTAATTCTAAAGCTATAAAGATTTTTATAATTTGCAGATCACCATTAAGTTGTTTAATGGTGCCAGTACCTGGCAAAAAGATGTATCCAAATAATTTAAGCTAAGTGTTATGGTAACTAAAGTCCTCAATAAAAAAAGGAGTTTTGATTTGTCTGTTGTTTGACATACAAAGCCCCAAACAGCTTGAGTTTTTAACAGCAATTATAATACTGAGTTTTCACTCGCTTTTTTGTTTCATCAGAAAGTTATGAGAATTCATCTTTCCCCTTCTGTGGGTAATATATTTTTACCTAGTTATAACAATTTTCTCCAGAAAGTTTTAGTAGCTCACTCTGGAGAATTAATTCTTGGGGAGCTGTGAGGAATTTGGCTTCCTGTATTTTTGCCTCCTCTGCTCAGAGCAAGTTGTAAGAGAAAGAGAATGTTTTCAGCCTATAGTTCAATAAAGTCCTTAACTGTTTGTTTAAGTGTAGTTACAGGGAGCAGGTGTGTTAAACTTGCCCTGTTAGTACCCTGTTGTTCTTTCATAGTTTCAAGTAGGGTGCAGTACATCAAATCAGCCCCCCTAAAAAAACCCAGAGAGGATATATGTAAACTCTGAAATAATTGTGGATTATAACGTGTGGTTTATGACATAAATCACAATATATGTTGTCAACATATTTCATGACATGAAATATATTGAACTCATAATTCCCATGTTGCAGAGAACTACTTTTTGGGTAGTATTGGTAAAATGTGTGACTGAATGTGTTAATACAGCATCACTTTCAATCTCTCTGTTCTCCAGTGCCAATAATGATGTTAGTAATGTTCTTATATGTGATACTTTTTCTACCTAATGATACAGCAAAGCGTTTTGTTTTGTTTTCAGAATAAGGAATTGGAGAAGCTTTCTGAGACTAGCAAAATGTTAATCTCCGTGGCTAAAGAAAATGTACCTCCAAATAGTCAACAGAACTATCCTTTAGGTATAGTGTATTTTTTCATGTGTCTTCTAGATTTAAGTAGCATTTAATTACATTTGAGAATTTTTGGAAGGGAATTATTGATTTGGATTTTTAATTACAAAATTATCATTATAATGCAAGTGTGTATCAATTCTTCAGTCTTCCAAACGTTTAGGGATTGTGTGGATGGGGTTTTTTTGTAGTTATGCTTCTTTTTTTTTTTTTTTTTTAATATGGAAATTATACCAAGCACTTTCTTTTTATTCTTGTAAAGGTGCCTCTGTAAAAAAAACCAAACCAAACAAACCAAAAAGTTGCTTGCCAGTACTTGATAGGTGATCTGTCCTTTTCTGTTGTATTTGGGTGGAGCAAAAGCTTGAAGTCCATCTGGACTTTACTGCAAAAGGATACAGTCCCTGTGCTTTGTGCCAGGGAGTAAGGATGCCTTTTCTTTCAGCCTCTAAGCTTAAGAGTCCTAGTCCAACTTACCTAAAATGCACACAGTTAAACTAGTTTTCTTTTAAATGCTAAGTGTCTTTTAAACATTTAGGCATAGAGTACTATACTGCTTTTGTAATTTTGTTATAATGTAATGATTTATTATACAAGGAACAAGGAAAGAACAAGCACTTAGCTTTGGTTGAAATCTTAACCAACTGATATGGTTAGATTTGTTTTGCTGTGACTATTGGTTTAATCACCATTCTCTGTAAAAACATATATTGTCCTATTTTCTTTGAGTTCTTTGGGACTTGTGTTTGAAAATGTGTGATAGTGTTCCTTTCTCCATTTTACTGTTTCTGTAATGTGCCACCTTTCCTTACTTTGTTCTATCATCTCCTTTCTGTAGGCACTACTGTTTTAGTTACACTTGTGTAGCTCAGGTTTGCCTTGACAATTTCTGAGCTTTTGTGTCTCCTACTCCTTGTTGATAGGTAGCTTTTCTTTCATGTGTAGACACTTCAATTTTGTACCTCATAATTTTCATACTGTGTTTACTGCAATTCTGGTGTAGTTCTGCAGCTTCCAGTGGGAGTAAAAGCTGTCTTTTCATTTGAAAGAATGGATATTTGATGTTGTTTACGTAATACCAATCTAATCTATCTTTTATATAAGTTTAGCTTTGTGCTGAACGAATAGCTTGTTGCTTCCTAGTTGCAAAGTGTGTTTTCTGTTGTGTGATAAGCACAGCTTAAAATGTCAGAGTAATTTAGACACTTACATGTCAAAGGAGATTTCCTTTGAAACATACAATGACAAAACAAATATGTACAATATTCAGATTATTTTATACTATTTGTTGCACTATCCAGATAAATTCAGTTTATGTTGCATTTTTTTCTAGTGGGGAGAAAAAGTGCAAGGACTAGAGGAAGACTAACATCCAAAACCCAATCTATTTTTTTTATGCTTTTCACCCAACTGTGCATAAAGAGAAGGTGTTTTTTATTTCAGCTGTTTTGTCATTATTGGTTGCATAGTTCCTGGTTGCTGATGTCTAATAGAAATCCAGATGTAGCTTTTGCAGGATGTGCTTTGTATTGATACAAAATAGTAGAATAATAGTATTTAATGGTGTTAAACTTTCAGGTGACTATGGCTTGACTTTACCTCTCGGAGAAGAATATGAACGAAAAAAACATAAACTCAGAGAGGAACTTCGACAAGATTATAGGCAATATCTTTCTCAGGTAAAGCTTCTTGTCTGGTTGCCTGAGTTTAGTGAGACTTTTAAAATGACTCTCTCATTTTAATTGGATGAAAATTAATATAATCTGTGGAAAATCTTTAAAAGAAGGCATTCATTATGAGCGATGGCTGATTTCGAAGACTTGAAAAAGTAATCTCAAAATGTCACCACTAGGAAGGGTTATATATTTCAGGCTTCTACAGATCTCATTGCCATGAGACTACCTATTACTTAGTGCATTTTATTATGAATACTTTTATTTATTTGCCTCTATGTCTTTGTTAGTTTCTTCTTAAGAATTTAAAATATAATCTGTTATTTCCTTAAGTACTTATGTACTCTATGGTCTGCAATTCAGGTAAGAATATTCCTATAAGTAGTGTGACCCCACTGACAGCTTCTTTTCAATTTTAGGAATATAAAACCCTGATATTCTGCTTAGCATGATTTATTAAATGTCACAATAAGTTTAAAATTGAAATGATATGTATGAATTGTCATAAACTTGGAATATTCTGTATCCCTGCTTAGTAAAACAGAAAAAAAAGGTCAGGACCTTTCTGTTGTCTGAAAGTGCTTATTATCAGTGTCTCTAGTCCTTAAGATGAAAGAATGGATTGACTTTAAGAAAAGAAGTCTTTTCTTGTTTAGTCAAATCATGGAATCATGGAATCACGGAATTTTCAGAGTTGGAAGGGACCTCCAGAGATCATCTAGTCCAACTCCCCTGCTTAAAAGCAGGATCCCCTAGAGCACATCACTCAGGACTGCATCCAGGCGAGTCTTGAAAATCTCCAGAGAAGGAGACTCCACAACCTCTCTGGGCAGCCTGTGCCAGTGCTCTGGCACCCCCACTGAAAAAAAGTTCTTCCTCATATTTAAATAGAACCTCCTATGTTCCAGCTTGTGTCTGTTACCCCTAGTCCTGTCACTGGGAACCACTGAAAAGAGTCTGGCTCCATCCTCCCTCAACCCACCCTTTAGGTATTTGTAAACACTAATTAAATCACCCCTCAGCCTTCTCTTCTCCAGGCTAAAGAGTCCCAACTCTCTCAGCCTTTCCTCACAGGGGAGATGCTCCAATCCCCCAGTCATCCTCGTTGCGTCTGCTGGACTCTTTCCAGTAGTTCCCTGTCTCTCTTCAACTGGGGAGCCCAGAACTGGACACAGTATTCCAGTTGCGGCCTCACCAGGGCAGAGTAGAGGGGGAGAATGACCTCCCTTGACCTACTGGCCACACACTTCCCTATGCAGCCCAGGGTGGCATTGGCCTTCTTGGCAGCAAGGGCACAGTGCCAGCTCATGAATAATTTACTGTCTGCTAGGACTCCCATATCCTTCTCCTCGGAACTGCTTTCCAGGAGGTCCCCCCCTAACCTATACTGGTGCCTGGCATTTCCCCAGGTGCAGCACCCCACACCCTACACCCCTTACTGAACCTCATGAGGTTCTTCTCTGCCCAGCTCTCCAGCCTGTCCAGTTCCCACTGGATGGCAGCACAGCCCTCTGGCATGTCAGCCACCCCTCCCAGCTTTGCATCAGCAGTGAACTTGCTGAGGATACACTCTGTCCCCTCGTCCAGGTCATTGATGAATATGTTGAACAAGACCGGACCGAGTATTGACCCCTGGGGGACACCACTGGTTACAGCCCTTCAACTTGACTCTGCTCCATTGATCACAACCCTCTGTGATCTGTCACACAGCCAGCTGTCGATCCACCTCACCATCCCCTCATCTAACCCACACTTCCTGAGTTTCCTAATGAGGATGTTATGGGAGACAGTGTCAAAAGCCTTGCTGAAGTCAAGGTAGATGACGTCTGCTGCTCTCCCCGCATCCAGCCAACCAGTTATAACATCATAGAAGGCTAGCAGATTGGTCAAGGATGATTTGGCAAATCCATGTTGACCACTCCCAATAACTTTCTGTTCTACAACACGTTTGGAGATGACCTCCAGAATGAGTCGCTCCATCACCATCCCAGGGATGGAGGTGAGACTAACCAGCCTGTAGTTTCCTGGGGGGTCCTTCTTACCCTTTTTGTAGACTGGAGTGATGTTGAATGAAAGGCTCTTTCTGAGTATCTTTTCCCTGACTTTTAGGGTATTTCACAGGCAAAAAGAAAGGTAGGGTGCCTGCAATATTATTTTTTTTCTTCAAATTAGTTGCTTTTTGCTTTGTTTGAAAGCTTTGTGATCTTTGAATTTAAAAAAAAAATCATTACTTTTTTTGGTGCTTTGTGTGTTTGTGCATGCTGTAGTGCTTAGTTGTGATTAATAGCATTGTTTACTTTGTGCAAAATGATTGCTTATATTTATTATTTGCCATTAATACAATTTTAAAACAACTTGTTGATTACTTTTTTCCTTTACAATTGCTATTGTTGCTGTCTGATGCTGACTCTACAGGAGTTTTTCTTTCAGTAGACATTTGCTTCAAGGATTATCAGTTACATAGATGTTATGAGTTCAGATTATTTTTTTTTTATATACATACTTTATAAAACTGGAATAAAGTCTTAAGCTCTGAATTATTATAATATGTCATTGGAACTAGGGTCAGAGCTATTTTTTTCCCCTATCACTGAAATCTTATCAGTGGTGCTTAGGAAAGCAGTAGAGTCAGTTATTCAGCACCTGGTGGCCAGAGTGCAAGAATACAAGTATTGTGAGGAAAAAAGTAATACCAGAGGCACATTTTTCAAGCTTTGTGCAATTACAGTAATTTTTTAAATATTTATATCATTATACTGTCATGTGTATATACTTTTCAAATTTAATGCTGTCCATCCATGTTGTTCAAATTAAGCAACTTCAGTAAAGGACTAGGAGGTAACGTGGTAGAAAGACAACCTTCTCTTTTTTGGGAGGCTTTGAATAACATACGTATCATACAAATTAACTATATTAGCATGCATTAGAATTCCTGAATAACAATAGCAGCAGCAGTATTAACTGTCTTCTTAACTTCTAACCAAAGAGATGCTTATATGATTGTTACTTCTTGTTTTATCTTAAACTTCAGATTAGTTTCAAAGTTATAAAACGTAATGTTTCACAATTCGCACCAAAGTACCCAAATAGTACAATTTTTACATGAAGTTCTAGTGTTTTATTCTCAATTGACCTTCATTTCTACACATTTAGGTTTATAAGGTTTTTTGTGGGTTTTGTTTTGTTTTGTTTTGTTTTTTTATGTAGTACATATTAGCTATACATGTTAGCTATATTAAGCTTTTAAGGCGTGAGGAAGAGATAGGATAACGATTTCTAATTTCCTCACATAAAGAGATAGTGCAACTTTTAGCAGCTTTCATAGTGATAATATTTTGGTTAATAACTTGTTTAGTTTTGCTTATGTAGAAAATGCAGTTTCTATATCAGCTTCTGATTTTGGCAAATACCTATTTAGGATCAGAGGTAATCTCTACAAACAGTTCAAAGTGTGAAAAGAATTGCTTAATAATGAGGATTACAATTTATTTAGCTTTTCCTGTAAAAATAACTTAGTACTCCATATTAATCTAGTTGTCTCAGTCCTTGAATATTTGCATGGTTATTAAATCCCTTAAATCTTTTAATGTGTAGTTGTGAAATATAATTCCTAATGATGTGGTTTTGTACTGAAGCAAGTAGAGGTCTTAGCTGTTGACATGCCTCTAAGATTTTAAGCTACGTTACCATGTAGATAGTAGAAGGAAACAATGCTAGTGAAATGCTGTATCTAACCCGTTCCCTTCATCAGCCCATGCCAGACTAATAGGTGATCTTTTTATTAAAGATAATTGGATTTATAAAACGTAGTTGATTGAGAATGGCCTGGGGATGCTCTTAGTAAATGAGTGATATATGAAAAAGCCACTAGACCTGGAAGTCAAGGACCTGTTGCAGCATTGGTATTTGATTTGAAAGGCTGGTCCTTTGACTTGCTGCACAGCCCAGTTCCCAAGCTGTGGCCCAGGGAGCTATACAGAGCAACAACAGTGCTATCAACAGAAGGGCTCTATTCTGAAAGTGACTGATGGTCTGTAAGAATTTACAAGATTTGGTGGCAGGTCATTATCCTGAAAAGTTTGGGGACTGCTGTTGTAGAAAATATATTGTTGAGATGCAGAGTGGTGATTGTGCTAGTTTTAGTATGGATTCCATCTGTTAAAATATGTGGTAGGCATATGTTTTCTGCAGTTAGAAAAAGCAATTTTTCATCGTAAGTATGGTAGTGTATTGGAAAATTCCTCTTCTGCTTGTGCAGGTGCTTATTCTTATGCTATGTGCTTGCAGGAGAATTGACTGATAGTGGGGGGTTTTTTTGAATAAAAATGTATAATTTTTTAATATACAGAGACTAACGTGTGTAATCCTTGAAACAGTGTAACACGGGAGAAGTGACAAACCCTTTCAAACTCAAGCTTAAAGCTTGACAAAGCCCTTTGCTTTCTGTATTCCTTGACTTCACTTCATTTGTGCGTTCCAAGAATATCCTACATTTTCAAAATGTGAAGGTTGTCTTCAGTCGTTATTTCATTAAAAATATTGATGAGATTTATTTCAGAAAATATAATTCCTAGCAATTATTTAGCAAGTAAGAGTTGGTATTTTAAAATTTATTGAATTATTTTTATTTTTTTGTTAATGTAGAAAAATTTTCTGACTACTGGTGAAGTAGATCCATACACTCGGGGATTATCTCTTCCTATTGATGAGCGAAGGTCTGCCAAGGTAAGTATCTGGAGGAAATTACGTGGTGTATAACTTGAAAATGAACCTGGATGTTTAAACTGTTGCGGAAAAATTATTTCCACTTAAGTTTTTTTGTTTGGTTGGCTTTTTTTTTTAATACTGTTTACAAATGAACAGTTTTGGAGGTGGCCATTAGAATAATTTTCAGAAAATTGAAGTATTTAAATTTTATTGTTGTTTTTAAATTTTTAATCCTAGGTTACCTGTACTCTTAATTTGTAGATAATTAGATTTCTAATTCTATACTGATACTAGTCTGAGGTTTACTTCTTGTAATTCACACCTGCAGGGTACTTGCTGTCTTCAAAGGCTCCAATGGTTGTGCTTGGGCTTTGTTCAGCAATAAATATTGATCTAATAAAGAACATTACTTTTCTTATATATATATAAATTTTACTAATTTATTACTCTTCCTACTGCAGCCTGGGGATAATTTAAAAAATATTTGCTTGTAGTTGTTTCTACAGTGATATTCTTATCAGTTCCTGTCAGAACTAAAGGAAATTGCTTTCTGCTGTACACAGTTGGTTTTGATGCCTTTGTGTACGCTTAACCTACCTGCTTATCCTCATGTGATTTTTTTGTTTGTTTGTTTGTTTGAACAGATAAATCCAGTAATCTAAAAAAACCCTCCATATCTGGTATTTCACATATTGCCTGCTGTTAATACAGGAATCTTCCCAATTTCTAGTCTTTTATTGAGAATACTAATGTATTTTGTGAAAGGAGTACACATTCTCTCTCTGTGTTTAGCCCTGTTAATTTCCCTGAAGTTTCTTATCAGTTTATAGTCTTGCTTTCCTATGCTGGAGAAAGAACCAGCCATAACAGTCTCTCTGTTATTGGAGGTTCATGGAGGTTAGAATATGAAGATGCAACATGGATATATGGATTTTTCTAACCTTTTGATCCATTCCTCTGATGCACAGTATGATTCTGTGAAAAACTAAATCAGTTTTACAGGGGTCACCTCTCCCCCTGCCCTCACACTATTGGCCTTATATTCCCAGTTCCGTTCTTGTGTTTGCTTGTAGATTGATCCAGGAAGTAGAATCAGCAGAAACATAGTAATTTAGCAAATTTTTTTGCTGACTCAGTGAACACCACTGATTGGTTGTTAGGATTGGTCAAAGACCAGGGGAAATGCAAGACGGAAAGAGTAGCTGTGTTGCTGGAGGAGGACTGGACTCTTGCACTCTTGGGATTTTTATTGGTTTTTGTTTTTTTTTTAACCTGTGTTGTCTTGGAGTTGCATCATTGCTCTGTGTTTGGGGCTATGCTGTCACTGTAATCTCGTGCAAGACTTCTGCTATGGAATGTGTTGGTCTTGCTCTGGCTGTACTTACTTATGCTTTCTGCCTCTCTTGTGCTGGCAATAATGTTTGGCCATGTGAGGAGCCAGGTGAGAACTCAAGTGAAAATTGCTGTTATGAAAAAGCCCCAAACTCCAAATTACACTAGTGCTGAAAAAAAGGGAGGCAGCAAGAATGAAATACCCAGGAAGGGGAAAGGACTTGTGCCGAGCTCAAATGCATGCATTTGTGCCGAGTTCATGTTAGCCTCAAGTTCTTGTGAACTTTGTGTTAACCCTTGCAAGTATGTGACCTGAAACAGTGAAAGATAAAGTATCTTTGATTAATTCTGTGGAAATTAAAGATGTATCTGAACTCGGAACATATCTGATCATTGATGGTTTTATATCCTAGTATCTCAACATTTGTTGAGATTTTCTGCACAAGTGCCTGGTATCCTTTTTACCGATATATTTTTTGCTGTTGTAGAACATAAAAGCTGCCAGAAGATGTCACACTGTTCCCTGCGAAACGGTTAGCCTCTGGGCACATAATGATTAGAGGTTAACATTTGCATTTTGGTTCCTCTATTAGGTAAAATGTGCAGTTACACAGCATATTGAATTTTCTGCTCAGGGTTTTGCTACCCGTTAAAGACAATGCTAGTTTTTTAGCTTTGGAAAATACTCCTCAGGCAGCTTTCATAGCTGTCTGCAGGTTTTATATTGTCAGTGTCAGAAAACCCGTAGGCACAAATTTTGGGAAAAAAATCAGTTTTGGAGAGCATTGGTCTCATTTGCAAAACTGTTATTAAGATAGTATTTCCATAGTGATTGAGGTATAAATTACTTTTGATTGAGATTTGTTCATGGGAAAATAAATTTATATATTGCGTTCAGATTTTTTAATATATTTTGCTTTGTATTGTAAAATACTGCAGTGGAGAAGATCATGATTCATAATATTGTAATTTAGTTATTTTTTTTTCATTTGTAAGAAGGTTGGAATGAGATAGTATAAGAGATGTCCTGTACTCTAAACATAAGGTACTAATATCAGGAAATGATGCAAATGACAGTGACAGTTTACTTTACTTGCAGACTTTTGTGTTACATATTCTATTATTAAGCTACTGTTGTACAATTCCTGCGTATTTTTAGACCTGAGCAAGCTGGTTATAAATGTTGTCACCTTGCAAAAGCAGCTAGGACAAGGTGGATTGTGTTTTTCTTAGTTTTCCTTGTGTTCTTTGCACTTTTGACTCTTTTTGCAGTCAGCTTAACTGCTTGTTTGAATTTGACAGTTCAAGTTATCCTAAGCTATAATTGGCACACCTTGTCTATACATGTATTTGTTGTCTTAATTGAGTGAGGCAAGTCACAACTAACCTTAACACACACAAAACAATTGTTTGTTTAAAAATAATTTGTAAATACATTCAGATTAGAAATTAGAAGGTGATTTCTAATTGTCAAAGGAGTGAGGCTTTGGAATAATTTTGAAACAGATTTAGCAGGAAGAAACCTAAGTGGTTTTAAGATGGAAATTGATAGACAGTAGTGTTACTGGGGGCTAGACTCTATGCCCAAGAAACTGACTTCTACTTACAGATTTCAGATTAAGAGAATGTACTGTGTTCAAGAATGAACATAAACCTCAAACAAATTCAAGCCCTATTCGTACATCGCAAAGAAGGAGGAGGGCAAACACATATCTTGCATGTATTTAATACTGCAGTTCTATGAAGTTAAAAGCTGCTCAAAAATGCAAAATTATGATGCCCTTTTCAATGCCTGTTTTAGGAGAAACTACAGCTTGAAAGAAACAAGGAGTACAACCAATATCTCAGGGAAAAAGAAGAACGGAATGAAAGGCGAAGGAAATTAGGGAAGAAAAACGCAGAGGTAATACAATTTTACTGAAGCTGATACAACGACGAACATAAATGATCTTGTCAATTGTTTTATCATTGACTAAGCCATACAAAGTAAGACAAAATTAGCAAAGAATGTCATTTTATTAATATATTTAGCAAGTCCTGGTTGGGAGGCATACAGTACAGTTCTTGATTCCTACTTCAGTCATGTAAAGTATGAAGTACTGTTATCTTTATTCCATGGAAGAGAGTAGTGCACAGAAATACTACAGAATTTATCCAAAACCATGTAGTTTGCTAGAGTTGCCTATTGAACACTGGTCCAAGTGTGTCATAGGGTTGTTTTTTATCCACTAAATTATCCTTTCTCATACTGACATCTCCTGGGAAACAAAGAAATAGATTAAGAAATGGTCAGGTTAAAAGGTTGTGCTCATAGGTAAGAAATATTACAGACTTTCCTGGTTCTGGATAGAGTAAAGATATCTAGTCTCTTGTTGAGGTATGAAGTTTAAAGTGGTTTTTGATTCTTTGCACCTCTGAATCTGAAGGTCAAATTGGAGTTTGTAAAAGGCCCATCCAGGATTGATAGCCATTCTTCCTAAAAACATTAGAGAGAGAGCACTTATTTTTGTTTTGGTTTGTTTTTTTTGTTTGTTGTTGTTGTCAAGAATAAAAAAATCCCTAGCTTTTAAGCCATCCTTGAAGTGTTTTTCTTGCTCACCTCCTCCCTTTTCTCCAATATCTCCAGTACCTGTTTAGGGATTGTTTGAAGAAATACAAAACCAAGTTTTTGCTCAATGTGCTTTGTTTATATTCAGATATTTTAATATATTTTTTCCATTAAACAGAATGAGATGAACAGGAATAAAGAAACTATTGCTGTTACCGGGCTCCAGCCAGAACTGCATACAGAAGTACAGCATCGTAGTACAAGTGCAGAACCTCCCAAGAAAGATGCCTTTACTTCTACAGAAGGTTATGAAGAGCTGCTAAATAAGAGATGGCTGGAGGAAGACAGGTATCATAGGCTAGATGGTGAAGTTGAATTAAGAAGTCGCCTATTAAATAAAAGACTTGATGAAGATTTGGATGTTCCTAGTCGAAGACATCATAGATTTGCTAGCCAATCTGTAGTGCCTGTTAGGAAACATCAAAGAGTTGATGAAGATCGTGATTTTGGTAGAAGATACTACAGAATGGACTATGATCCTGATATAAGGGAAGAATTGGACCCTAGATTTAGATGTGAAAGCGCTTATGACAGAAAAACTCCCCGGGTTTTTTATACTGAAAGGTATTCTTAATTCAATTTTCTCCTTTATTTCTGTAGTGCTCATTGACAGCCATGGTTTGCTCTTATTGAAAATCTTAAAAGATTCACATGTGAAAGCAGGATTTTTGTACTTACTTTAAAAAGGAACTTTGCAATAACTTTTAGAAAGAAATATTTTAAAATTGAACCAGTACCTATGATTATGTATTGTTAGCGAGCATTTTATATATTATGGCAAACCAAGGATACTGGAGAAATTACCCCAGAAAAAGAAGCCTACATTTTGTTTTTATGAAGAGTAGTTTGCCAGAAAACATGTTCGTATTTGAGAGCAAACCCCTGCACTGAGAACCCAAGATTACATGTATTTTCTTAGTCTGTAACAGTTATAGCAAGTCAGTTTTCAATTCAGATTCCAAAATTGGTTTGAGCTGCAGTTTTTGGTACGTGCTACTACATGTTAGAAATGTAAAAAATATATTTTTAAAAAATGTTTTTTACAGCATGTCTTGCTAAATGGCAGACTTTAAACATAAGCATAGTTGAACCAAATCCTGATGGTGTTAATGTGCTAGTCTCAGTAATAACTACACAGTTTGAATAAACATTTAAGAAAAGCCAACTCAAAGAGGGTGTTTTAGATAAATCATTCAGGAGGAAAACTGATGTTATGTATTGTTCATTATTAAATAGTTTTTACTGCATTAACTGTTAAATCAATTTGGTTACGTTGACGTAAATTGTTAATCTTTCTCTTCTAGCTCACTCATTTAAAAGAAAAAAACCCAAAAAACCCAACAAAAAACATAACCTTCCCAATCATTCAGGGTTTGGCAGTCTGGGCACCTTCAGATATTCCATTGCAAGAACCAGTTGCTTTCAAAAACAGATGGGTTGTGGTGTGAAACAGTACCAAAATTGAAACAGATGTGTTTTATACAGCTAAATTCAAATGAAATAGAGCAGCAAAGCTTCTTGTAAATGAATTTTAAAAAGATGCTTGAAGAGTGTTCATTTGTTCACTTTATAGATCTTGGGAACATGACTGTTGTAGATGCTTTCCCCGCCCCTTTGTGTTAAGCCTGTTGCCAGAATTATTTTACTGCAGTTGCTTCAGTGAAGGAAACACCACTGTCTTTTGCTAGTTAGGCAAAATAACCACTTTTTTTTTTTTCTCCTCAAGTTATTACTTCTAGAAAAAACAGAAGGCAAATTGTACCACTCTCAACAGTGTTAAATATTACAATCGTGTTTCATTGTTAGTTGCTGGTGGACTGGTTAAATGATCTTTTGAGTCAGTGTTTACAGGGATAATTTTCTGGATAGTACTGCAAATTAGTAACTGGGAAAAACAAACCCTAAAATACTCTTCTGCTGCAAAAGTGTTTTCTACATTGAATGAAGTCATGCTTCTTTTCCAGTTTCAAATGCCAATAGAGTTAAAATAACTTCTCTATTAAAATAGCTTTTGCTATTCTTTCTCAGACTTTTTTTCTAAAAAAGTAAAGGAATTAAGTAACTATGGAGAAAATAAAATATCTGGAAGCATTTGGGAGATGTAGACTAAATAAATGGGTTGTTTCAGATTGTATATTTAGATGTGCTTCTAGAAGCATGTATTTATACATAGAGTGTTTCTGAAGAAGACTACTGAATGTAGAAAGTGGTTAAACAGATAGGAGGAACAAGACTGCCCGTTTTCTGCTGAACAGCGATGTTAATCCTCTATGTTAATTAACACCCAGAAGGATGAATGTCCTCTTTTTACTAGGTAGCTGTTTACCACTGTCTAACGTAATTTGACACAGAGTCTAATATTGAAATAAAGATGACCATTTGATAGAGTTTGAGGGTTTACTTTGTTTCTGAAAGAACGTGTACAGCATTATATACATAAAATATCAGCAATGGTGGTGTTTGAACCAACAGTTATCAGTATCATGTTGAATAGAAGTATGCTAGTTCTTAGTTATTCCAGAGCACACTGATGGTACTTATATAAAAGTCTGTGACCAATAGATCACTAGGCAATCCACTGCTTATTTAGAGAGGCCCCTGAAACAGTTTTAGTTCCAGCTTGCTTTTTAAAGGAATTATAGAAGATGGTCTTATCTTTGTTATTGGCAAACATGGTGCGTCTTCTTAAGTTGCTGGACCGTCATCTGAATTGCCTGAACTGAAATTCATACATAAAATTAAGATTTGAGGGGGTTTTGTGTGTATTTTCTACTTTGCTGAATTTCTATTGAACATTACTTTTCATTATTTTTTTTAAATTAAATGTGCTTTGTAATCTTGTACTTTTTTTTTTCCACTTAACCTTTTACAAACTGTATTCAGTCTTTCTTCAAGAAGGAGACAAGGGGTAATGGGTGGAAGCTGAGAGGGGGTAGGTTTAGACTAGATAAAAGGAAGGAGTTCTTTACCCTGTGGGTGGTGAGGCACTGGAACAGGTTGCCCAAGGAAGTTGTGGATGCTCCATCCCTGGAAGTGTTCAAAGCCAGGTTGGATGGAGCCTTGAGCAACCTGATCTGGTGGGAGGTGTCCTTGCCATGGCAGGGTGGTTGGAACTAGATGATCTTTGAGGCCCCTTCTAACCCAAACCATTCTGTGATATGATTGTACGATATGAGAAACGCATCTACTAGTTACTGACAGCTCAGCTTCTGAAAAGTTAACATTTTTTTCTACATTTCAGGCAAAGTCAGCTTTTCCGGAAGACGTTTCACTCATGACAGAAACTAAATTCATAAGGAGGAATATTTTTATTTGCTGTACTAAAGTTTTAATGATTTTTAACAGGTGTTTGTAACAGGACCTTTCAGAAAGGTTTCTGTTTTGGTAGAGGCACAAGGACTGTGACATTTTTCAGCAAATAGAAATGGTGACAGGAAAGTGATAGGGAGTGCAAAATGTTTTGGTTCTTATGAGTGGAATGCTTTAATCCATCTCCAGCAGCCAGGTCTGTCCTATAAACAGGATACAACAGCTTCTTGACTGAACTGGGCCAATGTGTCTGGGCCTGCCATGATAAACTTGCTGCTTTTCACAAAAAAGGTTGCCTCTTTAATCCTAAGGTTTGTTTCTTTGCTTCCTCCGTGCATCCTTTCATCACACTATGGACTAGGTTTTCTATTTCCTGACTGTGTTGCAGTTTTACGTGACCAGCCTTGTAAGTAGCAGACTGATCATTATCAAAAAGGTGATCTTGATCATGAAAGAAGATCATGTTGTGCCAAGAGGATGGATGTCAGTCTTTCATGTTGTTCTTCTAGGTCATTAAGATGCCAAATCAATGTTTAATAATCTGCTTGCGTCCTTTCGCCTTTTATTATTGACTTTTATTTAAATTACAGAGATGGGCAGAGCTGCGGATATTTTTACATAAAAGAATAAGATGTCTCTGTCCAGGTCTGGAAGATATGTAACTTTGTTAGCATCTATTTGGTACTTTATTTTTCATTGAATACTGACTCTTGCCTTATTTTATCAAGATAATTTGAAGTCCTTCTAAGAGGAGTTAATTTGCAAGGCAAGAAAAAGCCTGTAAATTCAACTACCCCAGATCTTTTCAGGAAAAGCTGCCTTGTGCCATACAATTTTTGGCATCTTTGGAATTATTTGAAGTTTCAATTATATTACTTCATATATAGATGATTCAAATTTTAGCTCCTGAATTTTTATATTCACCATGTTACCTGCCTTTTGTCTTGATCAAAAGTCGCCTCTCTCTTTCAAATATTATCAGGTGCATAGGTAGGGTAGGTTGTCATAAAAGAGGCTTTTTATATCTGAATTAACTGTTTCACCAGACTTGCCCCATAGCTGTGTGCAGAAATCTGTTGTAGACTTTGTTGGCTCCTGGGGTTTAAGAGTGGCAGGATCTGTTTCAATTAACGGAGTGTGAATGCTGAATGCTCTTTAGGTCTCAGAACTCTTAACCAGGCTCAATAGATAAAGGTTGCATGAGAGCAGGCTTGTGAATTCACACTCCAGACAGAGAATTGCCTTGACAATGCTAGTAAAGTGAATTATTTTTAGAAATTTTGTCTGATATTTTCAAAACTGGTTCTGCTGTATAGTGTGCAATCAGGCTGAAGATACATTTGCATGAAATCGCTGGACCTTCCATTTCAGTTTGGATGTTTTTTAGGCAACTATAGCTGAATCTTTTCTATTTCTTTAAGGCCTTACCTGGATGGAATAGTAAGAGATCTACCTGCAGATTATGAAGATGAATTAAAGGAGAGAGCACGTGTGCAGCAGATTTCAAGAACTGGAAATTCTAGGTGTGGTACACAGTGTATTTTTCTGATAAGTGCACTACAGAATCATGGCAAAGGGAAAATGTTGATTTAAGTTGATTTAATACATTGTCTGAGATGACTGATAGTTTTTCCTGCAGCTAGGATATAATAGAACAAGAAAAACATATTTCCTTTGAGAATGGTGATTGCAGCTTGCATGCCAATTTTCTTTTTGAAACAGTAGATCAAAAGGGTGGTAGATCACTGGAACAGGTTGCCCAGGGAGGTAGTGGAGGCCCCATCCCTGGAGACATTCAAGGTCAGGCTTGATGGGGCTCTGAGCAACCTGATCTAGTAAAGATGTCCCTGCTCACTGCAGGGGGGTTGGACAAGATGACCCTAGGGGGTCCCTTCCAGCCCAGTACATTCCATGATTCTATTCTGCAACTGAAGACTTTTAATGATTGGAATAACGTGGAATCCTTTTTTGATAGTAGTTTTAAAATTCTTTTTTTTTCCTCTTACCTTGTTTTTGCAAGTCTTGAAGTGATCTAAGTGGACGAGGCAGAAGCAGAACACTTGTAAAGCCCTTACATAAACTATTGACTGGCACCACTCAGTCTGTCAACATTGTTGAAGTGTTCAACTGAGCCAGTGTTTCTGATGGCTTCAGAAACCACAGGCAAAAAAGAACTGTGGGAAATGCTTTTTTGCCAGGCAGTTTCTTCTTTTGCTTGTGGTACTTACTTAAGTTTTAGGAAAGCTGTTTGTCATAAATGTATCACATAGTGATGTAAGTGCATCTATCATGTTTCACACAGACTGCAAGTAAATTCTTGAGTTTGATCTTTCCATTTTCTTTTTTTCTTTGCCAGAAATCAGGTACAAATTAGTTCTTCAGCTAATGAACAGGCCAAGTCTGCAGCTGAAATGCCGTATACAGCAAGCCTTGTTCTTGGTATGTATAAAAACCTAATGACACTTAGTTAGCCTTTTTTTTTGCATATTTTATTTTTCTTTGAGAATAATTAAAAACTAGAAAAAATAGCTCGTTCTTTGTGCTTGTTGTCCCCAAGACTGGTAAATAAATATTCTTTATACAGAGAAAATAAAAAAAAGACAAATATGTACCTTTTCCCCCTTAGTGTAGCAAGGCTTTCTAATTAATTTTGAGGAGCCCAAGTTTATTCTTAGGTTTTATTGACAGCTTAAGGCCCAGATACATTCTCAAGTTTTTTTTACCAAATGAAGCATTAGAGAAATGTTAACCTCTGTATTGTTAAAGACACGACTTGGTATTGAATTTTAATTGCAGAAATATGGGAAATGGTACTGTTCACAACCTTGTGCAAGAACAAATGATTCTGATCATCTCTTACTGCTTAAATGTAGCCATAAAATTTATCAGGGAACATTATTATTGAGCATAGTAGAGAGAAATACTGTTGAAAACAGCATTTCTAGCTAAATTGAGAAGATTATAAGGCAAGAATATAAGAACTGTCGTCGTAGTTCTTCAGATGGAGCCTTTGAAGGCAACTGTGGAAGAATTGACTAACAGTTGTCAGGATAATTTCTATATATTTTTACATTTGAACTTACCTGATCTTCAGTGCCATATTTGATAGGTCATTTTTTGGGAACTGTTTAAAGGCAGCATTAAAGCAGTGGTGTCTCTGTACTCAAGTTACTACAAATGAGATGCCTGAACAGTTCAAAGTTGTGAATTTGTATTCGTAGCAGTCCTGGTTAGGAGAAGAATATTAACTATGTTGGATAAAGATTAAGTAAATTAAAACTTGAATTTTTTGGAAATGAGAAGTGATTTCAGACTCCTCAGAAATCACAAACCATGAGATTATCTTGTGCATTTCAGTCACTATACAGTCCCAGCACAATAACGTAATAAAAATTCAGTTGATCATGCATTATGTTGTTGTTTTATTGTGGGTTTTTTTGTTTTAATTGCTTTGCAGCTTCCTTCACTTTATTTTTCATTTCTATTTCACTGGAGATCCGCAGTGACTTTGTGTATAGAAATGTTAGGAGTCTTTGTGTCTGATAGTCATGCTGTGTAGAAATTGGTGATGATGGGATTTCTCTTTTGTTTTTAAAATAATAGAAGACTCCACAGTTTTTGTGGGGTAACTATCACAAGTTGAAAGTCTTTTGGGTTCCTTGAAGTCCATGTGAGATGTTATCACTGTTTCCTTTTGTATATACATATCTGCCAATACTTTGTTTAATTCTTAGTAATAATGGGAACCGTCCTAAAAGTGGAGCCATTTCCTTTCCTGCCTGTGGGTTTGATTCTCTTCAGTTTTAACTTTCATTTTTATCCGGAACTGTGCCTCATAATTTTGGAGTGCCTTAGTGTATCTTCCTTAGTTCAGCGTTAGGGGAAAAAAAAATACAAAATGTAAGTAACTTTTTTCAGTTGCGGTTGTATCACATAGCTTTGAAATTTGTAGCTTCCTGACTATACGAAACCAGGTAAATACTAATGAAAATAATAATAGGAAAATAATAATGAAAATTTTAGTAGTTTTGATCATCATGCTCCAAACAATCTGCATATTTAA
Organism: Podargus strigoides; assembly: GCA_028020825.1. Classification (NCBI taxonomy): domain Eukaryota; kingdom Metazoa; phylum Chordata; class Aves; order Caprimulgiformes; family Podargidae; genus Podargus; species Podargus strigoides. Next base: position 36,085,079 of record CM051620.1, on the reverse strand, counting down.
AACTGGGTAGGTTTTTTTAGTCAGTAAAGATCCAGTGTTCTTATGCACATTCCCAGATTGTATACTTCACTGTGTTTCGTGTTTTAAATTGAGTGAAGTGTGATTTTTTTTGTGCAGTACCTCTTGTGTATTTTGTGGAGGATTTATGTAACTGTGTATTTATTTCCATTAGGTGGTCAGGACCAAGAAGTTCTCCAAAGGAAAAAAGAGAAATACAGGCAAGAATTAATAGAACAGATGGCTGAGCAAAAGCGAAATAAGAGACGGTAATGGAAAGTTACTGTATTTTTAATATATAATGGCTGAAATTTAAAGGAATTCATTAATTCAATGTGGTAACTAAGGAATAACTAAGGAATTCCAGCTAGCTAGCTAATGTTGCATCCAATTAAACTCATTGGCATGAGGGCTTTAGTTTTTAATAAACAAATTCACCATCTTTCAATGGAATAAAACCTTTTTTTTTTTTAATTTTAAAAAAAGATTTTTAGTTTCTTGAGGTTAAAGAAGCTGTAACTGAAGTTATCTTTTTTACTGGCAGAGGAGTGTCTAATTACTTCACAAAGTTGAAAATGAAGCTTGTTTTGCCCTCCAATTTAGGAAAGTAATCTTTCATTTTCAAAGCACTTGACCATCTGGCTTATGCAGAATAATAAAATATAAATGCCTTGCTTACCTATTAGTAGCTGCCTGATGAATGATAGTCTGGATACATAAAAATACACAGTGATATTAGCAAAGGAATAAAAAATTAAAATAAGTTATGATTGATGGTTTTACTGTGATGAAAATTGTATGTGCTATGCAAGCCTGAGCTCTGAAATTACAATACGATACTTACTGCTGTACTTTTGAATCATTCAGTTCAATACGTTTATAATAAATTTCTTGCTGTAATTGAATAAAGATCAATTTTTAAGAAATGTCCTGAAAGGTTGTAGTAAAAAGCAATATGGTGGTTTGTTCTTTTATCATAGTTGGATTTTTATTAGGTGGAATAGATAGTAGCCAGATACTTCTTGAGAGTTCTGTTCATTTTCAAATAATATACAGTAACCTTCTTCCCTGACTTCAGAAGAAATCTTGTGAAATCATGTCTTCTGTTATCCTGTATTTTCAGAGGTATTTTAAATGCAGAGTTGTGAGATCTCTGAAAGAATGAGTATAGTTGTTACTGCATTCTGATTCAGTATTTTTTCTTTTTTTTTTCTCTTTTTTTAAAACAAAAAACAGTGAGAAGGAACTTGAGCTCTCAGTTGCTGCTTCTGGAGCTCAAGACCCAGAAAAGAAGGTAAGGAACTTGGATTTTCTTTAACCTATATAGGCTTTATTTTGATTACATGTACACTGTGGTTGCTCAGTCACAAAACAATGTAGGGATTTTGTAGAATGATAAATGTTGTGTTTTTTTTCTAACAGGACATTAGCATAGAATGAAATTGAAGCCAAGGATGATAAGGCTGTAACTCATTATACATGTTTTCAACTTAAGAGGAAAATATTTTCATGAAAGTTGTCAAACATTTCCTTTTTCTGTGACTAAGTGGAAATTTTGTACAAGCAGTGGGTATCATGGAAAAAATACTTAGTGTCCAATGGTGGCCTGTACATGCACACATTAGTAACCTTTCTTTGGGAATGTAAAGTATGCTGCAGAAAGTTTTTACTCTTTTTCAATTAAAAAAAAAAAATCCAGTTCTTTTTCCAGCCAAGTTGATCTCATTGTAGCAATTTTTAATTTCAGATTTGTAATTATTTTTTAAACTATCAAATGTAGCGTTCAGGATTAGAAGTATTTTATAGGATTATGTAAAACCCAAGATGTTTAATATTATGTTGCTTTTAAGACCTAATACAGAGTTACTACTGTCTCCACTTCCTTAGTAAGGTGGTTATTGTACTAAGAAATTTTGAGTAGCGTATATGAAGGAGTAGATTGTCAGCACTGGTTACCAGTTTAAATTACCTCTGGTGCTGTTTTCTGGGGGAGGCTACAACACAGAACGAAACTTGTGCCATTTCTGGAGAGTTCAGCAGAGGTGAAAGAAGCAAGTAAGATGCTATTGGTCAGCATGTGAGGCAGAAGACTGAGAACGCATGTAGACAAGCAATGAAGTTGGGTCAAAATTCTTACTCCTATATGGGGAGGGAGAACACTGACAAGTGCTCTGGCTGCATGGTCCTGCCCTCTCTGCTTACAGTGCTTGTGTGATCCCTTTTGCGAACTGATGCAGCTTGATTAGCTGGCAAAATCAGAATCTTTTTTTGCTGCTTTAGTTGTCTTAGAGAGGTCAGTTGGCCAACCAGGGATTCAGATGGTGAAAAGGAGAGGGATGGAGTGTACAGCTGGGAGCCAGGCAGGAAAAGACGAAAAGCCAAGCAGAGGATGCCAGCTCTCTTGGCACAGCAGGCTGTAAGGTCAGTGTAAACAGTTTTGTCTAATCAAAGCTGACTAGGCAGAAGCATGCTGTGCTGCAGCACTGTATATACCATACACATCTCAGTCAGAGACTGAAAAGTGCCTGTTGTAGGAACAAAATTACATCCAGAGCAAGTCCAGGGCATGTATAATGTTTTAAAACCATTCATTTAGCTGAAAGCCTTCAATTAAGTAGAATTGCTACATTCATTAAGCAGCAGTCACTGTTAGTTTTAAATTGCCTCTCGGGGAGAGATTCTAATTAGGTAGATTTCGTGATTAATTACAGGTTGGTTAAATAGCAGTGCCTGATTTAAGAATCTATAAATGTAGACTGTTGTATATACTGCTTGTTTGAAAGAAAACCATCCCCAGGATGAACTCAGTACCATAGCCACATCTGAAATTAGCTACAGCTCTGAAATCTGGGGCACCCTGGGAGCAGTTCATATTAAACTTGTTAATGAGAAAGGCTGTTTTAAATGTTCTCCTGCTCAAGGAGATTTGAAAAGACAATTTAAAAAAAAAAGGTCTGTAGGCTGCTTTGTAATTTTCTGTTGCTGTAGCCAACATGGATTTACTAAGGGGGAAATCCTGCTTGACTAATCTGATATTCTTCTATGAAAGGGTGACCAAATGCGTAGATGAAGGGAGAGCAGTAGATGTCATATACCTTGACTTCAGTAAGGTTTTTGATACTGTTTCCCATAACATCCTCGTAGGAAAACTCAAGGAATGTGGGATAGATGATTGGACTGTGAGGTGGATTGAAAACTGGTTCACCAGTAGAGTTCAGAGGGTTGTGATTAGCGGCACAGAGTCGAGTTGGAGGCCTGTGGCCAGTGGTGGTCCCCAGGGATCAGTACTGGGTCCAGTTTTGTTCAATATCTTCATCAATGACCTAGATGAGGGGATAGAGTGTACCCTCAGCAAGTTTCCTGATGATACAAAACTAGGGGAGTGGGTGGCTGACATACCTGAAGGCTGTGCTGCTATCCAACAAGATCTAGACAGGCTGGAGAGCTGGGCGAAGGTGAACCTCATGAAGTTCAACAAGGACAAGTGTAGAATCCTGCATCTGGGGAGGAATAACACCAGGCACTGGTACAAATTAGCGGTCACCCTGTTGAAAAGCAGCCCCATAGAGAAAGACCTTGGAGTCCTAGTGAGTTGTCCATTGGACAGCAATGTGCCCTTGCAGCCAAGAGGGCCAATGCTGTCCTGGGGTGCATTAAGAAAAGTGTGTCCAGCAGGTCTAGGGAGGTTCTCCTCCCTCTCTACTCTGCCCTGGTGAGACCCACATCTGGAATACTGTGTCCAGTTTTGGGCTCCCCGGTTCAGGAGAGACAAGGATCTACTGGAGAGAGTACAATGGAGAGCTACGAGGATGATCAAGGGACTTGAACATCTCTCCTATGAAGACAGACTGAGAGAACTGGGGCTGTTTAGTCTTGAAAAAAGAAGGCTGAGAGGGGATCTAATTAATGTCTATAAGTACCTGAGGAGTCGGGGTGAAGAGGAAGATGCCAGTCTCTTCACAGTGGTGTCCAGTGATAGGACAAAGAATAATGGGTGCAAGCTGGAACACAGGAAGTTCCACCTCAACATGAGGAAAAACTACTTTACTGTGAGGATGATGGAGCACTGGAACAGGCTGCCCAGAGAGATTGTGGAGTCTCCTTCTCTGGAGACTTTCAAAACCCGCCTGGACACGTTCCTGTGTGGCCTACGCTAGATGATCCTGCTTTGGCAGTAGGGTTGGACTAGATGATCTCTAGAGATCCTTTCCAACCCCTAACATTCAATGATTCTACGATTAATTTTTATTCATATCTAGAAATTTGAAGTTAAATATGATAAACAAATATTCATGTCTAGTAGATTTTGAGAATTTTAATCTTAATGCTGTAGTTTGTGATTGGTGAGTACTAACTGCCTTGTATGTACTGTCTTGCAGCTAAGTGATGAGGAGGTAAACATTTCATATTTTGCTGAAATACTTCTCTATTGTAGGGTATATGGTTTGCTGTTAGGTATTTAATATTTAGCTGGTTGCTGGTATTACTTTGTTTGAATGCATGTTAATTGAAGCACTACAATGTTAGGACCAGTAAATTCAGAAACAAAATCTGTTTTCCTTATACAATGTGTGAATTTTTTTTGGTCTTCTATTGTATTGACTAATTTAAACAAACATTAATATTTATGCATAGCAACTGGTGTAAGGGCTTTCTGTGTGTGATAGGATAGCTCTGAAACTGACTTGCATGTCTTCGCATTGTTTGCATGTTGCCTTTGACTTTCTTCTGAAGCTTCCAGTTATCAATAAACATTTAGTACTTTTAAGAAGAACACCCCCACCCCCCAAATTTTGTAATATTTGGAGTTGAAAAATTTAATAAAATCAAAGGAACTTAAAAATGAAAATAATTGTATTGCAAGAAAATGTTTATTGGAAACAGTCTCAGTGTGTGTTTGGTTTTAGTTTTTTACTGGTAATGAGCTATTTTGATCATGGGGTGGGGGGAAGGGATTTCAGAAGCTTTTCCTATGCATAATGTCCATATAGGAAATGGGCAGATGTAGATAACCTGTACTACAGACAACTGTAGAAATACTTTTTTCTGGACAAAAACTAGAACTATATACTTCCTGAAACCTATCATAGAGGTTGTCTTTTGTAAATCTGTTATAAACATGCTAGATTTCCTTGTAGTATTACGTTTCCAGTACTTCCTTGGGAGAAAAAAATGCAATTAGTAGAAATTTGAATAGCTAGTTGTGACCCAGCAAAGTGTTACACACAACCTAAATGGTTCAGAATATTTCCTAGTAATAACAAGGTAACTGTTTTGTTGGTTTTTTCCTCTCTCTTTTTCTGTATTTTTTTCCCCCTTCAGCCAGATAGATTGAAGCAGTTTGGCTTGACAGCAAGATCTTCTGAAGAGGAAGTACCTCCTGAAAAGCCTAGGGTGGCTTCCCAAACCTCAGTGCCTGTCCCTTCAGCCTCTCCAATGAATGAAGACTTCCACAGGGGGCTAGCCAGCACTCCTGGTGAAATAGCAGCTCCCAGGTGCCTCACCATCATGTTCATTTTGCATGTTAAATAACCATGGTGCTAAGCATGTTATTACTACTTAGCGGATATTTGTGTAGGGTAAGAGTTGTGCTGTAGAAATGATGTCCATGGCTGTGATATTCAACCACGTTTTGAGGATTCTTGGGCACATGCCCAAGGCTGGTATGATGTGAGTTTGGCCCCTGTCAGTTAAGCAGTCTCCCAGGGCTAAGCTCAGGAATGCAGTGTGGGCAAGAACAGCTTCCGCTAGATGCTGTGATTGAGACTAAACTGTTTAGGGAAAGAGCTTCAGGCATGTGGCTGAAGCTGTACTGTGCCACTTGCCCTTTGACCAGTGACCAATCCTTGGCTTGTTTTATTTACTGTTTTACTGATGTAACCAGTAAGTATCATTAACTGAACCTGTTAAAGAAGGCTTGCTTGTTTTATGTTCTTTAGATCTCTGGAATAGTGTGGGTTCATGTACTACTCCCTAAGGGAAGGTTAATTCCCTACTGAGGTTTATTTTACCTTGTTCCTGCATGGCACTAATGAAAGGTCTTGGGTTGACCTAAACATAGGATTTTCCTACAGTGAATTCTCCTCCCTTCTCTCCTCTCTCCCTCTTTTCAGTTGTACAGCAACAAAAAAAAAAAATGTTTTCCTTTTTTCTTTAAGGCTTGCATCAATGCCACCGCCTCCACCACCAGTTTTGACAGACAACCCTAAACCACCTCATTATTATACATATTCCTTTTATGGGGTCAGGAATCCTTTGGATCCCAATCTTACATATTGTAAGTTGATGATTTTAAGTGAACTGGTTGTTAGAGTGATTCAGATGCCTGCTTTTAATCTAACTAAATGGTGTGAATAATGTAGAACTAGTAACAACAATTTAACCCCATTTCTTAGATGTGTATTGAATGAAAAGTAGGCTTTTTTTCAATACTGGTTTTGAATGAAGTAGTTTTCTCCAACTGCAAAAGGGGCTATGGCTTCCATAAATCTTGTTCATCACTTGAACAAGCTTTAGACTCAGCTACTTAGCCAATGCACCTCCCAGAACAGTTCCTTTATAGTTTTGATAATCAAAATGTTATTTTCTAAAATTGCTTAAATTATGATTGTTTACGTGATTACAATTCCAGATATAATTTAAAATATTTTTAAAGGAACTGTATGAAGTAATCAAACCTTTTATTTTGAGAATTCCTTTTTTCATCTACCCTTTGACTGCTTTGTGATGATTTTACAAGTGCAACAACTGCAATGTGTGTGTGGAGGGACTGGATTGTGTAGTGTTTTTTTCTTTTTTAAAGGAAAAAACAAATATTTTTTAAAAGGTGTTGTGCTACTTCATACAAAAGTTAAAATAGAGGAGAAAAAAGCCTTCTAATAACAACTTTTTTACTTTAGTTTCAGGAATGCTAGAGATTTAAGAGCAAAAACTATTTTTTCTCCCAGTGTAGATTTTTCCATCTTGAAATGTAATAGCTTATGGTTCGAGAAAGATTTTTATTTTGTATTATTTTATTTTAAAGTTCCACGCACCTTTTTTTACCTTTTCTTTATAGTCTTATTTTCAGACAACATTTTTAACTCACAGAAGTTTTGGGGGGAATTGTTTCGGTGTGGGTTTTTTGTGTGTGTGTTTTATTTTTTCGTTGTGTTGTTTGTTTGTTTGGTTTTTATCCTCGTATCAGTATAACCTCTAGGATGAAGTGGCTTACGGTTTAGAGTATTAAAGAAACCAATATTTAAAATTCACATACAAGAGTTAGGTTATCTTAAAGCTTCTTGTAACAAACTGGAATATTGTTAGTGCTTAAAATTTGGGAGTGTGAAATGTTTTAGAGATGCGTCTCTTACTGTCTTGAACACAAGCAGTAGTATTCACAGTAATTTCAAGCCGTGCTGTGGCAGAGTGCTGCAGGTCCTATTGCAGTAAGTACAGATGCCAAACGTACTGCGTTTCTGCAGGAGGCAGTCGGGCTCTGCTCACAACAGAGGACACATTTGGAAAACATGAGGATGTGTTACATTAAGCGAGTTATTTCTTTTTGTTAGTTCATTGTAGACTATATTAACGAAGGCATTTTTACCTTTTAAAGGGATTTAGTTGAATTTAAGAAATAGATCTGTACCTTGGCATTTTATTTCTTGCTTTAGAGGCCATTAAGGATTAGCTAAAATTGTTACAGAAACTGAGAGTCCTGTTTGTAATTCTTTAGTCACAGAGTTTGAGCAGTGAGCTCTGTTCTTTTAAGTGATGGCAAGTGTTTATATCTGAGCATTCAAAATAGTAATTTTTTGTACTGTATAGATGACACAGGTATGACGGGAATGCAACCCACTCCTAATCTGGATCCTCCTTTAGGCCAAGCCCCAGTAGAGCAGTCTGTGTAAGTATTATCTGTATTCGTATTCTTTGTTTGTGTTTATTTGTATTGATACCCTTTTTGCGTTGGGAGTATTTTGCTGACAACACATGTGCCTTTGGAATGAAGTGTGTTAAAGACGACTCTTTAAACTTCTAATTAAGAATTTCTATCTAAACAATAATTCACTGAAACTGTCATTCTGTGGAAAACAATAGCTCTTAAATATTTCAGGCAGGGATTTTTTTATTTTTAATTTTTTTTTTTTAAATCCCCCCTTTCCTGCCCAGCTCTAGGATATTTTCTTTTATATGTGTGATTTTCAGTTTCAGGAGTAACACGGGACAGAGGAATACAAGAGACAGACAAAGAAGCATAGGAGTATTTCCTGAAGAAAAAACAAAGCCTTCCAAAGAGGCAACATTATCTTATAGACAAGAATTACAACAGCAGGTACTGAGTGATAAAGCTTCCAGCGCTTTCCTCTTTTACTTTATAACAGATAGTGGTTGTAACTGTAGTACACTTTCAAACATATTTATTTAGGTTACAAGTAAAAACCTTTCTTAACATTTTCTCCCTTCATTACTTCTTTCCTCCCATTCCTCTGACCCTGCTTTAGCTCATTTTAGCTCTTCAGGTGAACACTAAGCTCTTCAATTATTTTTGTCAGAGGGAGACAGAATGTTAAGACTGACAGCAAACAGATTAGTTCCAGGCATGGAGTTTTATGTAACTATTTTCATAAACATAAGAACCTGCATCTCAAAAGCAGTGAGCTGTATTCCTGTGATGTTGCTACTGAAAGATTGCTGTTGAGCACTATTGCTCTGTTTTTTAGGAACACTCTAATTTCAGTAAATTCTTCATGATAATTTGGATACGAATTCAAAAAGCTTCCCTAACGTTTACTTCCAGTGTGTTAGTAAGTGGTATCTTATCTCTTTTCTTTTTGATAGGCTAGACAAATTTTCTGTCTTCCAGTAAGCATCCTAGTCCCTTGTTCATTTTAGTGGCCTTTCACTGCTGCACCTTGTGAGAGTTTATATTTATAGAATGTATTTGACGATGATAAAGCATGTTATTTCAGAAGAGTTTTTGCTAGAACCCAGTTCAGTGGCACTGATGTTTTCTTATCTTATTCTTCTTTATGTATTTCTTCATTGGAGGTAAATAATTGCTATAAAAATACTCTGGTTCAAATTGTGATTGTGCATAGGGATATAGGAGAGGCTGCTGATCAAGGTCAAATTAAGAATGAAACAAAAATTTAGGGACAGTGTCTCATATTGCACTTAGGCTTCTCGGAAGTAATTTTCTCACTGTAGTTTTAAGAAGTAAATTTTATCTTGCCGTGTGAGAGACTGCAGTCTGACATAAAGGTCTAATAAGTGTGGCACAATACAGTCTTCCCAAGTTGTTATGCTGCTTATTGTTAAAAGCAAACAGAATATATTTTGTGGCATTTTTCTTATAGACAAACCTGACTGACCATTTTTGTAAACAGTCAAAGATTCTAGGTGGGTCTTCGTGTTGAGTCGTTGTATCTCTTACAAAATTGTCTGACTGCTTCGTAAAGGGAAATGTTTATCTAAAGCACAGAAGAAACAAACTTAAGAAAAATACATTAATATGTTTCAGCTACATAAATAGTAGCTAATGTTTTAAAAGCTTTGAATAGAAGGTGGACTTTTTTTTAACACCTATTCTCTTTATAAATGCCACATTAGGAGACTTAGTCTCCTAATAACTTCTCTCCACCCGAGAGTGCTGAGGGAGCTGGTGAAGGAACTTGCCAAGCCGCTCTCTATCATCTCTCAGCAGTCCTGGTTATCGGGTGAGGTCCCGGATGACTGGAAACTTGCCAATGTGACACCCATCTACAAGAAGGGCAGGAAGGAGGATCTGGGGAACTACAGGCCTGTCAGCCTGACCTCAGTGCCAGGGAAGATTATGGAACAGTTCATGTTGGGGGAGATCACGCGGCAAGTGCAGGACAATGTGGGGATCAGATTCACCCAGCATGGGTCCACAAAGGGCAAGTCCTGTTTAACCAACCTGATCTCCTTCTATGATCAGGTGACCTGCCTAGTGGATGAGGGAAAAGCGGTGGATGTTGTCTACCTGGACTTCAGGAAGGCATTTGACACTGTTTCCCACAGCATTCTGCTGGAGAAGCTGTCGGCTCATGGTCTAGACAGGTGGACTCTTCACTGGGTTAAAAACTGGCTGGATGGCCGAGCCCAGAGAGTTGTGGTGAATGGAGTTAAATCCAGATGGAGACCGGTCACAAGCGCTGTCCCTCAGGGCTCGGTCTTGGGGCCAGTCTTGTTTAATGTCTTTATCAATGACCTGGATGAGGGGATTGAGTGTACCCTCAGTAGATTTGCAGATGACACGAAACTGAGTGGGAGTGTCGATCTGCCTGAGGGTAGGGAGGCTCTGCAGAGGACAGGCTGGAGTCATGGGCTGAGGCCAATTGTATGAGGTTTAACAAGGGTAAGTGCTGGGTCATGCACTTTGGCCACAACAACCCCATGCAGCGCTACAGGCTTGGGGAAGAGTGGCTGGAAAGCTGCCTGGCAGAAAAGGACCTGGGGATATATTGGATATTAGGAAGGAGTTCTTTACTGAGAGGGTGGTTAGGCATTGGAACAGGCTGCCCAGGGAGTTGGTAGAGTCGCTGTCCCTGGGGGTGTTCAAAAAATGGGTTGATGAGGCACTTGAGGCCATGGTGTAGTGGTTAGGAATATGATGGGATAAAGATTGGGCTTGATGACCCTGGAGGTCCCTTCCAATCATAATTATTCTATGATTCTATGATTAAATTTAACCTGATTTTGAAGAAAAGGGAGAACAAACCATATGAACAGTTCTGCGTTATTTGCATACATCATCATGTATTACTGCAGAAAGCTATTTCATGAATAGTTATAGAATTGTGTAGCATTTTATTAAGGCATTTATTGTTAGGAGTCTTTCTTTCTCTCATGTCATCTCTAGTCTATGTTTGGTTTAAACAAAATATACCATGTTGAGAGAAGCAAGTGCTGTAGTATTGTAGAATTTTGCCTGTTTAATTTTCAGGCAGTATAAACTTCTGTATCAAAGATACAAAGACAGAGGACTTCTGATCTACTGCAAGTGTCTGATGTGAATGTCCCTAGAACTTGGAAGTCTTATAATGTATATCTGTATGTTTCTCTGTGATTGTGCACATTTTGACAACAGCATTCAATGTACTTCCTGCAGTACAAGTAGCGAAATGTTTGCGATTTGCTTGATAGAGATGGAGGTAATGGGTAATGATAGCATTCAGCTTGCTCCATTAACTTTTTATTAAAATTATCACATTAAGTATAATTTTATGCAACTGACTTTGGTTTGTTTCTTTTTTAGATAAGAGAGAGGCAGGAACGATGCAGACAAGAGAGAGAGGAGAAGGAACGCCTTGAAGCCAAGTTACAAGCAGAAATGAGGAATTACAACCCCTGGGGAAGAGGTGGTGGTGGTGCTCCTCTCAGAGATACAGAAGGAAATCTGATAAGTATGTTTGCCAGAATTATGGGTTGTCTTTTCAAGTTTTCCTGCTCTTGTAAGGACTTTACTCAGATATGTTATTCCTTTTTTTGTAACACTGGTAGCCCTTTATTGACAAACATATACTTTTCAAGCAGATGCACTCTAGGAATGTTTAATCAGGTAAATATTTCGACTTCTGTAGAATCATTCAAAGAGTACAATTTGAACAAAATGGGAAACACAGGATATGTCAACTCTTAAGTGAAGACACAGTGCAGTAGTGAAGGGAGAAGGAGGAAAACAAGCTGTTAGAATCATTTGCAATACAAATGTGCTGAAGTCTGTTGTGGAGACTTTTTAAACATTTTCCAGGAGCAGGTTTTTTTTAATTGTTTTTCTTATTTTAAAATAACTTATAGGCCTAGAAAGCTCTGCTTGTGACATGTAAAATGGAAGCATGTTTGAATAAATACATAAAGCTGAGTGGAATATTTAGATTTCCCGAAGTAACACTGCTGGTAAATGGCTATACAAATAGCAGTCAGCAGTAATGTTTTTTAAGTTGTTGTATTTTTTTTCCAAGTGCTGTTTTATACAAGATGGGAGTAGTGAACTGGGAGATAGCTGTGATCCAGGCAAGTTGTTCATCCACTCCTCCAGTAAATCAGAGACAGATGTAAGATGAAGACTCAAATTCCTGATCCTCGTTCCTAGTGAACCCTACAGAAATATTTTGTCTAAAATAAAAATAGTACTCAGTAGGCACAATTAGATTTGTATATTTAAAATCTTGGTCTGTGCTAGCTCTCTTCATTCTTGCCTCTAGCATCTGAGTGACTGAGTCTTACAATTTTGTAACTATTGATTTCTAATGTGAAAACCAATTATTTTCGTGTTATTGGAATATGATGCTGAATTCTGATTAGATTTTAAAATTATGTCTCCTGGTGATATAATATGAAAACTTTCAAAGCATGGAACTCTTACTGGATAACAGTTTGTATCTAAATAATTAGTTTCAGTTTTATGACACTTGAGTGACATATGGCTAAATTCAGAATGTAATTTGAGGGTAGGAGGTAAAGTTCAAATGCTTTTTAAAGATTGTGTGCCCAAATAATAAGTTTAGAAGCTTGTATTGAGGATATGAGCCTGTGTTTACCCCCAGAGCAGATAGAGGTGTTCACACTGCCTAACTTTAGGCACTGCATTTAAGTGTCTGGCTTCTTTACACTTTGCAGTGGTGTGAGCAAAGTTGGTCAGAGGAAAATGTATGTCTCTCATCAGCTCAAGCTCTATGTATACCTGCTGAGAAGCTTATCTCTGTCCATAAATGAGGAACCAAGAGAAAGATGTTTCTTAGCCTGTTTTCTTGAATTACACATGCAAGGTTATTTTTCCCACCATAGTTTAGCAGCATGACGGATAAGCTATGAGTCAAATGTTGTGAAATGTAACATGCTGTTTCTGCCATGTGTCTTTTTTTATGCAGTGTGACTTGTCTTTCTATCCTCTTGAAAATGTCTGTAAATAGCTTTTGAGACTGGTGTATGCACAGACTGCTTTACAGAGCGATGTAATTCAAAGTTCTTGGAATCTGTGTGCTTAAATGAATACAGTAATTCATAATTATCAGAAAGACTGTTTAAAAATGTAATCTGATAACTGGGTAGTACTTCTTCGTTTTGAAATGAGCCTTCTAAATATAGTACGGTGAACACTTCAAAATGAGCTGAAATTTAACTTCTTTTATCAGGATTTTTATGGTAGCTGCGAGGCACCATGTAAATTTTGGTGAAAATTTTGGATGATGTTTTACTTACATACAGAAATCTGCACCTGGATTATTACTAAAGACATGGAAGACCAAAATCCACTTTAATGGTTCAGTTGTGCTTATTGCCTTTAATAGTAATCAAATAGAGATTCAGTACTTAAAATACAAATAGGAAAGGAAATGGAAAAGGGATGGTTTGTAAATACATGCTCTTTATCTTTCATAGTATTTTTGGGTGGGAGACAGGGGAGGTTTGCTGTGAAGAATCATTCCTGGCAAAAGAAAAGCAACAGAATAAATGGTTTAATCATTGACTTCCTAATGACTAGTACTTCACCTATTGTTTTGCCAGTTACCAGGCCTAGCACAAAGGAAGCAGCCAGCAGCAGAACAAATAAAGCGATGAAGCCTCCCATAGTGGGAATGGGGAAAAGGGAGATAACCAAGCCAAGAAGCTGACAACATAGGGGGGAAGCAGCCACATGCTGGTCTTATGGAGGTCACGATCACAAGGTGCCAAACCTGATCTTGAGTGACTGCCTGTCCCGTCTGTTGTCGCTGGGAGCCCCAGCTGCAGAGGGAGTCAGGAGGTTCTTCCCACAACAGGGAAACTCTGCGAAGTGCATCTACTTCATAGATAGACACCCCGATTCTCTCTGCCAGCGGTCCCAGCTTTTATCCTCAAAAGCGGGACATCTGGCACTTGTTTACCTAACAGCTTTCCCTCTGAGGTCAGCAGCATCCTGGAGGAAAGCTAAAAGGCACATTCATTGCCTCGTTTTCTCTAAAATGAGCTTCTTCCCATAACATGCAGCCGCCTTCCCAGCAGAGAGATTATCTGCCTTGAAGGACTGTGGGAACCACCCCTATGTCAACCTTAATTCAGGGCTCGGGGTTCAGACGCCAGCACTTCACCTATAGTTTCTATATTCTTGTCTTTGCGTAAGCTTTTTGTTCTCATAGTTGGTGTGCCCAGAAAATGTGGAGTCTGCTCAAAAATCCCTGTATTTTTGAGAATCTATGGTGAATATGCCTTTTATGAGAATAAAATATTATAAACAATTATTTCCCCTTTCCTTTAGCGGACTTGAATATGATGCACAAGAAAAATGAAGATGCATATCGTAATCCAGAGGCAAGACTATGTGAAGATAAAAAGGCTATTGTATCTGTTGACCTAAGTTTGGCCTCCCCAAGACCTGAGAACACAGAAGCATCTACAAATAAAATAGCAGGTTTTTAAGAATACTGTATTACAGTATTTTATAGGTCGTAGTGATCAAAATTCTCTAGTTTCTTTACTCCTTTCTAGTAATACTATGGTAGTGTTAGTGCTCTCTACCTGCAAAGTCAGTATCATGCTTCTTTCCTAAACTTGTTAATTGCTGTCACTGTGTGCACTGGAAATGTGTTTATTTTCTTATCCATCTTGTCAGTAAAGATAAATAATAATTGTTTTAGCACGGAATAGTCAGGATCAGTATATTAGTTTTGCAGGTTCAATGTTATCTAATCCAATCTTCATACATATTTGGTTTACTTTTAAGTGACACAGTAAAATAGACTGTATAGTAGGAGAGAAGATGGAATAAAAGGGGGAGGAGGGACTGCAGGTGTATGTTACAGATTTAGATGAAATTGGTACAGTAACTAGGTTAACAAATTCTAAAAACTTACACGTAAATTGGATACATATGCAGCCCTGTGCACTGCCTCCAACTTTTAAGGATTTTATTTTGCTATTTAAAAATTAATGCATCTTTTTCTTATGTTTTGTGAGACATCTAAATGAGAGAGTGGTCCCTAGTCTGGGATGGGCAAAGGCCAGGGTTGGTGGTGGTCTCCTCAGGCCAGCTTAGATGCTGCTTTTCTTTCTCCTGTCTGAACTGATGCGTTTCTGTATAATGAATTATATGGTATTTGGGGCATGGCTCTACTTCCCAAGGTTGCAATTCAGTGTCCTGACCACTGGTTGTAGAATCAATTTTCTTTTGTTCCTTCTGTCCTCCCTCTTGCTCTTTCTCCCTAATACAGTGTATATTTAACCATTTAGTAAGAAGTGAAACAGGCAAGGCCAATAAAGTAATAATGTAGAATAGCAAAGAGCCCCCTGGTTAGATCACTTACTTTGGGATCAGGAGGTGATGCAGATCAGTGATGGGAAGGTCTTACATTTTCCGTTTGGTTAGTCAGGCAGTAAAGTGGCTTTGGTAGGTTTTGGTTGTTTATTTTTTGGTTGGTTGGTTTGGTTTTGTGGGGTTTTTTGTACATCACCCCATTAAAAGAGGAACTTGCGGGATAGTAGCTGGAACACGGCAAGTTACTTCCTTCAGTAGTAACTTGTCTGTCTTATGTCCATGTCTTTTAAATGGTATATAAACTTTATTCTGCTTTTTTTTTCACATGGAATGTATCCATGAGAGGTTAATTCATCCTGAAAGAGCCACATGTAAATTAGTTATATTTTGGAAGGATTCAAACTGATTCCGTGTAAGGAAATGTAGTACTAACCTCAGAGCATAACCCTTGGTTATGCAACCACATACTCCTAAGGCTAGGCTGTAGCAGCAGGCGTGCTTATGGGAATAAGTGTGCATGTTATTTCTGCTTTCATCTGACTTGGGTGGTACATCACCATAGGATGAACATGAGAACAGCTACAGCTGTGTTCTTCTCAGCTCAGTGAAGCTGTGACTCTTGCACATCCTTGAGGCACTGTCCTTTCGAGCAGACATGATATGAAAGAAGAACATTGGGTCAGCTGAAAAGTTAACACAACTTACTCTACTTTTCCTTTGCTTACTTCCTTTCTCCTTTGCTTCCTGTAGGGATCCAGTTCTGCAAAACCTGTTCTGTGTGGTATCTGAGTTAATCCTCCTATCTAGAGCTTTTGGGACTGTATGATTATGACACATTCATGACTCAGGGCTAAAGGAGACCTGACACTTCAAACCTCATAGTAGGAAAGGCACCTTATGCTGGCAGAATTCAATTTTCTGACTGCTTAGAATTTTACTTGCCAGTTTGGGGCTTTGTTTTTTGTAGCATCCATTGCTATGTTACCTAAATATTTCTTCTGTTAGGATATTCTGTTTTTTAAAGAGTGAATAAACGTAAGGAACAGAACTATGTGTGTTAAATCAGAGTAACTGCAAGAAGTTATGAGATGTAAAATCTTTGCTATTCTAATTAACTTACAGATAACATTTCTAGAAACTAAACTGTAGCTTAGACAGTAGAATATATGGCTTTCATAGGTCTTATGTAAAAAGATAGCTCGCTTGGACGTTATTAATTGAGCAGTTGAAACCTGACAGTATGCTAGGCAGGCAACATAAGAATTTTTAATCCCAGCTATTGTTTTCAGCGATAGCCTTGAATTATGGCTGTCAGAAACTACTTTTTGCAGCAAGTGTCTCAGATTCACGCTTCTTCACTCTGGCTTGCTGTCTTAAATTTGCTTTGATTTTTATCTTCAACTTCTGCCCCTTAGGTTCTACCGTTGCACAGACCTCTCCTTTTGCTCGAGGTAATGTGTTTCGTGAACCACCATCTCCACAGCATCTTAAGCGACAGAAGTCATATAAGAACTTTCTTTGTCTACAGGTGAGTGTGCACACCAGTTATCATCTAGTTATGTACATTTTAAAAAGAGGGATTACAGTAAATCATCAGATACTGCTGACCAAAGAGCTTATCTAATAATAGCCAATTCTGTACACAAGAAGTGTACTAAGAACTGTATGCTATTGAGTCTCTCAGAATTTGTCTTGCATAAGGAATGCCTATAAAAGTTATGCTATTAATGGTTGCCATCATTAATCTAGATTCTGTCTTTTTTTTTTTTCAAAGTACAGCTCTCTAAATACAGTACTGAGTTCTCAAACTGTGCATACAGTAGAAGTTTGCATATATAAATATGTAAAGAAACCAAGATGTTTGCCCTTGGAGATCTATATGATACAAATGCATGTTCATCAGAATGAAATGGTGATATGAGCGAGACAGGAATAGTGTAGTCATTTATTGATGGGTATATGAAACGTGACTGATGTTCTTCCAGTTTCTGTCTTCTGTGCATAATGCTTTGCATATAATACCACAAGAATTAAATATCAATTTAATTAGATATCAACATAAAGAGAATGCTAGATAATTTAAAAGAATACGAATGTCGTACATTAGTTTGATGCGGAACTCTTAAAAGATCAAGGTTTTTTTTCTATGTGTAGTGCTGCCAAAAAGAATAAAGAGTAGGCAGACCCTTGGCTTCAGTAAGTCAGCACTGTGCCTAGAAGTAGTATAATTGCAGAAAGAAAAAAGATAATTGCCATGTCTTTTTGTTTTGGTTTCCCATCTTTCATTATTTAATCAGTAAAATGTTATTCCAGCACATCTGTAGTAGAGTAAGTGTTCGGAAATATTCATGTTTTATTAGCAGCTTTTATAATCAGTGTTCTTACTGGACAGTGGTAATGTAAATAGTGGCCAAAAAGAAATAGTAAAATATCATCTCATTTTAAAGGCATTCTGAAGCTGAAATATAAGACTGGCCCTAGAATTCTTTCAGTTGCTCTATACAGTCTTTGATTGCACAAGTAGGTACTGCAAAAGTCATAGAAGTTCAGGATAGTAAATGTTGTTCGTCAGATCGTTACTGGCTATTGACAGTTGAATTCTTCTTGGCTTTATTTTCTAGATTGAAGAAAAGAGGCGTAGGGAAGAAGCAGAGCGAGAAAAACTTAGAATAGAAGAAGAAAAAGAGGAAAAACGACTAGCTGAACAGAGGATGAAAATGCAAAAAGAATATGAAGAGGAACAAGAAAAGCAAAGAAATAAACAGGAGAAGGTGTAGTATTTTGGTACCTTGACTTCTTTCCATCCTAAACGAACCCTTTGTAATATTTATCCTCTAGATTAAGAAGGTAAACTGTGAAGTGTCCTGTGAATTGGTCTTTGTTTTCAAATGGGTCTACATTAGCCAGAGGAGAGGTAGAAGACTGTTAGTATTAACAAGCACATTCTTCTTGCTCTTTATGGTTTAGTACCAACTTGAAGTACTCTTACTTCTAAGAAAATTTATATAGTTTTATAGTTGAAGGTCATGCTAACCTTTCTAAAGGAAATTGTTTGTGAGGCCAATAAAAAAGTTTTGTCAAATTGGTGAAAAACAAAAAGGCTTTTCTTTTTCCTTTTTTTTTTTTTTTGTTTTTTTTGTTTGTTTGTTAGCTTCTTAAATCTAGCTCTCATGAAAATAATTGTATTCTATGCGTATTGTATTCTATGAGCGTAACTATGCAGAAAGGTTTCATAAAGCCTTTATTTGAATTGGCCGTGATATATCTTTGAGATAAGAATACTGCTTGTTTTGGAAGAATACCAAATAAATCTAATGAATACTTTTCATGGAGGTAAATTTGTGATTTAATTCAAACCCAAAAGCTTTATTTATCAGGTTTGGAAAACTGAATGAATTGCATCATTCAGAATCTCATAAATAATTGTAGAAGGAGGACACAAGACCGTCAGAGATGGAAAAATCTTTCAGTGGCCTGCGGGATTGGAAAAGATCAGTTCGGGATGTAGGACTTGAAGATTTCTAAGGAAAGATCACTTAGCTTATATTCTAGATTCTCTTCCATAGTATGAGCAAGTTAGCTGGATGAGTCTTGTCTCCTGCATAATAGAGCTGGTTTAGTATAGAGCAGGAAGCTACCTGATATCATCTCTTCACAAAACATGACTAAAATTGAGACTGGCTGCATGTTTACAGTATGTTTTGTTTGAATCTGAATTTTTGGAAGTGACTCCTACAGTTTAGCCTTAACTGGCAGCAGATCTGGACACAAACTGGTATTCATTGAAGTTATGAATTCTGTTAAATGATGTTACTGGAGTCACAACTACGGATGTTTAGTATTTGCATGGCATAGTTTAGAATTTGTATGTTTGAAGTCAGCCTAATGAAATATGCTTTTCATTTCATGCTAAACACTTCGATGTGTAATTTTAACTTCTCAAAGAAAAACAAAGCAAAACTTTAATAATGTTGGCTCTTTTATGTACTAATAATGTTTATGTTACAGGAAAGACTGAAAAAACAAGAAATAATTCAATTACATGAAGAGAGGCAAAAAGAGGCAGAAAAAAGAAGAAAAGAAAAAGAAAAAGAAAAAAAGCAAGAGGAACAACATAGACAATATTTGAAAAAAGAAAAGCTGAAAGATGAAAAGAAGATGGTATGCATCAGTGACTTTCTAAGATACAAATACTTCTTCCTAACTTTTAAAAATAACAATTTTAAAGAAATTGCATGATTTCTTACATCTCTGCCATCAGTGTTGTTCCCTGCTTAGTTTATCAAGCTATGATATACTTAGCGCACACACAGAGAACAGCTGATTGAAACTCTGATGTATTACAGTGGAAACTTATCTTTTTGATCAAATTTGCATTAAAAACCCAGTAAAAACAAGATAGGAGCAAGCTGCACTCCATAGCTGATTTTTATATCTGCTGTGAAGTACCATGGCCTGGTTTGCTGAAGTCCAAATACAAATAAAAATAAAGTTATATAACTTAGAGGATGTCATTTAACAATGATGTTCTTTGTAATTTAATCCTTTTCATTTGACCTTGATGAGGTAAGAAGTCCATCACATAGAATTCTGATGGACAAAATCCAAGTAAATTACAGAACTGTTTTGCTTCTAGAAATTTCTAGGTGTCATTTCTCTAAAATAGACAGATACAATGGAAGGAGGAAAAGATCTGTAACTTAACCATAAATTAAAAAAAATACATCCTAGAAAAGAAGTACTAAAATTACTATAGTCAGAAAATAAAATCACATGAAATAATTTTGGCAATATTTTTATGTATTTAAGTGTTGAAAGCAATTAAATACAAAAATAATTCAGTTAAGCAAAAGCATTTTTCTGTCAAATGAAAAATATTAGCCAAACTCTTCCTGTTCAAAGTAATACTTCATTCAGAATCTATAGGAAAGTAGTTTCAGTCTTGCTTTACTCCTTGCAGTTTACAAGGCAGCCTTCTCCCGTTGTTCCTGTTCTTCGGAACAAATCAATAAGAAAAGAAGAAAGGATTCCCTCTGCTGAGAGCCATGTGTCTTCCTATGCACAAGTATGATTTTTATAGTAATCATTTACAAATTTATTTAAGACAGTGCAGTGTATGAAATCCCACCAGATGTTTAATGTTTGCCAGTTATTACTGGAATACCACAAATAACTGAAGACAGTCTGTATGTTAGCCAGTCTTGTAGCTCTGAAATTTAATGTTTGATTTTATTCAATGCATTGAGGAAATTTTTTTTGAATGCTTTTTTTTTTCTGCATGCACATTTTCTGTAGAGATGAGCACCTCATTTTTGAGTGTAGATACTCTGTCCAGTTTACCAAGGGTCTAGCAATCTCAAGGTTTAGGGTAAGAAAGTTTACACCTAATCTAGCAACTCATTGTGTTCACTCAGAGAAGAATTTAGCTCAGGCATGAAGTTCAGTGTTGATTCCTAGCTACAGACATTATTGTTTTATCTTTATGTTTTTGAAGGTACAAAAAGATTATAACTCCTAATACACATCACTTTCTCTTTTGCAGCACAAATGAGTTACAGGAGTGGTCCTGAGACCACTCATTTCTTTCACTTGGTTTAAAGTTCCTTGGGACAATTTTTTTATTTAGTAAATTTCTCCTATGAAGAGTAGATTAAATAATAGTCTATGATATTTGAATTTCAGGCTAGACTTCTGACTTTTTATTAGAAATGTCTTTGTACCAACTGTCTATATGAACTGGGCTAAAAATTTTAAAAATGAATTTGCTATGAAAATGTTAATTTGGCAAAATACTTTGTAATGCAGTTTCACAAAATGTTTTGTATCAGAAATGGTGTGACCAGCAGGAGTAGGGAGGTGATCGTGCCCCTGTACTTGGCACTGGTGAGACTGCACCTTGAGTACTGTGCCCAGTTCTGGGGACCACAGTATGAGGAGGACATTGAGGTGCTGGAGCGAGTCCAGAGAAGGGCAATGAGGCTGGTGAGAGGTCTGGAAAACAGGCCTTATGGAAACCTGCTGAGGGAACTGGGGTTGTTCAGTCTGGAGGAGACTGAGAGGAGACCTCATTGCCCTCTACAACTACCTGAAAGGAGGTTGTAGTGAGGCTGGTGTTGGTCTCTTCTCCAAAATTACTAATGATAGGATGAGAGGAAATGGCCTCAAGTTATGTCAGGGGAAATTTACGTTGGATATTAGTAAGAAGTTCTTTCCTGAGAGGGTGGTTAGGCACTGGAACAGGCTGCCCAGGGAGGTGGTGGAGTCGCCGTCCCTGGGGGTGTTCGAAAAATGGGTTGATGAGGCACTTGAGGCCATGGTCTAGTGGTCTAATGGTTAGGAATATGATGGGATAAAGGTTGGACTTGATGACCCTGGAAGTCCCTTCCAACCATAATTATTCTATGATTCTATGACTTTAAACCTTATTTAAAACTGTTGCTTCCCCTAAATGTTAAGAATACTCTGGAGGAAGGTCAGTTTATTTCTGTGTCTTTGTAGTACTTGGTATAGCTTTGTCTAGCTCTCTGAATAATGCATTATAGGTATTATTTTAGTAATTTGGATTGTGCATTTATAGATCAGATTTAAAAAAACCTTAGGCATTAGCAAGCTGTAAGGTTACTATTCCGTCTTCTGGTAGTAGTGGTAGTTAATGCAAATTGCATATAAAATAAGGAAATAAAATGTACTTCTGTCCACTATATTTTCTTCTTTTGACATATTAATGTTTCATATTCATTATAATCACTAGGATCCCCCACAACCAAGGGTTCCTTCTCCACCTGTCCTTGCTAGAAGAAATCAGTTGCGTGCATTTGGTAGGTATTGTCTTTACTGCAAGCTCATTCTCTGTGACAACAAAGTTGTTCTCAGTTACAGTTCTCTTTCTTGCCTGCAAAGCAATAGTCTTACAAAGTTTGTGTTTCTGTGTGGGTGTTCTATCTTGGTATTATCAGTGTATTAGTATGGTATGTCTGAAGTATTAATACAAAATAAAAATGCATTTATTATGTGTCTTCAACAGGAAATATTTTTTTCTAAAAACTGATAATGGGGTAGTTTGCATGGGAAGTGCTGGATCTTTCAGTCAGGACATTGGTGACCACTGTGACTAGAACATGACAAAATGGGGGAATTTTGGATTGGCTGAGTAATGGATTAGATCAACAATGTCTAGAGCATTGCAGTCCTAACTCTTAAATTCTGCTTTCCTTTGTTAGTCTGCCTAATCCTCTGCTCATTCCTTTTAGCTTTCCCTGGTGGTTTTAAAATTCAGACATGCTGGGAGATCTTCTTTGCTCTTTATATATGTTAGTTATCTTGGCAATATGTGGTTGGAAAGCAGTAATTTTTCTTCCTGTTCTTTGTTTTCTACAAGTATAAAAGAAATAACATGTGGAATGTAACAGTAAATGATGTCCTACAAATGCTAACCCCCAGCAGTCAGTATCTGGGTCTGTTCTGGGGAGTTACGGCTCTTCCACTAAATGGAAGGCAGAGTGGTTCTTAATGCAGCTCTTGGAAATGGATTGACTCAGACCATCTGTCATGAGAGAAGTAAAGACATATAAATTAAATCTTATGGTTGAGGATTTAAGATAGTAAAACTTGCTTGCCTGCTAGGTTTTGGACTCAGTGTAAAAGTCAGTAAAATAACAAATTATTAAGCATTTTATTTGGAAAACAAGGGGTTTATGAAATTGTTTTAACTTGTGGAAGAATGCTGGCCTGACCACAAAAAAACCCAGCTTAGACCCAAAGTAGGTCTAAAAAGTCAATATAAGCACATATTAAAAATAAGTGTTGGAGTTAGAACTCTTGAACACTTTCTAAGAGAGTCTGCACTGAGCAGACTAATATCCCACTTTTGAGTCAGGAAACTGAAATGAGATTGTGTGCTTGCTGATACCCCTCAATTTCTGTCATCTGCCTCTGGAACTCTGAGGACTGTAGATTTGCTAATTTCAAAATATGACTATTTACTCTCAGCATCCACTTGGTGGCATTTCATAGCTTTTCCTTTTTTTAATATAGTAAAACATTTCTGTTGAAGTTTAGATGCTTTCTGCTGTTCAGGGGATCTGGTCCTTGTGCTGTCTCAAAAATACAAGCTCTGACCTGATTTCTAGTGTATAAAATGCTGTGATTCTTGTGTTTGTATAATCCTTGTTTTAATTAACAGTTCATTATATCTTTTTTTCTACCTTAAATTTATGAGGTAGGCAAAAAAGTGTCTCTAACACTCTTTATTTTTAAATTATTTGTGTTAAATTCCAGAGGAAAGAAAGAATGTGATAAATGTATTATCAGAGATGAGGAAAAAGCTTCACAGTGAAGAGAGGCGACTGCAGGAACAGATGCTAAATGTGGCCAGTGATGATGATGTACCGATTACGCGGTAAGAATTTAATCTTCAGTTTTAAAAGCTAGACTTTGCACAGGAACTCAAAGCTACTGTGTATTAGCTGGGTAACATGAGTGAAACAAACATATAAAGATAGAACTTGTATATAAAATTTGCTTTGTTTTTTTTTTCTAATGTGTAAGGTTTTTTTCCCAAAATCTTACAAGTTTAGTGTAAGAATGGCTATACTGGTAAGGTTGGAAGTTGCAATACTCTGTCTTGGAGGGTGGTCCAAAACAGATGTATAAGGCAGAACTTTATCTTGTTACCTTTTTTCCTAGGGCATAATTTGCACCTGTAAACTGCAGTACTACTGCTGATGAATATGCTTATGAATAGCATACTGCTGTGGAAGTACTTGTTTTCTTATGGAAAATCATATCCATTCTATTTAAAAAATTTGGTTTACTTCCAAAATGTATTGTTACTTCCCAGCTAGTTGGAGAAAGACTCATCGGATTATCAGTCTTAGTTCCGCTCCATAAAGTATGAGGTTTTTTTTTAATTTTAAGTTATCCCTTTTTATAACACAATATGCAGTGTCATTACTTTCAAATTTGTTTTCCTGGTTTGATAGCTTTATTTAAGGATAAAAGGTGTGAGCTTTATCAATGTTATCTTTCCATCCAGCTCATTAATATTACAGTGTTAAATTATATTCTGCTTGTTTTACAAACTTTTCAAGCAGGAGGAGAGAGAAGAATCCAAAGGACACATTTGAGAGGGCCAGGCTTCGTCTTCCTGCTCTAGTAAAGCGACGACCTTCAGCAAGGGAGGCACATGATCCTGTCAATATACAGAATATCTGGGACTTTAATGAACTTAAATACAAAGGCAGGTAGATCTTGTTATTGATGAAGAAAGGCAGTGAAATATCCTCCATCTTCCACACTACCCAGGATTTAAAGGCAAAAATCAGACTCTTCACAGCTGCTGCCCATACACAACATACTCTGTGGGCAGCATTTTTTTATGTGTGTGCATCTCTCTGTGTGGCCATTCCATAAGTGCACACAGTTCACAGCATTGTAATGTTGAGTTATCACTCAGAGCACTCACATAGCTTCTGGTCCTTGCTGCTTAAACTTCTTATGCATTTGATACTGTGGTGTTACTGAAAGTTGACTGAATTTGATTTTTTTAACCCACCAAAAAATTATGATTCTGTGTAACTTTATGTTTTCCCTTTACCAGAAAATATATTTTTTAATATAGTAAAATTGTAAAATCGTTGCTAAAGTGGCTTATCCTCTTGGCCATTGTCACCGTTATTTTTTATGACTTTATATCTGTAGCTAGTTCTTTAAAAATATTTTTCAGAAATGTTGGTTTAGGGAAAAACTTAAATTTCATATCTTTGCTCAAGATTCTGAAACACGTATGGGCTTGAGGCACATGTATCCTGATCCTCCAAAAGATGACCGGACTCTAGACATTCAACAGCAGGCACTCTTGAGGGAGCAGCAGAAGAAACTTGACAGAATGAGAATGAGAAGAGAAACTGAAGGTAAGGAATGAATGCTCTGAGATAATTTCGGTGATTTTTTTATTTTTGTTTTCTGTTTGGTAAGAATTAAAAAACACCAGCTCTACTTTTACTTCTTTCTAGTCAGGACTGCAGTACAAAACAGTAAAACACTGGAATGCTGAAATTCTGTCATGATGTAAAGCTACTGTGACTGTTTCTCTTTGGTTCCCTGAAATTAATTTAACTCTTGCTTCATACTTCAGAAAAATGTTTCTCTGGGTCCTTTCCTGGGCCCACTTTTACTCCTGACACCCACTGCTACCCTTCCTTCATACCACCCCAGGTTACACTCAGTCCCTGCAATGACACAATGAGTGGCATAAGATCATGGGGGGGCACAGGGGTGCTGGTCCATACTATTTCTGATACAAACATTTTTTGATTTTTTTGTATCGGAACCAGTGCGGCCAGCAGGACTAGGGAAGTGATTGTCCCCCTTTGTTTGTACTCAGCACTGGTGAGGCTGCACCTTGAATACTCTGTTCAGTTTTGGGCCCCTCACTGCAAGAAGGACACTGAGCTGCTGGAGCATGTCTAAAGAGGGGCAACGAAGCTGGGTCTGGAGCACAAGTCTGATGAGGAATGGCTGAGGGAACTGAGGTTGTTTAGTCTGGAGAGGAGAAGGCTGAGGGGAGACCTCATTGCTCTCTACAACTACCTGAAAGGAGGTTGTAGCGAGGTGGGGCTTGGTCTCTTCTCCCAGGTAACAGTGATAGGACGAGGGATAATGGCCTCAAGTTGTGCCAGGGGAGGTTTAGATTGGATATTAGGGAAAATTTCTTCACTGAAAGTGTTGTCAAGCATTGGAAAGGCTGCCCAGGGCAGTGGTTGAGTCATGATCCCTGGGGGCATTTAAGAGATGTGTAGATGAGGTGCTGAGGGTCATGGTTTAGTGGTGGACTTCACAGTGCTGGGTAACAGTTGGACTTGATGATCTTAACGGTCTTTTCCAACCAAGAGCACTCTATGATTCCTATCATCTTGCACCTTTCTGTCTCCTCCAAGGGCTCCAGGGTAATCTCTGCTCTGGCACCTAGAGCAGCACCTCCTCCCCCTCCTTCTTTCTCTGACCTTAGTGTCTACATGACTGCTTCTCACACTTTTGTCCCCACTCCTTACTGCTATGCTTCATTTTGCCCTTTTTTAAATGTTTCACAGAGGCACCACAAGCTTGGCTGACAGGCTTAGCTGTGTCCTCTGGTGGGTCTGTTGTGGTATTGGCCGTGCCTGGCATGGGCAGTCCCTGGCATCTTCTCACAGCACCTACTCCTGCAGCCCTCCTCTTGCCACAGACACCCAGTACATTTTCAGATTGCTCCTTAGGCTTTTTTTAGCCTTGGAGATGAGGTGAAAGTCAGGCATGAAAAAACCCAAACACATATGAAAGGAAAATAGTTACACCTTTCCATACTGCTTTACAAAAAATGAATGCATCTTCTTATCACTTACCATGCTTTGAGGCTTATTTGTGTTACCTGTTAATAGACCTATCTGTGAGTAAGATTTAACAAAATAGATAAGAAGATGTGAGGGGTGACAGTTAACACTCAGTCTGGGTTTTTTTGGTACCCTGATGAGTGTTAAAGATGATTCCTACTCTGTCTTGGACTGGTGTGCTGGGGTTCAAGCAACGTGTGCAGTATTGCTTATGGATAACACAACATCACAGTTGCAAATACGCATATCTGTACCGCTTTCTGTGTTAATTACAAGCTCTTGAATATCACTTAATGTCTAAATGAAATGT
Source organism: Podargus strigoides (assembly GCA_028020825.1). Lineage (NCBI taxonomy): Eukaryota > Metazoa > Chordata > Aves > Caprimulgiformes > Podargidae > Podargus > Podargus strigoides. Next base: position 36,058,165 of record CM051620.1, on the reverse strand, counting down.
ATAGGGTTGTCTTCAGTGTCCCCCTTCGTGAGATTGATTGAAATGGTGAAAAATAATTCACTAGCTTCAACTGAGATCTGTGTGGGGTTTGATTTTGGTTTTCTGCCATTAGAATATTTTTCAATAGGTCAGTCTGAGAAGGCTTTAATTTAACGTTGTCTGGAGAGGAACCTCCACCAGCTAGAAAGCAAATTTGCCTTTTTTCATTAATTTTCAAGGACAAACAGTCATTGTAGACATATGCCAATGCTAAATGGATAATGCAGGCTTACATGATGAAAACCTAGAGAGGCATTTCCTCGGACAGTTTAGATTAGTTGGTAGACAAGCAGCTGATTTTTAAAACTATTTTCCACTGATGCATATAGAGGGTCCTTGAACAACTTTTCCTTTCTCTTTCTTTCTCCTGCTGCTGTACAACATCATTTAACTTTATAGTCTGTCACTGTGTACAGAGCAAGAGGATTAATTACTTGCCTTGCACCTCTCTCTTTCCAGGTTATTTGCCAAAGAGACAAGTTCATCATCTTCCTCTTGCTGAAAACAGATGAAGGGTTTTATTGTCTGATTTAAGGCAGAAAGAAAGATGAATTAAAGCAATATGCATTTTTGTACTGTGGGTGAAATGTCATATTATAGGCTGTAGAGGCAAAGGCTTAGGTGTTTTCCCACACTGTATGTAAGTGTTCTTTACCTTACATGCTTTATATACTGTTTTCCCTCTGATAAGCTTTTAATATTTTTTTTTTCTTTCTTTCTTTCTTTCTCTCTCTTTTATATAAAAGACAAATATGTGGACTATTTGTAGAGCTATAACAGAAATTAATGATTTTTTAAAATGTCCCAAATTTTCTAAGTGCTTGCTGTGTCCCTATAAATAAGGCAGTCTTTTGCAGCCTTCTGGATGATTATTATTTTGGGGGATAGGAGAGAATGTTACAGGAGCAGGTTTGATGATGCTGTGCTGCAGTGCTGAGTTCTGCTTGACTGGAGTAGTGTATGGGGAATGGGCTGGTTGTCAGTCCAGGAGATGTGACAGCCTGTGTGCTATGGTTTTTAATGCTAGACAGAAGGTCAGCTACACACTGAACATGTTTGCTAGACAGAGATGCAAGAAACAAAACCTATCTTATTAAATATTTTATTTGAAGACTTAAACCAAATAAGAAGAGTAACTTCAGTTTTGCTTCTTTGTATTACCAGTGTGCATGGGGTCATTGTTAGATTAGCTTTCAGGATGGTTCTCTGTGCTCTCCCGAGCTGAGGTTTTTATTTGTAGGCAAGTACTTTCCTCTGTGAAATGATCACTGTCTCAACCTCTCTTTGAAAGCTACAAATGTGGTATGCTCAGTATGTTGAATGTACATTCATTCTTGGGGCTTTCTGCAGTGTCCTGCTCTGATTATTACACCCTGACAGAAGCCAAGAGAACTGGTTAAATGTAACAGAGTTTATTCTGACATGGCATCCTTCTTGCCGGTCAAATTGGTTGTTGAGATGTCCCACCTAGGGGAGAATATCATTAGTCTTGAGTTCTGTTGATATAAATATGACTGTTGAGGTGCACAAACATGCCTATTCCTGGCAAGCAGATGTCTGTAATATAGAATAAATATTTTTTGAGTATCCATGAATTTTAACTACAAAATTGTTGTAGTGTTTAGCTGCACTACATAAAAATGAGACTTCTGACTCCCTCAGTCTAGCTCTTGATAGACCACTAAAAATAATGGCAGAATCCAAAGTGGGGCAGGAAATACATGGCTCAGGTGATCCCTAATTATGGAAGAAATAATTCATTTTTGGCTCACTAATTTTTGAAATTTGATACAGTATTGGTTTGGTTTCCTACTTGGTTCATAGCAAGCTTAAGCAAAAAACTGATAAATTAGAGAGATTTCTCTCCCTTTTTTTTGTATTCTAGCTGTGAAGTTCAGATGGAGTTTAATGTGCTGCAGTTCAGCACTAGCAGTCACTGGGACGCTGAATACTGAATACCATTAACTTCCATACTTTTTTTTTTTTTTTAAATTCACAAATGTTTTTAATATAAGAAAAATGTAACGTAAAAAATCTAGTATGTGAAGATGATGACAAGAAAACCAAAATACTTATGCTAGGGAAGGGATGATAATCTTTATTCCAGTAAGAAGGCCATCGACTTTGGGTTTTTGGGTGCACTTTGGAAAGTAGGTTTCTGTTTAAATGCTTTTTCATCTGAAGTTACTTAACCTGGTGTGTTTTCAGTACCATGTTCCAGTTGCATTAGGATTCAGCAGTGTGCAGAACATATGATGAATTAAACATTTCTTGCTAGCTCTGTGAGTAGATATTGTTTAGGAGGCAGCAATTCAAATAATAAAGATCTTAAGGCATCAACAAATGAAACATAAGAGAGCAAAAGAGAGAAACCGAGTATTCACGCAGGACCCTTTTGTGCCCTAATGTGTTGCTTCGATGGCTTAAACTGTGCTGTCTTCCCACAAATTGATGGTTTTTAATTAGTCAGTCAACACTTGGACATGACCTTCCTGTAAGAAGTGTTTATAGTATTGTTGTAAACACAGCACAAAAGTAGTTCTGACTGTTGCAGTATAGAATTCAGAACTATTTCAGAATTCAGCACAATTGAGTGCAAATATAGCATTTAATGAAGTGTGATTATATAATCTTAAAAAAAATAGTTTTCAATAGCTGCAGAAATAGTTATGCTTCCTTTTGCTGGATGACAAACCAGGTTTTGAACAAGAGGGGAAATGGTTGATTGTTATTAGTGATGAACAATATAGCTCTAGTGTGAAAGGTGTGTTTGCTCTTTGGGAGAGACTGATGAATCCAGGCTTAAGAAGTGCTTGCACATGCTCAGTGTTCTTAGAAATAACATACTACTGAGTTCTGCTTGATAACTCTCATTCTACTTAAATTGACATAAGGAAACTGGAATAAACATTATATTCAAATGTTTAAAAAATATTCATTATGAGAGTAAATTTAAGGAAGTAATGCATAATGGTCCTCATTTTTGTAATAATATGCTGATAAAACTTTTAATATGTTTTAGTATTAACTGGTTTTATGTTAATACTATTGTTTTGTTCCTTGTCTATGTGGCTTTTATTGATCAAGATGATTCTGCTTCTGGCAGTAACCCACAAACATCAGGACTGGTAAGAATAAAACAGTTTTTTTATTATATTACTTTGTCTTTTTCAAGTGTGAGAAATACTGTATCTTTCATAGATTTGGTGAAAGGAATTACACTTAAATAACAAGACAGCAAACTTATTTACTTCTCTTGCTTGTCAATACAATGAGTAACAGCTTCTTTAAACTTGACATTCAACTTATCTTTGTATATATAGTTTGATTCTTTAACTCTCTTCTTTTTATATTCTTCGGTACTTATTTGATATTCATATGATATTAGATTGCTGCTGGAGGTGGGAATTGGTAGAAAAAGCCAAGCCCGAAGCAGTTGCTTTGAATTCAGCTGGCTTAAGTGACGCACATGGCAGTCTCAAATGGAACATTTATTTTCTGACTTGGTGAAAAGAGCAAAATAAAGTGCTATGGAACTGGAATTCCACACTAACCCAAACTACAGAATAACAGAGTTCAATTGTGTCTCATGGGAGTGTGAAACTATACAAAATGGAAGAATGTGCAAGAGCAAAGCCATTAGCCTCAGCGATAATGCTGTAACTACATGCAGAAATGAAACATTTTTTATTAAAAAAAAAGTCACCTTAACACATTTTATAGTTGTAATTTATTTTCTGAAATTCTGCTTCAGAGCAATGCTTTGCGGTAAAAAAATGTGTTTTCTTTTGTTCTGTTTCTTCTGATAGTTTCTACTGCTTTGATTTCAGAGTGGTTTTCAACATAAATTATTCTATAGTAGAATTTCTGTAACAAATCGTTGCAACTGTGCAGTGAACTGGAAGTATTACTCTTAGTGCTTATTACTATGAAGAAATTTGTTATTTTAATGCTTTAATATCAAAGATTGTATATAGTAGGATTAGTGAAACATAAGGAATCATTCTTCATTTGATCAATACTTCATACAAACCTTGGGTGCAAAGCTCCCAGTGCTGACTGTTCTGAAACTAGCAGTGACAAGGACCTATTTCCTGATGGAAATGTCTGTGTTACACAAATCACCACAACAGTTGCCATGTGTAGGCAATTTCAGCAAATGGGATTGCTCCAGAAAAATAAAAACCCCCTAATGCTTAAAAAGAACATGAATTATTTTAACATGTATAGTGGGTTTTATTTTATAGCCATAAAGTAAGGAATAGTACAGAACACCTTCGATCTGCTGTTTGCTTTGCAGAAGTTTGGCAATTAATTGACATTAATTATAATTTGGCCTCAGAAAGTTATTGAGGCATCTGAATTTGTGTGTCTTCTGTTTCACTTTTGTAGTTCAGGAATGACTCTGATGAATTCTTGCAGGATTCACTGTTGGAATCGGATAGCATTTTTATTGGTGAGTTTATACCTCCCCTTGACCATGTTATGAGTGTACAAACATGTTATGTAATCCAGTGATGTGTCTCAAAAATGATTATTACTGTTTTAAAAGTTCTAGTGGCTGTAGCTGTGGTGATTGATTTCAAGTTTTAGAAAATAATGCCTTCAAATTAAAATGCAGATCTTTATGGAATTGTACTGCAATAAATTTGCATAAGTCACACTTAAAATTAATGATGTTGCTCACTTGCCGTACACCGCTTCACATCTTTTAATAAGAAAGCATCTTTCTGTGCTCCTTGCGCTCTGACTGGGATGTTAGCCTTGTCAAGGAACATTTTTTTGACATCTTCCCAGCTTTGGATAAGGAAGAGCTAATATTTGTTCAGTAAATGTGTTACGATGGTAGAATATGCAATGCTCTTCTATTGTTCTGCAGCAATTAAAATAATTTATTAGCAAGCACAGCTTACAGTTACGAGCTGTCCATAGTGAAATATAAAGGTGTTGGGCAGCCAGCAATTAATTTCATTTTTGTTCCTTTGTTTTACTTGCTTGCTTTGTTTTGAGTATGATTATATATGGATATAAAATAGTGACTCATTCTAAATTACTCACTTTTCTGCTATTCACACATTATTTCACATAACTTGCAACATCATACTTGTAAACATTGTCACTTCTTAATCATCAGAAGTAGATGATTTTTAGGTTTTTAAAAGATTTTTATATAGAGGACTATGTCTCATATTGTCTCATGTCTCTTTATTCAACCTTTATATGCATGTGTGTAAAAGTGCTGTTTCTGGTGTGGTTTTGAACCACTTTCACAAGGTTCATGATATTTGTAGTCCTCTCACCTATTTCCTTCTTCTTCTCCAGCTGATTGTTGCAGCTTGGTGATGGAGTTAACTTATGATACTATTCACCCTCTTTTTTTTCCTTCTTTTCCCAGATCATTTATGACTGTGTTGAAAAGCCTATTCCCCAATATTGAGCTATGGGCACTAAAACTTTGTAACCCCTTGTGTTATTTCAGCTTAATAAATAGCTATTAAAATTCTGAATATGAATGTAGTGACTTCCATCCCTGAAATGAAAATTAAAAACCTCTCATCATCTCTGTGGGCTGCCTTCTCTTTGTATTGTGCTGCGCACATTATCTGAAGGTCTTTTGTGAAATAGTTGTGGTGTATTTTAACAATATTTTTCATTTCCTAAGAAGAGCATAACACTACCCTCTGGGTTTTTTTTTTTTTTTTGACACAGGTGTAAAATCTGACTCAATTTTGTAATAGATGTCAGCATTACAAATGAATTTATATTTATCTGCTAAGGCACAGAAATTTGAGGCAGTCAGAAATAAAGAGATTTATCAATTTCTTCTTTCCTTTTTTTTCCTCACTTGAAACCCTAGAACTCATTAGTGTTAGTGCAGTGATATGAAAGCCTATCTGCTCAGTAGTATCTGAATGGCAGATTCTCCCAGGTAACTAGTGATAGGATGAGGGGTAATGGCCTCAAGTTGTGCCAGGGGAGGTTTATATTGGATATTAGGAGAAATTTCTTCACCGAAAGGGTTGTCAAGCACTGGAACAGACTGCCCAGGGCAGTGGTTGAGTCCCCATCCCTGGAGGTATTTAAGAGATGTGTAGATGAGGTGCTGAGGGACATGGTGTAGTGGTGAATTGGCAGTGTTAGGTTAATGGTTGGACTCGATGATCTTGGAGGTCTCTTCCAACCAAGGCTATTCTGTGATTCTAAGGTATGGTGAAGTAAGGTAGGTGGTGAAATGTCTTATCCTCTAGATGAGAGAGATCTCAGTATATGACTCAAGATATTCCTTGCTTTTGCTTGAAGTTCATCCCTTGCTGCTGCTGTGGTACCTTGTTCTTCTGTCTGCATCTGGATTATTGCTGGCTTCATGCAGGATGTCCTTAATGAATACATTCCTTTGATCCCTGTGATTAAATTAAGTATAATATATTGGCTTATTTGAAAACATAAACAGGTTTGAACATTGTCTAGTATTTTCATTTATTTGAAAATGATTTCACTTTTTTTTCCAGGTGCTAATGGGGAAATATTTCCTGCTGTAGGAGAAGTTAATTCGTCACCACAGCTTCCACGTTCTGCAAGGGAGAGGAGACGAATAAAGCAGAAAGCGTCAGAGTGTGCCGTATGTATGATAACCAGATTGGCTTAAACATGAAGGCAGACCACAGATCTAATGTCAGACAGTTCCTGTGGCTCCTTAGTGGGTGGATGATATGGATACTGAGAGCGTACATGTACAGCTCTTTGCCCTTTTAAAAAGGATACTACTTAACTGAAGGATTTGTGCATTTTTGGATTTTCTGCAGGAGCACGTTCCACTGGGGCAGACGCCGTTGCTGCAGCTTGACAGCTCTTCTTCGTGCTCGAGCTTCAGCTTTGATGTTGATCAGTTGAAAGGCAAGAATGAAGAACGATCGCGCAAACTGACTGAGCTCCAGCAGAAATCTGCTTGCTCAGGTATGGTCTGTTGCATCGGCTATACTACAGTGAATACTAATATAAAATAATTACAATAATTAGAGGAACAAATATTAATCGACTGCCTGTAGCTGAACAGAGAGCAGCTGTCTCAAACACAGGAATTATTTATAGAGCTCTGTAGCTGGTGCAAGAGGTTCCCCAGCAAACTTCAACACAGCTTTTTAGAGTGAGTTTAGAGGAGAGTAATAGGAAAAGATACTCCAATTCTTATCTGATCAACCACTCATACTTGTCCTATCTATACCACTTTTAATGGTGCCATGTGTCACTACTAGCAGTAAGATGTGGCTATCCAGCTGCACAGATGGAATGTTAGTGGAAAGAAATGAAACTCCTGACTGATTAATGTTGATAGGATGCCTGTGTGAGTTTATTGGCTTTCCTAGGAATCAGATGTCTGTGGTCCAGCCAGCATGAAGATATGCCAAAAAATTGTGTATAAAGTGGTACTTCACTTTCTAGTTAATTTGGATTTTCTGTTGGTTTGTTAACCTAAATGATAATTCCGTATTTGAGGTTGATAGCGATACCTCTTTCACTATGCACACACTTAAATTTAAGGTGTGTATCTGCTGACCATGTAATACATCAAACTCTGGGAGCTATCTCGGAGCTTTTCCATAGGCTGACTGCCTAATGTAGATCTGCTTTGTGCACGAGGTACTAATTATGGCAGCTATTAATGGCCTTTGATTTCTCACATGGATTATGACCCAGTTGATACAATTTGTGCTAATGATTCTTTTATCTGAGTCTGCAGTCTCCCATTTTTTTAGGAAGTGGTTGCTATGCTGTCTTGGCAATTACAGTATCAGTGTCCTTTTTATAAACTTAACGAGTACAGATGCTGACAGTTCTGATTCTGTTGCTATGGGTACTCTCACAAGCACTTCATCCTTTTTTTGTTTAACCATCCCAGTGATTTTGAAGTCACTAAAAAACCACCTCCATTCATATTCATTTCTTCTATAATTTAAACAAATGCTTTACTAATTTTACTCCACCCAAACATTTTTGCTGTATGAACTTCTTTTACTTCTTTGCCCTTGTCCTATCTTACCTCTTTATAATTTCACCTCATATGGTGTGAACGCCACTTTTTTTTGGTTTGCCTTCTGTTTGTCATGGTCTCCAGAGCTTCAACCATTTTTTTTTGGGGGGGTGTGTGTGTGTGTGTATATATATATATATATATATATATGTATATTTATATGTCTGTGTGTAGCTTGTTCTTTAGAACACATGGGAACATCACTCATCCTTTGGTTATGTGCCTCTTGGAAATGGAACAAGAGATCCTTTTGCTCAGATGTAGTTGTTAGGGCTGCACTGCTGCCTGCACTCCTGTTCCCTCCTCATACTCAGTGACATTACAAAATAAAAGGAGTGAAGCCAAGTGGTTTTATTCCTTTTCCCTAGCAGTTTGATAGAACCCTTATGGCATCCTCTTGGTTTCCTAACAGCTAGAACTGTTATTTCTCCTCCACCCTCGGAGACACTGCTGGGAGAAAACATTGTCAAGTGTATCACTAAGGAACTCTAACTGGTTATCTTCCTGTTAAATGACTGGGAGATGGCAATTTACAGGCTTTGATAAATTTTAAGAGCTGATCCTGTTGGCATGGTAAGGAGGCTCTGTTCACAACAGTTCACTTTCCTTTATGGGACTGATGTGGGAATCCTAAAGCCCTCTAGAATTGTTTTCTTAATTGGAAAATTAGTGCATATTGGAGCCAGGCCTCCTCCTCTGTTTTCATACCTACAAAAACCCATTCCTATCAAATTGGTGAGTACTCTGAGCGATGAAGTCTCTGCCAGCCAGCAGCTACTTTCTCCAACAGGCCACGTATGCGTATTCCTAAACATGTAAACAAGAGCAGACTCAGATACAGGAGAGAGCATTCTCACAGCTTTGAGCACATTAGATATGTGGCTGAGACCCTGCTATGTGTAACAGAAGTTGCTTGAGACTTTTTAGGCATTCCTCTGTGCCTTTAAGTAGAGGAATGCTGGAGCCTGCAATGATCTATGGTGGGCAGCAGCACTGATTCCTGGTAAGTTCAGGCTGGCAGAAGACAAACACTAATATCCAGTCCAGGGTGCCGAGAGAGTTTGTTCTCATCATGGGGCAGGATGTGTTGCAGGCAGTGTTTAGAGGGAGTCCAGACACCACTCAATTTCTAAATCCATATTTCATGTGAAGGAAAGAGCTCTCCTTATCCCCAGCCCTCAGATACAAACTGTGAATTATCAAGTGGCAACTTCAAGGAAAATTCTTTACACGTGGCCCAATTAAGAACAGTTTTTGATGGGAGTATACAAAGTGTTGGAATTCATGATGAAGCAAGTATTGTACTGTAGCTGATCTGTTGTGCTTTCTAAAAGCAGCACCAAATGAGTCTGAGGTTGCGATGTGTGCTATGATCTTGTCTCTGACAAATCAGTTGTTCTCACTTGTGACCGCTGGAAGATCTAACAGCTTTGTCTGTGAAGGCAGTAATAGTTAATACTCAGGGAAATGTGGCCTTCTGGCCTGAAAGTCCACAGTTTGTTTGTCTCTAAACAAATAAACTACCTTATTTTTAATGTTTCTAAATATCACCTTAAAAAAGTAGCAAAGAGAAAATTAATTTTCTTCAGGTGTTATTTTTCCTGCCATATGTAACTTGCATATGTAAAAACCCCACCATGACTTACGTATATAAAAACTGCAGGTTCAAACCTGCAGGAGAGTTCAGCTGACCCAGGATTTAGGTGACAAAGAGGTTCGCTCTGCCAGCTTTAAACCTAGCGTGAGGCAGCAGAGGTGACTGGCCCTCGAGAGAGGGAGGTCTGTTTGCGCTTTTAATGTCACAGGGAAGTTTTGTTTTAACCAGACTGAGGCGGCTTGGAGAATGATCAGATCACCATCTGTGTGATGTGACAGAACTTGTGCATTCACTGCCAAGTTCTTTCTGAACAAAAAGTGTTTGGCCTTTTGTTTGAGAACCTACATTCTGCCTTAGGCACCCAGAGGAAAACAGCCTCCAGTATGTGGGATTGTGCAGTTTCTGTCCCTTGCCTTCACACCTACACCTGGCTGCTGCCAATAAATGCAATTTACCATCAATAAATGCAGGGGGAGAAGAGCACAATAAAGGAATTGCTGTGAAAAATAAAGAAAAGAAAATGAGACAGAACTCTAGTGAATCTCCTGCATCTGTGTGGCAAATAGAGTGTAAGAGTCAGTAAAACAGATGCTGCTTAAACTTAGCTTTTTATACCATACATGTGCAACCATAAAATGCATTTTTTATTTTCTTTATTAAGAATGTTAAACTGAGGATTTTGATGGGAAAATCCTGGATGAAATCTGAGAGGGAGAGAAAAGTTGGCTTCAGAAGTTTTACAAATAGGTGTCTTTCTGAGGAAATGTTTTACCTGCATTAACATAGAAGGGTTTATTCATTAACTATAAGCTTATGACTTCATTCTGCCCAGCTTTAAAAACCCCAAGAAGTCAGAACTTCATTTACATGACTCAGCTTTAAAGAGGAAAACATTGCAATTTTAAGTCCTGTTTTAGGGGTGAAGATTTTGCATTATTTTTTTGTTGTATGCAAAAATTCAATGCTCTGAATCAAAAAAAACCCCAAAACCAGCACAGAGAAATGATACATTTATATCCTTTTATGTTTATATAGATAATAAAAAATGTTGTATGATATTCCACACTGACATGTATCTGTTTGACATAGAGGTAGGTATGATTGCTGACTTGAAACAATTAACAGTGGAGTTCAGAATGATAAGGACCCCAGGTTCGAAGGGCAGTGATGGTTTTGTTGATTTTTTTATAGCTGGAAGATGCTGACTTACCCAATATGCATTTCAGAATGACACTGCATTAAGGTTATTAGCTATGCTGGACTGTGACATACAGGCGTGCTTGCGATTGCACTGTTTCCCAGTACAATGATTCTCCCCTTCCTGGGTTCTCACCTGAGTAACAGACTGTCATTAGACAAGTGTTTAGCCATAACACTAATTTAGTGGCCATATTGTTCTATGCATTTTCTATGCATATATGAACTGACAGAATTGACTTGTCTCTGTAACAGGAGGCTTTGGGACAGCAAGAACCTTCTCCTGAATCCATCCAGGGGTGCTTATATTGGCTCCTTGTTGATCTTTCAGGGAAAGGAACTGTTGGCATTAGACATCAAAGACTTGGAGTCTTCAGCTGTTGACTCAGGATGGGCTCAGCTCCCCAGAACATCAAAAATTTAAAAGCATTATTTATGCATTTATTGCAGACAAATAAACCTCTTCAATATAACAGAATGTTGTGCTAAGATGTGATGAGCTTTTGTCCCTTTTAACATATGTACATTGCTCTGTCTCTCTCAGGTGACACTATTTCCCTAGGAGAAGCAGACGACCTCCTGAGGCGGGGTCCATCTAACGCTGGCAGACGGCCCAGTTCTGTTGACACAATTGCAACAGAGTCCTGGCTGCGACCAGGAACTTCAGAGACACTCCCAAGGCTGATGGCCAAACAGTCAAGCCCAGCAAAGCTTTCGCCTGAGAACACACTACCGCTCAGCTGGCAGGGCCTCTCAACCGCCCACGGCTGAGGGCAGCTGCCCCGGGCGCCGGCTGGGCCTTGCGGTGCGACGGGCTGTCCAGCACTACTGTACTGGCTGGGGTATTTTGCAGGGATAGTTTTCTTCTGTGTGCAGAGTGGGGAGCGGTGTGTATAACTTAAAGTAGCAATAATAAGGTAAGAGAAGCTGCATTGTAGTGGAGATAGAGAGCTGGGATGTTTTGTGTTGTCACTTGGGAAGTGGAGTACGAGGTTGGCAGTTTTTGCACTTTTTACACAAGTTAAGTTTCAGCCTTACAGCTGGACTTTGTACAAAAAACTGTGTGTGTGTGTGTGTCTGTGAATTTGATATTAATTTTTAGCTTTGTTTATAGCCAAACTCCAAAACTGTCTGCAAACAGAGTAACCCAAAGGCAGAGGTGTAGTTTAAGCTTTTACCGAAAGAGTAAATAACTTGGAGAAGGGCGGTTGCTTTTCACACAGTGATGAGTGCGATCCTGCATGAAAGCTCAGCAAACAGTTCCATGGAAGAATTACTAATAGCAATGTTTATGTTCCATAACCTGTTATGAACTGGAAAGACAGATATTGTGGCATATATTTAAGTTATGGTTCTGATTTAAGAGTTAATAAATTGTTTTGTTACTAAAAATGTCAAAGCATTTCAATCTTTTGAATTCATCATTGGCTTCAGCTTACATTTACCCATGAACAAGCTAGAACGTGAAGGCTGTCTTCAGAGAAGCAGGAAAAACACATGAAAACGTTGCTGAATAAAAACACAGAGCTTTAGCAAGAAGGACCTGTGGATGGAAGCAAGACTTGACGAGTTCAGTGAACCAAAACACCACGGTGAAGCAAGGGTAAGACCGTGAGTTTCCTCTTGGTTAGGAATTCCCACCCAGAGGCCAGATAATGAAACAAAACCAATCTGTAAACATTTCTTTAACTAAAATGCTGCCTTCAAGCTTCCATCTGACAGCAATGGCCAGTAATTAATGTGCCAATCCAAGACCTTGTAGACGTGAGCGTTTGGAGACCTGCAGGTTGAACTCCGGTACCCCGAGTACAGCTTGTACAGTTCTGGCACTGCAAGAACGAAGGGGAGGTACAGGAAAGAGTAATGATGATATGGGAGTTCAGTTCCCACTGAACCAAGGCTAAACAGCTATTAGGCCTTCTCCACCTAAGCAATAAATAAGGTCATGCTGTAAAAAATCCCCTCATCACTAAATAGGAGTACACAACAGAACAATGAAGCAGTAAGGTTTAAAACAAAAACCCCAACCCAAACTACCAGACTTTTTAGATAAGCTATTGTACTTGCTGCCACTGAATGCTGAATTGGAAACACTGACATTTAAAAAGGAACTGGGCAGACACAGATAACAGATACATAAATGGCTGTTAAAACAGGACACTGTGACAATGGTACCAAGAACACTGCCACAGGCAGGGGGGAGGAGTACATCAGTAAGGGCGGGATGCATTATACTGACTCTAAGAATTATTCATAGTCACTGTCAAACTGACAAGGGAGACGTCGGGTCTGCCCTAGTACAGTGGTTTAAGATTTAAACATCACTCTACACTTTCCCAAGAGGAAAGGCTGTACAATTACAGTTAATTAAAATAACCTTAATTCTCCCCCTTCTGACTTTGATAAATGAAACTTGGTTTTGCTCCACCCCAGTTAACATAATGAGAAAACTCCCAGTCACAGGTCATGCCTTTTGATTTCCTTCCCTGCCTTTTCCATAGCTATTTCATTGAACTGCTTATGCTGAGTTTTGGAGCCTGCTGTGAACGGCTACAGGGAGATTTGTTACACCAGTGAGTTTAGGCTCCCTCATCCACTTTCTCAGTCTTCACGCTCCTCTCCTTTGCTAGTTGTGAGTTTTGTGAGAACACACTGCAGAACAACCCAATTCCACGTTTACTTACCAAATCAAAGACGCTGACAAGGCTTAGCCAGCTGATGCATTCTGAGTCAGAGGAACTGTAATTAATCCCAGCCCTTCCCTCCCATCCACCCTTATTCCATAGTCTGCATCAGTATTTTAATTCCCAGAAAGCAAAACACAGGGTTCGTTTCACCAGTCCACCTACAAGCAGTTTTTTCCTTCCTTCCCCCCGCTCCCCACCCCTCTTAAACTCACCATTCTTTTTCACCCTGTATTTGCCTAACAGTGAGAAGACACATCCTAGTCGGGCAAAGGGCACCCACCTTCCTGCCCCCAGAGGCCTGGGGTTTGCTCCTTTGAAATGAGAGCGTGAGAGGCAAAGAAAACTGTAAAACAAGTAGCTGTGGATTAGACTGGTTTTGATTGCACTGATGAAAGAGTTCAAAAACTTTATTGACCTATAACCTGATTAGAATATGCCAGATGAGAACCAAATATTGTACAGAAAGTTGTACAGAATTTTTTTTTTACATAGAAAACTTTACATATCTGTACCATATACATTTTGTCCATCTGAAAAAAATTTCTACATCCATTGTAATACAGAATGCTTGACAATCTTGTCTTTTAACCATCAGAGCACAATTCACAGTATGAATACATTTCCAATAAATTTAACCATCCCCAAACCATGCCGGATTTGTTACTTGAATATATTCAACATTAAATTCTGTACATAAGAGTGAAATCTACATCAAACAAAAAACATCTGACAGCAGACACGACCTAGACTTGTTTGCAGTGATTCAAGTTCCAGTCCTTGAAGGATCATCATTTCAATGGCTCGTTATAGCTAAAGCCCTAAAACAAGTATATTACAGGTAGTTATGTCAGTTGTGATATCTCTACCTCTTTTCTTGACAAAAGTCAGCAACACTAACTTCTGGGCTACAACGAAACCAAAGAAAAACGAAGAAAAAAAAATAATCACAACCCAAAAGAATAAACCCAAACTTCTAGTGCATTTGGTAAACAGTGAAGTGTTACGGGTTTTCAGCAAATCAAAAATACAGAAATAAAACAATTTGGGAAGAACTGTATAGTGTTAAAGAGTTTATATTACAGACCTGCATCTCTGTACATTTTTCACAGAAGGATGATTACCGATGTCTCAGACAGCCTGAGTGTGCAAAAATCTTAAGAATAAGAGTATCAGACACAGTTGCTAAATATCTTTTACCATGAACAATAATTTCCATTTTCTTTTCACTATAAACATTTTATCCTTCAAAATACAGCTCTCCTGAGTTGTACTTCTTGCAGAAGCTCAAACCTTTACATATATAGTTCTTTGGGTACATTTTACTTTCACACCCGCCATAAACATCTGTTGCTATACTGCTGTCTAGGACAGTAAAGGATATTGCAGCCCATGCTGACACGAGGACTGTGCTAAAAACTGGCTCTGTGCTCAGCAAGAGCCAGGTAAGAGAAACCGATAGAGATAATCCATCAGGAAATAAAGGGACTGGAGTGTTGCAAGCCTTAATTACAGTTGTAAGCATCTGCACTGTTAACCCTTCGATGTGCACTGCCACACAAAGAAACCATTTTTATGGATATCCAGACAGAATGGCTCAGCTACCTGGTCCTTTTATTTAGCTGAGGAATATAACCTTTTAAACGGAGCAATACTCAGTCACTATCTGCTACTGCTTGCTTATTCCACACTCCTGTTCTGGTGGTTGGGATATTTGGAAAACCACACCAATCCGCAGGAAAAACCTTCGTAGAACAGCTCGAAGTTCGGGAATAAGGTCAAACTGCATAATTTCACACAACAGAGGATAGTAGAATGAGGCATGAGCCTTGAACTGAGGAGAAAACAATCAGAAGAAAATAATCGATTATGCATCAATACACCTCAGAGAAAGTGTGTTGCAAGTGACAAATTTTAAATGCCCTCCTAAGTCAAGACGTGAAACCCACAAAACGACAAGCAGAAACACCTTTGTAACTGAAGCCAGCAGTGCTAGAATCAGGCTAAGACAGCTGTGCCGTACTCTGACAGACGCTCACTAGCTCCACACACCTTGCTAATGCTTACTCTTCAAGAGGAAGAATTTTTCTATGATCAGTTAAGGTTTTTGTTGTAATTGGCCCATTTCACTTAATATTTCAGCCAAGTTTTATTAGAAATAGAGGGAGATCTAAATATGGATTTCTTTACTGAAGAATTGCTTTGGAGGAGGTCAAGGTGATGTACATGTAGCACTGGAAGCAGAAACGGGAGTTATTTCTTGAATAAAATATCGCAGCCACTAATCCTCTTCCTCAGCAGGAGAGGGGTAAAAGCAACTTAACACACACTTCCAAAGGATTTTAGCATCTTTTACATTTTCTCAGACACATTTCATTTTATCATTTGCTGCGCCCTCACTCTGCATTATTACTGTCAGTATCTGTCAAGTGCAGTTTTAATATACATACCCTCAACAAAAAGGGTGGAGAGAACAGCAGGAGCTTCTGAAGTCAAGTATACATACAAACGTGTGTGAAGAACTGGTCTTGAAGTGCTTCTTACCTGTAAATGTTGTCTTAAATACCATTACAAACAATTACGTACCCTTTCATCACTTATCTTCAGGACTTTAGTCAAAAATAAGAGTAACAGATTAGTCCAGGCTTCCCGATGACTTTCTGACGTAAGAGTGAGGAAATAACTCAGAGCCTCACTGCAGACACTAGGAAGAAAACACACAAAACCTAGTAACTAACATTTTATTTTCAGCTCTGCTGCAGAGTCAGCTTTGGCTTTGCAACTATGCCAGTGTAGAGCCCTCGTGCAGAACAGCATCATTTCATGAAAGCTACTGTAAGACAGATTAGTAACAGAAAGCAGTGCTTTTGTTCAATTCCAAACCTAAGTCCTAGGACTTCAGTATTAAATATGCTGACAAAACATGACCATGCTGTTTGTGCATGTATTTAAAGTGCATCAAACGCTCTTTGTGAAGTACTAAAATGCATGTGACAATTTTTCAAGTCTATGTATCATTTTAATTGCATGATGATGTAACCAGGTAGTCTTCAGCTCTGCTCCCTGGTCTATAAACCTTCAAATACTTTCACTGTGTTACTGTCGTGGTTTTAAGCTCTCTGATTTTCCAACACTTGCTTGAACAACTTTGTAAACTAAAAACATTCAAGTGAACCTTAGTATTCACAGCAATGAATAACCAAAAAGCCAAAAGCTTCTGTGTGCCCATATTCTGTGAGCCCAGTGTTCATTTCTGCAGATGAGAACAAACAGCATCAGCTTCCTAAAATATCTGAGGTTACTGAAAGAAAAAAGCAGGGTTTAGGTGACAGTTGCTTTTCTTTTTAAAGAGGAGCTGTAACAATCTCCCACCTATTCACATGCTACAAAAAACCTGTGACAAAATCTTTGTTCTCTCCTGCAAAACATACAATGAGAACAAAAAGCAGAGGCAGCATTGAGCTGGAGGCACAGCTCTCTCCACACAACATAAAACCACCATCATGCTGTGATAGCTCTAGGATGTTTACTGCAAACAGAGGGGTTCTATCCTTTTGAATAAAAATAAAAGTTCTTTAACATCAGAAATAACATCAACAGGTTCAGCTACATGGACCTTACTTGAGCAGTCTTTGCTGGACTTCCTCCCACGCACCGGTACGGCTTTCATCCATGTACATACGGAACAGAATGCGCAACCCACAGGCAAGACTACTAGTCTCCTGTTTCAGGAGATTAGGCTTTGATTTGCCTTTGAAACCTAGAGAAATTCCAAGCATTCATTTAGATTTTTATTTCATCTGATGTTTTTCCTTAGAGTCCCCCACTTTCCCTTCTAAGTGTCTTCTGCACGTAGACAGTCAGAAGAACCACCTCATGTAATTAATTTCTCACAACATTTAGTATAATGGAGTACTGCTAAAAATTAACCTGTGTATATACACCACATAACTGTACTTGGCACCCATTTTTATATAAGCTTCCAAGCAGATGCGAAACCTGAGTGCATAAAAGTGCATTCTAACCACTTGAACAACGGAATGTTTTGTCTCAATCGTATGTCTACAGTGCATACTGTTTCATTGCTTGTTTTTATAAGAATGCCTACAATACTACTGTTTCCAAAGCTGTTACTGTATAATTAAACTCAGTTTGCTAGTGGAGGTCCATACCAGCAAAAAGCATACCCATAAATATTAGTGCTACCTCACTTGAGCTGAAGTGGTTCTGCGTATGCACACACCAATGCACAGAACAGCTCATTGCATGTTCACAGTATGCATTCACCATTAATAACACAAATACAGCTAACTTTGGTGCAAGGAATAGATTAAACACAATGCTACAGAGTCCATTCTTCATCTGTTTCAGAAAACGATATATATTTCACTTATGCACTGGTAAGTAAAGCAACTCCCCTGAAAAGTTTTGGGGTTTTGTGCCTGTGGCTTTCAAAGCATGGGACTCACACCTATGGCCAGGGATCAGCTTGGCAGCTATAACTCAGCGAAACCTTAAATTTTAGGAAATCAAAAAGATACTTGCACTTGCACACCCCCCCTTAGGGATTCTAGGGTTATAAAGTTACAGCCCGATGTTCAATTTTACATTCGGCATCAAAGTACTTTTGACCTATTTTTGGGTCAGTTCAAAGCACAGTAACACATTCTCACAAAGTATTTCTCCAAGGTGACTGACTCACCTGCTTTCCAGAGAGCAGTCCTCTGCTCATTGTTTGAATTAAAAGCTTTAGCAAATCTGTGAGATTCCAGCAGACAATCGAGAAGTTTGAAAAGCTGCTGTGATGTTAGAAAACGATACATCCCTTGATCTTGTGTATCCACATGGACATCAAAGTCTACTGCATCTCTCTTAAACAAAAAACAAACAAACAAAACACCAAACAAAAAAGAAAAAGATTTCAAGTAAAAATTTACAATTGTCTTCATCAAGCTCTTTTGACAACACAATCCTGCCCTGTTTTCATCTTAAAAACTGTATTAAAACTGTATTAAAAGGTGCATCCTGATCCCAGTTACATAAATCTCTTTGAACAATACGTTTTAATCTCCACAGTGTGCTGCCCCAGAACAGCAAATGCAATTTAATGCAAGACGTAAAAGTCTGCTGGAACAGTCTGCTGGAAGTTCTCAAGCGCTTCTAAAAACTGTAAATTAGAAAGTGTTACAGGAGTTTATGAAACTTTACTGACCAGAGAAAAAGCTGTTAAAAAGAGAGATACCTATCAGTTCTACTTACTTGTGCTGCTGCCAGATTCTCTGCATCCTCTTTTTTGCTAGTTGCTGGGAAGAATACAATATTATCGATAGTCTGAATGAGCTCCAGTTGTACAACGCATTTGATCAAAAGAGCAGCAAATAATTTCTGTTCTGGGAATTCTTTAAAGGAAATAAAAAGAAAATTGTTTGTTAGCTAAGGAACTGCAATGCTTTTTTCTTTTTTGAGCTATTTTGAGGGTAAGTTGAAGAACATTCATAAACCAAACCTGAAATTCCCCCATCTGAATTACTCTCCTAAAACCAGAACTGATCACCGTATTAACAATTGGTAGGTTTTAAAAATTATTTCATAACTTTAAAGTCGCCTGCCATATATTGGACAAATATTCAGTGTTACCTAAAAATCACCAAAACTAGCGACCTTGTTGTTAGCATCAGTGCAATGGCAAGAACCAGAGGCTGAGACTGTCCATAGGCAGAGAAGGCTTAGGTTAATAGCACTGATATCACTGATGCTTGTTTGACCTTAGAAACAAATTATTCATTTACATAGCATTTGAAGGAGAGTACTATTTTTAATATTTTGCTTTGGCTAAAAATCCTGCAAGTTAGCAGCTGAACTCTACATTTTTAAAGCACAGGTCAAAAATGTGGACCCATGAGTCCAACAGAATTCTGTCATAATACAGGAAGACAAAAATTTAACCAATGCAATGTTCTTCACATATGTTTCTAAAGCTATAGCTGGGGCTATAACTAGAGCTATCAAACATTTGCTAAATACCACTGTTAAAAGATATAAAATGCTAAATCATTACAAAACACGCACTTGTTGGCCTGGTTTTACTCATTTCTTCACCTACTGTGGACCCTGTGCTGGGTTGATACAGACGTCCATCTGAAGATCTAGGCTGAATAGAATCATGAATATCTACTGACTTCTGTGAGATTGTATCCTGAGGAGAAAAAAAAAATAAAATTAACTAACAGAAAACTTATGCGAGCTAATTTTCAATAGTGTTGTGCTCTTCATAGCTTAAGACATATGCTGTTTCAACACTGAACTTTTTAATTCACTTTACTCATATTTGATATTAGCATTCAAGAAAGAACCACTAAAAAGATGATCTACTAAGAAATAACTGAAAATTTAGCAAGCAACAAATACTTAATTACACAGCAAAGTCGATGAGAAGTATTTTGCACATAGATTTCTGTACGTCATCCAAGCATTTGGTATGTCAGCCAACAGTTAAGACTTTTACCAGATGAAGTGTATGAGGTTTGCTGCAAGGTCCCAATACTGGGAAATGCCAAATCTACCTTGATCTACAATGAAAACCTCTAATAGCTTCTGTGAGAATTTGTATTCCTTTTGTGACGGGCAAAATTGTGAACATGTAGCTCTTAAATGACAAGTCCAAACAATACGATGTATCATCAAACTTTAATCTTTACTTACCTCTACTTCCTTGGATGTTCTGAATTATAAGCTCCTTCTAACATTTTTGTAGGTGCTACAGAAATTTAGCACAGTAAAATGATGAAGAAGGAGAACATATGCATACCAAGAAAATGCTCTAATTTAAAATCCTTTTGCCAGAAGCTGCCTCAGCAGACTTCTGCAATGTGTTCTGATTCTCCATGTTGTACTGTGTTATCTTGTGAGCAAGAACTCAATGACTTTGGAAGATGAATTGTTGGGCTTTTGTTTTGTTTTATTTTTTTAATAACTATCTTCCTTCTTGATCAGCTGAATGTAAAGGATTAAAATCAATGGCAATACCTATTATTTCATTTCAGAAAGCACGCATTAAAAGAGGGAAGTGTAATGAATGTAATTAATAACAAAATATGTTCCCATTAACTGCAAAGCAGTTACATATAACGATTACTGCCCCTTTCAATAACCCAGCATTTCTATTGGCATTTGTTCCGTAAGTGCCATTGGAGACTATACATTAATTCCCTGCACTGTGCTGCTAGCAAGATTTAAATCTACACATACAGCTCCTATAAAGAACATGCTAATTTCTCATATCAATAAATAAACAAGGTTTTAATCTGTATTAAGTATATACTTTTAATAGATATTATGTCTATAGATCATGGAATGCTTCATTATATTTGAACTACCTGAAGAAAAATTAGATGGAAATATCTAAAGCCTGCAAAAATTCTATTCTCCCAAAAGAAAGGATCCAAAATGTATCTCTTTTAACACTATTTATTATACAAGTTCTGTTAATTTTGAAGTTATAAAGTGTCTTTTTACACTGAAGACAAAGATTTCTGAAAAGGTTCATGTTAAATTATTTCAAAGAGAAAAGATCTTTCAACTTATTTATGACCAAGACATTTAATATATTTGCCATTTTTGTATGCTATTATGTTTGACATAAATGGATCAAAAACATAGCCAGTGTTTAGATCCAACGTTTTATACATCAGCCTCTACAAATGAGTCATGATACAAGCAGCACATTCAGTCACATGGATGTAAACCACCTGTATAATGAAAACTGGCCATCACAAACATTTACACCCTGTTTTAAGTAAATTATGTTAACACTCCATAAAGATAAATTAAGTTGGTCTGTCTTCATAGAACACACTTGGGACCACATCCTTGAGCAACTTTTATCAAATGCTTCATTAATCTATAAAGAACTTAATGCAGCAATCTTGTGAGAATGTCCAAAAGCTAAACTAATTGTCATCAGTAGGAAAGTAGCTAAAGGGGCACTGTGCTAACTTGTGGGCAAATCCAAATTTTACATCAGTTTATTCAATCAGGACCCAAGAAATCCGATGGTTATATATATATTTTTATTTTAAACACTGATGTTTAAGTTCTTATTACCAGAGAAAACTTGAAGGGGGGGGAAAAAAAAAAAAGTCAATCTAACTGGCAATCTTTCCACCTTCAGCATTTTCCCATCATGCCAATATACGAAAAAGAATATTGAGCAAAATGAAATAAAAACCACACTGCAAACCAGAAAACAACTGAGGCCCTAAATACAATATTAGAGGACCTACCAGACACAGGACATGACCTAAAGCATACACAGATAATGACCTATAGCCAACTTCTGGAAGCCAACTTTGCTGAAAACGAATACATACTTCTCTTTCTCAATTAATTCCTTGCCATTTTTAAACATTAAATAGCATTTTATCAGGAAGAAACTTTTTCAAGTAAATCAAAATTGAAAAATAGGTTTAAACTAAGTATACTTATCACTTATTCTACATCACAACACATTTGTACCAAACTCTTACAAGCTTTTAAAATACTTTTAATTTCAGCATCTTACCAGTTTTTCTTTTGCATCAGAGGGAGATCCAGAGCCAAACTCCCCACTAACTGGTCGCCAAGTCAGCAGCCTTGAAAACACAAAACCACTACCAAATTTAGTAAGTTTGAAATACAAATCAGAAATGATATTCTAAAAAGTCCACTTCAATATGGTGGGTTGTTCATTTTAATTTAAATTAATGGAAGCTAAACATAAAAAGAGCTGATATTTGTGTCTTCCCGTCCTAAGTAAGATCTTCCCATTGTGTTAAGGATCCTAAATTAACATATCACTGATCTCCACACAACTAAAGATCATATAACTAGAAAGACAAACCAGAGATAAGAAAAGATAAAATCTTGAGGCATGTAATGAGACAAAAAAGCACAGCAGAAAACTGAACTGATTCTTGAAAGCTACCAGGATACAAATTGCAGATTGTTCTGGATTAGAGATTGTTAAATACAGTGTAATTTATTTTGGGCTATAAAGTCTGAATCTTCCATCTGCCAAAGGAAGTATTGGAATAATGAGCCATTATGAGCCAGTAGAGGCCAGATCATCGTAATTTGTAGAAGGAATCAATTCTAACTCTTGAATTTCCTGAGAAAAAGAGAGCATTCACTCCAGCTTTCTCAGCACCAGTGAGCCAAGACTTGCTCTCGGGAAGCTTCAGAAAATGTAAATTAAAAAAATTATAACAAAATAGAAATTAAATAAAAAGAAGAATCAAAGAAACTATTAAAATGAGCTAACTGAGTATGGGCTGGATGAGCAAACAGTGAATTGGATTGAAACAGGATTGAAAACTGTCTGAACAACCAAGCAAGAGGGTGGTGACCAGGGGCATTAAGTCTAGTTGGAGGCCAGGAAGTAGTGGTGTACCCCAGGGGCCAATATTGGGTCCAATTCTGTTCTACATCTTCAGTAATGATCTGGATGCTGGGGCAGAGCGGACCCTCAGCAAGCCTGCTGATGACACAAAACTGGGAAGAGTGGCTGATATACCAGAGGGTCAATGCTGCAACCCAGAGGGACCTTGACAGGCTGGAAAAACGGGCTGACAGGAATCCCATGTAGTTCAATGATGAGAAGTGCAAAGTTCTTCACCTAGAGAGGAACAAACCCATGCACTGGTACATGCTGGGGGCTGACCTGCTGGAAAGCAGCTTGGCAGAGAAGGGCCTGGGGCTCCTGGTGGACAGCAGGTTGGACATGAGCCAGCCATGTGCCCTTGCTGCAAAGAAAGCAAATGGTATCCTGGGCTGCATTAGGAGAGGCATTGCCAGCAGGCGGAGGGAGGTGATCCTGCCCCTCTACTCAGCACTGTGTCCAGTCCTGGGCTCCTGTCCGAAAGAAACATGGACATACTGGAGAGAGTCCAGCAAAAGGCCACTAAGGTGCAGAAGGGACTGGAGCATCTGTCCTATGAGTAAAGGCTGAGAGAGCTGGGACTGTCCAGCCTGGAGAAGAAAAGGCTCAGGGAGACCTCATCAATGGATATAAATACCTGAAGGGAAGGTGCAAAGAGGACAGAGTCAGGCTCTTTCCAGTGGTGCCCACTGCCAGGACCAGAGGCAGTGGGCACAAACGGAAACACAGGAGGTTCCCTCTGAACACCAGGAGACACTTTTTTCACTGTGAGGGTGACCAAGCACTGGCACAGGGTGTCCAAGGAGGCTGTGGAGTTTCCCTCCTTGGAGGTATTTGAAAGCCAGGAAATGGTCCTGGGGAAACTGCTCTTTGTGGCCATGCTTGAGCAGTGGGGCTGGACCAGACAACCTCCAGAGCCCCTTCCAGCCTCAGTGATTCTGTTAGTATCTTCAGCTATCAACACCTCAATGATTTTGTGGAAGCTTGGCAGGAGCACAGTTCGGACTTTTCTAGTAAGTGAGCCTTGCAGAAATTGGTAGCTGAGTAAATATTCTACTACTAAGTTTTTCAAATGAGGAAATAATATGACCCTCTCTCTTTGCAAAAAGGTAACTTGCCAAGAACCAGTAGAGGCTAGTACTGCAACTAAGAACCAAGCTGACGCTGCAACTTGGAGAAGTTACACAATACCTGGAAGATGTTTTATATGAAAGCTAAAACCCAATAGATGTAATCCTACTCCATCAGATTAATAGAAACCTCTGGCAGAAGATACTTCACACTCCAGAGATTCATAGGATCAAGACAATTAGCAATAAAGCACTTGCCCATAAAACTTTCATATACACCACTGTGCGATTCGTCTTTGTCTTCATTTTAATGTTAACTATTGTGTTACTCCCAGACATGGGAGAACAAAGGTAATAGAAGCATTTGCGTTCTTCTGTAAGTACTAGGGCAGCCTCCACAACAAGCTGGGTATTAAAACTGTGTTGTGAAAAAAAAACCCCAACAAAAATTAAGACTAGGAGGGCAGGAAAAGCTCCACCACAAAAATAAATATGAAACGCCAGCCAAACCAGGAGTCACAGAAAAAGAACCAGATCCTATAAAAAGAGAGTAAAAAAAGGAAGGAGCTGTACAGAAGGAGAAATAAGTATCCTCCTAGGGCTCAGAAAGAGAAGGAAAAAAAAGTACAAAGTCTCCATTAAAAATATCAACAAATACCTGGATATTGTTATCACAATTTTTTCCTACCCATCTGAAAAGGTTCAGCTCTAACTAAATATGGTCAAAGTGAAGAGTATTTTGAGCAGTTTTGTGTCACCCAACAATTGTTTGGAAATGAGCAGGTGTACTTCCACCACGGGAAAGGAGACTATTTACATATGCTCAAGGGATTACTCATGTATAAAATCCAAGTAAGATTTACCTTGCCCTACAAAAGTTGGGAATCTCCCAGAAATGTAAGAAGGAATAACAGAATGAAGCTCTCAAAGAAGGCATAGGAATATTAGAAAAGGAGATGGGAACTAAAGAATGGAAACCTATGGGAGGAGTCAGATACCCTCCTAGGAAAAATAACCCATTTGAAAAGCAGAAGTGCCATAAACATCAAAGGGATAATGCACGTATTTAAAAACAGATACAGCTAAGGGCAACAAGAGTATTTAGAATGTGTTTAAATATTTAGATATCCAAAATGCTGCTCTAGAGTTTCTAATATTCAACTACAGGAATATCCAGAAACCTAAATTTTGATCATATGTGGAAACTAAAGCAAATGTTCTGCTAGTGAGTATTCACTTCAACATCTTTCCAAGTATGGGACATAGTAAGTTAGGGCTAATTCAGCTGGACTTTTATGTCCTGAGATTTGGTTTCAAATTCTGTTTTTAGCAGTTACCAAAATGCAAATGTTTCAGCTTTAAATGTTTCTGCTTTATTTTAGTACTATTTTTTGGATGAAATTAGTTCATACCTACTCACATAGAAAAGTTGGTGAGGTAGTGACAGATGGATTAATTTATCTTTTAAGCATAAATGAAGCTCTCTAACAGTGCTTTCTGATACATAACTCTAAAATTAAGGAAAGACTGATGTGCAGAAGATTCCTTTAGCTTCAGTTTTCTTCAGGCCTGAACTAGGTGATAGCCAGAAGCAAATGCTATGAAGCAGCTGACAGACATAGGACAAGTAACAGTACAACAGTTCAACATTAAGACTATCAGATTTGGAAACAAGTAGTGTTGGTATGGTAGGGGAAAAAAAACCACCTCAGCTTTGGTACAATGCTTGACATGATTTCTTGTTATTCTGCTCTATGTTGTGTATGTGTAACATACTACTCAGAATAGTACAGCCTTGTTCCAAGAAACTTCACATAGTTATAACATGAAGGGGAAAGGCAGTGACAAAATATGGAAGTAATTTTCATAAAAAGGTTAGGATTCATTAGAAACATATGATGGAAGTTAACAATCAACCACAGAGACTTAAATCTGTAAGGCTGTTGCAGTATTATAGTATTTTGTGGAAAAAGCTTCATATATAATTAAAAATTGCAAAGCCTGCCTATCAGAGGCATCATTCTATTACAAGAAGAAAACTATCAAAAAATCAGATAGTACTTCTCAAAAAACCCCCAACATTTTAAAACTGAATCAAGTTACAGTTTGGTTTTGGTTTTTTTTTTCCCTTATTTCTCATATGGTATTTCTAGGTTTTTAACAGCTTACCATTTCTAACACAAAAGCAGTATATCTAGCACCTAATCTATCATTATGTTCTAAGAAAGTCTGCTTCTCTTTAGTCCACACATAGCAGCTTTTTGTTCAGCCCACCTATTAGATATCTAACAGATTGAATCCGTAAGTCATCCAGCTAAACTATTTTACATAGTATAAATATTAACAGTTATCTTACGCATGAGGGATTGTAGTTTTGAAAATATCCAGCATGCAAGTGCAAGTTTTATCCCAGATTTCTAGGGTAAACTTTTCACCATTTAGGATGACAACATTCTCCAAACAGTTTGTACCAGACCGTGCCAGTTGTTCATTGTCTGGAAAAGACAAACAGTGCATTTGTTTATTCACATTCAGCATAGTAAAATGTTAACATTGTTTAACATAACTTGGTACAGTCCTACCTTGCTGCACACACCAGTACAGCTGTGCAAATATATCATCTAGAAGAACATCACTAAGTACTTCTAAATACTGTGTGAACACATCACATATTGCATAAAGTGCATGGTTGCAAGTAGTTGTCATCCATTCAGCTTTCTAGGAGAGGGGAAAAAAAAAAAGTTACAACTTTGTGTATGGTGATACTTTTAGGATACACATCCCTGCAGTAGATGGATATATGTATTTACTCAATTTGAATTGCTTTATAATGACATGCAATTCATTTCTGAATCTCAAAATCCAGAAAATTTGGAGCCCTAACTGCTGCTTTGCTAACTAACAGGTTAAAAATAAGCTACTGAAACAGACAAACAACTGTTCTTGGAGACCACATTGTAGGACTGACATCACTTACCATCACGAGATACTGAGTTTGACATTAAACTTAGTGTCTAACCCTAGCTCAATAGTTTAACATCAAGCTAAGTTTTCTGTGTTTCTTCTAAATATTTTCCAGGGAATAAAAATTTAGAAAGTGAGACATGTTCTACAAATAGTCAGACAGAGCCTCCCAGGCAGCTGACAATTTTGATCAAACTAATATTAATAATTTAAATGTAATTTAGATTAGTATGCCCATTTCTGTTTCACATCCTTGTCAGGCCAGTGCCTGGTTCCGGCTTGGCAGGTCAAAACCTGTTTGGCTGGTCAAAAGGCTACAGTGAAAGCACAGTGCTGTTCTCAGGGGTTTTTGTTTGTTCATTTGGGGTTTTTAGGGTTTTTTTTCTCCTAGTCATCAAAAAGTTTTGAACTAGCAGAACTTATTTACTCTAATTGTGACTTTACTGTTGATTACAAGCCTCATTCCCTTGAGCATGCTGCCATGAAATGATGTGTGTGTCTGTCCTGGTTTGCCATAAACAGACCCATGGGCCAGCCATGGCAGGCAGACCATGAGTAGCTGTGACTCAGCTGGGAGATCCCATCAAGGCAGCTGCCCCAAGCTGACTCACAGGTGTATCCCATACCACTTAATCATGCTCATTATAAAAGGAGGGAGTTCACTAAGGTAAAGTTCCTCTTCCTGGGGCTTCTCCCTTCTGGCCTTCTGCTGTTCACCTCAAGGACCAGGCTGAGTAGAACCTTGTGCACTTTACGCTGGTGACTGTATTAGTTTTGTTATTTCATTAAATCTGTTTCTACTTCAAGTCACAGGGGCTTCTCCCTTCCCCCACCCCCCCCCCCAGCCGATACCCCTTCTCAGCTGGGGAGGGAGCATCAGGTGGTAGAATAACTGCTACAGTTTAGCCCCTGGTACTGGCTAAATGTAAAGAGTGTCTCAGATTCCAGACACATAAAAGCTGCAGTTCTTCTTACAAAACCTAGATATGTTACATTTATGCTATTCTTCTATTGCTTGTAGCATAAACTACCAGGCCTTTTACACATATAGTTGAAAATAAAATAAGAAAAGTGACAATACCTCCAACAGAATGCTAATAAAACAAAGTAAGGCTACTAGATCCACAGGTAAAGTTTTGAGGTTTGCCTTACATTATTTGGTAAGCTGTATTACTAATCAGTTTTTTCTACTGTAAATATAGCTCTCACATAAATTAACGTTTCACCTCAGTCTGCTGTTCTGGCAGTTTCATATTGTCAAATATCCTGAAGACAATCCGAAACAAATCTTGCCACCAGTGTTTTTCGTACGTATGGCCATATGTCTTCATTATTTCAAACATTACTGTCAAGCCCCTGAAATCAAGAAAGAACAACATATATTAAGAGTTACAAAAACATATGCAGCAGACCAAATATGTCCAACTGCAACAGCAGTAACAAACTCAACTACTGTTAAGAACATTATACAGTGATCTGATGTGGATAATTAAGTAGAAAATCAGCTTGTTTAAAAAGAAATTAAAAGTCTCAGGCAATAGCCAGAAAACATTTTTGAAAACTGTGGTAATTTCAAATTAAAACAGGAAAACAGCTTCCTTACAAAGGACCAGAAAAATAAAGGAACAAGTATTTCCAGGTAAGAATGCCAGTGGTCTAGAAACAACTATTAATCTTCCCCTGCTATAAAGGGACAGTTCACTTGTAGATGTGTACATTTAAAATTGTTTGTATACAACCTCTCAGAACAGCAACAGATTACACATTATAAAGGAAAAGCCATACTCAAGGAAAATAAGCAGGTTTTACATGAAATCAGAGTATGGCTTTGCTTTCAGATTTGGATATTAATCCAATGTAATACCTTATTTAAGAAAAAAAAAAAATAGCAGGGGAGGAATTTAATGTGTGTTGACCTTCCACATTAAAATAATGCGTGCTTGTTATATATTAGGAAAGTTAACAGCTGACATTTTACTGCATTCTATGCATAAACTGCCTCCATTGCATCTGATTAAGTTGAGCAGAGCTATTGTAAGTAGTTTACAGGTTCTGTAATAAATGGAAAACAGTCACTATATTTTAATTTATTTAAGCTTTAATTGATTTTCAAATGAACTATTTAAATAGTTCTCTTTGTGATTTCAAGGCTTTTCAGCCTAAAGAGGCACTGTTTGAACATTTAACTTCAAGGAAATGTAATACTTATCTATTTAACACAATGCAGTCAAAACCACGTAACTTCATTATTTATTATAACGGAAGATAATTTCATATGTAAAGAACACAGACTTAATTTCTACATTCCAGCATCTATTTAAAAGGTGTTTTTTAAAAGTCTGGTGTTCCCACAATGATACCACCTAAATTAAATATCTAAGTCATTTTATGACAGTTAAATTTACTAAAAGAGTAATTTCTATTTTAAAAGGGTAAAGTAAGCCTTTCAAAATGTGAATTACAAATACTGATTGTTACCTGGTTCTTACATCTAATTTGCATCTATTGATGATACAGGACAACTCAAACAGAATTGGGAACCATCCCCGTACCCACACTCTGTCTTCAGGAGCTACATTCATATCATCACTTGTGTATTCCTTGAATGCCTTTAGAAGAAAACAAAGCGTTATACAGAGTCACAAGAGCTAGATTCTTCAAAATAAAACACAATTTGGTCTGTAAGTAACAATCTCTGCTGTACTAGTATTGGACCCTGATACCTCAGGTGAGCTGGCAATCAAAATAATGATATTGAGAAGGTGAAGTGTTTCTCAAAGCAAGGCTTAGTATATTATGAAAAATAAACTAAAAAAAATAAGTGAGATAATACATCCAAACACAAGTTTTTGCTTGCAGTTCAGTTTGAGTCTCTTACTCTCTTTTTACAGAGACAGCACTGAAAGCGAGGATCTACCATAACATTTGGTGGATATCAGGCATTTTTGCTTGTGCTATTATCTATTCTTCACAACATTTCTCAGTAGAGAGGAGATCCTGATATGCTGATTTCCAGCAGCTCATGAAAGCTAGTCACGAGCTGAACTGGGTGGATGGGGATGGGCAGAGGGCATAAAAGAAAAAATAAATAAATTGTGGTGGATACTTTCAAAGCCTATGGCATTTTATACTCCTATTGCTTCTGAATGAAGTACATTTCTCATTAACATCAGAAACTTGAAGGGATGCCAATAAGGTTAGCGCAAGTATTTTTTCCTTTATAAAAGCACTGTTGATTAAAGCACTTATAATTTAGTTAATATAGACTGTACCTGAGGTCTATCAGATACATATTTTGCACAGTGGCGAATGAGACGGATTGCTTCCATACTGGTATCTGGAAATGCTGCATTGCAGGCAAATTCAGACAAGCACTTTACTGCATCCTGGAAAGAATCTATGGTTGCTGGGAAGTGTTTTTCAAACACAATTGCTGGGAGAAAATTGTGAACAGAAGAAAGAAAGTGTCATGCTTTAAAATCTATTAATTCTAATATGAACTGATTGTAACAGAAGTCATGAGAGAGTGGTTCATTGATTGGTGCTGTCAAATGCTTCAGTAATAAAAAAAAAGCAAGAAGAAGAGGCAATAGGCTTACTGCTTAACAGCAGTCTGTGTGATCAGAGCTTAAGAGAGCTATATAAATCACAGAGTTACATCTACAAGGGATTTCCCTCGGCAATATAGTCCTGGTGCCTTGATTTTGTCTCTTTCGAGTAAAAAAACCATTCTTCATCAATGCTGAAAAAGTTTTAGGAATTTGCAGGGGCTGACACAGAATACAGATCCCTTATGGCACCTAAAGCCTGTGATCTATGTTAGAAAGGGAAGGGAAAAAAAAAAAAATTAAAAAAAAAAAAAATCATAGCGTCACCTAGCTCAGCATTTTCTCCCAAACAGGGCCACAGACAAGCACAATTCAGAAACAAGGAAAAGCATAAGCAAATAATGTAATAGTAAAACAACTAACCAATTTTTTTTTGGGGGGGAGGGGGGGAATATAAAATTATTCATTAAATGAAAATATACACATTTAGTAAAATTATCTAAGGCTCAACTTGTGTTATTACAGAATGCTACAGGCAGGTAATTTTTTTTTACAAGGCATAAAGGAAGACAGGTAACTATAATCTTATTGAATTCTCTTTCTGAGTATTTTCCCAGAGGATTGGTTGAAAAGTGTTCTAAAGCATGAAGTGGGCTTTACTATGCAGGCTGTAGAGCCAACAGAAAAACAAAGCTGCTCATCCTCTGGAGTCACATACACTTTCATGATGGTCAATACTCACTGACAATGTGTCCTGTAGTCTGGAATGCAAGTTCCACTATACTTTCATCCTGATCTGAGGCTGCCAGATGAAATACTGAAAAAATGTTTTTCCAGCCAGAACGAATGTTAGCAGCCTGGGAATTTACCATCTGTGCAATACACCGTACAACCATGTCTCGAATAGTAGGAGATCTAAATTAAGATAATAAACAATAATTGTTTAAACTAAATTACATAATCAATTAGAATAGCACAGTTCTCCAGCAACTGAATTTACAAAAACAATTTGATACATTAATTGCAAAAGTTGGTGCTTATGATCCCAGCTGATTTAGTTAATTGTATGTCATTACCTGTTTCTCTTCATGATATGTTCAAATGGTCTTAGGAAGTCCTTCTGGAATCGGAAATTAGCAAGTTCTCCTTTTTCTAAGAACTTCATTGATAATTGCCTTAATGAGTCTACTGCAAAAATAGCCACATCTTCATTGGGATTGCAGCCAACCTGATAACAAGTAACATAAAAGCACATTGCGTCACAATTCTTAGGGATTCAGCTCAAGCCACTTTTGTATTTGATAACAGAGAATTAAGCAGTACTGGAAAATTGACAAAATTAAACAGCAGCCAATTCCATAAACCACATTGTCAATGCAATTCAATAATCCCTAACTAATTCCAGCTATTTTCTATATCCTATACTCCAGCATTTAAAACTTTCTAAAAATAAGCAAGCTGTCTTGAAAGACTTCAACAAGCTGTATTAAAAATGCACGTCAAACATTCACCTGTTAAATAGTCAATTTAGACTTGAACAGAAAACACCCTCTTATCCCAAGCTTCTTAAAACACCCCCAAAAATTAGAACACACGATTAAAAGCAGCCAGTTCTAGACCCAAGTCATGGTAAATATCTTAATACTCCTGCTTTTACATTTATTGTATTGTGTACCTCTGCCTTCCCACAGGCCTTTCCAGCTTTACAGTTTTTGTTGTGCTTTAAGCTACTTATACAGAAGGACAGAAAAATCAGTATAATTCAGATGAGCATGTTTTCCCCACAAATCTCTAAATAAAATTTACTTGTATTGATAATTTAAGGAATATGCATCATAATCATTAACACAGATACCTTATTAAAATGATCTCCAATAACTTCCCAGATTCTAGACCACTGTAGCCTTATCCGGCCCATGTTGTAGTAAGAAATTTCTACTATCTTCTGCAAACTAAACATTCGAGGGTGCGTAGCAGACAGCAGTTCATCCATAGATACAGCACAAAGCCAGCGAACAAAATCCACTGTTAAAAGACCACAGATTTTAATGCAATATTTTTCCAAAGTTTAAGACAAAGCTGCTTTGTAGTTTACAGGGGGTGGGGGAAAAAAAAAAAAAGATAAAACCTACCAATAGCATTTCCATCCAACCTTGTCGATCCTGTAAATATTCTGCAAAGTACAGTTTAAGACTGTCACAATTTCTTAAAAAAGCATCTATTAAACATATATTCAAGATTTTTTAAATATATACAGACACCCTGTGACTACTTTTATTTATTAAAAAACAACAGTAATTGTGGAAAAATACTGAGCTTTGAAAATAAAATCAAAAATATTTAAATTATTTCTAATATTTAAAAATAACTCCCATAAACATGCATGGAGACTGGGAGGCAAGCATTGTTTCTAATACTATCCGCTCATTCACAGTAACTGATTAATAATGTCAGTAGTTCATAAACTATCCAGCCCTGCTCCAAATACAGAAGTCAAACTTCTCCAGAATACACAGTTCCTATTTGCCATGACAAATAGATACTCGAAACACTTCCCATTATAAAGTGTGGAGAAATACTGCAAACCCAAAGAGCTATTACGTATTTGACATTAAGCCTCCAGTTCAGTTGATGTGATTTTACTGCAAGGCAGCTTTCATTGAACTGACATCAATCTTGCTGCCTATACTCAGTCACAGAAATGCTTGTAAGCCTTCCGGGTGATACCCCGTTGTGACTGTCAATTTTGACAACCATTAAGAAAATAAAGTTTTCTGATTTCTTATATGCTGAGAGAGTAAGACCCATTAGCACTCCAGTCTGATCAGTACTTTGTGATATAAACAGGAAACGTTTATGATGTGTATATATTATGCCTGATCAAATCCAGTTATGATAAATATGATTCATAGAAAAAAAGACTGGAATAGTAATTTTAGTAATTTTAGACAACATCTACATAACCTAGAGGAAATTAGGGTGTGAGTAATGACATTTTGGAGAAAAAAGGTCTGTCAATAATGCTTCCTGTACTAAGGCAAAATGAGATTTGCTATATGTTACTACATACAGCAAATCAAGATACACTGGACAGTACAACAGCCTTCATTCTGCATCTCTCCTGTAATAATTTTATATCAGTAAAAAGGCTTCTTGCCTAACCTTTGTTCTGTTCCTTCTTGCAAATATATTTCTGCTCCATAAAAAACGAAAACCTACAAAACCGAAAAGCACTTTAATAGTTGTTTTTGGGTTTTTTTATGTAGTTTTTTTCCAAATAGGTGTAAACTAATAATGTCCTATTATTAGCACAGGGTATTCAAATATTGCTGAAAAAGCTTGAGGTGGCAACAGCAAATTTAATACAATACCTGTCTACAGCAACAACAACGCTTTGGGAGCTAGTTTCACCAATGGATTCCTGAATACTTGCTATCTGCTTCCAATCCACGTTCCCACCAACTACAGTGAACAAAATTTGAAAAATGGATAAGAGAGAGCACAGAAAGGGCTGGGAAGAAAGAGGAAGAGAAGTGGTACCGCTACCAGTATAATTAAAAGAGAAGTACATTATTAATTTCCCTTGCATGAGCTGGGCATCTCAGTAAACAGCTGCATGTTGATCTAAATCCTAATTCTCTAGATTCTCTACCCATCTATAAACTACAGTCATCCCAGGAAATTATCCACATTCGGCACAATTGTATGAATAGATACAAGGAAAAAAAGTTCAAAAGCACAAGAACCCCCTTTTTCTCTCCATCTTTCAATGGATCTTTGGTAATTCTGCTACTGAAAATACACAACATATGACAGAGAATATCACACAGAGAACTTTTCACACTTTATTAGCAACGAGTAAATCCATCCTGATAGGTTTTCTTTTTAATCATTCACACCAAAATGCCATCTTAAAGCTACAAATCGGGTACAGCAAAATTATCGCCTAACACCAGTGAGAAAAATCTGCAAATAAAACCAGCAATATTTATTTTGGAGGCTAGAAACTATAACCCACACCTGGGAACACTCATGTTAAGAAAATGCTAACTTAGCAGTGAGCAAATTTCTGAAATTTCTGGAACTCTCTAAGCCCCCTTTCCACCTCTCATCAAAAGAAGAGCTGGAATCTTTCAACCATTCTGGATAATTCCACCTACCCTGTATTTAGTTTTGTGTTTTGTGTTTGGGGTTTTGGGGTTTTTCTTTCCCCTTTGGCAGCCTATCAGAAAGACAGGGGAGAACAGAAGACTGAAAGATGGCCAGTAGTTCTGTTCTCAGAGCTCTGCAGAGACAAAAACTTCCCACAATTCAGACTGCCTCCCCAGACTCTCCCTCAGTCTTGGTGTGCTCTGCACCTGGAGGTGGCTGGGGACGATTGGCTGTCAAATCTACATGAACTGACCCACCTGAAGTATTTTTCTTGGGCATTTATGCATTAACCTTTCCCTACATACATGCATACAAACACCACCTTATACCAGTATTTCAGCAACTTACATACTGTTGGGTTTGATCAAGACTTCTCCTGTAAGCACACAAGCTGCCAGTATCAATTAGGTAATGTGTCAGCTAAGAAACATCGAATGAACAGCTGTGTGAATTGAATTTGAAGGGCTATTTCAAATAAGTCAGGTAACCCTCACCAACTCTGCCAGTTTACATGAGAATTCCTTATTATCGTACGATTTATAATCAATGCTGAAAAACCTAAACAGACAGAAGATTTGTATTATGAGATCTTTTACAATGAAATATAGGGTCACTATATAATTCAGCTTTATGAAAACCTGATTCTTCAGATTCCTGTTGTCCAAAGAGGACTTCTGGTCACCCAAGAAGTACACTTTGGCTACGACCAGCAGCAGGTTTTGTCTTCCAAACTTTGTGAATAGAAACTAAAGTAGTTGAAAGCTGAACTTCACAGTTACAGCACCAAGTAAGACAACATTCCTACCAAAGAAGCAAAGGAATAGATGCTTGTTTACTTTTACAACTCACATGCTTGTGGTGCCTTGAATTTTCAAGTGAAAACAAAAACGAGCAACAGCAGGAAGATATTGCAAAAGTGATGAAGACATTCAAATGTAGATGCCTTAAGAGTGAACACCTGAATCCTCGTTCAGACAGTAAATGACTAAAGGGGTTTTTGGAGTTAGTTTTGTTTTTTGAAAAACACACACTTCTAACTTCAAGAAGAAGAATGAATACTGCTGGCTTATGCACGTCCGATTTTGCAAGCAGGTTTGAAAGATGGAAGTTTCTGTGTCACCAGACTGCAACTTCACTTACTCTAATTAAATAACTATTTTCCTGTAAAATGTGTGTCTGTATATATGGACATATGCATGATAGATTCTTCATAGGAACTTAGGTTTATAGGAAGGTTGCTCAAAAGCCATAGTTCCAAAGGATACTTCAGAGTGATCACAGAAAGAAAACTGAAGTAACTGCAACACAGGATTTGTGGAGAAAAATGAAAAAACAGTAGAGAAAAATGAATGCTTTAACAGCCCCTAAATGCATGAAAAACCAAATTCCTTTGAGTAAGGCATTTTCCTGTAAGACTGAAGTGATATTATTTAAAAAGAAAAAAGAAAAAAAAAAAAAAAAGGTTGAGTTTCCATATGTGCACTATAACACACATTCCAGAAATTCAATCCAGAGAGAAACATTTTACGCATTTGGGCATAGACTATTTTCCTTAGAAATGTAGTTGACAGAGGGGAAAAAAGTCTTTATGAGCTGGATCTACATCAATGACTACGAAGTATGATTTAGAGACACCTGACTGCAGTTTACATTCTTGAGCTATTTGGACTTAAAATTTTTAAAGGCCAATCACTTCAGCGTAGAGAAACTGCCAGCATTTGGAAACAGCAAAGTTGGATAGGCCATCGGGGAACATTAAACTGCAGGATGCATATTAGAAGGGCAGGAAGAAGCTCAGTATATGAGGTGTTGGCAGACACATTAATTTCCAGGCATAAGGTTTCCCTTCAGCAGCTGCTGGCAAGGTGAAGGGAGTACACAGAGACAGGCCAAAGACGACCACAATGGAAAGAAAAGGACTGACTGCAGGATAAGAAAAACTGCCTGAGAACACAAAGCCAGATGATTAAGACTAGTTGAGGGCTAAGGTCAGGGAAACTAGTAAAATAATCATACTTCTCAAAAAAACCTCCAAAAAATCCAAGGTTATGTGAAAAATTGAGGGAACACAAAGCTTTTGCTCAGCTGTGGGTGAAGTTGTTCAAAAGGCAGGGGATACTGAGCATCATACTAAAACTGGAACTTTCTAACAGTCAAATGGAGTTACATATTCCTTCATGCTTCCATTGTTTCCTAATACCCTACACCTGTATGTCTAAGTGTGTTCCTATTAAAAAACCCTCACAAACCCAAACCAAAAACAAACAACCAACCTTTTAAAGGTAATTTAAGGTCAGACCCATATACTTTTCTAGGATAGGAAACAGCATCTCATTTATGGAGTAAATTTTGGCTCTCATGCCAAACTAAAAAAGGCACTTAATCAGTACCAAAGTAACTAAAAAAGGAGGAAACAGAATTTCAGAATTTAAGCTAATCTCCCACTTGGTTTGAATACTGTATGTTTCTTACAAAGTTTCATAACAGGATACTTAACCTACACATACTAACTTTCCTGTTCGGTAAAATACTGGGTGCACTAACGTTGCAGTATTATTAAAACTGGTCATACCACGAGCAATCCATTCTTACGTGGTCAGCTATATTTTAATAGAAATGAATAATGTGTCATTTTCTTACATTTCCCACTCTCCCATCCTAGAAATAATACTTAACAGACCAAAACAAATATTCCAGAAATAGGAATAGGTCTATTCAAACCCTAAGACAGTTTTACAAGGACTTCTTCATGGTCTCATCTCCAAATTTCATAGTAAAACAATAATGAAAAAAAAGGACAAACTTTATTATCTGTCTAAACAAAGAGCCAGTTAAATGAAATACTTGATATCTGCATTACTTACCCAGTCCCAGCCCCACAAATTCATCGGGTGCCTGATCTTTTGTTCCAGTAAAAGAACCTTCCCTGCCACGCACTGTCCCTGAGATGTAGCGAGGTTTTACTCCAGTTCCTATTAACTGTGCCAGTTCAAGTTGACTGATGCATTTCAGAATCTATTCCAGAGAACAAAGAAGTTGTTTATCAACAAAAAGTAGTTGATAATAATAATAACAATAATAAAAATAAAATAAAAACCTTTAGGCAGATCTTTAGAAGAAAAATATTCTAGACACTCATGGTTAGATAAGTATTTCTGTTGTTCTGTCTAAATGAATATTAATTTAAATACTTGAACATATTTTACTTCTTTAATTGGCTGCATCACGTGCAACTCTACATAATGTATGTACAAAAATACACATGTGGCACTTATCTAAAAACCGCTGTATTTATGCACAAACAAGTACACTACTGTGTTCAAAAATCAGTACATGCGCTTTCTTAACAGTTTAAGTACAAATAACTCTTACCTCATGCCAGGAATTTCCTAAATAGTTTCCATCTGTATGAGCCACCGTGATGAGAGTTTTAATTGTGTCAATATTCTTCTGCTTCATTTCAGTAATACCAGAACTCACTGTAAGTAATGTAAATCTTGCTAATGCTTGGACATAGGCATCTCTTTCAAGCTACAAATTGGAGGGAAAAAAAAATTTTTCTAAGTATTTTCTCAGTTTCTTAGTACAATCTGTGTGATTTTAACTATATCGTTCACTTTTCACTTCCTAGAACTGAATTTCAAAAGCATTCTACATAGTGAAAATACCTTGTGTTCTGTAGTATCTGAGGATAAAAATCAGGCTCCCCCTATTCAGGAACATGAAGTGTAATGTCTGACAGCACAGAACACATAGGTGGCTGTCAGGATTTGGGGTTTGGTCTTTTGGGGGCGGCATTTTTTGGAAAGAGGATGCTTTTTCAGGAGAAATGTCACTTCTTAGCTATGCTTTTAATATTTCTGTACTATACCTGCAGCTGCTCTGGAAATGCTGCCTTAGCAGACTCTCAAGCTGTAGGGATCTTTTTGGCAACAGAATCTAAAAAATATATCTAAAAAGTATGTTTTGGCAATTCCACAAAACTGCTCAAAATGTATTTGATTTAATCTGCCATTTGGAGCACCTCAGAAGCTTGTGAGGCAAGACTGTCAATGGATGGGTGACCTATAATCTACGCAGATAAATCAGTCTCACAAAAAAGAATGTTCCACATGTAGATATCCGATTTTTATGTCCAACGGAAACTCCTCAGGTCTCATATGAGCTGATTACAATGGTAAAAAGGGGACTACAGTTGAGCTCACAAGTGCATTTTACTCTGTTATGTATGATCCGAAGGTCATAAAGTGAAATGGTTGTACTTCAAAGAAACAAATGACAACTATGAAATATATTTAACTGTTTGGATGTTTAACACTATTTTGAAATAAAAAAAAGTCATTGAACACATAGTAAAACAAAATATAAAATACTTTAAAAAATTAAAATATCCCAGGAAGAACGTCTGTTTCACAGAGAAAACACGAATGCCACGACAATGGGCAATGCTAGAAGGGATGGATTCTCACAGAGCCACACAGCATGGCTGCCATGTTCAAACCCAACTACTACTACAGGGTATGCTGGCAAGGCACAGCAAATGATGTATAAGCACAGAAAAATGGAAGTTTTCATGAAAAGAGAACTAAGCAAAGAAGCCTCAGAGCCTACAAACTGTGTATCTTGTGTAAAAAGAGAATCACAGAATCGCAGAATTTTAGGAATTGGAAGGGACCTCAAAAGATCACCTAGTCCAATCCCCCTGCCAGAGCAGGAATACCTAGATGAGATCACACAAGAACACATCCAGGCAGGTTTTGAATGTCTCCAGAGAAGGAGACTCCACAACCTCTCTGGGCAGCCTGTTCCAGTGCTCTGTTACCCTCACTGTGAAGTTCTTCCTCATATTTATGTGGAACCTCCTATGTTCCAGCTTGCATCCATTGTCCCTTGTCCTATCATTGGATGTCACTGAGAAGAGCCTGGCTCCATCCTCATGACACTCACCCTTTACATATTTATAGACATAAATGAGGTCACCCCTCGGTCTCCTCCAAGCTAAAGAGACCCAGCTCCCTCAGCCTTTCCTCATAAGGGAGATGTTCCACTCCCTTAATCATCTTTGTGGCTCTACGCTGGACTCTCTCGAGCAGTCCCCTGTCCTTCTTGAGCTGGGGGGCCAAGACCTGGACACAAAATGTTTTCAGTCCTACCTTCTCTCCCTGTTCCATACGGATACTCTCCTGCCCCTTTTTCTAAGCCATCAAAGTAGGAGAAAAACAACTGAACAATATGTCCATCAACCAGAAAGTAAAACCAGATGATATAAGCAAGTTAAGTACATCCTTTTGATGCCTATCTTGTCCCAGATGCTTAAAGACAGAAGCCAGACTGTGTGACAGTCTGAGATTAAAAGCATAAATAATTAAAACCCGAATCTTTAATTGAGATTTTAGAGGTGGACACACATGGTTTAAACTATATTGTATATTTTGAGAACCTTCTTAAAACTAAAAGCCTCCATCCCCCTCCATTCTCTCGCAAGGTAAGTAAACTAATGTTAACTGTTCTTAGACACTAATTTTAACTTTGTATATTTATTCAATGAAAGGGAAAAGTTGCCAGCACCAGTTAAGCACAAGAGGAAAAAACGTGCTTCCAAGAGAAAAGATCCCCAAGTCAGCTCAAGTACAGACCTGTCAGTCTCCTTCAAACTACCAGATCTATCTGGCATTTTAAGTCAGACAATACTGCCATCTAATCAGGACCTTGTGCAATGGAATCATCCTGTAACGTACTGACATCATCAACAAACCAGCATTGTTTTTAATGATATCAACAAAACAGAATTCCCATAGGAAACCAAGAACGAGTATTACTTATATTGAAAATACAAAACCAAGTTTTTAAATTTCAGCAAATGAGAAGAGTTTTTGAAATACCTCCAGTTCAATGGAAGCGTACGATTGATTCTGGTGCACTCTTGGAGCATGGGAGCAAACATGTCCTTGCCCACCCCACCCAAGGCAGACCACTGCAGGGCTCGGAGCTAATCTCTGCAGCTGCTGAAACTGGTATTTGTACCAGTTGCACTTTGGCAGCTTAGAAACAAAAATAACAGGACTGTGAATTTCGTTGAACAGCTGCAGGCTCCAGGGATGGCTTTGTTAATCAAATTTTTAAGTCTGTTCAGTTTGGGGTGGGAGGGGAAATGAAGTGGAAAGACAAGAGAAAGGAAACTTTACATGATCTCAGACGACCTTTTTTAAGCGGCTGTATCAGAGGTCCCAATGGGCCTTTCCACAGTGGTGATACAAAGTTATCTAATTTGCTAAAGACAAATAATGTAATGTCAAACATACAAATTTTGCTCGTCCCTCGCTTCAGTTATCCCTACAATGGACTTACAGCAGATCAGTACTCCATCTATTAACTAACAGTCTACAATAACATAGTAGTACATTCACTGCTGATGATTTTAAAATGGAAAAAAAAAGAAGGAAAAAAAAAGCACCCAAGTTTAATCAGAATTACCCTCTGGAGCCAGAGAGTCTGGAATTCTTGGCATTGTGCTTAATGCAAGATACATTCATGCATTACATCAGGAATGACATTTCCAGTGCCATAACTGTTAAAGTGGTATCCAATTATAGAAGTCTCAGACTAGTATAACCTCTCAAGTTGAAAACAGTATTTCAAACACAGTTCACAGAGATACTATTTACTTATAAAACAGGACAGAAAGACTCATTTAATAAGACACCACAACAAAGCTAAACAGCTTTCTAACAAAGCTAGACAAAAAGTATTTTGATGTAAAACTTCAGGGGAAACAAAAATTCAGTACATACACATGGCAGCACTTACCACAAAACACTAGGAAAAATTAAGGTCACTTTATTTAAAACACTTCCAGTCAAATATCAGCTGAAGTAGTAACTGAAGAAGCAGGCAGCCTCCAGGTATTGCAGTGCATAGCTTCAGCAACAAG
Source organism: Podargus strigoides (assembly GCA_028020825.1). Taxonomy (NCBI): domain Eukaryota; kingdom Metazoa; phylum Chordata; class Aves; order Caprimulgiformes; family Podargidae; genus Podargus; species Podargus strigoides. The sequence continues at coordinate 36,016,539 of CM051620.1, read as the reverse complement.
GACTTTTACAACTCCACTAACATTTTGGTGGTGCATAAATCAAAGTATTGTCTCAATCTTGATTTTTTTACCTGAATGTTGAAAATGCAAGCAATCCTGATTGCACATCGTATACCCTCCAAACAAAGTGAGGCAACTTCTGTGTCATCACAGTCCTGTAGACCCACACTGAATGCAGCTAGAAAAGGTGTCCACGCCAACTGGAATGTATGCAAAATAAAAGTTACATCAGCATCTGTTAGTACTTGAAGGGAATGTTATAGTTTCAACATCCTGCTAGAGTGCAAATTCCATCCCGAACTCACATCATTAACCTTGAAGTTGTCTTTTGCCAAAAAGGAAACGAAATAGAATAGATATGAGACACAGAAATAACGCAGATTGATGCTCTGAAGCACTCCCCCTGCCTTAGCAACCACCACACACAGTCACCTTCAGACAGCTGGAAAAAAAACAAACCCTGCAGCTATGTCAGGTAGATGTCTACTGGAGTTCTGGTATTCCCAGGATACCCTTTATCTTTGCACAGTGAGAAATAAAGATAGCGTCTATAGTTATTGTGAGAACCAACTCAGCGTGTAATAGATTCCTTTATGATGAAAAGCATGTACTTAAACAAGTTTGCCTTGATAACACCAGAGGGTGAGGAAAAAAAACCAAAACAAACGTAAAATAGGGCAGCAAATGTTATTAATTCCACTAAAATTACAGTAAGACAACAACAGTAAGAGACAGCACATGACTCTCCTTGATCTCTCTGCTCTTAATTTTATTGCTCTCAGCCCTCCATCTTCTTGTATCTAAGCGACTGTTGATGTTTCCTATTTCTCTTGCCTTAGTTGGGACTGAGAGTGTAATACATTCAACTAAAAGTTATTGCAGGACAGTCCACTTGATCCTCTCCTTGTGGTCAAGGCTTCCTCTCCCACAGGGAGAAAAACCAATCAGAAGATGCAGAGGATTCTGCTGTAACTACACGTGTTTATCGAGAGGAAAACCCAGGGTACTCAGAACAATTTTAGAAATGATTTTACCTGAAGTCACCCCAGACGAAATACAGAGTCAACAGGCACAACAGGGAGCAACCAGTTTCACACTTAATTTCATAATAAATCAATGCACCACAGAGCTTTGGTTTCATTTAAGCCAGCAGTTCCAAAAGCACTACCTCAGAAATGCATTTAACACTTGCACACACCAAACCATAACCCTGGGACAGTAGTAAAGGCATCAGGTGAATTCCTAGATCCAGGACAATTCCCTGTTGCATGACCTTTAAAGGTCCCAACCCAAACTATTCCATGACATACTCTATGTTCCAGAAGTGTATGTTTCTTTCACCCCCCTCCCCTTTTCTAATTTTTTATTTCTGTAGAAATCAAAAGTAATCTTAAAAATTGGAAAACTGAAATACTCTTAAGAACTACGTAGAGATCTGTATAGTAAGCTTTACAACTAGATTTATGCTATTTATAATAGACTGTTGTGTCATTAAAGGTGAAAATTAAGCCTCTAAAATAGACAATTTTGGGCTGCTTAGGTGGGTGTATAAAGTGAATTTCTGTTCTGATTTAATCACTTAGCTAACCTATCTGTAAATATAGTTATAACGATAAATTTTACGCTGGCATCAATGGGTGAGATACCCAGAAATTTATAAAGTTTTGTTGAAATAAAAATTAAAAGGTCTAAGTAAAAAACGTGAAATTAGTTTTTTAATTTCCAAGTTTTCACTTTTCTGAGAAGACACTTCTCTGTTCAACATAGTACACTGTCCTCAGTACTTTAATTAGCTCATGAACATGCTCAAGTAAGAAGACTTATAATACTTAGCACCTTCACAGAAGATGTTTAGGGTGTTAATGACCCTGATGCTTCATATTTTGCTCCTTTGAAAATGGATTTTGCAAATGTACTTTTCAGATACTAAAGGCCAGGAATGTTATAGAGTAATAGGCCTGATATTTTAAGGAAAAACAGTCTATGGATTTTAAAGATGCCTGCATGCAAGTTACTTCATTTCAGCCTTAAAGAAGTCAGAGAGAAACTATGTACAGTACACCTCTGCTAAGTTACGCCCTGACACCAGATCTTAAACAAAGGCTTCATTTAGCGTTACTCTGTACAAGAAGAGTACTATTCTACTTTTACTAATATGGCAATAAAGAGCTCTGAAGTTTGCCTCATGGACAGCAATCTTGTAGCTAAATCCTCAGTGTGCCCAGGTGGCCAAGGCAGCAATAGCATCCTGGTTTGTATCAGAACTACTGTGGCCAGCAGGACTAGGGAAGCGATTGTTCACCTGTACTCGGCACTGGCTTGAGCACTGTGTTCAGTTTGGGGCCCCTCACTACAAGGACACTGAGGTGAGGAGCAGCTGAGGGAACTGGGGTTGTTTAGTCTGGACGAGGCTGAGGGGAGACCTCATTGATCTCTACAACTACCTGAAAGGAGGTTGTAGAGAGGTGGGGATAAGTCTCTTCTCTCAAGTAACAAGTGATAGGATAAGAGGAGGTCCCTCAAGTTGTGCCAGGGAGGTTTAGATTGGATATTAAGAACATTTCTTCACCGAAAGCATTGTCAAGCACTGGAACAGGCTGCCCAGGGCAGTGGTGGAGTCACCATCCCTGGAGGTATTTAAGAGACGGGTCGATGTGGAGCTTAGGGACATGGTTTAGGGGTGGACTTGGCAGTGCTAGGTTAATGGCTGGAATCTGTGATCTTAAGGGGCTTTTCCAACCAGAACGATTCTATGATTCTTGAACCTGGGTATTGAGCTCAAGCTGACCTCAAAGCACATCACTCCAGAGAACCACTTGTTTATTGTAATGGTAGTGGTCTGAGACTTTACCTCCTTGGAGCAGTTCACAAAGGGGTCACATGAGGACCACTGCTTGCCTGGTAAGGGCACAACAATTTATTTCAGTAGCAGTTAATGGTAATGAGTTAGCTATGCCAAAGACCATATCCAATTGCATACTGAGGCATAATACACTACTGAACACACTCTATACCTACAAATCTGAATCACTGATATGGAAAAGGCATTTGGGATGCAGGTACCTTTGCAACTACACAATAGTGAAGACAGGTGTTTAGAATGATAGTTTAATACAGGTCCAGCTACCTCCCCCAAAACTAGATGACAGTCCTAGCCTCTCTGAAATACTAATTTGCAACAGACAACGTTAGACAGACGTTTGTTCTGATAACTGCTCCCCCAAAATGCAACAAAGTAATCTCCCTTAGAAGCAGCAGGAGGGACTCAAACAATGAACTGGGATTAGTCATTTCTCATTTTTATAAATCTGTTGGTTTGCCTATAACCCTATACCTGAAATAAAAAGCCTATAATTTCAAGTTTTTAACTACTCTTTACACTCCTGTCCCCTCAACATACTCCTCATAACTCCTCCATTATATTACAATGCTGCTTCTATTAGCACAGAAACTTTATAAATCCCAGGGTACATGAAACTGGAGTAGAAGGTTCAAAATCCCTTCTTCCCTGTAGCAAACTTACAAAATGATCAAAACATAGCAGATATAAACCTTTACTATTTTCAACAAATCCTGTCAGTCAGTATTTTGTATTAAGAAGCTGTGTGATATTCTAGGTAAATATCTAAATGTGTATCTCACCTTAAACATGGGTCTCACATGCTCCAGGTGTGTCGCACTAGTAAAAGGTGCCTGAACATGGCTCACTGCCTCCATAAGAGCTTTAGCCGTTTTAGCCATTTGTTCCATTTCCAAATTATATAAGAGTCTTCTCTGCTTTTCACTAGCAACACCTGTAAACACATTTTTTCCTCTTATTTTTGCATCTTTAGCAGTGGTGTCTTCAGGAATATAATGATTTTCCATTTATCATTGATTGCTATACTCAGATGCATTTTTTGTGTTATCATTACTTTCTAAAATTGCCACACCAGCAAGGTATTTATTTTACAGTACAGATAAAATTTAACTTAAGGCAAATATATGTATGAAACTTAACCTGATTTTAAACCTTTACAGAATTTTAAGATTTGCACAACAAACATTTCTTATTCATCACCTCAACTGACAGCATATATATCACATCCACTAAGATAAATTCAAAGTGAACAGAAGTTTCATAGCAATCTATCAGCACAGAAAATAACAATAAAAATAAGTGGACATCCTTCTTCTGAGGAGGAACTACCTTAATCATCTTTCATTTTAGTAATGGAACCTCCACCTCATCAAGAAAGTGAAACCCAAGTAGAATGTAATAATCAGTTGCTTTAAAATTACAATGAAAACATTATGTTAATTGAACAAATACTGAAAATGAGAGGGATTCTTTTTTTCAGACGCAAATTTCCTGTAAGCAATCTGCTCATAAGGCTAAACTAGGACTTAAAAGTATACAGATTTGACTATGTTGGAGAAAAGTCAAGTCTCTCAATGTTCTCTGCAGGAAAGCTAGAACAAGTAACTTCTGAATCTTCACATTGTGCAAAACACAAAAAAGTTTTTCTGGTACTTGAGAGAAAAAAAGATAATTAACTTCAAAAGTGCATAAATTAGGGCCCTACAAACCAAATTATGCAAAATTTTTGAAGATGATAGACTAGTTATTGCAGAAAAACACAATGGTTATTGCAGGAAAACTTGAAATAGAAGGCAGAACTATGGTGTTTGTACTGCACTACGCCAATCAGCAACACTGTTACTTCATAAAGCTCTCGAATGCATTTCCCTACGTTGCTGTTCAGCAGCAAACCCTGTCTATCCCGTGGTCAATGCACTGAACACCAGGAATTCAGATGCAAAGGGAAGTGAAAATAAGCAATTGCATTTAACAGAGATTTAAAAGGTAGCATCATGCATTTATGTTAAAAATAAAAGGACATGAAATTAGAAGTTAGGAGTCATTTTAAGTAAGCAGTGCTTCATTCATCTCTCATTTTAAAAAGGAGATAGCCTCACGAAACGGAAGAGCCAACACTTTGAAGAAAGCTATCATTGCAACTACTTACTTTGTTTACTGGATTTTGTGGGTATCGTTAATTCTTTTGTTTCTTTCATTGAAATTTTCTTTCCAGCTATTTCATTATAGATAGCAGACAAATATTCTTCAGGGAGATCTTTACTGTCATTGATACCTCTATTCATTTTAATATACTGTTCTTTTGTCATTTTATTCTTAACCTGAAACCCAGAAAGAAGCTATTAATATCAACAAATGAGGCAAGTTCACAACAGTTACAATGCTGCCTATAAAGCAGCCAAACAGATGAAAAGTTACCGTCAAGGACAAACCTGCTGATTCAGAAGACACTTCTAAGTACCCAACAGATACAAGACTACACTGTCAAATCTACAAAATAATGCAAGGCCATGTGGACATTACAACACTCATGAATATTCAGTAGGATTCACAGGTCACTTAGACATACATTACCAAAAAAAAGTGGTTTATCTTGTCATACAGACCAAGCTATTTATTTTAAATATAATCCCATAATCTCATACGAATTTAATACTCTCTCCAGATTTTGCTTAAATAAATGATGACGGCTAATCACCACTTTAAATATTATGCGCTGCAGAAGTGAGCTGTATTTATCAAAATAATGCTACACTATTTTGTCAAACAGACTGAAATCAGAAGCAGATTTGTGTTAAAATCAATGGACAAGTAATTACACAAGTTCTGGCTTCGACTGCAGGTTAGATCACTGCTGTGAGTGCTGTAAAATGAAAGCAAATCTACACAGTTTCTGTTAAACACAGAGCAGGGAAACGATACCTTACAGAAAGGTCGACCCAAAACAACTTAAAAATCTCAACACTCATGAAATACAATACTGTTACTTAAAAGATGCACAGACTTAAGCTACCATTTTTCTTACACACATATTGGTGTTAAATTCAACATCAAGCTTTTACAACTACATTGTCACAAAACGTGAAAGTTAGGTGTCTATGGATTACACAAATATTTTTCTAGCAACATACCTGTGGACTGTGAAGATCTGTTGTCAACATGATAATTGAGTAAGCTAAAACATATGCAGTGTCTGCACTAGCAAAAAGAGTTTGCCTAAGGGGGAACGGAGAAAAAGAACAGCAAATTTAACACATTGGGATTTTTTTCTTATTATTCAGCTCTCCAAAGTTCTGAAGACAGTATGGCTTACCCTTGGTTACATTCTAAATATCTAGCAGCAAATTTCTCCATTAGGCGATCAATTTTTTGAGCCTCTCCTGGAAGACGAAATCCCTCCAGAAACAAGCGCAGAGCTGAAACAAAATCCTTTCCTGAAAAGTCGTGCTGGTCTACATATGCATACATGACTTCTTTGTTAAATTTATCATTGTCTCCCAGGAACTCCCCAACCTGAGTCTAAAATAAGAGTAGAAAAGACAAATGAGTGCTTTTACACTGGAAAAAAAAAAAGAACAGTCATACTGCCCATATGTCTCTCAAAGACAAGCCTGTATGCAGTTAACTTAGACATATTCCTGCTTCTCCTCTACACTCTAAAGCAAAAGTATTTTGGCCATATATTCCATCATAATGCTCTCATGAGTTCGTATTTGCCTACTTTTCTCCTTCTCTGTTTCTTTGCACATACCGCTTTTTTAATTAGATAAATTCCACATGTGCACAAGACAAAGTTAGTATTACCAGTGACTGATTGTTCTCTGCTGTAATGACTTCTGTAGTTAGGAAACTTACTAGAGGAATGAAAAGTTTAGTAAACTCAACTTTATTCCCACCAGAGTGCAGATCTCAAATAGATACAAGTGATGCTCAAATATAAATAGCTGGTACTCAACTTCCTCCAAGCTGATCACTGTCAACACAACATAGTACAGTGAAAAATACTGTGCATTCAGATAAAGATGCCTGTATAAGTAAACTGAGGTTAAAAATTTGTGTTGATGGGTTCTAATTTTTCTGATTTGTGACTTCAGTCACAGCTGCAAGTGTGGATCTATGTGAGTCTTTCCTTAGAGAACAATGGGAGTGGCTAGTAAGAACAATGGTGCAGACTGCCATTTCAGAAAGCAAAGTTTTTCATGACAATACCAACGTGAGATATTCCCACCTGCCTCAGCCAGATATTGTGGGACCCTTCCAAGTCCAGCGACAGCTGTTAGATGTAAATGAAACTGAAGAACTAATCTAAATTAAATAACTTTCCTTTGGAAGGCAGCAAAAAATGCTTTTCATGTTGTTGTAACATGTTATTTTTTAGCCGTCTCTGAAGGACAGTTACTTCTGGCAGTCCCTTATTGGGCTAAAGTACATACAGATTAGTAAATTGCTTCTAGCTATACCAGCAACTAACAAGCTTTGAGTCAGCTCAAGTAGGTCAGTCTTTTCCTTTACACTTTGCAGAACTGCAGGATGCATATAGTACAGGTATAGCCTGAATGCATGCTCCAGTTCAAATTCCTTGAGCTTACAGATTTTAGGAGAGAACTTTCATTTTCTTCACTGTACAATAATGTTATACACTTTAAAACATTATTGTGATTTGCAATTAGTATAAAAACATCAGCAAAAACAATCATCAGGAAAACAGTTTTCTTACTGAATCTAATCTTTCCTCTTGATGCAAGAACTGAGCAATATCTTCAGGGGTAGTGCCAAGCATTCCTTGTTCTTGAAGATACTGAATCCCCCTCTTTGGTTTCTTATTGAATCTGTACAATCAAGATCAGGATGGAGAGTTAACCCTTTTACCCACACACAAACCCTTACCAGCTTAAGTAAAAAGATTCAGTAATTTTGGACTAAGTACTGAAAATCTATATATTAAATATTTTTCCTTTATCAAACTGCGCATTATATAGAAACATATTCCTTTCTATGATTATTCCCATGATCACTGAATGATTTTGTGGGGGTTTTTCCCCCATAAACAGACTCTTCCTCTTTGCTACATAACTGCCAGCATGGCATCTAAGCAGCTACCAGTAAAGAGAGCTAAACACTATAATTACTCTGGTACTCGTGAAGAAAAAAATATTCCACAGAAATAGCAAAGTCTTGGCTTGAAAGGAACAATTATGCTCTGCTGCTTTTTGTTTTAGTCTGTATGAAACAATGAAGAAATCCATGAGTTGTCTCTAAGAATGGAAATGTACAAAGAACCAGGTAACTCAAAGAAACCAAAACCCTAAAGGACTAAGGCATGTTTGTTCAGGGTCTGAGAACCACACTACAGAAAGCTTTTATTTTTACATAAAGGGACCTCACTGAGGAGCTAAGGTTGACAAGGCAGAAATCACATGGAAGATTCATGTCAGACTGCAATGAGAAATTATACTATCCGTGCCATAACAAGTTAATTAATCAGAAGGAAGCATCAGCTTAAACATATAGGCACTTGCATCAGTAATGTGTACACTAAAATGGGTCATATTCAACTGAGCACACGAGTTCAATGTTCTTTTTATCCAAATATAATCCCCTTATTTTTAGACAAGCAGGTCTGGAGAAAAAAAGAACAAACATTCAGAGTACTCATCTTCTAGCTGTGAGGAATTAGGTTAACACAAAACACTGTTGACAGGCTCCAAAGGGGACACCATTCAGCACTCTTTCACCAGAGGAAGTGCTGTTACATCCAGAGTTTTTTTCCTAACACAAGATGAGTATCTATGAGGAGAAGGAAGAAAAACCCAGGAATCTTCATAGCTCCAAAAGAATCCACCCTCCCATGGGTGATAAAAGGGCACTCACAAGTCAATTCCTTGTTCTATTATTTCCTTTTGTTGCTTTAGGACCTCAAACTGCTCTGGGTTGTCAGTGCCAGACATCTGTGTGCTGTAACTGCCAATTCCTGATGAAGCAGTAGAATCCAAGGAATTTAAGCTTCCATATCTGTTAATTGTCTCAGGGTGTTTGGTTTCATTGCTGTCCTGTTCTGTGGGTTTTTCTTGGCCTATAAATTGTAAAGGGTTACATGCATACGAAATAAATAGAGTGAAAATAAATTAAAATCACAGGTCACTCTTCAAAAAACTCTCTGAAGGCTTCTAAAACTTACTAGGGTTATCTTCAATGATCTGTGTATTTCTACATAAATATTCTGCTTTTACTTTGATTGAGAAAATAAAAAATAATAATAAAAAAAAAAATCACAACAACCTATCAAGGAAGATTATTTTGGTCCATCACATGCCTGAAATTTAAGCCTTAAATTACCACTACAATTTGTGGACACTTGGAAAAAAAATATATAACACCTTAGCAATGCAATTACATATCTTTCCTTTTATTTTCAAGTCCAGTGCTACTTTTGACCTGAAGTAAATCACATTATCCGAAGTTTTTGAAATAGAATGTCTACTAGTGTTTATGATCAGACATGTCAAGGCGCTGGTGCTCTCAGTTCACAAGGAGAGCCGCGCTAACCACCTCTAAACAGGTTATTACTTCACCTACCAACTTAAGTGCTTAATCTGAACATTCTAGCATAACCTTAGTGGTTTTCATCTCAGGTCAGACGGAAACAAGATTAAAACGAGTAAGAATTTAGTTACTTCACTGCTTACAACACTGAAAGTTCTATACCTATATATTAATAAATTAAAATAAAGCTCTTCATCCAGCTTGCTTCAGTAGTAATTTAATCAATAGGAAGTTAAATGAAATTAGAAGAGCTTCAAAATAAGTTTTATGATCCTTTTAAAATTAGAAATACAGAAAGTAACTGGATTTAGTCATTTTCAGTGTAGTAGCTTTCTAGGAATTCATACAATTAAGAAAAGACAACTTAGACAGCTTGTTCAAATAACACCAATCCAAATTTACCAGTACTTCTACCGAAGAAAAAAAAGTTTATTCTCTCTCTTCTTTTAATGCAAGAGGTTTTACCAATCTGGACACTAACAGTATCAAAATACTGCAAAAATGCACTAAACTCCTGCAGCACCTGCTTACTAAAGCCAGAAGAAACAGATCTCATGTCTTACCAAGTGTTGTCTGAGAATTGGGATTTACATATTGATCCTTACTCCATTCCACCATGCACTTCAAGATTGATACTAAGCATTCCAACCCTTTTTTTCTCAAACTTAATTCCTAGAAAAGATTTCAAAAGCAACACATTAGTGGAATGGAGAGTTTAGCCTTAACCTATCATGCCAAGAAACATGACACTTCATAAAGTTTGGTGGAATTTTTACCTGAACATTGGACATGCCAAGTTCTTGGCTACCCCTTCCTTGAGCAATCTTTGACAGGTCGTTAACCAGCCTTTCAAATATATTTGCTGCATTTAAATCACAATCATAGTTCACATAGATGTCCACTACGCTCTGGGCATCTATAAACAAAGTGACATTGTCAAACTTGGAACAAAAACTAGATTACTCAATGAAAGGCAATTACAGTTTTGTTCTTTAGCATAAAAATGTAAAAACTAGAACCAAGTGGTCCTTAATACCTGCACATATCCTTGTCAGTGTTTGTATAACCATCCATTTATGATCAAAGGAGCTAGTAGAGGTTTCCAAGATATACAGGAAAATTTCTTTGAAGAAAACCTAAGAAATATTCCAGGAAGAGGAAGAAAAAAATCCATTACATAGTCTCTAACTTTGATGGCCAGTATTCTGACATAATTCTGAAAGCAGCACTTCAGACTTACAGGAGATAAGAAAAAAAAAAAAAAGTTGGAAATACAACTTCTGCTTGATACATTTGAAGTAGGAATTTGAATTATTACGTATGTACTTCTGCAGTTTCTTCCAGCTGAAAAATTTGGTTTATATTCTGATAGATCAAAAACAGAAGAACCGGGAAAGATGTGAAATCCTGAAGGAAAATTTAGCCTAACAAGAAGTCTAAGCTGCTGTTAAGAGTTCATTTGGGAAATTGTGCTGTTAGAGTTCATTTGAGATTTTGAAAGGAGAGGTATTACCTCACCACAAAATATTTTCTCTACAAGATGATGATATTATGGTACAAACATAACAAACAGCCACTTACGCCAATTTAAAGTACTGGACCTTCATTAAAAAGGAAACATCTTGACACAAAAGAATCACCCTATGGTATTAGATTATTGGAAGAAGGGTACTGGTAAGGCACAGCATAAAAAATTCAGCAGGTCCATTAACAGGAAAGTTACTCTACCCTAAAAGAGATATTAGTTTTCCCTGAAATTGCTTTAGTACAGATGCTTTTGTTAGGAACAGAGACTATTTTATCCCCTCTCAATTAGTTCCTCACCAGATCCATTAGTATTATAGGCTGACTATTTTAGCTGAGCATGCTTAGCAGCTAGGGCAGACTTTTTCTCACTTCTTTCCTCAGCAGCAGCAACTGCTGTAATAGCATATGAACTCAAAATGTGAAATGCTACATAGCATTACATCATTGCTCTGTACTTCTGAGAGCTCACCTCTTCATTGCCAGTTGTGGCTACCAAATCCACCAACATATGTTTTTTCTAGAATGCTGGTGACAGTCTCAAGCCATCAAGCTACTCTTCTCTGACAGCAGCACACAAATACCCAAATATATAACTACTCTTGGTTTTAATATTAGATATTCCCTTACACCACAGAATTTTTACAGATATTTTTATACTATTAGCCCGGTAGAGATAAGCATAAGGACAATTTCACTTTAAGTCACATGTTCAGGGAAAAACTGCAACATTGATTTTTCAGCATTTTTGATGATAAGCTATTTCCTCAAGCAAAATGGGCTAACAATATTTCCATTTTATTGGCCTCTTTAGAGAAAAAGAGGCACACAGCACAATCCCAGTTACTAGTCTTAATATGGAAAGCATCCCTACAAAACATAAGGAGTTCAACACATAACAGATCAAAGACTTTCAAGTGCTTAAATATACTCAAGAGTACTAGACTGATTTTAGCCATAACTTTATGTAATCCAGAGGAAGACATAACATTTTAATAAAGGTCACACTATGAGCAATCCTTAGTTACATATTTGCTTTTTTTCTGATTTTTTACTGAAAAACGGTAATGTTATATACCCTCTGGAATCAGGAAAAAATTTTTTTCTGGTAGAGAATTTGAAAAAAATAAGTCACTGATGAAGCAGAAAAAAAGTTTCAAGTATAAAAATTAAACCCAAATCTAAGCTAGAGGAGAAATTAGCTGGAAGGTCTGCCTACTATGAAGACACTTTTGATCTCTATGTTTCTGAGACAGAGCTGACTTCTTGCTTCTGGTGTCAACTTTGGACAAGCTTATCTTGGAATGAACAGCTCAAAACCATACTGATTATTTACAGATATTTAAAAATGCCATCTATCACTATGTTACTTATTGCAATTCATGTCACAGAGCTGAGACTATTCCTAGCATGTCAGAAAAATAAACCAGAAGAGAGCTAATTATTTAGTTTGGTTAACTGAAAATAAGAGTTTTAAAGCCATTATTCACAGTTATGAATGGGTCGCGATGGTAAATATAGCTAAATGACACCGCAAATCCCCTGATATCTAGAACTTGATTTGCTGCAAATATATTCACTGATCCATTTAGAAATACAGTTACAATACAATTGAGGCACGACTCAAACTACTTTAACTGTCAGAGGGCAGTGTTAGCAGAATATTTAAGTCAAAGGACCAAGGGAGGGTTACTTTCAACTGAATCTGAAACTATTATGTTACAAAATGCCAAAAACTTCTTATACAGATGAAGAATGCAGCCTCAATCCCAAAATACAGAGATTTTGCACATTATAAATCTAAGCATATGGCTCTCCTTACATCTCCAAGACACAAACTGAATATGAAATTATCTACTTGTCTACCCACATCTTCTGAATAACCTTTAAGATCAGTAGCTGAAAGAAGAGGAATTCTTAGCTCACAATCAGTTAAAGAATAAACTGCTAGAAATTGCTGTCCCCTGTACTTTGTAATCGATGGATACTTTGGCAGCATCAAACTTCTGGCTTTCATACTTGCAAGGAGGAAATGCAGCCCTGCTATGTGTTGATGGTCCTTATTTAGCATATTCTAGAAGCTGTTACCAATAGCGTAGGGTATTCTATATCCATTTTTCCTTAGATATGTCTTCATTTTCTGTTTGTAATTTGGGTAAAGGATGTCAGCGATGGAAGCTCATCAAATTTCTGTCAGGGAAGCCGGATTGCAATGCATTTACCACCTACACACTGACTTGCAAGCTCTGCGAACACACAGCGAGTCCAACACTTTCTGGGAAGCCGGCTGTGTGACTGGAGGAGCAGCTCAGCCCAGCCTGTCTGATGTGCTGAACACTGCACATGCAATGCACTACATTCTTGTTGAGCACACACAATTTGTCTTTAAAGTCTTCAAAATGCATCATATTTTCAAGGCACATTCAATCAATCACCAAACCTGTATTTCTATCCAAGCTATGCTCAAGGAAAGACTGGGAATCGTACTGTTTCATCCCCCAAAAGGCATCTAAATACCCCAGTAAGTGATCAGAACACTACACCTTTTGACATGGTACTGGCAAAATGAGGTTCTTCCTCTGAAGCTGCCACAACACATCAACTTATACAATGACATCCATAGATTAAGAAATCCCTGAATTCAAGGTCCTTATAACAGCAACATTATCAGCATTTCTCAGCATCTTTTCACATACTTAAACTCCTTATGGGGCAATCTGTAGGCTTCAGTATTCACATTGACTCCCAAAACAAAGTTACCAAAATGAGCAGTAGGAACACACTGCACACACTACTACTCCATTCACCATAGAATTAGGATCTTTATCGCATGGGACTCATGAGAGTATCCATGTGGTTCACATGAACAAAATCTTTACAAGAAGCTCCTCGTAACTTATGGCACAAGAATTAAAAGTCAAGAACAAAGCTTCTACGTGTGTCTTGCTTTCCCCTATGACCTAGAATAAATCCATACAGTGAGTAAACCTGCAGTGTCTGTCAGGACTCAGGTAACACTTATTGCTAAGAAAACAGACTTCTCTCTACTTATGACCCAAGGAGTTAAACAGCATGTACACCTTTTGAGATCTGAGAAAATCAGATTATCTTGTTCATGACATATATTGATGTAGGCCCTGATATACAAAGGGAAGTGGCTACAACAATTGAATAGCTGGGATTTCCCTGGAGAAAGAAATCAGTTCAGGTGACCTCAAAGATAATCCACACTGCAGTTCAAGTCATTAATTTTTATTCTAAAATTCCTTTGCAAAACCATACATTACATAGTCTTTTCATAAGTGTACTCATTTTCTTACTTTGTATTATGTAATGCAGAGCTAAAACTTCTCAATTACATTAGTGAACACTGGCTGACACAGCTTATTCACAAACCTACTCATTTCTGAGTTTCAGCTTCACTCTGTTACAATATCATGGCACAACCTACAGAAAACTGCTTTTCAATGAAGGAAACTCATGCAGTAATAGTAATGAGTATTGGCATAATAAGTTATGATTGCAAAAATTCATCTCAATGACAAAGAGTAAATCAAAGCATGTTTTGCACAGGAAGATTTCTTAGTTTATGTTAGTGTCTATTATCAAGTGATGAAATGGCCTACTTCTTTATTAGGTACTTCATTTTATCCTCTTTTTAAAGTATGTTGGAATTTTTTTTTTTAAACAGCCCTACAAAAGTTTTCCTATCACTTTCCACCAATCAACACTACCAGAAGTGTCACATTACTTCTAACATTACAGAGAAAATCTTATTTAATCTGTAAGTTTTCCAAAGGAAATGTTATTTTACTCGAAGAGGGTTTCAAGGGCATTCTTGCAAGCAAGTCCATTGCCACTGACTGAAAAAGAACCTCTACGCATGGGAAGAACAAATTTCTCTACGCAAGACCAGGCTATATACAAATATAAACAGATGCACACTTGAACATCCCCCCCTTAAAATAGAAAGCCATGTAACATACCTCAATTTGCATCTTTAGATGAGTCTTAAAGTTCGAGAGGAGCGTAAGAAATATGGAAAGTGAAAGTTCAAAAACTTCTGGAACTGATGAGACTCCATTTTTTGACAATGCAACACAAAGGTACTGCTTAATAGCATTAATAAACATCTCATTTGTCCTGAAGACAGGTCCTGCATTTTGCAGAATGGACAGAAGCAACTGCAATGAAAGAATCTTTGATCGCAGTTCATGAGATCTGGAATAAAACAATGCAGCATATAGGCTAATGTAAGTCATAAAAATAAAACATTCTCTTGAAAAGTCAGTACACCATAATGATTTTTTATGTGAAATGTTCATGAAATAAATTCAAATTGGACACAGACAGGTGTAGAAAGAGTCATAAAAAGATGTTCATCTTTTTTACTGAAATGGTCACTCTTCAGCTAAGAAGGTGGGGAAGAATAACCTTTCTCTCCCTTACTATTGAACTTCTGCAGCACAGTGCCGCAGAACAGCAGCAACAGTAGGCAACGCTGCCCAACTTAGCCAGAGCATGAAGGGAGCAACCTTTCCTTTTAATGGATTTTTGGAAGATCCCATCTAAAATATCCAGCTCATCTACTGAACCCTGACTACCAAAAGGTGGAAATTCCTTCTCCTGTATTTCCACCAGCATGGAAAGAAAGCTGAAGGACCATAAAGACAACAGTTGTACTGCCTGACCTACTTCCTCCCACCACTGAAATCTCTTTTCTCAAATACAGTATTTTATACTGTTTATCAGTCACTGGCCCCATCCCACCCCAAGAGCAGCTAAGATAAACAACACACCTATTTTAAGCATGGCAATAGCAAAGTCAGGCAACTGCAGTATTGTCAAGTGCTCCACAGTAACATCATGCTTCTTACAGACTGAAGTAAACTAGAAATCATGTCAGAAGAGTGCAAAACAACAAAAAACCCAAACAAAAAAAAACCCCAAACCATACACACAAAATGGTGTAAAAGAAATCCATATCTATGAAAATATAACGCAATTTAAATAGCATTCTGGGTGAAAGCATGCTCTCCTCAGACTCCTGATATTCCTTCCCGCTTTTGATCATCTCACAAAAGATTATAGTTCTTCTAAAGAGCAGGTACAGACACAAATAGCTTTCTCAAGCAGACAGTCCACAGCTTTCATTGAACAACCACTGACTGACAGGGGACAGTTGGGAAACATAAGGAACAATGACATGAATTTTTTCATACAGTACAGCCCAGGCACAGTGAGGAGTGCTTCAAGACAACACGTGACACACACAATAGTTGGATATTTCCTGTATACTGAAAAAGTATTAGCTTAATGAAAAAAAAAGTAACTCAAGACTAGCTAAAAACAAAAATGTAATTAATAACAAGCATGTTGCAAAAAGAAACTCAGTGATTTCTGCGCACTGGCAAACAAAGAGGAATGGGGGCAGGATCAATCTGCAAGCATTTCCAACTCAGAATATAATCCCAAATTTAGACTTTTTGGCCTAAGACACTTTTGAGAAGTAAAACATAGCAAGTCAAACTTAGTGAGGAGCTTGTTCCTTCTGTTCCTCCTCATGGGCTGCAGGTCAAGGTAAGTGCCCCAAAACAGCTCACTGTAGGAGCTCTTCAAGAAAATTCCTGGCTCTGGACACTGCATAGTTGCATGGAACCTAACATAACAATCTCCTTTGATGCAAAAGGCTTGATTTTTCCATCAAACTGTATCAAATGTGCAGATAGGACATCACCAGACCATACTTTGCTATGAAACATTAGAATTTAAATATGAAGAGAATTTCAATCATAAATGAAATACTAAATATTGCCTACTTCCAGTAAGTGACAGCTCGTTACTGAAGTCCTATCAATTCTGGCCTTATCAATTCTGTATGATGTGTAAAGCTCACTTAATTTAAAACAAGTTTAAGGACTAAAATCTAGTAAGTGAACCTTCAAGACATTTCTCCCCCCATCTTATTTTATTCCAGGGAAAAAGGAGATAAAGACATGAAGCAGGTTCTCAGGAAGCACAACCTTAATCTTAACTCCCAGCCTTCTGTTTGTAAGCTAAAGCTCCAAGGTCCAGTTATCTAAAATTTTAAAATATTTTCACTGAAGACTTCATAGCTAATTTCACTAGGAAGATCATTTTTAGAGAGGCAGATAAGACTTTTAAAAATGCTGTAGATATCCTAAAACTCCTCATCCAACTACGGCATGTTGTAATAGTTCAAAAAGCCATCAATGGCTCAGAACCACTGATAAATTCTAGGCATTTCTGCAAACACAGGATGCCGTTGCAGCTAATTCTTGTTGCCCTAAATGCCGTTTCCTCCAATTTGTTCTATATGAAGAGCTTAATCAGTTCTAATATGAATGTCAAGGACTCCATGGACTCAGACGAGATGCTCCTGGTGCCTCAATAGCTACTGCTGCTCTTCCAGAGGAAGTTAATCCATTAAAGTCTTTAATAAATGGACAGTCTTAGTCTCTGACAACTGATTAAAACCACAGGATTTTCATGGCATTTCCTGGAAGACAAATTCTCAAGAACAGTCAGAAAAAACCTCATGCCTCAGTCTTCATTCCTGAGTGTGCTGACTTTCCATAGTGTATCACTAGATAACAATTTGACAATGGTTCTAGAATAACCATTCAAAACCCCTCCTACTACATCAAATTTTTTTTCAGCTTATTAAATCCACAGCACATACCAACGTCTTAAAGTTACCTGCTTTAAAAGTTAGACCTCGGAACAGTAAAGCTGATTTTATTTTGACGAATACTGGGCCTTTGACTGTCATCAGAAGTCATGTTACAGTTTTAATACCTTAGGAACAAAAAAACATTCCTCTTGAAAATTATTACCAAATGTTTCTAATGTGCAAAAAAAGATGCATATAAATTCTATCCAAGATCAGAAAATCAAACTTCTTTGCCAACACTCGCAACTAATACTGGCACCCATTTATTTTTTTATTTTTTTGGTTTACAAGGAACAATTCTCTAAGTCAAACTGAAAACATGGAATCTTCAGTCAGAGGACAAGATTTCCAAAACAGCCAAATAAAGACTTTATTTTCAAAACATTAGTGTTTTGTTAATAAGGCTGTCAGAAGTGTCCAGCCTGAGCAAAGGAATGAAGCACTGCATCATGAATTTATCATAACCATTATCAGCTCAAAGTGAGAAGCTTATATAAAGATGAAAGAAGAACTGGTTATGTGTACTGGATATCCAATATACAAGAGATACAAGAAATTGTGGGGCATGAACAAAAACGGTTATGAAACTAGGTATTACTTAGAAGCAGAGCAACATGAGCCAAACCCAAAAATACCTGCAAACATTCTTTACAAGCCCTTCTGAAAAGCGTTATAAAGAGCAACTAAGAAGAACATGATGCACTTAGAGGAAGCATAGGTGTTGTTAAGAAACTTCTAAACACATAGATGGGTAGCAGCGGTTTCTTTCATTTAACATACAAAAGACGCATTAAAACATAAAAGTACCTTTTCAGTTTCTAGGTTCTCTTTACCATACCACTATTTTCTCAATAACTGAGGACTCTAAAAAATATTTAAATAATTTATTTTTATTTTCAAATAGAAAAGATTCATCATGAGAGCTCTTAATTCTACTTACTTTGGATCTGGCGGTCCATCCGACAGGGGCTTCATGGAGAGTTTGCACAGTGACCTGAATACAAGGAAGGCATCCTTTTGTAAAATGTGGGAAAACTTAGCACCAGGGGTAGGTCCTGAAGAATTTCCAGATTCCTAAAGAAGTTAACATATTTCAGTATTCCATTTTGCATTAGCAGGGTGTGTAGGGAAATCCCCACTTCCTAGCAACAAGAAGTTAACATATTATACAAGTATAACCAATTCACTATAGTTTTATGGTCTCAAGACTAAACTAAACCAAAACAAAATATTCTGAAGTCCAGTTAAAATGAACAAACTCACTAATAAAAATTGCCTTCTCAGTAAAAAGTCAGAATTAATTAAAACTGTAATGAAATAAGGTAGGTCAAGTTTAAATAAGGTAACGCAGTGAATTGCCTTCAGACATTTTCAGTAGATAACTAGGTTTAAAAAAAAGAAACAACACACACTTGACTTAATAGAATGCGAGTAGTTACATATCTGTGGCAAGACACATCTGGTAAAATTTCTATGGTACAATAATCACCCCTATCACTAAGTTCTTGCAATGCTGTATTGCTGTTCCTTATATAAGCAACACATTTAATGTTAATCTTCTATTTGAACTGCATATGTGACTGTACCTTTTTAAGCTTAAATCTATTATTCCCAAACCTAATTACTCAGTACACTGAAGATATGCTCTGTCAGTTGATGATGCATACATGCTGATGTTTGATTCAATAGAGGAAATATATTTTCATACATTTTTTGTTAATGAAAATTAAATGCTCTCAGACATTAAACTTTTCATCTGAAATCACTGCAATAAGGCCATGCTATAGGCTTGAAATTTCTATTTATCATTTGAAGAGAGCACACTGATATTATACAAGTATGTCTATCATTCTTCACTATGCGTATTGAATGCTTGTTTTATAGTTTCTCAGGAGCACTTCAAAAAACAGTGAACTGAGTTTTCTAATCTTGGAACAGTGTACTATATACAGCAGCTAAAAATATGCTAGGATAAAGAAAGTCATCACATACAGAATTTAAATAGTGCAATAGAACAGAACAATGCTTAGAACATGACAATACTTGAAATCCACCTGAGTAACGTATTTTATGGAATTATTTTAAACACTCTGCAGAAGTGTTGGGCAACACTTAAAATATATTACTTTTTTCAGTATTTCCTAATTTATAACTGCCTGTACCTGAGTATCGTTGGAAGAGACAGATAATCTGTCATCAGGTAAAGATGGTGTATAAGCAACAGAAATTGGAGTCCCTGGAATTCCATTTGCCTGAATGTTTTCACTGTCACTGCCATCCTCTAACGTTACAATTGTGCCATCACCACCTGCACTTTCAGCAGTCCCTTCCACATCTATCAGAAAAGATGTAAAAATTACAAATGTTACGAAAGAAAGCAAACTAAAAAGAGCTTTTAAATCTAACACTTCAATACTAAAACAGTCAGGAGCAAAGTATCATAAAGAGGCACTTAAGGCAGAATTTACATGGCATTATATAACTAAAAAAAGTCCAAATACTCTTAATTCCCACTAGTGAAAATTACAATAAAAAATTACTTAGAACTTTATACTGCCAAGTTCACCATCCTACCAAGTTTCCAAGAGAGGGCAGAGGGCAGGGCAGAGAGGTCACTGATTTGATATATACTCTCCAACAAACTGAAAAAAGCAGTGCTACACTGCTACTACAGACACAGGCCCATTTGTGAAGAGTTTATGCGGAAACAAACCAGAAAAATAAAAGGAACAAGAATTTTTATTTTTAAAAGAACATTAGTCTCCAATATAGAGAGTGTAAATTAATGTACGAAATCTTGTCCATTTTATTGTTTAATGCACAGCTAAGGTCAGACAACTGAAACTTTTCTTCAGCATGAAAGTTATTTAAGCAATCTTAATGTCAAGATTCAGACTGCAGTTGCTATTGACTAGACAGATATTAATATAATACCTCCAACTACTATGTTCACCATTTCCTGCACAATACTTTCTACAATTTCTTGAGCCTTCTCTTCACACTCATTGCTTTCACCATCATATGTTCCTCCATCAGCTTTAGAAAGATCTTTAAAAAGAAAAACAAACCCAAACAAACATTAATGAGAAAATCAGAAATTAAGAACGTATTTTACTTGCATTTAATATTTAAAAATTCAATTACAGATCGACTAATAGGAGAGTATACATTAAAAAAAGCCATGTTTGGATGCTTTGAAAAAAAATTTGCAGAACATAAGCATTCCAGTGTTTAACCTGTAAATGGTAATTAATCCACAGGCCTATGCCAACAAAATACATCAATTTTGTATTTTCATGTACACTAAACACTGAAAACTTACTGGTTTTGAGATGTTACTCTCAAACTTTCACAATATTACTTAGGTGCAAAGAGGAATCTTTGCTACAGTGACTGCAACAGAATGTAGGACTAAAGGATAAAGTTTAACAGAGGCAAGAAGGACAACAGGCTCTTTGCATTAGTCAACTATTTGAAAATATATGCCTGACTCCACATTTGGGAGAGGGGAAAAAAGAAAACCTTCAAGTCTTTCTTTTTACAGATCTTTTCCCTCCCTCCATGAAACAGAAATACACACTGATTACTTTCTGCTGCTGTGGCTTGGTCAGCTTCTGTCTGTTCATTTTCAGCACTAGAAATATCAGATCCGTTTTCTGCCTCCATATCTTCTTGAAGGTTCTTGTCCACATCATCTGTGCTGTGGTCAAGCTCTCTCTCATGTTCTTTGGACAGCTGATCAGTCTGTGTTGGAATATGTCTCAATTGAGGTGACTCAGGCTCATGATGGCTTACTGGAGACTGCTGTAGATGATGTTGCTGTCTGTGTCTTTCCTTTTCCATCTGCTTGGCTTCCTGAAGCTACGAAAACATTGCAATCACACAAGAATTTCATCATTAAAACAAAACAATGAACTGTATACATATTGTATACATTATTTTATAAACATGAAATCTCTACTGTCTCTGCTTACACAGTGCCCTCATAAAGCTCTAACAGTTAAGAGAACGCATCCCTTGTATTATCATACATAATTTTAATATCATGGGATAAACCTTTGCAAGAGGGCTGCTTCCCAGCTGTGTACACTACACTTAACTATATCTTCACTGTGCAAGATGGATGACTGAACTACACATAGGTATAGGATCAAGAGTTCTCTGCTTGCCCTATAAGGAAGTTCAGTCAGGAGACGTGACAATATACAAGGATCGCCTGGAGAAACATCAAGGTAGATTTTTTTTTTCTTTTTTGAAAGCTCTCACAAAGAGAAATACATAGAAGAATTTAAGAGTCTTCTGTTATCCTACAAGTATGTGATATCAAAGGAAAGACTAAAAAAACCCAACAAAACAGGAGCTAAAACTGAAAAGAGCAGCAATTCCAAAACTCTGCAGAAGACAGATCTTCGGGAAGAAATCATCCATCGTATTTAAAACTGTAAGACAAAGACTATTTTAGGTTCCTGGTTCCTTGACATGGGAAGGATTTCTGTAACTTGTCTAATGGATTAAGACAATAGTCATTAAAGTCAAACAAAAGCAGGGTGTCCTCTGAGGCAATGCTCTCAGGACTGGCTTTCTATCCCTGCAGAGCCTAGTGTTTACCAAAAGTTAGGATAACAAATCTCTCAATCTGGTTTGCTTTAAAGCAAGATACTGAGATACTCACTGCTTGATTTTCCATACGTGCAAAAATGACATTCAGCATTTGTGTTAGAGTAGCTTTGGCTGTGGTTTGATTTATGAGATTTTTGCTTGCCAGGTAGATATTGTAACATGTTCTTACAGCTTGTAGCACTGTTCCTTCGTGGATTTCTATGTGTTGAGATGTTACTGCAGTGAGCAAGGCCTAAATAAATAAACAAACACACT
This sequence comes from Podargus strigoides, assembly GCA_028020825.1. NCBI lineage: Eukaryota > Metazoa > Chordata > Aves > Caprimulgiformes > Podargidae > Podargus > Podargus strigoides. Next base: position 35,994,043 of record CM051620.1, on the reverse strand, counting down.
CACATATATTTTCCAGTCAAAATTTTCTTGTCAATCAAATAATTTGCAAATGGATAAATATAAAAATGGATTACTTTTAAAATATAACTAAGTACATATCTTGCACTGCAGTTTAATTAAGCTTTCACATGTACTCTTGTAGCCATATTGGAACACCATACATACCAGTTATGTTGAGAGTATTTTTAATCAACATATCCAGGAAATACATGTTTAATAGCATATAAACACAAAGAAGTAACCAATGGCATTATCAGACAGGTAGTTAATAAAAGTCACTCTAGAATTTTCTAGACATAAAACATGAACAACAGACTACCTGCAAAAATCTGGAAAGCAATTCAAAGGGTCGAGAATCTGTTTTACAAATAAATGTAGATGTGAAGAACAAAGACTGAGTATGAGATTAGGCAGTTATAAGTGGGACAACTACCCTTTCTAAACACTGTCTTTGGGTAGATGCTAGAATATTGTGTTGCCCTCTCTGTAGAAATCAATTTCTTTCTTTCCATTTGGGCTAGTATTGAAGTGCTGGGGTCTGAACCCCCAGCCCTGAATTAAGGTTGACATATGGGTGGCTCCCACAGCCCTTTAAGAGGAGGGGATGAGTTTACCTTTTGGCTTTCCTCCAGGGTGTGGCCGGCCTTGCAAGGAGAGCCCTCAGGTAAACAAGCCCCAGGTGCCCTGCATTTTGGTAACAAGTGCCAGGTGTCCTGTTTGGGGATAAAAGCTGGGCCCACTTGCAGGAAGAGTTGGAGAGTCTGTCTGTGGAGTGGACGCACTTCACAGAGTTTTCCTGTTGGGGAAGGACCTCCTGATTCTTCATGCAACCGGATTGCAGTCAGGTCTGGCACATACAAACGCGGGCTTTGTGGGGAGGCAACATGGGGTTACTTCGGTCATATGTAACTGCCTTGTTCTCCTGGTTGTCTCCCATCTGCTCTGTGGGTTATCTCGTGTCTCTGTTTGTTCCATCTGTTATGAGCGATACGGTGTCATTCCTGGGGTCGCTGGGGTTGATGTCTGTTATTCGTGATCTATCTGACTTGTTTGTACCCCCAGCAATCCTCTATATACTGACCCCTTTACGTGAAATAGAACCTACGTACTGGATTGTTGGTCTGCTGCTGGCTGTATCCTTTTTACTGGGCCTACTAATTGGCAAAACAAGTATTTGCTTCTCTTTTTAAAAAAAAAAAAAAAAAGAAAAAAAGCAAATAAGCCTCTAAAAATTAGGTAACACAGAAGTAAGGAACAGATTCTCTTTCTGTGAGGTAGAGGCAGGCTGGATTAAAGAGCAGAAATAGAGGCAGATGAAAGCTAAGGACAGGGTGTGAAGACATTTTCAGAGGTATGTGTTGGAGCGTGAAAGGAAAGAGCAAGAGCTTGGTCCACAATAGAAGAAACACGTTTATACTGATCCTTGTATTCCAGTAGAAAAAAAATCAGGGAACCAGCCTGCCCCTTAATTCTCACACACCAACTCTCAACTCGCTCCTGATCCGCCCTTGGACAGAACTCAATACACCCTAGTTGCTTACTCACGTAAAGAGCAACTCTACCACCTTGCCTTGCTCGCCTGTCTTTCCTGAAAAGCACTACTCCAAAGCACTACTGTTTGGGCCCTATGTAGTATTTAAATTTAGCTAATATTTCTTTTACCCGATTCCAAAAGATAACACTGAGACACACACACATTTACAGTATGACAGTTCAAGAACCACCTACAACTTCTCACTTGGAAGATAAGGTCTGTTGCTGCTTAGCATTTAGGACACTAACAAAAAGGTGCAGGGGGGCAGGGAGATCACAGAATCATAGAATAATTATGGTTGGAAGGGACCTCCAGGGTCATCAAGTCCAACCTTTATCCCATCATATTCCTAACCATTAGACCACTAGACCATGGCCTCAAGTGCCTCATCAACCCGTTTTTTGAACACCCCCAGGGACGGTGACTCCACCACCTCCCTGGGCAGCCTGTTCCAGTGCCTAACCACCCTTTCAGTAAAAAACTTCTTCCTAATATTCAACCTAAACTTCCCCTGACACAACTTGAGGCCATTTCCTCTCGTCCTATCATTAGCAATTTGGGAGAAGAGACCAATACCAGCCTCACTACAACCTCCTTTCAGGTAGTTGTAGAGGGCAATGAGGTCTCCTCTCTGTCTCCTCTTCTCCAGACTAAACAACCCCAGTTCCCTCAGCCGGTCTTCATAAGGCCTGTTTTCCAGACCTCTCACCAGCCTCATTGCCCTTCTCTGGACTCGCTCCAGCACCTCAATGTCCTCCTTATCCTGTGGTGCCCAGGACTGGACACAGTACTCAAGGTGAGGTCTCACGAGTGCGAAGGACAGGGGCACGATCACCTCCCTACTCCTGCTGGTCACACCGTTTCTGATACAGGCCAGGATGCCATTGGCCTTCTTGGCCACCTGGGCACACTGCTGGCTCATGTTCAGCCGGCTGTCAACCAACACCCCCAGGTCCTTTTCTGCCAGGCAGCTTTCCAGCCACTCTTCCCCAAGCCTGTAGCGCTGCATGGGGTTGTTGTGGCCAAAGTGCATGACCCAGCACTTACCCTTGTTAAACCTCATACAATTGGCCTCAGCCCATTGCTCCATCCTGTCCTCTGCAGAGCCTCCCTACCCTCAGGCAGATCGACACTCCCACTCAACTTCGTGTCATCTGCAAATTTACTGAGGGTGCATTCGTCCCCTCATCCAGGTCATTGATAAAGACATTAAACAAGACTGGCCCCAAGACCGAGCCCTGAGGGACAGCGCTTGTGACCGGTCTCCATCTGGATTTAACTCCATTCACCACAACTCTCTGGGCTCGGCCATCCAGCCAGTTTTTAACCCAGTGAAGAGTCCACCTGTCGAGACCATGAGCCGACAGCTTCTGCAGCAGAATGCTGTGGGAAACATTGTCAAATGCCTTCCTGAAGTCCAGGTAGACAACATCCACTGCTTTTCCCTCATCCACTAGGCGGGTCACCTGATCATAGAAGGAGATCAGGTTGGTTAAACAGGACCTGACCTTCATGAACCCATGTTGGCTGGACCTGATCCCCCCATTGTCCTGCACTTGCCGTGTGATCACCCCCAACATGAACCGTTCCATAATCTTCCCCAGCACCGAGGTCAGGCTGACAGGCCTGTAGTTCCCCAGATCCTCCTTCCTGCCCTTCTTGTAGATGGGTGTCACATTGGCAAGTTTCCAGTCATCCGGGAGCTCACCCGATAATCAGGACTGCTGAGAGATGATGGAGAGTGGCTTGGCAAGTTCCTCTGCCAGCTCCCTCAGCACTCTCGGGTGGATCTCATCTGGCCCCATAGACTTGTGTGTCTCTAATTGACTTAGCAGGTCCTTCACTACTATTTCCTGGAAAAATATCATGTCTCCATCTCTTTTGTTCCAGCTATGCCATTCATAAAGTTACTCCTTTGAGTCACTTTCTGTCTCCTTGTTAAATTGGGTGGTTAAGAATTTGATATCTGAAAGTACAATTTTAATTTCCATCTCAGTTCAGTAAAGTCTTATGGGTTTTTTCCCCCCGACTTTTAATAGTAGGAGACAATGCCTGCCAGAAGGAAAATGTTGACAAGGCTACAGATGGATTATGTGTTCTTTTGTTTTAACTGGCTTAACAGCCTTGTTTTTTCTAAGTTTCTTCAGTATGCTTGTTATGACTACTAGAGTGTGGTTTTTTTCTCACCACCTGATAAGGGGGCATGGAAGCAAAGAAATGTTTAGACACACACAGAGACATACTTCCTTAACGTATTAATCCAAATTCACTGAATAACTACATCTTCTGTGCAGCCTTTCTAACAGGGCATCTCTTTGCAAATATCTAATTCTGAGTTCAGCTTCACTACAGAGGTCCTGCCAGTCGCTTCTTTGGGTTTTTCTTCTTCTCAGGCACTAGAGACAACAAACCCTAATGACTAGTATACTTGTTTGTAAACTGACAAGCATTTTTAACTTTGGTCTTTTGCTAATATCTATCATATTTCTTCCAATTTAGTGCCATTCTCAGGCTATTAGTCATGCTTACTTCGTATCTCAATGCCATTTCTCTTCCTCTACTATCACAATCTAGCAGAAATACGAGAACAAACATTAGATAGGAAGTATTTTACAATTTTTTTCTGACACCACCCTTCCCTCTTAGTAGCTTTCATTTAGGGCTCAATTTGACTGCACGCCCTAAATGTCACCTCATTCTGCACCCTGATAGAGTATATAATTACCACAACTGGCATGACAACTAACCCCGAGAAACCACAGGTTACAATCAGGAGCAGCAGTCCTGCTTCTCTGAAACCCTTGTCAACTCAAATGTTAGAAAACTAATTCTTTCCTTTCTTCACTTTATCAGTTTTCATCTGATTACTTCCCAACCTTACTCTGTGGCCAAACGGCTACTAAGTCCAGTGCAAGGAGGAAAAGAGAGGAGACAGATAAGCATAAGACAAACATCTCAGCAACAGTCCCCAGTTAAGCAGGAGTAACAGAATCTCAAACTGCTACACAGCAATGCACGCCCCTGAGATGTGGAACAACAAAAGCTGACTTCCTCCCAGCCGTACACCCTTATTGCTTTCTTTGCCACAGGTCTGGGGCATGAACCCACCTGTGATATTTTAACCGGCAATGCATTAATGCAATTAAACCCAAAACAGATCAAAAAAACTCCCACGTGCTTTTCCAGTGTTTTGTTTTGGTTTTTTGTTTGGTTGTTGTTTTCTAAGTTACTTTAGTTGATTCACAGTATTAAATGCATGTCAGGACAAGGGATGAAGTAGGACAAGGTCTGGGAGCAAAGCCTGGACAGAAAAATGCCTCTGCAGAGGTCAGGACAGCACAATTACTGCAGTGGCTCTGCTGACTATGGAGTTGCAGCATTATAGTTTGTTCTCTTCTACCATGGTAAAAATTTGCTGCTCAAGGATTTTTGCAGCTGAGTTCCCACTCCTTCTGGTCACACTTTGTTCATCTGTTTTCATCCAAATATCTTCAGTCTGAGCTAAGGAGGTGATTTTGGAAAAAAAAAAAAAAAAAAAAAAAAAGCCTACTTTAGCGTACTCTTCTCTGTTTCTGTTCTTTTGGCATGGAAGGAAACCTTTGTAAAAACATTGTTAGCACTACCTCATTATACTTCAGGCCCTTTCCAAAAGCTTTCTTTGTCACAAAGCCTGCAAAAATACCAACAGCCATCAAGTTCTTCTTGTCCTGAAACTGCTGGCTATCATCCTGACTATGACACTTCCTTAAGCTTTTTCCTTTCAGTTGTTTGCACCAATTGTTCTGTATTTGAGAAAGACCCTATTGTTCTGTGCCTCTACCTAGTTGCTATAAATAAAGCTTGTTCATTTTTATAAACAATCATTAGATGGGTTTGGGAAAGGAGATAAATTTTCATGATCATTTCTTGAGTTGAATATTATAATATTTTTGTATGAAACCTCTTTTTTTTTCTCCTTTAGCCTAAAGCATGTTTGCATATTTAGTGAATTTCCTGTTATGCAAAGTAAGTGTATTAGAATGGTGCACGAAGTATAATGAATTGTGAGGTAAAATGAATGTAGTTTAAAAAATAAACTAAATTAACATTCATTCTCTAATAAAAACACCCAGTGTCTATCTGTACCTGTAAACTTTTCATTCCTCTCACACTGAATACTCTGCAAGAACAGAATGGTTACAGGGAAAAAAGTAATTACGACCAGGAGAACAATTTAAGAATGTTCAAGAGGCAGGTGCACCTACATACGGACTTGCTAGGAAGCCTAGTTTTCAACTCAGGGTCATTCTTTTCTTCCTCTCAGTGAACTCTGATTTATGACACTGTACAGCTGTCATCTGATCAGCACAGGCTTACTTTGGGTAAAATACTCATAACTCAGTTGCCTGGGAACTTTCAAGTACTTGAGACAGCACATAAAACACACCGGCCTTAACCCCTCTACTGTATTAGCTACTGGAACCACGTAATTCCATTTTCTTTGAGAAGGGCATACAGGATTATTTGCAATAACACTTTTTAAAAAGTCAACTTGAAGCCCAAACATGAATTTATAATAAAATAATGTGTTACTATGGACTGACTTTCAGAAAAATGCGGGAGACTAAGTCCTTAAACCACAAAGCAACAAATACATCAAACAACCTTCACAGATAAACCATTTTTCAATATGAGTGACACCAAAAAAACCATACAGCATGCAATAATATAGCTGTCCAAGCAACACTTTTTTTTTTGTGAGCAGGTCATAAGATTATCTCCTGCTTTTTGTGCATTCCACACTACTAAAACACAACAGGATATGGAACTGAAAAAGGTTTTTCGAAGGGTCTTCTCAATTTGGAATCTTTTTTCATACAAGTTTTCTTAAAAATCTTTCAAACCTATTATCATTCTCCTTATTCCTCAGAATTACAGCTTTTACAGTCTTCTCATTCTGTAATCAAACAATGAGCTGTCCTCTATTTTTAGTTAGTTTCAAAAGGTGACTTCTGCAAGCAACATTTGATTCAACTTTCCTTCCTCCATCGACACCAGTCATGCATGCTAACAGCGTGACTAGTTGTAAAGACGTGTACAGGAGTTGACCTTATAAACGGTCTACTGCACATGGAAGACTCAGAAAGCGATCAGTAAAATAACATTGAACTTTTCAAACTACAGTTATCGAGCACATACAAAAATTTTTCTTTGCCAAACGTGAACAGGTTAAGATGTAAAAGTATGCAGATAATAACAAATAGTTACTATACAGCAGACCAAGGAAAGAAAATGCAGATCAAGATAAACAGTTGATCCTGTATCCCATCCTTCTTTCTCATCCCTATTCTTTCTTTATAGATTAAAATAAATAAATATTTTTGCCATAATTGTAGTTCTTCAAAACCAAAAAGAACAGACAGAAATGTACACAGAACTCCAACTAAAACCTCTGCAGGTGTCAACAGGAAGGTTGCACACACACATGCACACACATGCATGCACACAGACACAACACTACAAATGCCATAGTAGCCCCAGCAGAGCAAGCCTGAAGGCAGAAAGGTTTAATCAACGGAGGTCATTTCAAACATAATTTGCATAAACCATCTTCAATGGCAGCAGTAGCCTAATTACTTGGGGTTTTTTTTCTGCCCCAGCAATCCCCACCATAACTGAAGAATTATTTATGTGGCTTCCAATCAAAATTATACCAAACCAAACTAAACTACATGAGGAAGGAAAAGGCCAGTTTTCCAGTCGGGTTCATCACGGAGTCTGCAGATGAAGAACAAGGTGAACATGCAAGCAGAAACAGGGGCAGAAAAGGTAAACTGGCCACCAACTGTCAGAACTACAGCTAAACATAACTCTAAGCTTAGATTCCTAAAAAGAGTCAAATTACACTCCTCAGCCTCAGCAAGATTACTTCCTTGGTAGTCAGCAGAAAGGTATTCTCAGAATGTCCAGTTCCAGTAGTTGGGAACCTGCTTAAGATGACTTCACCACTGGAAAGCCACCTAATAACTAGGAAATAGCAGCGTGTGCAAACTCCTACCCAACGTCGGCTCCCAGATGTTAGGCTGAGGGCAGCACACTGTGTAAGGGCAATCCATTCATCACACAAAACAGAGATAAACCTCCAGGGAGGACGGTGTTCGAGTGATCACAGTTCTCAGATTTTACTGTGGTGTTGGTGATGCAGCTGTCCTGCAGGAGCACTGCTCGTGTTGTGAATGCCAGCCTGAGAGTGCCAGCACAGAAAGCGAGACGCCCAGGTCCCCCTGCCTTCTATCTCCCTATTGGAATTAAAATTCTTCAGAGAACATACTCATCACCAGGACCACAGAAGAGTCTGAAAAGACACATGATCCATCCTTCAAATCATACTGGAGAAGTGGAGTCCACACTCAGCCCAGAACTGAAGAGTTGTGAAGCCTAAGAGAATATGACTGACTTAGCAGTTTCATTATTCCCCAAAGGAAGTCAAAAGTTACGGTCTTTGCTAAGGTTATTTCCCATTTTGATGCGTTTTGTAGAGTCCAGTGTACTGGACAAACATGGAGTCAAAGTCAAAACTGTACTCTCCACTTTCCCGGGCATTCTAACATGGCAATTAACTAAGTCCAAATAGTCAAAAAATGAAGGCACTAAATCAATTTACACATTTAATGCATTTTACAATTGTTGAAGAATTAACTTTCTCTATTATTTTTTTCTTGGACAAAAGGAATGTCAGCTCACAGATCCCTTCAGGCGGGGAAAATCAGAATAAGCAAGCATTTGGAGAGAAGGTATTACAGTGAGAGAGAGATACAATGGTTTCAGCCACTGAAAGTTTAAATCAACAAAAACTTCCCTTTCTAAGATGAAAAATGTCTTAAATGCTTGGGCAAAACAACATAACCAATCTAGACAACAGCAGCATAAACCAACATTTTTAACAACTATCTGCTGGAGAAGGGAAGTGTTAAGAAAAAGGAAGAATTGATATATGAAACGGAATAAGAGAACAGACTACCTTCTTTCCAGTAAAACAAATACAATCTGCAAGAAATGTCAACACCTCATGACACATATACGCAAGAATATGAGGTAAGAAACACTTCATTCCTCAAAATTAAGTTTAACTGTATTCTTCACTATTGCTCATCATCACAGCCATTCAAAGACTACTGTTACAGGAGTAGGGTATGGTGTTTCCACTAGGTGGCTAACCTCTATTAGTTGGCATAATAATTTCCCCATAGTAAATAACCACAATTAATGAGTGCAACCAGAAAACTGCTAAGGTTCCCCAGAAACATTTATTTGTACAAACTCTACATGCAACATTTATATAAGCTATGGAAAGAAACCCTAGACCTCCTCCAAGCAAGTCTGACACAGCAGCACAAAGCTACCATGGTAACGCCTGACTGCCAGGTCTAATTGCATTACATAAAATAATTCCAAGATGGATTTAAAAATCTGCTGCTTAATTACCATCTTCCCCACTGGGAGTGCAGGATTATTTGATAGTAATTCCTCACAATTACAGAGCTCCACTGATCTGCTGTGAATGAAATTTCAGTCAGTGGTCTGTGCACAAGACTTCAGGTCATAACCATGAATTCACCCAAAATGCAATAGGAAAGAGTAGGGAAAGGAGTGTAAGACAGGGAGTTTCCATCTCAAACAAACAGGATCTAGAAAGAATTTTAAAATACCATTACATTTACAAATTACACACTTCTGCTTTTGAACTCCGAGGTCATGAATGTCTTCCTGCTGTCACCACTACAAATACTGGAAGTACTGAGCATATTACCTTTATTATTTGTAGCTGAACCCCTTCGTCTGTTTGAGGGCCTTGAAAACAGCCACATATTGTCTCAATAATTCTATCAATTAATTTTTTGCCTGGAGCTGTACTGTCTGGAGCATTCCCTGTCAAGTGTCCATATGCTATAAGTTTCTGGAGAGGAGAAAAAAAACCCAACATAAATACGATCTTAAAAAATAAGTCAGCTTCTTGTTATAATAAATAAATTCACTTGATAGCTCTGACTTGCACAGAAGAAGAATTAAATCAGTACATTTTACCCCAAGTCTCATAAAATATCAAGGAATTTTTTAAAGGCCCTCCAAATCAGATTTATTCAATTTTCACTCAGCAACTGCAATACAAAGTTTGTCAGCAAGCTTAACATTAAAGCTTTTGTTCATCAGTTAACAATGTTTTAAAACAAACAGGATTCTAAAAACTAACAAGTCTTCATATGTAGTAAGCACACAAATGTTTTAAATACTAGATAAAGCAGCTACAAATGCTTTCTATTTAAGGTACTAGCTAGTCTTCTGTTTTTAAATGCTCTGTTATCCCTTTGTTTCTCTAGGCCTTTGATACTTTGAAAGGGAATTTATTACAAAATTTTAAAAAAAACTCTTCCGGACACTGCAGGCATGAGAGCATTCGTAAATCTCCATGGCCCACCTACTTAAAAATACAGAGAGTAGCAAGGCATCACAGTGTGACAGCATGCCAGGCACTATGTGCCTGTGTTGTCGGGCTACTCAGGAGAATGGTTAAATCCTATCCTGTACACTTTGTTCTGAAAACACTACAGGAGCCTATGAGTTTTGAGAGACCAGGCAACACACACTGAAAATATTTTACTGCAATTCTAAATAGTATAAATTACTTTTATGCTAAATATAATGATATACTTGTTGCGTTAGTTTAACATAAACATGAAAATAGGTAGTTTAGCACCCTGGAACTGATCCAAACATGTAACTGTCTGTGGTAATAAGTATATACATAAATAAACACATATATGCACTATATAATAAGACATACATTCACCTTTTGTCAGAAATATATTCAATGTGGTCGTGTGTGCAATAAAGTAAAACAGTAGAAAACCAACAATATTATTTGTTAAATACAACTGTACTTCTAAATTTTATAGTTGACAGATAAAAGTTCATCTTCATACAGACCTGTAAACAATCTAGAGATGTACTGACAATCCTGGGGCACTTCGACTGGCATGCCAATTCAAATGGTAGGAAGTACTTGTCTGCTTCAATGAAGCTTGTCTTTGATTTCACAGGTGGAAGAGTGCTTGAACCAGGCTTTGCTTCTCCATGAGGGGGACTAAACAGAATGATTGTATTAGAATGCTGTAAGTGATCACACTAATAGTTCTCACTACCACAATGTTTACAAATTAAATAAAATATCACGAAAATTAACATTAGGAAAGAGTAACTTCTACAAAGTTAACACAACAGCAATATGGGCATATAAATATTTTTAACAGCTTTTATACTTCATCTGTCTCCTTTACTGATCAGACAAATTGACTAATTTGCACACTAAGTAGATATTCAGTGGTCCCTGCTGGTTTGAAGGCATAAAGACTTGTTTCCTCTGAAAATTGGAAAAGACTCCCCTTACTTGGTTGGTGAAGGCAGGAAGGAGGAAGGGAAATCCATTCAGTATCATTTCCACAGTCAGCGGTAATTCCCAGAGAAGTCTAAGCAGAAATTTTACTACTAGAACAGATAAAAATACACCTGCCAATTTATTTATTTTTAAATGTTCCTGAAAGTTAATAACTACTCATCTGCTGTATCATGATACAAATTTGGTTCCATACTTCAGAGAAAGTACATATATTTTGGAGATGAAATCATATCTGAACGTCAATCCTAGACATACTCAGACAAAAAAAAAGAAAAGAAAAAGAAAACTACCCCAAAACTTTGTTCTATCTGTGCTTCAGATGACACCAGAGAATTTAAGAGTACAGTGGTTACCAATGTATCTCACTTGGGCACCGTATCTGAAATTACCAACTGTACAAAATTTGAGAAAATTATTAACTGTTGAAGTCTTATTGCTTCCAGCACCTTTAAAAAGGGTATGCTCGTTAATACTTAGCTAAAAGGGACAATTAAGAATGGGTAATTTTTCACGAATTTGTGGGCATTAGTGTAGTTTGCCTTTGACTCAAAGCAAGATGTTCAGATTTTTCATTTCACAGAACAGCTCATCACCTTTATATTTAAAGCATTCCTGACCTTTTTCGTGCACACATATGTGTCTTTACATAAAGGGTAAACAACACTATCTTACACAGACTTCTACGTGGTATAAAGAAAAAAAAAAAAAAGCATAACTTTGTATTCTCTAGTGAAGGATTACAAAGTTCTTGCAGTAATTCAAACAGATCTTTACAGAACAACTGATTTCAAATCCAGGCCCTGTGCATTTGCTACAAATTAAAGCAAATGCTTCAAGGAATGCGCATAGTAGAAAATAGACATTTTTTTTAGGTTGCTGAAATAGACGACTGAACTGCTAAGAGCCTGAATGAATGTAGTCCCATGCATCACGGAGAAAGCCTTAAACTAACCAATCCAGTAATATGTTTCAGCTGTTCAAGGAGCAAGCTGTACTGTCCTTGAGGAGATGCCTGGTACAACATTCAAACAGCCCTCTTTGCTTAGGCTGCTTAAAAAGGACACCTAAATTCTAAGTCTTAATAGTGAATAATTAGTGATGATTCTCCATTCTACTATATAACTTCTCTTTTGAAGTTTTAAGAATTTATCCCTACATAATTTTTTCCTGAAGAAGAGCAGAGGTTCAGAGGTTTATTTTTCTGTTGGCTGGGTAACATTATTTATTGCTGAATACTGTTTTGCTGATCCTTTAGACAGAACTCAAGTTGAAGAGGAAGTATATGATTCTTCTATATTCTTAAACCACTGATATTTACATATCAGCCATAGAAACAGGCTAACATATATAACAAACAACATTTTTTAAAATTATTTTGGCAGCATTTGCTGTGTAATAGTTACATAAATCGGCCTCCTTTTCTATTCCATTCCTCTCCATCCCACAACCAAACACTGATTCTGTTTAAAAAACAAACAAACTGACAACAAAACAAAAGAAGCAGTTTTCCATGCAAAATTTCTGGGAGGTGGAAATGACCTATTTTTCAATGCACTCCAGGTTAACTGGGAGACCAATTTCCTCGACCAGGAACTGGAAAAAAATTACAGAATTATCACTAGAAGTCCCTAGTTCAGATATTCAAATCTCAATTACAGAAATATGAAGCTGAAAACAATTTGATAAACTAAGAGGTTTCTCTGTTCTAAAGGCCTAGAAAAAACAGTATTTTCTACTCCTTCTAAAAAATAACTCTACAGTAAGAATAGGGCAAATCCATTCACAGTTACCAAGTCCAGCAATGCCTTCATAGCAGCAAAAGGCTACTGTCAGAATAAAGACAGCACTAAAGAAATCAAAATCTATTTATAAAATGTATACAGGCTACGACAATTAACATTATAGTTCCAAAATCACAACTTCAAATATTAACAGGACATAAGTTAAGCACATAAAAGTTCAGAAATAGCTGAACCATGCTTGTAAACCTCATTATAATTAATCTCATTACTTTTAGCACATTATTTCACTACAGGATCAGATATCGCTTTTCCTTATTCAGTGCGCAGAACAAACACCACTCATTAAATATTCAGTGTTAAGCATTGTTTTTCTTACCGTTCTTCAAAATGTGGACTTCTGCTTTATTTATTCTACTCTAAGTAAAACCTACTACAAAACCACATTATTACTTTTTGCCTAAGACTGTCTTGTGGTGTTTGGTGCAACATTATCTGAAGACTAAACAAATATTAAATTTATTTTTACAACCTTACTATGAGATGATGGTACTGACTTTATTTTGAAGGTGGAAACTAAAGCATAGTGACTTAGATGCATCCACTAATTTTTACATGCCCTATTTGATTAGCTGTGAGACTAAATTGTTGAGCATATTTTCTACTAAATTGTCCTTTACACCTTCTGAAACAAAGTTCCCACTGGTTTCCTTTCCAGCTAGAAGTGATTACATTTTTCAAATCGGAACTTATAGATTTCAGCTCAAATACCCATAGCGGCCAATTTTGACATCTTTGGTTTGACTTGCCTAAACCAGAAATTCAGTTACAGAGCAGAATGCAGGTCCCCAAATAGCACTCATCTGCTTAAGCCATAAAAACACTTTCATCATCAGTTTCACCCACTGATCCAATTCTTTCAACAGGTGGTATAAACAGGCTTCACCACACAGCTGTGACTCATGGTTAGTAACGTACACTAAATGAGGAAAACGATCCCGTAGAACATGTAATTAAATGCTAATAATGGATTCCACAGTTTACCAACACTTAAAAACTTACTTGGTGATAGTGGAAGAGTGCTGAACGTTAATTTTGGCTTCTGCCTTCACTTGTAGAGCAACCGTCTCCAGAAATCTGCACTTATAACAAGATCCCTTCCAGGCACTATCTTTTCAAACTACACCAGTTTTCTCTACCCATTCCCATTTCCTCACCCCACCCTCCTCCCCTTGCTCATTCATAGTACAAGTCTATTAGTTGCATTCCAAGCTCTGCCCTCTCCTCTCAATCTCCTTCAAGATTCTTTTAAGCCCTGGCCTCTCCACCAATACTTTCTTTCCGTGCCACAAAGGCCTTTTCTAACTTTGATCCCCACTCCTACCCTCGCGGCAAGACAATATCAGCCTGCTTCCTCTAAGCTATCTTCTGCCTCTGCTCCCAGACCGTGTGTCTTGCACCATAACAGCCAGTCACAGAAGCAGCACTCAGCACACTTCCAGGTACCACCAACCTTATAAAACACATGGAAAATGCTTTTCAGAGGGAGCTTATACTCCCAATGCAGAACATGTTTTAAGAAGGTAAAACACTATTGCTCAATAAGATGAACTATCACATACCTTTGCTTTTCTGTTTCAGCCTTTATTTCCTCTGCAAAATGAAACAAAGGTATAGTTATGGAAATGGAATCATAACCACAAATATAAAATTAAATAACTGAAAATTATTGGAAAGCAAAACTATCTGGGCAAACATTTGAAGCCAAGATCAAATCTGTGTTACCCAGGACTAGACAAAACATGAAAATAATTCCACACTCAAGATATTAAATATTTGTTAATAAGTAAAAACGATGATAAAACCAACAATAAGTCTTACAGTCAGTAATGTTTGAGGGAAGTATGCCTTCCTACCAGGTTATGATGCTTGATCCATTTATTTGCTTGAAGACAAATTCCTGACCAACATGAAGAAGAAACTCTCTTCCTCTCTTCCAGCATCTTTGTAACTTTCATTATTTTACCTCCCACCTTAGCATTCACACCCAAGCGCTCTCCTCCCTGAGATGCTCTGAAGTATGCCTGACAAACAGCATAAAGATACAGCCACGAACAAACACAACTGCAGAATGGCTTCGGAGTTCAAAGCCTCCAACTGAAGTGACAAAACTGAGCAGATTCTCACCCAACACCCAACTGTTTTGAACACAGAATGAAACGCAGCAGACTACAGAAACTAAGGGAACCCTAATGCTCTGCTCAGAAGTAATCCCATTAATAACAAAATATTAACAAATTTTTCCTATAAAATGACACAAGGTGTTAGTGTCATTAAAAAGGCGAGGGGCAGACATCCAACATGAAAGCAGAAATCATGTCTTAATGAACTTGAATTAGTCTCAGTGACTGAAACTTCTTTAAATTCTCTTTTTTGAACATACTAAGCTTTGTTTAAAATTATTAACACACAAATTTAGAAACCACTTGGTTATAAAATCTGAACTTAAGTCATGCTAACAAACATTTCTACTGTTTTATATTTAAATTATAATTTAAGATTATAACCCATTTAATGGTACTTAATATGAGGAAAGATGTTATTTCAACTCAAGATAAATCAATGTCAACCTGTTGCAAGACAGGTTTCAGTTTATAGTTTTATCGGATTTTAATAACCTGAAACAAACTCAATAGTTTACTTAATAGTTTTACTTACAATCACTTAAGTGCAGGAGTCAACTACTCTGACAATACAAAGATTTGTGCATCTACAACTTATTCAATACTTAGGGGCTTGGGGGAAAAAAAAAACCAAACAAATCTAGAAAAAGAATTATTTCAGACTATTGCTATAAATAAAACAACAGAATGCAAAGTTCCACATCCAATTCTGGCTGCCCTTCTCAGCCTGCACCATGCCATAGGAACACTAACCCCTGCTTGAGCGTAACTGCTCTTCCCTAAGGGAAGGTGCAAATTATAGTGGAACTTGTTCATTATTCAGAACAGAAACAGTTTCAAATATCTAATTAGTGTGAAAATTGCTTAAGCAAGTACAATTAAGCCAGTTCTCATCTCCCCACCTTCTCCCTTTCTCCATGAACAACATATTTTTCCAGTAAAAGTGTGGTGGGTTGATGCTCCCTGGACATCAGGTGCCCACCAAAACTACTCTGTCACTCCCCTCCTCAGCTGGACAGGGGAGAGAAAATATAACAAAAGGCTCCTGGGTCAAGGACAGGGAGAGATCACTCACCAGTTACCATCACGGGCAAAAAAGACTTGACTCGGAGAAATTAGTTTAGTTTTATTACCAATCAAATCAGAATTAAAACCAGATCTTAAAACACCTTCCACCCACTGCTCTCTTCTTCCCAGGCTCAACTTCACTCCTGATTTCTCTGCCTCCTCCTCTTCAGCAGCATAGGGGGCAAGGAATGGGGGTCACAGTCAGTTTGTCACATGTTGTCCCTACTGCTCCTTCCTCCTCAGGGGAAGGACTCCTCACATGCTTCCCCTGCTCCAGCGTGCAGTCCCTCCCATGAGAGACAGTCCTTCATGAACTTTTCCAGCGTGACTCCCTTCCAATGGGGTGCAGCCCTTCAGGAACAAACTGCTCCAGCGTGGGTCCCCCATGGGGTCAAAAGTCCTGCCAACAAACCTGCTCCAGCATGGGCTCCTCTCTCCACAGATGCACGGGCTTCCCACAGGGTCACAGCCTCCTTTGAACACCCACCTGCTCTAGCAAGCGGT
Source organism: Podargus strigoides (assembly GCA_028020825.1). Classification (NCBI taxonomy): domain Eukaryota; kingdom Metazoa; phylum Chordata; class Aves; order Caprimulgiformes; family Podargidae; genus Podargus; species Podargus strigoides. Next base: position 35,977,582 of record CM051620.1, on the reverse strand, counting down.
CCTCCATGGGCTGCAGGTGGCTATTTGCTCCACTCCTAACCTCTGTGGGCTACAGGGGGACAGCCTGCCTCACCATGGTCTTTACCATGGACTGCAGGGGAATCTCTGCTCTGGCATCTGGAGGTCCTAAGCACCTCCTCCCCCTCCTTCTTCACTGACCTTGGGGTCTGCAGAGTTGCTTCTCTCACATATTCTCACTCCTCTCTTTGGCTGCAGTTGTGTGGGTTCTTTCCCCCTTCTTACATCTGTTATCACAGAGGTGCTACCACTGTCACTGACGGGCTCAGCCTTGGCCAGTAGTGGGACCATCTTTGAGCTGGCTGGCACTGGCTCTATCAAACATGGGCGAAGTGTTTAGCAGCTTCTCACAGAAGACTTCCTTGTAGTCCCCCCGCGACCAAAACCTTGCCATGCAAACTCAATACAGAAAGACAGCACATGTCCTAAGGGCAAATATTCTTCCAGAATTAGTTAAAGCAGATGAGACTGTGAGTGTTCAGACACTCTAGTCAACTTTACAGGTTCCAAAACGGTGGTTAAGCTGCACACTTAAGCAAATTTCTTGAGCTGAAAACACTGCACAAACAAAGACAGTCCCTGGCAAACAGACAAACATAAACCAATATTCAGGAAAAGAAAGATCAGTGGTTCTGCTTTGCACTAACTCGTTTTATTCCTGAACTAAAAGAAAGCATCAAACCCAGTTAGCTGTCATCTTGATGCTCTATCAGATTATCTCTGAATTTGTTCTCTGCTTTGTAAACTATAACACTACTTCGAAAGATTACCAAAATAATAAAAAAAATCCAATCAGAGCTCCTTGAAGCCCTTGTTGTGCTTCTGATATTCTAACAAATTATCATTATTCTTTCTTAAAATACTACAAGGGATTGTCTTCAGAATAGGTCACAATTCACAAAAATTTCCCTTTTTTAATGTAATTGAAGAAAGTATACCACAATTACAAGGAAAGAGCTTATGCAAGTGTCAGTCTAATTACCAGTCTAACTACCATTTTAAGCAGCACTGCATCAATCTATTAATGTGAAAGTATGGATTTTATAGCCTTTGTTAAATAAAAAGAAAGGTTCTTACAGTGGCCGACAAATTATTTTAGAAGACTAAAATATTTTAAATGGCAGATAAGCTCATGATATGATACCATTACTATGGAGGAGGTAGACAGCAGACTTAAACTTTACTTTGAGCCTTGAGAACAGAGAAAACCTAATTTACTTCACTATCTGATTGCTCCCTCTGCTCTGCACACCGAAACACAAGTTAATCACGGTACAATTTCATGGTCATGTAACAACCACATCCAGTAGGAAGCATACACAAATTCAAGAACCATTATCAGCAGAAAACCAGATTATAATAAAAGTGACTAACAATTCTCAGGCTAGATAAATAATCTGTTAAAGACAGATGAACCAAAACACTGATTGATACATTCTTTTAAATGGAAAAAAGCAATCCCTACAATGCTAAAGATTAACTAGAAAAGGGAGATGAAGCCAGGCTTGAAAACATAGGCTGCTTCTTTGTTTTGCTCTTCCGCTCTCAAAAGTACACACCCAAAAACAGAAAGGAGAGGATCCAAGAGCTGGAAAAGTTTATCATCTCAGCATCACCATCGAAGGAAGATGCAAGGTGCTGGAACAGGGCAAGAAGACTCCTCTAGGTTATTTTCAGGTAATACTTCCTCCTGCTTCCCTAAATACGCCATAGTATCATGTAAAGTATAAATATTCTATGGTTATACTTTGGCAGAAGTCAAGGATAACTTTCTCATCAAGTACAGGATAACTAAATCATTACTGTCAGGAATGATACACAGAGCTAAGTTCTATGGTATCAGCTCAACATCAAATCCTACATTAGATTACAGGGAAATTCTTTTGGAACTTACTATTGGGAAAAGGGAAAAAATATTTACCTTAAAATGGAAAAATACAAGTTCATTACACAGTGTGACGCTAGGAAAAAACCCACACACTTGAAAGCATTTAACATATATCTCACATTATATTTTTCCATTCTCACACCAGAATCTTATTAAAAAACAAGAGCATATTATATTGCATTCCAAACAAGTTACACTGCCTGCCAGAGAAGCATACGTGCAAGTCTCAATTCTGTAAGGATCTGCGCATCTGAAGACTAATATCCAGTGTGAACATCAGATTTAAAGTTTATTTACCCAACTGAAAGAAAATCTGTCAGAACACAACACATCCGGCATTTTCACTGGGAAAAAAAATTACCTCATGAAAGACATACACACCTGTTCCTCTGCTCACCTAAGGGAGAAGCAGAAGCAGCCACTATTCCACTTAGTATTGAAAAAAATTTGGATTTTCCAACTCTTCTTAATGCCAAACATGTATGCAAATCAATAAAATCATAACCATATTACAAGTAAAAAAAAAAGTATGAAATACATAATGAATTCAAGATAGTAGGCTGAGGCCCTTTAAAGAACTGTAATGATCCTGGGTAATGAGAAGGTAGAACCAGCCAAAGCAGCACAGGATACAATACTCCAAGGAAACAAGTCAATGCCTGGAGCTCACATTAGTTATACGATAGAAGACTACTGTGAGAAGGAAGCAATTTGAATTCAATTCTTTTGAGTCAAAGCAGGTGGATGAGATCCAAAGAACATGCAGTGAAGAGGAATTTAAATTAGATTGGTATCTACATTTTAAAAAAAAAAAAAAAAAAAAAAAAAAGGAAATTCTGTTATTCTGTTAGAACATTAAAAGGTTTTCCTTAAATTGGCTTGCTTACTTCCGTCCGAGTCTTCCAATGTCTGTCTCCAATATCATACAAAGCATTGTGGCAACCAAAGGACTAAAAAACTCCAAATTTTTCATCATTAACAATATTGAAACTGTCCTCCGTGTCAAGGTATACAGAAATACTCAATGACCCAGCAGTCTAAATTACTTGCCAATTTAAAACTGTAAGATAAAATTAGCTGGACTGTAAATAATAGAAAACTAGAAATTCAGTATTTATTTTAAAACAACTTTAATCAACTATATTCCCAAAAGATTACTACATATATGGTGATAATTTAATTAAAGAAGTCTTAACAAGTTTGAAATCACTGTAGTAAAGCCATATAAACATGATGAGAATAAAAAACATCCCCAAAACCAATCTCTACCTCAGAGACAAAATTCCAAGCAGATCATACTAAACACGTCTCCCCCCAAAAGGGGTTAGTAGAATCTATTTCTAAATAAATACCCAAAACTTGTTTCTTTTCTTGGTACCTGCTATCCATTACCTTCATGCAGTGTTAAAAAAACCCAAAAAGTCTCTTGCCTTTTCAGCTAAACTAAGGAAGTACTAACACCCAAAAGTCAGTAACAGACTTCAGGAAAAAAAAAAAAAAAAATAGGTCTAAGGAGTCCAAACAATAGAACTGGAGAAACACAAAGCCATTTTCAACTTAAAGTCCCTTGCATTCAGACAATGATGGTCCAGAGATGGTCTCTGTGGGCAACTTCTGGGAAGTCAGTATGTCTAAGAAAAAACAGCAAGTTTATGTAAAAATACATGCTGCAAGTCTGGCACCTGTTCTTACCTAAACATTGTTCCTAACATCTAAGTCCCTTACGTGACTTTCACAAAGCTAAGGATTTGCTAAGAAAAACAGTGTCAAACACACACTGCATAGAAATTCTCTGACCACTCTTGCTCTGACAGCACCTCTGCCTCACTCGCTCCTTCTAAACTCTGAACTACTCCAGTGTCAGTGTTTTCTTGTGCGGAAGGCATACTGAGAAGAGCCACTAGCAAATTTAAGATTATGGTATTTTCTTCTCCCATTTCTTTTTTAACTGTAGCAGCGTAGTTAACTTTCAGTAACTTTTAATACATCTGTCTTCAACATTAATCCATATCGGTATATGTAAATTGCAAACTGACAAAAAACCGAAAGCTTTATAAAGCGCCTCAATGGGATGTCAAATTACCAGAGAATAATTAAACATCTTAGTACAATATTATTCCCCTAGATTATCAAACTAGGTTGACTTGCCTCAAACTGGTACTAGGGTATGCAAATTCGCTATAAGGAAGACAGTACTGAAGTGATCAGCATTTATATTTAGCCTGCAGAAGAAACCATTCACTATGAAAGCTGAAATTGTTCCTTAAATGGAATTCCCCAGATGCATATCATAGCACCATGTCTTCCTGTAAACCCTATAATCTGCTTTCTACATCATACCTTCTGGGATGCACAGAGATCTAACCTCCCTTCCCTCAAATCCTCCTGAACACAGTAAGATGGACAAAAAAACCTATTTGTGGGAGTCGAAGAAGCAGCTGATAGCAGCACTGGGCCTTTAGGGGTACAGTTTTGTTCTTTGTTTTAATCCAGGGAGCTAACCTAAAGAGAAACAGGATTGTAAGAAATACAGATGGCAGGTGCAAGCACACATCGCACCAAAGTGTGAATTTCACCTATGTACGTTCTCCCCATTGTCGAATACTAGTGTTTCTGTCCCCTCAAAACTCCCGAGTCCAGACTTCAGCATAGACCCTGTTCTAGTTTATCTATGCATCTATTCTTATGACTGCTGTTATTTGCTGGGATCAATTAGCATTTCATTCTACTTAGTTTCCTCTTATCTGCAAGATTACAGCTCACACAGCTATGGCACATGGATGGAAAAGAGCACAGCTGCATGCAGATTTAAGAAAGTCACTGCTGTGAGTCTTCACGTAGCATTTACATAACAGCAAATAATTCTTGTACAGACAAAACAACCTTGAGAGTATATTTGAACACTTCCACTTGCTTTCCATTCCAATGTATTATGCTGCTGCAGCTTCTTGTTTACAAGTATTGAAGGAGTAACTATGGAAGCACATATTAATCACATTAGTTAAGGAGCAGCATTCCAAACAAACAGCAGTTATATTTTGAACCTGACAACTTTTGACAAAATTCCGTGTAGATCCTCCTTGTTGTGCTCTACAAAACCCAGAAACCCTCTAATGAACTGAAGTACGAAGTCGTATCTCATTAGCTTAGAACAACAGGGAGTAGCAACCTTTAGAGCATGTAGAGAAATGTTTATGTGTACATACACACACAGTAAAAAACCAAAACCAATGAATACAAACTTTGTACAGATGAGGTGCTCCAACTTTAGGTGACACCTTCTGAAGAGAGCACTAATGTAAGAAGGAATCATTATATATTACTACTTCCCATGCTGTATTTTCTGATGTTAAAGGTTTGCAGCAAAACCTATTGAAGTATTTCTCTACTTTTACATCTGCAATTCAAAAGCCAGTAACGATGTCTGATGGTCCTTATTGTTTTTTTTTATCTGCAAAGCAATCTTCTCACTTATACTTAATTTTCTTTTTAGACAGTCATTCATAGAGCTACACTTTCTCCTCACCCCCACTCACGATATAATATCATTTGGGAATACCCAAAATTGGGTAAATGGTGTAAATTCATAAACTTGAATGCACAACCTGTCTCCACTCAGCCAACTCCACTACCTGCTCCTTCAGCTCATTAGGTATGACTTTTTCAAACAGAGAATCACTGGTGAATCTACTAAAAAGAAGAAACCACTCTAGTGGCCTCATTCTGCTTAAAATTAATTCAGAATCATTCAGTCTAATGGGGTTTTATGACTAGATTTTCTCTCATAAACTTCCTACTTGCTAAACCAAGTCAAGACTACTGTCAAGTTGCTTAACTGGCTACTTGGGAAGAAAAGGAAGGGTGACACATACACACTGCCAAGGATAACTGAATTGTAGTCATTAGTAGCATTTATATGCTAATACATGGCTGAAAAGCTCATTTTCTGCAGCAATAGACTCTTCTGCTTCCCCTCAATATTATATGGGTCTCCATCCTTTATTAAACCTACAACAAACTGCCAGCAGTATCCAAACTTGTGTCTTCACCTCTTAAAGAAATTTCTTACACTTAGTTCAAAATCAAAGCATGGAAACAGACTTTTTATTTACATCTTTTAACACAATTACAAGAAGAGTATAGCCATGTATGTTTATTTTAATCAAGCGGGGCATACCTTTCAAATACGTTGTTCCAGCCTTTTTTGATACTTCCTCCCAGTACCCCCGTATATTGGTTTCACACTCAGAACCCGTGGGACAGGTTGCTGAAATGGTGCATTAATATACAAGCAATCACCTAACCAGATTATAGAAAGGATCTTGCCTAGAGGTACAGTTTTCCAATCCAGCGAAGGGTGACCACCGAAAAAGGTGGTTCCTCCTATTCTGCATGTCTCTTTGTGCCTGTTTGCATACTCCTTACACTATCACTCCAAGGCACAAAGTTTAAATAGCTTGATAATTTTAGCTTTCATTAGGTCAGTGAGCTATTTCAACTCACTGTAAAGCTGCATGATCACAGGCTGCCACACCTCATGTGTATCACACGTTTCAGGAAGGAAGAGCTAGAACAAAACTGCCCATAGCAGTGGATGCCCACAGGTGCACTGGAATAAATATACTGCAAAATCATACAAAGTTTACCCACTACGTTTCATCAGCATTAGTATTTTTTGTAATGAAGTAAGTTTTGTAAGGACAATGTTTCTTTATCAGGTAAGGGGGGGCCTTGCACCCTGCAGCTGTATATTCCTCTCTATGTTCACAATGTGTACAGTGTTTTCTCACCCTTCTTTCTCATGTCCTATGTTAAAATTCTTGTGAACTGTGTAAATTCTGATTCTAAAGGTTATAACCCCAGCACACAAACACAGCAACAGCTATCCAAATAAAGAGGCAGGGAGCACAACATTTCGAAACAGTATAAACTAACTTCACTTGGATATTTTTATTGCTTTTTTGCACCTTTAAGAAAGCAAGCAGTGTATATATCCTGTGCATACAGATGACCCAACTACTACTCAGAACTCAGCAAGAAAAACTCATAATGTTGTTCAATGTGTTAAACGGCACAAACCTTTTTGCTACTCAACATCCCTTTCCTCCTGACTACATCTTCCTGTGTCATGCCAGTATAACTGCTATAAAATTGCAGAGGGACCTTACCAGTTGAAAAGTAATAAAATAACACTGGATTAAGAAAGTAAAATTTGAAGTTTTAAGTTGAAGTTGAAAAGATTTTTTTAAAAATATGGATCAGTTCCTTCATCTGGTTTTATCATATGCCTAAGGGTAGGATAGGGAAGAAAACAAATGCTATGGCCAGGCTTACTGCTACTGCTAGGGAAATATGAGGTATTAATTACAACAGACTGGAATCACAGAAAGAACAGAAAATTAAATTCAACATGGAAACATGAAAATATGTGTTGAGGGAGGTCACTTATTTCTTTACTAAAGAATATGGGAAGACAAAACACTGCAGAGAAACAGCCAAATTAAGACAGACTCCCTATAAGAATTTGATCAAAGGAAATACTACAAGTATTCAGATCAGAATAACTAATATACAGAAAAAGCAATTTTACCAACTAAGTACAATGACATACAGTATACAGATCAGTATAAAAAAAGGTTGTTATCACCTGTCTCATGAAAATACCAACATGCTATACTAAGGAAAGCACTGAAAGTCTTTGGAGGCAAAAAAGAGAAACTTCTTCTCTGCCTCAATAATTGGTTTTTCAAATATTCTTGCCAAGAATCACAAGTGTCACCTCAGTAACCTAAAACAAGGTAAAAGAAACTAATTACCAATTATAAATTCAATAAAACAGGGACTAAAATGAGTATAATTCTTTACAGAGGTGAGACTTCATATTTACATCATCTCTGTCATTGCAATCCAACATTACAAAGCACTCTATTTGTGTGAAGCTGCTGGAAATACCTGTAACGCCACTAGAAAGAGTTAGGAATCCATTCACTGAATTAGGTTTCAAATTTAAGGGAGTGGGGAAAGGTAAACCTTGAGGGATGATAGAATTTAATGGTTGGAAGTAATATGTAACTTCTTTGGTTTCTCTAGAATAGTTCATGCAAAATAACCAGACTTCTTCCCTCCCCCATATTGTTTACCTGATTCAACTGATGAGACATGTTCTCAGGACATTCATCAAAGAGAAAACAGAGTGAAAAATCAGGACAGACAGAAATTCTCAACAGGATATATTGAGACTCAATAAATCCACTCCTCCTCTCTATCAATTTTCTCAAATATTCACTAGTTCATTCGAGTGAATATTTGCTTCAGTCAGCACAAGTGTAGCTTGTGCTGCATGTCAGAGCAGGACTGCAGACACACTCTGAGCATGGTGGGTTTACGCTTCCTCAAAGCCACAAGAAAACCAGTATCTCTATTGTTTAAGATTGTGAAACATGTCTGCCTAGTTCTAGAGATGATGAAACACCAATAACGCTTAATTTGTCACAGCAGCTTGATACGTTGCCCTCTGAAATTTAGAGAAGTCAAGAGCAGCCTCAGTTCTTGTGCTGCAACCTTTAAGAAATGAACTTGGATCCAGGTCTTTATATTTTTCCCTTTGAGCACTGAATATAAAATAGCTATTTTGGATTCATAGTAGAAAGTAGAAATTTAAGACTGTATTATCTCTCCGAAAATATTTATTTTATATATATATATGTGCACACACATACAACATCTCCATACGTAATGTGATTTTTACTCTCTAGATCTAATCTGTAACTTGAAGAGGAAGTTTTAACTCAGCAGAACATAGGAAACACCACAAACATTTAACGAATACTTTGAATTAGAAGACAGGTCATGACTGAAACTGCAGTCAGAACGCTAATACATTTCCAGCCTCTACCACTGCTTCAGACATCCTGATAAACACTTCATAAAAAGTACTCCTATCTTCTCAAACACCACATATTCTTCTTTTCCATTTTTAAAAATTAAAACTGAAAGCAATGAATATAGGCAAATAAAAGAATCGATTATATATGATCAATGGTGAAAATGATCAGATATTTTAGAAGTGTAGCATCACTTCTTACAAAGAAGGCAACTTTGTGGTAATGCACATTGTGACTCCTCGTGTCAAGTTGGGCCTCCCTCCCCCAAACCCCTGCCTTAACAGAGTAAGTCAGTTTCCTTCATTTTTAAGATCAGGAAGTCAAGTACATTCCTCATACACTGCTTGGAAAAGCATGAGTATATGCCAAAATACAAAGATGACACAAGCAGAAACAAATTTTGCAGGTATAAAATTACATTCAAAATAGGGAAAGCATTTTCAATCAAATAATTTCCATCTGTCTGGAAAAGCATATCTGAAATTAAATATATCCAGAACAAAATCCTGCCATTTGTAACTCATCTGAAAGCACACAATGAGCTTCTCTCTGCAGATCATCTTTAAGTCTGACCTTTAAGTTCAAAGCAGGCAAACATGAGCAGCCCAACTCAAAAAAACAAAGCCCTGATAGTAAGAAGTTATGTCACCCCTCTGCAACACCACTGCTGGATTCTTCCACCATACCCACCCCTGTAAGAGAGAAATTTCTGCACAGCTTGGTGTGGTGCTGCCTAGTTGTTAATACCTAAACAATAACGGTAATATCTAAACAATAATAGGCCACCCAGAGAAATGGTAGAGTCTGCCTCACTGGAACTACTCACACTACTGTTTGTCAGGGCTCCTAACTTAATCTAAGGCCCTGCTTTCAACAGGTGATCTCCATAGGTCCTGTTCAATCTAGATTTCTCCATAACTTGACTCTACATATTTCAAAAAGACTTTTGTTACACAAGACATCTCTTCAGTATTTACTTGCAGTCAAACAACGTGATAGATAAAAGGCTTAACAGAAACAAGCCTCTTAAGCATCTACGTTACTTAAAGTTTAACTAACATTTTTAATTGTTTCCATTGACAACTGAAAAAGCATCCCAAACATTCAATAGAACCTACATCTAGAAACACAAAATGTTGCATTCAAGGTAGGATTCAGTTTGATATACAGGATGTTTCAACCTGCGTGTATTCATGCATGCTATCTGCCTGACCTCTTGTAAGTGCACGTAGTCGCGGCAATCAATAGCTGAGGAAGCTGTGTAGCAGCCCAGCCCTAACCTTACACATCTTACTCTTTGACTGAGTCCTGTTTCAAGAGTTTATGATCCCATGACAGAATCAACAACCTAGTAACAGAAGAAGAAGTATGAATTTAAGTCACAAAGCCAGTTTCTCCGTTTTCCCTCACCACCAACACTCTCATATTTTAATAACAGTATTACACTTGTAAAGTGTTGTATGTATGCAAATTATGACAGAAACTCAAACAAAGAAAAAATACTGTATTTTCACGTATGTATTTGGGTTATTTATGAATCAAATCTTTAAGGCCTAACCAAATATAAATTGGAAAGTCAAGCTGCAGCATATTTTGCAGCAGTTGAGCTCTCGTGTTTGTTATACAAGCATTCTGTTCTTTCTACTTCAGATACAACACATTGTTCTACATGCAAAGTTTAATTATAGAATTAGTGTATTTCAGTTCAGGATGCCATTCCCAGAAAATCTCTATTTTCATGACAATTTTATGTCCTGAGACAGGGATTTGCATGCAGCAGCTCTAGTCTCTTTAGTTAAGAAAACAGATTTCTTTTTCCTTTGTAGTTAAATAATTTATAAAATAATATAACAAAAAAGATAATCTAGCATAAACATTTTGGAACTTCTGTGTTACCCAGCTCAAAAGGTATTTCACCACAGACTGCAGACATTATGGAACTAAATGAGAATACATTTCAAACAAGAGGAACAAAGACAACTAATTAAGCTTGACAGACAATAAATGTCTCATAAAATCCATAAGCAGTGTCCAAAGATGCAAACAAAAATGGAGCATCCCTTTCTCAGATTTTTAAATAAAGTTCAAGTAAACTTTGAGAATTGGGGAACAAACCCAGAAATCAAACCCTAAACACACCAGACTGTACTGGACAAAAAGATACAAAAATGGCAATTTTTTCTTAAACCCTTGACATCTAGCCTGTATCTTGTTTCCACCAGTGGCCAACAGCATATGCTTAAGTAAATGTAGATTACAAAAGCGAGGCAAGAATGCTGCAATAGTCCCCTCCTCCCAGCATGTAAGACATCTGTGGCTTAGACTCTTTCCGCACAGAGACTGTTCCTGTAGATTTGACAACCTTTACTACATCTTCATTAAATCACTTTTTAAACCATTTAAACTTTTCAGATCAATGTAATTACAAGCTGCAGGAAAGAATATTTTTTTGCTTTACTTTAAGTAAGTGGAGTTCTTTACAGGATCTCCAGATCTGCATTACAAGAAATTACAATCAACTATTCTCTCTTCACGTCTATGCCACTTATAAACTTCCTTTACGTCCATCTTCCTCATTCATTTTCCCCTCCAGGGAGCAAGAGGCATAGTCTGCTTGATCTCTTCTGGAAGACATTCTATACTTTAAGTCATCATTGTTGACTTTCAATGCATCATTTCTAAGTCCACTGTCTCTTTGGAAGGCAGCAGAGAGCAGAACTACACATGGAATACATGGTATCTTTATAAAGTGATGTAACAGCTTTGTTTTTTCTCTTTTGTTTTCATATTTGTCTTTTAGACAAATGAATCAATATTTTGATGGAATCATTCACAGTACCCCCAATTTGTTCCCCCTCAATGGATAAAAGTCTTATTTAGAACTCAGGTTAGTGCATGTGGAAGTTAGACAAATTTCCTCCTCCACTTTCCCTCTTCCACTAACATGGATTAGTTTGCATTTATCAACACTCAACTTCTGTCATTTTGTCAAAAAGTGGGTCATCACAGCTGCAGGCTTTAACAGGTTGTTCTCACTCTTCTAGAGTATTTTGTCAACCTTTGTCACCTCACAACTCCCCCCAAAACACCATGAACCTCCACAGAACTGAAATAGCTCTCAGCTGGGAACGCAGAACATGTACTCCTTGCCAGCCCTGTACCTTCAGGAATCTTGGGTGAGATTTACTGTAAAGTTGGATCACCATTACACTTATCTACACACTCACTGACTCTGCTTCACAGATTTGTGATGGTAAATTTTCCCTCTGCAAAGCCTGCACCCACTCTGTCACCACAGCACATACATTGTTTTGTTCTCTACCAGCTTTATTCTTTGCTACAGTTCAGACTTGCCAGCCTGAAGCCCCCAAGATTTCTCCATCCCTTATGTACCTTTGGCACATTTTTGTTTGTTTGGGTTTTGTTTTGTTCTTTAAAAAAACAACAACAAACCCAAACAAACAAAAAAAAACCCAACAAGCAAAAAGATCGACACTACTCACATTTAGTACCTCCCATTCCTTTGTTAACAATCAATGAAATTTTAATATTACATGCTCTCTTAAACAGTTCAGCAATTTCAGATCAGAGACTGCTTAAAAACTCCCAATCCTAACAAGTTAATATGAACTTCAGTTTAAACTTCAAATTGGGAATTTTTTTCTGGCTCATTCCATGTAATCCACTATAGGAAACTTCCTTAGCTTCCACGTACAACAAGGCAAATAATGTATTTTGGTCTCCTTCAACATCTTTATATTCCCCAAATGCTTCTGTGATATCATGATTGTCTACAAGTCATACAGATAAGGGTGTGTTTTCTTCTCTGCAATTTGTTCATACTGACTTTATCACTGGCTTTTCATAAGCTTTTATCAATAGCTGGTATCCACATACTCTAAGTGTTAACAAAACGTGTGACAAAGAATCAGGATGTTAACTCTAACAATTTTGCTCCCTTCAAAGTGTCCTCAATCCTATACAACCTTTTGACATTAAAATTACATCCTTTAATGAGTCTTTTTCTTTACTACTACGAAACTGAATTTGAGCATATTTTAGTATATGTTTGAGCATGTAATGGTAAGAATGCTCAGATCAGCTCTTCAGTTGCTACATCTTAAACCACTTCCTGGGTAATGCTCGAGAAGAACTCAAGAGCTGCTCAGTACATCTTTAATTGAATGTTACCTGTCAATGCAGTTATTTATTTCCCTAACATTACTAAGCTTTCTGTAAAGTACAGCAAATTAAACACCAATACCTTAATAATTAATGCTATGAAATTAAGCCTTTTCCACAGATTATCACTCCTCACCCCTGGCCTGCTAAGACAGCATCCTCATTACAAAACCACTGATAATTCAGCTGACCATTTTTAAAGACTTACAGCATTCATATATACGCAAGCGCACATTTCTTTTGACATAGTTACTTACTGACAAAACTATTTCCTGAGACTACTCTCTTATTTTCTACTATGCTCTACTTGCTTATTTGCTTGGTTGGTGACAACTGAAGACTGAAATAAATGTTTTACTAATTCTTTGTATTTATTCTGGCAAGGACAGGCTGCTGCTGCAGAACAAGACCATCACTATGTTTCTCACTCTTGTTTTTGGATCATTTGGCAGTATGAACAAAAGCTATGCATCCACTTTTCACACAGCCCACCTCTTCAGTAATACTTTGTCATGTACTGCAATCCTTCATTCTTATTTTTTCTTAAAAGTTTGGGGTTTTTTTCAGGAGTAAGCACACATGCATAGAAATGATGATGCATTCTTATTCTGTACTTTTTAAAGTATAACCAGCTACTACAAACTACTATTACATCCATCAAAGTCATTCAAGTTTCACAGTTTACACAAGGTAAGAAAAGCAATTACACCTCTGCTGTGCCCTCCATGAACACAAGCATACAACATATTAAATAGGTGTGATACATGTACAGGACAGACTCATGGAATAAAATAAATCCTATCTTAAAATGATTATTCTAAACCATGCATGTGAGCATATTTATCTCAAAGTACTGTTTACTTTGACTGCTAGAATCCTTTCTTTCAAAATAAAACTTAGAGTTAGAACTGATCAAACTATGTATATAGTAACATTTCCTACATCCTGCAAAAAAAGAACCTTCATGATTTTGGATTATCATTCTTATGTCAAGGTCAATCATTTGCTATAAAATTTTCAAGGTCTACAAAAAAGCTTCATATACCTTTCTGTTAAGCAATCAGTACTGTGAATTGTCACCAAAGACAATAAGCTCTTGTGCAGTGTGAGGTTCTAGAAGCAGCTAGAAACAAACTAAAAGATCCCTTTGTAATATAGGAAAATCTACATTTTATTTTTAACCTCCATCCTTGCTGACTGCAATTATTTTTTGTCCTTTTGGAAACGGGTACTTTAAAAGGTAATTTAGAAGTCAGAAATTACCAAGCTTCATTTCAGACTTAAATACAAGATCCTTGGAAATTCCTGATACCTTGAGAAATGGTCAAAAAAAAGAAGTGCATATTCCCATTAAGTAGCTGGCTCACTACAGTAATTTCAAAAATAACCTGCAAGCAGGGATGAAAAAAAAAAAAAAAAAAGAAGCAAAACACACGGCACTGCAAGTCTCTTACCCACTTCAAGCACTAAAACTTTACAGGTCACATGTAAGTCTACACATGCATTGCATTGCTGGTAACCTTCTCATTAGAAAAGCATTATGCCACTTTCCTCTTGCTGTAGCTCTGAATCACAAGAAAATCATCTTGTATCTTCTCCAGATACAAGAAGATAGCCAGGCGACTACAATTTAAAGATTGTCAATAAAATTCATGAACTGACATTTGACAAGACAAATAAAATAATGGAAAACAGAAAAGTACACACTTAAGTTTATTTTTATGTCTATAGTATGTCCCCTAAAAAGGTTACAAACATATCAACTTTGTAATTTTCACTCAAACAAAAATTCCTATTGTATTAGAAAGCTCAAGCTTTAAATCAGAAGTCCTGATGCGAGATCTTTCAAACGAAGCTTTCAAAGTGATCACACTGTTATTAAAGTCCTGATTTCTTCATTAGATTCTAGTACGGGAAGCAGCTGAAACTACCATGTCTGAATGAACACAAGAAGTAAGAATACTAGTATTACAGTACTCAAAGCTCCAGTGGGCCGCCTTCAGTACAGCACATATGCATTAGATTGCTAATACAATGAAAGCTTTATTTTCCACCTCTTATCTTTCATTTACATTCAAAAGAAATATTTTTGAAAGTTCAAACAGCTTAAATTAAGACAACTACTCATATGACAACAACTCATTCTTTTCTCAGATGCTGATCACAAGACAAGTGGAAGACTACTTAAAAAGGTCACCACTACACAATACTGTTAAGTCCACACTACTGTGTGACACACTGTGTTACAAGGAAGTGCTTCATTTACCACTGCTTACCAAAGACATGAAGGACAAATTAAGGTATTCAGTTCAGTAGTTACTGGATCCACAAGTTCATAATAAACCATTATGAAAAAGTGTACTTGCACTCACCACACAAGTGGGGGTTTTTATTTATATATATATACACATATATATACACACATATATACGTACACACAGTTTTTATTTAACAGTAATTACCTACACTTTCTACTGCACTGAGATCATACCCCTCCTGCTTGTTCTTTAAGAGCATTTTAGGACACATGATTGAATAAATACTGTTATAAACGACAAGAACTTTCAAAAATCACCTCCTCTGTTACAAAAGAATATTTGGTCTTTCTAACTATTTGGTGTTATCAAAATAATGGAAGTTTCTTCACATTTCAGAAGCCAGCACAATAACTCTGTGGCTCTTTTTAGGCAACCTATTTGTGATCAAATGCAAATACAGAATCACAGAATGGTTTGGGTTGGAAGGGACCTTAAAGATCATCTAATTCCAGCCCCCCTGCCATGGGCAGAGTCACCTTCCACTAGACCAGGTTGCTCAAAGCCCTACCTAGCCTGGCCTTGAACACTTCCAGGGAGGGGCCATCCACAACTTCCCTGGGCAACCTGTTTCAGTGTCTCACCACCCTCATAGGAAATAATTTGTTCCTAATATCTACCTAATAAATCTACCATCTTTGAGTTTAAAACTGTTATCCCTCATTCTGTCACTATATGCCCTTGTAAAAGGTCCCTCTCCAGCTTTCTTGCAGGCCCCTTAAGGTACTGGGAAGTTCAGCCTGGAGACGAGAAGGCTCCAGGGCACAACCCCAACTCCCTCAGCCTGTCTACACAGGAGAGAAGCTCCAGCCCTCTGATCATCTTCGTGACCCTCCTCTGGACTCACTCCAACAGGTGAGTCTCCAACACATCCTTCTTATGCTGGGGGCTCCAGAGCTGGACACAGTATTCCAGGCAGGGCCTTGCAAGAGCAGAGTAGAGGGGGAGAACCACTTCCCTTGACCTGCTGGTCAAGCTTCCTTTGATGCAGCCTAGGATATGGTTGGCTTTCTGGGTTGCAAGCACACATTGCTGTGCAAAAAAGAAACAATCACCCAAAGGGTAGAGGTAAGAAACATCTTAGTACCATGCCACTTCCTTTAAGCTCATCATTGAAAGCCCTGGAGCGCAACCAAGCAGACAGTGCAGTATCTGCTTTCACGTGAGAAGGAAGTGATCAAGGCAAGTATGGCCCAAGTGCTGCTTTTCCTTCAATGTAAGACAACGTTAAATGCAGAATTTTGTTTCAAGCTTTATAATACAATGTAAGATTCACGGATGGACATCAAACTTAGCTCCTTTTCTCTTCCTTTCTGCACCTACGACACAAACTAAAAGCTCCTTCATATACTGCTAATCATCACAGTCTATTCTCCCCACAGTTTTAGAGACAATTTTAAAGAAGAAAACTTATTTCTCTTTATAGCAAGATTTCTAAGCATTCAAGATCTATTTATATGCAGAATTATGCACACATAATCACACAAAATAAAGTGTCATGTCTTGTATCACTAGTGGAAAACATCCAAGTGTCATTTCACTGCAGGTGAAGAAAATTTTAATCATGCTTCTCAGGCACTCGGCAGTCTTTACCCAGCTTTCAAACTTTCATGCAAATGCAGCTGACCTATTCCAGCAATTTTACTTACAGCAGTTACAAAGCTCTGTTTCCATTTCAGGATAATGAAAACAGAGGTTAATTTATTCCTATCCAGTTCCCCATACACTGCACAAGATCCAATACAGCATTCTTGCAGTCATCACAGTCCATTAGCCAAATTCAGCGAGCTGAGTTAAGATTCTGCATTTTCCAGCTTTCCTGAGTTGCAGACAAAACCTGAGATTTTATGTCAGCCTCTGCACTCTCGGTCCACGCAATAGCACTACCCAGACGTTTACACACACTGCTATAACCCACAAGGTTGCTTGCCAGGCACGAACACGTGTTAGTTTTACCCACAACAGATCCATGCCTTTGCAAAAAACATCTTCATTTGAACAGGCATTCCCATTAGTTTATGCTTATTACCTGCATTAAAAGTACACTGTTTTGTGCAAGTATATCTGTGTTAATTTGTTTTAAAATTAAAATATTATGGGAAGCTACCAAATAAATCAAACCAGTGCCATACTGCTTATATTTGATTTACAGATTTGAAACTTTTTAACTGTACTTTGTACTTTTCAAGTGAACAGCAGAGCCCTGTAGTATAAAATACTATTAACATTTTTAGTAAACCCCAACATTTGTATCTCAGTTTGAAAGTCTAAAAATATGCTCTGTCCAGATTCTCTCAAACTGCAAAGCTGCACATTGCAATGTTGAACCATGTTGGTCATTCAAACACTCCTGACAATTAATTGCAATGCAAATTGATGTCAAAGAGTCCCCACATTTGTGTCAAGTAAAAACACAAAGCAGAAAAACACTCCTGTATCCAGTGCTGACTAGAATCTCTTGACATGAAATATTTACAAACCTAATTATACTTTTATTTCTAAAAGAAAAGAAGGACTGACATTACAAAATCTGTTATGATTATTAGGGCAGCAACTGCTAAAGACAGTGAGTATAATGATTTGTATTATTAATGCATCATCTTTTTTAAACCTATCTACCTTTTAGAACAGACAGAAAAGAGGGCTTGAATAAATCCAGATATGTCAAGTCTAACATTCTGAACTGAAATCAACAATTATAAAAAAAAAAAAAAAAAAAGCCCACAGCAATCATGCCTGATGTGTCTTAATAAACGACTCTGGGTTTTGGTAAAAACAGCTTAGTTAAGTGTGCACACAATTCTAAAACAAAAAGCTGGGATAAAAGACAAAAAAAACCACAAACCCAAGCCTGAAAAAACAGCTAGTTAGGTAATACAATTAGAATGAAACCTGTTTAGCAAAAAAATTAAATATTACTAGAACAGAAGAACAACAGCAGACCTCCAAAACCAGAAGAAACAGGCAGTCATGTGAGTTTACCAAATTAGACAGGGGCTACTGTCCACTACTGTGGTCAAGTGGGAATCTGTTTTTCAGGATTGGGTTTGTCTTTTTTATTTTAAAATCTACCCAAGATACTACTGAAAAATTTTTCTTTGTTCAAGCTCAAAAAGTCACAGGATAAAAGATTAAAACTTCCGTGAACTGAGCAGAAAGAAATCTTGGGAATCTAATCAAAAGTTGCAACCAAATATATTACTGCTTTGAGATCCTTCACCAGCATGAGTACATTTGATCACAGCTTAGAGAAGAGCTACAAGTAGCAACTTCAGAGAATAAACACAATCAGAATGCAGCAATCATCACTCAGTTCAAGATGCTTTGGCAATCTGACATTACCAGAGGGAAAAAAAAAAAAAAAAAAAAAAAAAAAAAAATCGGTGGGCAGGTGACCAAGGTGGAGGATGTAAGATTTCCTCTCAAAATGAAAGCTCTATTTGTCATTTTGGAGTTTCAAACACACATACACAAACAGCACTTCCACACCACACTAAGTACACAAGCTTCTTGATATAACATTTAAAAGTACAAACACAGTTTCACTTAAATTCCCATAAAATCAAGCGTGACTCTTTTATTAAAACGAAAGGAATTTCCAAAGCAGAATCATCCTTTTTGCAGTTTAAGGGGAAGCATCCAGTCTAACTGCCTTTTACAAACTCCTGAAAAGCATAGCCAGTGTAAGACACCTCTGAAACAATTTTCGCTTAAATTAAAACACATTTTTGGAAACGAACATGTGATACAAAGATTTGCAGCATCAGAGAGTAAAACCAGCCCGCTGTTTTCTTACCTGTACCTAAACAGAAGCAACAGACTTAATCTTGACTCCTGTGCTATTTTTTTAATTCTCTAATCCCTATGGCTCTTCAAGCATATCTCTGATAAAAAAGCCCATGCACTGCTGACACCAGGGGTAACATTACTCTAAAAGTTGTACGAACTCTGTCCCTGATACAACCTCCACATTACCTACCCAAGCTGTTCTTGACTACAGCATCACACCAAGAGCTCAGACTCCTCAACACTTCAAGTTCTTTTAAGAGTTCCTGCTTCCCAAGTAAAACCTCATCATCTACTAATATGTCCACGCTGAAAACTAAAATGTAGAACTTCAAATTAAAGAAAAACAACAAACAAAATTAAACGTAGAAACCTCCAAAGAAACCCAAGGAATATCCCAAACACCAAGAAGAATATTTAAGTGCTAAGACCATGGTTAGAGTGGAAAGAAGTAATATGAAAAATGGGGGGGGAAGCTAACAGAATTTGTCAATATTTATCAATTCAAATGAAATTTTATCAAGACTTTCTCTATCGCTTTGGCAATTTCTACTCCAAAATGTGTAAAATTAAGAACTGGAGAACAGGAGTTACAGAAGACTAAAATGTGGGGAAAATGCCTTATAATCTATCACACAAACTTAAACAGACAGAGGGCTTTTTTCTTAAAAAAAAAAAAAAGTTTCTCAAATCCTTGCTGACTGGCATTTTTGTTCTCACACACATCATGTATCAGCTACTCTGCTACCTTGCCTGCAATCAACATTAGGCCAATACACTAGTAATTACCTAGGTCATCCTATTCATCCTTTTAACAATGTTGGCACAGTAGTAGATGTCTTCCAGTCCTTTGGAATTTTCTCAGTGTCCTAAGATTGATTAGAAATCAGTAAGGGAGTTCTGCCAGGTATTTCAAACTCTTGGGACTGGACATGTCTATTTTTAGCACCTCTTTTACCTTTATACTCAAAACTGGGAAGTACCATATAACAAGTATCATCTACCTTATCCCTCAAAACGTATTTATATTTAGCACTCCCCTGCATTCCACTAAGGTATCTATAAAATATATACGCTGGGTTTTTTTTTAATTTTTGGGGGTATTTTAAGTTCTGACACTAGGTGTTTTTCATAGAAACAAAACATACTAGCTAGCATTTGTTCAATTGTGCTTATACAATAATCTCTTTCTATAAAATCCCACTGAAATATTTTATGTTTTTCCTGGTTGCTTGGAGATTTTTTGTATGTATGTTATTTTTCTTAAAGGTTTGGTTTGACTAACAGTAACCCATAGGTTTTTATACTATTTACTCATGCGAAGGACATGGTAATAACTGCCAACTAATCACAGAATACTTCTTGGTCTGTATCCATCTGACTAGCACAGCTAGATCACATATTTTTGGCTTTCAGACACACAGTAGTAGAGTTTTGCCTCCCCATACAGATAAAAACTATCAAGCTTCTTACTCAATTCTGTCTATTTCCTTGATACCTCCCTCCTTTCTCAAAATCTGCAGAGCTGTATTTCCTGAGTCACTTCAGCCTCTGATGCTCCACTGACAGTAGCTGTCTTTCCCAGACAAAAATAGGTTCTTCCGGCAAACCACCAATCTACATATCACAGAGGAAAACTCTGGCTTGATGCTGAAAGCACAAGCCAGTTCAAGTCAGTCACCAATCTACCACTGGCTGTTGTAGAACTGAATGAGAGTCATGTACAAGTCTGCTAGTCTTGCTTCCCAGGCTCCTGGCAGCATTTTTTTACTTTAAAGGACTAACTAATCAGCACTGGAACAGGCTGCCCAGAGAGGTTGTGGAGTCTCCTTCTCTGGAGACATTCAAAACCTGCCTGGATGCGTTCCTGTGTGACCTGATCTAGGTGAACCTGTTTTGTCAGAGTGATTGGACCAGATTACCTCCAGAGGTCCCTTCCAACCCCCACCACTCTGTGATTCTGTGTAACTTTACAAAAAAAATCAGTATCAATGAAAAAGCCAAAACTGACAGGCAGGCGCCCCGAAAGAACCAAGGTAAGAGAGAAAAAGATGACAATTTCAGGAATAATACACTGGAAGAGGGTACAGAAAAAGATCAACTAGTACAAAACCCCACAAACCAGTAAGATACTTCTTTATAAGGAGTATCTGGTCATAAGGCAACAGCTTTTCATTTTAAGCTTCAATACTCCAATTAGTGCTCTAAAATACACAGCAGAACAGAGATATTTAAAAGCTGCCCTGTGTCACAAAGACGTGTTGAGATCTTTCAAAATTAGACTTTAAAAGATACTGAAAATCAACGTTAAAACTTTCAAAATATCAAGGGCTTTAACTGAGGACATATTTCAGGATAAAGTCAAAGTTCCACCTGAAAACATTAGCATTTTTTTTTTTTACTTCCAAGACAAAAAGCAAGCATTTGATACTCATTCTCCAGTAACATTTTTCCAACCCAAATACCATCCACCTTGTTTTCTACAAAAGTGTTTTAATGTGCACTCTGTCAACCACACCCTTTCTCAAGGGAGAGTAAAGCTCATCAGTGTTCCCATTCTACACAGGTCAGAACTTATTACATTTAAAACAATAAAAATTCCCACTATACACATCTTATCTTAAATTAGCCCCATAAATTCGGCATAAACGGTACTTTATACCTCAAATGCAGAAGTCAACCTGGAAAGCAGTTTATGAGGCCAACAAAACCTTACTGTTACCAAGCCAGGTGTTCAAACTTTGCAAAAGTAGATGAGCTCTTAACTGCACTGAAACCCTGCTAGGTAAAGTCCAAGTTTAGCACAGCCAGCAAGAGGGAGGAAGGGCAGCAGCAACTTTTAGGGATTTATTTTTTTTTTAACACGTCTTGGTTTGTACTAGCAGAAAACCTCCATCTATCCTGCTTGCTTACTTCAAAATACGTGTTTCAGAAGAACAATTAAAACTGGAAAATAAATTCTGTATGGACAATGGTGACTTGTATATTGCAAAAATAAATACATGCAGACAAAAGATAACAGTACAGTATCGATCTCTGTATTCAGCATAGAAAAGACTAAAAATTCTGGGCTTTGGCTTCTAGAAAAGGACAACTAATTTTGATGAAAACCAGAAGGTAGTCTATCGAGAACAGCATTACCCAAAATACAATCAGAAATTTAGACCGTCCAGCACCTCTCCTGTAAAATTAGTTCCAGAAGAGTAACACAGTAATGGTTTTAAAAATGCATTTTTAACTGTTTGCACTAGTAAAGGAAAGTTTTTTCAATGCACCCAGTGTTTGCCAAATGTACATGCATTTCTGTATTGACTGTTAACCTAACTTACTCTGATAACACATGATTATCTATATAGGTGAAGGACACAAGAAAATGAAACTAGGAAGGGTAAAAAGAGAGGCAGAAAAATGTATGCAGGTGAGACTTTGCCAGGCTATTCACAAATCTACATCAGGAAAGATATAAATGAATCTTCCCACTTCCGGGGCGAGTTCTACCCCAAATGTTACCTGTTTTCAGAAAAACTAAGATTCAATGCTTAATTATATCCTGCTGCTTCAGCACCCTACGTGTGCACGTAATGGCAGCACTAACTAAACGTCACTGTTACTTTGACACTGCATGAGATCTACATCATCCAGTGGGATCTTTGTCTGACAGACTAAACAATCCAAAGAGCACTGAAGAACCTTTCAAAAATGAGTGTCAGCCCTCTTCAGTCAGTACTTCCAGAACTCCAAGCACACATGCACACTTTGCTTTGAAGTACACACCAGGCACCTATCTGTATCATTTTATATTATTTGCAGTTTGGAGTCTTCTTTAAAGAAGAGTTGCTTGACTGCTGATTTGCAGTTAACTAGCAGCCTTTATTAAGGCATGGAATTCTGGTTTGCTCAGCTTGGTCTTTCTATAAACCGCCTTTCCAGGCAGACCACCCACACCATGGATTCTGACACAAAGCACTACCAGTTTTTCTACAGTCTATTAAAAACTTTATATTCAGCTGAGGATTTTTTTTTTTCCTAAGACCTTTTATGGACCATACATAATGCAATATGTTTACTGTAAAGTTTCCTATACTGTAATACAGCTGAAAACCAATACAGAAACACCAGTGCAGGGAACTGATTGGGAAGGGAACCTGTAAGTCTAATCCTCCTGTCAGCTTGCTGCCTGACGCTCTCTGCAAGCGAACAATTTTAAAGATAAACTCATTCTTTATCTAGATTAAGAGTAGCTACTATGCAAGTACACACCACAAAGTTCTAAATTAACTGTGTTTCATTAGGTGACTAGAGAAAGAAATGTTACATTCTTTACATACAGAGAACGTCTTTCAGAAAGAATAATGTTACATGAAAAAAACACATTAAATTTGGAGTCAACTATTCTGTATTAATCCAGACACAAACTGGTGAATCATTAGATATAGAATGTGAGTATCAGGGTTAATTTCATCCCTGCTAAAAAAAACCCCAAGGAACATGTATAATTCAAGTTGCAATATTCAATTCATATTTTGCTTTCTTATCTTCTAATAGCTCAGAAAAATGGTCATACTAAAAGGACCTCATGTTAATACCTGTTCAGAGGTCAGACCTCCGCAGTAACATATACCAGGAATGTTGTGGGGTTTTTATCCCTCAGAACTCAAAAATCAAAAATAGATGAAGTATACTTCTTAATGCATACCATCTTAATGGAATGCAACAGCACAGGTTTATAAGAAAGCACACAGATCTTAAAAATGGCAAAGGGGTATTCTTAAAGATACTTAAAATACTGCTTGTCAACCTCAATCTAAAAAGTAGAGTTTTGTTTGTCTGTTGTACAAGAATATCATATTTCTGGTCATTGCTTGCTTGTTTCTGAAATACTTCAATAGCAGTATATCTTAAAGAAACAATGTGAAACAGTTTTTAAATACTGGATCTAGAAAAAAAAATTTTTAAAAATGAAAACATCTCAAAAAATG
Organism: Podargus strigoides; assembly: GCA_028020825.1. NCBI lineage: Eukaryota > Metazoa > Chordata > Aves > Caprimulgiformes > Podargidae > Podargus > Podargus strigoides. The sequence continues at coordinate 35,953,530 of CM051620.1, read as the reverse complement.
AAACGAAAAGAGTCTGGATTAGTAACAACTACTAGTTAGACTATTTGATATACTAATAGCAAGCAACATTTTACTTCACTCATGCAGTTGGAAAAAAAAGGCCTTAATGGCATTTTTTATTACATCAGATAATTTCAGTGAAGACTAATGAATTAAATATTCTGACTGAAAAAAAACATTATGCCGATTTGAGGGTGTGTAAATACTGCCATAATTTTTTAAAGCTACCTTTTATTTAACAACCATTTAAAAAAAGAACAATAAAACTTTAAAGTTCGACTTTTCCAGAGTTAACTCCAAATTGAACTTAACTCTAAATTACTATTTTTCTAATGTTTTCTCATTAATGCTGTTGCTTTCTAAAATAAAGCAATTTCTCAGGACTAAGTAGTACATAGTCCTCGCTTAAGGTGGCAAAGAAGCGTCCAGTTAAAGACTATTCTCCAAGAGATGAAGAGATGGATGGGAAAAGCATAACACATGCATCTTATTTCCAATTCTACTGCGAAAATCACAGTTCAGCTTTAACACCCAGTTGCCCCACATTTGAAATAAGAAGGATATTTACTTTTCCCTGAAAAGCTTTTTATAGTTAGACGTGAGCACTGCTCCATTTAAGTTATATATTGCTGCTTTTGAATTATGAGTCTATCACACACAAAACCAGGCAATGGACCATACTACATTTACAATCACCAACTATATTTCATTGTGTCACAATCTTAAAAAAAAAAAAAAAAAAAAAAAAAAAAAAGATTTCAGCAAGACTCTATGGTAATTAACATCACATCTGATATTTACCAATTTCATTAAGCCCTTCTATATACATTAGCTCATACACACAATCTTGTATATCTTTTGTCCTGCTTCACTGGCTTTTCTACTTGCACATCATATCATTTTCCTATTTAAGCCCCAGTCACGCAATCAGATCCACCAGAGATGGCTTCAATGAAGCTGCAGCATAGAAATCACTAGGATGTGTGCTTGGGGGGTCTCCTTGCACAGATCAGTTTACAAGATAAAAGATGCAGCCTGTACAAGTCTAGAGGGCTTGCTTTATGATCTGCGCAACACAATGGATCCATGCTTGGAGGGATCTGGATGATACTTAAGACAGATCAAGCTACTGAAATGAAGTACAGCAGAAACACAAGATTAATACCAGTGTCTAGTTCTATGGATGACATACAGGCTGGATATAAATTCGTTTAATAAGAAGAAAACATTTCTCTCTTATTTCTAACTTGAATATGCAATCTAAGATCAACAGAAAGGCCAAAGGGACATCAGTTTAATCTGATCTGCCTAAATAATAGGATTATTATTAATTATTAAGTGACGAGAAATGTAAGAAAAAACTCTGTCCAATCTATTTTAATTATTAAGATATAGAACTGTCATTTCTCCCCCTCCATTTGTCAGGGTCTTTCACAGACAAAACAAGAAAAGGATTGTTGTTTTTTTAAATGAAGAGTATTAGAAAAGACAACTGAAAAGAATGACAAAACAGTAGAGAGCTTGAAATTACTTATATTCATTTTTTTAAAACAATCAAGTTTCAGTCTAATATTATCTCTCCAAATAAATCCATTTAAACAGACATTATTACCGCACAGAATCAAGATAATTATCTGAAAAGCCAGAAACAATTACACAAGAACGGGAGGGACATAATCCATTTATGTATTACTTAAATAAAGCAGGCCTGACTCCAGAAGTCCTTCAGTAAATACATCAGTACTGTGCCACAACGGTTGAACCCCTGCCTGTACTCATCATGACAGAATTCTGAAGTCCAAGTTCTCCTTTTATGCTGCCTGTTTCTGAACGTGTACATATGCGCTGTGCTCTCAAGCCCCAGTACTTCCAGTCACGTCTCCAGACGAGGTGGTGTTGACACAGCTGCCCTACGAACCCAACACCCCCTTCAGCCCCGAGCAGGCAAACATTCCCACACCTTCCCTGCTATGCCTGAAGGAAGCCCCCTCCCCGTCAGCTGTTTCTCCGCCAGTGACGACGCGGCTAAGGCTCTCCCTCGAACACCTCCTCGGCCATCCTCTCCCTCCTTAGCCCGCCTCCCCGGAGGACAGCGTCCCGACTCCGAAGGGCCACCAGCTCCAGACGTAGCCTGGTGTCATTGTCGCTCGCTTTCCGCCACCCCGCTTCCTCCCCCGTCCCTCCTCCCTTACCGCTGCCTGTCACCTGCTCCCTCCCCGCCGGCCGCCTGCTTCCAGGTCAGCTCGGCTCAGCCCGGCGCCTCCGTCTCTGCCTATTCATCCTGCGAGCGGGGGGAGGAGAGCCCGCCGGGCGCCGCAGCGCCCTCACCGCCACTGTCAGCGAGGGGCAGTGCGCGGAGGGGCCGCGCTCGACAAGGGGCGAAGCTGTCCCCTCGGCTCGGGGCCACGCACACTGCCACAGGGCTTCGCAGTACGACGCCGCCAGGCCCCGGCCCACCTGCGCACGCACCCCCAGCCCCACACAGCTAACCGAGTCCTCCGCTCGGTCCCACCGCCCGTGCCAAGGCCCAGCCCGCAGCCCCACCTCCGCCAGCTCGTCCCCGCCGGACAGACCCCTGCGCCTCAGCTCCCCAGGGAGGCCTCAAAGAGCCCCTTCTTCCCCCCGCCAGCCTCCCCCGCCAAACAAACGCACACCAGGCAATGAGGGAAGGGGACCCGCACCCCCGGCCGCGCCGGTGCAGTCCCCGCCAGCCGTCCCTTCCCGCCCCGGGCCGCGCCTCACCGAGAGCCACCTCGCAGGCTTTGCGCAGCTGGGAGTGATGCGCCTTCTTCACCTCCTTGTCGGCCAGGATCTTCTCCAGGGCCCGGGTCAGGAACATGTTTTTCGTCTTCTTCCCTTCATACATGGGCGCGATGGATCCGGGAGAGGAGGAGGGGTGGGGAGGGGAAGGGAGAGCGGGGCACCGGCCGCTCCCGCCGGGGGAGGGCTGCGGGGAGCAGGCGGCGAGGCCGCGGGGCCGGGCCGAGGCAGGCGCGGGGGAAGGGCTCCCTCAGAGGGAGGGCCGCGGCGCCCCGACGAACGCGCGGAGGCTCCCCCCGAGGGGAAGCTGGGGTGGGCCCGGGCGCCGGCGGCAGCCAACCCCCACGGCTGAGGGAAGACGAAGCCTTCTCCTTCCCCCACGCCCCCGCTGCGTGTGTGCGCGGACAGCGCCCGCGACGCGCTCAGTCCCCGAGCCGCCCCCAGCCCGCACCCGCCTGCATCAGCAGCGGCAGCAACGGCAGCAACGGCAGCCGCAGCTGTGGCAGCAGCAACAACCTGCTCTCGCCATGTTGGAAGGAAACGACGTCAGGGCCGCGGCTGCGGAGCGGGAGGAAGCGGCGGCTGTGGCCGGGCCGGGCGGGCGGAGGGAAGCAGGCGGGGGGTGGGGGGCGCTCGCCTTCTGCCTGCCCCTGGGCGCGCTACAGGTGGAGGCAGCGGGCAGGGAGGTACGGAGATGGCGGCTGCCACCTGAGAGCTGGCTGAGGAGGAGGAGGGGCAGGTCTTCCCTTCCGGGCCACCAGCACTAGGAGGGGCAGGAAGGCTCCCCCGGGCAGCGCCACCTGCCCCTGAGGGGGGCTCCGCCGCGGGTAGGGCAGAAGAGAGGAGCTGCCGTCCCTCCCGCGGCCGCCCCCGAGTTGCAGCCCCCGGGCCTGTGCCCCACGGGAGGAAGCGAGCGGAGAGCCGCTCTCCGGTACTGAGGGGGGGAAGCGGCACGTTAGGGTGCGGGACGTGACCGGGCTCCCCGCGGCCCGTCCTGGGGAGACGGGGAGCGCGATGCCCGCCTCCGAGGCGCTCCCTCCGCTCCCTCCCCGCCTCGTTCCGGCTGTTGGCAGCGCCCGGCGCGGCTCCTGCAGCCACCTGCCCCGGGCGCTGGAGGTGCGCTGCACCCGGGCGGCCTCGTGGTGCCCTTTCCCCATCGCCTCCGTCCCCTGCCTTTAAAACAGTCATGCCGCACTTCTTCCCCGGTGTACATGCGCTAGGAGGACAAAGCATTAAAAAGAATTAACTAGACAGTGACTTTTGTGTTTTGTTATTTTATTAAATTGTTAGAAATTTTTGTAAAATCGGTCGGGTTTCTGTTTGCTTGTGTTCATTGGCCTTTTTCCTTCCCGGAGCGCTAAGGGTTAATCTCCTCGTGCTTGGGTCGGCTTTGGTTAAACTGGTAAGCAGCAAAAACAATAGGGCAAGTTTATGCAGTCAGAGGTGGCACACCAGTATGTAAAAGTAGAATATGGCACTAACTGAAGCTAGGTGCATTTTAGAAAATGTCTATCTGATTCAAAAAATATTAATTAAAAATTAATCTGGAAATGAAAGAATCCTTTCTAGATGTACCGTTTGGGCAGAGTGGGACAAGGCTATAGCATCAGTGTGCAGAAAGCAGAAATGGTTGTGCAGACATCAGTCTGTTCTCTATTCCTCTGGTCTTGGTGCATCAGGACAACAGCCTTCCAAAGTTAATCCTGATCCCTTCTTCATGGAGAATTTGAGAGAGCTTGCCCAGGCTGCCTTGCCAGCATGCTAAGGCCTTGCAAGCAGCTTTGTGTTCTTGACTGAATAGTTTATTTGAGAACCTCTGTTTCTTGTCTAAAACGGAGCTACTGCAGCTGCGTTAGTAAAGGTACAGTGATCCCAGGCCCCTAATGAAGTCTGTGAATACTGCCCAGTATTGTTTTAGCCAGTTTCCCAAATGAAAAATGATATGTGCCAAAATGACTTGTTGCCTTATAGGTATCTGTGTTTGGACTTTTTAAGAAATACCCTGGCATGGGGAATTCCACTAAAGCCATAGGTGAATGCCAGGCCTGACTGTTACAGCAAAACACTTATTTTGCTGAAATGGCTTGATCTGCACCAGGGGCTTTTTCTAGTCATGGTCAGAATCTGCAGGCTATTTTATTGTCCAACTCATAAACAATACTGAAAATACTAAGAGGCTACACCTGATTTTAGCCTTATAACACAAGTTGGGTTTTTTTAATGACCATATTCAGATTAGGTTGGTTTATTCAAAAGACTGTGTCTTCAGCAGCACAATTACTAAGCAGAATTGAATCCTTTCTAGTAATTTATTTAGGGAGAATCCTTTTAGCTGTTGGTTAAATCTCAGTTGTTGTTATACACAGGTGCAAGTTCAGAATTTCTGATATCAAAATGACTTTGGTCTTTCAAAGCTGCCTGCTAGTGACCACGTGGCAAGAGTAAGAATTTCCACCAAGTTCTTGCTGGTAGTTTTGCACAAACCACCTGAGTCCAAATTTCCATAGCCAAGTCAGAGCTTGCAAGTGTTATTTAGCAAATAGAGTTTGCTATTGATTTTCACAGTCCATTTGGCAGAAATAGACTTGCAGTATCGAGGACTGCAGTTATCTGTTTTGTTCATATTAATATCTATTTTCATGTGCTGTACACAAGATGATTTTACATGTTAAGTATGTTTTAGTTGAGCATATAGAATTGCTGAAACATCAAGCTACTGGAAGAAAAGACCTGTCAAAAAGACAGTTCAACGTCTTTCATTCCTGCTCTCATATAAATAGATTAAACTTCTTGTTTGTTTCTTGTTTGTCTGTTTTTTTTCATGTGGTTTGAATCTTCAATTTCTGTTCTCAGGTTCAAACAACTGCTGCTCTGTTCACTCAATTTGTAGCTTGGCGCAGCTGGTGTTCTACATCTACATGCTAGTCACAAGTCAACCCCTGCCTAAACCCTGCAACAGTGCAGAGCCTGTATGTTAGCGAAGGACTGCTTCTGAAATTGCACAGGAAGATCCTATTGTAAATCATCTGTTCAGCACATTGACATCCAGATTCCTTCTAGAAGCTGAGCCAATAAGGATGGAAATCAGAGGGGAACTATGATTCTCTAGGCATTGGAGATAAAAAGGCAGTCCAGTGCCCTCCTTTAGGGCATCAAGATATGAATGGTTGTCAGCTTGTGTGCTGCATCCCAGTGCTTTGAATAGAGCCAAAGCCAGTTGTTACGTCAGCTTTATTTACTCCATTAAAATAATGTTTGGTCAATTATGAAGAATTTTATGGACTTTGAGGAAGCTTTTTGAGGGCAGATTTTGTTACAGAGACTATAGACCATAAAGAACATGTTTAGCTCTTTGCTGATTACTTTAAAAGCTAGGGTTTTATCTCTATTGAAAGGAGAATAAGAAAACTTGTAAGAAAGAAGGGCTGAAGATTTAGAATATTTCTGTCTTTCATGGGTTCCTAACTCAAGATAGAATCATAGAATCATTCGGGTTGGAAAAGATCTTTGAGATCGAGTCCAACTGTTAATGTAACACTACCAAGTCCACCACTAAACCATGTCCGTAAGTGCCACATCTACACATCTCTTAAGTACCTCCAGGGATGGGGACTCTACCACTTCCCTAGGCAGCCTGTTCCAATTGATAACCCTTTCAATGGAGAAGTTTTCCCTAATATCCAAACTAAACCTCCCCTGGTGCAGCTTGAGGCCATTTCCTCTTGTCCTATCACTTGTTACTTGGGAGAAGAGACTGACCCCCACCTTGCTAAAACCTCTTTTCAGGTGGTTGTAGAGAGTGATAAGGTCTCCCTGAGCCTCCTTTTCTCCAGACTAAACACCCCCATTTCCCTCAGCTGTTCCTCACCAGACTTGTGCTCCAGACCCTTCACCAGCTTCATTGCCCTTCTCTGGGCACGCTCCAGCACCTCAGTGTCCTTCTTGTAGTGAGGGGCCCAAAACTGAACACAGTACTCAAGGTGTGGCCTCACCAGAGCTGAGTACAGGGGGACAATCACTTCCCTAGTCCTGCTGGCTACACCATTTCTGATACAAATGAGGATGCTATTGGTCGCCTTGGCCACCCGGGCACACTGCTGGTTCATATTCAGCCTGCCGTCCACCAATGACCCCAGGTCCCTTCCCTCTGGGCAGCTTTCCAGCCACTCTTCCCCAAGCCTGTAGCGTTGCATGAGTTTGTTGTGACCCAAGTGCAGGACCTGACACTTGGCCTTGTTGAACTTCATACAATTGGCCTCGGCCCATTGATCCAGCCTAGCCAGATCCCTCTGCAGAGCTTTCCTACCCTCAAGCAGATCAACACTCCCACCCAACTTGGTGTCATCTGCAAAGTGACTGAGGGAGCACTCGATCCCCTCATCCAGGTCATTGATAAAGATATTAAACAGAACTGGCCCCATTACTGAGCCCTGCGGAACAGATGGTGCTGTACAACAGCAGTGTCTTGCAAAGAAGCCCAAAATGCTTGTTTGTAGATACAATAATTCCAATGCCTGTATTGTTCTGGTTTCAGCATGCAGATTTCTGCTTTACTGTTAACTGGCATCAGTCGATGGCTGACAAAGGACTTCCATTCTTGTAGCTGCAGAGATCCCTGTTTGGTTGCTGGTGAAGTCCTGAAGATGTAGAAAAGGACTGATAATTGTTTTTTCTGCTCAAACTGCTAATTGTGCATGCAGTGTGTGTGAAATATTATAGTTGTGCTATCAAACTTGAGAAATGGTTTCTGACAAACCTAAAAGAAACATATTGGTATGTATGTGCTAAAGCACAAAAGCATCGCTACTTTGTTGGAACCTTTACGTTTAAACATAAAATAGCACAAGAGAAAAAATGTAGTTGAGAAACACTCCAAAAGTACTGTCTAGTGCTTTTTTATTTACAAGTTAATTGGAGTAATCCAAAAGCCATTTATATGGTTTCATATATTTAAAATGTTTTCAGTGAGTATTAGATATTTCTTTAGTAAAAAACTGTAGAGACCTTTCTGTGTGAGAGGGAACAATTAGCACCTGCTTCTGATGGTTTTATATGCAACAATCATATGTCATGTTTGTCTGAAAATGCTTTTTTAAGCCTTTGTTTCCAAATGACAGTAAAAGGAGATAGCCAAGGTGCCGTTTCATGCTTGGACCAAGCTGATGATCTATGGCTGTACCGCCTCCCAAAGGGAACTCTTTCAACTGTATGAGCTCTCACCTCCTTTCTTTGTGTTGGTGCAGTGAGTCACCCAAAAATCAGTCTTACAAGAAAGTTAGTTTTCAGTGGGATCAGTGAATTATTCAGACTTACCTGCATATTCAGTAATTCTTACACAGAAAAGGGAGTGAACCAGTTGATGGTTGGACTCAATGATCTTCAAGGTCTTTTCCAATCTAGATGATTCTGTGATTCTGTGAAAAGAAGCAATCCTTCCTGCTCCTACCTATATGTTTCTTGTTGCCTTGGTCAGCATGAGCATTTGCACTGTCATGTTGTGAACTATGTACAGAATTATAGTCAGAATTTAATTAGGTTGAAATTAACTTGACAAGAAACAGATGATTTTTAATCCAGATATATTCCATATCCTGATTCATCATGCAACCTCACAAATGTTTGTGTTTGCTCAAGGGAGGGGGTAACACAAAGACAGGAACAAGAAAATGGGCAAGAGGGGAAGCTTGCATTTTTTGGCAACAGTACCAGCTTATGCCAACTTAAAGTATTGTTTAAACTACTGCTTTTAATATTTTAATTTTTTTTTTTTGGCATTTCCATTATGCAAGAGACCACTCAGACGTGTCTCTGTATGTGACCCCATATATAGGATGGATGGGTCAGTAGCAAGGGCCAGTGTATTAGTGCCAGTATATATGAACCTTTAATTGTGGTGGTTCACTTGTTGGCACCTTCTTTAGCTGCAGTATAGTACTTTGCATTTGCTCCCATTCTGTTTTCATGTACCAGATGCAGATAATCAGTGCATGATGGATCAGGGTCCAGATGGATCTGGCAGATGGGAACCTGGAACAGGAGAGAAGCTGTGATTCTGTTCTGCAGCTGCAGACACCTTGGTGGAGAAGTTTTCTTAGGCTGAATGCCTAAGATCTAACACGTCTGCTGGTGGTGCTTGTTCATGTAATACTGAGGTACAAAGAAGGCATTTCTCTCTGTCCCTTTGTGGAGACCTAGGCCTGCCACCCTTGTAAAAATAAGTGAAGCATAATTCAGACTATCCACTGTATCCATTAGGCAAAGGATTGCAATCTATCAGCCAAACTGCAAGACGTACACACACTATAAATGCACTTTAATATTCTTAAGATTTTTTTTTGTGTATATAAATTCAGGAGCTGAAATTAAGAGTTCATAGTTTGTTCGTAGGGTAAGTACTCTAAGAGGTTAAAACAGGCTGCAGTATATCCACTGCTGCACTGAATGAACAAAAAGCAAATGTTTATTAGCGCAGGGAATATTGATCAATAGGTAATTCATAGTCTGCTTCCATACATTTGTATGTATGACCAATAATGAAATAAGTAAGAGTGTTTCTTCTGGGGAACATAGAAATGAATAGCACATCTTCACCCTGAACCAGGAACCTACTATACAGTTATTGGTGTATGTGAGGCTGTGCAAATGCAAGATAAATCCAAGGCAGTATAGTTACTCCTTCTTAATGCCAAGTATTTCTGTCTCTGAATACCAACAATACAAAGTTCTGGCAATTTCCTGAGAGCCTTGCACTGCAAAAGAAGATGTGTGGCAAGGTTAGCAATAAGATCTACTGATTTATTGCCTCTCCTAGCCAACTCCAGCAGATAAAATTGCAAAGGAGCTGTTATTGGATTTTAAGGAGAAACTACTGGGGGGGACGACACACGAGCGGGGGAAGCCACAACATGATTGCCCTCTTTCTAAGGAGGTGCTGTCCCTACCATTACGGCTTGCCTAGATTTCTCTGGAGGTGTGAGCCTGGTTAATTAGTTATCTCCCTAAGCACCTGTAATAGGAATATAACTTAATATATATACCTTAGTGTGTGGTTATCACTAATGCTTAATCTCCAGTGTCAGTTTACAAAATGGGAATGTTCTGATTTGTTACAAATTAGAAAAGTAACACTACTGAAAAGTAACATACTGAAAATCATGACTCTCCTACCTTTAAAATGTAGCTTCAAACTCCTGCAGGTCTTTGTAGCTGATGTGACATGACCAGCTTAATGCATGCTGAGTTCTCTTACAAGTTAGGCATTAAATAGCCTAGATATTGGGAGCATGAAGCATTAGTTTTAACCTAATTTTTACATGCTGAATGACTCTCTTGCCCTTGATCTGAGGTGAATTCAGCATATCATTTCAGGACTTGTGCATATTCAAAGGTTTATGAAGATATCTTTCAGTAAGCTGATAATAACAAAAGAAGGGTTGAAAATGAAAAGGGACTGAAAAAAGTTGAATGGAATTCAGCTGGAGAAAAATATCCCTTTAATCTATAGGCAGGGTAAGTCAAATGAATAACAAGAATGGTTTCCAAGTATTTTAATATCCATGTTGAAAAGCTTAGACAGCAAGGTCATAACAGTCATGTGAATTAAGGTAGGAAGCAATGAGACTGGAGCAACCACCACTTTTAACTGCCATGAAGTGACCTTTGAATCTGCCTGATTGTTTCCTCCAGCAACTGCAGTGGGTTATTTCCTGTCAAAAATGCAATAACTGATATTTCAGCATATACATTGTAAACTGTGGGCTTCATGGCAGGAATGAAAGATTTTGAATATGAATAAATAGAAAGGTAAAATTCAATGGGAGTTATGGATATTCTTGCCTAGAAGAAAAACATTAAAGCAGTACTGTAGTGATTCATTTTAGTATCCCAATTCGCTCACTATTTACTGGATGTGTATTCACTCAGATATCTTTTCAAGATGTTTTGAAATACCTATCACAGTGATTAGACTTCAAAAATGTTTCTAGTTTCAAGTCAAGTGTCAGACCTGACATGCAATCTGGATCATTAAATGCTGGACTAACTGGTTCACAGCATGTACGATGGATGGCTTCTCATGACATTCAAAGCTACTACTGTCTGGGTTCAGATCCAGGCAGACCTGGAGTGTTTAGTTTTGGAAACGTGTATGTATGCTTGTTTTGCCAGTTACTAGGCCTAGCACAAGGGACACAGCCAGCAGAAAAACAAACCAGTAACCAGATTCTATTGCACATAAAAAAAGTCAGTATATGGGTGATCACTGGGGGTACAAACAAGTCAAACAGATCACACATAATAGACATCAACCGCAGTGACCCCAGGAACAACACAGCACAACCAATAATAGGTGGAATAAATAAAGAAACAAAGTCTCCCATAGAAGAGATGGGAGACAACCAAGTCAATAGGCTGATCATATAGGTTAGAAGTAGCCCCATATTCTTCCCCCACAAAGCCCGCGTTTGCATATGCCAAACCTGACTGGGGCCCAGTTGCAGGGAGAGTCAGGAGGTCCTTCCCCAACAGGAAAACTCTGTAAAGTGCATCTACCTCACAGATAGACACTCCACCCTTCCTGCAAGTGGTCCCAGCTTTTATGCCCAAAGCAGGACACCTGGCACTCGTTTATCCAAATGCAGGGCACCTGGGGCTTGTTTACCTACAAGGCCGTCTGCACCTTGGAGGAAAGCCAAAAGGCAAACTCATCACCTCCTTTTGAAGGACCATAGGAACCATCCTTATGTCAACCTTAATTCAGGGCTCAGGGTTCAGACCCTAGCACTTCAGTGCTGTTTCTTGCTAAAAGCTTTATAATTTTAGATCTTGTACAGGAGTAGGGATAGTGGCTATCAGAAAACGTTGCTGTGCCACTGGTGGGACTTTTGAGGTGCAATTTATAATTGTTTGTAGCTGAGAAGGCCAGACAAATATTGTTGGGCTGGTAAAAATCTCATTTATCATAGTTTGTGATACATGCAGTGGATAATTCTACAGAGGCAAGTTCCCCTGAATCCATAGAGCCATTACTGATTTTTGTGACTGCTTCTCTTCTCAGTTCCTGACAACTGTGATCTGAGGTATGTTGTGCTTACCAGTACTGCAACACTTGCTTAAACAAGGAGTCTGTAAAGAGAAGGCTTTGTGCAGAGCCCTTATAACATACATAACAATACATGTTAGCACTAATGATAATTTTTATGGTGTTTTACATGCGCTTGGTCCAAACATGCCTCCTTGGCTAGCACTGGGATTAGATGCATTTTGCAATAAAAGCTTACTTAACAGGAATTTAATAGCAGGTTATGGCAGTGGAGCTTGAATTGGTCTACTCGTCTATGCATGGGATGAGGGGTCACACCTCTGGGTAGCTACAGGTGTCATCCTTAAAATGCTGACTTGACAAACCACTGCTATTCATTTGTTTGTTCTTCCTTAACTTTTCCTGGATTAAACTCTTGTCAGCACATTGCTTCTCTTTTGCTCACCATTTTAGAACAGAAATAATATGTGGGATATTATCACGCACAAATGGCATGAACACAGATGTAAGAAGGCAACAATATGGTACAGTTTTTCAAAACAAAATATGCTGGCAGCAAGCTCTCTCACATGGATGAGGTCAACACAAATCTGGAAACTTGGAAACCAGAACACTCAGCACGGGCAACTTGAATTTCTGCCTTTTTTGGTGCAGCAGTATGTATGGTACCTGCAAGATAGCTTCCTTAATCTTAAGGCATAGTAGTCCATGGAGAAACATGTAAAGGAGGGTAGGCAGTTGAACATAATTTAAAAATAGTAATTTGAGGCATTCTTGTCACCAAATGTGAGACCCCACCAGAATTTTCCCCAAGTTTGTGGAGGTTTACATTCATGGTTTCACTTCTTTTTATTGTAGTGCTGGATCAAAGGTAGAACATTAAAATCCAAATTGACTTTAAATTGACAGTGTACCATATAAGAATGAGGCTGTGTCCTTTGAAATAGATGTAAGCCCTCTGTGGAAGCTGACTGCTCTGTTTTGAAAATCCAAGAAATAACAGCGTTTTCTAAGCAGGCTTTGCGTATTTGTGCACATTTGGTAAATGTGGTCACCGTGTGAAATATAATATAAAACATTCTGGTCTATTTGCAAACCTAAATGTTGTTGCAATAATTGCAAAGATTCATTTATTTTAAAAAAATCACAGAACACAGAAATCTCTAGTCACTATTTCTGTGCATAAATTCTGAGGTTATTTTTACTACATCATTTACTAGAAAGAATTTGGTTCACTCATACAATTCTAATAAATGTTTAACCATGAAGCTAGGACTGCATTTTGGTTTTCTTGCTCATAAAAAGCTCAGAGCAGATTTTCTTTCTAATGAAGGTGTTGGCTTTTATAAGAACGAGATTGGTTTCTGCAGTGGGAAGCAGAAGAGACTATAGCTTACTTTGACTATTTGTTTACTAGTCTCAATTACTGATCATTTGCATCAAACATGAAGTTCTTTCACATTCTTATATAAATAAGATAACATTTTGACTTTAAATTCAGGGAGTGCTTTAAACTCAGTAGCCTTTAATATCATATAAAATGCCTGCTAGAAGCAGGAAAAAGATAATTAACAGAGACTGACTGCTTACAGAGGCGTCTCTTATGGATTCAGCAGGCAGCTGGCAGCCGGTCAGCTGCTGGGGTAAAATCCACAGGGTCTCCCCAACCCTGGAATTTGCTGTTTTCGGTGACAGATTTGGAACTACCGTATGATAGATTTTGAATACTCTGCGTTGCTTGATTATTCATGTATTGGTATGTTGTGTATCTTTGGTATTTTCTGCATGCTGTATAGTAACATTTGTTCAGCTTCTAAAAATCTGTAAGGGAAAAAAGAAGAAAAATAATGCAACAAGCAGCTAACTCAAAATTAGACGGCTAATTGTTATTTATGGGGACTCTTACATTTTTGGCTCCCTCTCCAGCAAACTACAAGGACAAGGAATGAAATGTGAATGTAGAGTAACAAAAATAACTGGCAGGATTAAAGAGACACGAGAGAGAGGGACAGAAAAGGAGAAGCATTCATGGTCCACAGCACCTGAAAGACACCAGGCTTCACTTGTGGTGGCTGAAGAAATTAGATCTGCCTGAATTATAGTTGAAGTTACATGACAGAAATATATGTAGACAGATTGCTGATTATGTGTACATTATTTTCTATCAGAAAAGTATTTAGAGCTAAAATAAATAACATTTATTTTTTAAGAAGGCTGTTTGTTCTCTGAGTGTCCCATGTGCCACAGGCAGCCCTGAGAGAAAGAACTTCAGGCACCTGAATTCAGCCAGAGCTGATATGTAAGCATGGTTGATGTACTGGAAGTTAAAGGATATGTCTCATCCTAGGGTGGAATTTGTCTTAATTAGTTTTAACAATTATAAAATCTAGGCACCTAAACTAAACTGTCATCTGGACTCTTGCTATGCCAAAAGACTAACATCTAATGAGTAACTTATGCAGTACCGATGGTAGCAAGTGTAAGATAGATGTGACCTGTCATCTTCTGCATCCTTTATTTTTCTCTACCGACTACAGTGGGAACCAAGTCAATTTAGATGAATAGCTTTCATATAGTTGAAGTCAGATGAGTTAAATCGCACCTCCAGAGCAGAAAGACTGTGAAATTGTCCTCCCAGACAGGTGAAAGTTGAGGTCTGCCACCCCAGGGGATGAATACAGAAAAAACAAGTGGTGAATGGTGGCATTAGTAAGCCTGTAACTCTAACAACTCCTTGTTCCTTAGTGCCCGGCATTACTGGCGCCCAGGAGGAGGTACAAGGGCTGCTTGGGTTTTTTTTCCTAGACATGAAAGAATGGGAGGATTTACTGGGATATCTTAGAAATCTCAAGTAATGCTTTTGGCTGTAGGATTCTTGCCAGTTGTTGTCAATGTGCTGAGTAATAGTGACTGGGCTGTTAAAGGTTTGGCTCTTTTTTGTGGTAGTGTATATAGCTGTCAGGGAGCACCTAAGGTGAAGCACAGAGAGATTTGTAATTGATGTGTGTGAACCTTGATAAGTAATACTCTTTTGTATAACAAAGAAATTTGCAGAGTTTGAAGATGATTATTTATTTATTGTTCCTTTTTTGGAAGATATATACTAGGCAAACAGGCTGACTCAGGCTGCGTTAAAATAATTTCCCACACTGAATGGCAAGTAAAATGATACACATCCAATAGTTTTCCCTTTCATTGCAGCCTTGACTTCTGTACTGCAGTTTGAGCACAAAGTGTGGTTTAAATAGATACACATTTTCAAGATTTACTGAAGCCTGCGAGAGCCTTCCTTGGAAACATTCCCATGTTAGTCTTATCTCCTGGATCCCAGTACTGCTTTTTACTTGGAATTTATTCTGTGTCTTTAGTTTCATACTGTATATTGGTGGTACTGCAACTTCATACTTTTCAGCTATGGTATCAATCTATTCTTGAAAAGCTGTGTACTTAGGAAATGTATTGCAATGCAGAAGAATAAAGTCATCATTGTGTGGCATTATGGATATTTTAATGAAAAGTGGAAGAAGAAATGCACTTCTACCATGCAATGGGATCAATATTTTGATGAATTTTATGACAAGTGAGGCTTTCCATAAGGAAAGCTAATCTTAACCCTCTATACCTTTTGGTGTCTTGCAGTATCTTGCAGCAGATATATGGCACTTTTTATACTCACACACGTTCCAAATACAATGCAAGATGACTTCTGCTACCTCTGTATGGAATCTGCTGCTCTGCTTCTTCACACAGCAGATACTCATCCAGTTTTGCTGTGTTAGGCTTTATCCACATGTACAGCTGGAGAGGGGGAGATAAAGGTGCCAACTTGTATGGAGTGGGAAGCACTGTAGTTGCCAGGGAAGACAGTGAGCATTGCTAGATACCTTTACCTCTCTGCTAATATCCACATACACGAAAAATTAATTATGTCACAGGGTTCCTGAATAATAATTAACATTGTCTCTATGGGAGTACTCCAAAGGCAAGTAATTCATTAGGTAAGAGAAACTTGATTGTGGTCTCTGACACCATCAGATGAACAGGGAAGTGATTCTCTTGATTTTAGTGTTCGTTTGGTCTTCACTGCTTGTTACTTCTAGAAATGATCCCAACAGTATCTGTTTACTTTACTTACTCCATTGTCAATGAAGATATTTTTATACTTCTCACAGTGTCATTCAATCTAAAATGATTAGTCTGTGCTTGTTTGCCAATTTTTTTCTAACTTTTGTTCTTCCAACTGTTTGTTTAGTCACAGATAGCCATTAGCTCCCAGGAGGCCATCTGACCCAGCAGTCTTCTAATTATTCAGCACATTAACATTTTTTAACATTATTTCCTTTCATCTTTCTAAAGTATTGGTGCTTCAGTAGTTTTATTCCTGGTTAAAAATAAAACTGCCTTTTTATACTAGTTCAAGTAATCTCTGCTGCTCTTGGGACCTAGAGTTTTGCTATTTAATTTGGACTCTTTCCTATACTCCGTGTTAGACTTCTGTCCTTTGCCTTTGTTTTCAGTCCTGATACCAAGGGAAAACAAAAAATGCTCCAAATGTTCCAACTTTGGTCTGTGCGTTCAGTGTAAAGATGATTCATACTGTACTTTGTATGGTCTTGGATAAAACTTCTCATAAATCATTTGTCTTCCAGGATTATTCCCCCCACCCCCACCCTCTAAAAACTGTTAGTTTTCAGCAGAATGGAAATCTCTAAATCCAAAAAGGAGTTTTTAAGAAATCAGCTTTTTGCGTGTCCTTCAATAGACACCTAAATGGGGGAGAGTTACTCCTGTGCCTGTCCAGGGTTTAGCACTGATGGATTGTTCAAGATTCTCAGACAGGCAAAAGCAAAAAACAGGATGGTGATTCCAGCAATTTTAAATAAAGCTGTTTCTGATGGGCTGGGTGCCAGTGAGTCTGCAGCCAGGCACACCAGGGAAGGAGCCCTTCCTCTGGTGACATGCAGAGAAGTGTGAAATGTATGAGGACCTTCCTTTTTCTGTTAAAACTCTTAAATGTCTTTTTTTGAAAAGTGCAGTCCTGACAGTTTTGGAAATGTGATGTTCCTACTCTCGGCTCAAGAGGGGAGAGTTGTAGATGAGCTTCCCAACATTCATTAGCCAGTCTGCATCAAAACTGCTCTCTGAAGAGTAGCTTGGTCTTCAGAAATGTTTGCTGCGAGGTCTCTGCTGAGGCATCTCCTGAAGGTTGCACTTATTATCCGGAGTGTTGGTAGCTATGTGTTTGACATGTAGTGGACTGCATCCACTGACTCCCAAAACAGCCTTCAGCATGACAGCAATTTCAAGTTATTTCTACGTCAGCTTCTCAGAAAAAAGACCTCATTTCTCAGAAGAGAAAACTCATTAAAATAATCACAATACCTTTAACAGAAAATCTTGAAAATATATAAGAAAAGGTTTTGGGTTTTTTGTCTAAAATTATTGTTTTACGAATGTGCTCCTGCAAGTGGCTCATATATGGAAGAATTGTTCATGGGCTGAAGCAGTCCAAAAATCCTGTTGGCAGCTGCTATGGCCCTGTGGGCTCTCCAGTGCTTTTGTTAGTGTTTCCAGACTTTACAAGAACTGCCTTATACAAACCTTTGGTCACTATGGGCAATGGTATAGGGCCTTCTTCATAACCCACGAGGTAATGAAGGCTTTCTGGGATGCAGTCCACACTGGGAGTTGAGGGCATAACACCTTCTTACAGCCTCTGCCCTAAGCGTTCGCAATAGCAAACCCCAGTCTCTTAGATCTGTATGATGTAACACATGAAGCCACTGTGATCTGAGGTGGTAGGTGGTGTGTTAATGGTAGTCGTGGATAACCCACAGAAATACTCTGCAGCAGCTCCAGGAGGAGAACTTCTTGTGTTGCACCAGTGAAAGAGTGTTGGGGGTTTTTAGGGAACTGGCCAAATGAGCTAAACTTGCGTGTGCTTAGAGCAGGCAGAGGAGAGATGCCGAGCACATGCTGCCTGCTATCAGCAGCCCTGTGGTTGCCAAGAGTTGCAGCTACACCATTACGTAAACCGTCACAGTACACATTGTGCAGATAGACGTCTTGTTTGTGTGTGAATGGGTCTGCGTAGGTATGTGGGGAAGTTCACACATTTTAACAGGTTCATGATTTAAATTTAGTACCAAAAGTTAGGCTCTGTTATAGCCTGAAGTCATCACTGACAGACAGTATTCACTTCTTTTTTGAAGTGGAGGAAGAGAAATGGAGATGCAGGCAGCATGATATAGCAAATTTATCCTGTTAGAGAAGGCTCAATGCATTTTGCCTTTTTGACAGATTCTGTGCTAACAAGGCCAAAGAGCAGCTCTGGTTCTCCTACCACACTAACAGGCATTTCACTCATTTAACCCTTAGAAAACTGGCTGGCTCACAGGAAGATAACAATACATCTTTCCAAACCATACTAAGCTCTGTGAATGTGATAATTTAATTCAAACAGAGTAAAGCAATTAATCTGTATAAAGAAATATAAAGAACTTAGAATGTACCATGTTCCTTTTTTTTTTTTTTTTAAAAGTAGCTATTTCTAGCTCACAGAGAAACCCTTTATGCTCATCTTTTTGACTGCAGTCCTTCAGTTCAGCCCAATCAACCCAGATTTTCTTCATCTAGAAACGAAGTGAAATGAAACAATGGAAATGAAACAGTAAGTAGATCAGTCATTTCTGCTCAGCTTTTCAGCCTGCTATGCTGCTTTTTTCAGTCCTGACATGCTGAAAACAATAAGCCACCTGAACACTCTGGCTGTGATTTTAACAGATGCATTATTTTCAAGAAAATTGAAAATTCTGTTATAAATCAAAACTTTCTCAGACTCTTTTATTTGTATATATATTCAGACCTAACTTGATATTCTGCTCAGAATTGATTTTTTAAAAAAGGGTTCATTATCTGATTAAAAAAAGAGACAGCCCTCCCAGGATCAAGCCATCCTGGTATGCAGAGGAATAGCCTGGCACATAGTAGTCAACACGTGCTTGCAGTCATACCACAATATTTATTTCAGAAGTCGTTATCTATTATTTGAGATAAAGTATATGCTCCTATAGTCTTGGGGTTAGATTAAAATATTTCATTGTTATGGCTATTCTGCCACATGTCTTTTTCAATAATGCCGAGCAGCGCTAAGGTGGCTGGATGGATGAAATATATTGCCCCATGTCTTTACGGCAATGGATGGATTTTCTTCATTGCAGGCAAAGTGCACTTTCTATATGGCTGGGGACAGTGGCAGATTTTTTTTTAATTAACATTTGAATCTATTATTTATGAGCGCATTCCCTGATGTCTAAATCCAAGGGCAAACCCTGCAGTGCTTGACTCGGTCTCTCAGGAGAGGGCTTGAAAAGATCTACAAGCAGAGAGAGCTGAGATTTTCTGCTTGACCGCTCCTGCCTGTCAGGCAAGGACAAGCTTTGAGGGGCTAAAGATTTTCCTATGCTAAATGTCCTTGCCTGAATCATCATGTGGTAAGGAGAACCACGTGTTAGCTCACTGCTCTGGAGTGACTCCAGTTATCCCAAATTTGCAGATACTAACAGAAGACCTTGTTGTTAAGGCAGGCCCTTTCGACACCACATGCAGCCTAAGGGTGTGAATTTCTGACAAGCTGCTCATGAAGTGCAACATGCTTAGGGTGACAGATACATTCAGCTGAGGACTGTGGAAACCACTCTGGAGTTGTTCACCTTCCTTCAAGACAGACCTGCCAACAGCATCAGTACACTCCTGACTTTGTGGTGCTGGTACAGCTTGAAAGCTTCTCAACGCAATCAGCCAGAAGGCAGCTCTCTCTGCACCCAGCTTTCCTCCTACACAGTGAAGGAGGAAGCAATTACAGCTGTTTGGACCTTAATTTTTTATCCTGAATGAGAATTGGGCATATGTCAAGCATGCCAGATGGTCTACGTTTTCCACGGACGGGAGACTTCTAAATTTACAACTCAGAAAAGGTATTTTGTGTGGTGAGCGTTTACAGATGTTTATAAAGAAGTGTAGCTAATATCACAGGGTTTATATTTAAAAAGTCTCCCTGTAATTTATTTGAATTTCTGTTCTCTTGTCCGTTTTCTGCAGCAGAGGTTGTATCTCTATGCATTTGAGATATTATTCTTGTGTTTTGCCATCACTTAAGAACTGCATGAAAGTGGTAATATCTGGCTTTTAGGCACAGAAGCCAAAAACATATATGTCAACATATATAAGTCACTATATATGTGTGACTAACATTTTTTTAACAATGAATGTGACTGCTATATAACAGCGAACTATGGAAAGGATACAGTAGTTTCACACAGCCAAAGTAAAGGTTAAAGGGCTTACAAAAATACTTATTACTCTACCCATGCTACCAAGTATCTTGCTGTTTGTGTGGTACCATTAAATTTAATGTAAACATAAAAAGGGAAGGGATTGTTTAACATGAATAGAGTACTTGAATCATAACTTATTTTTGGTAGGAAATATAATGCTTTCTTCCCAACCTTAAGAGTTAGATGCAGTCTTTTCAATAAGCAGTTATTTTGCTCTGTCCTTGAGTAGGCAGCGCAATCTGCACAGTGCAGTTTGTTATAGACAAGCTGACTGGCACTGGATGTTGTAATGTAAAGTAAATGCGTGTTGGCATTCAAGGTCACTTGTACTCTTTCTATTAAAATCTGAGATATTTCAAAAAAGAATTGCAGTTTTCCATAGGCTTTACATGTGAAGTGCTGGGGTCTAAACCCTGAGCCCTGAATTAAGGTTGACATATGGGTGGTTCCCATGGTCCTTCAAAAGGAGGGGATGAGTTTGCCTTTTGGCTTTCCTCCAAGGTGTGGCCAACCTTGTAGGGAAAGCCCTTGGGTAAATGAGTGCCAGCTGTCCTGCTTTGGGGATAAAAGCTGGGACCATTTGCAGGAAGGGTGGAGTGTCTATCTGTGAGGTGGATGCACTTTGCAGAGTTTCCCTGTTGGGGAAGGACCTTCTGAATCTCCATGTAACTGGGCACCAGTCAGGTTTGGCATTTGCAAATCAGGGATTTGTGGGGGAAGAATATGGGGCTACTTCTAACCTATATGATCAGCCTATTGACTTGGTTGTCTCCCATCTCTTCTATGGGAGACTTTGTTTCTTTGTTTATTCCATCTATTATTGGTTGTGCTGTGTCCTCCCTGGGGTTGATGTCTATTATGTGTGATCTGATTGACCTGTTTGTACCCCCATCGATCACCCATGTACTGATCCTTTTGTGTACAATAGAAACTAATTACTGGTTTGTTCTACTGCTGGCTGCGTCCTTTGTGCTAGGCCTAGTAATTGGCAAAACAGCATGTTACACGAGTGACCAAATACGTTGGCCTTTATGAAGCAACTTTTGAAAAACACATGGGCATGAAAAAACCCATCAGCTGTGCACTTCAAGGTTTGCAACCAAAATCAATACCTTTTTTGACCTCTAAAGGCCAATATTTTATCAGTTTCTGAATGATGATTCAAGGTAATTTGGGTAATTGTTGTGTTGTTGGGAAGGGTAACTTGAAGAGGCATAGGCTAGTTTCTTTCACATTAATTAATCTCAGGGTTTGTTTATAAAAAATAAAAGCTATCCAAAAAAAGAAGAGATGTTCACAAAAGCTTGTCTTAGGACTTTTTCCAAGTTACAGAAGTCGTTATAATTATTCTATCAATAAGCAATGGAAGTATAACTCCTGGATTTCACATAATCATTATATATGTGATTTTGGCTGCTGGGTTAATAACCAGTGTTTTGCTGTTCACGTACTTTTTATTGTGTTGAACGATAAATTATACCTACAATCGTAAAACAAAGTCACTTTTCTCAAAACCAGTTATTGATTCTGTTGTCCTGTAGGCAATAAAGACTACTGAAGAGGAGTACAAAGGGAAGAGAAGTAAGCAATTATGGAATAAAAAAGAGCTGTTCAGAGAGGTAGCCTTTGTAAGTAAGTCACAAAGGCTGTCATTACATTTCCAAATACGTGATTTGCAGTTCTTTCCTTAGGGTAAACTACTCTATTTAGAATCACTCTTGCTGATAAATTCTTACAAATTCTTAATTTGAGAAATAGGTTTGGTTCTTTTCTAGCGACTGTCTGCCTGATCAGCTTTAGTGACCCTGAAATTAAAGGGCTCAGAGACTGTTTACACTTGTATTCAGCTATGGGGCACTAAATTACCCTCTGCAGGTCTTCAAAACTCAGCTCAAGAGTTTTCAGTTGCACGTAATACATAGTATTCAAGCTGAGTCCATCCAGATACCAGGATGTAGCTTTATTTATGGACTGGTTTTGATATCAAGTACTTCTAAATGTCAAAGCTTCTTAGATAAATATAAGAATACTTGCAATTAGTTCTGTCCAAAAAGGTCAACTAGATCTAAAATGTCGGGTCCTTTTGGTAACTAAAGAGGGGGTTGGTTTGTTTGTTTTCCTTCCTTGCTCCAGGAGTTCAATTACTTTGCAGTACTAGTGGAGATGGGATGGTATGAAGATAAAGCTGAAATGTTTCATATGATGAACTGCTGGGCTACAAGCGGGAATCAAGCCATCACACCTGAATCTGGTTTCTCCAGGCCCATACTTGGAAAGGTTTGCCCTGTAGTAATCCAGAGATAAATTTGCCTCATGCTGATTAGGTATCTCTCATGCTTTCTGTCCTTCACTTCAGTCTCTTATTTCCTTGTAGTAGTTCAGTCTTGGCACCTAAATCCAGACTAACTCACAATTGGTGCTAATATTTAATTTACACCACTGTCAAGACCATTCATCAAGAATCTGTGCATAGCAGAAGACAGTTATTGCTGTCTTACAAATATTTAATGATTATGGTCATAAGCAATTGGGAATGATTTGTGGATAGATCTTCTGAGAGCTTCTATCCCCTAGATTCTTACTCAACCAGAAAAGAAACTTGCATTACTCAAACAAGTCTGAACTAATCAAATCTGAACAAGCTTTCAGAATGCTTGTTTAAAATAAATATTTTTATTAACAAAATGTTAAACAAATAGAATGCAGTTCTGTCATCTTTGCTCACTGATTATCTTTTGCAGTCCTGAAAACAATGGTTTTCTTTATTAAATTCAGTGTTCCCTAAACTCGTAAAGGTTGCCCATTTGCTAAGTTCAAGTACTTTAATTAGAGAGGATGTAGGTTTTTTAAAATATCACATCCTTGGTGTCAGTAATGTTTTACAGATAGGTAAAACTGTCACATCCTTGAACTAAAGCTTTAACAATTAAATGACATATGAGGAATACTTCAAAAGCCTTGGATGATTTTATTAACAAATATGTTTTATTTAACATGGTATGGCATAAGATTAAATTCAAAATTAATGAAGTAAAATATATGCTTTTGCAGATATAAGAAGTTCAAAAAAATAGTATTTTAGAAGTACCAAAAACCCCTCAACAAGTTGTTATATTCTCTGTGCTTTCATTCTTATTCTTTCAAACATGGTGCTTATTGACTGTATTTCAGCTGCAAAGCTTCTGCTTTCACCTCCCGCTCACTTAAGAATCTATTATTAATTCCTTTAAAACATGCAAAAAATATGACTTCCAAGAAGGACAGCCACATAGCCACAGAGTTACAGAACTCACTGCAAGAATACCGATAAATAAAACATCAGTTAGCATCAGTTAATTACAGTTTAAGACTAGATCCTTGGCTGGTAGAAATGGGCAGACACTGGCTACAGCAGAACCCAGATACACTAGTCGACTGCTGGCTTCCAAGTTCCAAGTCATGGCAAATTGCTTTGTCTCTCCACGAAGCAGAGTATTGTATATCTCAATAATATTTCATTAAATTCTTACATATCTCTAGGAAAGTTACACTTTCAAAGGCAATTTGTTGATTTTGAGTCCATCTAAATATATGCATTTGAAAATAGGTTTCTCTGAACAGGTAAAGAAAACCCTGGGTCAAATTCTTGCATTACATGAAAAAAATCACAAAAGTGCATATATGTATGTATACATGCAGAAGGAAGCCATGTTGCCACTTGCAGTGCAACCAGCTGCAACTATATGCCACTTACTGCTATAGACATGTGCCTGTGTTGGGTCACAGAGTACATATCCATATGAATGTAAACTTTATTCCTTGGCTCAAGAGACCCCACTAAGGGAAATTTTCCTGTTAAGAAAAGGAGTAAAGCCAGGGACGGTCTGGAAGTGGAGTTTTATATCGGGCACCTGTATGTGGACCTGGACCTGCCCCATTGAAGTTGCAGAATCAAAGCTTTATTGCAAAAAAGAGAGACTCTTTTACACCACACTAGTAGCTAAGTTAGTATATCAATTTTATGGATGTTTGTAGAGCAGATATTAAATTTCCCGCCAAGTAAATCTGGTAGAAACAATACCATATTTCCAACTACCTTCTATAATTTTGATATGGCCAAGCTTAGAATGGCAACTGAACACACTGAAAGACATCAGCATTGGGAGTAAAACACTCACTTCCAGCTCATAGAAATAGCCCTTAATGACATTTCTTCAGCAGATGAAGAGTTATATTTTTAACTGCAAGCATGGTCTCTCTGCAGGTTGGTTTGATCAGCGTCTCGGGAAGTAAAAATCCAAAGTGGCCGGTGTCACGCAGCTCAAATGCAAATGCATAGGGGATGCCATTTTTGTAAGCCCAGTCCATAGAGCTACCAGAACTCACATCTGAAAGAGGGAATTCGAGAAAATTTTTGAAATGTTAAATGCAGGTCATGTTGAAAGCCCCAGAGGGTTCTTGTGGTGTTTTGTCTCCAGGACTCGGTGAATATACTTGCAACTCCAGCTGTAGCTTGCCCTGATCCTGAATACCCTTCAGAGAAGCGCATGGGCACCCAGGACCTGGTGAAAGGTGCTCAGCACAATATGGGTTAGATGCTCCATTTTCACAGGAAAAAAATTAATAACTGACTTTTTTGTGTATGTGTAAAGCAAAACTTTAATAAAAGAGAATATTTAGAATAAAGCCACAAACTGTTCTTGTCCCCAGGTAAGTGTAGTCTAAAGCTTTGTCTCCACAAATATCTCCCAAATGGACTGGAGCTCTGCATGCTTCTAGGTTTAACTTGGTTTTTTTTGGCAACTCCTTTGCAGGGAGAGGGAGAAAGTTGATAAAATAATGTACATTCTCCTTTTCAAAGTGTTTTAAAAATGCTTTTTCTTCATTTCTGTCTTGTTTTCTCACCATTTCCTTATAGCATGGGAGCATTTGCATAGGTGGTGTCTAATATTAACAAACCTTCCTGAGGAAGTGTGCTTCTTATGCTTTCGTTATCTCCATATGTTGACTACCCAAAACACTTACATTTATATAAAGACCCATCTCTCATGTGGCCTGCTGTCTTCTGTGCAATTCTGGCATTAATTCACACTGCTCTTCCTTTGACATACCAACTGACTGCACAAGATGATGACCATGCTGTGAGATGAAGGCCCACAGTAAAGTGGAGCTGTAACCAAAATACAGCAACAGCAGAGGAAATGCAGGAGGTTACTAGTGAAAAGTCTTGCTATTGACTTACACTCCTCACTTTTTCAATGTCTGTTATAATTACTGAGAGCGTTCGGGCCTCATATTTTCAGTTAAAAAAAAAAAAAAGTTGTCTCATTGAAAGCTATTGAACTTCTTTTTCTCTTACCTATGTGGAGAGCTTGCCTGGCATGTTGTTAATATTTAAGAGGCATATTTTAAAGAAATACTGTTGCTATCACTTATCGTCTAGACACAGAGACATTTGAAACCTCGTTTTTAAAGATACCACCCTAAATTTCAGAATGAGCTTTATGAATAGCTGCATCTATCACAATTGCACAGAAGGAGACACAAAGCAATGGTGTAAAATGAAACCTACACTGAATTACTTTTTCCCAAATATTTTCTTAGTAGTACATTTACAATATCTGATAAAGATATGCTTTTTAAGATCTTGTTCTATCTTTAAAAAAAACCAAAAATCTGTTTTACGTGTTCTGAACATGTGATTTGCTGGCTTTTGCCTCTATAATGTGTTGTATTTTAATGTCTTTTATTTCATCAATTAAGTTAATCTTTCTGCAATCAATTGACTGAATCAGTCACAAAACTTCCGTCTTCTGCCTTCCTCACCATCCACAACTGGAACAAAGTTCACTTTAAACAGTGTTTGCTTTCATTGTTATAATAAGGGTAATCTCCTTCTTACTGTAGGTAGGTCAAAGTCACAAACCTGTGCCATAGGAAAACTTACACAAAGTGCTAGATGCAGGACCATATCTGTATCTTATACCATAGGCTGACTGAAGAGCATTAACAGCATTATAGGCTGCTGATTCCTGTGGGGGGGAGAAAAACAAATACATAAATTAGACTTTGAATTAAATACTGTAATGGGATTGGAACCTCATCTATGCATCATTGACTTCTGGTGCAATACTGTGTTCCGTGAGTCCATGGCAGCTAATTTCAAATTATTTTAAAGGATAAATGCATTGTTTATTTTTATTGACAGCAATTCGCTAATTCCCTGAAAAACTTGGTTCGGTATTTTCATGGCATAAAGAAGCTCACTCACTGCACTGTGAATGATCTATATTTTTAATATAGGTGTATATATACCAATTTAGTGATACAACAAATTCAGGCAACATGTGAGACCATGGGATGAAATAATCTCTGTTTTTTAATGCAGCTTAAAAGCCATACATGCATTTTCTGCCAATACCTGTGGATGCATTTCCAAGTCCACTAAGCCTCATCTCTGCTGGGCTTGTGAAGGAGAAATGATCTCTTGGTGACACTCCACAGTGTGAACCATAGTGGGAAGAAGGAAGGAAGGAGGGAAATTCCAGTCCTGAATCTATGATGGATAGGTGAATGTTCACTGCTGGTCTAACTTTCTCTGGGGCTGGATGATGTAGGGTTGGAGAACTCTTTCCACAACTGTAGAAACGTGATTTCAGTACTATATGGGGAAAATCAGTACCTACATTTCAGCATCCATATGGATGCACTCTACTTAGGAGGTTCCTGGCATCCTGTGAAACTCGGTGCAGAAGGCCTGACCCATGGCAAATTCTGAGGGTGACATGTGGATAGTGCATCTAAACACAGGCAGAGGATGTGCATATTCAAAAGAAAAAAAGGAATATTATGGTCCCAAAGAAAAGGATCCTGGAGAATGTACAGTGAAGGCCAGGAATATCTAGGAAAACACAGAGCCATCTCCCTATAGAGAGCAGGAAATTAACATCTTTGGAGCTAGAAACTGCTGGACTTTGAACCACTGGGTAAAGCTGCAATGGTTGTTTTGGTGGTTTTATTTCTGTGAACTGAAGAGCTGTAGGTTTCAGTTTGGAAACCTTCAGGAACTTGGTCCTTACCTTGTTATTCATCAGGCACTACATGAATGCACTGGGGAAGGATTACTCTATACTTGCCTTTCTTTTTATATGTTTTCCCTAACCTTCCACTTGTTTGCCATTTTCAGGAATCGGGATTCTGACTTAATCCTCAGTCTGTCCGGTGCAGGCACTCCTGCTGTAGATCTTTGTCCACCCGAGTGGAGAAGCCAGAGAAAATTGCTTTAAAATGTCATTCCGAAAAAAAAAAGTTCATTTTCACTTACCAGCCAGCAAGTAGGGCTTTGGAGAGTTTATTTTACACTGAGAACTGCTCTTAGCAAATGGAAGAACACTTATTTACTCCATTATAAAATCTGTTAGGCATAACTAGATTTTTTGTTTGTTTGTTTCTCAGGGCAGGGATGACAGTGCTGGAGACTCATACTTTGCCTCTTCCTCTTGCCACTTCCACGAGAGAGTGCGTGGAGGCAGGGACTGCTGGTCGGTGCTGCTGGGAACTTTGCCTGGGCTGGCATGTGTGAGGGGGAACCTCTGACTCACCCTGTCACCAAAGATGAGGAGGTCTGAGGAAGAGGGAAGTGCTGTCACTTGGGACTCTTCCTCCTCTTACAGATGCCTCAACTTCTGTAGGTCATGACACACAAGACCCATGATGGGGGTGGAGGAGTCAGACCCTGTGAGGGCGTCAGAGAGGCCATGCGAGGCCATGACGGTGGCAGTGGGGCCTTACAGGGCTCTGGGGAGCGGGCAGCTCCAGCTGCAGCCTGACGCTGTTGTCTGGTGTCTCCACTGAAGCCCCAAGTACCAGGCTCAGTTGCTGAACAGAAATCTGGCAAGTGGCTGTGTTTACCATCCCAGAGCCATGGTGTGGAGCTGGGATGGCCTGACAACAGGCCTGATGCCATGAGAGTGGGAGGCAAGGCTCAGCTGAGGGAGCTGAGATGGGTGGAGAGCAATGTCCTGGTAAACACGCCATGGAAAGAACATAGCCACAAAGGAGAAGACTCCCTGTGCATGAGTTACACATTGTACAGCAATAAG
Organism: Podargus strigoides; assembly: GCA_028020825.1. Classification (NCBI taxonomy): domain Eukaryota; kingdom Metazoa; phylum Chordata; class Aves; order Caprimulgiformes; family Podargidae; genus Podargus; species Podargus strigoides. The sequence goes on along the minus strand of CM051620.1, from coordinate 35,925,313 downwards.
ACAACAGAAGCAAGCTCTGTTGAAATCTTTCTGAAGAAATAGTTTGGCAATGCCCATTTAAAACCAGCACAAAAGAGCTGGGTTCTGTGCAGAGGCAGAAACCATTTGGAGGCCAGACCGGGAGTGACCCACGTCCATGTCTACCACGTAGGCAGGCATCCCTGGGCGCTGTGAATTTCATGCTCTTAGCCTTGAGGGGTACTGCTTACTTCCACTGTTGGGAGTTATGTGCCCAAAGAATGGGACAGTTCTCAACCACATCATACTGTGCAGGCAGGATCCTGAATAAATTCAGGCAAACAGTATTTGGACACCCTCAAGGAGAAAGCTGCACATAAAATTACCAGATTTTTACAAAGACATACAGATACTCAGTCATGCCATATAAGTTCACTGCAAACACTAAGGCAAACAACTGTACAGGAAGAAAAGCAGGTGAAATTTAAAACTCTCAAGACGGATGAGTATTTCTACTGTTTTGGGGTTTTTTTCAGTGTAAAAGTGCACTTGCATTTTCAGTATCATAAAAGAACAGATTTCAGGAGAGTGTTAATAAAACAGTTGTGCCTAAATTAGAACAGAATATGCATGTTGTGATCAGTACACAGCTCTCCCGTTTCAAAGCAACTCTGAATAATTGAACACTTCGATCGAAATGGTAACCGACAGCTCACTAGAATGATACAACCCAGGCAGAAACATCCTTTCCTCTGCTCAGTATTAATTGTGGCCCCTGTTACCACCAAATGTTATATATCTGCTATGCATGTGGAGTCCTACAGTTGTTCACTGTACACAATACGTGTAGACCAACAAAGCTTGTTCCATCAGCAGCAGGAAACAGAGATCTGCCGCTTTTCAGCTCACTGTAATTTCCAAGAGAACTGCAGAATCTGAAACCTCAGCCTACGACACCATTTTAGACACTTCCAACTATTAAAGACTATTCATATAGGAGCCATCAGGTGATGGAGCCTTTGGCTGTAGGCAAATATTAAAACACACAAATAAATAAGCAACAGTATTCCTTTCATTTTCACTATGATCCCCATAATAATCTTTCTAAATAACAGGAAATTGCTTCAGTTTCTTATTCCAACCTCCCTGTTCTTTTTGGCAAAATATTTAGAATTGGGATTTGGCTTCCATTTGTCCAGGACTGTTGTCTAAAACAGTATCTTTCTTTGTCCCTTTAGGTCTGTGCTCCACTCCCTTTGAGAAGCCTGGTCCAAGGTCTCACAAACACCTACTACACATCAAAAACTGCGTTCCTTTGGTCTAAAGCTGTGGATGGAAAGATAGAGTGTGTGTGCTGAGGGGCAGTTACTCCCTGTCTCAGAATGGAAATAGCCCTTGAGCAACAAGAACAACATGTCCTGAAGATTTACAGGTATGTGTGAAAACTCTATTAGAGACTCCTTTTCCTTACAATGAATTTCCTGACACAGTGTCTGCTATAGCCTTACGTTACTCTGGATATTTTCATCAGATACCCAATAATCATCTGCTCACAGAGGAGATGCTGATTCTTCCTAACATGTCTTTACCTCCTGCTGTGTTGTCTGTTCTTAAAAAAATATTCTTGCACCTGCTGCTGTTCAAAGGAATGAGATCCTGTGGTTTCAAATTCCTAGTCTATGTTTTTTGGTAAGTAATAGTCACTAATTCATTTGGGGAGCTCCCTTCTCTTTGCCACTCTCCAAAAGAGGGTGTAGAAGGTAGAATAAAAAGATTCATGGATTTATTCACACTCAATGCAGGGCTGTGTGGTCAGTCCCCACGTCTTGTATTTTTAGCTCCTCTTGCTTCTTAGTTCTAATTCGCTCCATTTCCCAGGAATGACATCAGACAGGAGAATTTTTAGTAGCTGTTGAAATTAGGAGTCTTAACAGAAATAAAACCACAAAGAGAGTTTAGTTTGTGGTGTGCTTGCTGCTCAGCCTCCTGAGAGGGCAGTTGAGCGAAACTTCAGCAAAGCTCCAGGGACTGACAACATCATTTATTCTGCACAGGATAAATTTAAGGTGCAGTTAAGCATTTTTTTTTGGAGCCAACTAGCTTAAACTAGTAAACTAAAAGTCACTGCAGCTTTCAAGGCCAAAATGGGAGATATAAGGACCATGTAATTTTACTGGGGATTAAGGCAAAAGAAAGAGGCTTGCAACTGGTTGGTGCAATGTGTGTCTGTGAGCAGGAGCAAACAGAAAGTAAAGCTTCACCATGTTTCCCTAAGAGAATAAGCCATGGGGAGGATTTTATGTACAGGAGTCTGGCTAAAAAAAGACCTCAGACTGTGAGCAGAGGGAATAGTTCTTCTGCATTTGGATGAGCATGGAATACATGAAACGTACATATCCGTAAATCAATAGGCTTGCATCAAAAAAAGTATTAGTTTATTCTTCTAATAGACAAAAGCCTCTGATGTTAATTAACTGCTTGTGAAACTATGTCTGAGCAGAATGATACATAAAGCAACCCAGGCTTTACTTTTGGTGAAATCTATGAGATTTCTCCTCTAATTGATAAACATAAGCCATTTCAGTTTTATTTTTTTCATAACATTGAAGATGATCTTCTTCATGCTTCTAGTGTTTAAGTTCTGAGCATGAAGGGACAGGATTTCACCTAGATGCCCAAGGATTAAATAAATAAAATTACAATAACTATAATTAAAACTCAGGGATTTCTCCTATAAAGTAATTTAAAGGGACTGATAGATGGAAGGCACTATACCATTTTAATCAAGTTACTGCTGACTCACTTTGAGTGAAGGCTATGTAACCAGAAATGCGATTGTAAGCGAATCCAGAATAAATACCGCTTGATATTAAATATATGCAAAGCATTGAAGAAACAAGTCTCCTCTCAAAACAAAACATACCCAAAAATATTACATCAGGAAACATATTCTCCCAAGTTTTAATGTACTTACCACACAGCTGAAGTTTGGAATAGTTGCATATTTGTGAGAGTAAGGGTACAGCAGCATCTGTGCATATGCGTGGAAGGACAAATAGGCTTTTATTTGTTTCCGGTGTTTGCGGAGAAAATGAGCAACAGCCTTTACTTCAGGCTCAGACTCAGGAAAGGGACCACAGTAGGTGTCATCACATGGGTGAAATGAAGCGCCTTCATCTTAGAGATTGAAAGAGAAAGTTGACGGTGAACAATCACAGAGGATTTCCAAGGGTCAACTTCTGGCTCAGCCTGTGTGGGCTCATGTGCAAAAGAGTGAAAAGCAATAAATAAACTGTTTTCTTTTGACTGATGGACATGAGCTAGTGGGACCTCATTACAGCAATATGCTTGTTCATTTAGTAGACACACCAAGTTGCCAACTGGCCAACTACATGCTGTTCACCCCAGAGGACATATTTTTAACAGAAAAAAGAGAGCCTGACTTAATTATATTTTCTTCCCTGCCTTTAAGAGCATTTTAACATACTAGCTACTAGAGTGGTAGTTACAATGGTCAATAGATAACCCCAGGAGGCATTACGTTAGAGAATGGTTTAAAACACGAGAATAGTTCCTAACTACTGGCTGTTTTCACTCTTGCAAACCTCATGGAAAAACAACAACAAGCCACATGGGATGATTGCTCAGTTAGCTAAAATAGAAATCATCTCAGTTTGCACAGGCTTAATTTTCCTTCAAGTTTGGGTCAGGGGTTCAGTTGTGAGGATATCTTTCACCATGTCAACCTGCTCAGGTGGCAGTAAGCTGCAGAAGTGTAGCCTGCTTGTAATATCCCATGAAGTACTGAAAGATGAAACTCAGAAAAAGAGATGTGGCAGGGGTTCCTTTATCATTTAGCAATTCTGGATCTAAGCCACCATCTCATTTACAGCTTAGGACCTGGGCCTAAAAGAACAATATTTATGCAAATTCACTCTGCTCTTTTATCCACTGTGATTTCAAAATGCCACATGTTTTACACTGACCTGCATAATAATAGTTTGTTTGAGACATTCCCTGGTGTCATCAGGGTGTTACAAAAGCAGCGTTTTATTAGTTTTCCTTTGTGTAGTAAGTACTGCCATCTTCAAATAATAAGAAAAGTGTGTGAGAAGGCATAATAATATGAACTAAAATGGGGTTATGCAATCAACCTACTGCCAAAAAAATTAAAAAGTGGAAGAATTTCATGCTGCAGCTTCATTTGTAATATGCAAATTGAGGCTACCATTCAGTGGCCACAGGTGGGGATTTCAAAAGGTATTACTGCTTAGATTGCAGTGGCTATGGAAGGGTTAGATAGAGGGCAGATGGTCTCCTCCCTGCAGAACAGATGGCCACCAAGTCATCCAAATCCCAAGAGCGCTCTGCCTCGATGTCTTGTCAGATAATATAGCTAAAGGAGAGCTGTTTAACAGACCCTCCGGAGCCTTTGCTTTTTTTTTATGGATACTTCATCTCCTGTAACAGTGTTGTATACTGAGTCATGAAAATGGATATTGCCATTAATAAACAGCAGAATCCTACCAGCTAAAGGTAAAATGACCCAATGGTAAAACATGACTCAGTTTAGTGACTTTCAGTGAAGAACAAGCTCTCTGAACTGTCCAGCCTACTATCATGAGCCATTTGCAATCCAGCTGTAGCTAATGCTTTTCCTTAAGTGAAGCTGACTGGCAGTAAGAAGAGAGGGTTTCTATGGTGGCCTCCGATAATGGAAGGATATCCTCAATTTTCACACTGAAAGTTCTTTTAAGGTAACACAAGAAGGGAAAAAATGATACAGTACGTATCAACTCCTGTGAAATTTCTGAGTTACAGTCATGAAAAGAAAATGGAATTGCATAAAATGTTGCCATGCTGCCTTATTTTTGTACCTGATAGCATACCGGGGGAGGACAAGTATCCTCCAACATCCATCATGAGATAAATGTATAAAGGAAACGTGTGCAGAGCCTGATAAAACCAATACTTTGATACAGAAGGAAGACTGGGAGGATGGATGAGCTGGAGCATGATTCTCAAACTTCCTTGCAGCCACTTCTGCCAGTATGGGGTACAGTCCTCAGTGAGCAATGCGGTGCACTGGAAATTGGGATGCACTGGAAATTTTAACTCCCATTGCTACTCTCTTGAGGGCTTTGGATGCAGTCCCTTTAACTGGATTTGCCCTATGACATAATTTAGTTCCAAGTACCTCATTATTGGCTTTAAAGTTGCTATTTATTTCATGAACATTAAATCATTGTGCTAGTTTTTCCACAGATATAGATATATATTGCAAGGAGCATCTCTACCCAGAGATCTTGCTGTCACTATTCACCTGGATCTGTGCGTAATTTCTGTGCAGTCTTTTGGGTACAGGGTGTTGCACCGTGAAATCTACCATGAGTAGTGATATGGCTCTTTTCTCTGTCCCTAGAGAATACAGAAACAGCATCACAAAGCTGACATCAAAGTCCTACACTAGAAGGGAAGACGAAAGCAGATGGGATGCTGTGTTATCTTTACCAATGAGCTCACAACGGCTAGCATTCAGTGGTTTTTCTGGGGCCAAATTCTGCCACAACACACCTGCCTGGAAGCCCCACAGTGAAGTTCAAGCCTGTCTGCAAACTGTAAGTGTGACTGAACTGAATTAAAAGGTTTTTGTGAGCATACGCGGTGTTAAATGTTAAACACACCATGATTATACAAGGCTCAAAGTGTGATATGATCCAGATTCTCTTCTGCCTCATTTAGTGTCAGATTAATGAGAACATGGGGCAGTGGGTAAGAATCTTCTGAGCACCAGTCAGCCCAGTTCATGAAAGAGCTCTTTAGTCTCTGGCAAAACAGAGAATCAGACAGAGTTTGGGGTCCGGTGAGGGAAGCAGAGCACGTGCTTGGTGGGATGATGAGCAACCTTGAAGGAATTTTTAAACTTAGGGTACAGACCTGTTTTTCATGTTCAGTGCAGGGAAGAAATGCAACAAGTAGTACACGACAATACACAACACCTGTATGTGTTGTTATAGTTTCACTCAGCCTAGAACAAATGTTTTTTACTGAAAACTAGGCAAACATTTTCAGGACTGAGTAAAAAGTGTGCTGTAGTAAAGTGGCTAGGGAGGAGGAAGAGGAAGGAGAAGAGTGATTTGAACCTGAGAAAGATTAATTAGGACTAGAAAGAAAATTCACTGTGTGAGTATTAATGTTACACTGACAGGCAGCTATAATATGGCTCTGAAGGCTTTGTAAGAGAACTGTTCATTCCAACTATGCCAGTGGCTATCTTCTGAACAGCAAATGTATGTCCCCAAAATACCTGCAGCTGTGACCTAGACTTAAGTAAAAGATGACAACAGTGATGCAGGACTCCGGTACATTTTTACATTATTTTTGAAGCATAAAGATGCCTTAAAGATCATGACAGCAGCCCTGGGACTCTCTTTAGTGGAGGGATTCTCAGCTAACATAGGCTTTCTGTAACTGCTTCCATGTCAGCCCTCTTCTTACTGCAAACTGAGTCAAAAATAATTGGAAGCGTATTTCACAGGTCCATACTGTATTGAATGTGTTCTTCTGTTCACTCTCATCTCATATGTAATCTCCCCAGGCAGATTATTCACACTCACTTTTATCCTAACAGTTCTCAAAAATCTACTTAAAGAATCCAGCTGCTGCAAGCCAGACTGCACAGGATTTACACCTACTGCAAGCAATTGTGGAAACACCCAGAGACTTCCAGTGGCAGTGGGATGGGCTGAAGGGAGGGCTGTTGCGCTAGCATGCTGCAAACACAATTTCTGTCTTTACAAGTTTATAATGTAAATAAGGAAGATGGATGAATGCTGGAGAACAGCTGCACAGAGAGGTAAAGGAAGTTGCTTAAGATGGGAGAGAAGGTCAGCAGAAGAACCAGGTATATGTCACTGTATTTCACAACAAAGGGCTATTACTTTCTGCTGCACTAGAACTTGTATGGCAGCTTACTCCTGTGTGAGTCACACTGTGTTGCTGTAAGATTTAATAAAATACCATTTCTTCTTCACTGGACCCATTCCAGATCTTCTCCTAGTATTTCATTACTGCTGCATTCTCTATGCAAAATTGAGGTCAGTTTTTACGACAGTATTTACGGAAGTGCTGGCAGTTAAAGACTGGATCTTCGTGCATTTAGAAGCACCTTCTTTCTTTATTAAATCACTAATAATAATGGCGTTAAAATATTATCAGATGTTTCTCTGTGAGGCCAACAAAGCAAGCCTGACGTTTCTAAAGCTAGAGCCATTTCACAGAAATGACAAATTAAATAAAATGAAGTTTGAAATGTTTTGTAAAGCTGTAGTCAGGTAAATTCTGAAATGTGATGGGCCAGGCTCAATACTGTGCTTCAAATTATTTATTTACATGATTGCAGAAATACAGAATAACTGTATGTGTGTTTTTTTACTTTTGCCACACTCGCTGTGAAAACTTTTTATGTGTGATGAGATGTGTTTTTCCAAAGTTCAGGCCTTTTATTTTTTTAGAAGCTAGAAGGAAGATTTGAGCTCTGGCTTGTGTCTTTATGGGAAAGTACCTTCAACTTTAACTATGGAAAAGAGAACACTTCACAGTGGATGTGACCTAACCTACTTACTCTGTTGGATAATTAAATACAGGGTAATCTGAACTGGTAGACCAAAGTATCTCCAGACTTACCACACCATTTCACTTTCCAGTTGCGATTAGCATCAACACCATGACACTGAAACCTTGTGTTCTTTGATCTTGTTTTTCTCCAAAATCGATCCTAAGTTATAAAATAGTTAAATAGCAATATTAGTATATTTTGGCAAAAATCTATTTGTACACATAAGAAACCAACCCTGGTAAACATATTCAGTATAATTTAACTGGAGTAATTTACTTCAGTTTTGCATGCCGGAAAGTGATAGACCAGATTATACAAAAAGTCACCTTTGAATGATGTAACAACAATTTGATCTTTCCTGCCTGAACAATTTTTTGAGTAATGCTACTGATACTACTTACATTTGTCCAGCTAAAATGATATCCATCCACATTAAATACAGGCATGATATAGAAATACAGCTGAGTTAGCATCTTTCTCATGGCAGGATCAGTCTCGTATGTCTGAAGAGCCTAAAGCAGAAAAGCCAAAGAAAGTAGTAATAAAATTAATTTCCTGATTAAGTATTGTGACAGGCTGAGACAGTCACGTGGCCTTTGGCAGTACGGAGAGCTGATCTCACGGTACCACTAACATCCTTTGAGGTGTACTTGAAAGGTTGACACCTTCCTGCAAATGTGATTAAAGGCAGCATGTGAACATGTGAAAAAGGTGTTCAAAAGACGCTATTCTCTCCGCCTCTCAGTTATTTTCAATAGCCAAGTAAATACAACTCACTTTACAGAGAAGGAAATGCATACATCCTCTTGACATAGGAGCTGAAAGTCAGTGAAATGGACTCTTAGTTGAGGAAATGAGTTTAGCTCCTGTAAGACAATGGAGTGCTGTTGTTTCCACCAAGTGATGATTTGGTGAGGTCAGGAGCATTGTCTTAAAGTGTTTAGGGCTCACACTACATAAGCTTTTGTTGTATTCAAGGTAACTTCCTATATGCACAATTGTCAATACAGCCAGCTTATTCCTTTATAATTTAGAAAATCCTCTACTTTTGGAGAACCTCAAGTATAAGGGTTAGTAGAGGATGTCTAGGTAGGGAATGTATTTTTTTTCCATTTTACATCTCAGAAAAATGCAGCAAACCAGAGGCTCCTCAGCAGTTCTGTTTGCTAGTACCAGAGATGCTCCTTTACTAGTTTCAGGAAGCTTGGATTCCACATGCTGTAACAAAAACTGTCCCTTGTCATAGCTGGGCATCAAACTTGCAGCCTTCAAACTTTAAGTCTTGATTCTGTAAGGCGAGGAATCCAGTGCTTCACCTGGCAGGCAGAAAGCCTGTCTCACTGATGCTGGGTTCAGAGGGGTGCCTGAGGCTGGTTCCTCTCCTCCTGGTGCTGTGGTTACAGCCTTCTGCCCTGCAGCATTTCTGGCCCTCCAGATCCAAGAAGTAAGGTGTTTGGGGGGCAAAGGGAAATGTTTGCTCTGAAATAAACTAAGCTAAAAGCTTGTGAATTGACAAGTGCCAGGGAACTGTGTGAAGTACGAGAATCTGATACTTCTGGGCTCCTAACCATGCAGCTGTTTGGATTATTAAAGCTGCCTGGGGAGGCGATGGATGCTTTTTGTGGAATACCTGTAAGAAATACCAATACAATTGGACATGTCTGTGGCTGAAATTTAGTCACAGAGGAGTATGAACACTTTTCTTCTTTATTGAGGGTTTAGTGAGACTTCTAAATGCTTTTTCTAAGCCATTCATTAACCACCTCTCTGTTGTGCAGTGCTTTCTGCACACCCAGCCTCAGTTTCCCTCCCAGCAGTTCTCTGCATGTGCAGGTCCTTCAGCCTCACTTGCAGATCCAAAGCAGCACCTCATCCCAGTGCAAAGCCACCAAGTCACCCAGTGCTACTCCACACCAAGCTCCTCTTCTGTTTCACACAGGGAAGAGGAGGGGAAGGTGAGCAATAGAATGTGAAGGGGGCACAACACAGAATGAAATGAGACTTGGGCAGCAGCTGGGACAGCATGGCACGGAGCACTTCAGGGTGGGATGAGATACTGGAAGAGGGTAGGGTTATTGCAGGGGAGAAAAAGATGACAGTGGGATTTTGAGGGGAAGCTTGGTGGAGCTGTGGGCTGCCTGGGAAAAAGTCCCTGGCCAATGCAGAGGTCACAAGTCAGAAATTCCCCAAAGATTCTCAGCTGGAATCGTGTGCTTTTAAATTTGATTTACTTGTAATAGGAAGCCACATCAAGGCTACAAATACATTTGGATAAAAATACTGGTATTCAGTGAACTGTAGCTATAGTAATTTTGTCAAAAAACCAACCAAAATAATGCTCGAAAATAATGACTGAAAACAAAGGCTTTGTTTCATTGATGTTCCACATGCAGAAAACATGCTGGAGTAAATAGGGCTACTCTGTGCATTAAGCTAGCCCTGCACTTAAATCTTCACAGGATTAAGAGCCTATATAAGTATGAATGTTAAATCTGTAAGACTGTTCCTACAGTGGACACAGAACCAAGGTGTGCTATAAAATATGAGTCAAGGAAAATGAACATTTTTGTCATGCTTATTTCAGGGAGAAGTAATTTGTCTGGGGAGGAAGTAAGTCACCACAGACCACTTCATGGAGTGAATTAAGCTTGGGTTGTGTCTCCATAGTGGGTATTTACATATCGGTGATAATGAGATTGGCTTGTATCTGTATTTACATATGCCATTCTTTTGCTGTTGGTTACATGTGTAATTATGCATTTTGTTACACTGTAGTGTTATATACTGTATTTTAAATTGAAATGCTATAAGATTAAACTCTTGAAAACACATTTAAAATCATGTCCTTAAAATAACTACAGATAATTAATTAAAGTGATTAAAAATCCTTAAAAAGTAACTAAAAATCCCCTTAAAAATTGCATGGATGAGCTTTGTAAATTTTTCAGAACATTGTTCTGAATGTTTTAAATATGTTTTAAATCCTGTGAAGAATATATTTTTCTTGCTATGTAAAAGCACCACCATTTAAAAACTGAGACAAAACATAGACTGCAAAATGCCAAGCACCCTTTCATTTTTTAAAGCTACTCTGTGTTATTTTAGTGCCTGCTGTCATTGCCAAAATACTACTCTTTCTGCTGAAAATATTTTGTCCTTCATACTGTTTTTATCTGGCAATTTTATTTGATAACATAGACTGTATTATCTTACCTCTCTTAACAGGGAGGTCTTTGGCAATGTGCCTTCCATTTACTAAGGTGTGTTCTTGCTGGAGCAAAGCCCGCAACTTGCCTTTTGTGACGTGACTCTCGAATCCTCCAAACAACTATCATGTGAACCACCCCCCCAGCAGTGTTGAAACATTTTCTCTTCACTATGACACAAGCATAATGTGACTTTATACGGCTTGATTCTGCTTCCCCATCATGCAATCAATAACAGCTTTGCTGCTGAACGCACAGAGAGCCAGACTGGCCCAATAAATGCTGAATAGTGTTTTTAGTGAATGAACAGATGATACAGGAACCCTGCAACACTGTGCAGTCTGCCTGGGGGATAGGGAAAAGGACCAATGATTAATAGGAGGGGGCTTGATCATCTGGATCAGCAGAATGATGGTTGGGCATAGAGCTACGCCAGCTTAGGCTGGCTGAAGATCTGGTTCATAGGAAATTTAATTTGAAGGATGAGGTGAACAAAAGAGCGATATTGTAAACTGCCAAGGCAATATAAGGCAAGAGTTTAAAAGGGATTTAGGATGCAGTTGGGCTTTTTATAAAGTAAGGGGATTGCCTGAGAAGGACAAAGCAAGGAGACAGGGTTGAGAGAAACTCTGAAATTGCAGCTGAGCTGAATAACGATTTGCTGTCCCACAAGTAATTATTATTAAATTTAAGGTAACAATCAGCTTCTGCTGTTTCTGGTTTTGAATTAGACAATCACACTGAATTGTGTGATTTTAGCACAGGGAATTGACTCCATTGCTGTTCTACCAGAAATTGCATAAAACTGCTTCCAACAAAACAGGATTAACTCTTCCATGCAATTACTAAGATATCAGTTAGCATATCCTTTCTGATGGTAACATGCAATGTTTTACTATTGTCTGTATATCTCAAATTTTGCCAGGGTGACACTATGATCCGCTATTTAAACTTCCATTGCCACTTTATCGGTTTGGCAACTTATTCATTAGCTCTGTTTCTGTACTTGGAAGTAGTACATCTTTTTATCTCTTTTACTGCTAATGTCCTGCTTTGGCACTCAAATTGCAAGCAGAGTGGTAAAACCTGTATTAAGATATTACTGAGTATGTGTACTGGGTCTGGCTGAGCCGGAATTGATTTTCCCCTATAGCAGCCCTCATGGTGCTGTGTTTTATGTTGGGAGCTAGAAGGGTGTTGATAACACACTGGTGCTGTGGCTACTGCTGAGTAGTGCTTACACAGCACCAAGGCTCTTTCCAACATTTCCCCCCAGTGGGATGGGGTGGGCAAGATCTTGGGAGGGGACACAACCAGGACAGCTGACCCGAACTGACCAAAGGGATATTCCATACCATATGGCATCTGCTCAAGTATAAAGCTGGGAAAAAGGAGGAAGGGGGTGGGGTCACCCTTGGTCCTCCGAGGCAACTGCTATGCGTATCACAGCCCTGCTTCCTGAGAAGGCCCCACATCACCTGCTAATGGGAAGTAGAGAATAAATTTGTTCTCTTTTTTTTGCTTCCGTGCGCGGACCTTGCTTTGCTTTGCTTACATTAAAACTGCTTTTGCTTTACCCACAAGGGTTGTTTTTTTCTATCTTATTTTCTTTCCCCCTTTTTGCCCTGCTGAGAGAAGGAGGGGGGAAAGCGATAGAGTGGCTTGGTGGATACCTGGCGTTTAGCCAAGGTCAAACCACTACAGTATGCAAAACCAAATGTCTTAAAACAAAGGGTCAAATTTTCAAGGCTGAAGCTTGAACTGATTTTTTTTGTCTGATTTTTTTTTTTCCCCACCAAGCAAAATCTTCCTTCCTCTTTGGGACATTACCTACAGGAGGAACCCAGAAACAGTAACTGGGAAAGATGACAGTGTGCTGCAACTACTCTGAACACTAAGAAGAGGGCCCAGTAAAAGAGTTTGAAAAGAAGGACATGCAGGATCTCAAAGGCTTGCTTATGCTTGTCCTTAAGGATGCAAATGGAGTAAGTGCTGAAGTAGAGAAGAGGCAGAAGGATGATGGCATGATTGACATGTTAGAGAAGCAAACAGCAGTTCCCAGGAAGCTTGTGCAAAGCTGGGAGCACTCAAGCAAATGCAGGATTTGTGGGGAATAAGCTGGACAGAGTTACACAGATCTTTGTGGAAATACAAGACACAACTTCTTGGTTCCACTCTGAGATGTAGTACTTAAAAAAACTCATAAGTCCCAATAAGTCAAGGACTGCCTAACAGTGAAAAGAAAGGCTTGAGTTATTCTGAAGCACTGTGAATACTCTGGAAGGGTCAACAAAAATTTCCCTACTACTAATTTTATGAAACTAAAGCCCACCAAGTTGGTGGAGACCACCTGAGATGTCTACCACAGAAAAATGTAATTCTTGAATTCTGTGTCCTAGTTATGTTTGTCCAGCGTAGTACATACTGAGGGCAACCCAACAGAACTTACTTGAATACACTGCTTAATTAAATTGTTGAGAGACAGTTAAATAATTAAGATACACATTATTGCTTGTAATTCAATTTTTGGAACAACTGAATTGTCCAACACAGAGAATTTACTTTCACAGTCCTTTCTCGTGCTCAGTAGTGTTTCTGCATATCAGTAGCTTTACTGAGGCCCTAATTATTCAGCATCATCATACAGGAGTGGACTGCTAAAATATAAAGCAGAATTTCTTCCCTATAGCAAGTGATATGTTGAAACAACAATGTAAATTCTCTTCATGCCCTGAAGAAGAACATAACCAACAACTTAGAAGCCTTCACAGGGTAGAATTTGAATGTCCTAGTAATTAATACTTACATAGGAGTTTGTCCTAGCAAGTGTCATTGAAGAATTCCTACTACAGGCACAACACAGCTGCAGGGTTACCTTTATTTTATCAAGATGTATTCACATTGTGAAAATGAAGAGGTGCAAGCAAAATGAAAGTAATTTTTATGTTCTTAAGATGACGGGCAGGCAGGAGGATGCAGCTGAGTAGTTGAAAGTGCACAAGAGAAACAATGCAGTACTTACTTCCTTTTGGAAAACGAAAACTGGAAACCATTTTAACTGGGGTGGGGTTTTTGCCATTGTGAAGATGTCACAGCAAAGGAAAGCACCTTCTCTAAATTTTCTTACTGTTGGATAGAACCTGGGAAAATCCATCACAGACCAAAAGAGAAAGAAATACTGCACAGTATAAAAACGGTTTGCCACAGCTGCTTTTAAAACAGTGCATCACATGCCTCGTTGTGGTGATACCATGGTACTGCACTCCATCTTTTTGGCGTTGGCTTAGATTTTATCCATTAAACAAAAACATCACAACTGAGGGCCCAGTCCAGGAAACTGTTGTTGGTAGTGTTCACTTTATTTTCCTTCCCCTCAGAAGTGGTGCACATTAGTAACCTCCGATTTCAACAGCAAGGGTGTGCTGGAGAGATGCAGATACTCAGAGGGAAGTGGGATATAAGATGGCTGCCGAAATAACCAAACTCATTCAGAACTGAAGCAGCTGTGTTACGGAGGGGGGATGTTGAGTAGAAGCAGAAATTACATACACATAGGTGTGAACACCACACAGAAACCTCAAATGGCAGGAAGAGTATTTGGAGGATGAAAAAAAAAATCACGAGAATAAAACAGATTCTGCATTTGTAACAACTCCTCTTGCTGTTGAAAGGCTGATGAATGAAGTACTGAGTGAAGAGGCTGAAAGAGGTGATCTCTCTGATGGAAAAAAAAACAAATAGCGTTTCAGGCAGAAGCTCCTGACAGAGAATAATGAGTTAGCTAAAGATAAGCAAGGCTGGGTGTTTCAAATATAGATGCTGCAGGATGAAACAGATGGATTTTTCCTCCAGATAATGGATATATAGGGAACACTCAGAGAAGTCAATTTTTTTCAGAGGTTAGGCAGCTAAAAAGAGCTGAGGAGACTAGAGTCTGGCAAACACTAAAAATGAAGCTCCGATGACTGTATTGCATTTGCTGAAAGAGCTGAAGAGTGTTTGTGGAGAGATCTGTCACCATGTGACTGGTCCTTCCAGGTGCAAAAAGCCCAGTCTTCACCGTGCCATCATCACTGGCAGCTGTGAAGGAGGCTGCAAGGGGCCAAGATACAGCCCTCAGAAGATTCTTGCCTTGTTAAAACAAGGGTGAACTAAAACTTGATGAACAGGAAGAAAACACAGATAAGAAGATTTCATAGAGCAAGAAGATGCAATAGTTTAAAAAGCAAAAAAAAAAATAATTCAAGTCAAACCAACATCAGCTGAAGAGCTTTAGCTGAAGGGAACAGACCTTGGAAAGAAGGAATGTATCCAACTTAAGGGTGATTGGAAAAAGCTATAGGTACAGTGTTTGTTTTGGCCTTGCATGTCTCTGATTCACTTTGGAATATTTCAAATGATTTTGAAATCTCTTCAGGTTTCTGAGAGCCAGCACTCAAAGATATGTTAAGAACAGTGGTGTATCTGTCCCTGGGAACAGGAGTGGCATAAATGAGTGGTTTATAGGGAGACACAGTCAGGTCCTTGCTTTCTTTCCTCTATGGTTCAAAACTTCTGTTTGGAGAACTCAGAAAAAATAGAGACGGAAAGTCTATCATGGGGGGTGAACTAACAACATTGTCACAAAGAACACCGAAATACAGGTGTAATGAGCATCCTTTAAATTAATATTAGCCTGAAAACCTGGATTGTGGGAACGTGGCATTTCAGCGGTATCTGTTCAAAAGACTTAAGTCTGTGGACAAGTGATAGGTTAAGTGTATAATCTTTAACGAACATTACTGTGTTGCTTCACATAACTATCTTACATACCCCTAAGATCAGACTGTTTCTGAAATGGGTGAAAAAACTGGTATCTGAATTTCATAATACCTCAGTATTTTGAGGCTCTGGTCGTTACAGATAGCAAAGGAAAATAAATTTTCTGACCCCTAAAGGGCTAACTCTGTTGATGGAGCTCAGCAAGACACAGAAATTATCCTGAATGTGAAGCTGTTTTCCTAACAGTGTTGTCTTCAGCACTGGAATGAATGACTGAGTGCTGCTCTGACTGTTGATGCAGCATATTGCAGATGTTTTGTCCATCAGGACATACACAAAATTCCATAATCTGTTACACTGGCTTTCAGCAGATCTTAAAGTAGGAACACCTATAGCTTTATGGCCTTCTGACAACATGGCCTGCATGGCGCAGAAGAGCCAACCCTTTTTAATACTGACGCTGAGTCTGCTGCTTGGACCTGCATCTCCTTATTCAGATCTGTATATGTGCTGTTATTTTAGGTATCCTGTCTTTACAGTCAAGCACTTCATAAACATTCCTGAGGAAGAATCTGAGGTCTTGAACCTTGCAAAATTCCTGGTAAAGCCTGGTCTCTGGAGCCTGCCCTACAAGCCTAATGGCTGGCTAATTTGGCAGTATGCATCCCACAAGGTGACTCATCAATCAGTCTCAAGCTTAGAATAGTGGGGGCAGGTGCTGCCATTTTCCATCTTGGATAGCCTGTGTGTCTCTCTTAGCTCATTATTATGGAGTGAAAAGATGGGATTCAGACCTGGTTTTGGCAGCAATCAATACCAATGTCAGCATTTTAAAAAATAAATACATACATAAAAAAAAGCCCCCAGCTTTTAACTTCTTTGTCTGGGGTTACCTGTCTGCGCCCTGGGTGCACAATGAAGCACAAACATCACCTTAAATGATTTCAAGATCATATAACATCCACATTTTGGAATTTAGATTTTCAGCCATGCATCTCACAAGTTAAAGTATGCAAAGCATACTGATACTCTTTTCAGCTATTATGGCTGATCTTTAAGGGATGATACAGTGCTGCAGGATAAGCAGGGCTTCAGAGGTGTGAGTTTGGATTCCTCTACTATACATCTTCTTTCCAACAGCAGGCCTGTGCATAGGTGTCAGGGAACATGCATGAGTAGTCTAGCAAGGTCAATACCTGAACCACACTTATCAAGTCACCTTGATCAAATCCTGAAAGCTCAGAAGTAGTTCTAAACATTTTTTCAGCAAAGACTTGAGATATTGGCTAGGTTCTGTCCCAGAAGCAGCAGATGGTAGCACTGCTCATTCAGGAAAAAAAACCCACAGGGGTCTCCCATTAAAGAAAAGTGGCTATGTGCAATGCAGTCCTCAAGATTTAAGCATTTGAAAAATCTAAGAGCCTAGGGAGTCTATGGAAGAGCATGCCACAGTTTGAGATGCAGATATACTGAATCCAGTCAACATATGCTGGTTTTCCTTTTTTCCTAAAATGGCACACTTTTGAGGATGGAAGAAGAAAGTGATGATAGAGGTTACTGCCTATTCCAAGTGTGAAGCTATCTGCACTTTCATTTGAGGCCCCGATGAGGCCACTCCCTTAGGGGGATGCATTGATCTTAATGGACGTTTCCCTTACTGTTGCAATTGGATTCTTAGAACATTTTAAGATTGCTTCATCAAGGTTTTTAATTACATTTCTTGAATTTTCTAATCTTGAAATACAAATTCCTGCATCAGAAACAAAGAATAGTGCATCTTAAAGTCACATCTCTTGTATGTTGTTTTCTGAAAAAGTTGTATGAATGACACTTCAAGCTTATATACATCATTGACATGGATCAAATGGCAGCATTTATTAGAGCAAAGAAAGTCAAACCAGATGTAATGGGAATCCTCATCTGCTTCCACTAAAACTGAAACAGAATCTAGTTTTGATGTTAATTGGAACAGCAGCCTGTGAACCATATTTCAGATTTTAAAAAACAATGGTAGAATCCTGAATTTGAGGTCTGGATGATTTGATATCTGAATTCTGCTTCTCCTTTCACCATTGCACACCCAAGTTGTTAAGCGTTCTTATTTAACACATATACATATATAATTGTACTTTTGCAAGAAGTCTATAGTTTTTGCTTCTTTGTTTCTATGAGGGCTATTTAGTTTTGCATAAATACGTGCTATGTCTAATAAACAAAGTTTCTGAAGTCTACTGCTTTCTACAAAGTAATAACACATAATAGAGTCCCTTTCTTTCCAGCTTGTAATATTTACAAATACATTTTAATGTATGGTTAGATCCTGTGCAGTCTTTTAAAAAATCCAGGCTAACAAACCTTTTTTCTTCGCCGCCCCCGCCCCCCCCCAATCTTTTGCTGTGGACACAAACACATTAGATTCATTTATCTTTGCAGGTTGCCTTCAAAGTAGTCCACGCAATCAGTTCCATTTCTTTTTACAGTTCCTCTTGCTTCCCTGCTCCACCACAGGTCTCTTAATATTTTCACTGTCAGGGCCTTTATTCCACACCTTTCCAGCAGAGTAAGGTTTGAAGTTGAGCAGGACTCCACTGTAACCTAACTGATGTTCTACTACAATACAGGTGCAGACATTCTCCATGGCTCATCAGCTGGTACCTAAAGCTCTGATCCTGTGTGTGCAGGGCATCCCCTTTCTTGACCTGAAATTCAATGACCATGAGGTAGAATTTGTCAGAGGCCACCAGTATTACTAACCCTGGTAGAATATTTGATTATCTTTAGCTGAGAGACTACGGACACTCAGGCGCCTTCTACAGAAACAAACAGCGACGTTATTAACACCAGACCTATGGAATACAGAGCCAAGGCTAGAGCTCATGCTGGAGCAGATTATAATAAAAAAACCACACAAACAAAACCAACCAACCAACCAAAAAAATTAAACCCTAAACAATAGTCTTGGTTCTTTTGTTTGTTTCAAAACGTGAGTAGGCTGGTTTTGTACTTTCAATTATATTATCACATAATGCAAAACTCTTTCCTGTACATTCTCTTTCTCTTTTTAATCTTTAACTTTCATGTCTTTCTCCCTTTTTCTCTAGTTCATTTATTCTTTTTCTCTCTTGTATTTGCCTGAATACAGAACAAGCCTGTGTAGCAGGCAGCCTTTGCCTTCACACACTCTAGCCTCACATCCTCACTTCCCAAGTCTGCACTGCCTTAGTCTGCTTTGCATTTCTAGACAGATCAGAGCTGAGTCCTGCTCAGCTGAACAATTCCAGATGCTTTGTAGATGGGCCATACCCTGGCAAGCCACACTAGCAGCTAGCTGCTCAGTGGCACCTCCACCCTATGAGAGGTGGTGTCTCCCATTGCTTGCAGCACATTCACAGCACTCAGAAGCTGCCATTTCCAGAGGTGCAAGCAAGATACATCCATCCAGCTTGGAAGCCCTTGGTATCTGGTCAAGTTTGCAGCACCCAGTCTTGAACTTGAATGTTAAATGACATTCATACATAGAAGTTGTTTTCTAAGCTAACTCATTTGAAAAGCTTAGTTGTGCACAGGAGTATGGATACTTCAATAAAAACAAGCGACAGAGATCACAGGGTGAAATGAAAGCTCAGTAAAATATTTCAGGCTGCCTGCACACCAAAGGGACATGGTTATGCTGTTCCTGCTAGAAAAGAAACTAACATCACATAAATCTAGCATTTCTTTTTGCTTGCCTTAAATCAATGGGCTTGTGGTGCTATTCCTTAGGGTCAACAAACATGCCAGGAAAAATCTGTTTCCAAGCTGACTGCCCTTTGTCAGAACTACCCATAAGCGCCAGGGAGGATGGAAAGTGGGCTGCTGGGCTGCAGAGGTGCTTAAAGGAGTAGTTTGCCAGAAAAAGAGAATTGCAGATTTTGAAGCACAGAGAGACCTTCAGTTTTCCTACAGATCTTACTAAAAAATGTCTTAATTCATTTAATGAGAAAAGCCATATCCTAAACCAAACAATCTGATCATCTGGTCTCTCCTGCTTTTGCAGCCATTTATAATATAATGATGGAGGCTATGAGCATAATGTATTCTTACCCTGATGTTTTTTGCTTTAGTGCTGGACAAAAATATTGCTCTAAGCAAAGAAGAAAATGTCATCTGTGAACAAAAGCAATGCATGACAGATGGGCCGACAAAGGTCGTACATTCTTATAGTCTCAAGGAAGCTGCAGAAACTTTCTTTAACGTAGGATAATGTTTTTACACAGTTAGTGAAACAGTCTTACGAGCAAGCTACTCTCCAAGGATCTCAAATAACAACCAAAAGTTTTTATGTACACATATACAGGCTATATTCTGTCATAAGCTCTACAGAGAAACCTTGTGATTTTTATCTTGCTGACACACTGTAGTGCTTTATGGTAAAACCTTGGTAAGGAAGATGCACTTGATGCCTTTCCCACCAGTGCCTTTCATTCCCAAACCTCTCCCCTCCTGTTCTCCTGGGTAGGAAAGATGCTCAGAAATAGCTCAAGTTTGTTCATCTTTACACTAACAGAAGTTGTAATAAGAAGACACAGCATCATTGCACACTGAACTTTGGCGATCAGCTCCTGAATCTGGTTTAGCCTATTCATGCATCAGCAGCCATGCTGACGGGCTCGCCCAAATTGTAGTGGCCTCATTATTTCTGTACTTGCCCTATACGCTGCTGTGACTTCTGAGGGAAGCCTACAGATGATTATATAATCCTCCGAGCCAACGCATTAGGGTGTTGATGATATAGATGTTTACTCTCACAAAGTGACTTACAGGGCCAGGACCTTTCTGCTGAGTGGAGAGATCCCAACAAATCAAAGACAGATCCTTTAAATCAGACGAGGTATAAATACATTGTAGAATTCCACAGTGATGGGGTAGAAGTGAGAAAATTGTGGGTTTGTAGGAAGAGCCTTGCAAACAACCGTGCATTACTTTGAGAAAAAAAAATGGTTTGCAAAATACTCAAAGCACATCTGTTGGTTTTTCTGAAACTTTGACTTCTGTAAGTTGCATTGCAAAACAGTCTCCACTGTGCAGCTAGTATCCTGTCTTGAACAAAAGTTTGTTGGTAAGGGGAAATGTCAAAATCCTGCAAACATATTGTACATATGAAATGAATCCCAAATTGGAAGAGTGGAAAGCAAAATTTCAATTCCATTTGATTTCACTGATCCCTTGAGAAATGGCAAAGGATTGGATATGAAGGCTAGACCTCAGATATCAAAGATAAAGGGAGCATAAACCCAATAAGATAGGATCAAAGAAACATTGGAAAACCTACTTGATATTCAGAGAACATGAAATCCATAATTTTGGGTGAAATCTATGATTTTAGTTTCCTACTCTTATGGAATGATACAAAAGAGAAATATCTTTCTTAATTCTTAAAGCAAAGATATTGCTGAACTGATCTGAAGCAGGACACACTGGCACTGATTTACCTGGACCATTACCAGAATTCCAATCTCCACAGTTTTAGTTCTTGGAATAAAATCCTACTTCATATCTCTGCCAATATGTGTCTGGCATATTTTTGTCCTGTGCCTAGATGTGTCTGGCTGTTGCTATCAACTGCATTTATCAAGCACTTCAGTGTTCTACAAATAAATAAAAAACCCCAGTATAATAGCTAGTTATTGTTCTTATTAGTAATATGCTATACTTGTTATAGAAAATATACAACGTTTATTGAACTGAGAGAGCTGCATGACTGTAAATCATTAAACACTTACTTCTTTCACAAACCACTGGCAAAAGGCAGGGCCAATCCACTCTCTTGCGTGAATCCCACAGTCTATCCAGACAGCTTTCTTGTATGGCCGTGATCTTTTACCTAACTTGAAGTATGAATATTCATAGAAATATCAACAGGTCTCATGACATTAGTGTGACATAACAATGAGAAAATAATAGAATATTAGAAACACTAAGCCATTTAGCATTTCCTCATATAAAGGAACAAATACAAGTTTATTGTTTACAAAGGTATGCAGGTATGCCAAGATAATGAAAATGATCTATGGAAAAAAATACAGAAAAAATGACATCTGTCAATTCCTCTTTTATGAGGAATGAAATTCTTAAATACCACATGGAGCAGGGTGAGGAAAAATTATGCTACAGGAAAAGCCTGATGCAGAATCAAGTTTTCAGAACTCTGCAAGGGCAATTCTTTTTGCATCTTGCTGACATCCTTTAATTTGTGGTCCTAGTAATGTGAGTTGAAAGCGCACAGCCCTGGAGTTTTGTCAGTAGCTAAAGAGGAAGCGTACATGGCACATGCTGAGAAGGGCTCCAGAGTCCTCTGGGTCCCTCTCTAGCACAACTGCTTTCCAGGTTGTCTATAAACACAAAACTTCCCAATTTCCTTAAATCTAAACCCTTCTAATTGAACTTGGCCTATAATCTATCTCCATCCATATCCTATCTAAGTAAACAGGATTTAGCTTTTGGCTTTCAGTTTTCCAGTTTTTATTTTCTTGTTCATTGTCTACAGTTAGTCAGTACTCGGGGCTAAACCATAACACTTGGTATATCACCCAGAGCTCCCTCCCCAGCTGGGAAGGAGAATCAGGTTAAAAAGGGAAAATGCCTATGAGTTGAAGTATAGACAGATTTAATAGAATAACAAAACTGAAAGAACAATCAACATAAAGGGTTCTACTCAGCCTGGTTCAATGCCAATAGCAGGAACACAACACTATCAACAAGGAGCCTCAGGGAGAAGAGGAGGAACCCCTCCTTCACTGAGCTCCCTCCTTTTATAATGAGTTTGATGAGGTGGTATGGGATACACCTGTGAGTCAGCTGCCTTGATTGGATCTCTCAGCAGACTCAGGGCTACTCAAGGCCTGCCTGCATGGCTGGCCCATGGTTCTGTGCCTGGGGAACCAGGACATTCATTAAAGATGACTTTCAGAAAGATACTTGGATCTTAGCAACTTATCCTTAGGAAATACTGATAACCTGTGTCTCCAGTGTACATGCTGTAACATAAGTAATATAGTGTCTGTCACTGATTCCAGACTTTAGTCTGATTAATGACTATTTGATCTTTACCTTGAGAACAAATAGTGGTCTCCCTTCATAGGATTTTCCAACAGAGAACATGTGAACAAGATCTGAATGAGTTTTATTCAGATGATGCATCCAACTCTGGATCTGCAAATACAGAAATAAAATTGTTGCTTCAATCTTTGCATTTCATAGGAAGCAACTGTAACACATTTATTAATCTCAGCTCTCAGTCCTCCTTATGTTTTCCTTTTTGTGGTTTTTTGTTGTTATTTTGTTTTGTTTCTGTTTCCACACTTGAACTCTCATTGGGCTGTCATAGCTTTGTTGCCAGAGGCTGGATAGAGCCTTCAGTCACCTTTTTTTTTAAATTATTTTTTTATTTTATTGTCGGATATTACTGGAATGCATTAGCTGTTCATTGAAAATCAGGGGATGGGGCTAATCTGTGATTACCACTAAATGTTAATGGAATGAAGAAAGAAGGTCCCTGAGTCTGCCTGCCAGGACACAGAATGGTGAACAGACTGACCTGCAGGATTCAATGCTGCTTGCAATATTTGTTTCACGGGACGCAGCACCCTCCATGCTCTGCCTAGTGACTTTGGTTTGGTTCAGACTGAAACTATATATATGAGTACCCTGAAAACCAACAGAAATAATTTACTCAGCTGTCTTCCATGATAGTATCCCTTCTACATGAATCTGTAAGTGTTTTTAAGTCTTTGGGCCTCTTGTGCAAATACTTAAACATTTGCTTATATCGCTTCCTTAAATGAATCAGTGAGACTAATCACTGAAACCTCTTACTCCATCAAAGACCTGTTTTAAAAACAGAACTCAGAAGCTGTCAAAGATAGTTACATGAAAAGATAAGCCTTGAATACAAATAATAAACATATACATATTTTTAGAAGGTGCCCATTTTTGAAGAAGAAACATTTAGAATACTTCTGAAGATGAACAGGCAATGGTAACTTATATAGAGAGTGAAATCTTATCCTGATTAAAGACAACATATAGCAGATAAGAGGAACAATGTGAATTTCCACATACTTCTTCCAGGGAGTGATACACTTCGTAGTTATACTCAGAAAGGGACCTTCGATTCCTATGTGACCTCAATCCAGTTTGGTTTTCTATTGCTTTCTGTAGGTCCGATATGAGAATCCTAGGTAAGTAAGATAGTGGTATTACTGAAAAACTAGTAGAACACGCAGACTAAAGCAGAACAATCACATTTAAAAGAAATATAGCAGGAGTTAAACCATCCTGATGTGACTTCATCTGTTATATTTTTGACAATAGAGTGCTTTAGGCTTATTTGAATGTATGCTGCCAAGTAAATACTCCAGCTGCTTTGAAATGTAACAGTGCCTTCAAAAAACACAATGAGCTTGTTAAGCAAATGAAACAGAATGATGTTAATAATGTAGCCAATGTGAAGAAGAAGCCACCTTTGTTTGTTTGTTTATGGAGCAGTGTTTGTTGTCTTTTTTTATAATCCAGTTATGCTATGCGATCATGGATCTTTAAAAATTTATTTCAAAACCATTTTAAAAATATCTTTTTAAGCTTAGAAAAACATACACATACTTTCTCTCCGAGGTATTGTACTGGCATGGAACATTACATATACCTACAAGCTGCAGAGACAAAACAAAATAATGAAGAACTTATCATTCTGTGTGAAACACAATAAACAACGAAAAACCTTAAGTGTGGTTTGTTGTGTACAACTATCTCCTCTGCAATAGTTGGTTGCCAGTTATTTTAAAATAAGTCAGGGGAAACATGAAACAACACTAAGTGTAACTTAAATATGCTTGCATAAAAGTGTCAGGTTCTTTGCATTAAAAGCGAAATGCAGGAATAGTGGTTTAAGCCAAAAACTTTCCTGTTTTATGGCCAAAAAAAAAGAGTTATATTGTAGAGGTTGGAGCATCTATCCCTTTCATTACACAGTGGCAGGAACTGGCAATATTGTCACTGACATCGGTAACAGCATCTCTATAAAACTGGGGGCCATTCTTGTATACCACCTTCTCCTAAAGCATGACAACGTGTAATCACCATACCAGTAATTCATCATTCCTGTATAACAACAGTCACATTCAACCTTCTAAAGTCTTGTAGGAATTAGCTGCAATGACTGGAAAAAGATAGAGAGAAACTGCATTTACTCTGATCCTAACTCAATTATGCAGCAGATATCTCTCTATCTGCATGTATGTATAAAAGTAAAGGTTATCCACATTCTTCAAATGTATTAGTGAAGTAATTGTATAATTAGGAATTTCGTTGTTCTATATCAGCAACTTTCATTAAGCAAACTAAGTACTTATAGTCTTTATTTACAGTGCTCTACACTCTAAGACCAGTATTGAAAGTCTTCCAGTCTTTAGAGATTTGTCCTAATTTAGACAAGTGTCACTGTCGAGCTGAAGTTTTACATGGTGTTTGCCTCAGATTTTCCAGTTCCAAAAGGGATGCAGCAATTTAACTCCTTTGCAGAGTGTGACAAAAAAATTTTTAAAAACTGTGAAAAACAGCCATGAGAAGGGAGCTGTATGAAACCTTGCCCAGTACCTCAGCCCCCTGACTGCAGAGCTGCACTTCAGCTCAGGGCTGTGGTCCCAACCCAGCTGTGCGGTGGGCACAGCTGTGCCTGGCCACCCTGGAAGCCCTGCTCCTGCCACTCCCTGACTACTCCCTGACTGCTCTCATGGCAAATCCTCCCAGCTTTTGCTGAGTTACAGATCTCAGGACAAGCATGTACTCGTCCAAGGCTTTGCAGGGTTTTGCTTCTGATGGCTGTGACCCAGCAGGCAAGGAGTCTGTAACAGGGAGCAGGGAGATGAAGAGCAGAGCAAGGAAAACAGTCTGGAGTTGACAAAATGCTGCCTGGCTTCCTTCTAAGTGCACACAACTTGTGCACCAAACAGAAGTTTTCCCTGTGGAAAGAGAGTAGTGTTGTCCTTCTATTTGTACCATGTTGTTTCAGGTAAACTGCAGAGACTGTTCACTCTCGCATTTCTTGCCCTTGCACACTCGGCTTTGCAATCTAACCAAAGGTCTTCTAGTAGAGGGAGTGTTTATAACACATATAAAATGGCCTTCTGTCATTTAATTAAAGGTGATTACCGTGAATAAGAACAGCAGACATGAATACAACTGTCAGGGCATAGTAATTAGGGGACATGTTTTGTATAAGCACAGGAAAGCAATTACAGAAATCCACATCTCACTTTGAAAGGCAAACAAAACTGAAGCAGTGCAGAGCCCACGTGAAAGTAGCCCTGAAATTTGGCCTGTGTAATTAATTTCCTGATGTTTGTTTTTGTGTTTTTAGAATGACAAATTAGTAAGTTATAATCTAACTTTTATAATAAAAATGGAATTCTGATAAGTGTGTATAATACACAATATGCTTTTCACCATCCTTTTCTCATTGAGAAATAAGTATGTAGGGCTTTATTCAGCAAATGTTTGAGAACTCAACTCATCAGTTGATTATTCAGATACTTTAACATCTCACTGAAAAGGCTTTAAGGACAAGATCGTTACTCTTGTCTAGTATACCGTATTGATAAATATGAAATGACAGGTATACAACAAAACTGTCTTGAATGTGTTTAAGAAATCCTGTAAATGATGTGTGATCCTTAGCGTGTATTTGTTCTGTATGACTTGCATTGGGTCACAAGGAATGCAGAGTTATAAAGCAGAACTAGTACATTCCTGTATAATTTATGAAGAAGGGTTGCCTCTGTGTTTGCAGAACACTTGTAAACAAACCTAACTCCTAAATACGGAGAGAAGCAAAGCAGCCTGTAGAATTAGTAATTACCATCCCTCTCTTAACAGATGTGATTTCATATACATTGAAAACACTTCAGCTTGACTCAAAAGGAGGACATTTAATTAAAACTGCCTGCCTGTGGGAGATTTTCTGTTCTCCCATTAAAATAGTTGTTTTCTTGGCAATGTCTAGCTGCCTGCCAGTCTAATTGCTATGATGTGGAATGTATTTTCAAGTGCACTTGGCGTGGCAGACACAGATATGCCTTGGAGGCCAGATCCCTGGAGCGAGGCACAGAAAGCGAAGCATGGGCTTACGTGTACTGGATGTTTGCTCGCTGGAGGTAGGGCAGCAGACCTTGGGATGTGTTCTGTGGTACTCGCACGTCGGTGACTGTACCTTCGATGATGTGTAAGGTGCTGCTGGGCTGCCACATGTCCACCTGTAGTGCAGGAACCAACCTGTAATTCATACGCATTCAGCATAGGTGGGGAAATCCAAGAGATGGCACACTCTCAGCATGGTATAGACAATAAAACTGTATAGGCTAGTCCAGCTTGACATCTATGCTAATGATTTTGAGGAATGACTGGTCCAGCTTACCATGAGTCTCATGGGAGATTTGCCAAGGGTAAGAGAGAACGGTCTCAGGAATGTGCCTCTTCGAGTGGCTCAAAACAAAAGCTACCTGCAACTTTATGTGCCTCCTCAGACTGCTATAGATTCCCTATGTATCAGAGACCTTTTTATTTTGCAAGGTATTTTCTACATTCAGTAGGGCAGTAAAAGAATGCTAAACAGAGGTAGAAAGCGTAGCATATACCAGTGTTGTTTGCAAAGTGTACCCACGTTTTATTCTTGTTAATAAACAGATCAGGGGTCAGTAACAGAAGGTCACCAATACTATGAAGGAAGCTGTGATCTACCCAGTAATGACAAAACAATAGGATTAAGATAATCAAATTATTACAGCTACTAAATGATGCCACACATTAATGTTCTATCTATACCTGATCATGCCTAAGGGACGCTTCTTGTTCATTTTTACTTTCTTTGGTTTATTTCTTTGGAAATACACTTGGAAATTTTAGCCCAGAACACAAATTTTTAAGAAAGCAAGAAAGTTTCCAAACAGGTATTTCAAACTCAGTGTTCTGCACCCTGTAGCAAAATGGTCCTGTACTGCTCAGCTGAACAAATGCCAGATGTACAGACACCTAAACAGAGGTGGGAACAGTTCCTCCTCAGTGCAAGGCCAGTGACCAGAACACAAACAGCTTCCCAGAGCTGCTGGGTAGTCACGGGAGACTAGAGAAGAGTATCAGCAACAACCTCTGTGTCACTGTGACAAATATGCATGTCAAGATCCACAAGCTTTAAAAATATAGATGTTTGTGAGCTGAACACAAAGAGTGGAATTGCTAGGGACTATCATGCCCCTACATTTCTTAAAGAGAATTTCAAAGGAATTAATACTTGATATATTTTGAAGTTTACTGCGATCAGTTGTGCTGGGCTGCACTGATGAAAGTCATGGATACAGCTCATGAGTGTCCCTCACCTTACTTGCTTTCCAAATTTCTAAGAAGGTTTTTATAATCTGGATTTCAAAAGCTCCTGACTTCTTCTATGCGATACAGGCTATTTTATACATAGCTAATACATTTCACTCAGTCTTACTATAAACCTTGTCCAAGAAGAGAGTACAATCTTCCAACAGGGGTTTAGTTTCCACCATGTCTCAGACTCATGACCCTGAGTAAGAATATTCTGACTACCAATAGGCATCTGATGCTGAACCCAAGAGTACCTCTTCAAGCAGAAGTGACTTTAGTCCAGTTAATCCAATTAAATGCCTGCTACTTTGGAAGGAGAAAAACTGAAACACAGGGGCAGCTTCTTCTATTGCTGCCAAAACCACGCTTTGTTTCATGCTGCCACAATATGGTCTATGGATCTGTGTGATAGCGGTGGGTGGGCGCAGCATCTTTTGAAGTCTAACACCAGGACTGGCAAAGTTCACGAGGCTTGCGAAGCTGACAGCAGCTATGACAGATGGTCAGTAGAAACCAAACTCAAGAAATAAATGGTGCTAAATGCTGCTTATAAATAAAGATCCTCTCACTGCACCAACACCTTACGTTTGTTAGTTTATCTGTCTTTCTTATTTTGATTAATTATAGGCATCTGGTGAAATTCCCCCCTAATTCAACATGGTTGATTTCACACATGGTTAATTAAAAATGTGTATTTGACTTTTAAGATTTATCCCTAAAAATACACATCACAGAGGGTAAATTTGTTGCTCTGGGAGTAACAGCATATCAATCAGCTCAGCTTGAGCCATCTTTATAAACATAACAACAAATTGTTATACACAAGCTAAGAGCAACTGAAGAAAAGTATCTCCTGGCCAACTCCAATATCTAAGCACACAAAACTGGAAATAGAACTTAGAAAAATGAAAAAAAAACCCAACCAAAACCCATGATTGAGATACACCTGCAACTTGTCTTTGTTCTTGATAGTTAGGATTAATTTCACTGAATTTCTCCATCATCATGGCAGGGATAAACCAACCAATATTCTCACTATTGATTACAACATCACTACGTTTTTTAATTTCTGAGGTATTCTAATCGTGCCTCACATTACTGGCTGCAAGGGAATACCAAAAGTAGAAGCAATCTTCTTTTAACTAATGAAATCAGCAGCATATTGCACACTGATACCCTCTTTTGGTGAAAATGCAATTATTTCGCTCCTGGCATTGTCCTGGAAATAAGACAAAAAAATTTCCATTTTTAGAATGCAAATCACTCATCTTCACCTTAGTTCCCTATTTGGGTTGTTTGTTTCATTTGACTCCCACTTCTCATTCTCTGCAATGTAAACGAAACATTCAGTGCTCATCTGGGAGATGTTACCTATGCTGTCTAGAGCACTACTTCAATTGCTTGCTTGATTTTGTTTTATAAAGCATATAACAAGAAACACATTTCTCCAGCAGACATCTTATTTATATTGCAGCTTTCAGCTTTTCCTTGGCGTGAGACAGCACATGAAAACTGACACACAGAAGATGGATTTCAGAGCAGGCATGTTTTGGCTGAGCAAGTCCAGCTATCCTTTACTCACTGGCAACTTTAGGAGGCTTCATCTCCCGTGGATACTGAGGTCTCCGTTGGTGTCATGACTCTTCTTTCAGCATCATTCCTCTGGCAAGCATGCCTTGGATTTCCACACTGGGCTCTGCTAGCTAGCAAGTGGTAGTGATATTAATTGTTCTTCTATCCTCTTTACCATCTGTGATGGGGTGTTGCTATCCCCACATATTACACCTTAGCTATTATATAGTATTATGTATGGTGTACCAGTCAGTGTCAAAAGACATTTATTTGCTGTGTGGGTGGTGGGATTTGCTAGGCTGGGGGGAAGATTCTCCAGCTACCAAAATGAACAGATGCAGAAATCCTACTGAACACCCTGACCACACAGCCAAAATCTGAACCTCAAAATTCAGCTGGTATCTTGAGGTTAGAGTAAAAGAGATATGCTTTAGAGTATGTCTGCAAACCTAAATATTCTCATCTCCTTTGTCTGGGCTTTGCAGAACCATCTCTTTTCCTATCTGTCAGGCAGCAGGTTGCCTTTAGAGGGTCTTGGGATGTTTTAAGCCTCTGGAAATAAGCAGAGCCCAGGCAGCGTTTCTTTAGCAGGCTTAGACTTGGGACATGGAGAACAATTACTTGGCACTTGCTGCTGCACTCAGGTGTGACTCTAGGTACCTGTTCTCGAGGACAGTGGTGGCTCCACAGATGCCCAATGAATGCTCTTTCCAAGAACCTCACTGGACGCATGAGCATCCAGACTTGCTTTCTATGAGAATAAATGGTATGTAAAAGCATATAGACAGCTCCCTTTCCCCAGAGGATTTAAACACATTATTGATTTATTTAACAAGGAAAACAGATTATTAATTGTGACTTTTTAAACCACACATAAAAGTCCCTGGGATTCAATTTGTGCTTAGGAAAGCCAACACTCTCTGAGTTTCCTTATAGGCAGTTTCTCTTTAAACTGAGGTGTTAAAGATAGCTAAAGAGTATAAATGTATCAGCTCCTCTCTGGACACCTTCCAAGACACAGCAACTCTGAACTCATTAGTCATGTCTCTAGCTTTTGGTCAGTATGGTGATGAAAAGTCAGCACAAGGCAAAGGACAAGTATTTTAAAAGGTTTGGGTGTTGGAGCTAAGAGAATTCAGAATTTCTTCCAAAATTAAAAATAATGCAAATAATTTTCCAAGAAGACAAACATTTCATTGGTATAATCCTACATATCACAAGTGGTATACAAAGCTCTGTTACCCTGCCAAGACAGAAACCAGAGCAGGGAGGATTTTTCTTCACTAGTTCCAGGTTATCCTCCAGCTAATTCTATGCCTTTGGAAAGGGAGCCCGAGAGGAAATGAGTCTCCTTGCTTTTCCCTGGGAATACACTCATGGTGGATAAATCCCACACTTCCTTCTTTCCTTTAAAACAATGAAAGAAACCCCTAGCTTCTTTAGACCACAGGGCTTAGCCTGGCTCATGCTTTATAATTAAAGTAATTTTCTTGTGCAGTAGCCTCCAGTTGTTCCTCACTACCCTTTCATAAACAGATGTTTAATTTCTTCTTCCATTTAGCCTGAAAGGAAGCTGCTTAGTGCTCTCATCAGGTCTGTGATTGTGTATTGATCAAAAGATATGACTGATGGTTGTCAATGAAAATAACTAGATTAATAACTCTGCCATAATTTACATTTAGTATCTGGAGAAAATTGTTTATATGACTTATATGTTATACCCCATGATGACAGTAATTTTGTTATGCTTTATTACCTAGCAATTCCAGTTTTTATACTTATGGGGTTGTATACAGCAATACATGTGCTGAAGCTGGCCCTTTCCTTAACATCACTATGAACAGATTTCTTTGAGAAATGTTGTCAACTGTAAAGTTAAGAATATAACTATTGTTATGATGCCATCAGTTGAAATGGCTTGGCATTTCTGAGCCTCTTCTATAAGGAAATGTGCAGTCAGTAATGCAAGCAGTGATGCTTTGCTAATGGGCTCTCTCAGAATGTATGGGTTTTCCATTTACATCCATATGTTTATGTATAGATATATAAACACCCTAAGCAGTGCTGAAACTTGTTAGATGTGTTTTCAATTAGAAATCTGATAGGAGAAGATAGAGAAAAGAAGTAGAAACCAGTCTAGTCTCACTAATGTTGTCAGAGGTCTGACCATCAGAGGCTTCATCACATAACACATGAGAAACATAGTCACATATGTGCATATACAGAAACACCCCTTGGATGTATATATATAGTGTGCAATAAAATGACATTTTAGGCTTCTTGGGGTATATTTACAATGAATGAAGGAGGGAAGGAAGACTCCTGTTGATTCTGACACTGGTGGATAATTATAGCTGTGCTGTAGTTCACCTGGAAAAAGTAGAACTGCTCCTCTCTAATGTCTTGCAAATATTTTCAGAATCAGAACTGATTTCATTTTCACTTGCTCCTGCCAGTTAAGGAACTTAACTGACAGTTCTGACTGCAAATCTCCTTCAGCTGCCCTTTATGTGCAGCAAAATGGTCCAGTGGCAATTAAGTGTGGGATTCCCTGTTCTTTCTAGGATTTACAAGGTAGTCCTAGTTGTTGATGCAAAGTAATTTAAGTTTCTGATTGAGCACACTAGGCATTTAATAGGCACTAACTTTTCAGTATTTATTTGCTTTTCAGTGAGGCTGGTAAGAATAATTACGCCAATAAATTGGACTGATTCACAGGACTGCAGCAGCCATAACTCTGGCAGGAGCAGAATGCGAACAATGCACAGCTTGGAGTTTTGAGTTTTGCAGATCTTTGTGGAACTATAACACGGTAATGGTTAAGTGGTCTTGCCACTCTGCTTACACTGGTATAATTTTACACGGCAGAAAAGAACTAGTAGGCTATTCCTCAAGAGAGCCACTGAGGAAAAATTCATACACAATTATATGGTAATTGAATATCCGTTCTTACAAGTACAGATGCCACTGAACTAAGTATATTTGAAAGACATGAAACAGTCTTTAACAGACATTAAAAAAACCCAACCAAACCCCTTTTTTGTTTCGTATTAAACTATTTATGGCTTGGTTAATTTTGTGGTTGCTGCTGCACTACAGGAGAAACAGAATATTAAGCCCTGAGTCTGATTCTGCTCTCATTGAAGCAATGGGGCTGTGCTGATTACTTTGTTGAGCTTGGACTCAGGCTTCCTCCCCAGTAAAAGAGGAAGCAGGTTTCTCCCATCTCAGAAAGTCCAGGTCTTCTGCATCTTGGGAGAACAATAAACTCACTACCTGGGCTTTCCTGTTTTGTCTTGCATCTTCCTACTAAGGTTTCCGGGAAAAAGGATTTTCCTTCTGAGCCTGACAAGTGGTTTACAGACTCACATTCTGATACACTGATGAATGACCTCTGTTGTCACCTGATGTTCCCTCTGTATCTGAAATATTCTGCGCATATCTGACTGGAACCCTAACTATGAGTTACGGTAAAATCTGGACTGATGACTAAAGCATCTGGCTATACAGATATATTTGCTGTATGTGCAGAGTAAAATGCACACAGCCCAGGCGACTGAGCTAATTCTTTCCTTCTCCAAAGTAGAAATAGCTCCATTTGGGCTGACAGGCTTTCTGGCTGCATTTTCAGATGGGCTTTTGTTCTCTGAAGCTTTTTTCAGCATTGGCCTATGGAGCTGTAAAGTATCAGATTTATAGCCAAGTGATCCTTTTCCCCTATGAGATATTTTTCTGATTCCCTGAACTGCGGTGACAGGATCAATTCAGGGATTACAATGGATAAGCAGCTGCTGTAGGGGATCGAAAACAAAGAAAAGGCAACGGAGTTATGGCTTCAAGGCCTGCTTGGCTGGCCCTCCCAAAGTTAAAGAAGTGCCTGGCTGGGCCCAGGAATTTCTTTTGTAAAAGCTACTGAAGAATGAATGGTCTAACTCTATTATGCCAGGAATGTTCACAGAGCAGTCGCTTCTTTGCTACCTATACAAACAGCCCTGGTCCCAGTCAGGCGTATGTGATAAAAAGTGCTTGTAAACCACTGATGGAGTAGAAGTTATCAGTCAAGGCTCAAATGAAGTAGTTCTTCAAAAATAATACTTACAAAGCAAAATTCCAGAGTAGATGAACAGAATCTGCTGGGTTGGAGGACCTGAGCAAATCCTGGTTTCTTTGCAAAGCACTTGGGAATGTGACATTTGTTTCTGTCAGATCCAACAGAATTAAAACCATGAAAGGGCATATAAATGAGCAACAGCCTCTTCAAATTGTCTCCTAAACAAGAAAGAGCAGGAAATAATCGCCAATCATTGGAGAGGTGTATGAGGCAGAGGGACAATGGATGGACGAGAGAAGCCCTGGGGGACAGAGAGTGGGCAGCTCTGCTAATACTCAGGTCGCTGTGGTACTCTTATCACAAATATTTCTCTTCCATTTATTGATTACTGTAACAATTTGCAAATGGTTGGTGTGACACAGTGAACCTGCAAAAAAGTATTTCTGGGTTAGGAATAATGATTTCTACTGTTATCTATAAAAAGAGATAGTATTTGTAAGAGCAAAGGGCTGCAGCAGAACACCTAAAGTTTAAGATCAGTGTCTATGATTGAACTAGAGCAGCAGCCAATCCAGAAACTGTGCCCATGATCTATAGCTAGAAAAATAAAGAACTCCAGGAGTTTGTACCTGAATTGCTAAGGAATTTGCTGCATTTTAGTCTACCACAACCACATGGAAATGTTCCTTAACACCACTATGCAACATACTTGTCATCTTACATGAAAGTTGGAGGAGGAGCTCCACCATTATTTTACTGCTGTCTTACTCACCATCATATCTGCTCCAGTGATCTTTGGCACAGGGACTGTGCAAAAGGTGTTCAGGGGTGTGGGGTGGTGCTGTTGGTGGAAAGCAGACTTACCATGCTGGAAGAAACTTGATGTAGGAACATGCTGGAGACAAGAGATACCTAATGCTGTATGCATACTGATGCATCTCCTGGCTCCCACTGCGTTTGCCACTCAGTAAAATCCAGAAACTGGCCTCTCCTGCCTTGAAAAAGGCCACGACTCTGTTCCCCACCTGCCTCATTTCTTAGGACCTTAGACATGTATTGTCCTAAGAAACAGTTGCAGACATGGCAGAGCATGATGCACAAGAGCCTTCTGAGAACTGACTCTGGAGAGACGGTGGTCCCAGAGCAGGGGCTGATGCAAGGAGCGTGGGGGAGCCTGCTCTGCCTGGCTGGGGCAAGAGAAGTCAGGGGCAGAGCCACCTCCTGCTGCTTTGCAAGCTGGGACAGTGGCCGACAGGACTTGGTACATTTAGGCTTCTTTTTTTCTTGGTTACTGCAGATGAATTTATTTGTTGTACACATGCACGTTCAGGCAACTGCACAGAACTCACAGCAGAAAAATTTTTATCTGTAGGGCTGGCTATTTTTACTGGCTGTGCAGGTCATCTACATGCTATGTTCACCCCATCAGGGAAAAAAGCAGTATTTTGTCACCTATAAGTTAATTGAACTAGCCAATGAAGGAATCAATTTATAATAATGATTAATAACAAAGAACTGTGGGCAATGGAGCTACACACCAAAACTAATTTGTGGAAATTACTCAGCAAGTGATTATGACTAATGTGATTTGCCTTTGGGCAATTCATGGACCAAAAGTTAAATGTGTGGAATGAAACATGCA
Organism: Podargus strigoides; assembly: GCA_028020825.1. Taxonomy (NCBI): domain Eukaryota; kingdom Metazoa; phylum Chordata; class Aves; order Caprimulgiformes; family Podargidae; genus Podargus; species Podargus strigoides. The sequence goes on along the minus strand of CM051620.1, from coordinate 35,890,103 downwards.
TTATCCATTATTCACTCTATACAGGCAATGGCATTTGCATTGTAGCAGAGCCTATACACTTCAGGCAGGTTTTAGGGGTTTATTACATTAAGCATTATATACAATTTTTATTTTTCTAAAAAAAAAGGAGGCAAATAACCCTCCTAAGGAGCTCCAGATGCTAAGTTTAAAAAGTCTGAAAAGGCTACATCTTCTGTAAATGTGTATGAATTAGCCTTACAGCTCAGGTATTGGTAGCAGAGCAGTCCTGTTTGAGATCAAAAGGTTTCAATGTGGACCAAAGTCCCTGGGTATTCATCCAACTTCGGCAACTTTTGTCACTTATGCTGTGGCTAAACTGCCACAGCTGTCTGAGTTAATTACTGGGGGCATATTCTAAGATAGTTCAAATACATCACAACATATAGCCAATTCGAAGGATCCTTCAAGGATATCCCAGTGTAGGATTCTGTAAACGCACATTCACGAAAGGAAAGGACTCCTTTTGTGTCTGATTCTCTTCTCAAAAGGGACGGACCTTGCAGCCTTCTGACTTCTATGGCACTGGCCTCAGTATGGCAGAAGGCAAAGCTCTCCCCACTTCTTTCCCCACTGCCCTGATGTTTATTTCTTTTCCCCACATCAGGTGAGGCAAACAACAGTTGGTTTCATTCTAGAAAGATGTAGCAGATCAATACCTTCCCACCACTCTCCGACATCGGGCATTTTTAAATGTTATCTGTCATGGGTTTTCCTTAAGCCAATCTGTCAGCAGATGTTCGTATCTCTGTTATTTGCCAGGGATACAGTGTTAAGACAGCAACAGGGCTGTATCAGGGCTTTCTTTGTTGCTTCTTTTGAACTATTGTTTTTTGTATGCACTGTTTTCTATTTTCTCTTATCAGTACATTATCAGTACTGTGCTTAAAGACTCCTGTTTAAAAAATTGAATGTAAATCCACTGCTAGTTGAGTTTCCAACTCTGGAAGTCTGGGGGTGGGGGAAAGATAGAGGGGACCCACAAAGAGACTTGAAAAGTTGCCCAATTCTAAATACATGTTTTTTCAGGTGACTTGCAGCCGCTACTGACTTTGTCTGGTATTGTGAGTACTTGACACTTCTGAGAAGTGCCACTGTTGATCCACTTCTTCATGACTGAATAACCTCAGATTGTTTTTTGGGAAAAGATAATGATAAGTTAATGTTAAACATATCCATTACTTGTTAGCCTCTCAGGTGTCTCTTTCTGCCTGACTCCATGTAGATGGGCAGTGAAGCAGCTGCAGATGGAGGAGCCCCAAGACCTGAAACGCAGCCAAACTTTTCATGAAACTGGGTGTCCACATTCTCTCTTTTCTGAATCTTCCCTTCAAACTCCTCTGCTTACTACCTCATCAAAATCAATCACTTTCTAATTAACTAGTCAGATTCTGATGTAGTTTGCCAAAAAATGTATTACCCTGCTCTCAGAGTTATAGCATGCAATTATTTATTTACGTTTCTACTGCTTCCACTTTGGTGGAATTGGGTGAAGGAATCCCTTTCTGGGAGCCTAAGGGAGCTCTGTAATGAGAAACAGTTGCAGGAAGGTGAGTAACCCTCTTGCTCCGCAGGGCTTGCAATGTGAGGAGAAAGGAAAAAACACATCTGCTCCTTCTTTATGTTCCAGCATCCAGGGGGAAGAAATTAATGCAAAAAAACAGCTTCCACATGTATTTCTTGGGTTTATGGCTAGAATTTTTTTTTTCCTAATTGGGAGTAAAACAATTATCCTTTTTGGGGTATTACAGTAACATTCACAGTTGAGGGTCAGGCCCTTAGTAAGCACTGCAGAAACAAATATGAGACAATATTGTTTAGGAGAGTAGGGCATTACCGTACAAAGTGCTATAATGAGACACAGCCTCTCTGGAACACTGAAATTCCTCATGCAATGTGCACAGGTTGGATGTCTTGAGAATGGGATTTACAAAAGATAGCATCTTGAGTGGGGAACTAACTGAACATATTGTTAAGAAATACAGAGGTGATGAAGAGAGCCTCAAACTTCCTACTTAAAGCCACGAAAGCATCAATGTCTTGTCTGCTGGACTATTTGCAGCCGTGAGCCTTCTCCTGGGCTGAGGTACCTCAGGGAGCTCTGTCCACTTTCTTAAAAAATGGTAGCAAGAAAGCTTCATCATAACTGAAAGATGGAATGCTTTTCAGATATAAGAGCTCTTCTAAGATCTTCATTTTGTTTGATTTGGTATGTGGACTGAGATTTGATTTACTTGTATCCCAGATGTTAACTACTGGACTAGAAAATTGTATGCACCTTCATTCTTTGCCTCAGTGAGAACACAATCATTTACATGAAATTTCAACACGGGAGACAGAGATACATCAGACTGCCTAATAGTTTGCTGGAGTTGAAGGCAGTGAGCATCCCAGAGGTTCTGCATATGCTCCCAACACTTTGGTACCACCAGTGTCCAGTTGTGACCCAAAACTGTATGTCACAGGACTGCCAAAGTTACCAATGTGTTCTTTTGCATATGTCCAGCTCATTTCAGCCAGACATAAATGAAGGGGTTTTTTATGTTCACTGTGCCATATGACTTCAGCTTCTGTCTATGTTGCCTGCAAGGCTGCTCAAACTCCTTTACCTTCATAGGTACAGTCAGAAGTCAACCATTGCCCACTGGGCTCAAGCAGAGTATGAGATAACACAGGTGAGGAGGTAGAGCCTGGGACTCACCTTCAGCTCCTGGAACAAACTCAACATAGTGATCAAGTTGTCATCTCCCTGGTTCTGCTTTGGTTAGGCTATGTTTTGGAGACTACTAATGAGGTCTGTCCCTACCACAGTGCCTGAGGTTAGCACAAGTGTGTGGTGCTGTCCTTTCCATGCCGAAGGCCTGGCTCATGAGTACTCCCCATTCTCCTCTGAGATAATGGGCCACACTGCTGTGGAAAGACTGCCTGTGCCTTCATTAGCTGTGCCGGGAAAGCAGCATGCTGCAGAGCGCTGTGCTGCTACAGTGGCACCATTGCTTTCATTCATCTCTGTAGGAAAAGGCCATCTGGCTTGATAGAAAGTCTCTCAGGCACTTTCTCAACTGCCTCTAGAAAATATCCTGCCAGAGAGATTCTCAAACTGAAGCCATTTCCTTTTCTGTGTGCATTTACATCTTGAATTAACTCAGTGTTTTAAATAAAACCATCAGCTAGATAATAAAGCATGCAACTATGTATGCTAGGAAGAAGTAGAAGTGTGGCACCTATATTATTTTAAGGCAGTAAGTGTTTCTTGTTAAAGTTGTCAGGCATGATGAATCAAATTCCTACGCTCTTTTATTGGGAAATCAGGAATTTAATGGGCAAAAGCTGCTTTCCAGAGTGTAAAATAGCTTGAAGCAAAGTGCCAAATGAAAGGTATGTCACTTAACCCACTACAGTCTTCAACAAAGATCAGAAAAAAGAAGATGAAAACTATCAAACTCACCTTAAGCCTGTTAAGTGCAGCCTTCAGGATCTGTGTTTCCCTCTTGCTCTCAGGAACAACTCGTATGACTTTATCACTGCCAATAACAGAACATTGAATTGACACTTTAAGGCTCTTTGCAGCAGCACAACGCAACAGTAAATAGTTTCAGATAGTGACTGTACTTGTGCTCTTTTTCAGCATATGCAAAATGTCAGGTGAACTGGAGCTCTGCTGCTAAACTTGCTCCCTGGATTATGCACTTCCATAGAAATGATTCGCTGTTTACAGATTAGGGTGTCAGTTTGACCCTCCATTTCTATGTAAATGCTTTTGTTCATTCTTTCTAATTTAAACCATGCAGGCTGACATCTTCCATACTGATTATCTGCCTCAGCACAAAACAATTTTTTTTTTTCCAAAACAAACAATCTGTTTCTAAAGACAAGATTAGGTAAAATACTTAGCTTTTGTACGTTTAAACATTTAATGTGCTTTGAAGAGGCCAGTGTTCTGATGCGTTAAAGAAGGGACTTTAGAAGAGAGGTGACCTTCACATCAGGGCCATGCCTTTTGCTTTATCCATTAAAGCTTGCGCAAATTTTGTATAGTAAAGGATAGATAATAGCAGCTCATTTTATGCACTTTCTTTAGCAGATCTCAATGAACATAACTTTGCAAACAGGAAACAAGAAACTGAACAGCTGTCCATTCAATGACCACGATGCATGTCATGAACTACAGGAGGCTGAAGACCATACGAAATATAGAGGGTGATCATACAACTAGGGCAACTTCATCACAATGATGATTAGGCTTATGGGAGACTTTATCACCATGTTCCAGTACTTAAAGGGTAGCTACAAAGAACATGAAGACTCTCTTTTTACAAGGAGTCACATGGAAAGATGAGGGGAGATGGGTACCAGATACTCCTGGGCAGATTCCAATTGGAATTTTTCACAAGCAGAGCAATCAGCCACTGGAATAATCTCCCCAGGGAAGTGGTGGATCCCCCAACGTTGGACGCTTCTAAGATTCAGCAGGACAAGGTGCCAGGCCATCTTTCTTGCTCTTGCCAAGACAGGCTGGACCAGATGATCCTTGAGGTCCCTTCCAACCTGGTATTCTGTGATTTTATGATAATCCACACACAAGAGGGCTGAAATAAATTTGCATGGCCAATGCTCATTCTGGCATTTTTCTACATTTTCAGTTTTTGAATTTGTACTGTTGATAATCAGTACTTCTCCTCTTCAAGAGCCCCTGGAGATCATGCATATCTCTATTGCTACAGTTTCATCCACTGGCCAGAACCTCCTTTTAAAAAATTTCTTTATTTCCAGTTTCCTCATTTTCTGGGAATTTTATGCAGTAGAATTTTCCTTGACATGGAGAGAAGTTTGTCCCTTAAATATATTGTGAACTCTCCCACATTCCTGGAGCTTCTGAGTCTGCTCAGAAGATATTTGGCTAACTAGAAGGAACACTGGTGAGCATGCCTTCGCTGGCCTTACTGTTTTAGGAAGGCTCCCAAGTTGCTGCTGTTCTCAACAAGCAGACACCAGGTCTTGCCTTTGGTGTACTTCAGCTACAGCTCCGGTAGGACTCACCTTTGTTGAAAGAATCTTTAATGCATATATAGGTAAGCACTAAATATTGTCAGTAAGTGGTTCAGAAAAATGCACTAGTTGTTAGGTTCAGTACTACTAACAAATATTGAGTTCTGAAATGGCTTACTCTGTCTCTTTCTGGCAGCCATTTTCCCTTCCTCCATTCTTCTTTAGTCTTTTCTCTCCAGTCAACATTGCTTTCCTTGGTTAGCCTCTGATCCTGCTTTCTGTCTGAGCTCTTCAGTTTTGGTTCTCACTGCTGCTGAGTTTTCCCTATAGACATGTCCCAAGCCTTAAAACTCCTAAGTCTTCTAACAGCTTCACAGCCTTAGTTTTCAGTCCAGTTAAGACTCTAGGTTATGGCTGCAGTAACATGGATGTACCCAGAGATGTGGACCTCAATCCATTCTGCTCGGTTACTGCTGACCTTACTTGACAAATGGTCTATGCTAAGAAGGAAGATTTCTGAAAGCACTATTGTTATAATTTGGCAGCTCTAAAAATTTTAGGGGAAATCACTGTGCTTCTGAGCCAAGTTTAACCTCCTATACAGGAACTTGCACAGAAAGGAATAAGCCTCTTCGAGTACTACAACTACTGCATCTTTTCAAGGAAAATAGATGTTTTTAATTTATCATACATACAACAGTAATGTTCTTTCCCATTACTCATTTCTTTCAGAATATTAAATTGCTAATAATAAGGAAATGGGTAAAGAGAAGTAATGATTTCCCAGGACTTGTGAAGGTGAAGTAACTAATAAAGATTCATTGGACGTTTCTGGAAGGATTGGGACAACTGATACATAAAAACCAGATTTTAATGAAATAAGTAGCTAAGCATGCATTACACAGCTGTAATGGAATTCTAAAGGAACAGATATCACATAGGTATGGATTTGAATTAATATACACCACTCTAAACTGTCTTGGATTAGCTCAGCAACTCTGTCATTTCCAGTGTGATGAAAGAGGAAAATATTGGTGCTGTGACAGATTGATCACTTGACACGTTGTTGGGAAATGCCTCAAGCTGTGGCTGGGTCTTCTGCTAGAGAGCTCACATCAAGCAGTTCAACATACCTGGTACTGTTAGTATTTTATGAAAAGATAATTAAGCCATTATGACAAGGCAGTTTCTTTTTTTTGTGCATGCAAGATGCAGGAATACACTGAATTCCTGAGAACAATCTGCTAACACCCACTTCTGTAAACTAGCCAGCCAGTAGATAATCATCAAAAAAGCACAGATACCAAATCTGGCTTTACTCCTGATATCCACCAGTCAAAGAACATAGTCCTAAGGTTATTTTTTAGCTTAATAGCTTTCCTAGTTACATTTCACTCTAAAGAAATCAAATGATTACCTTAAACACTATACAATACTTATTGAGAATTTAAGGTAGAAAGCTAGCAGCCTACCCAATATTTAAGAGCCAACAACAAAATCTACCAGATCACAGACTAATGTGGTTGATAAATGGCAGCTATACCCCAAACACTCAAAACTAACCCCTGGTGAAGTCCCCTGCCATCCCTCATGTCTAGCTGTTGAGGAGAAGGAAGCAACCGATCATGATACATCTAGGGAAAGTTAATTCATGTTGTCTTGCCTGCAGACATTTGTCAGCACTCTGCTGATTTATGTAGGCAAGGTTATTTTTCCAACCATTATGTCTCTCAACCTTTTTTTAAAGACTAATTTTTTTTTTTAAATTTCTCAACAAACAGCAAACAGATATATTCTGTAGAAATTAAATAGAGCTTTACATCAACCAGGACAAAGTTTAAATTTTCCCTTAGCAACGAGGCTACTGGAATTTAAAGCTAGGACTTAGTGAGACCATTTGAATTTTGTGTAAACACAATGGAAAGCCTTTGCAAAGAGTGATACACAAGCTTTATGAAACAAATTGACCAGATGAGACTGGTGAACAATGAGTAGAAGCCAGACCCAGGCATAGTCTTGTGTCTGAGCAAAATGGGTGACCAGCTGTTGGCTAGAACTGACATGCAATGATTTTTTTTCCCCCCTTAATTACTCCCTTATATTTTCAAGAACAGCATGAAAAATTACACAGCTGCTTTTGTAACACAGAATATGCTACATGGACCTGGGAAGGGTGATACTCCCTGCTGCCAAGAAGGACTAAAACCTATTGGTTTACTTCCTTGGCTCTTTTAATTTACTTTTTTCCGCTTACTTCATAGTTTTACTCGTCTATGAACAGACCAGATGGATTCCATGAAACCATTCTGCAGCACATACACAACTTCTTTACTGATGGAATTAGTAGTTCTCTCTCATGAAACTTTACTGCTGAAGTCACACGACATGAACTGCATTTATGTAAATTTCTCATTTCCTTCAGGAAAATCCTTCTTATTGTTTTATTTTCCTGACTAATGTGAATCTTAATCAGCTGTCTCCTCTCCCATGGATTTCAATAAAAGTATGTTTACAAAGGCTTTACAAGTATTTTAAACAGTTTCAGGAATGGTATGTTATAAATCTAATACCTATAGAAAAAATCGGAAAGAAAATAAATCCCCACTTACGAGGATCCATTCCTAATGGTAAAGGAGGGATTACTGATATGGAGAACAAGCTGCCATAGCTGCTGAACTTCAGTGGTTCACTAAGACTTGGGAACTAGTTACACACTGAAAGACACATCTGAGAAAAGCTACAGCATGAAAGCCTCTCATCAGCTCCCACTATGCCACCAGACATCATTTCTAATGCAAGATCAACTGCTTCATTCCCTTTTCTCTGATAAACTCTTCTGCTAGTCAAAATGTTAAGAAATATTAAAACATTTTTTTCATCTATCTTCATTACTGGGATGAAGAGTTTTAACCAGGGACTCAATACTGTTACAAAAATTAATTAAATAAGGTTTGGCTCTTTCCTGAGACCTGATAGAGACATCTGGAAAGGGAACTTCACAAAACTTCCTGAGCCCTTCTGTATGGTTTTCTCTATAACACCAGATGCTGAGCCAAACAGAAGAGAGCACCATTTGTATTTTCTAGATAGCATTACATAGAGTTTCTGCCTTTTAGTTATTAAGGCAAGAAAACTGATGTTATTCCCGGTATAAGGAAGAGCTAGCTTATCTATAATTTTGAATGAAAAAGATTTGCTTGGGTAATGTAGGCAAAAATGCTGAGGAAGCAAAACATGTTACTGCATTATATTTATCAGTACAGCACAGATAACTTCTCTGAAAACTGAATTGCACGCTGCCCACTAATTCCCAGGCATGGGATATCTGAGTTTCATAGATGTTTCTCAGGTGCAAAAAGGGTTTCCTGCTTTACTCAAGCAGGAAACTTCAAGGACTAATCCAGTGCTATATTACTAACACTCTTCCTTTAAACAGCTTCACTCCAGAGACAGATGGTCTGGAAAGGTGCACATCTGCAGAAATTCCGATTTTTGTTCCAACTAAGGAACAATGTTTTTCCAAGCAAAGTTGGCCTCCAATGACTCATGAACGTTGCATATACGGCCATCCAGCTCAAACACAGAAAGTGGGAACCAGTTGCTTCAGTGCACATCTCTGTCTCAGAAAAAAAGTATGTGTATGGTAATGGATACCATCTTGCTTCACCAAGTGTCATCCAGTCATATGCAAATAGAAGAAAGAAAGAAGGCATTTACTCAGGGCAGAAAATGGGAAGTATCAAGACAAATACACACTTAAGGGAAACAAAGGCTGAAGTAAGAAAGCAGGAAGGAGATATGGTGCTAATGGTGCTGGATTAAGGTATGCAAAAACTTGGGAGATGACCATTTTGACCCAAGAGGGAGGCTGCAGTAGTCTGCTTAAATGAAACACTATGTATATTCATTTGAATTCACTTCCTAAGACACATATTGTAATAACACGTTTGCTTGAAACAGCTGATGATTGTTTAGCTTGAATGTCATCCTTACAACAATGTATTATATCAAGCACAGCTACTTTTCTTGAAAGGACCATCATCATTCCAGTAACAGAGATTATTGAAAGGAGCTTCTGCTGTAACCTCATCTGCTTCTTTATTCCCATGGCTCATGCATTTCGCCAGTGAGTTGCTTTGTAAGGAAGCGATGAGTAGATGGTGATACTGACCTGGCATGGGCCTGACAGTACCAGGATGCTTATCTGTCCATCTGAATGCTCCTTTGCCCAAACAGTAAAGCTTCCTCCCACCCTCTCTCTTCATCCTGACTGCAGAGGCACATGGGATTTGGACGGCAAGGCCAGACAAGCTTGGTTTACTGCCCTGATTAGGCTGTGGTGATCAAGCATAGGGCTGCCCAGCCAGTGCCCCTGAACAGACCCTGTTACATCTATTGCATATATTTTTATTCCTTTTCCTGTTCTTGACCCTCTTTCACCACTCTTGTACCTTGATTTCTCTGTCCACTTTCTCTCAAATAAACAACTCAGTCCTAATTACTTTTTCCCCAATTGGACCCAGCTTTGCTACATCTGTACCTAAATTTGGTATTTCTAGGTAATTGCAGCCTCATATGGTATGATATGGTTACTGATATGGTTACCTAGGTAGGTATTGTTGCCTGCAAAATGTCCCCAATACTCCCTTTCAATTCAATAATTTCTCACATAACTCCCTCTTTAACTCCAGACACCCTTCACAGCGTGATCTGAAAATTTTGTCAGCTTCTCACATTGTCACATCCAGCAAAAATCCACATCCTGATCCTCAGTCCAGGATCTAGTCCACAGCCAGGGAAGTCCCTGCAGTCCCAACCCTCCTCCATACTAGAAGTCCACACAAAAGCTCATATGCTTTTCAGAACTTCAAAATTGCTTCAGTTTATTCTGAGCTCCACAAATGTTTTCAGAAAACTGCATCTTGGGACTCTGGCCAGCAGACTTGCTCTTGACCTTGGTGAAATCAAAGAAAGAATGCCAAGTCTGAAAGAAGGCTGTTACAGAATTAGAATATTAAGAGCAGAAGGCTGAAGGGGCAAACGGTTCTGTGCTAGAGGTTTACATCGGACTTCCTGAGCTTCAACTTCCTTTAAGATATCGAGCAAATCATCACAGCTCATCTACAAGTGACTTTAAGTGCAGGCTTGGCAGAAGGTTTCTTATACTGAGCTCCGTATGGTTTATATCGATATTGCTGTCAGTTATTCAGTTGTAAAAACCATACACTGTGTATTTGATTAGAGATATTTGCTGGTGGACCAGTTCATTTGGTCCTGCTCTGCACCATCCGTTCCAACAGCCTTAACAAGAGGCTGGGCTGCGTCCTGGTGGGTGTGCTTGCAGAAGCATGGCATTCAGCCTGACTCTGTGCCCAAGTGCACGCTTGCATATGAAGCATGATAGACAAGCTTAGGCTTAGACCTATGCTTAGCTGACAGCATAAACGCGACTCAGCTCCCCACTTCAATAATAGGGATAATAGCATCTTTGAAACCTGTGCGGCTGTGGAGATAATAAACTCATGACCACAGATGGAAATCAGTAAATACACATTTCATAGAAAGTAACAAACAAAATTCTACATCTCTTTTTAAGTCTTGAAACATTGTGCATTTACCCAGTAGACTTCAATGGTGTCACTAGCACTGTAAGAGATCATCTCTAAGCTTAGACATATACCAAACCTCCAATGGTCCATAGGTCTGGCTTGCCATAAGGCTCTGAATTTCTCTGTTTGCCTTTGATCTTAATGGAGAGAAGCAGATACACTCAGACACGCACAATGCTGAGAAATGGACAAGGCTTCTTCAATCCCCCTTTTCTATTACACACACACACACACACACAAACAAGAGGCAGAAGAGCACTTTATTTGCTCTAATGGTTCTATTTTCCCCTAGAGTTATCAAAGACTGTACTGTATGAAACTGGGCAAAGGCATCAGCTGCCCAGGAGATCTTACAATGCCTCAGAAACACAGTAAATGCCATTGCTCATGATTCACTCACGGTGGTGAAATGAAAATCAGCATTTCTGCCTGGTCACCTGAAAACTACATCCTTTGTCAGAAGTTTAAACCTCACTATTCCTTGACAACTTTGCTTTTCTAGTAGATCTGTTTGAAACTGAAAAAAATCAAGACTAAAATGCTGAGTCACGGCTACTCATGGCCTGCCTGCACAGCTGGCCCATGGGTCTGTGCCTGGAGAACCAGGACATTTAATCTTTAAAAAACAGAAGGGAAGAAATTGGTGTTATCTTCAGGAGTCATGCTCTTTACTTAAATTTGTAATTATTTTTCCTTTTTAAAAAAAAAAAATTTAAACAGAATCTCTGTAGGAAGCCCATAAAAAACATGCTAAATTTAGTATGCAGTTTCCTTTAACAGCAAAGAGGAAGATCTTATGACCAGCAGGTCTTTTCTAGTACTTTGTTCCTCTCATTGTTTGTAATTAATTCAATCCAAAATGATTCCCATCTTTGGAGAAGTAATTTCACAGAGTAACAGAATAATTTTGGTTGATGGGATATCTGGAGATAATGTCATCAGATACACTTGTAGCTCTTCTCTGTACCTGTTCCTGCTTTTCTGCTTTTGATCACGGACCAAAAGTGCTGTGTAAACTTTGTTACTGTTTCGAAAAGTCTCCACTCCTACAAACTCAATTTTAGGTCCTAACACACTGGAGCTTACAGTCATCTTATGGCTGAATACTACATTGCTATTTTTTTTCTCCTTGATCCAGCTCAAGGATTTGCAGTGACTCCTATATGAGTGATCTTTAAATGTGAGCTATTGAATTTCATCTTAGTTCTGTTAATTCCATCATTAAGTCCATCAAGTTTTTCTAATTCATGGCTAGAAGCTTCCTTGAATAAATAACTTCAGAAAATAATTTGGGGATAAAGAAAAACTCTTTGTATTTTTGTGGGTAATGATAACTCAAGGCACAGAGAATGAACAATAAAAGCATGATACAGTTCCTGTTGCTGAAAAGGACAAAGTTAGAAAGTACTTGGTTATTCCTCATAGGCAATCTTTTGAGCTCAATTTAAGAATTCGATTCTCAAGCTCTCATGAATGTATAAAGGATTTCAGTGTTAGCAGGAGAAAGTCTGTCCTCGTTACTGTACTTGGCACAGAAACACAAATAACTGGTAGGTGTGTGAGTTTGTAAGTGTATAAAAAAGAGATCAGAGGAATTCTCATACATATTTTAAAAAGCAAATGTCAAGATGGTGAGCTTAGTTTTAATTTAGGACTTATCATTAGTGTTTTCTATGTATTTATTCATTTATGCAAGCTCCAGCAAGGAGGATGAAAATATTTATGGAGTAAAAAAAAAACGTTATGGCGTGAAATACTGTTGCATCAAGATGTCTGTAGCATGTAAATTTCCCAAAACTGTTCTGCCATGACTTACTACCTAGTTTTGTTCCACAGAGTGGAATTTTAATTCATGGAAAGCACACCTTTAATGTCACCATATAAATAAAGGACAAATGGGACTGCTTATCAGGGCAGTGAGTTTCGAGGCCCTCTGTAGGCACATAAGGCAGTCTTAAGTCCTAATGATGCTGTAATACATACATCACAGTTCTTGCACATACTTAACTGCGTCATGACAAAAAAGACTTCACGATGCTAAATTTAAACATGTTTATAGTGGTTCACAAGTTTGCAGTCTCACTTAACAGCAGGCAACAAATGGGAAGGAAGTGTATAACACAGCCACACATAAGCAAGCCAGCTATACATAATTTGATGGGCCAGAATCTTTGAACTTAGTCTTGATAAGCATATGTGCAATCTGAGTACCCTTTGATCTAGATTTTCTAAAACTAATTCTTCATTTTCCTCATGGCACAAACCAGTGCTGAGTATTGTACACAAAACTGACCTGCTACCCTACCATTGAAAAATGGAACTTACTGTGCTGAAGGAAACCAAAGCACACTACATGCAGAATACTACTTAAAAAAACAAAATCAAACTGAAGGCTTCAGAAAGGAAACAAACATTTTAGTGCCAATGAAATTTAGTCTCTGAAGACAGTCCCTGTAAGGCAGCTGCACCAGCCATTAAGGCAATTATATTTTTCCATTTTCATAAACTGCTTGAGTAATAATTTTTCTCTACTAGATTAATGCTGTGCCAGTCCCCTTCAAAATCACTTCTGACTTAAGGGAATATTGGAAATACACATTGCATAATTCTGGAGGTAAACTCTTGGGATTTACTACTTTATTGCATGAATAGTTGGTTGGGTGGGAAGACTTGGAATCCTACAGAAACTTCTGTGCCTCTTAGTTTGCTAATATTTTGACCTTAGAGGATGCCATAACAAGATTTCCTAAACAAAAAAGTGGTAAGTCTGGCTGTGGTTAAGATAATAATATTTAGTTTAATTGTACCTATCTAGCTTGTTGTAATTTCAATACAATTGAAAATGAGGCCAACACTGCAGGTCTTCCCTTGCAGTACTGTAACACTCCTGCAACTTCTAGCAGAGTGCCATGAACAGACAGAAGAATTTTGATATATCATGCCAGTCTGATGATACACAGGGTGTTCATTATATATGTAGGTATCTCATAAAATGTTGCCCCTTTTTACCAAGAGAAGTTCATTAACAGACCAGCCACAAAACCCATTTCTGAATTGCTGAGAGGAAGCACTTTGTAAAAAGTGACCTTAATGTGTCTTGGCAAAGCACCTCTTGAGGAGCTGGCTCCTAGCAGGTGTTCACAGCACCTGTGTTACAGGCCCAGGTACATTCCACATCATGCTAGGCCACCTGATCCTATATAGCCCATAATGAGAGACAGACATCTCAAGATGCTATGCAGACTGCTAAAGACATGAATTGCACTCTGGAAGTTGTCTCTCTATCATCTACACAGTGTAATATTTGCAGAAGAACCACTACAGTATAGAGAACAATATATTTAAGCTATCCTATATTGTCTTCCTCTGGTGGCTTTACTTTAGGGTTTCCTTGAATCAGTTCAGAATGGCTTTTTTTCCTGTTTCTCATTAGCACAAGATAAATATATATTTTTTTTTAAGATAAGGGTGACAAGGATTAACAGGTAATGAATCAATTAACAGGTCTTCATGAGGTTAACCAAACTGAAGTAAAATACTTCACCAAGGGATGAATGCATGGGCACTAATGCAGTCAGCAAGAAATAAGGAGTAACAGACTCCTGACTTCTAAAAGAGGCTGTAGCAAGATCAGTGATGATTAGGTTATACTATGGATGTTGGACTAATGCAAATGATTTTGTTGCCTGTTTCTAACAGATCCCTGTAGTTGTGCTTAACATGGCAATTATGTATTTTATATGGTCTGTTAATACAGATGTGAACTACTTGTAGCAAGTGCTACAATAAAGCTGTTCAGATCTGTCCATTTGCCAGAGAAAAAAAGAGTCTACTTTTAGACCTCATTGTTCACCTTTAGCTCATCTAGCACATTTCGTATTTTGTTTTTGTGAAAATGGTATAAAGTCAAACTGGTATCTTCTAAATCCTGGTAAGGACAAACCTTTGCAAGCTGTACAGGATTACAAATTCCAGATCATCTGCTTTTTATTATATTTTTATAGAAACAGCCAACATGTTATTAAACCTTATTAATATTGCAAACAGAACAAATATCATATCAATATTAAAACTAATACATATTAAAAATAAATATTTTAAAATATTTTTATAGTAGTAGATTTCCAAGCTTTTTAATACCACGCAACTGGGAAACAGTGCACAGTAAAAGGGAGCAATGCAAACAAGTAGCAGATTAAAATGTTCACACCAAAATGATGTCAAGTAGAAGCCGAGTAAGGCAGCTTCCCCATAACAATAAGGAACTCCTGAACAAGTGAACAAGAAAGGAGGAAAGCAGTGATTTGTTTGTTTGTTTGTTTTTCTAAATAGAAAGCTCTGAGGTAGCATTTTATCTTAAGGAGTACATTCAACATTAAGAAATACATAGTGAATGACTGAGTGTAGAAGTAAGTATTAAATGAATGACTACCCCATGACAGATGTAGTGAAGTGGTCAGCACCGCTGCATGAAGGGCAACACTGCAGTTGTTGTAATCCACAGTAATCCCACCTGTCCTGACCAGAGCCAGTTTCCTGCCTCCAGCAACTGTTTTTGCCATAGTGCCTACAGCAGGACACTTCCCTTTTCCTTTCCTTAAAACCTCAAGTACTTTAATTTCCTTAAATACTTCTTGATGTGCTTCTGGAACGTGTACACAACATAAAATTGCTTTGAGATTCTCTGAAAGTTAGCATGGGTCAAAAGGTGATTATCACAGCATCACAAAGAAACCTCTCTATCTTCGACTATTCTTCTAGCTCAGAGTCAGCAGAATGTATCCGCAGTAGGTGAAAACCAGCTGGCTGCTTGGTTGTACAGTGTCACCTCCATGAGGAACAGCAGTGCAATTCTGAAGCACTTTGAATTGCCCTCACAGAATCTGTTCACTTTTCAGTAAATCATAAAACCAAAGTAATGTGGAGAATAACACGGCATGGTGTGTAAGTGGGGGGGTTTCCCCCCTCTGCCCTCAACCAAAAAGCTGTGAACAGTTGTGCTCAGTTTATGACAAGGGAAGCTGCCAATGCCAGACAAGTTTGTGACTTCTCTTAAATCTTCAGCCCACCCTCAGTCCCTCACCAGGGCTGTTGGGACTTGCCCTACATTTCTTAAGCCAGCTCATGGTAATATGACTCCATTTACAGTAACTTCAAAAGTGAAAGCCTGATATTATTCCCTTTTGTTATTGGAGAATTCGTATTTCTTAGAATCATAGAATCGGTTTGGTTGGAAAAGACCTTTAAGATCATCAAGACCAACTATCGACCTAGTCCACCATGAAGCCATATCCCTCAGCACCACATCTGCATGTCTCTTAAATACCTCCAGGGATGGTGAATCAACCACTTCCTGGGGCAGCTCTTGTTACCAGTGTCTTGGTTTCTGTAAAGGTGGAGTTCAAAAGACACCTTTTTGAAGTGAATTCAAGGGAAAAACAGCTACTGAGAGTTCACACTTTTCTATTTTTGTGTTGGGTATGGTGTGTACATAGCTAACATGTATGTGGCTGGTTCTTGCCTTGTGTAGTTATTTATGGTTATGCACAGCTGTCCCCTGGCAGGAGCTGAGAAGGCAGAGAGCACCCAAAGAGATGGTGTCAGTGGACACAGTGTCACTGCCATGGACCCCAATGCACCACGCTACTCCCCTTGGCCACGCCAGACCTGCTGCACAGGCCAAGGCTGAAGAGGCATTTCTCCGAAGTCCACTCAGATGGGTGGCTCAGGTACACACTGGTAAACATTTGCTTCACCCAATATAATTTTTTACTGAAGGACAAATATTGTTCACTAGAGAAATGGTATGAATTATCCTGAACTGTTTCAGTAGTTAAGTCAGCCAGCTGGTTTCTAATCACTGAGGACAGTGGTTTGAGATGATCTTAACCAACAATCATACTTTAAATTTTCCAAAGGTAGTATAACTACTGGAGGGCATTTTTTCTTACAGAAGACCACCGTGTTTGAGAGTGTGGATGTATATCCTACCCTACCGTTTGTGGAAAACTTTTCTTCCCCACTCAAATCCATGTCATTAACACATGAGCTACAAGTCATCCTGCCTTCTGGTGAGAGAATTTTGACCCTCAGACTTTTGTCATAATTGAAGTAAATCCTGACTTGCCAGCAACTACACAGGAAATTGATTTATTTCCAGAGAGATAAGAAGTAAATGTATTTAGCTTCCAGAAGATTTTTATTGAAATGTATTTTAAATACCTCTGCTGTCTCCTTTTGGAAAAGCTCTCCCAGAAATTTCTATTCTGTTGAAGGCCAATGTAATCAAAAAACATGAAGAGTAACTTTTGTTTTTACCAGCTCTACTTGACAGATGTTTTCTGCCTACAGGGGCACTACATTACACACGTGTTGAGATCTGAATGCTGTCAAAGTCAGTACATACTTAAATGTGTAAAATAAGCTTTCTCAGTTCCACATTAGCCTCTTAAGTGAAATATTACAGTTTTAAGCAAGTGCCAATGAAACCAAAGCAATCTTCTTCAAAACTGCTCCATAAAATACTTAATGATCCGGCTACGCATTAACATAGCTTTCTAAAGGTCTTTTGCAAAATTATAAATCCTCTGTTCTTACAGATTTTAGAATCTCATGCCACTAGCCTTTTAAAATTAAGTGCTGTAAAAGTTTAACTACTAATTCTCATGCTTCTAGCTTCTTTCCTCTTTTCAGTATTCATGTTTAGCTTTTTTTGAGTAATACAAATGTCAGTCTTAAATTAGGAAGTACTTTGAGCCAAAAGCGATGGATTTTACTAAATGATTTGATAGATTTTAGAGATTCTTTATATGCTCTGAGGTTTGCATTTCACATTTATTCTGAAGGTCAATTGCCAAGAGAACAAACTGTCTAACAAAGAGGCTATCAGTTCTGTAGATGAAGTGAACAGATGCCTAATTCCCTGAAGCAGATGAATATTTGGGTGCTATTTGTCCACAGGAAGCCTGGTAATCTGGTAGAGCTTGATAGAGTTTTCTGCAGCAGTAAGCAGCATCCTGGTACTATGTTATTATTGTTATAAATGACCGTGCTATCACATATGAGCAGATAAACACATACAGATATGCAACGGATTCATGGCCGTTTTAAGGAGCGCAGAGCAAAGTAGCTGCTAGCTTGCCATTTGCTATCACTTTGGATGTGAAAGTGAAGAGATTCCTAATGCTGTTAACTCTCCTTGGTGCTCACACTTAATGAGCAACACTTAAAGCTTGCCTTTGTGCATCCTCTAAAGAACAGAGTAGCTGTTAACTTCCCTTGTACCACCGTTGTTCACAGTGAAAACAAGGGAAATTCTTTTATTTACGCTCCCTTTGATACCAATATTGTACGTGAAACTATGTTAATGGTTTTCAAATCAGTTTAATAGCATACTTAGTAATATCACACTATCTTTTTTATATCAGATTTTGAAAGATTCATAATCCATTGCGTGGCCTGTCTCTGGTTTAAGGTTTGAGGGCAGTCGTGATTTCTAAACGAGCTCTAAATTGGAAGAGAAGCGGGAGAATCACGGTAAGAGCAGGGAGGGCTCTGAAGAAGACGAGGGGAAAGGCTGGGGCAGCGCTCAGCAGGAGCCCTAGGTGTCAGCAGGAACAGACACCAAGAAGCAGAAAATGCGAATCTGGATATGAAGAGGTGGGCAGTCAGAGGGACGGGCATCAAGACAGGTTTTGCATTTTTATAGCAAAACACAATTGGGGAAGAAGGTCTATCTATAGAGGTTAGAAAGCATTTGCATGAAAACACTTGACTGTCACTCAGCATAACGTACTGGTGTTTAATAATTTTATGGGGTGCAGCAGAAGTCAGTGACACCTGTGATCAATAGTCCACAGAACCAGAGAGGAATGCCAACTACAGTCCTCTGGCCTGATGCTTCTCTGCTTTTCCAGTCATTGCTGACCTCGAGTATTCAGTTTGTGCAGACTCTAAGATAAGTTTAAAAACTGAGTACAGGAAAATAAAAGCATTAGGCTATGTATCTGCTGAATTTGAGTACAAAGGTTCACAGTGGTGACCTATTTTCCATGACATTTCAGACAACTAGATGTTCTTTTGATTGCATCATCTGAGCAGAAAATAAAACCCAACTAATTCTTAAGATCAGCATGAATATAACTGGCTCCATGGCTCCAGAAGGCCTGATGATATGATGGCTCAGGTATGTAGCATACACGCTTGAAATGGCAGATGTAGGGGCAAGAGTACTATGATGCTATAATCAGCACACAAATGGAATAGGTTAATAATGAACTATATTCTTATGTTTTCTACCTCACTTCATTTGGAAACTGCTGATGCTCCTTCTAACCAATTTCATGCTTTTATTAGGGCTTAATATCCAAGAGATAACTATCAGAATTCTTTTTCTCCCTGTGAGTAGCTTCTATCTACTTCTAAAAGCAGTAAGAGCCTTCTTTGCAGAATACCTTAAATCAACATATACATAAATGGGACCATTCACAATCTGTGTTTGATTGCCCAGTTTGATCCTAGACATCATTTTCATAACTGACAAACACAATTCCTCCAGCTGACTTCCTCTAGTAATAAATTTCTGATAATTGAGTCTGACACCAATCTAGAAACAATTATATAAAACTTCAGACTCAGTTTTGTAAAGTAAGCAATTGAGAATTTTCTGAGCAGTCAGTGGGTGTATTAATGGTCTTGTGGTTGAGAAATCTAATTGCTTCTTTTGGAAGTTTGCAAGTATAGAACTGTGGGTGATGCACAGAAATATTCAGGATCGTAATTCTTGTAGTACTGTAAATTTGTCCCAGTCCTTAGGAAACCAATTAGAAATGCATATTTAGAGGCTTAGAGGAGCAATGTTGTAAGCCCTAAATACTATGTCTGAGTATGAAGCTTTACTTATGTAGAGATCCTCAAGAGAGAGAAGGGAGGGGAATGAGCCTAAACACTAAATGTTAAAGCTACTGCGACCAGGAGCACATGGCACTCCAGACAGCCCATTGTCAGTTAAAGCATGTGGCAAACTCAAAGGCCCAATTTAAAGCTGGCAATATAAAGTCTGCACAGGCTGCCAAAGAACCAGATGTCTCATGCCTGGAAGACTCTTTCCTTTACTGATTCTTTGCTTACGGGTCCTGTGATTGATATCCCAAAAGGACAGCATAAAACATTCACAATCTAAAAAGAGGTACTGTGGTCACTGGTGTACCTAAGAGCTCTTCTTTCTTTTGTGGATTTTTTTTGTTGTTGTGTTTTGTTTTGGTTTTTTTTTAAAAAAACACAAAAGGGTGAAAATCTTTCTTACCAATTTAAAACATGAAAAATGACCCTTTAAGTAGTTCATCTTACTACTTCAAGTGCTTTGGACTTATTTAGGCTCAATCTGTTACCAATATGACTTAATTTATGGAGAAATGTTTGTAAGATGGAATATGGATTTTCTTATTTAATTTAATAAAGTCATTTTATGGCTAGATAATTCAAATATTTGTGTAGAAATGTGGGGTGAGGTTGGGAAATTCTCATCACAACATGAATTAAAATGCATTACAGTTTCATTCACTTTGGAGAATTTTGTAACTTTTGGGGAAAACAGCTTGTTTACTATCAGTTGTCCAAAACATGAACCTCCTGAGCCAGTATTCCCCAGAAATATTCAGGTTCCTGAATCATTGTCTGCATTTTTCCCCAGCAATTCAATAGGTAAATAAAAAATCAGAAAATAAAATGGCAGTGTTATTCATTTTATCTGAAGGAACAACAAAGCTATAAGTTTGAAGGAAAAGTGTGACTTGAAAAACATTAATTGAGCAGAGAATTAATGCGCTAGGGTTTGGGAGTCCCTTATGTTATCAAGAAAAGAAATACAATGTACTTTTGAAGAGCTCTGTTAAACAAGAAAGCCAGAGAGCTTATTAGATGGTAAGCTTTTTGTTTCCATCCAGGTAAAAAAAAAAGGCTTACTTACTGCTCTGAACTGAAACTGGTGAAACTCTCACCTATTTGCCTGGTAATCACCTTTTCCTCAAATTAAGAAGCGTTCATTTTTGGCTGGATTCTGATTTCATTGCTGTAACTATCAAAACTGCCCTGCAGTACCTTGGCTGCCCCCCTGAAACTAACTGGCAAAGCAGCGATTCTGTGTTTTTAAAGCTCAAGATGTGGTTACAACAGAATTATGGCTTGGACTATTCATGCTGAATGTGATGAGTTTGGCTCTTCTACTGGGAGAAGGCATAGAAGATGGTGAACGGGCTACTTTGAAAGACTCAGCCTACTGACAAAGCACAGCGCATCCCATTAGTACCCTTCCCTATGCTGTAGCCCTGTGGGAGTAAGCAGACGTTACATGCACAGTTACATACACAACAACCTACAACTGATTTCCTGAGATGTGCCTTTACACTTTTTCATTACTTGATTGTAAAAAAGCATTTACCACACTGATTATTTGTTAAACATCAATCTGGAATCTAGTTTGCTAAACTAAGAAAAACCAAAAATGCAGAGATTTTTATGTATTATGTCTTTGTCACTGTAATACCAAACTCTCTATTTGAGTTTTTATGTCATTCATTTTGTTTAGACAATTCACTGCTGTGCTCTTAGAAGAAAACACTCTATGCTGCAAAAGTTGGATTCGTGAAACATGGTGCAAACATGTTCTGGCTAACAGCAGGCAGACAGAAAATGCCTAGGGTGTTCTGTAATTGTCCTGGGAATACGGTTTCTAAAACATCTCAGATTTATTACTGTAATTTTTATCAGATACCTGATACAGTAAATGTTTCTAAAGGTTTTATAGTTTTTATCTGAAAAAGACAGGTTGTTTAGTCTACCTTACTGAATGACATCATGCTGTTCATACTTTCTGTATGAAAGACAGTTACCTTTGTGTGTGCTACTTTGACTTAACAGATTTGGAGGTATAATGGATGCCTTTCCCATTTCAGAAAAGTTGATGCACATATTTGTGTGAATGTATAAAAATACATACAATTTTTAGTGAAAAAAAACATGTCTATCAACTTCATTCAGGATGTGAGTTACCTTAGGCTGAAACAAGCAGGGTAGATAATGTCTCTTAGAGCTATTGTTTATGACCTCCTGCTTACTTGTCTCTTAATTGATCACAATTTCCAGCTCTCACATCCAGAAATCTACTAAAAGCAAGCAAATAAACCAAGAAAATCCGAAGAGATACAGGAGAACAAGATACTGAGTTCAGAGGCTGTCAGTAGAGCCTTGCACTCAGGTATCAGCTATGCCTCAGCCTTGCTCGTATCAAGTCAATGTGTTAAGAAATGAAGCTTTGTCTGTTAATACTCAATGGAAACTATCAGTTTATTTCATAAATGCAGTTTAGGTTCTTTCCCACTGTTGTAATTCAGAAAAATTAATGAAATTATGAAGATTGCTGCTAGCTCTTTAAACAAATCATTTCCATACCTACAAGCAATTTCATGCAGCATTTGTTGCCTTCTGTCCAACTGAAAATGAATCCCTAAATTGAAAGCACTCCTATTAATAAAAAAATGTTACGCTTATTTTCATCAGTAGAAGACTGCTATTTATCAGACTGACTGTATCCACTGTCTGGAAGAACTGTGCTAGAGCTGAAACGACTATTACTTGATTATACTGCAGCCACAAGACAACAAAGACCTGGAGTTATCTGCTGATCCGGCAGGTGGTAAAAGGCCAATCCCTGCCCAAAACAGTTCTGCCGACTGTTCACGACGAGATGTGAGGACAATAAAGTAGACAAGGGGGGTGAGGACTGAGAGGCAGGTACAAGGAAAAGGAGTAGGTTTTTACACAGCAGACTGTAATCTCAGCTCAGCACCTGCACAGCCAGCAAAAGGAAAGGTCCTTTGAAAATGACAACTGAGAAACTATGTACACAGGCCTTCTGTGAAAGAACATTTCAGATGCCAAATGCTATTTCCATCAGGGAGCTGGTGCTTGCCAAGATATGTCCCCCAAGCAGCATTTTCACTAAAAATCTGCTTCTGCTGCTGTAGCACCCAGTGATTTTATCAGACAGAGCCTCTAATGTACTTGCTCCCCATCTAAAGGTGAAATGCTGGAGCGAGGGAAGGGAAAGATTTGGTTTGTCTCTTTAATTGTGCTGCATTTTTGGTAGATAAAAAGGACGAAGTTCAATTTGACTGAAATGGACTAGAAGAGTGATATGAAATTGCACATGAAGAAATAGAGAATGTTTGTATTGTTTATGCTATCTTGAGTGTACAAATTTTGAAACCTCTGATCAATATTGAACCTCAGCCTCCTAGAAGACAGCTGCTTTCATATGCCTGAAGGAATGGGATTTAGCAAAATTATAAACTGAAGTTTGATTTTTTAAAAAAAAAAATTAGCAGCAACAGTACATGTCCACTAAGCACTAAAATCAGAGCCCAGATACCTAGCTGTGTTTATTTTTATTGTTAGGCAATTTAAAAAAATCCAGTTAAAATCACATTATCTCATTTTATATGAATGTACACTTAAAATTTGTCTTTTTTACACTGTACACTGAGACATTAATAATGTGAATTAATTTCCATTTGCAATTATTTCAGTCCATAAATCTGTGATGTGCAAAATATGTGCAAAATGATCTAGACTTGATATGTTATGTGAATTAACACCACACAAATTTAGAGCTGTACAAAGCCATTAAATTGTCAGCTCCATATTTCTGCAGCTTCTTTCTTGTTACACTCTTTTTGTGTCCAGCTATCCTTACATAAAGTTTCATGGAAAGTGGAGTTGGCATGCTACATGGCTAGGCATAAACTGCCAAAAACTTATGTTATGCAAGAAGCAGTGCAATATATGAGGTGATACTTTGCGTTTGTATCAGAATCTTGTTTTTTCCATCTCAAATGAAAAATATATCTTTTTGTTGTACTTCTATTTCTCTTTTGTAAAATAGAGAGTGGAGTGACCTAAGCCACACATCAAGAAAACATGTGGCCATAACAGCAAAGGCCACTCACCTTTGGCTTCAGCGCTCATCCAACAGGCAATGTTTCCTTTGGTTAATCCCTGCCGTAAGACAACTCTTACTTCTCCCACCATAAACTCTTTTAAACTCCCTACTTCTCTGTTTCACATGAGTGATAATTAAGCTTAAGAAACCAAAAGCCCACAGGCTACAGGGACACAATTCTTGAATGAAGTGAAGAGTGTTTGATGCCCTTGCATTGAAAGCAAACTTTCTTGTTTTATGAGCAAGGCATAGCTACTAAAAGCAAGCATCTGCCGGTTCCTCATAGACAATGGATTCCAGTCTTTCTCTGACATTACTTCATGATATAACATCTGGTGTTTTATAGCCATGTAGCTTAAAAATAAATACTCTACATGCAATTTGATAACTTCAAAAATACTACCTTCAATTTGCCCATTTATTTGTTCTTGTAAGCAGCAAAGTTCTTTATACAATGACTAATTTAAAAATTCCTTCTTTGTTTGCTTGAAGTTTGTGCTGGTTTTGCTCCTGAAAAAAAAGTAATGTTTTCCAGCGGGCAGAGTGACTGTCGGTTGCTAAATACACCTTAATAATTATGTTTTCCATTGCCTGCTGTGAAACTGGTCCTCCCAGTGAGATCCCTGCATTTTCCTCCTGCATGAAGTCCTTTTTTTGTTTTGTTTTTTTTAGATGTTTTAACAGAATGAATATTTAGCATTTTTATTGGCCAGCTATTAGCTGCTCCATCATTAAGGCTGTATTTCATTAGCTCTAAAAAGATAGCTAAAATCTGGTAGGTCCATTACACGTAGAATAAGCCTTTAAAATGTTGTGTCTCACTTCCCTCAGTTAATATCATTTCACAGTAAATACACCTGAATATTAGTATTCTCTTTCCTTTCAGACCTCCTAGTTTTCACAGACCTGTCCTCTTCAACCATCCATGAGAATGCTTTTTGTCTCCTGTCTGCTTCTTTTTTTTCCAGTATAACTGTGCATCCTGCAGCTGGTTCTAATGCAAAGACCACCCCCAGTACAGTTGCCATCCATAAAAGTGCATGTATATATTTTTCAGCAGAGACAATGGCTGATGGATTAAAGAAAAACAATGCAGGAAGATCAGATTTCACAGAGCACAGTGTGGATCCCTTGATCTCTAGAATTCTTTACCCTGGAATGTTTCATGGCACTGTCTTGCTGTCTGCAAATTGGTAGGGCTGTTGTGGTCTGACAAGATAAAATCTGCAAGTCTTCTCCTCACTCTTACAGTTTCATTCAGCAAAAGCAAAATACCACATTTTCCTGTTCCCTGGACCCCTTCACCCACCATTTCTTGGTGGAGTTCTTATAGCATCTGGAGAGGTCACCTCTCAAAGAGGCTTATCTCACCTTGAGCACTAGTCTATACTCACTCCCTACCAGGTAGAAGACTTTTACTTCACTTTTCCATCATCTCCCAGAGGCTTAAGCTAATTAATCCTTCTATGGTTTTGTACTGTTTTCCCGTCTGTTTGTGTGTGATACATGCTAATCATTACAAATTGTTTTCCACTTTGATCAGGTAGTGGCAGCCTGGGCTGACTACTAGACTTTTTGGGTACCTTGTTGTCCATCACTTACCATACAGCCAAAAAAAAAAAAAGCCAGTTATCTTACAGAGTGATCGGTCCAAGGAAGGAAGGATGGACATAGGAAGAAATAACCCACCACTGGGTTGCATGCTGCCCACAAGCTAGAGACTAAGCATACATGGAAGAGAGAGTCTGGGTGCCAGGGTGAGATATGGATGGTCCTAAAGTCTCCAGGTCTGTGATACCTGCTAACCTGCTTCTGATCTGCAAAAGCACTTGAACTCACTGGACACTTATTTCTTAATTTAATATACAGTTTTGGCAGGTGAGGCTAGATGCAAGGCCCTGAAGGACAACAGTACTTATGTGACAAACAGCATACATTGTAGACGGGAGGAAAGGCTGAAGCCCCGAAGCCTTCCCTTTGCCCTGTGTCTGTCAGACAGGGGTGATGTTGACTGGGTGATGTTTCCTTCCCTGGGACCTCTGCGAGGCCCCATACACTGAATGTGCTCAGCCAGCCATAGCCCATGCCAAGCACACAGGGTTCCTCACAAGACATGGTCGCTAAGTGGAGTAGCCTTGGGATCAAAACCTGCATCATTACGTATTTCACTGCAGTTACAGTTCTAGGCTAGGCCTCAGATTATTATAAAAATAATCAGAAATTATTTTTATGTGGTTGGATAGGGAATATAAAAGCTTTTACCCTTTATACTCCCAGCACTTTGATTTCTGCTGAAGCTTTTTTGACTAGGCCTTGATTTCAAGACTATATCAAAACTGAAATAACTGCTTTTGGGTAAAAGCAACACAAAAGAACCTCAGCTGAACAGACCAAAGGTGAAGCCATTTAATTTTTCACACAGAAAGCAAACTACTTAGACTTTATGTTCTATTTACGATCCCCATATATATTTTTAAGCGTTGTCACTACCACAGACAGACGGATCAGGGATCCAGCCTGTTGATAAAGGAGTAGGATAAAGACAGGACACACTGTCTCTGTGCCACAGGGTACGTCTACGCCGTGCACTGCTGGCAAAGACACGAGCTCATTCTGCTGAGACACTCAGCTCATTAGTCCAGACGTGGCAGTGTGCCTAAATGGTGACTCTTGCTATTTGGTACAAATTTTAGGCAGAGCATGTTCTTGGCTGCCTGTCTTCTACAGTTCAAGTGAATCCAGGGTTTATTCCACTGATGCAACTGCACTGTGACAAAAAAGGCAGAGCTCTTAATAAAACGCCCTTGTTTAAATGTACTCCCTGTTTCCTTGACAAAAACAGCTATTGTTTGCTTAACATCAGCCTATTATAGAGGTTATTTTTCTGTAGTCACTATCATGTCAGTCTTGTCTGTCACATAAAGAAGGACTTACAGCTTCTTTAGACATTAGGAATGATAGAGTCCCTTTGCTTCAAAAACCCACATGTGATGATGCCTCATACCAAGGTTATCTTTGGTTTTGCACTTTTAGGAAGGTGTTTATTTGAAATTAAGCACCTCACTATTCTTTTTGCGAACCTGAAACACTTTTGGGATTGTTTCATTGACATCAGTCTGGAGAGCAATCTGGCAGTTGGGACTGATCAGGAAGCCAAATTCTCCCTAGGTAAAACCACAGTGTGCTCCTTGGTGTTCATACCTGGAATTAACTGGTTTCAGACCAGAGTACCAAAATACCAGCCACTCCCACCCCTTCCCTGTGCCAACATGAACACCCCAGAGGCTCTACAGCAGCCAGATCACAGCCTGACAAGCTGAAAGTTAGTCCAGGGAGAAAAAAAAAGGGGGGAAAAAACAGGATTTTTCTCTCTTTGCTCCTGGAATTGGTTCGCTGTAGGCAGAGGAGTGCCAGTCCCTGAGCAGGGACTGCACATCTGGAGCATGCGGATCACACAGAATCACAGAATCATCTAGGTTGGAAAAGACCTTGAAGATCATCAAGTCCAACCACCAACCTAACACTGACAGTCCTTGACTGTACTACACCGCCACCTACCTTGGCAGCAGCTGGCCATTAGCAGGGGTTAGTGGGGTTTGGCTGTATCACTGCACTGCAGCCATAGAATAGCATCTGGTGGTAATCTTGATAGGAGTATGGTGGAGTAAATGAAAGAGTACACCAGTTTTTCATCAGGCCTGCTAAAGTCATTTCTCACATCTGTCCTCGAGACTTTACTTTCTTTCAGGGTCCTATCCCATACTTATATAATCCAACACCCAACTTCAATGGATTAATTTGTTCATTTATTTCAATTAAGTTAACACCTTCAGTGCTTTGGGAGGAAAAAAGAGAAAATGGTCAAAACATTCACATTTACAATCCATCTACAGAATATAGTCTTCCAGGTCTTGCTTAACAATCTGCTAAGCTGTCTTGTATTTAAGATGTCCCACCTCTTATGCTGCTTACCTGAGGCTTTCAAACCTGTAGGATACTGTAATCATGAGTTATTATACAAATGCAACACAAAAATCTAAATTTAAAAGGGCCTCTTTTTCTCTCTCTGAGTCAACAATGAGGTTCTGCAAACTGTATCGTTACTCTCCTGAAGGTACTTGGCATATGGTATGATATAACAAACAGTAAGTTTTCTTAGAATAACTTTACTGTAATAAACCCCATACAAACTGCACTTTCATAGTCCTGCTTTGGTAGCCTCCCCTGTATAACGGCCTTAACTGAAGCTGAACAGAACATAAAGAGAAGAAAAAATGTTTTGATTTGATAAGACACTTCTGTTTTTTTCATGGCTGTATTTAAACAGTCTAGAATATCTTCTTAGCATGTGCTGTTCTGTGTATTGCTTTGCCTGGTAACTTTACAGCATGGCTTCTCTTTTATAAGCACACTTGCAAATCTCATCATTCCCCAGGGGAAGAGGTGGCTTGGCAGAGCCTTGTTCTCCAGATCATGCAGCTTGTACAGAGCAGACACAGGCAGAAAGAACAGGTTTGTGCTCCCTGCCTCCTGCTCTATGTCAGCCCCCACCCTAAAAAAACAGGTGTCCTTGCTCCTCCTGGGTGATGTCCATTGCCTGGCTTTTACTTTCACAATAAAGCAGTAAGGTCCTTGGCCTTCCTCCTCACTTCACAAGCTCAAAAGGTGCAAAGTATTAGAAAGAAGGGAATATACTGTCCCCATCCATTTGCTGCTCTGAATATCTTTCCAATTCAGAGTACTTTGGCTCACCTGTCCTCAGGTACCTTCCACAAAAAGCAGCTTTAGAGTTTTCTTTGCAGATGCTTTCCTTACAATCAGTGTCTGTTTAAGGTCTGATTCTGATCTGACAGACTGAGGTGTAAATCAGTAGCACCCTTAATATCCATGCACTTTTGCTGTAACACCAATATTGAATCAGAACCAGACCTTTGTACTAAACCATGTGAACAAAGCCTTTTAAATCAGAATCAAAATTTACTGAAAAAAAAAATAGGATTGGGTTTAATTGCCTCCAGAAGTTTGCTGACTGTAGGTCTGTTCCTGCAAATCTGAGACCAGCAAAAGTCCTGTTAAATTCTGCAAGGAGTTTTGCCTGCAGCAGGGTTTTCAAAGAGAGGTCTAACGTACAATTATAATTATTGGTTCTCATTTTGCAACCAAACTGGCTTATCATTGTAAGTAGAATGGAGAGTAGAGGATTCACTGGAAGTTGTTTCCTGCATGAAAAATAATATTCATAGCATATATATGTAAGCTAGCTGGGCAGGGGACAGTAACAATACTGTGTATTTTAACTTTTTTTCACATAGAGGGTCAAATTGCAGGAAAATTCTCATTATCTCCTGCCTGGCAGCAAAACAAATCATACTGCTTGAACAGTAAAAATACTGAATGGTGAACTACACTGCCTGTTTGCAGTTTTTACTGCTATATGCATACTCACAGCAGGTTTTGCTTACAGGACTACTGAACAGACGTCCAATATATGATCAAAATATCTGTTTCTTTCTTGACTTTCTTCATGAACTTAATTCACACAGTCCACCTGTTAAATACTATGTTCTACAATATAAGTGGGAGTACAGTTTCTCTTATGTATTCAGAGGTAAACTTAAGGAGAAAAGAAAAGTGAAGGACAGTTCTGCAAAACAGCAATGACAGAGTTTACCTCCCGGAGATAGTGAGAAATGATTAATGGTGGCCGTTCACCTTCAACTGGATAGAACAATAAACATTTCCTATGGCATTTTGACCATGTACGGCTGTTTCAGAGTTATGGATGACATTTTTACAGAAACTAGAATGTCAGGAGATCCTGGGATCCTGTTTATTATGCAGTGTGGGATACAGTCCTATGCAGTGCATGAAACTAGAGCTTCCTGCAAAATATTAGCAATGTACTCAAGAAAAGCAGATTTTTAGCTTCCCTTTTTCAAATATGCTGCTTCCAGAACAATGATTTTCCTTCTGGATTACAAATATTTTCCACTGTCTTTCATATGAATTGCTCACATATTTTATTCCATTTTTTAAATTAAAAAATCAGTATGAAAGTAATTTATGTAGGTTCTGTCGCCTGATAAGTGCTTGTTAAAGTCAAAAACAAAACATGCAGAGTTGAGAACTTCATTTCAAGAAGCCTGTGAGTGACTCTGGGAGAGTGAATTCACAGAAACAGCAGCTGGAAGTGAGTACAGTGTAGAAGTGGGAGCTCTGGAGTTCACTGCAAGTAGTACCAGAAGCTCTGGGAAAAGCTGTATTTCTTTGACCACTTATTTCCATGAGATGGTGGATCTTTGTCTTAGTACACCTTAAATATATCTTGTTATTTTTGCAGAACATAACTGTTGAACTCAAAACCAAGCCTGAACATGAATTTTCTATAATAATATACTACATTCCCATTCACAACATATATACTTTTAAAAATGAGGAAAGCATGTTTACTGGAATTGGTTTTACATTTCCCAAAGAATCATTCTTACTGGAAGACCATAGGTTGCATCTAATGTTGGAAATCTAGGAAAGGTTCAGAGTTACCAAACATGGGTGCAAGCTTTGCCCATGTCCTGATTTTTTTGTCTTCCCTTACTCCTCATGCTCTCTGCCCCTCTCTTCTACATGCACAGGCCAGAGAAGAACCACAACACCATCCAATAGGGTCCCAAGCTGGATGAGTATGGGACCAGGCTCCCGTGGTGACATGAACTTGGAGACCACTTTAGACACAACCATAATGAACTGGGAGCCTCCTTGCCTGGCATTCACTTCACCTGCGCCATGTGGATGTGCACTGTTTTTCTAACTATTAAAAAAAAAAAACAAACAAAAAAAAGGGAAAGAGCGAGCAACTGAAACACTTCATATTTCTCATTTATAATGAGGAGGGCACAGAGGCTTTAAAAGGTAAATATAACATGCTTGGTCTTAGAGGAGAAAATGAATCAAAACTTGGCAGTATTCTTTTTTTTTTTTTTTTTCCTGTAGGAGAACATAAAGGACATTGGCAGGGGAATATCAGGTGATGAGAAAGCACAGAATTAAGAGTTGCAGTGTTGGCACAGGAATGGGTATGGAGGTCCCAGAGCTGTGGATTTCACAGATCTGTACTCTTTTTAGGAATCGGTAGTGCTTTGTTTAAAGAATTATTGGTTATTTGAAAAGAGGATACTTAAAATTGTGCATAATGCTAGAAAGCTCATAGCTTTTCACCTTTTAGAAGCTCCCTGACACCATCCAGAGAAGCTCTGAGTGTGGTTTTCATCTGAATTAATATGATTAACTTTGATCTAATGCTGGTGGTGTGCTTTCCAAATGTTTGGGGTGTTTTTTTGCCAGTTGGTGTATGACATTTTACTTTGACTTGCGGGTGGGGAAGGAGAACTGAGCAGCAGAGAGAAATAACATTTTTTACACAGCAAAGCAAATCATCTAGTCTCTGATGAAAACATTTGGAAAAAATCTGCAGAGGGGAACAGCACAGAAGGAGCTCCTTTCCACTTCTCAGTTCCCTCAGCAACTAGTTTTTGCCACACTCCCATGTGTTTTTTCCATGAGACAGAACAATTGTCAGCTATTGTGTGTAAGGTATTGTGGGATCAGAGGCACTTTGCTATGGTATGTAGGGATATTAATGGGCATTAAAATACTTGAAATATGCTGAATGCTCTCAGATTTCATATCTGTGCTTATCTACATGAACAGTTGGTTTATGCAATTTTCAGGATGTGATGCCCCAGCAGTTGCAGCATATTGTATCTTGGATTACAAAACATTTCTTTACTATTTTCATAGAATCACAGAAAGGTTTGGGTTCAAAGGGACTTTAAAAGATCATCTCGTTCCAAACCCCCTGCCATGGGCAGGGTCACCTCCCACTAGACCAAGTTGCTCAAAGCCCCATCCAACCTGGCCTTGAACACTTCCAGGGAGGGGGCAGCAACAAGTTCCCTGGGCAACCTGTGCCAGTGTCTCACCACTCCCACAGTCAAGAATTTCTTAATGATATCTAATCTAAATCTACCCTCTTTCAGTTTAAAACTGTTATCCCTCATCCTATCACTACGTAAAAGGTCCCTCTCCAGCTTTCTTGTAGGCCCCTTCAGGTACTGGAAGGTGCTATAAGGTCTCTCCAGAGCCTTCTCTTCTCCAGGGTGAACAACCCCAACTCTCTCAGCCTGTCTTCATAGGAGAGGTTCTCCATCCCTCTGATCATCTTTGTGGCCCTCCTCTGGACCCGCTCCAACAGGTCCATGTCCTTCTTATGCTGGGGGCTCCATAGCTGGACACAGTACTCCAGGGAGGGTCTCACAAGAGCAGAGTAGAGGGGGAGAATCACCTCAACATCACTCCCAGATTACTTTATGCGGTTGTTACATAATAATGTAAGAAAGCTTCATAGCCTTCACCTGACCAAGATAAATGACAATTATCTGCAGCACTGCCACCCACAGAAGAATAACATCAGTAACATCTAACATCTTGATCCAATATTTAAAGAGACTCTAAAACCTCCAGCACAAACCTGAGAGAAGAACTGACCAAGTTTTTCCAGCCTTTGCCTGCATTTGGTTATTTGAGATGGGAACAGAGGTGAGATGAGGCACATTTCTGAAAAGGCTTTGGAAGAACAGACAGTGCAGTAGAAAATGGAAGGAACACACCTGACCACCATGTACAGGTGGAGGTAGATGAGCTGGCGTAAAAAGATCTTAGTAGTGATTTTTAAAGAAAAAATGAGAGAGATGCTTTTTGTCCTAAGAAATCTTGACCTGCTAATGGGAAGCCATCTCCTTCATAGAATTCCTAAGAGTAGGAAGATTGCTGCATTTGGTAGGAAAAAAACCCACAAAAAAGTCCATATGTTCTAGCAGCCTACTCTGGAAAACTGTCAAAAGACAACTACCCAAGGAAGAGCAACAACAAAGTAAAAGTGTATGATATTACCACCCAGTACTCTTCCAACCTACAGTTACTTAAAACACAGTGATTTCCTAGGCTGGATGTCATTTTAGTAGCACAACTAGTAACTCTCCCTTCCAAGAACCTATCAACCTCCCCTGAATCCTTGTAAACATTTCACACCCTTTGGCAAGAATTTCCACAGGTCTCACACCTGTGGGGTGAGGAAGTTTCTTCTTAACCTGGTTCCTACTAGATTCGTGTTATGCCTCCTACTTCTTCTAACTGGAAGAAACAGTGAACAGCTGATCTCTGTCCACCACATCCATGTCACTCAAAGCTTGTGGACATCTGTTATGCCCTAAATTGTTTCTATTAGAGACCAAAGAGTCCTTGCTTATTTGGTTATTTCAATCATTTAAACCATTCCATACATTTGGTTATCCTTGTTGTCCCTGTTTGAACCTCTGGTAACGGCCTCCTGGAAAATCCTCTTAAATATACCATATCTACTCTCTCCAAACCCTGATGTTTCCCCTCCTTGCCTATCTATCTCCCCTGGAGCCTCTGGACAGAGCACGCAAATGGGAGAAGGCAAAATGTGCGTGTAAGACTGTAGTTTTGAAGTTTGCTGAGAGGTAGCTGATTAGCAGTGTCTTTTAGAGGTGAAGGCAGTAGCTCCAAGCTTCACTTGAGTTCCTGCAGGCAGAAGAGCACAGAAACTGACTGAACAAGTGTTATCTTGAAGCAAATACACCTGTGCCTCAGTCTTTGCAGGAACTCAGTGGGCACAAGAGCTGCTGCCTCTTTGCTGAGACTTTCCAACGGTACGTGGAACACATTTGCTTAAAGATGTACCTATATGGCATACCTGGCCTGCTCTGAACACAGTTGGAAGTTAGTTTGGAGAAACATGTGCAATACCAATTAATTGTCTTAGGGCAGAGTCCTCAGCTAAATAGCTACAATTGCTATGTGTCTCCTAGTGCTGGCCTGAGCTTATGAGAAATGTTTTCCACTGCTTTTTTTGTTCTTTTTTTCCCTCATCCTTTTGCCCTAATTATATTTATGCTTTTCCCCTCTATGGTACAGCTTCTGACACAATGGAAATGACTACGATTGACACACATTTCTTAGCCCAAATGAAATCAGATGGTTGAGACACCCCTTTTAATGATGAACATTAGAAAACTATATTTACCTCCTTATTGCCTTTCTCGGAAAAAAACTACCAAACAAATTTTCCCCTTGGGTGATGATGAGGTTCAATAGTGACGGCAATACCTGCTCAACTGTTTCTCATCAGTTGCACACATAGAGGAAATTAAATGATCCTGCCCAGGACACTGGGCTAATGACAGATGACTCAGAAGGACAAGATACATTCGTAATTCTGAAGGCATCATCATTCCGCTTCAAACGAATTTTTCATTCCTCTTTTATTGACCCAAATAATGCCAGGATAGTAGAAATGGAAAAGATTAGTAGAGTGGGAAAAATATCAGGTTATTTTTCCAGTTTGCGTTACACATGTGGTACACATTCTAGTTTGTGTTACAAATGTGACCACATTTTCAGCGAGGCTTGTAAATGTATCTTGGCCCTCTACTACAATTGCCTATTGACTGAGAGTTTTTATAATGAACTCTGGATGGGGATTTTGGGGATTTTTTTTTTGAGTTGTGATTTTTGTTGTGCTTGCCCAAATTCTGGAAGCTGAGGAGAAGTCTTATTCTTCTGGACAAGACTTGATGTGAAAGCTTCTAGGAAAGGGATGAATAGAGAGAGGTTGTGTCGATCTTACACACCACCCAGGGCACATAAAATGTTTAAACAATAAAATTATTTTATAACTTTAACAAAAGTGGTGAATCACATCAATGAACAGAGGTACAATACTTCAATCCGCATGCATTTTTTTTTCTATTTTAACCAACTTGATTATAGATTGACAATCTCACTTAAACCTAGAGGATATTAAAATGTGTATTTTGACATCTCATACATCAATCAATAGATAGCTCATGTAACCAATATTCAGAAAAAGTTATGTACCAGCACTGAGAATCTCAATGTCATCTGCAAACAAACTGAATATAACCTTGAATTTAAAAAAATTGGGTCTGAGACCACGCCTGTGCAATGAGCTCCAGACAGAGAGAACAGTGCTGCTGCACAAAACTTAGGACCCTGGCTTTAAAGAACAGGTTAGAGGTTAGCTTTCTGTCCTGTTCCTTTCTGGCATTGCCAGGAGGGCTCCTGGCAGGGGTGGCTGGTTTGCTTTCGCAGTGCAGTTAGATACTGGGACCTGAGGAACTGAACAGAGATGGTGAAACAGCTGTCAATTTTTTAACTACTTTCTGTCACTAATAGTGACCCAGGGATGAATAGCTTCATATCACGTTACCAAATCCCTGAAGCTCAGGGAATGTTTTTTTTAAACTCCATTTTAGCAGTGGAATTTACATGCCTGGCTTGGCTACTGTAATAAAATAAAAAGAATAATACAGTTCCTACTTCCACAGTGAGGTGTGCTTATCCTGAGGAATTTGCTGCTCAGCTTGTATGAATTTTATACTGGTGTGAGAAGATGCCACTGGCTTCTCACGTTCCTATGTTTGACTGTCATTTCATCTACATCATAAATCTTTTGCACAGATGCTATTTTGTTAAATACTTTCTAAAAACAACTTTTCTAAACCAGGTATGAAGTAGTACACATGCTCTGAAGGCAAAGCCTAGCAATGATACCGCAGTTTGCCTTTCACTACTACTTAGTTCAGTCTTTTCCCTTCTAACACAAATGTAAACTTCAGATAAAAAAATAACAAAAGAAGTCTAGTTTGAAATGCATGTAAAAGTCTTCACTTGCTTACAGTGAGGTTACTCAGGTTCCCTTGCTGGTTTAGATACACTCAGTAAGACTGCACATTGTTCTACTTCTTTTTTAAAAAACAATTTTAAGTTCCATTAAGGTTTGTCCCGTAAAGGAAAATACAAACCTTCATTCATTTCAGAGCACGGTGAAGCCTCTAAGACTTTTTTCCCTAGTCTAATCGCAGTTTCTCTTTCTACAACGACACTAAACCAACTTTTTCCCCCCAAAGTAGCATCCTTGCTATTGCTGGCAGGGACTTACAGCGTCTATCGCAAGAAAGCGCCGAAGCATGCCGCAGCTGAATGGAAACACACACGAGCAAACAGCTCAGCCGGGGGAAGCAAAGCCCCAGCCCGCACACCCGAGCGGCTCTCACCGGCGGCGCTGCCCCTGCGGGGCGGCGAGGGGCGGCGGGCGGACTTACCCGGTGTAGCGGCCGCGGTGGCCGCGGTGCGGTAGCGCAGCCTGGAGGCAGAGCAAACAAAGGGGCAGGAGGAGCGCGGCGGGGCACCCGTGGAGCGGCATGGTGCGTGGCCGCGCCGCCACCGCCACCGCCGCCACTGCCACCGCCCCAGGTGGCGGCTGCCGCGCACACAAAGCCGGCGCGGAGGCGGGGGCCGGGAGGAGCGCGGCGGTCGGAGGCGCCGCTGGGCGCCAGCGGACCGGGGATAAAGCCGGGGGAGGACGTCGCCCGCCAGCCCCGCCGCGCCTGGGCACGGGGACGGGACGGGGCGGGGAGGCCCCCGCCCACCCCCCGGGCGGACTGGGGCTGGCAATGGCCGGGCGGGGCGAGCGGCCCCCCGCGGGCACGGCGGCTCCGTGGGAGTGCCGCGGGTGGGCTGCGGCTGCAGGTGCGGCGGCGAGGCAGCCGGCCAAGGGCCGGGTAACGCGCGGTGAGCGGCACCGGGGGGATCACCGCCGAGATTTTGCCGGTCGGGCACGAGAGCCGAGTCTGACGGGAAGGCAGAGACGCGGTACATGCGGCATCAGCGGCGGGGAGGGACCACTGGGAGCCCCGAGGGGAGGAGAACGTGGGATTTCAAGTTACGGTGTTGCCAAAAGTCTTGGGCCAGAGTAGTGGGACGGGGAAGAGACACTGCTAAAACGAAACAAAATCAAAGCTCAGCATTTTTCTGAAAACTGGGGCTTTGCTATCTTTTTTCCACACTGGTGAGGGCGAAAGACCTGCATAAGGATAAGTCACTGGAGCACTGGTAAGAGCAAGGAAAATGGGAAGAATTTTATTGCAAATAACTGTACTTTATAGAAAACACATGGAGTACTGGTTAAAAAAAAAAAAAAAAAAAAGTAGGTTAAAATATAATACCAATATGGAATAAATTGATAGCCCCTTTGATACTCTTATGTTGACTTTCATAAAAAGGAGCAAAAAGTGCTTCAAAAACTAATGATCAGCCTCTCTGAGAGCAAAAAGAATGTGGGCTGTAAACAAATGAACCCAGCTGATACTTGAACATGTGTGAGACCTATTGTAAATCCCTGTTAATGTTTCAGAGACACAGGGAGCTTTTTGAAAAAGGGCTGTATAAAACCACGCACACTTCATATTCTATAGCTGAAAGGCAAAGGAACGTTTTCCTTTGTCTCTTTTCTGTGTTGGCCCTAAATGTGACACTAGTTGTCTGATAGAGTCTGGGGATGGAAAAGACTTGGTCCAGGGCAGATTTGTTCCCTTCTGTTTGGTTACTGGTATTCTCTCCCTTGAGTTGCCCGTTCCCCCATAACACATCCTGCTTAAAATCTCAAGTTCGTTTCTGGTGAGGCTATGCAGAGGTGAACTTGTGTGTGTGTGTGTGTGCTTATACACAGATGTGCGTTTCAACATCTCTTGTTGAAAACGCCTCCCATTTACTACAGGCAAAACCCCAAACAGTTTCTGCAAATCTTCGGTCGTGTAATAAACACAAATTTAACTTTACAGACACCTATTTAATAGAAGCTCTGCTATATGTTCAGAGGTGATTTCAAAGGTATGAAGTCATCTGGAGTAACTGACTTTTGGAAGGCATGAGTATGATACTAGAGGAAAACCCACTGCTTTATTTCACATGCTCTTTGTGGTTACTTGTCTTACTATGTGTCCTTGCTGTACCTGAAGTGCATCAGGTAATACACCAATTTATTGAAATGTTTGCTAAATATAGTTTGGCTGTTATTCTAAAATATTTACTTTCAGAATGAAAACCTGGCTCCACTGGAGTTAGAAAGAATTTTACTATTGGCTTCTGTTTGCAAAATAGTTTGGCTATTATTCTAAAATTTTTGCTTTCAGGAGGAAAACTTGGCTCCACTGGAGTTAGGGAGAATTTTATTATGGGCTTCTGGGGCTCTAGATTTCAGTCTTAAATCCTGCCTTTCTGCAACATTCCTTGAAAGGAAAATACAAGAAGATATGAGAAAGAAAGGGAGTTCAAGCACCAACACCAAATAATAAAGATAAATAATGTAGAATAAACAATCAAAGGTACTGCTATCTTTGTTAATATGTACTACTTCTGCCAGTTTAAAATTCATTTTAAAATTAATTTTAAAATATACCTTTAGAGCTGTGGAGGAGCTGGAGAGAGAAATAACTCAAAAATATAAAAAATGGCTTTAACAGAGGTAGGGGTAGTGAGGGGGATAAAGATCCCTTGGTGCCTCTCTGGTCCATCAGTTTAAATCATAGTAGGTGACTGGGCAGACTGGAGGGAGGGCTGGAACTCTGTCATGCTGGCAGCTAGGAAAAGATTAAAACATTGTAGTGGAGCCTGGAAGTTACACGTGTGGTAAGCCTACTTTCCTGACAAGATGGAGGTGTAAAACTTGCACCCAGTTAAGCAAATGATTTGGGAGGAAGAAAGTAAGAGTTTCTTTTCCTCCACTCCTCAGAGCTGAAAAAGAGGAACTGCCAGCACCAGGGTTCTGGTGTGCAGCTTTCACTTGGAGGTGGTGAGAGCCTGTGAAAGAAGGAATCAGAAAGAGAAGACTGAGATGTGGTTTCCCTCTTAATGAATCAAGATGTGGGGTTCATTGCAGCATCCCACACTTTACAAGGAACAAAGGCTGCCAAAACAGAGGCAATTCTACATGGCATGAAAACAAGAAAGGCTTCATGTAAAGTGAGTGGGCAGGCAGCCTGCATTTGGTACCTGAACTTGAGAACATGCCCTTTATTGCACAGCCTTTAATTGCCCAGAAGGGCAGAAAAAGGGAAATAGTTTCTTATAAACATGTTTTATACCTTTGAGCTGTCCCAGCTCTCAACTTCATGAGGTTGCATTAGCTTGAATAAACAATCCTTGCTATACTTTTGTTAAAGTCATAACAGTTCAGAAACAGGAGTTCAGACAAGGTTTATATTGTCCTAGTTTAAATCATACCGGTTAATAATAAATTGAAATAAGTATGTTCATGCTGGGATTTGCACTGCTATAACTACTTAAAAAAGATTGAGGCTGATTGAGTGCAATGTCCTGTTCAAGATCCGGCTTCCATTTCTTTTAGCTCGCACGGAGACCTGGCGGGATGAAAGACAGTGAAGTAGCCCTGCCGATTCTGTGCTAGATTAGGTTTGGGGTTTAAAAGAACATGAAAGCGATATAATCCATGCATGAGTGCCAGGGCTGAGTTAACTAACCACTTGCGTGGTCAGGCGTGTTACTGTAGCAACAGAGTGCTGATAGCCTGAGCACTTACCCACTCCTAGGGTCGATTATTCAGGTTGTGCTGAGATTTGTACTGTCAGGGACAAGCCACTCTTGGCACCTGAGCTAGTCTGAAGTTCCTCGGGGTACTAAGCCACTGCAGAGGCAAGACACTTAGGGTGTCTGTGCTTCTGTGTGTAGGATATGTATACCTGCATACAGAAGCACATTCTTCCCCATCCTCATCCCCACTCCTACCTACTTTAACCTCCTGCTTCAACCTCCTGCTCAGCCTGCTAACATAGCTCTGTGGTCCTTTCTCCTGGGTCTGCTAACAACTTGGTGCTCGGGAGGGTGTCAGCATCACTCTGCCCTTGCTGTGGCCTAAGACATGGCAGCACAGGAAAGGGTACATGATCAGCTGGTTTTGTAACAATGAGCCAGTGCTGAGCATTGCCTTGGAGCGTATGCAGACATAATTAGCTTTCCAAAATGAGTTACAAGTGTCTTCAAAAGGCACGAGTTTTGCAATTAAGAATCTTGACACTGTCTTCAGCTTACTTGGAGATGCTGCATTATTATAACTGAGTCATTTTATTTGGGCTTGTGCCAATGGCACTGAACTGTTATAAAATGGTTCAATTAAGTGAAAGAATGGAACTCTTTCACTTAAACTATTTCTATCTTCTGTTCCGCTGTTATTCTACAGAAGGACAGGAACACACGTTAAATATTCTTTTCTGGTTTGTAGAAATTAGAGATAATTAAATATGGGTGTGCTTTAGAAGCAACTAAAGGAAATTAGATGTGCAATAGACAAAGCATCAACAGATCAACCCCCCACAGGAGTCTTTAGAAACCATACTGATAGATAATGTCAGACTACGGTATTACATCACCTGATGAATTCTGTTCCTTAGCATGGTTTTAGTCTTGGAAAGACTGCTATACTTGTGTTCTTAGTTTTCTTTATACATATGGAATTCCTTCTTAAAACTACTCATAGGAGAAAAATAATTCTTCGAAGGATCTACGGCAGGGAACATTGTGAAGGAAATCTTGTTCTGTCTTGAGGTTCTGCTTTAAGACACCCATGGCCACATGTTTTTAAACTTTTGGCCAAGAGTTCTGAAAAAAAGTATTGCTCATGGCAATTCTTAAACTTTTTTAGAATTTTTTTTTGAGATATATATACATATAACTGCATAAACAAATTGCAGTGTGACTTTATGTAAACTTTGTCTCAGATGGCTCTTTACCCTTGCTAGTACTCATAGAAAAACAACATTAAAAAGATTTCCTATATCTGAACCCAAAGGATTTTCATTTGAGTGAAAAGTCAGTCGTCTATTAGGCAAGCAGTTTCTCTAGCTTTTCTCTACAAATTTTCACACTGGGAAATAAGAGGATGGCAATTTAAAATTTTCTTGCACCTCCTACACAAATCATGTGTATTTACTTTCTGTACAAATGATTTGTGACTAGTGACACATTGAACATGTACTGCACATTCCTCCAGCCCTTTCTGAACTGCTGTACTTTACAGTCATTAAAGATGTCAGCCTTCCTCGAACTTCATGTAACCAGTATTTTTGAGCTGTTTTGCACATGGGAATATTAAGATATGGGGAGGCTGAATGATTTGTCCCAGGTGAAAAAGCAAGTCATTAGCAACTGTAAGTCTAGCATTTGAGTCTCCCTACAATAACCACTGGAACATATGCCATTAGTGAATTTGATTAGACTGTATTTTTAATTTAAAAGGCAAACACCAGTTCCTGGACTCTCAAACTTATCTGAGCGTACTCAGGGTTAGGTATAGTTTTACTTCTTTTACTCTAAGGGGAGCATCACATTTACAATGAAAGAAGATGTTCAGTATCTAGTTTTAATATACATGTTATTTGCACTCATTTGATACCCACTAATGTTTTTTTTATAATGTTGAGAAGAAAGGAAAAATAATGTTTATTTTGAAGCACTCTGAGAAATCTAAGTGACTTCTGGACCAGCGAACTCTATTTATAAGTGCTCTATAGCAGCTACTGTGCACAAAAGATGACAGGTTTTTTATTTATAACAGCTAGCATTTACCATATGTGCACATATGAAAATATTTAGAAGGAAAAGTTACTTTGGAAAGAGTGAGTTCAGTGCAATACTGTGGTGTGCGACTCCCCAAACAACTCCCAGCTGCAGACATTCTGCAGTGGGCTATCATTATATCTTCTGGGAGGAAAGGGAACATTACACAGAATATCATGCTAGAGGTAGGTGAAACAGAAACTACTGAGTTGTTAATTTATCTGTCATCTGCACTGGCATGAAAGTGTCTTTCCTCCTCCTCCCTTTCTTGCCCTTAACATTGCTTGATAATTATCAGGTCACTTTACCATCTGTGCCTGGAATGATATTTTGATTGTCCTCCTTCAAATTTGGATGCCTCAATAGGTTGAAACTGTGTATAATTAGGTATCATGCACTTCAGAGCTTTATGCAACTTGAACACTGAAAAATGCTGAAAAGGCTGGAAAACTTGAATGGTGAAAAATACTGGTATTACAGGATTCTGTCATTCCAGTTCTGAAATGTTAAAAAGCCGGGGAATAAAGTCTAGATCTGGTGAAATGTGTCAGGAGAGATAGCAGAGGAGAAAAACAAGAGGACCCTCAAAAGCATATATAATACAAATATCCTTGTGTCTTACAAGCAGACAGCATTACAGTGAGACAATACAACCTGCCTGTCATCAACTTGAAAAAAACCCCTGGATACGCATGAGCTCTGCCATGAGAAGAAAGTGTTTCAGTTGGGAAACTGAACAGCCAGTTTCCTGAAGGCACTGCCAGCCCTGTTTGCCCAGGTCCCAGGGCTCACCCCACCCTGAAATGGGACAACTCTCTGTGGCCACTTGGAGTTGTCTGTGGAGACTTAGCCGTGAAGAGTTGTCCTAGGCCCCCCAGAAGAGGCTGTGTGGCAGAAGCTCTTGGGTACCAGAAGTGCAGTGTCATAGATGTGAAAATACCATGCCAAAAAAATAATCTAAACTCAATCACCCATGTTTCTGATTATCACTCTACTTGAATTTACAGCCATCAAGTTAATTTGACAAATATTCCACGGACTTAACAAGAGCTGACTTTACATAATTTTGGTTCAGGAAAGAATTTAATCATAAAAAATTCATGATTTCATTGTCTGAAGTACCTAGTGTTTGATAACTTGGGTAGCATGCAGTCTTCATCACTCATTGCTCTCTTAAATATGGTGATTTCAGGCATGACAGGAAGTAGCTGGGACACAAGACTGCAATTTTTTTTCCACTTTTTTTTCACTTGGATTGATTAAACTTTCCTGCAAATGACACCCTCTTCCTAGCCCCACACAAATGTAAAAATTTACTTGTCTCTTGATAGGCTGTTTCACTGTTGGAGAAACAAGAAAAAAACCTGAAAGCAATACATGAAAAAAATTTTTTTTTCAGCTGCTGTGTTGCTGTCCACAAACATAAATACATGAAAACACTGATCAGTAACATCCAAGCAGAGCAAAAGAAACTTTTACCCATTAGGACCCTGTTAAACCAACTTTCACTTCTCTGAGTAGTCAGTCAGTGGATAGCAACCTGCTACTTCTGTAAGCGGTGCCTTTCTAAGCTGCTCTCAACACATATCCTTCAGTCTGTGGGATTGCAGAAGTGGGATAATCCTTTATGATAACATTATCCCAGGTATATGTGACAACAGGTATAGTAGATAAGTTCTCCAGGTGAAAAAACTCAATTCAGATTCAATTATCAATTCAATTATTCAATTAGCAATTCAACTATCTTGCTAAACTTTAAAAGTTTGTTTGTTTGTTTTTCTCAGCCCAGCTGGTGTCCTGCTTTCCTGCCCACAACATCAACCTTACAGACCAGACAAGCAATGAATATTTTTGAACCCAGGCTTCATAGAGTAAAAACTCTCCTTATTCAAAGACACCAAGTAAGAAGATCTGTGGGACCTTCTCCCTGGGAATGAATAGTTTGCTGCCCTCTGTTAGTGCAAAGCTTAGTTGTGAAGATCCATGTGAACTTTCAGGGATATCCAAGTAACATTTGCATTAATGTGGAAGTATTTTAGCAGAATTCCATTTTGCTTCCTGTGACGCAGTTGTCACTGGGGATAAACAAGTGACTGCAGCTGAGAATACTGTTGTTTCCAAGAAAATGGAAAGTAAGTCTGTACGTACTTTGGTCAAATTTTGTCAAATTGGTTGATATATCTGATAGTCAGAATTAGACTATTCATGCACCATGGAAACTGTTTCCATAGTGAAAATCTCTTAGCTCAGAGACAGTTGTCTCTGGATTAAATCCAAGGATTCAGACTGATAATCTAGAGCTTTCTTTAACAGCTGGGAAGGTCAATACCTAAGAGGAAATTGCCACACAGCTACCTGAAGGTTGCAACATCCCACTACTGAAATATAGTCTTACCCTCCAGAGCAAGAGAAGTGCCATGATCTTTCCTTCCATTCCACACATCTTTGGTGTTCAAAATGCCATCAGGTGGTTTAGAGGCAGTTGTTCTCAATTACCTGCCATAAATACAGATAATTGGTGGCACCCCTTTCTAGAACAGCTGTAATACAGTCTTCCTCTTAACACTTCAAAAAGGCCAGTTAGCCTACTGCAGGGAAACTGCTTTTAACTCATGTAGCAACGGTGGAGAGACTAAAAAGCGTATAATGGTAAGGTCTTTCACATTAAATACACTGTTACCTGTTTGAAAGCTGATTAA
Source organism: Podargus strigoides (assembly GCA_028020825.1). Taxonomy (NCBI): domain Eukaryota; kingdom Metazoa; phylum Chordata; class Aves; order Caprimulgiformes; family Podargidae; genus Podargus; species Podargus strigoides. The sequence continues at coordinate 35,846,277 of CM051620.1, read as the reverse complement.
GAAGGAATTGTGGGATCTTGAATACTTATGGATCAACATGTGAACAAAGCCCAGGAAGGGCACTGGTTGGGATTTGTTAAAGGCTAAAACAAAAAAATGAGTTAATTCCTAAACACCACTCTAATATACGGAATTAAAAACTGTATTGAATTAAATGTTCTTTGAGAAGAAGTTATTTTATTGCCTGAAGACACAATTCCACAATTTCTATTTCCCAGGAAATAGAACAGCACTGTCTTAAAGCCCATCCCAGTTCAGTAGTGAAATAGGTGCAGCAATTAAACAACAACAAAAAAGCAACATGCAATAAGAAAAAAATGAGAAATATATAGCAATGGATACACATTTCCTACACTTAATAAATTTTGAATTATAAGAGGACTTAAAGAGATCAGGAAAAATTCATGGCTTGCAAGACAAAAGCATTTAAATACATTTGGTACAGTGTAAATCCTAGCAGTGGCAAAGAACCACTGCTAGATGGATAAATTGTTAATAATAATGCAGAAATAGCAGAAGCGTTCAATAGGAAAATCTGTTCTGTATTTGGAAAGAAGCAAGAAGCAACGTTATGTCCTTATACCACAAGAGAATCAGGAAGTCATTTCTGGAGTAATCAAGGAGGAACATAAACAATATAACAAGGGATTAAAAAAAAATGTTAATCAGCATGGCTAGGGAAGATGTATCCTGGCCCCTTATGATTTTAAATAAATACTGGATTACTGAAGAGTTTCTGAAAAGTGAAATACTATTCTATATTATATATTACAAAGACAAAGAGGCTGATCCAGGTAAGCATAAGCTTGATGGTGTGATACAAGTCCTAGGGAAGACAAAGGAGTGGTTTATACAGGGCACAATTAGAAAAAAAATAATCTGAGGGTTGGAGTTAAAGTAATGCTAGTCAGTGTGGTTTGTGAAAAAAGCTACCACATTCAATCAGTGCAATAAGCAGAGGAGCAGTGAGTTACAGAGCACCATTGGAGTGGTTTAAGTTCAGTATGAACTGCTTTTCTTGTTTAGAGGTGGAAGAGACCATCAGCTGAGGTGGTTTAGTAGGAAATCGAGACTAGCCTAGTTTACACTACCAGGGGGTGGTTGACCTCTTACTCATCCAGTACATATAAAATATCAATATTAAAGCAACAGTTACTAAGTGACAAAAGAAATCAAAACCTATTTATGGGTATTTATCATGCTGTTGGGAGACAGTGGCTAGTATCTGGGGCCAGGACTCTGAATGACTTAACTTTTTGACTGGAAATTGCTGCTATCTTTCTGATGACCCTGCACAAATTACATCATCTTCCTCAGATTAAGTCTCCCTGTCTAGAACAGAAGTATAATGATACACATTATTTTTAGAGAGCACTTAATTAAAAGTGAAAAGCGTCAGCTTGTCTTACTGGCTCTGTGTTATCTTAACGACAGCCTTGTGTGAAGGATGTAGCTGGTAACTGCTCTAAAACATTTCTTGTAAAGAAACAGACTGAAAAAACACTTGATGACTGCAAAAGTGAGGATGTCTTTTGGAGTCTTGTATCCTTCCAAGTGTTCAATGACATTCAAAGTTCTTAAAACCAAGGAATCAGTATGACCATATTATCACCACAGCTCACTGTGCTGTTTTTGCAGAGTAGCCCCATATAGTTGTGGAGACATTCTCTGTCTTTCTAGCTAGTGCAGATCACTTGTGGCATGAGATAGATAATTGCAGACTGAGCTTCAGGGTCTTTTTTTGGATGCTGACCTGGAATTACTTACTCTGACCATCAAAACTTCTCAGTAACAATGCCACATTCCCTTCTTTACAATCTCTTTCATACTAAACGTGTGGATAGACACCTCTCCTGCTTGTTGTGAGGTTCAATGGCCAGTGACAGCAACACCTCGGGAAAGTCATAAAAATTGACAGAGGCAATCCTATCAAGAATTTATTTTTAAAAAATAAACCCATAAAAAAAAGATCCCCCATCCATAAGGCATACCTGATATTTTTCATTTTCCAGCTTTCCTGCAGTACATCAGCCTCATGGGCTTGAAGAGCTAGAGGAGGTACTGCTTATTTGCAAGGCCAGTGCTATAGCAAGAGCTGCTGTAAGGGGTGAGTAGCTCTGTGCAGCCCAGAGTACCTGTCAGCTCTGTAGGAAGGCTGTTGTAGTACCTCTGTCCCTCTCAGACAATATGATGCAGTGTGACAAATCATTATGCATACTTGTAAGAATTGCATTAAGGAGCCTTTTTGCACTGATAACACTGAAGATTCCTGTCCGAAAAAACTAATGAAGGTTTAAGTAAGAGACTATGAAGAATGAACTTTGAGAAGGGAGCAACGGGTGGGTATGAACCTATCTAAAGTGCCTATCAGGACCTCAGTCGCTCTAGTCCAGCTTGCTTCCTTTAGCTGCACCAATTAGCACTTTAGTAGAAGATACAAAAAGTCCTTACTTGGTGTGGAACAGTCTGTCTCTCCCATTAGGTTTTGTCCTGATCTCTCTTTCTAACAAACGTGGACTCTGAGGTTTAGGGTTTCACAACTTTCTTACATGTAATTTAGTTTCTAAATACACCACCAGATTCTAATCACATCTGGGAAAACTTCACAGGCATTTGAAATTTGTAGAATCAGTTCCACCATTTTTTTAATCTATGACAAAATCCATCTAATTACTGAGATTATATATGTGTATTAGAACAGATAGTCATTCTCCAAGAAACAGCTTTAAAAACATAAAAGTATGTTCTGCTTTATTTCAGAATCCTCACTATATCTTTCAATTTGATTTTATTACTTGATTTACAAAATGTAAGGCACTTGGTTTTTTTAACCTGATTTATTAAGAAGTCTACTCCGATCCACTGGAAATAATTTACTTCAGTCTCCTGCCATCTAGTGTCAGAAATAACATTTGCACCTCCAACAGCTGACTGCATGACAAAACCCATAAAATATCATGGAGTTATTTTTTTTCTCAGTGTTTAGCACCTTAGCATGATGAAAATAGATATATATATTTGCATATATGATATATGACAAAATATCTCTCCTGTATTTATTGATTCTGATGTGTGCACTAAAACCTTGCTTTCAGTCTTCGGGATCCATTTCGCATTGGTACAGGTTCCTCCCTGAGTTTAAGAAAACTCTATATGATCAGTCAAGTAAGCATGCATATTTTAGTGTGTATTTTTGGTGTTAATACTAAATATATTAACCAGTGGTCAGTAAAACATACTTTGTCAACTTCTTCAGTGACTTTGTGGTGTCCTGAGGTAGTCTGTTGATGCAGCAGCCTGGGTGAAGGTTTTGGATGGCTTCTGCATCAGCTCCTAGTAGACCGGCTCCCTCACTGAAAGACTGGGCTGCCATAAAGAAAGGGAAGCAGACAGGACCTTCCTGAGGTACTTCCGTATGGTATAACCAACGCTCCTTTTAGAGTGAAGTGAATCCTGTTAGAATTTCCCATCCCTCAGTCTGTTAATTCACTCTACTTGTCCATTAGTTTCCAGGTCATCTAGTTATCTATTACTACATTTTCCTCTTTTTCTTCTTCCTCTCTCTTTGCAGTGGTTCCTTTGCAGATTCTTCTCAAGTTCTTCTCTCTTTTATCTTAGCTGCCTTTTCCAATTGCCTCCTGAACTCTCACCCTTAGGTGATTACATTCCCTCAACACAGCAGTTTCTCTCTTTCTTTCCTCTTCCCTCCCATTTAATTCCTTAGAATCATAGAATTATTTAGGTTGGAAAAGACCCTTAAGATTGTCTAAGATCATTGAGTCCAACTGTTAACCTAGCACTGCCAAGTCCACCACTAAACCACATCCCTAAGCGCCACATCTACATGTCTTTTAAATACTTCCAGGGATGGGGACTCCACCACTGCCCTGGACAGCCTGTTCCAATGCTTAACAACCCTTTCAATGTAGAAATTTTTTCCAATATCCAATCTAAACCTCCCCTTGAAAAACCTGAGGCCATTTCTTCTTGTTCTGTTGCTTGCTACTTGGGAGAAGAGATAAACCCCCACCTCACTACACCCTCCTTTCAGGTAGTTGTAGAGACCAATGAGGACTCCCCTCAGCCTCCTCTTCTCCAGACTAAACAACCCCAGTTCCCTCAGCTGCGCCTCATAAGACTTGTGCTCCAGACCCTTCACCAGCTTTGTTGCCCTTCTTTGGTGAAGATCACCCTTTCTTAAACAATTAGCTGGCTGCATTTTATATTAGCATTTAATATAATAATGTAATACACTGTTGTTAATTAATACTAATATAATTTAATATAATAGCATTTATAAACATTGTTAAATGCAGACATTTTTGCAGGTATGCACACACTTTGTTTCTATTATAAGTGTAACCAGTGAGAAGATCTGAGATTGAAAAAAATTTTTTGTCAATATACCCAAGAAATAGGTACACCGGAAAATATGGTTACTCAAACTACCCTCTGATCTTAGCAAATAGACTGCTTTTAAAATGTCATAACTTAGTTTCCCATGTCTCAGTGATTACTGGCAACTAAACTGCCTTACTCCTTTTTTATTGGGGAGGAAGGATTTGTTTTTCATTTGAAGGCTCCATTCAAATCCATAATCATCTGCACAAGGAAGCTATTAAGTGAGGGGTTGTTCAACATAATACTTCATAATGGGAAACAATGTGAAGAAAACAATGTGTGAATGGTAATGATTTCCTCTGTTTTCCTTCCCCAGACTTCTTTATTTTAATATTTGTTAATACAGTTGCTAGTGCAATGGGTATTGATCTTGTCTGGGACCTGTTGTGGAAATAACACTGGAAGTATAGTGAAGTGGCTAAGATGGAACAATGATAAATTGTACAATTTACAGGTTAGATTAAGAAAACTTGTTGGAAAAAAAGTTGTCCATGGAGCCATCTGAACTATTTCCACTATAACTATATGTAAATTTACTGTCTTGTTACCATCTTGTTTTCTAACCTTGTGCTTTCAAAACTCCCTCTTCCCACTGCCATCTCTGGGAGTTACAGACTTGAGATAGAATGTGATTATTACCTGAAGCTGTTGATTTAAGATAGTGGTAGAATGTCTATGAAACACTAAAATCTCACTAGTGTGATCATTGTAACTGTGATAAGATGTTCATACCCCTCACTAATGAAACTGGTAAATGACATGGAGTTTAGCAGCAAAAAATTAGTGTCCTGAGTAAGTGTCCACAGAGGACACTCAACTAGATTAATACCCCTTCTCTTAACAGTATTGCATAGGATCATGGGAAAATTTATGTTGGAAGGGATTTCAGGAGGTTTCTAACTCAACCTTCTGCTCAAAAGAGGCATATATATGAGATTAGACCAGGGCTTTATCCAGTCAGATCTTGAAAACCTCTAAGAGAGACTGTGCTTCCTCTTTGGGCAACCTCTTTCACTGTGACTGTCCTCAAAATGAAAAAGTTTTTCTTTATATGTTGTCTGAATTTCTCTTGCTTCAATGTGCCTGTTGTTTCTTGTGTTCCTACCGTGTACTGCTGTATTAGCCTGGCTCTGTCTTTTCAATGATCTCCTCATAGTTACTGTCAGGGGATTATTCGGTCTGCCCCAAAGCTGTCTCTTCTTCAGACTGAAGGTCCAGATCTCTCAGCCTCTTCTCATAGGAATGCTCCAGCCCCAAAGCACCTTGGTGGCCCTCCGCTGGATGTGCATTGGTTTAACTAATGGCTCTCCTGTACTGTGGCCCCAAAACTAGACACAGTATTCTAGGTGCTAACAAATGCCAGACAGAAGGGAATAATCACTGCCCTCAATCTACTGGCTACACTGCTATTAACACAGACCAGGATTCTCCTTCTTTGTGTATTTGCTAGGCTGTGGATTGACAGTCCTTTCAAATTTGCTGTCACTGTTTCACTCTTAGTTGAACTCAAAAGGTCCAAGGTCAAAATGTGATATAACATTCTCCTGAAGAATATATTTTAGTTTTGGTGCAAGATGGCCTGGCACGGTGGCAAGACAAAGTTTTGACAGACTCCCATAAACACAGTATTGCTGCACTGATGAGCTCTTCTAACCCTGGCTATTTGGCAAATACCATGTTATTTACTTCCCTTAAAAAACTATCTCCCTTTGAACTTTGCAGGTTTATGCATACAAAATGATATATATTTAGATTGACTACATTTTAACACTTATGCCAGTCAGTAAGACATTTGTGATGAGTAGGCAGATGTCAATGTGCTTTTGTGTCAAGGATGCAATGTAGGAAGGAAATTAGAGAATTAATAGAGTCATGGATCTTCCCAACACTTTTGGTGGAGGGGTTATATAATAGGGAAAGATCACCCCAAAATTATTTCTTCCCCTTTAGCAAGGGGAAATTGGAACAGGTTTGTGTCTAAACTAAGCCACAGATTCTTTTCCAGGCTGCTGTTGGACAATGTATTTGATGTTCATCTCCTTTCTCAAGACTGTCTAATGACCCTGTACAAAAAACAAGATCACCACTGACTGATATTTCTAGCCTGTGACTCTTCTAGGTGCTCTTTATTCTCCACTTACCACATAGCTATTCTGTGCACTGAGCTTCAAATGGACAAACATACATGTGTTCAAATTAAACTTCAAAATCACTGAAAATGGAAGTAGGATGAGCTCTCCCTTGGTATATTCCCTCGGGCTAGCAGCAGGCAGACTGAATTCTGATGACCTTCTGCATGATCTGCCCAACTTGTTTACATAAACTAAAATTCACAGTGACCAATTAGTTACAAAGATAGTGTCTGACATTTAGAAACAGGATATGTCTCTTGGATAAATTCCATGGAAAAGACATAGTGAGCTTTTGACAAGGCCTCACTAAATCTTTTGGTTAATTTCCAAGCACCTGCAGATAAATCTGTTTCCCTTAAATTGGCATGATGGCTAATGAGAGTACTTAGCACTTAATTTAGCCTATACATAATTGAGTCCCTGGTTAATTTTAAGCAGAAGACTGGTTTCAGTTCTATATATGTATAAATGCAATTTATTTGCTACATTCAGATTTTAGCATGTGAGAAATGAGTTGGTAAAAAAAAAGTTTTTCTGGAATTGCAATAATCTTCTCTGGCTCTGGACACCATTTTTTTCTTGAACAGTGTTTAGTAGCCCTGTGACACTGGAAAGGAAATCCTCAAAATTGAAGGAAACAAAATGCCAAAATTGCATCGGAGACCACATTGTCAACTGTTGTAGGAACCCAAGATGATGTCCTGAGGAGGGAGCAGCATCATGCTGCTTTTATACCACATGGATATCTGTTAAATTAATTTTTGCTGGTTTCTTAAAAAGCTCTGCCAAAGAATGGTTGCATTAATCCCTATGCCTTTGGTTTATATTTTTATGGGAAACATATTTTAATATAACTAGATAGTCTCTGAACAGGATATTTGGGTTACTTGAGCAGGACTTCTACAGGAACTGTGGACCTTGAAATTCAAACTTAAGAAATATCACTGATGTTGGAACAGGAGCTATCAGTTGTTTGAAACAACTGTTTTGCCACAGTGAGACTTCACAGTTTTCTTGGCACCAGTTTAATCTGTATAATTGGTTGCATATAATTTTATTTTTCAGGAGAAATGGTACTACCACTGAAGATAAGGGATTTGCAGAGAAGGTGTGAAATGCAAGAGCAGAGAAAGGTAGGAATTTGATTTTTCAGAGGTCACTACTGTGTTGGCACCTTTGTAATCTTACCTGCTTTGATGGAAAGTGATGGAGCAGGTTTCAACTTTGAACATGAAGAAAAATCAGTTTGCTAAGCTGTTTAATCAGTTCAAAGGATCTGACAAAGAGAACAAGCTAACAAACAGCTAGACATTATCACATGCTGAATGCTTGTCAGAAAGAAAAATGTGAGCAATAAATGTAGAAGAGATCTTAGGAATCCACTTGTTGCATGAATAGCATAAGCAGGAACCCAAATGAGGAAAAGTTGTCAAAGGTGTGCCCTTTGTTTTACATTCTGGTACGGCCATGGAGAACACTGCCGTGGTGTCCTGGTTTCCCAGGAACAGACCCATGGGCCAGCCATGGCAGGCCATGAGTAGTCCTGAGTCAGCTGGGAGATCCGATCAAGGCAGCTGCCCCAAGCTGACTCACAGGTGTATCCCATAGCACTTAATCATGCTTGTTATAAAAGGAGGGATTTTAGTGAGGGTGGGGAGTTCATCTTTTAGGGGTTTCTTGTTCTTGGTCTTTTGCTTCTGATCCTAAGGATGAGACTGAGTATAACCTTGTATGCTTTATGTTGGTATTTGTTTTAGTTTAGTTTGTTTGTTTGTTTGTTTGTTTGTTTGTTTTTTGTTACATCTGTTTCTATTTCAACACATGGGGCTTCTCTCCCTTTTTTCCCTGATTCCTCTTCTCACCTGGGGAAGGGGTGTTGGGTGGTAGAACAACTGCTACAGTTTAGCCCTGTGTACTGGTTAAATGTAGACAAATGGCATTACAAACTTCCTTTCCCCTGTAACTGGCCAGTTGTCTAGAAAGTTTAGATGAAATGCATGGGATGGGGCCATATAAAATTATTAATTTGATCTGAAAGAGTGGTTTGTCTGAATGAACCTGTGGTGATTAAAATAATAGAAAAAAACCTGTTTAAGCTGCTTCCAGTGATTTATAATCCAAATTATACATGGTCAAGATTGCCCCTATATAAGGAATCACTTAACTTTGTTTCTTGCTCTGTAATATATAATGGGCTATCATTCTAGCTGCTTGTCAACTGCAGTACCTTAATTCTAATATATATGGGAAGAATTCTAAGCATCATGGAAATATTTTAAGACAGCCTCCTAAATGTAACCATTTTATATTCCTGTAAATACCTCTGCCATTATCATAAAATCACTCAGACCACAGCTAAACATTCTTACATGCCATAGAGACCTAACATATGATGCATACACAAGTATCTTGCACTGCTTACTTTGCAGTAAGAGCTATTTTGATTCTATATCACTTCAAGTTTCTTCACAGGAAGCATGTAAGGTGCCTTAGGATGTGTGAGCATGGTTTGGAGCAGCAGGATGTGCTACATACATGCTATCCATGCTTATATGGGTCAACTTCTGTGGGTAATGTGTGGGATCAGGATTTAGTCTACTACATTTTAACCAATGTTTAACCACATTATTGTAAATTTTTCCATCCAGTTTTGTCACTTATACATAAGAAGTACTTGTTTTTCAAAATCAATATACTCATTTTGTTTTCTATAAGCTGCTTAATTTCTTTATCTGTAAGCACTTGCACTAGAAAAGTACAGTTTTAAAATATTTTAAAACAACTATTTTAAGGCTTGGGGTATATACATCAAGAATTTACCACAATCACAGCACTATGAGTAGTATATATATATCTGATTATGAAATGGCTACTGAGAGGTTTAATTAGCACATTTTGCTGTAGTAGTGTAGAACTTTTTATAGATCATACAATTTCTTTACATGCATCTCAAACTGTTAACTTCTTTCTTTTTTTTTCTTTTTTCTTGAAATATATGGGAATTTGCATGCTATAATCATGATGGTCTGAGAATATTAGCTCTACTGGTAGAATCTTGTTACACTATGAGTCAAAATGTTATGACTGAGCTATTGGAGCTTAATAGGACGTTTATTGTGAAGTGACAGAGTGGAATAGTGTAAATCTGCAAGCTGCTACAGAGCAAAGGTACCTGGGTGTGAGTCTCTGCAATAGGGGTTCCCAACAGTGCCTGCAGTATAACTGTGGAATTAGTGAACGCAGGCAGGTGGTGCTTTTCCTTCCCTTCCAACCCCTACCATTCTGTGATTCTTTCCTTTGCTCCTCACCCGAGGCTTAAGTTTACCTAATTATATACCTCATAGGCCCATAACCAGACATCAGTTGTTTTTGTTTTTTTTTTTTTTCTTAGAATATGGTAATCATGACAAAATAGGTGTTATCTTGTTCTTTAACTTATTGCATTGCCCTGCAGATGTGTTAGGCCGTTAGACTGAAATGGTGGTTGCTGTTGGGGAGGCCTGGGGAAGTAACAAAATCTCAGAGGAAGTCACAGCGACATCATACCCTGGGGTACATCCAATAAAAAGTAATAACTTTCCCTACAAATTTCTTCTATAAGAAATTTGACAGTGTTATTCATTGAGAGTTGAAAATTTTATTGATCTGCAGAGTTATAAGAGCAGTGAAAAACAGTGTGAAAACAAGAATAAAAAATCATGAAAACCCCCTGTTCGTCTTGCTGTACAAATTGCCTCTTGAAGGCTCTTTTACATCCTCTTAACTTAAGCCTTGTAAAACGAATAACCCTAGGCTTCCACTGGGACTCTTCTAGAGGGAGATGCAGGGTGACTAAAGTTGGTCTTGTGTTGAACTGTGCCCAAGAAAACTTCTTTGTCACTGTTGAATGATGAGGGAGCTTGGAGACAGTAGTCTTTGCAGGAGAATTTTAGGTTTTAGACAATCCCTTTGGATTTCTTCCTACAGTTTGCAGAATTTCAATTGCTTTATGGAATAATTTATCTACCAATATCAAGACCTGAATATCTTGCTAGGAATACTCCCTGAGATTTCTTTAAAAGAATACTAGTGCAAGTGCAAATAATAGTCATTATGGATGTAAGAATCAGTTAGTTACGCATTCCAGGTTGGATAGATAATGAGAAACAATTACCAGCTATCTACTCTTTGAAGAACAATATGAAATGTGCTGGTGATCTTGATTCAGTCGGCCACATCAAAACAGCTGTTGGCATTGCAAGTCTTGGCCACCACAGAAACCGCTGCCTAAACTGGGTTTAAACTAAGCTTGCTGCTGGAAGAGGTCATGGCAGACCAGGGCTGATGGATGTTGATAAGACACTGTTGGGAGGCTGGTGCCAGTTCTGCTCAAGTAGCATCTTTTTGTGAACTCAATGGAATACTGTCACTGGGGCTGTTATTTACACACTTTTCTGTAGCTCTAATTTGACTCACACTTGCAATGTGCTCCTGCCGCAGAGAAGGCTGACAGTGTCCTGGGCTGCATTAGAGGAGTGTCGCCAGCAGGTGGAGGGAGGTGATCCTGCCCCCTTGCTCAGCACTGCGGAGGCCACAGTACCAAGAGTGTTGTATGGTCTGGGCTCCCCAGTACAAGAGAGACAAGGGCATTCTGGAGAGAGTCCAACAAGGGGCAATTAAGATGATTAAGGGAATGGAGCATCTGTCCTATGAGGAAAGGCAGAGAGCTGAGACTGTTCAACCTGGAGAAGAGAAGGCTCAGAGGGATCTCATCAATGTCTATAAGTACCACAAGGGAAGGTGCGAAGAGGACAGAGCCAGGCTCTTTTCAGTGGTGCCTAGTGATAGAATGAGGGGCATACACTGAAACACAGGAGGTTCCCTCTGAACATCAGGAAACACTTTTTCAGTGTGAGGGTAATCAAACACTGGCACAGGTTGCTCAGAGAGCCTGTGGAGTCTCCATCCTTGGAGATATGCAAAAGCCATCTGGGCAACTGGCTCTAGGAAGCCCTGTCTGAGCGGAGAGGTCACTTCCAACCTCAACTGTTCTGTGAACCTGAGAGCAGTTTTCTTAGATGGTTTTTGCCTGACTTTTAAAAGCCACCAGTATGAACCCTTTTATTTGATTTTAGTAACGCTGCTAAAGAACTTTCCAGTTAGCATTTCCAAAGCTGTCTATGCCATGAAATTGAGGATCAGCAATGCAGGTAATCTCAGTAAAACCGTAGACCTGATTTCTCTGATGCACTTGTTTATCTTCATAGGAAATAGCTTAGTCACTGTTTTTCATGTTTTGGCTGTCACTTTCCAAATTGCTTGGAGCTCTCAACTGTGCAAAGCTCTCTCAAGACTTTTGTCATAGCCTGCTTTTCTCAAAACTCCTGGGAACATTACACGCTATTCTGATCACCATTCCATCACTTTTGTGAAATATCCCTTTTGAATACACTTCTCAGATTATCATTTATAGGTTCTGATTTACTGGCAATTGTGCAGTTATTTTTACCCTGCCATATTTTCACCTCAGTGGGACTTAGTATTTCCTTGCAAGACTCCAGATCTCATTGCTGTAATCAGTATTGCTAGCCAAATATGTAGGGCTTTCTTATGTTTACAACAAAGGATTATCAGCTATTTAAAAAGGGGAGCCTCATTAATTTTTATATGCCAGCAGGACATAATGTGATATACATTTTTCAATGAAATAAATAATGTGTTAGTTTAACATGATTACTGTGACTAGTAGCCTCCTTTGAAGATGTTCCTGGTTCTCCTTGTCAAAAATTAAGTATTTGTTCACTTGTACCAGTGACTATAGTGTGTGAAATGCAGCTTCCAAGCAGGAGAACTTTCTTAAAACTGGTGCAAGCAGTATTGATATGTAGCATATACTTGGAAAGAGGGGTTTAAGTTTTTCAACTGTGTGACTGAAATGAAAAGAGCTACAGCTTCCAACTGTGGCACCTCACCTTGATGACATGTTAAACTTAACAGAACTTAGTGACATGTCCTATGTAGCTCTTGAGCATCTCAAACAGTATGGCACATGATAGTTTTCTTCTTGATAGCACTGTACTCTGATGTTTGCCTACGGGCTTGAGGTGCACCTTGCCAGTCTTTGCTTCCCTTCAGAGAAGTTTTCTGACTGTGAAGAGGGAAGTCGTATGCCCCAGTGACAGTGAAAAACACACCTATCTGCCATTAAAATAAAAAATGAGTGAGAAGTTCAGTAAAGAAATCAGTAGTGGTAATAGTGGATACTTCAGATTGGAAATAGAACCAGTCCAGGCCAAATCTCCAAGGCTGAAGCTGGAAAAGGAACACAGAATCTGTGGCATCCCAGTCTATTCCTACTTTCTGTTTCTTTGTTTCCTCTTGGATTCAAAAGGCTCTTTTCCAGTTGCACGGTGGGAAAACAGAGCTCCTGCATTGGGGATAACAATATTACTATTTACTATCCTACTTTGATGCCTGAAAGGCCAGTATTCATTCTTATGTTAACATTTTCTGTCCTGCAGCTGTATATGATTTTCTCTGAACTTAAAACCTGAACAAACTTGTGTGATTTTTTTTTTAAAGGATGAAAAAGCTGCATTCTCAATGTAGTGGCTAGCTCTCCCTCCTTCCCATCCTTGCCCACCTAAAACTCAAGTCCCCGCTTCAAAGAACACATTTCTAGAACTTTTAACAAAACAATATTACTTTGACTTTTAACACAGGCAAACCCAGTCTCAGCCAGTTCTGGCTTCCTAGCTGAACCATTTTTATTGACATTTGTGCCATTTCTTCTCTTGCCTTCTTCCCCAGGTTTCAAGCTGACATGATACTTGGCCTGGAAACAAAATCTAAGGGCAAACTGCTGATCCTTGGTGAAGCTATAAGCAACTAAACCCAACATTTTAGGTGCAAAGTGGTAAACTTGATAACAAGTGCTACTAGTGCCATCTACCATAGGAAGGAAGCAATGCACCATAGAAAGAAATTGAATAAGGCTGATCTTGTTTTCTGCTACTGCCATGGAAATCAGTGGAATACACAAGTCTCTAAAGCTCTTTATGGAATACACAAGTCTCTCAAGCTCTTTATGGACCTTTTTTTTTTTTTTTTTTTTTTTTCTCTGCTGAATCCTGCTTTTGCTCTGATTTTACTCCTACAAGAGAGATCAAACAAAAAGGCCAGTATTCCTGAGCCTGGGACCTCTTGTGCTAATAGAAGGGTAAAGAATAGGCACAAACCAGAATATCACATCAATGTATGAGTCTGAAAGGAAAACAAGAACGCTTTCCTTTCTAAAGCTGACCTACTCAATTTGATTGGATGACTGGGGAGGGAAAACTTTCCTACACTCATTCTGTAGTGTTCCTAGTTGGCTCTAAAAGATGCTCAGATAAAAGAACTGAAAGCTCAAACAAACTTCTATTGAATTTGAAATTCTCTGAAGTGCATTTCTCTTCTGCCCATTCTAAAATCCATAGCTATTTACTTCTAGCTGCTTCTGAAAGTTAGCTTCAGTGTCTGATGCTGATAAAAGGTATAAAAACATTCTTGTAAATTAGAAATACTAAAATCTGGCAGCTTGCTCCATAAAGAATTATATTGCAGACATGCAAAGTTGTCATGCTTTCCATCTGTTCCCCGTTGTGTATTTAAAAATGGGCAATGCCACAAAAGCTAAATGCTGAATGAAGCAATGGAAAAGCACTGCATATTCTGGTTCCTGGGAGTCAGAAGAAATCAGCACAGACTCAGCTGGGTAGCAGAAGGGCTCTGGTGGAGCATTTTCTAGCACTGTAGGAAGGATATGCTGCTGGCATGGGGGAATCGGTACCCTTGAATTGCCCCTAGATGTTGGCAATGAATTAGGACTGTGGGCTGAATCTTCAGTTTCACTACAGCATTGAACTCTGAACTGTTATCCCTCATCATGTCTGGAGACAGTCATGCAATGTATCTCCATGTTCATCTCCAATACAGGCTTGATTTTATTTCCCATCAAAGATGTTGGCCAGGATCCCTTGATTTGACTGATAACAGAATTGACAACATGGATTAAAATCCTAGACTATCAGGATTTCATTTTCCTGTCAAATGCCCATCTGTCCGTTGAGAGAGCATTGTGGGATGCAGACTTTTTTGATAGGGGAGAAATAAAGAATGATTTACCCTGTTTTGAAGTCTTAATTGAAAATATGGTGGAAATAATATATGTATTATGCTCCTTGATCAGTGACAAGGCTTTTTTTTGTCATACTGTAGTAAACCATGCTAATTAAGAGCTTCTGATCTTTTTCCTTATGACTCAGAATTAGTTGAAAATCAGTTAATTGGGGGAGGAGGTGGAAGGGAATGTGCGGGTTTTTTTGACTGGGTTGAATGCAGTTATTGACAGACTTTTAGCCATACACTTTAAAGACTGAAGCAGCCTTCCTGTGGCATGCCTTTGAGTACATCCAATTTTGCCTTTAGTAGTTGGCCAAATGTTTTTTTTAAAACCACAAATTTGGAGATAAATTAGTTACCTAGCTTGAATGATTAAAAAAAAAAGGCAGCAATTTCTGAATTTCAGGACCAGACTGAATTATAGAGAAACTCGTATTTTCACATAGAGTGAACAACAGTGTTGATGCTCAAAGGATTTTTTAAAGAATATTTGCAGATTGGTCTTGCTCAATGTGTCAGCTGTATTGAAATGACTCTCTTTTCTGAAGCTTGTATAAAATGTTCCTTCTGGTAGTCAAAATTTGAATGTTTTACCAGTCTTGGTCTAAGAAGATGTATATTATACATTTACATGAGTTCTAAATTATTTACACTACTTACAAATTCCTTTTAAAAACCTCTGTAGACTTTGGTTTAATTTTAACATATGTGGCTTGATTCAGAAGTAGCCTAAGGCCTTCATTAATTAAAGTATTTTTCAATTATAATAGATTAAAAAGAAAGCTTTGTTTCTGAAATTATCAAGTTCCAATGTATGAGATATTTTGATGTAAAAAACATGAATAAGTATTTCCTAAAGACCTGAAGAGCTCTAATGTGCATTTAAAGCATACACAATGCAAAGTGTTGTTGATATATTTTTCCCTGCTTAATTAGAGATCAGTTCTGCAAATGCTTATATGGCTAAATGTGAATTCCTGTGGACCCACTTCTGTGACTGAATTCAAGCACGTACAGAGTCTTTACAGGGCTTGGGGAAACAATCTAGTGGGTGTATGTTCTTTGTTGGGTTTTTCCTTGTTTCTTTTCTGAGACAAATCCACAAGAGGGCAGTACACAACAAGAGTAATGGCAGACGCATTTTACTGCAGGTTTCTTCACACAGCACCCAATCAATCAAAAAGAACGAGGAGGTTGGTCCCCAGCAGTATTAAAACAAAATCGTGACCCAAGTATGCAAAAATTATAATATCTAATGTAATTTTAGGTGAACTTTCTCTTCTAACATTGGAATCTGTTCTTTTGCTTTGTTCCTGTTTTCACAACTATAAGTTCTGTGTATTTATTGAAAAGAGGAAGCTAGCTGGGATTTAGGAAATAATCATACTAAAGGTACTGTGGCCATAATGGAAAAAAGCAAATACAGTGAAATAAAGACTGTGAGAATTAGTGATCATGAATTCTCACAAGAAACTTGACAGCTGTTTCAAGGCTTGAAATAATATGTAGAATTAGGCAACTGTCCATATAATTTTGTACTTGGGCAATGGCATTTTTGACACAGTTGGATTGTCTCATCCTATTAAAGCCCATGAATTCAAAGATTATTGCAGTAACTGGAAAAACAGAACTATTTAAATCTGATTGGGATTTCTCATTTAGACCCGAAGGCTTTGTATGCTGTTTCTGGTTGCAGCACTTCATAAATCAGTAACAAAATAACTAGTGGCTGTGACAATTGTACATGGGCTTTGCAATGTGATGGTGATGAAAATGGTGCACCTGATGGATGATAAAAATTCAGCATGCCTTTGTGTCCTGGTTTCCCAGGAACAGACCCACAGGCCAGCCATGGCAGGCAGGCCATGAGTAGCCCTGAGTCAGCTGGGAGATTCAGTCAGGGCAGCTGACCCAAGCTGACTCATAGGTGTATCCCATACCACTGACATTAAGCTCATTATAAAAGGAGAGAGGTTACTGAGGGTGAGTAGTTCTTCCTGGAGCTGCTCCTTCTTGGTCTTCTGCTCCTGCTGATCTGAAGGAAGAGGCTGAGTAGAACCTTGTACACTTTATGTTGGTGACTGTATTAGTTTTGTTATTTCATTAAATCTGTTTCCACTTCAACCCATGGGGCTTCTCCCTTTTGTCCCTGATTCCCCTTCCCAGCTGGGGAGGGGTCATCGTGTGGTAGAACAACTGCTACAGTTTAGCAGGCTAAATGTAGATTCTTTGAATTATTTTAACTCTTGAGTATTAATGGATTAGTATCTATCTGTGAGTTAACATCTAAATATTTAATAGTCTTCCTTAATAGAAGCTGACTTTCTGAATACTACTTAGTTAATGAGCTAATGAAGCTAAACAAACATATAAGCTAAAATGGCAAGCGGTCCTTTAAGCAGACATAACATGCATTTTTGTGTGCCCCTCTCACTTTTCTTTCCCATGGCAGAAGATGCCATACCTCATTTGTGACACATTAGGCTTGAAGTTTATCTTCAGTGAAACAGGTATGAAACATTTCTATAGATTCATACTAGAGGTTCCTAATTTAGCCTTTCTGACAACTTCTGTCTGTGCATTGACCAAGACATGGCTGCCAGCATGGCAGTTTAAGTGGGGTGCTGGTCTCCTGTGTGCAAGTGCCACAAAAGGCATGATGACTGCAGTAAGTAACCTGTGTAGGGCAAGATGCAGCATAGCCCCAGCTGTTTGTGTTCTGCATAGGTATAAGCAGAGTTTACACTGTGTGGCTACTTCTCGTGGATTTAAGTATTAGCACAGAAGACAGTGGCTTGTGCAGGCAGGATGTCAAATTCATCCTCCCCGGGGGTCAGGTAGAGGGAGTTCTGGGTGCAGGACTAGCCTTCCTTATTTTCAGACTTTGATTATGCTGTTGAAAGTTATCCTTGGATTTGAGCTCTGCTCAGACCTGAGAGCAGCAGTGATAAAGATCGTAGATGTCACAGCCTGCAGATGGAGAAACAACTCACTCTTTCACTCCCTGTAGGGATGTGGTTTTGTGCCCCATTGAGCTTGCTTGCATCCTCTTCTACTCCAGGACCCAGACAAGTGCATGTGTATATGTGTGTGTGCTTGTGGATAGACACCAAAGCACACACAGATATAAATTTTCACATGCGTTCATGCAGTGTCATATCCCCTCTGTGTTTTGTTGTGCATATAGAGATGAAGAAGGATGGATGATCAGACAGAGGGGCTGTGAGCATGTGAAATATCCATGCATGCATGCAAACCTGTGTTTGTGCATAGCGGGGATGAACAGAGGTGAATACGTGTAGAATTGATTGGTAGAAATAAGGACTATGTTCTATTTGAGAAGGGAGTGAATGGAAAGGCTAAAAA
Source organism: Podargus strigoides (assembly GCA_028020825.1). Classification (NCBI taxonomy): domain Eukaryota; kingdom Metazoa; phylum Chordata; class Aves; order Caprimulgiformes; family Podargidae; genus Podargus; species Podargus strigoides. The sequence continues at coordinate 35,828,236 of CM051620.1, read as the reverse complement.
AAGTAAAAAGCCACAGGAAGTGTAAGAGGCAAGTGCAACAAAACAAATAGGTGGGGAAAAATTAGCTCCGTGTTTGTGCAAATAAACTGATAAATTGACTTAATGCTAATGTGTACAGGATGTATTTAGTGGTACACAGTTACAGGAAAGGAGAAAGGATGATGGAAGCAGAATTTTTGTTGGTCATATGGGAGGTCCATGAGAAGATTTGTGCTCTCCCTGCAGCAGGGCAGCTGTGACAATTGGAGCCTTCAGGATGGGTCTGTGAAACTTGGAGTGGGAAATGTAAATCCCTTGCAGAAGTACATTGTCCTTCTGTGAAAAATACAGCATAAGAACAAGATTGAAGGATGTGTGTTGTGATCCTGACCAGAAGATCACTGTATACTGAGGAGTTAGTAATCCAAAAAACAGTCAACTGGAGCAGGCTCAGGGCTGGTTTGTGATGTGCTTCTCATGCAGCTTTGCCTTCAGGCTGGTGCTGTGCTGCCTAAGCCCCTTGGCTTCAGGATAGACTGAGCCAGCTCATTGTAAAAGAGCCTGCAGGCAGCTCCCATAGGGTACCGGAGATTATGCCACCTGTGTGGCCTTGCCTTTAGCTAAAAGTGCAGAAAGAAGTTCTCATGCAAACATCCTTTCTGTTGTTCTGCAAACATCCTTGGAGTTCCCAGCATGTAAAAGGGCATCCTTTCTGTTTGACAGTAGAAATGATAAATACAGTTGTTTCTTGCAATAATCTGATAATCTGATTACCTTTACTTTTCTCTCAATATAGTGTTATCTCTAATAAACAGAATTTTAAATGGTACCTTACAGAGTCTCAGTGCCTTTCTTACTGGGATCATAAAAGACCAGCGAATCTTGGTGCCAAACAAGGTGTCAGGTGAGCGACTGGCTGTATATTATCTGGATCTTCTGAAAGATACCCTCAGCCTCACCAAAATGAGTGCCAAAACATATTGAGAAAGGCATGACTGGATTCTTTGAGAATTCTTTGGAGCTCTTATTACAGAATGATGTTGCTCCCCGATGCTAGGTTTGTTTTTTTTTCTTTTCCCAGCTGGTAACAGAACTGAAGGCATAAATGTTACAGCTTCTCGACATCATGAGCAAAGAGGGAAGTGTTTAGCTCCAGATTGCCTCTTTTTGGTCATGAGAGGCCTGTGTAGGGCTTGAGGTTAGTGTAAAACTGTTAATTGATCCTGTATTGTACTTTTGCAGTTTTTCCCTTGAAACGGTCTCCTTCAATAAGAACAAGATTCTCTGAAATCTTTGCAGAATTAATTGAAATTGTAAATGAATGAGTGACCACATAAAAAAAAAAAGATAAGTTTTCCTTTGGTTTTTGGACCAAAATGATAACAGTAGGCTTGTAGCTAAGAATTTGACTTTTATAAGTTATTTGAAGGCTTTTATTTTAGTAAGTCTTGGTAATTTTATATTTTCTTGATGCTCCAAGATTACAGTTTTGATTCACTTTAATCTGTGTATGAATTATTGATCAGTAGGTTTTATATGGTGTCAGTCCAGTAGAACTACCCAATGTACCCAAGATTTTTACATGAAAGACGAGCAGTTCTGCCAGCAGAAGATGATTAATCAAAAGAAATTGTAAATTATATACAACAGTCACTACTTTTCCTTTTCCTCAATAACTATGTAAGTGACCTTTTTATCATTAAAAGAGAAATAAGTTAATATAAGAAATCCAGATTAAAAATAGAAGTGAAAGTAGGATATTGTATTGTTTGATATGCATAGCTTAAGCTACAGGCTGTTGATGTAAATTATTCTCTGAATCATTGGCAGCACAAGTAGAACGACTGGATAAAATGTGTTCCAGAAGAAAAACATTTTTCTTCTGAGTCATTCCTATTTGAAGTAAGTAAAGAAATTAGTATCTGGGGGTGAATGTGTTGAAGTGGCAGTGTTGATTTTATCATGGTTTCTGTATGTGGAAGAGATACACTGAGCAAGACAAAAGAACAGAAAAATAAACAGAAGAAACCAGGGTAGACCCTATGTTTGTAGAGTCATGAGCGAGGACAGGAAAGGAGTGAAACCATAGCCTTGTGATGCCATGCTCTTACGTGTTGCATCCATGACTAGCAAGGCTATCATGAAAAAATGATTGAGAAGAAGGAGAATATAGACTAGCTGATATGGCTGGAAAAAGTAAATATTTTTTTATTTAGGCACACTCAGTTTTTTCAGTTGTCTTTTTCTGTGGTGAAAGGAACCTCTACCTAAAACCATAAAACCTTAATTATAGCAGTGAACTATTAAATTACTCTGTACCTAGATGTGAATGGACTTAAGTGAGAAATTTTACTTAGGGATCCTTGTACTAAATGATACGCAGATTTTTTTTCTCTTTTAGTTTTATCAAGGAGGAAGACTCTTTCAGATTTATAACACAAATCATTCCTACAGTAGCTATATGTGAAAGGATGATTTTTATCTCCTGGATGGAGCTGTCTTTCTAACTCTACAGGTATCTGTGTGCCTTTCTGGGCATCAGGACTGTAGGTTTCTGTTGCTGACTCTGGAAGTGAATAATTTTTTAAAACTGCACAACAAATCAAACTCTGCCTGTTATTTTTGTGATTTGTGGTGTAAATTTGAACCCTTTCCACTTGAGGTAAGAGATGTTGGATTGAAATAAGTATTGAAGTCATAACTCTATATAAGGACCTCAGGTGGCACAGTATCATATGGTTACAGATGCATGTAATAGCTGTAAAGCAGCTGAGTCTGCTAGCACTGGTAAGTGCACAGTCTGGAGCTTTGTCTTATTGGATAAGGTCTGATTATTTCGTTGGTGTAACGGGTGAAGGATAGTTGAGATGAATGAACTCTTGCCTCATAATAAAGATGTGAAGGTAAAAAAAGTTCTTATTGTGGTTAGCAAAGAACTTGGAGAATACATTGTGTTCCCTGTGTTTATAGATTGGCACAATAGGTGGCTAGTTGAGTAATATCCTTTCCTAAAAGCGCAAAAAAAAATCTGGGTTGTCCTTTTAATGTCAGTGGCTAGCAATTCACATGGAAAAATAGCCTACTTGGTCAGATATGAATCTGCATTGTTTCATAATTTTCTGGGGCTTCATTTTAGAATGCTAAGAAAAGTAGTTCAAAGAAAAAAGAAGATAAAAACTTAGGATCAAACAGACAGTAGAATGCCATCCTTTGCCAAGAAACGTTAATTTTAGTATTCTTGTAAACAATCATAAGAGTGAGGAGACAAAAGTGTACAAAAATGAACTAATCTGCCATATTCTTTCTCTTTCCTTGGTGCCTTTGAAATAATTAAAGGGTACATGTTGAAAAGGAGGATTAAAATATATGAAATACAGGGAACACCTATAATTATTAAAACAGTTTTGTTATAGATTGTTTGGCCTTCCCTGTTTTCATTGGTTAGTTTCACTTCCTTGGAGTTTTTTCTTTTTTCTTGATGAGTTACTTTACCAAGAGTTTACTTTTGAGAAACGTTATAAGACTTACGCTGCTATTTTCACTTTTTTGAAATTTTAAGCAGGAAAACCCAAATGCTTATAAGATATAGGGTAATCAAAACTACTGGAGAATGATATAGTTTTCTCCTTTACTAGTGATGGAGAATCCAATGCTTGCCAGCTCTCCACCCGCAATCTCTTTAAACTTTTCACAAGGCAAATATTAGCTTTATTTTATTTTTTTTTTTTTTTCCCCCCCCCCCTTGACATGCTGTACTGGAAGACATACATTAAATAGTTTTTGAATGCTTTCAGAATTAGCAGTGTCTTTGCTTTGGATAAGAGTGCAATTATCTGGCTGAGCTATACAGTCAGAAATACATCTTACTGTAAATTGTTTTGAACATATCTTTTGAACACATCTCTTACTCTCTTACTAATTAACTGCTTAACTTTATTGATATGAGTAGTTCTTTTTAAAATGAGTGGTGCTACTGTTTGAGGTAGAGATAAAACTGTAGGGATGCCCTAAGTCAGAGCATCAGTCTTCAGCTGTTCTCTGAACCCAAGGCAACACAGGACAGTTTAAAACTGTAGAAAAAGTTCATTCCTCTAGCTCAGACTCAAAGCACACTTCAAAAGACAATGTTGCATGACAATAATATTTGAGCAGTCAAGAGCTAGGGAGATGACTTCTGCAAACTGAAGTGTTGGGGAAAAATATTTAACTAAATCTCTGGGGATTTTGAAACTTAATGCCCTTGAATTATATAAGTACAACTTGGAATTTTTCCATCAGTGGATACTCTGGACAATAAAAAAGAAATGAGAGATTGTGAAACTTGTAGTGGTGGATTGACCCTGGGTGGCAGGCAGTCCTCCTCCCAGTTGCTTGCTTACATTTCCCCTGGAGTGAGATGGGAGAGATAATCAGAGTCACAAAGGTGAGAAGAAGGCTCACGTGATGAGATAAAGACAGTTTAAGTGTAGGGAGGAAAAAGAAGAAAAGTGATGCAGAAGCAGTCACTCATCACACAGACCAATGCCCAGCTAGCCCCTAAGCAATGGCTACTTTGGAAAGACTCTGCCTCACTTTCATTGCTGAGCATATCTGGTATGGAATATCTTCACTCAGTTGGGGTCAGCTGTCCCAGCTGTGTCCCCTCCCAGCCTCTTGCCCACCCCCAGCCTGCTTGTTGAGGGAGAGTGAGGAACAGAGAAAGCCTTGATGCTGTGCAAGCCCTGCTCAGCAACAGCTACAACACTGGTTTGTTACCAGCACTGTTTTGGTTACCAATCTAAAACACAGCACCATATGGGCTGCTATGATGAAAATTAACTCTGTCTCAGTCAGACTCAGTATAGCTGAGTCTGTATTAGCTAATAGAGCCATCAACACTGCAGCTCCTGTGCATTTCCATCCTTAAGGACTCTATGGCTTAGCTATTTAAAAAGAAAATAAATGAGAGAAGACGATGTGAGCTCATGCTTTTTTTTTGCATTTAAGTTGAAAGCTTGGCTGTTATCTGTAATCAAAAGTGCAGACTTAGACTTATCACAGATAAAAATCCATGCTCTAGTGGATGTGGAAGAATATGACAAATGATATTTGGGCAGTTGTAATTTCTTATCTGAAAATCTATTCTTACTTGCTCTTCAGCTGTTGGGGCTATCAAGTTGTGTTCATACACAACTTGGAGAGGTTGCTTTTTGTGATAAAATATTAAAAATGCTTGTTATTTAGGTATTTCAAGTGTTTTAGTCATTGCTTTGGAAATATAACCGAAACAAATACATTTTAAAAATAGATGGTTCATTTCCCAGACTAGACAGTGCTGGAAGATCTACAAATACACCGAATGTGTCTGTTTCTGTACTGGGAAATCAAATAATGTTAAGGTACGTTTTGAAGAGCTGTCATAACTGATATTTAAAATGTTGTGGGTTAAGTTCCTACACAGTGTAAATCAGTTTGGGAGCTATGAAAAATGTGATCAAACTGCATCTGATACACAGCTAATGACCAGAGAGAGGCACCATCGCCACTACACTTGCTTTTAGTATTTAAGATGCTCTTAAATGTCATTCTGTCCTAATTACAGTTGCTACGACAGTATTACAATATTAGCAGTGGATTGACTACATTTAAGACATATTTTCCAGTGGCATATCAATGAGCTCTTGTTCCTTCAGTTGTGTTCCACAAAATGACTCAACTTGTTCTGTGATTTACTCAAATGTTCCTCATGAACTTTTTTCATAGTTCTCTTTTATTTTTAATTTTGTGAACTGTGTTGGTGATCATGACAACTGTTTCTGCTTCAGAGCTACTCTTCTGTCACTCTCTGGTGCCACATTAGAATCTGAGCTTCTGCTTTTTTTTTTTTTCCTGATACTTTTTGCACTCAAGAGAGTCTTTATATGTCTTTCAATAAGTATAAAGTAATTGTATTATCAGAAGAATTCTTTGCCAATTAGCTGGTAAATGACCAGGAAAAAAAAACTAACTGTATTGTGATGGGATGGTTCTCAGTTAAAAAGAATAATTATTCTGTTACCCGGCATATGAAAACTTTTACCGTGAGGGTGACCAAGCACTGGCACAGGTTGCCCAGAGAGGTTGTGAAATCTCCATCCTTGGAGATATTCAAAAGCCATCTGGACATGGTCCTGGGCAACCAGCTTTAGGTGGCCCTGCTTGAGCAGAGGTGAATAGACCAGATAAGCTCCAGAGGTCCCTTCCCACCTCAGCCATTCTGTGAAAGAAAATATATTCCCCTCCACACACAACCCAAATCCAAACCAAACAAAAAGCTCCATCAAAAATACCCTGAGTGTATTCTGCATAAGTCTGCGATAATATAGACCACACTCTTAAAACATTACAATATAGACCAATTTATATTTTAAATTATATAACACTGTTTAATATTGGAGCTGAATTTTGCTTCTTCCCTAGAAATATCCTCAGGATATGTAAATGTGAGTTACACAGGTAAAATCTATGGCAAAATCTCTAGAATACTAAGATGACTGTGGAAAAATTGATCTTGATAATGCCTTAAAACCCCCTCAATTACTAATCATGATAAATATGGTTATGCTCACACAAGGTCATTGCTCACACATTGTCATTTCTTTGTCCTGAAGGCAGTGACTCTAAACACTTAGAGAAATGCTTGAAATTTAACTCCAGTAATGTTAGCTATTTATTCAAGAATATATTTAATGCTTAATGTATTTAGGAGAGTACTTACACATATGGTGATGGGTAGATGAATGATACACATCTAACCTAAAGCCGTCTTGTTGATTTCATGGTGCTTGTTAATATACATTAACAACAAAAGTAGGGCTAAGGAGAATCTCCATCCTTATTGGACATGGGTGGAAAGGATGTGGAAAAAGCTGAGGTACTTAATGCCTTCTTTGCCTCGGTCTTTAAGAGTAAGACCAGTTGTTCTCGGGATTCCCAGTCCCCTGAGCTGGAGAACAGGGATGGGGAGCAGAATGAAGTCCCCATAATCCAAGGGAAAATGTATAGCGACATGCTGCATCACTTAGACAAGTCTGTGGGGCTGGATAGGATCCACACAAGAGTATGGAGGGAGCTGGCAGAAGTGCTTACCAAGCCACTTTCCATTTTTTATCAGCAGTGCTGGCTAACTGGGGAGGTCCCAGTTATGCAAATGTGAGAGGTTAGCCCATCTACAAGAAGGGCCTGAAGGAGGATCTGCGGAACTACAGGCCAGTCAGTCTGATCTTGGTGCTGGGGAAGGTTATGGAGCAGATCATCTTTAGTGCCATCACACAGCGTGTACAGGACAACCAGGCAATTGGCATGTGTTTATGAAAGGCAGTTACTACTTCACTAACCTGATGTCCTTCTATGACAAGGTGACCGACTTACTGAATGAGAGAAAGGCTGTGGATACTGTCTACCTGGACTTTAGTAAAGCCTTTAACATCATTTCCCACAGCATTCTTCTGGAGAAACTGGCTGCTCATGGCTTAGATGGGTCCACTCTTCACTGGGTAAAAAAACTGGATGGATGGCTGGGCCAAAGTTGGTGGCTGGTCACAAGAGTGTTCCCCAGGTCTCAGTATTGGGGCCAGTTCTGTTTAATATCTTTATCAATGATGTGGACTAGGGGATCAAGTGCACCCTCAGTAAGTTTGCAGATGGCACCAAGTTGGGCAGAAGCATTGATCTGCTTGAGGATAGGAAAGCTCTGCAGAGAGATCTGGACACAATGGATTGATGGGCTGAGGCCAACTGTATGAATTTCAACAAGGCCAAGTGCCAGGTCCTGCACTTGGGTCACAACAACCCCATGCAGTTCCACAGGCTTGGGGAAGAGTGGCTGGAAAGCTGCCTGGCAGAAAAGGACCTGGGGATGTTGGTGGACAGCCGGCTGAACAAGAGCCAGTAGTGTGCCCAGGTGGCCAAGAAGGCCAACAGCATCCTGGACTAGGGAAATGATTGTCCCCCTGTACTCAGCTCTGGTGAGACTTCATCTCAAATACTGTGTTCATTTTTGGGCCCCTCACTACAGGAAGGACACTGAGCTGCCGGAGCATGTCCAGAGAAGGGCAATGAAGCTGTTGAAGGGTCTGGAGCACAAGTCTTATGAGGAGTGGCTGAGGGAACTCGGGGTGTTTAGTCTGGAGAAGAGGAGGCTCAGGGGAGACCTCATTGCTCTCTACAACTACCTGAAAGGAGGGTGTAGCGAGGTGAATGTCAGTCTCTTCCCCCAAGTAACAAGTGATAAGATGAGAGGAAATGGCCTCAAGTTGTGCCAGGGGAGATTTAGATTGGATATTAGGAAAAATTGTTTAGCTGAAAGGGTTGTCAGGCATTGGAACAGGCTGCCCATGGAGTGCCCACCCCTGGAGGTATTCAAAGGTGTGTAGATGAGTCTTCTCCAACATTATGATTCTAAGGGTTGTGTGACTAGGTCCCTACTGACTTCAAACAATTATGGTTGGGTAGATAGCACAAGTACTGATTTAGAAGTTTTAAGTTTCTGTCTGTAGTATGATTTGGGTTAATTTTATAATTTTTGTGTGACTATTTTAAATAAAAAATGAGATCTAGAGGATGAGCTGTGTCTGTAAGAAGTGGTACTACTGTTTTCTCCCAATTTGTTTGCATGAGAGCAACAGTATTACACAGGATGGCTGTAGTGCAGTGCATAAGGGAGAAACCTTAATTTGACAAGTAACACATTTGGTTTTGTTTATAAATACAAGGTACAGTCCCATTTTTAGAGTGGGAAATTGTTGCCATTTTTAGTAGATGTATGAGTAGCAAGGGAAGTAGCAATTATGAAAAAAATAAAGTATTTTCTAGAAGATGAAATATGGTTAACAGTAGATTCTTCACAGAAAATTAGACTGGGAGAAAGGTGATAAAGAAAATACATTGATGAGATTTGCTCCTTCCCCTAACCCAAGCCTTCTCTTCTCCAGGCTTACAGAGTCCTAGTCTAGGCTAAACAGTCCCAGATATATATATATAATATATAGTAATGATACCAGGTGAAGTTCCTGTATTACCAAATGTGTCATGGTTTAGCAAAGAATGACACAATAAAAAGGGTATTTTCTACCAAAAGGAATCAAGCCTTGGGTTTTGAAGCCATGCATTGGAAGTGGCTCAACTTCCTCATCCTGCGAGCACCATGACCATCCTGGACTTGTTACTCGGAAGCTTATAAAGATTTTTTTCAATATAACTATACTGCCCAGCTCCTCCAATCAAACTCTGCAATCCTTATTTTCATTTGCTGAATCAACCTCAGTTCACCAGTCCTTGCTGGAAGTCCAAATCCTGCATCCAGTGTTCTTAAGCCTTCATGGAGACAAGTACCAGAGCTGTATGCCACTGTCTCACAGGGAAACCAATAGGGAAGCAAGTGTTCTGCAAATCTGTGATAACTCACCAGGACAGCAGATTTTACAGCTGTGCTACTGTTGCATATAAACTCTTTTGTAAAGTAAAAATAAAATCGTATGTATTGCAGCCATATGAAAAATAATCGAAATGATAAATATCGGGGCAATATTATTACTCTAACAGAATAAATTCTATTGTCCAAGAAGGGAAAACCTATCATATATTATAATTTACACTGATTTGCATGGGTGTTACTGTTTAGTCTCCTATGGTGAAATTCCTGCTAGTGTAAGAAAGAGAGCTGCCCTTCACGGATACTTCCAGTTTACAACAGCTGCAAATTTGTCTCTCTCTTCAGTGTGAGGTAGTTTGTGGAAATACCACCGGGTATTTCTGACATTATGTGAGCAAGGAAGTGTGAGTTATGAAGGCTTATGAAAACATAACAGCTGCCAAAAAAAACCCCAAACCTATATTGGTTTGAGGGTTAGTCAAGTGTGTAAATAGAGCTAAGAGCTGGTAAGAACTGAGAGGTGCATGTAGTGGAATGACTTAATGGTGCTTACACAATGAATTAGTGGTAAACTCCAGATTCAGTTCTTCATCAGTATACTGAAACATTTTTTTTCAAATTGTCATTTCATGTTGTTGCCAGAATGTGTCTGTCGGCTGTTTAGCCACACAAACATTTCTGCAGTTTCTTCCAGTGTTTGTGGAGCACCTGTACAGGAAACTTTCTCGATTCCAAACAATGTCACAGTGGCTGAGTGGGAATTCTTACTGTGAAAAATAAAAACGCTACTTCCACAGGAAATTCCATCATCCAGTCCCATGGCTTTTACTGCAGTTATTGCTACACAGCTTTATGGATGGCCATAAATGGTTGCTGTTCCAAACCTAACTTTTATTCAAATTACTGATTTTTCAGCACTCATAAATCAGTGTGCTGTCAGTGGCAGGCACGTTTGTATCCTGCATCTAGTAAGCTTTTGTCTCAGAGCAGCATTATACTGCTGCTGACCTTAAGCACTTCTGCTAGCCATAGAATGATGCTAAACTTGGCTAATAACTAAGAGGAAATTAATTTGAAGACACCTTTTGGCTCTGTTTCAGGTTGCATTGCTTCTTGGAAGAACAAAAGTGTTTTAAAATTAGCATAGTCAGCAAGTCCTGCATTCCTTTCATACGGAGAAGTTATTCACTGATAGATGGCATACTGGGCTGGGTAAAAGAACAAGAATGTAGCCAGCAGGTTGAGGGAAATGATTCTTCCCCTGTGTCTGGCACTTCAGTGACTGCTCCTGGAGCACTGAACTCAGTTTTGGGCTCTCCAGTACCAGAGAGACATTGGTATATTGGTATGAGTCCAGCAGAGAGCCAACAGGAACCTTGTAGGGCTGGACAACATGATGTGTGAGGAGTGGCTGTGAAAGCCAGCTGGATTTGTTCAACCTTTAGAAGAGTAGACTAGGGGGGAACCAACTGGGTTTGCTGCTGCTCTCTGTAACTCCCTAAATGGCAAGGTGTAGAGAGAGCCAGAATCTTCTCAGAGTTGTACAGTGGAAGGATGAAGGACAACAGACACAAGTTAGAACATGGAAAATGCTGACTCTTTAAGGGGAAAAAGCCGCATAGGAGCAGTGAAACACTGGAGCAGGTTGCCCAGAGTAATAGATATTAAAAACTCAGTTATGTAGCTTGCTCTAATTGTACGTGCTTTGAGCAGGATATTTGATCTAGAAATGCTCCAGAGGTCCCTTATACCTATATGAATTTTTGGTTATATGTTACTGTAACAGTTCTTGTACTTCCTTCCAGACCCCTGGTATAGGGACCAGGCAAAAGGGATTTCAGAGCTACAGATAAAACCACACAGAGGAATCCTCTCTAATTTACTTGTCTGAATCCAGAACTGGTTATTATCTGGTCCCATGGTGCAGAGAAAAGAGACATAGCGTCAAAGTCTAGATTTACCTAGCCAGAGTAATTCTTAAACACGTGTATTATTAGTTGTACATATAAAAAACCCCAACCCTTTCTCGTAGTCTCAAAGGGCTACAATTAAATTGCCCAAAATTTGGGGACTGTAGCTGTCTTAAGCATTTTCTGCCTGAAGTGCAAGGAGTGTTGCTTTGACTGTCCTTCCTCCATTATAAATATACATATATTTGTGTGTTGGAATGTGATTTTTTTTTTTTAATCCTGACTTGGCCAGCAGGTCAAGGGTGGTTCTCCTCCCCCTCTACTCTGCCCTGGTGAGGTTTCATCTGGAGTACTGTGTCCTGTTCTGGCCTCCCCAGTTCAAGAGGGACATGGAGCTACTGGAAAGAGTCCAGCGCAGGGCCACTAAGATGATGAAGGGATTGGAGCATCTCCCATATGAGGAGAGGCTGAGGGAACTGGGCCTATTTAGCTTGGAGAAGAGGAGGCTGAGGGGAGGATCTCATTAATGCTCATAAATATCTTAAGGGTGGGTGTCAGGAAGATGGGGCCAGACTCTTCTCGGTGGTGTCCAGTGGCAGGACAAGGAGCAATGGGCACAAACTGGAACACAGGAGGTTCCATTTTAACATAAGAAAACACTTTTTTACTGTGAGGGTGACTGAACACTGGAACAAGCTGCCCAGAGAGGTTGTGGAGTCTCTGGAGACATTTAAAACCCATCTGGATGTGTTCCTATGTGATCTACTCTAGGATCCTGCTCTAGCACGGGGGATGGACTCGATCTTTGGAGGTCCCTTCCAACCCCTAACATTCTGTGATTCTGTAACCTTAACACTCAAGAGCATACACTTTTTCCTTAAAGGAAGGGGAAGAGACTAAACATGTCTTGGATCCCAGTCATGTTGCTTAATGCCTGAGTGGTGGTCACTTGGATCATGCCACAAAAATCAGGAAAAAGTATACATAGAAGAGGCTTCTAAAAAATAGACTGAGACAATAGTTTCAGAAGTGTGTAGTCAGTGCAGAAAACTGTGGAAAAATGGAAAAACTTATGGTCAAAAGATACTAGTTTTGTGCATCAGAGGCTTCTGGAGGAACATCAGCCAAGGAGGGAATTATTGGTAGGCTGAGATCCTTCTGCCCCCAATGTAACCTAGTTTTGTAGGGTCACATATGAACAAACTGGCAAAAAAAATCTGAAGAAACTTTGGAGCTTAGTCAGTATGACTTGAATACAACATCTAGATGTTTAGGTTAAACTCAGGTAGAAGTAAGCAAAATATGGAATCTTTTAACTTTCTACTGTAAAAATTAGTTTTGTACTTCCAGCTTAGATCTTCATTTCTGTAAGTAAATTTTCAGTTTTTAAAGTGATTTATTGATAAAGTCAATAAAGACTCAGAGCAAATTATCATGTTTTATTTAAAGTATTCTACAAACATTTAATATTAATATGTAACCTTGTGATGGTTGAAAAACTAAATCTTTTTATGAAGGAATCTGTGTGTTGTTGTTTAGTTTATGTTTATTTTCAGTTAATATTTGAAGTGGTTTTCTATTTTGTTTTGATGTTTTCTGTCCTTCTCCTACCTTCCCAGAGAAGAAAAGTATATTAGGAACATGCTGTAAAATAGCAACGTCTGCCTCGAAATAACTACTGCAGCTCCATGGTAATATATTTGTTCTTTTTCATGTACAGAGCTAAAATAAATGGGTGACAGTTCAAGTAGGGTTAGACTGCTAGTCCATATTTCATTTGAGTCTTTAATGATCAGTGAAATTAATGGAATTATGGTGATTTATGTCAGCTCATGATCTAGCCCTGTGTCATGTTGTTCCGTGGTTAAAGCACATGGCTAGGATTGTGGAGCCTCGGGTTGCTCCCTGTTTGGACGAATGAACAGAGAACATTAGAACACACAAATCATAGTTTGTCTGTGAAATATTTTGCTCTACAATAGTAAGTTGCCACTGTGGTAATCCTACCATTCAGATTTTTTTTTAAAATCTTGCTTTTACAAATGGAATGGTTTCAGTTCTTCATATAAAAACCTTTTAGTAAATGAATACTGTAATACCGTGCTGTACTTGGTCATGCTTTCTGGTCAGGCCCAGTCTTGCACTGCTTTTCTGGTAATAAAAATCTTTTTCTATTGGAGGTTAAAGCATTCATTTTGACAGAAACTTCGTCTTCTGACAGTAACAATCCTACCTAGGGAAGAACGTATTTAGATTTCTCCGTAGTAGTTATCATTCTTTCAGCTTCTTAATAAAGAAAATACGTCAACTATAATAAAATTCAAATTAATTTTTCGATTTAGTTTAAAGTTTATCTTTCGATTGATAGGTCTTGCCAGAACCCTTAATTTGGAACAGTTTCAAAATATTACTCTCTCCACTTTTGCACTCTCTGAAGGGTTGGAGATACAAAATATCTGTTTTGGGTATCATCAACATTAAATCTCTGGAGTATAATGGCAGTTTGTTCTGTACTTTCAACTTTAACCAGTGAACTCAGTATCTCAGCTGGTTTTTATTATCTACACGAGTTGTTGCATGGCAAAAGAAACTAGGAGAAAAAAGAAACTTAGCTGCCATGTACCTTATAGCACATCATAACTTGAACAGCCTGTATTTACTCTTGCTTTGGCAGAGACAAAGAGATATAGTGCAACTATTGGTTATTTTGAACAAAATGGAAATCTTGAGACCAGTCAAACACTGTTTGTTTTGTGTTGGTATTACCAGTGTGACTTGTGTTCTGCTTACATGTATGTATAGCTTCCTTCTGGACATCTGCTTTATGTTACCTCTCCTTGCCTGCTCCCCAGCCTCTCTCTCAAACACACATTTGTGAGCATAAAAAATAATTTCTCACAAAGTAGATATTGAGGTGTGTTTGGTTTTTTTCTTTGTCTTGGGCTTTCAATTGATTGATATTTGAGGCTTCTGTATCACTTCATCCAACAATTAAAGCAAGATTTTTTTTTAAACCTAATTCGTAGCCTTAATTTAAGATTAATTTAAGATTTTCAGCAAATATTGACAATACCTTACACTGCACATGCAATGACTAAAGAGATTAGTGATCAATTTTGCGCTACAAAAAATGATGACGAAAAGCTCTTCTAAGTTATTGTACAAGAGTCAGATTATTAAAATAATTGTGAAAAAACCCAGCTTTTTTGAACAGCAAAACAAAGATTTTGTTAAACAAAATATTTAATGTATTAGCCCCTGAATAATGGTCGTAAGTCTTTGCACTTCAAGGACAAAAGTCTCTTACTTAGATGTGATAAAATTTCCTCATGTATCAAAGGTATTTCAAGCTGAGTGAGTGAGTGCCTTCAAGTCAGTCTACATGTCATGTACTCACCAAGGTATAAAGGATGCCTTTGCAAGTCAGATACAGATGTCTGGTTTATAGCTTCTACCACCTGATGAATCTAATGTTCTGTCCACCTTCTAAATACTGCAGAACAGTTGGGCATGTTTATATACTAGTCCAACAACTAGTGCTGGAAACTTATTGGTGAGTTACTGTCCTCTGATTAACTATAAACAAACAAATGTGCTATTGTCTTTGGAGAACTCACTGTACGTCAGTTAATATTTCTAGTGAAAGCTCATAATTAAGTTCTTATTATTAGAAGATTTTCTTTTTATTCTGAAGTGAACCAAATGGAAATTCATTATGGTTTCCTTCATATCAAGTTTTCTTTTACTGTCTACTGTCCAAAAGTCAAAGAAGTGGTTGAGTTATTCTTCTATCACTGTTTCCACATAAAGCCCTGCTCCTCAATCTCTGTTTGGTTGTTCTGCAGAGCTCCCATGAGCAGATAAAAAAAAAAAAAAAAAAAAAAAGTGTTGTAATTGATCAGTTATGGTTTCTTTCCCATGGAGAACCCAGAGTGATATAAATCTGGCTAGCAACATGAAAGACCTTGTATACTCTGAAGTTTACTTGTTTTATTTCTTACTAAGATGTGAGAGTTTTTTTGAAATTACTTGTGTAAGAAGATGAACACGATTTTCAGCTTGCATAGTTTATAATTTTGTTTCAGTTTCCTATTAGCTAAAAGTCTTGTGTGAAGAAGCTGTAATCAGATGTCCTCTTGAAATTGAGGTGGAGTAATTGTCTACAGCTGTCCAGGCTGTCCTTCTGCTTGGGTACTACATAAGGTGAGGTTTCAGTTTAAATAGCTTTCATCAAGGTACCCTAATCTAGTGTTGAACCTTGTGGAGACAATTTTTACTTTGTCATGCTGGCTCCAAGTAAGGTCAGTTTCTTTCTGAGCTAATTAGAGTTTCCTAAGGAGATCTTGCCATGCATTTGTTTTAGTTCGTGTTCTTTTAATACCAATTTAAATTCAGAAGTAATTGTGAAGTAATTGTGCTTGAGGTTCTGGAGGTGTGCATGCTCATGCTCGATAACCTGCTGAAGAAAAATTATCTGTAGCAATCACTTGCTGTTCTAAGACTTGGGTGGCTGCTTGCTGCAGGATTTCTTAAAGGTATAATTGATTCTTATAGGGAAAGACACTTCCTTTAAGTGAATTACAAATCACCCCTTTTCTTAAGGGTTATAATCTATACATATCCTTTTAGATTTATTTTTGAATAAATCAGATTTGGATCAATGCAGTAGTTCTTTGCATGCTAAGTAAAGCTGAATGTTAAGATTTTGTTTGCTACAGATGTTTTCTGTGTCTCTTGTGCTGGTGGGAATAAAACGGTTGAAAGCCTTGCAGATAGATATGCACCATTATTAGAGGTTTGTGGAAAAACTGTGTGAAAAAGTCCAGTGCATTCCTACTTGGAAAGTAATTTTGTAGCAGTTTGGGGTAAAAAAGTCTGGTTTTGGGGGAAGGGGGGAAACAGCTAGTATTCAGAATCTGTGCAGAAATCTTTTGATTATATGAACTCATTGTAAGCATTATATTGATGATTATACTATGTTGCCTCCACAAACTTATGGTGCTTGGAGCCATTTAAATTTCTTTGTGGTTAAAGTGCCTCCATCTTCCTTCAAAAATGCCATAAAGGAAGATTACAGAACTGATTGTTTTGGTTTGTCTGTAGAAATAATGACTTCTCTTTAAAACCTGTGGCTGCAAAAACCTGATTTAGTGTAAACTTTGTGGTGAATGGGCCGACAGTAATGTGTCAAAAGTGAACTCCTCCATGTACTCACCCTCCAACACTTACTTCATAATATTTTACAGCTAGTCCTGTACATATTAGCCTTTTTATTGCTCAGTATGGTATTAAAGCCACCTGTAAAGAAGCTGTTTTTATTCAGGTTAGCTTTTTTAGTGTTGTTTGTTAATCATGTTTCTTGGATGGGTCTCTTAAGAACTATTTTTTTTTTTTTGCAAATTCTGGTAGTGAAGATTGCTGCAGAAAAATAGCTAGTTTTAGCTTTGATAGCCATTTCTGCATTGCATGGACCATTTAAACAGCTTAGAGGGGAGAAATTCTACATTATCAATATTACCTGTAGAAAAGAGACCCTCCCCAGTAGTGTTTTCTCCAAGGGGAGTAGAAATGGCTGGCTTGTATTAGTCTGTTCCCATTTTTTGTACTTCAGAAAAACTAACCTTGGAGAGAGAAGTCTTCAGTGTTGTTGAAGAGCCTGCAAAGTAAGCTATCTCATCTATTGATACAGCTTCAGAAACGTATTTCAGCTTTCTTGGAAAAGAAGACAATTTTAAATTCCCAGCTGGACTGATGAGTCCTTTACAGTGCTGTGATACAAGATAATATGCCCTGCAGAATGTTTGATTGTGCTTATGTATGATACTGGAGCTCTCTTGCACTGATAGCCATCATTCAGTAACAACATAGAAACAAATCCATGTGGTTTTCTTATGGAGTACACAAGTGTCATGGCAGATCATTGAAGTTTAGTTACTACTGTCATGCATAAGGGTTTTAATATCTGTAAACTTGTTCCAGATGACCAGATAGGATCATAAAGATGGATCAAGATGGATCTTCTGTCCTGGAGAGGGGAAGATTCATGGGCAATCTTATCCATATTTCTAAATGCTTGATGGGAGGGAATGAAGAAGAAGAAGGACCCAGGCTGTTCTCAGTATTGCCTGCTCACAGGATAAGAGGCAATGGGCACACATTAAAAACATGAAATTCTGTTTGAACACAAAATGACTTTTTTTTTTTTTTTTTTTCTCATTGTAGAACACTGGTCAAACCACTGGCACAGGTTTCCCAGAGGGGCTGTGGAGTTTCCATCTGTGGAGATACTCAAAACCCGACTGGACAACCTGTCCTGTTGCCCTGGGCAGCCTGCTGTAGAGTGACCCTGCTTGAACAGGGGGGTTGGACTAGATAATCTTGAGAGGTCCCATCTGTCCTCAGTTACATGGTTTTGTGAATAGGCCAAAAGTTGTGTGGTGCCATATTTTTTCAACAGGACTCTTTAAATGAAGTTAAAATTTGGGCCTCAAGTACCTGTGGACTGAAATAGTTCTTCTTGCATTCCAAAGTTATGGCATCCCATGGGAATAATCTGATTTTTGCAGTTTCCCCAAACCTGTGGCTTTCCCCATATGGTACAAGAATTGCTGTCTCTCACATACTAGCATAATCAATATACTGTTTTACATAACTTGTTTCTATGTTTAAGACAGGTTGTGCTATCTACTAATCAGGTTCCCTGATAGATCACAGTGTAAAATCTGCTCTTTAGTTGCTTAAAACATTTTGCTTGGGCTGAGATTTTTCATCTTGTGTGTATGCTCTACCTTTCTTTCGTTGTATTCTTTCCCCACGCCCCCCCCCCCCCAATTTTGGTGTTGTGAAAACTACAATTGGAGCAGTTCAGCTTTTTCCTGAAAATAGGGGAAAAGAGTAATTTGCCCTTGTCTTCAGTGCATCAAGCGGGTTGTCAGGAAAATTGTCTAAGCTTGTATACATGTGTGTTTTCCATAGATTGTGTCTGGTACTTAGAACTACTTTTCCTGTCGTTGCACATCTGCTGTGGGCTTTGTTGGGTTCAGTGGCCTTAAGTGAGTCATAAAAATCTCTTCTGTGCTGTCAGTAATGCTCTTGCTGGCCCAAATAGCAGGAGCCGTCTGCCTGAATGAAGGAGCAAGAATCAGTTGTGTGAGGGCAGCAGGAGTGTAAACTGGCACAAGGATCACTTTGCCTTCAAGACACCCTGGCAATGAGTTGACAAACATGTGAAGGGAAAGGATTCTTACTGCTACAGATGATGGGGAAGAAAAAGACAGTAAGCTACTGCCCCTGCTTCTTTAAGCCTTCACCTTGGTCTGTAAGTGTGCATGTGGGCTGTGACAACTAACGGCACAAGGCTGAAGCCAAGAGCAAAGGGGAATGTCTGAAATCAGAAACTGTAGCAGTCTGTTATTTCAGCTCTCCCAGAAGAAAGAGAGGATGTGTGCTGACAGGGAATTTAAATAGTTTGAGGCATCTGGCTATGACTGCCAGAGAAAGGGCGCCCACATATGTTTGGGAGTGGGAAAGCAATAGCGTGGTGTTCCACTCCAGTGGTTTTAGATCCTTTTGCTGTTTGTCACTTGACAAAACTTCATCGTGGGGGGTTCAGTGGATCACACTTCCCCCTCCCCCCCCCCCCCCCCCCTCCCCCCCATAGCATCAGCCTTCTTGGAGCTAGTGCAAGCAAGTGTGAAGCACTTAATCTCCTCCATAGGATCAGGGCAGATGCCACAGAGCTGTGGGACTTTGGTTCTGTGCCTTACTGGTGAAGCCCACCTGAGATGGTGAAAAAGTTTCGAGCTACTCATCAGACATGCTGTCTATTTTAGACAGGTTTCCTAAGGAAACAAGCTTCAATGACTGAACTGCATTGGCTTTTCTGTCCCAGTCTGTTTTCTACCCATCAGTCCATTTGAATGAGATACGGCAGGGGAGTGAGGTCCTTAAAAACATGAAGTTCTGATTTTCATGAAAATCAGTGTCTGTTTTTGGAACGGACTAGTGTCTCATGGAGGAAAGAGCTACACTGAGGTCAGCAGGCAAGTTTGCAGGCTAGACTGCACATGTGTAAATGGCCGAGCAGGATACATACAGCAGAACCAGTCCCAGCAACTGCTGCTTCTTGCCTTGGTTTTATGCGAGGGAGCTGTGTGTGTTTGGAAAGGGAAGGATGCAAGGGAGTAGCACACATTCAAAGAAACAGGCTTTTTCATTTCTGCTCTTTGAGAAACATCCAGTGGGAGCTGTATTCTCTGTTTCCCAAAAGATGTCTGGGGCAGGCAGCTAGATGCTGTCTAGTTATCAGAACACGAATGTCTGTGCTTGTTCTCTCCCAGTAAGGACTCTTCTCACTGCCTCAGCTTGTAATGCGGCTGTAGAAGAGTTTCACACTCTGGTTTTTGTTTTATTCCTTCCTTTTAGGATGTTGCAGGTTTAGGAAGATACTTTGATATGGAATCTCTAAGTTTAAGACCTGGATTTTCTTCCCAGTTACAGATCAAAGAGCTAGTCAGAGAAACCTTCAGCTTTCATCACGTCTCAAAATTCACATTGTAGTGTCCTGACATATTTCAGTTCTCAAGAAATCCGTTCCTCTTGTGTAAAGTAGCTGTATACTTTTTGCTAACTGTTTGAAAAGGTTACCGAATGATTTTTTACTCTTTTAATGTACTGTGCAAATCCGAACTTCTAATGGAGACAGGAAAACTTTTAACCTGGGGATTTTATAGCACCTTGTTTCAATAAACAAAACGACCTAACCCCCCCTATCTTGGAATAACTCTTCTGTACGTATTGCAGAATGTACTCTTTGTATCTGCTTAGCACATGCACACACATGAGCTGTGTTTGTTCATAAGAATATCAAAGCGTGTAATTGCAGTGCACATCAGTTGCCATATACCTTGCGATATATGTCTTGTGGGAAGGTGTGCAAGGGGAAGTTGAAATGGCTCTTTTGCTGGTGATTAAACCAACCCCAACTGCGGATTGCCCGGCCAGTCAGCTTGCTGGGACGTTTTTATAATTCTTGTGCTCTGTCGCTGAAGATCTCCAATTAGCCTCACACTGGAGCTCGCAGCCTGTGTGTGAAACAGGCAGCTGCTGGCACGCAGTCTTCCCTGAAGTTGTTTCCTTTCCTTTTTCCTGAGATTTAGCGAAGGCGGGGGGAGGGAGGGAAAGGGCTGGAGTCACATGGATACAAAGCTTTTGATTAATGTCCAAGTCTGTGCTGCTGCGGAGCCTTTCCAGCCTCTCAACTAACGGGCGAGCTGGGAACCGGTGACCGCTCGTTTCCTCCAGGCTGTGTCCCCTTCCTGACGGGAAAGGAGCGCGCTCTGGAGGGGGGCTGCTCGCCTCCGGACCCGAGGCCGCCGCCGGAGCCGGTGAGGAGGGGCTGCGGCTGCTGGGCGGCCGGGGACCCACCGCAGCCCGGCCCCGCTATGTAACTCAGCGGGGTCTTTTGTTGTCCTTGTCCGCAGCGCTGCCTGCAGCCGGGAAAGGCGCCGGGCTGGGAGCACCGCTCCTCGCTGCACCATGACAGAGGAAAGCAAAGGGGAAGGCAAGGGGGAAAGCGGGAAGGACTTGGAGAAGCAGCTTCGCTTGCGCGTCTGCGTCCTCAACGAGCTGCTCAAGACCGAGCGGGACTACGTGGGCACGCTGGAGTTCCTGGTGTCGGTGAGCGGCGGGGCTCGGGGGAACCTCCTGCGCCGCCGGCCCCACGGGACAGCGCTGCCGCGCGGGGAGCTGGGCGGGCGGTGCCGGGCGAGTCCCGCAGCCGGGAGAGGGCTTTCCGCCTCCAGCTGTGCGGGGCGCCCGCTCCTGCTTGAAAGGGAGGGAGAGTAACAGGTTTTAAATGGCTGGGGAGGGGTCGTGTGTTCCCCCCCCAGCTCCCCCGCCTCGGATGGGCTGCACTGGTGAGCTCAGTTGAGCACGGATGACCTCACGTCTCCGGGCACGGCAGGGAAGGGATGATGTGTTTGGGGTCAGGTCTGCCGTGGGTGTGGGGGCTTGTGTTCCGTACAGGGCGCCGCAGTTCCATTACTTGCGGCGGTCCTTGGAGCAGAGCGGCGCAGGGGGGTGCGGAGGAAAACGGGGGGGTGCTGGAGTGCAGCAGCTGCTTGGCATTAAAGCCACATGTGGCATTCACTCCTGTCTCCCGATACGGGGTCAGCTGGGAAGGTAGGACGCTCTGGTGAGAGCTGTGTTGCAGCAGTTCTAGCTTCCTTCTACATCGGACTGTCACTGTTGATGGCATTATTTGTAACACCATAATCAGAAAGGCAGGAGTTTCCACTCTCAAAAAGCCAAAGTGACAAATTATTGCAGAACAGATACAGGAAATGTTTTATTTGTGCATGGTCTCACTAGCATCACTTTAGGACCCTGTTGAGATATGTCTGTCCAAATCAGCTGCTTAAGTTTGCAAAAGACTTCACAGTAACCCCCTCATACTTTTCGCTCCTCCCTTGTCCCACTGAAGAGGGGAAATCCTTGGAACTGCAAACTTCCTGCTTTGCTGCCTTGAGATCTGTGAACTTTCTGCTTATTATCATGAAAGAGGAAATTCTCAACTTGGCTGTGACAGGGAGAATAAAAGCACAGACACTGGAGTGAAATAAGATCTATAGTGTAGCTTATTTTCTCCATATGTTTATCCTCAGCAGGACCATGAAAAATGGTAAATAGTCCAATGTGTTTTCTATTTTTTTTTTTAAAAGTTTAACATGTATGAGAAAGCAGCTGTGTGATTGCGTTTCACTTGCTTCCATTTAACAATCAGATTTTAACTATTGTAAAAAAAAATTTATCCTAGGGAAATGTTCTTCAGTATTTTACCTGAAGACCCAAATTTGCTGTATATCAGAGTCTTAGATCATTTCAGCAAATTGAAACAATTTGTAATATCTTTAATTTTGGACTCTACAGTTTAAGAGATAACAGATATTGGTGTTCAAGCAGTAAGTGCTTAACTCCTGAAGAGCAGGCTCTCTATGTATTTCATGTTGCATCCAAATACTGAATCCAGTAACAAGTCTTTTTGTAATTTAGATCAAGATGATATGAATAAATCATATGGAGAAAGCGAGGAGAGCTGGAGTTAAATACCTGGTTCTACATCAAGTTTTTCATGTTTGTTAATGGTTGTGAACAGGATTCAAGTGATAGTTCAGAGACATAAATCCTTCACAGGGAAATGTTATGTGTTTTAACTGTGCCTCAGCCTTGGTTTGAGGAAACAACTTCTGAGCTTTCCTTTGGTCTATCTGCTAGGACTGCTGTTGAGAGCAGCTGTGGTGGTGGATTTATGAGGGCCTTTGGACTAGGGCCAATAAGACCATAATGTTTATTTTATAGAAGCCATCAAAACCATCACTATAGTTACTTCTTGACCTGAAGGCTAGATCCTCTCATTTGGGTGTCCTACACATTTGGTTCCCTTTCTTTTTCTTACAACCATTGTCAGCCCCAGGACCAGCTCTTCTGAGATACAAACACTATCCCAGCTTACTTTGTTTCACATCACTAGGTGATCTTGGGGCGCACAGCCTTGATTCCTTTTGGATGGATGTGAACTGAAAGGTTTTCTGTAGGAGCACATCTGGCTGCTAATGATCATGCAGTTCTTGGGGCTAGACTAAAGCCAGTCTGAAGTGATCCCCCTGCCAACAGTGTGGGGTCCCAGCACTGACTATTTCTCTGTCCAAATCCTATCCTGTTTTCCAGGATGTCTGGTTAAAGTAGAGGCAGCCCAGGGGGTTGAAGTTCCAATAAAAGCTAGGAGTTAGGCTTCCAGGTCACCTCAACATTGTCAGTGGACTTCATTGTGGTAGAAACCATGTTTCCTTTATGACTGAGAAACTGAAGCCATTTATAGTCTCCCGAACAGTTTGTGCAGAGTACCTACAGTTTTCACTGTAGTTAATAGGAACAGAGTATTCTCTTAGATAAATGAAAAAACCCCTGTGGTTTCAGGGTTAGAGCCCATTTCTTCTGTGGGGTTACAGAATGTAACCTTCTATGATGTGTATGGTTCACACAGAAAAGTACATTAGCACTTGTGTAGTAGTGCTAGGGAAGAGAGCTAAGTTTTCACCCATTTGGACTGCAATTTCCATTTTGTGCATATGCCCTGTTGAGGAGGCAGCTAATTTAAGGAACAGAAAAATTAAGTGTTCTTCAGTTGGTGGTTCTTGTGTAGGGAAGGGGCAGTATGTGAGTGGGATTTGTGTGGAAGCATAGAGTACATCGTATTACATCTAACTCATTTTCCTGAGTACTTCATGGGATCACGTGAAGTTGATTGGTAATGTGCATGACCCCTTTGGCTGAGGAAAAATTACACCTTTGCAATGGGCAGTATGGAATCTAGACAGGAGTGGAAGTGAAGCATAAGGCTGATTTACCTGAGCAGCGGGAGGAGGAGACCCCTGTTGCTGATGCAGTCATGTTGGGGAAATAGGGCTTTGCCTGGTACAGCTTGTGGCTGGTTGGAGAATGAAGAGATTATGAGGAGGAAATGACTTTGCTGGCATGTGTCAACATAGGAAGTTCTTTGCTGGTTTCCCTACACTGGAAACATGTCTATTATATGTTAGAGTCATTTAGGTTCTTCAGTTTATACTGGAATTAAAGAGTGTCTCACTGAGGACCAATTTCTGTTTGGTTATTTGGAGTATTTTTGTTACCCTACTCCTCAGTGATTCTTCTTCATCAGTGTAATGAGAAGCAGTTTGGTTTGTGTATTCTGTGGAAAGTCTACAAGGCTATTAAGTGCAAAGCAGAAGATTTAATATATTCATTATTTTATTAGATAGATGTAGCTGAGTAGTCATTCCCATGTGAGTTTGTTCACCTCTTCTTTTTGGATTTATGCTGTGTAAATACAGTATATTGTGTTTAATTTGCGCTTATCACAGATCAAATCTGAGGGGAAAGGTCTGCTTGTATTAATATTATTCTTTCAGATCTCCTGAATCTTCCAGTAATAAACTATAGTAGCACAGTATGTTGAGACATCAGTAATACTGAGCAATAACAATTTTGGGCCCATTTGAGTGAGGTATGTAAACATACATGAGGTGGATAAACTTAAGTCCCCCAGTAGTCACAGCAATGTTGGAGGGAGCAGGCATGCACAGGAAATTACGAAGAAAGGCTTACACTTTTCCTTCAGACATTTCATTATAATGTTTGGAGTGTCGTTGCAATACCAGAGTTTTTGTTATTGTTAGTGTTTAGCATTTCTTAAAAGAAATAAATCTAGTGATGGAAGAATTTACCTAAGGCACTAAAATGTCTTTGAAAACTGTATCTATGGATGGACTTTTCTATGAGCTACAATATGAGATCCCTGTTATGAATTGTTGATATTTTACTGGCTAAATTAGGAATTGGGATTTTTCTTCTGCTGGGTGAGCTCTCTGGTGACCATGTCATCTTTCTATGGCAAAATCTTTGTTTTCTAATGAAAGAGAAGCTGTACTTGCAAGGATGGAGGAGAACCTTTTCTTTTACCAAAATGCACTTTCTGGAGGGGAGAAAAAAGTGAATATTTGCTCTGTCTACAATAATTACATGCCATTCAGCTGTGTAACTGAGTAATTAATATTACCTTGAGCATTCATGGTGAAGATACTTTGTAAAAAAATTTTGTGATGTTACCAAAATGTACCTTATCTATTTAATTCTTTATGGCAAATGATAAAGCATCTATATTTCCTGTGCTCTACGTAAACATAATTAAAAGCTGCTATTTTGTTCTATAATAAGCACAATTAGCTAACTAGAGTAAAACTGCATAAACTTTTCCAAGGTTCTCATTGGTTCATGATTTTATGCTGGAGAATACATTTGACTTTTTAATGAATGGTTTAAAAAAATAAGTTTCCTTTAAATTTGTGTAATGTTTTCATGTAAGGTTTCATTTACTGTATTAATCAGGGTGCTCACCTGAACCCTCAGCTTAGCAGTAGTAAAGAGACCAGTAAACTTTTGTGGGTAGAAGTTGATGAGAAATTAAAAAGTATTTGATAGTAAAGAGTTGCCACTAAGTGTCTGGCTTAATTTCTCACCTTGTAACGTGGTGTAAGGCTTAGTTTTTTTTTTTTATTGTGCTTTACGCTGACTGTTTGGCCAGTAAAGGCAAACCAGGCCATGAAGGACTTCAGGATGCAGGGAAATAGGCTAGATACAATAGTAGGTATATATATATAAATAAGTATATAAAAATGTATACATACATTTTTTGGAAATAAATTTTATTTTGGAGTAGAAATTGGAAACATAACAGGTCTGCTACACTTGGTACTTCAGGGGTATATCCAGAGAAGTAGAGTTTATTTTTCTATGACAAAGATTGTTTTTCTGGTGCAGTTTTGTGTTCTGACAAATTTGATTTTGATGGGAATAGAAGCAGATGTTCGCACTTGTGTAAGCCTTCCAAAACCCCACGGCCTCAGCTGAGATGACTAGTTAGATCCTGAAGCAGCCGGGGGGGAAAAAAAAAGGCTAGTTTATTAAGTAGACTATAGTATCGTTTACAGAGTCTCTGCTGTGAATATATATATACATTTCTGCCAGTTAACTCTCAAATCTTAGTTTAATGCCATTAGATCCTACTGAATTATCTTCTCTCTTCCACTTGCACTAAATTGGAAAAAAGGTGCATTTTCTTTAAAAGTATGCCCTGTTAAGGGAAGCTGAATCCTTGCTTTTCAAGAGGCATAAAGAGATTTTGTTTATAAGGTTTATTGCCCAGCCCTCTAAGTGGCTGTGTGACTCCTCAGGATCTGTATTTCCCTGCCACACTGGGCCTTTCCTTTCTCTTAGTTCAGTAGATATTTCTCTGATTGTTGAGCAGACTAATTATCTGGACAAGTGATTAATAGTAATTGAGACTCTAGGTAAACTTTAGTCAAATTCAGTGTTACTAACCCTGACCAGCAATAGAGGGTTTGTGTCCTGGATTGAAGCTCCTCAAATAGTTACACTAGACGATGCAATTAGGTGTTGGGCCTTTCAGGAAACAACCACTTTTAAATGACCTTTTATGGCTGTAGTTTGATACAATAACAACATGTGTTAGTTGTTTTTGTGTGTGTATATATCATGGAATATCTCAAATTAGAAGGGACTCATAAGGATCATCGAGTTGAACTCTCTTGTTATATGTATATCTCATTTACAGTAATGGTTAGTGACTTCATAACGGTTTGCATAATTGCATTTATATTTTATAAAAGGGATTTAAATGAATGGAAGGGAAGGGTTTTAGGTGGCTGCATTTTTTGATAAAGTTATGTGATTTCCTTTCTCTTCAGGAAAAGAAAAACAACATTCTATGGCTACTTCATCATAAAAAGTCAAAAGGAAGTACAAACACAATTACCATAGAAAGTCAGTATCTTTTCCATTCACTTCCAATTTCTGCTGTTTTTAACTTGCTTAAGCATTACAAAAAACCTGAGTGTGGTATTCTATTCTTATTTGACTTAGCTTGGCTATATCAATAGCACCACCTGTGGTCTTTATCAGAGTGAGGGTAACTGCTTAAAAGTTGTTTATTTCTTTGTAACACTCTCCCCCAAGGTTGAATGCTTGCTTTCTAGAGTTGATTAGCAAGAAAGATTATTCTCATCCCTACTAGCTGAGCACAGAGTTCATGTAAGGTATCACAATGGCAAAAAGCAGAGGTTTTCCAGAAGAATTTTCAAGCCTGTATCTTGTTTGGAAGCGTAGGGAATTATACTGCACTAGATACATACTCTAGAAAGATGTTTCATACTTTTCAATGGTTTTCTTCTTATTGGTCTCAGATGTACATAGACTATATTTTGAAAAGCTGTTCTTTAAGAAAAAAAGGTGGTGTGTTCAGCTGTCCAGTGAAAAGTCTGAGACAGTGAAAGGAGAAATCTTTGTTTCATAGCATTTAAGAAACTTTTCTGTTCGTAAAACTTACTGTAGATGAAGATGTATCATGCTGAAGACCATGATATACCTAGGGGTGTTGAACAATTTATATTTGCAGCGTTTAGTTATTCTTTGCTCTGCCTTATAGCTCAGTCATGACTCTCCCGCTGCATATATTTCACAAGTTTGTAATGTGAGCTCCTAATTTAGGAGAGTCTATTTGGAGGGACCGTCAATCAGTATGTCCAGACTTAAGTTACTCTATGCAGCCTAACGCTGTTGAATAGTATGCTGTTTGCAGTCATTTCAAATATTTATGAAGACATATTTTTCACCTCTTTTTTTGTAGTGATTTTTGTCACCATTTTAGAACACCAAGTGCTTTGAAATTATGCATTCCAAGGTTGGTTTGTATTTTTTGGTAGGGTCAGCACGAAGAACAATTTTATCAAAGCAGAGGAAGTCAAAGTTAGTAACAGTTGTTACACTATAGGAGGAACCGAGAAGTTCTTCATATTGGACACCGAAAGGAACTGTATTTTGTCCAAAATAAATAAATCCAGATTGGCTACAGTTGACCTAAGATACTGGTGGGGGCAACTTGCCAGTCTGTAGAAGTCTATAACCATGTGTCTCTGGAAAGGAATTAGGATACCCATGAATGAAGTATAGACTTGAATAAGATAATTTAGATTAATCATTATAAGAATTTATGCCCTGCCTCCTTTACATGAGTATCTTGAAGAATTTTATATACTTAGGTACTCATGCATGTTCTTTTTCAGGAATTTTGTTTAACTATTTTTGCTTTAATTCTAAACTACATGCATATTGGTTCAGTTTTCTGTATTAGACTGAGCAGGATTGTCCCTGCCTTTGGTGAAGAGATTGTGTGCATTGTTGTGGGACTCAAGAGAGCATTTAGGGACAGGCTACTCAGGAGGAACAGAAAGATGTGCAAGAACGGAGATAGCAAAGGCAAAGCTCAGCTGGCATTAAGATTAGGCATGGGAAGGGCAGCAGAAGGGACTTCCATAAGTATGTTGGTAGTAAGAGGAAAGCTAAAGAAAATGTGTGCCCACTGCTCAGTGGGGCAGGGACCCTTGTGAAAAGGGGACATAGAAAAGGCTGAGATGCTTCATGCTTTTATCCTGGAGTTTTCACTGATAAGGGTTTCCCTTGGGCTTCTCGGAGCCTACTTGCAGATTTTGTGAAAATGGGTCATTACCTACAGTAGAAGAAGGCACAGTTACAAAGTACTTAAGGCAATAGGACATACACAAGTCTGAGACTAGGTGGGATGCATCTGAGGAAGCTGACTGATATCATGGTGATTGTGGGAGGTTCCTGATGGCTGTGAAAACACAAATGTCAAACCTAGCTTCAGGAAGGTCAAGGAAGAAGATCTGGGGAAGTGCGAGCTTGTCAGCCTCTCCTCAGTCTTTGGAGAGGTGATGCAGTGAATCATCTTCCAAACCATTTCTACGTGGCTGATGGAAAATAAAGAGACTGGCAGCAGCCTCTGGGGTGTTACCAAGGGTGAATCATGCCTGATCAACTTTATTGTTTTCTATGAGGAGATGACTGGCTCAGTGAACTTGGTGAGAGCTATGGATAGTTTACCTTGATGTAACCAAAGCCTTCGGCATGGTCTTGCATAGTATCCTTACATCCAGATCTCATCAATTTGGCCTGGATAAATAGACAATGAAGTGGGTGGGAAACTGGTGGGACTGTCAGACTAAAGGAACAGTTGTCAACAGCACAAAATACAAGTGGTGGCCAGTTATGAGGAGTTTCCCTCAAGAACCTGTACCGTATCTTGTCTTCAGTAGTGTCCTGGATGGTGGGGTAAGAAGGTGCACTTTCAGCAGTCAAAGGGATCTCAACAGGCTGCAGTACTGATTGTACTGGCAGGAGTCTCATGAAGTTCAGTGAAGGCAAATGCAGAGTCCTGCACCTGGGACGGAATAATCTTGTGCACCAGTACAGGCTTGGGGCCAGGAAGCAGCTTTACGGAAAGGGCTCTGGGAGTGTCTGTGGACAAGAATTGGAACACGAGTCAGCAGTGCACCCTTGCAGTGCAGAAAACAATCAGTATCCCAGGCTGTTTTAGTAAGAGTGTTGCCAGTATGTCAAGGGAAGTGATTTTTTCCCCTCTACAGCTGAGGCCTTTGTGATTTAAATTTTGGGCTCCCTAGAAATAAATTTACCTACTGGAGCAAGTCTAGGGGAGGGCCAGCAAGGTGGTGATGGGCGTGGAGGATATTACTTACAAAGAGATGTGGACAGAACAAGATTTCTTTGACCTTACGAAGAGAAGGCTTGGTGGAATTTTTGTTGTCTACAACTCCCTAATAGGTGGCTGTGGAGAAGATGGAGCTCTGAGGTGCACAGTGGAAGAAGGAGGGGCAATGGAAAATGGGAAATTCCCCTTGCACTGAGTTGGAAGAAATATTATTTATTGCAAAGATGGTCAAAAACTGGAACAGGTTGCCCAGAGGCCGTGGAATATCTATATTCTGTTTGAAGTTCAGCTGGGCAAGGCTGGGCAACATTCTAGTTGACACTAGTTGCTCAAGCAGTTGGGCTAGATGGCCTCTGGAGGGTCCCTTCCAACCTACATGGCTCATCAATATTGCAGTTTATTGATCTGATGGGGAAAAAGGCAGAATGTCTTGAAGTTTCAACTCTTCAGGAGAGCAAATTTTTCAGGATTGCACCTCTACTTTTTTTCCTCTGTCCTCTGAAATTGCAATGCAAATGGCCAGGCTATACTGTTGAGCAAAAAAATATGAAAAATCCAAGAGGAAAGTTTGTGGCAGAGACAGAAATATAATCTGATGTCTTGATTCCCAGTTCAGTACTTTGACAGCAAAGCAGACCTTTCCCTTTATATATAATTGAGGCTAGAAGAATGGGTGTCCACTTAAAATGCTTGAGAAACTACAAGGATAAATCTTCAAAGCCAGCTTAGTTTTGTGCGAGCTTTATTGCTCATATGATTCTCTCATAGATGGTTCAGAGCTGAAGTTATCTAGTTGTAGGAACAGAACTGAGATATTAGGGGTTGGCACTTATTTTAGGCCCCAGAGACCTCCTGATTCTCCTTAGTGCTTTTGGCAGCCTGGCTGTGAAGTCATCTGGCATACCTCATGAGCTTTCTATGCTTTTCAAGTTGAAAACTGAAAAGCATTTTAGGGTAGGGGAATGGGCGGGAGAAACAGCTAGAACTGAAGAGTGGTAGAGAGAACAGTAATATGATGTAGTAGGGTGGCTTTGTTTATTTCCATGTCATTTGTGTGATGCAGGCCCCCTGACAAATTGGTAATATCGTGCTGAATGGAGCAGAGGAAATACTCCACTTGATTTTCCTAGGGAAGTTTTATATGCATTCTTGCTTTAAAATGAAATGTGGCTGTAGCTGCTGATATTTGCACCTGAAGTTTAAATGCATTGTGTGTATTGGTATGTTTGTTTTCTAAATACAGTTTTGCCTATTATAACAGTTAGAGCAACTGACCAGTATCAATTGACAGGTGAATTTACGTTAAATAAGTTTTTATAATTTGCCCTGTGGAATATACTGGTAATTTTTCAGGCTGTTTAAATGGAGTCATTCCTAGAGTAAATGGAGTCATTCCTAGAGTGAGAGATGAATGTGTTCCTACATGTTGAATTAACAGCCCCAGCCTCCTTATGCCTAAATCTAACATGATGTGACAGAGAAGCATCAGTGGAGACAAAGCGCTCTTAGAGAAGTCGCAGAAAATAACTTGTTTCCCCACTGGGTATCCATGTTAATAATGTGTTAGAGGTTATCTCAGCAGGAATATGGTAATGTATTGAAGAGCTGAGTTGTTTGAGGTGTGTGCATGGTACCTTCTGTAATATTTAAAGATGAGGTGTTAAGAGTCCCACGAGGGATATAAATCAATTTGAATACTGTGGATTAGGCAAGAGCAATCAGCTGACAGGCTGAATAGAAAAGGAGAAATAAGCTGCAAACATGGAGAATATCTAGACCAGAAAGAGTTATCTGTGAGATTTATGCAGTTAATCCTCATTGTAGCTGGTTAGGTATGAGCTGGACAATGAGAAATTCTCTGTACTTGGGACTTCAGCCTCTTGATAGACCACAAAGATGTTTTTATTTGCATCATAAAAGCAGTTGAGAAAATACAATTACGTAGTGGCCTGTCAGAGCTTAAAGGCTGGCCAGGTCTGTCTGGCTGAGGGATAATGACTAGTGTCATGTACTCGGCAGTCTGAGAAACGAATCTGAAGATGACACTTGGAATGTATGTGTGGCAGTGGCTTCTGAGTCCCCAGCTGAAATGGCTGGGGCGTATTGCAGGAACTGTAAGACAGAAAGGCTGGACTATAAGAAAGTTTTCTCACTTGGGCTAGAATTGTGTTTATACCTGTTGTACTTGTTGTGAATGTCCATTCTTTGAAAAACCTAATTTCTTTGCCTTACTAAATTAATTTGTGCTTACAGAAAACAGAGACCTGTATCCTGAGGCTTGTTTAGGAAAAGTTTGCTGGCAGGCGGTGAAGGGCAAGTTTGGTAGCCGAGTATCGGTACTGGAAAGACTACCTTGTAATAGGTATTAACTGGTGAAATAGATGAGACACTTTGAGACATGCCAGTGGCAAAGCCTGAATCATCTGTATTTGTATCTGCACTGCCCTCCACCCCCAAAAGCATGACAGTTCAAATCATGATGAATGTGTATCTAAAACAAAGGTGGTTTTATGTTATTACCCAGCTAAAAATTGCAGATTGGGAATTCAATTAAATACTGGCTACTAGGTAACAGCATGAAAGTGGAGCAGCCACTGAAATAATGCATTAGTTTGTATTTTCTTTAACAAAAGATACCATAAGAAAAATCAACTTCCCATTTTATGTTATTGAAATACGCTAGAAAGTACCAGATACAAAATGGAAGAATGGTAAGCAAGATTTCTTTTCTCTGGCCCTTAATGCACTTTCAGGATGTTCTCAGGTTCTGTAAACTTAATTGGCCGTGGTTTTACTTCTTAATCCCTACTGTGACATTTTGAAAAAAAATGGGCACTAAAACCACAAAGCTATAAAGTTGAAATGATGTACTGTATAACAAAGCGATTGATGTCTGGGATGCTATGAATTTATGCAACAAGACTTGAAAATCACTTCATTTTATTGCTTAGTATGTGCTAAGTTACTTTACCCAAGGAATTTAAGCATATGGTCTATCCAGATGCCTAGAAGAAATAGCATATGACAAGATGCTTTGAGACAACATCCTCAGAGTCTGTAGTGTAAGCATGGTAAAGGGACTTTGCTTTAAGAGTCACAGAGGCATTTGAGACTTAAACAGACATGGGAGCAACTGAAGCTCTGCAGTGTATAAGCACTGTTTTCATTAAAAAGGTACCAAAGCCTTACAAGGTAGAGGAAAGGAAAAGTGGCCACTTGCCTGTAGAGTTAGTGTTTTGTCACTTGTAAAATTTTCATGGATGAATAGTTCCTATTTATCCTTTTATTGTCTGTGGGGGAGAGTTATTTTGCAGAAGCCATATAAAGCAGGAAGACAGCAAATACATCCTTATTTGTAGAATGCCTTTGTAAAAATGGCCACTTTAAATTTATAATGATAGTTGCTTCCTTCCTTCCAGTGTCTGCTCTTTTATTTTTTTTCCTAAAAGCTTATAAAATACCACTTTAAAATGAACTTGCAGTACAAGATAAGGACTCAAAATAAGAGGTGCTGGAAGGAATATGTGAATGGCTCTGATATATTTAATAAGTCTATCACAGTATTTTTTTTATAATTGTGGTTAGTAGCATTGAGCTTATACTTCAGGCACCAGTGGTTTGGGGGCTGTCTGTACTGGAGATTGTGGATGTAGGGCCTGGATGCAAATTAAGTAATCTCTGAGTTTGCCTACGTTATTTTTGTACAGTTTGTATTTTTTTGGCACCAGTAATTTTTGAATGTGTTTCCCACAGCATAATTCCTTTTGCTCATTTTAAATGTCCTGCCTGAAAAATTCACTAAGTACTTGTGTCCCTATTTTTCTTGTTAGAAGTCCAAGTCTAATTATTCCTGTTATGAAACCCCTTTCATAGTTCTGATCATCTTTCAAACTCCTTTGGCATGAATTCTTCTGGACAGACTGGATTGATGAGCCGAGGTCAGTCGTATGAGGTTCAACAAGGCCAAATGCCAGATCCTGCACTTGGGTCACAACAACCCCATGCAATGCTACAGGCCTGGGGAAGAGTAGCTGGAAAACTCCTCACCAGAAAGGGACTTGGGGGTACTGGTCGACAGCTGGCTGAACACGAGCCAGCAGTGTGCCCAGGTGGCCAAGAAGGCCAACAGCATTCTGGTTTGTATCAGGAACGGTGTGACCAGCAGGAGTAGGGAGGTGACTGTCCCCCTGTGCTCAGCAGTGGTGAGGCCGCACCTCGAATCCTGTGTCCAGTTTTGGGCCCCTCACTGTAAGAGGGACATTCAGTTGCTGGAGGATGTCCAAAGAAGGGCAATGAAGCTGATGAAGGGTCTGGAGAACAAGTCTTATGAGGAGCGGCTGAGGGAACTGGGGATGTTTAGTCTGGAGAAAAGGAGGCTCGGGGAGATTTTATCGGTCTCTGCAACTACCTGAAAGGAGGTTGCAGCGAGGTGGGGGTTGGTATGTTCTCCCAGGTAACTAGTGATAAGACAAGAGGAAATGGCCTCAAGTTGTGCCAGGGGAGGTTTAGATGGGATATTAGGAAAAATTTCTTTACTGAATCATAGAATAGAATCATAGAATAGAATCACTATGGTTAGAAAGGACCTCTAGGATCATCAAGTCCAACCTTTATCCCAACATCTCCCTAACGACTAGACCATAGCCTCAAGTGCTTCATCTACTCGTTTTTTTAAACACCTGCAGGGACAGTGCCTCCACCACCTCCCTGGGCAGCCTGTTCCAGTACCTAACCACCCTCTCAGGAAAGAACTTCTTCCTAATATCCAACCTCAACTTCCCCTGATACAACTTGAGGCCATTTCCTCTCATCTTATCATTAGTAATTTGGGAGAAGAGACCAACACCAGCCTCACTACAACCTCCTTTTAGGTAGTTGTAGAGAGCAATAAGGTCTCCTCTCAGTCTCCTCTTCTCCAAACTATACAACCCCAGTTCCCTCAGCCGGTCTCCATAAGGCCTGTTTTCCAGACCTCCCACCAGCCTCGTTGCCCTTCTCTGGACTTGCTCCAGTACCTCAGTGTCTTTCTTATCCTGTGGTGTCCAAAACTGGACACAGTACTCAAGGTGAGGTCTCACGAGTGCCAAGTACAGGGGCACGATCACCTCCCTACTCCTGCTGGTCACACCGTTTCTGATATGGGCTGGGATGCCGTTGGCCTTCTTGGCCACCTGGGCACACTGCTGGCTCATGTTCAGTCGGCTGTCAACCAACACCCCCAGGTCCTTTTCTGCCAGGCAGCTTTCCAGCCAATCTTCCCCAAGCCTGTAGCGCTGCATGGGGTTGTTGTGGCCAAAGTGCATGACCCGGCACTTGCCCTTGTTAAACCTCATGCAATTGCCCTCAGCCCATCGCTCCAGCCTGTCCAAATCCCTCTGCAAAAAGAGTGGTCAAACACTGGAACAGGCTGCCCAGGGAAGTGGTGGAGTCGCCATCCCTGGAGGTGTTAAAAAAATGTGTAGATGTGGCACTTTGGGATGTGATTTAGTGGGCATGATGGTGTTGGGTTGATGGTTGGACTTGATGATCCTGGAGGTCCTTTCCAACCTTAATGATTCTGCGATTCTGGTGTCAGCATCGTTGATCTTCACCCTGGTTTTGTTCTTAATCTTTTGCACAACAGTTTTCAGACAGTGCAAAATAAACCCCCCAAATATGTGTAATCGATATTTGAGGTACTGAATTATGATTTTGATTTTTCTTGTACCTAAAGGTGTTAAAGAATTCTGCTTATCCTTCTTTTGCAAAGTGTTGCTAGCACTTTTCTTAGGCTACTCTCTTCATTTACCTTTGAATATTGAAAGTGATGTTTTTAGAGACAGGGGAAGATGCTTGAAGTATGAGCTGTAGCTGCCGTTTGCTCCTTCTCACCATTCTGTTTTGCAGTGTGAAACAGTGTATGAGGAAAAGGTGTGGAAAGAGATCTCAGTGAAGGATAAAAGTTGCCAGCAAAAGGAATTAATATGAAGAATCAGAGATGTGAGATTACAGGTGAAACTCTGTGCCCTGGAAATAGGAGGGAAGGAATACTGGAAATGAAGGACAAATGCATAAACAAAGCATGCATAATGGCAGAGGGAATGGCTGTTATTGGTTCTTCTAAAAATGAAAAAGTACACAAAAAACCTTTGAAACATGTCAAGCATATGATGAGATGTCCTCATTTATAGTATTTGTATTAATAGGACGGGCATCGCTGGCTTTGGCAGTGTTAAATTAGGTGCCACTCATGGTCCCAGTATGTTCTTGGATGGTTGAAGTGAGTGTAGCTAGCAATAATGTAGAAATGCAGTTTCTTAGACATCTTCAAATAGAATGAGCTTGAGGTGTGAAAATGTTATTATCTTTACATTTGGTTCTTGTGTGCTTATTTTCATTTCTTTTATGATAAAATGTGAAGTTTCATTAATTATCAAGATATAATTGAGAATTTTATAATTAAAGACAGCAAAATGTGAGCTGTCTGTAGCTGAACTCAAGCTTACCAGTAAAAGACACCTCCAGGTTTTCAAGATGATGTGACTGATTTAACATTTTGACAGTGACAAGTTGTAGATTGCTTCATGATGTTGGAAATATTTTTGCCAGAGTTGAGATCTTTCTGTGGGTTAGAATTACATAGGAGACCTCTTAAATAGAAGGATCGTATCTGCTGTTTTCTCTAAGTGCAAAGTTTTTTTTTTTCTAATAAGATGTTGATTCTGTAGTTCAGTTACACAAAACAACACATAACTACCATTCATAATAGTGTTGGAGTTAATGAATGGAAATTACAAAATTAATTGGATGTGATTACTACATTTAAATATGCTGTAATATACCTGGAAGCATTCTTTATGTGGATGGGGCAGGAGAGGGAAGACCTTATAGCAGTAACTTTTATTTTTGTTTACTTTAGGGTTAATCCTCATTCATTTATCTCATTGACACTGCTCAGGATCCTGTTTATTAAGAATAATGCCTGGAAGTTGGCAGTTGTATTCTGTATGAGCTCGTTAATTTCTTCCCATATGCTACAAGGTTGTCCTCACAGGAAATAAATGGACTTTTTCCCATGTTTAGTTATACTGAACTGTTACAATAGTCGAACTGGACAGAAGCAATGGGAAGGAAAGTTTCCTGTTTTCTGCAGATCGCAAAGAGGTCTTTGGCCCCAAGGAAGGTAAAGCTTTCTTCATTCTGAGTGTGAGTGCACAAAGAACTGGTTTTCATTAGTGTATGAAGTTATGATCTCTATTGAAAAGCAGTGATTCACTCTCTTAAATGTTTTATGGGCAATTTACTCTGTGTTCTACCTCTCTTGATTACATTTCAGTATTTGCATTTAGAAATAGTAAATTACAGCAGGGAAAGCTTAAATTTCCATCTTTATAAATGCTCAAATATATTGTGCTGTGGTTAGAATTCTTTTGGATAGGTGATGAAATAAAAATATATTATATAAACCTCACATTTGTGTGCCTACTATGGACCTGGCTCTGACATCCTCAGAAGGGAAACAGAGGAGCATATGAATATAGTAGACTCAGAAGCTTTCCAGAGTAATAAAGATTTGAACTGCAAAAAAGAATCGTGCCTTGTTTTTGTGTTTTTTAGTCTGCTGTGCCAGGACAAAATTGGGGAAGGCTGGTAAATCAGTGCCCCAGCAAATACAATGATATGAAGCTGAGGATAAATTACACAAATAATGCTGCAATATAAGATGTGGTTTTCCATAGGCAGGGAAAGATGAAGGATCAGATCCTCCAAAAAAACCCACTGCAAAAATCATTTAACTCAAGATTGAGCCTGATGAGTTCCTAAGAGATTGCTAGTCTTTAAATTTCATATACATATATTACAATTATGGAACACTCCTGTGAGTTGATGGAGATGACCTTCAGCCATGATTAAAGGTTATTCTAGTTGGAATACATGAAGATAAAAGTTTAACAGGACCTGTGGTACTGGTACGATTAATTCATCATTTCATTCAATAGAACAAGTGAAGAAACGTTTGCTAGGTTAAAAAATATTCTTTAAAAAAACAGCGTTCTGTTTTATAGGACGAGGGGTAATGGGTGGAAGCTGAGAGAGGGTAGGTTTAGACTAGATAAAAGAAGTTCTTTACCCTGAGGGTGGTGAGGCACTGGAACAGGTTGCCCAAGGAAGAAGTGGGTGCTCCATCCCTGGAAGTGTTCAAAGCCAGGTTGGGTAGAGTCTTGAGCAACCTGATCTAGTGGGAGGTGTCCCTGCCATGGCAGAGGGGTTGGAACTAGATGATCTTTGAGGTCCCTTCCAACCCAAACCATTCTATGATTCTAGTTTATCATCTGCTATACTATTGTTTTTTAACTCAATTTGACTAGTTACTACTTAATCTCGATAAGTTCTTACTTAGATTCCGAAATGCAGTTTTCAATGTCTACAATTCAGTAAAACATAGGTTTTCCAAATTTGTATGCAGGACATTTCTTCACTGAGAAATATTTTTGATGATGGGATCCTTTCAGACACTTTCTTGGGTCTGAGTCAAAATGTTCAGGTGTATAGGTGAAAAGGAATTGCCTTTTATCTTCTGAAGCTTCTCTTATTTCTCTGTCAAACCTATTTTGTATACAAATGCCACTTTACAACAGCTATCAATGGCAGTGTTACATAAAGTACTCATTTAAATACTGACATTTAAACTGATTTTATGTGGGTTACTGTATGGGATGTGTGAGCAAGTGTTGCTTTCTGCTGGCAATTGCTGTATCATAAAAAAAAGAAGTTAATTTGGGCATCCTATGAGAAATATGTGCTGGAAATACACTGGATTAATTCATTTTCATCTATATTACAACAGCTTCCAGGACAGAAAGTTACAATGATTTTTTACACTTGTTGCTTTTACTAATAGAAAAAAATTAATAGCTAGATTTGGACCAAATGGTATTACAATATTGGAAAAACAACAT
Source organism: Podargus strigoides (assembly GCA_028020825.1). Taxonomy (NCBI): domain Eukaryota; kingdom Metazoa; phylum Chordata; class Aves; order Caprimulgiformes; family Podargidae; genus Podargus; species Podargus strigoides. The sequence continues at coordinate 35,789,857 of CM051620.1, read as the reverse complement.
TAAAATATCACCACCATAGCTACTACTATACATTTGCATATTACACATCTTTGTCCTGAAAAATTCCCCGTACTTACTTGTATGCCAAGTATACAAGCCAAGTATAATTTGGCTTTTGACTGCAAGAACTGTTAGATGTAAAACAGGATTCTGGCAAAATGTTATTTTGTGTCTCAAATGTTTGTTCCTTGTATGCTGTTGTCTGTCTTAATGTGCCATGGCAATAGAGGCTGTAATGGCTATTCCATTCCTTTTCCTGTTGTTTTGCAGCCACCAAACAGTGCATCAGCCTTTGACTTTCCCATTTGTTTCTAAACCTTTTAATTTCACAGAGTAAATATTTCTCATATGCTGGCTAGCGGTAACGGAATGAAGCATTAACTATAGTTATCCCATGGACTTTCGAAAGGAATTTACCAGTACATCACAGCAATTCTGGTTATTGGCCCTTTATTGTCCCATTTATTCAAATTTTGTCTAGTTTTTTTGTCTTGCAAGAGTCTGTTGTTCTTGATAGATAACTGGACTTGAGATAGGTGCAACACTCAGTGGCAGTTGGGCAGCTACTGTGCACTATGGATGGGAAGCAAATATTTGCATACTGAATATTCCTATTGTGATATGAAGTCTTGTACAGTGAAAGATTTGATGATTTTTTTCTGGTTAACATAAAATGTAAGTGAACTGCAGAGTTGCTACATGCAACCAAATTTCTAACTCAGTTTACTTCTAAGGTTTTGAGAGAAAATGAAGCATAACTGGTGCAGAGAGGATCTTAGAATGCTATTTTTGGTCTCTAAAAAGCCTCTACTAATACAATAAACCCCAAGATTTTAAGGGACTGCTGTTTTCCTAAATTTTCACAGTTAGGAAAAGTGACTACTACAGGTGCTATCAAATCTCAACTTTCTATCTAAAGGCTTTTCATACCACTTTATAAATTGGTTTCTACTTCAGTAGACTATCATATACAGATATATTTAGCCCACCGTTCCTAATATGTCTCTAATTATAATTTACACACATCCCAAAATATTCTGTGGATTGTGAAGCCATGATGAGTCATGACCAGACCTCACATATGAGTATAGTTTAACACATTTTAATTGTTATAGAAACATATTGCTACAATAAATGTTAAACCTTTCATTTTTTTCCCTTTATTTTATGTCCATTGTATATTGTATGTGCATTTTCTTCTCTGGAAGCTTGTCTTTTTCTTTTTTTCCTCTTTTTTCCCTGTGGTTTTTTATTATTGTGGGGGTTATTTGTTTGGTTTTTGTTTTTGTTTTTTTTTTAAAGCTTAGTCTGTGGAGTTTAATAACATCTCATTGGTATTTGAATTTGGGTCCTGTATTTTGTATCCATGGTAAAAAATGTGTCATATTATCATTTTTCTCTTTTTGATTAAAAGTGTATAATAAAATTATTCAAAGAGCACTATAGACCAATGGTAACTATTATATCTGAGCTTGAGAGATAGTGCTTCAAAATATTTAAGGGCTACAGCCAGTCTTGGAAGAATATTCTCTGATAAATGGTGTAAAGAGATTTCAAAATCCTTGTGAAATCCCTAAGTGGTAGCTCCTTGTGCGTCCACAGCTGGTCCTCGTGCCTCTGACTTTCTGTAGCTGTACGTGCACAGGCTGTGTCCGGGCTACAGAGAAGGAAAAGTCAGCTGTACATCTGCTGTTTCTAGGGGATGATTAATATCCTGGTAAAAAAAGGGTAATTAACAAATTATGACATAGCCTGATGCTGTGCCCACGCTGAGAAAAAGACCTGAGGAATCAGACTGCTGGTTAAATTTTAAGTTCTCCTCTGATCTCCAGTGCTTCTGGAGCAAAACGAAAGCAGTTTGTCTGCCAGTGCTTATGCTACTTTTACCTATTCACACAGGGACAGGATGTAGCCAAGGCACTTCATCTCAACCTCTCTGTGTACTTGATAATTTTCTCTTTTTTTAAGATGCTTTTGTAATGACTACTGTTCAGGACTTTGCCCCTGGCCTTGGGGAATTAGATAATTCTGCTCTTGCCCTACAGAGGCTCTGTTTTTTTAATTAAAAAGTCTATGTCCAGTTTTTCCCTTAATGAGAAAGAGTGGCTTCAGTGATAAGTACTTAGATAATGCAAGAATGAAAATTAGGTTTAGATTGTCCCAAATTTTCTGTAAACAAACTTTTGTACGATAAACTTCTATATTTGTATGCTTATACTTACGAATGTTCTGTTAATTGGAAATGACAGGAAAGCAAATTTACCTTAAATTCTGAGGTGAGGTACGGAAAGGGCTGCTGATCCCAATCTATCTAATACCAGTTTTATTTCCAAGTTCCTTTAAGATAGAGGTAGACAAAGCAATGCTAAATCACAATAATAAAAGAATTACAGTTGTGTAATATGTGTATATGCAGATGTGGACGGGGGTCTGTCCTGACCTGAGGCATCTACAGAGATGTCTATTTTAGGAGTTGTTTATCTAGGTAAGTAATGGTAGAAGAGAAATTGCCTCAAGGACTAATTCAGAGCACCTTGGTTAGAAGGCTTTCTCTCTCTTTTGCTCAGTTACCATATTAAGTTAAATACTCATCCTAAACATTGACCAATAGATTTTTCCTTTGTATGAGCCATTTGTCTTTATTAGTATTACTTCAGCAGCCAAGATTTCCATCAGATTTATCTATAAATTTCCAACTTTAGATTTCCCTTGAAAGTTCTTCTTATGCTGTAAAGAATTCATTTATTCATATTCTATTTTTTTTACTTTCAGTCTTTTCTGTTCATCCCTAGTATGAATAAAAGATGACAGTTTTTGTCACCTCTCTTTGGTGACAAAAATTAATTCATTAAGTGACCATGAATAAAATATTTAAGTTTCCAGAAGCGTACTTAATGTGTGTTTCTAAAGGCTTTTACAGGAGCTACTGTACATACTCGTAGCTCAAAAAAGCTCTAAGAAGTTAACATTATCCTGGAACTCTAATGTCGTAATGGAAGTGCTTTGTCTTAATTTAAATAAATATTTAAAAGTCTAAATTTACATTAGCCAAGAAGACTATTAATGTGTGTTGTAGATTGTGTACTCTGATAATAGTGCTGGATAACACATAATGGATAAGTGTTCTCAAAATGCCACAGTTATTCTGAGATTTGCATGTTATTTATGGTACATTCAGCCTTTCATTATTTGGAACAACTGGAACTCAAACTGTTCCTGTCAGTGGTGCCATTTCTTGCTGTGGGTGGGTATTTTGACAGCTGGCATCTGGAGTTGTTACAGAATAAAATACGGGGAGGACCAGAGACAGAGAATGATGAATGCTACAGCAACTGCTCAGCCGGCCAATAAGAAATTGCAAAAGAAGAGACTTGAGTGTCTGGAATTTTGTTTTCTTTGCTCAAGCATTTTTATAATTATGGGTAATTTTGACTATGTACCTATGGACACTGCAAGCTTTCTACAGGTCTGGCTTTGGTTAGGGAAACAATATGAAGGGTGAATTTAGCTGTCTCCTAGTGACGTGTCTGAAACGCTGAACATTTAGCCGTTTCTGTCTAAGGTAGATTGGTCTGCCATAGTGCAAGATGTGAAAAGCTGATCCGCAGCCCTGTTGAACAGGATTGCTGGTATGAGAGAGCAGCCATTGATACTGCTGGGGGAAAGAGCAGCAGGCTTTGGGAGCCTGGCTGAGATAACTGCAGGGAAAACACAGCAATGGGATAAGAGGAAACACAGTGCTTCAGGTGTTAACAATAGTTTAAATACACGTGACTGAAAGGCACCAGTTTATATGTGCTCTATGTTAGCAAAAGGTGGCTAGTGCTTTATTAATTTTAATTTACAAAAACCCCACTCATTTGATCTTGTGATGCAGTATTTAAAGTTTTTAAGGTGAAAACAGGTATTTAAAGCTTTAGTATTTTTATAATTTTATAGTATAGAGAAAATATGATGATGCTGACTTTGTACAGCACACTGAGTGGTAACTGCATTCTGCATGTATTTAAGCACTCAGCACAAATGAAAAGCTTATCTTTTTTGTTTTATGGCCAAGTCAGTAAAGCACACTACATTTGCTTTTAATACATAGATAAGCTGCAAGAATAGAAATCTGTGTGTGTTTGGTCAGGCAAATGGCACCTTCACATTCCGTGGAACTTTATTAAACATGGGAGAGAGGGAGGCAAAGTGGAGGATGTAATGGGGATATTTTCCTAATGTCAGAGAATTGGCTTTTACTCTTGTGTGCGAATCCAGTCAGTTCAACCAAGTGAAAAGTTCGGAAGCGCTCGGTGGAGGCTAATTAGAAGCCTCCACCGTTTCTGCTCACAGAATCTGTTTGCACTCAGTGTTCTTGGCACCCTGCACACCGCTGCACTGATTTCACTCTTCATCTGCCATGTCTCTACAGACACTGAGCTTATTGCACTCCAGAGCCACTGGCCTGAGCGAGATTTTCTGAGCAGTTACATCTCTGATAGCCTGGACCCTTTCAGTACCAAAACTTAAACCTGGGTTGGGAAACACTTTGTATTTCCCACTCTTCTCCTACTTGATGAATGTGTTGATAAATGCAAGATCAGGGAAAAGGAGCATAAAAGTAGAAATCAACAGAATTATGAGCTGGGGTGTGGATGATGGGAGTGGAAAATGTGAGCAAGGGAGGACAGGCAGGAAAAGCCAATAAATTGTAAGCAGAAATCAATACATAAGAAGTCTGCATAAAAAAACTTGGATAAAATTCTGGCTTCCTAGGTCTTCCTTTTTCTTCCTTGGCTATTTAGAAATAGTTGTGAAACACTAGAAAAGTGTAACTTCTTGCTCTGGTAAACTCTGAGGATTACTTAATCTATTGGTACTATCAGTTAGTCTACTGAAGCAGTAGAGATTTCTACTCTGAATGTAAAGGCTAATGACTTATGCAGAGGTATCGGTTTACATGGCAGAATGTATGTTTTTCAGCTTAAAAAAAAAAATATCCTAAAATAATTACTAGAGGTTAGTGTACTTCATTGCTCATGTTAAGTGAGTTGGACAGAGAGGGGCAGGGCAAGATTAGCCTTCATTGCCATGCCAGTGGCTGGTGTCTGTTGAAGTTCTGCTAACCCTGTTACTTCTCCTCTTGGTTGTTTTCACTGTCATCATACAAACAACTTGTTTTCTGTATAGAATCTCCTTGGTTTTGCACATAAAGATGTAATCTGTGCAACAGTGTTATGACATCGGGGGGTCAACTAGGCCAGTCCCTGCTCTTTCAGTTACCCAAACTGATCATCTCTTTGCTTGACCAACCCCATTTTTTTTTTTTTTTTTTGCAACAGCCAGAGATTGTTTTATTGAGGATCTGTCATGTGACATGGAATGGGAGTGATCACAGCAGAAGTCTATTGCTTTTACAGAGTATCCTCTGGTATGAAATGTTCCTCTGAAGACAGCTTTGAGTCCTGTGTCTCAACTTTTGACAAAGCATTTCATTGGCAGTTTCGCTGTCTGATGTATCTTTGAATATGGGACAAAGAGATGCCATGTGTGTTGGATGGAGAGAGGTGATAAGGGCAGGTGCCTCTGGTGTTGTACTGGTCCTGTGCTTCAGGCAGATTTCTTGCATGTGATGATCAGTAAATTTTCTTTGTATTTGATGATCTTAGAGGTCTTTTCCATCCAAGGCTATTCTATGATTCTATAATTCTTTGATTCTCACACTGGAAACCAGAATCTTCCTTGATAGTTTGGAATTGATCTGTTGTGGTCTTTGTGTATTACTGTAAGTTACTTGAGATGCACAAGAGTATACTTTTTTAGTAAAGGGATGCTTTTTAAAGTAGTTTAGCAAAGAAGAGAAGGCTCTGAGGAGGCCTGAAGGAGGCCTACAAGAAAGCTGGGGAGGGACTTTTTACAAGAGTATGTAGTGATAGGATGAAGAGTAATGGATTTAAGCTGGAAAAAGGTAGATTTAGACTAGATATTAGAAAAAACTCTTTCCTATGAGGGTGGTGAGACACTGGCACAGGTAGCCCAGGGAAGTTGTGGCTGCCCCCTCCCTGGAAATGTTGAAGGCCAGGTTGGATGGGGCTTTGAGCAACTTGGTCTAGTGGGACACGTCTCTGTCCATGGCAGGGGGTTGGAACTAGATGATCGTTGAGGTCCCTTCCAACCCAAACCATTCTGTGATTCCATGATTAATAAAAAATGCAAAACCCCAAGGGTTTAGTATTATTTACTACTTGAGCGGAAACATATCTGCATAAATTCTTTGGGTAGATATATAAAAATAACTTCTCTCCTGGAACAGGAAAACGTGGATATTATATCAAGAAGTTTCTGCAAACTTGAGTGGTAAACTTGAATTGCGTGTTGGGAAATTCAGTAAATTCATGTTTTAAATGAGAGAAAACCATTAATATACTATTCTATGGAAAACTGTGGTATTTTATAGTTCTACTGTTTTATATATATATAAAATATATATTTAAAATTGTTTTAAGAAGTGCATTATTGAAGTTGTTCTAAGTAGTATTTGAACATAGTTAAAGACTATAGAAGAGAGCCAAACAAATACACATCTGAAACAGACATTGTGTTTGTTCTTTGAAATTTTTTATAGCCTGTTCTCCAAGTCTGACTCAGCTCTTAAGTTAATTAAATGAATCACTTGACAACAGCTGGTTCTTTATCCAGATTTAGCAATATTTTATATCTAAAACATAGCTAGTTATGAACTTCTTTGGTTAAGTAGGGCATCTATCACTAATTTTGAAACAAATGTGAAATTTCATTAGCCTAAATAGATTTTTGTATTATTTTGTATCTCCTGAGAACTCATTGGCTGTAGTACTTTAATCAAAAACATACGGTAGTTCTTACGAGTGAACAGAAGAATAGGGATTTTGCTGTTTGAGTAATTGTATGGTAATAAAGTTTTCTTTGGTTGGTTTGTTTTTTCTTCTTGATCAGTATGTCCTGATACAAAAACAAAGTCAAACCTGTACAGGCAGTGGGGTAAAGAGTCTCTGGGGTCAGCAGTAACTTAGGAAAAGTATGCAGAGAGGTCAGAGATCAGTTTAGGGCCCTATTTATCAAGGGAGTGAGTCAGGAGGGCTGCCTCGCTATTGGTTCATAAGTTGATTTAGAAACCAGGAGTGAAAGCCGCAGGATGGAAAGCGCAGCTGAGATCTCTCAAGCGAGTGCATTGATGGCACTGAATGCCTTTCTGGGTCATGGTCGTCTCACCAGCAAAGGGCTGGTTCCCCAATCCCCTCAGCAAAGGGAAGGGTGAAGGCCCCAGCTGGGGGGCAGGGAGGAAGAGAGCATGTGGCTCACGCCGTTTCATTCACAAGCACAAGGATGGCAGAGGGCCCAGACTCTTCATAGAAGTCCTGCACAGCAGCTTTCTGTCTAAATTCATGCCACTGATTAGATGCAAAGTTTCTTTTCATTCATAGCAGCCAATTCGTTCCAGTGAGCAGAGAAACATAACATAAAGTATAGAAAACACAGTGAGTGGTTGCCAATTTCTAGGCAGATTAAAACATTTTTTTCTGTCTCTGAAGTACGCTTACCATGTAGATTTCCCTCATCATGACTTGTTTTCAAAGTTAAGCACAATAGCAGAGTGAGCTCTAGTAAGCATTTGGTATGCTTTGAAACTTTGCTGCCTAGCTAATTAATGTGATTTCAGTTTGGAGGATGGGCGGTGATGCTGTTGTTTTTTGTAAAGAAAAAAACTATGGAGAATTAAGAAGAAAGCTGTAATGATCGTGTGACTGTAATCAGCTTTTTGTCAAGTTTCTCTTTTTTAACCTTGAAAACTATCCATACCTGTTTTTGTGTAATGTTTTTGTGTATATCTCTAATTAGAACTGTATAATTTTTAATTTGTGAGTTGGTTGATTTGTTTTTTTTTTCCTCCCTCAGGTTATGTTAATGAACAAAAACTGTTAATTGGAAGACAAAACTGTTTCCACTAGGGTCAATGAATTCTGTGGGTAGCTGAAAAATTGCAAAAAGCATTCCCACTTATTAGCTATAAATGCTCTAAAGAGGAAAGTAGTCTGTATGACTTAGAAAATGAATTTTCTTACCAGCTCTTGAAATATGCGGAGCAAATTATCTTCTCCAGTACTGCCATAGCTTTGCGGAGCTAGAAATGTGAGCAGGTTTTTTCGCTATTGTTGCTAGATGCCTGAGTAACAGCCACTTCCAAAATGCTGTCTTTTTCTACTTTTGTGGCTTGTTTTGCATGATCAAAGTGATGTATACAGTCAGGTTTTGGGTTAGTTTAGGTCTCAGTTGTTTTGTAAAATGAAATTAAAGCCACAGTAGATTCATTTTTGTGCACAGAATGAGCCTGGACCATCCTACTGGCTGGTGCGTAAAGGGTGTTAAAACTTCTTCCAGACCACACAGAAACATTCAAGTAGTGATACAGTTATGGATTCAGTGCATGAGAAAAAATTAAATATTTCAAGGAATTAAAGATGGTGATGAATCAGAATAAAAGATTTTAGTGATCTAAATTCATAGGATGAGCTAAGTACTGTGTGCCCAATCGTCACTAAGTCTGACTGGAATGAAAGGGTGTTTGTTTATTATTGCCATCTGAGGACATTCTTCTTCCCCTCTATTGCACTAAGCTGTCTGCAGTTTCTTATGATGCTTAAGAACGGAAGTAAATCGTTGTAATTGAAATATTTAGTCCTTAAACATACTCAGCCGTACTAAAGCACAATGGTATTTAAATTGTTTGCACCCAATAGAAAAGATACTCAGGAAAAAGGACCCCCAAAACTATATGAAAACAAAACTGTGGTTATGACAGTGCCCTGGATAATGATGATTAGACTAATATTTCTGCCTTGTTTTTCCAGTGGTCAGAAGTGTTCTCATTGTTAGTGGGACCCAATTAAAAATAATTACACTCTGGCATTTTCCTTTCTGATACAATTTGGGCTGCAATGATTCTCCATTCCCTCCCTTGAAGTTTAGAATATGAATCAAATAGGAGTTTTTGGTTGGTTTTTTTCAGATGTGATGTATTAAAGGTGTCTCCAACATATTAATATATTTGAAATGCAGTGGACTATACCTCCCATTTAATGAGTCTTGAATTGAAGGTCAGAGATTTCAGCAACCATTTACATTGCTTATGAAGCTCAGTGTGTTAGTGAGATTACTTCAAGTCTTTATCCCTATGAAATCCAACAGGCATTTGCAGAATTTCACCATTTTTTTGCATTTTCAAAAAATTAGGCTCCATAAACCTAGGATTGTTTCAGGGTTTTTTCCATCGCTTCATTACACTTGAATTATCTCCTTTGTTTAATTGCTGTGTAGTTTGACAGGTATAAAGTAAGGTAAAAGAAAACAAATTCTGTTGCAATATTTTTTTTGTCCTAGTGATGCTTCAAAAAGATACAACTCATTCTTCCAGTGCTGTACAGATTACCTGGCTTCTTACCTATAGATTGGGGAACAAAATTGTCTATTTTCAATATTTGTAAAAATTTTCAACCCCTGAAATATTTATTCAATGGAGCACCCGGAAATTTGAGAAAGAAAATATATTGATTATTCTCAATCATGACACTGTTTCTTATTTTGTAAAAGGAATACAGTAATTCCCTAAACTTATTTTCATTGCTTCGGAAAAGCTTACAGGACTCTGTATCACACTGAAATTCAGTGTGAATTAGCGGTAAGATCCATAAGGTGCATGACATTTCTAACAGGAAGACTTTCAGGCATATGTGTCTTATCTAAACAAAGTTGTTAACAAATTACTCCAGCACAGAGAGTTCCCATGCTCTGCAGTTGGTGTAATTAAGAGTGCAGTCAGTTCCTGATCTTCATGCTCTTTGCAAGCACCAGACCTCAGTGGTCTGAGATACAGGCTTCATTGTAATGATATTTCCATACAAACCAAAACACCAAAACCCTCAACTGTTTCTCTTTCATCCTACTCCATAGCACTTTAAATACCAATGAAAATGGAGGAAAGGCTAAGAATGCTGTAACGCTTCAACATGCTGAAATTTTATTGTACTTCTACAGGGATTTATTAAAAAAATCAAATGAGAAGTTATACATCAAATATTATACTTAGGATTTACTAAAAAGTAAGTAAATTGTAGAAATCTGTGGTAAGATGTGGTGATGATATGCAGATGGCCCTTAAGTTTATCCTATGCCGTCCAATACAAGGATAGGATGATCACAACTAAGTATTGTATTCTCTGTGCTTTAAGTTGATTTTAAACAACAAAAAACTCTGATGCTTGTCATAATATTGTTACCAAACAAAGTCTGGCACTAGTAGAGATGTGTTCACTGGATTTATGTTCTGTGTCATGGTCCAGTCAGAGAGGTAAAAATTGGGAAAAATTTTGAATCTTCAGATTCCGAGGATTTAAAGCAATGCACACGGGCAAAAGTATTTCCGTAATGAAATACCCTAATCAATTCAGTTAATTGAAAAAGAACACAAAGAAAGGAATTTATATTTTTATTTCCAGGATCAGTTCATGCTACAGTAAATGAAGGAAGTCCAAATTTATGATTAAACTTAATAATCTTTGGAATTTGGTCTGTAGGCAGGATATTAACATTTGTAAGTATTTATTTCCTGTCCTAATCTTTCTGTAACTTCTCTTACAGTTTTTTTTACTAATAGTCCTCCTAAATATATTGCTTAGTGGATGAATTCCTCTGCATAGTTCCTTAAAACTGAGTGATTTGCTTACTGTTGTAGCCTGTTTCGGGCATGTATGGTGCATTTTTAACTCTGAAATTTCTGGCTTATATGTGCTTGCTAATTAACAATTAACTGTGGATACTGCAGATGATGGTGGTTTTAGAAAATGAGATGTTTACATAGTGGATGACTCTTTAAACAGATCCACTGTTATAAATTCCCTCAGGTCTGAGGTGGTAAGAATTTATAATTTTTTTTCCTTTAGCTTGTAAGGCGGTATGAAAATGATAGTTTGATAAAAAAAAAAGAAGTAACTAAAACTTCTCTTACTGTACTTATAAGCGAGCAACAGTAATATCCCTTCAGTTCCTTCCTGTATCATCCCGTCCTCCTCACTGGCTACCCAAAGATGTGTCAGGCAGCAGTCGTAGCCCCTTCACAAAGATGTCTTGGCAGCAGTGTCTTCCTGTGTCAGCCAGTGGGCTCTCCTGTAGAGCAGTATATGTGAGGTAGTATCATATAGGAAAAGATCACGTTATTAACAGAAGAAAGCAGGAGCTATTAGTACTTGGGAACATGTTAATAAACGATATAAAAAGTCAAAGATGAGTGCTGGCTGTGCTGCTCTCTAGAAAACCCAGAGCAGCTGCTGTTAGCTTCAGACCTTAAAGATCATCTAAACCAGTTCTTCAGTCCCTGTTGAAGAGATCAGTATGTGGGTCAGAAATCTTACTTTCGTGAAGTAAATTGACAGAATTCTCAAATATTGACCCTTTATAGGGCAGATGACGATACTAGTCATCATTTGTCATTCCTCTTAGAAGTACAGCTTTGCACAGGTTAAGGCAGCCATTGAAAGCAAGCCCTTACTTTTGCAGAAATCCCATTTCATTGGTACTGATGTTTTGGGAGTGAAAGAAAAAAAATAAGCAATAATAATCCACAGTAGCATTCCCTTGATTTTTATATAAAGGGTGGGACTGACCTGATGTCTGGCTCCCTGGCTCTGATTGCAGGATTACTGTGTGTGGTTGGTGTTAGAGTTCAAGCCTAAACTATCTGCACTTTTCTCTCAGGACATTGAATTTCTGCATTGTGTGGAGAAGGCAAATGGCAAATCTTCCTGCTGCAAGGCAGCTATTTCCCACACATTCTTATCTAGGGTGTTGTCTGTGTGGTGAATAGATGTTCTTAATTTTTCTTTAGATACTTAACTCACTTAAAGGAAGGAAACCTCTTCATGTCTCAGTTTCATTTGCTATTGCAATAGGTTATGTTTTTCTGGAGACGTTGAGTGAATCGTTCATAGTAAGAGGGTAGGCTTCAGCAGTAGTCTCAGAAATGCTTCTCATGTCTCCAAAAAGGTGTATTTCCCAATTTTATGGTCTTCAGATTAGGAATGGATGGAGAAAAATGAAAGGAAGAAAGTTAATATATCTTGTTACATCAAATATGTTAAACATGGGAGAAAATTATAACCATGGTTGTTTTCTTTTTAGATTTACAGAGCATCCCTCTCTGCTGTATCTGTGAGTTAAGTGTAATCCACAGTGGTCTGGTGTCTATAGGACTGTGATCTGTAAATTCAGGAAGGGCTCACCGTTCTGCCCAGTGCTCAGTGCTTCCCACAATTCCATAGAAGCAGTTAACTGGTAGTGTGGTGAAGGGTCATGACTCTGCGACCTTTTTTTTTTTATCTGAGGCTTTTTATTGTAGCTTATTAGTAATTATTTTTTTTTAAAAAAAGGAAGAAAATGATTGCTCTAAGCTAATGACACAAGAATTGCTGTAAAATTGCTGAAAACCTGGCTTAAAAGTCTCTTCATTTCTAAAGGAAAAACTTCATATAAAAATTAACTTTAAAATCTCACACAGGTGTCTATCTAAAATCTGGGATATTTAATTTTTGTGTATTTTATGCAGTTTAAAGGAAAATGTTAGTGATTGGTAAGGAGTGGACTGGCAAATTTTGCATTTCAGACTTGCTGCGAATTTTGTAAAAAACGCATACATAGAAAACAAACAATTCTGATGCAAGAATTAAGGAATTTCCAAAAAGGGCTTCTTCCATCACTTAATGCATGCACACTTAAACACAAGTATTAAAAGAAGGTTTCAAAGCTGTATGCTTCTGTAAAACTTGGACACAAGTGGGCATTCAATATGTGCATCAGTTGTACAGCTACTTCTTAAAAATATCCATCTAGGACGGTAAGAGTGCTCTCAAGCCTTTAGTCCTATGTAAATTCTTGTATCGTGGACATTATGATGAGTGTCTTCCATTTATATACTAAGTGATGTGACTAACGTTTGTCATATGGTCTTTTACATCTTTTCTGGAGGGGCAGAAAGCATTTGCAGTTGAGTGTTTTGTTTCAGGAGGGTTATGTTTTTTTTCTTGTTTAAATACTCGTGTTGCTATGTTGTTGTTAAGGGAAGACAAAATCAAAGGAATGTGTTCCGCACTTGAAGCGGAAGGTGACCGAGACAGCGATGTGCTTTATTTCCTGTAAGAACATCAGGAAATATTTCTTGTACAACTGCCAACTATGCTCTGAGTTTCTTGTTTTTATATGAATTAATTAGGCCATTACTTGCAGAGATCTGCAAGGAGCCTAGGGAGCAGAAATGTCCATCATAACCATTATGCTGAAGTCTGACAACCTGTTACACCATCAAGGCCCTGTCTGTGTGTTTCCTTGAAGCCATATTAAAGTTCTGTAGAGGAGGTGAATAGGTGTGATGTTCCAGTTTATTTTGCTGCAGAGTTGTATCAGTGTTCTGCACCAGTTGGAGTTATCAGGCACTGAAGGCTTCCTGCTGGGGTACATTTACTGTTACGTAGATCTGTTATGGGAATGCAGGCCTTAATAAGTATTCCAGTCGATTTAATAAGTTACATAGCTTTATTCCTCTCAGTTTTGATTGTCCTTCATGGAGATTAAGCCTTTTAATTGCATCTTTTCAGAACTCACTTTTTTTTTTTGCAAAGAATGCCAGTTGATTATATATATAGAAATTGTTCTTTGTTGCAAATGCGTGGTAGTATCCATTTTTCATTTTTAGCTTCTGCAACTGTGATGTGTAGAAAAAGTTATTTAATGTTTCAAGTATGTTGTGGAAGCTCAGTTGTGTTGTTTGTGAAATGCTTCCATACGCTAGGATGTCCGTGGCTCATTACAGAGGCATAATTATTGTTCTCCAAATATTGAGAAGCTGATGTTTTTTGCACTTGTGTTGCCAATAATCTTAAAAAAACCCACAAAAACCCCAACCAACCAAATAAACAAAGGAAGGAGAGGAGAAAAAAGTCTGCAGTAAACTGAGTAAGTACAATGTGTGGATAAATACATATATATGGCAGTGATTGAATGCTTACTGGGGCCCATTCAGAACAGAAACCACAGACCTCTTTTCTCTTTGTGGACACCTTAGCAGAGCTCCCCGAGACAGCCATGCCCCATTCGCACTGCCAGGACAGCAGTGCTGGGCTGGGTGGTGTAGCAGAACTCAGGAAAAGCACCTCAGGTTCAGTCCTTTGGAGCTGTGGGCATTCTTCTGAAAGCACAGCTTGTCAGTCTTAAGTGATTTAAGGGTTCTTTTTTGTTTTTTCACAGGGGTTGGTATTTTCCTTTTAAAATGTAACCTGTATATTTTATGATACTTAATCCAGAACTCTACATTTCTGCAAACTGCAGGCTTAATTGACTAATGCATGAAAGAAGATAGAGGTAGTAATTCCCTAATGTTGCATCACTAGCATTGGGTGTGCTCTAGTGTGGCACAGTAAGGACACACTGTCCTTGACATTGTTTCAGCCCGGAGTTAGCTACCAGCCTCTTACCTTTGAGGTCTCTGATATAATCCGTCTTTGAGAGGAGTGTTCCTTTAACATGAAAAAAAGGTTTGAGTTCCTGCTTGCATCAGGATGTCCTAACTGTTTTCGCTGCTTTCTCCAGCTTTTGTTTTTTTCTGTGAGCGGGGCTCAGTGAAATGATCTTCAGTGCTTTGTTTTCATAGAGCTTAGAAGAAAATGTTGGACCTTGAATGTTCCTACAATCTGTGTTGTGGTGGGGAAAAAAGGAGGCAGGAACACGCAAGTGGTTACAAGTTAAATTAATACACTCTTATCAAGGATTACTCTTTTTCCAAAATACTACATTCAGTTATGTGGAAAAGCAGTACTTTTTGCATCCCAAATATATAATTAACCAGCACTTTTATGAGCTTTTGAGACTCAAGTCTGGTGTGTTCAGCATACAGTCCTATGGATAAGCAAAAACATAGAGTAAAATGTTGATGCTGGATTTTACCTTGCATAGGCTTTGACTGAAAGTTCATGTTTGATGGATAGATTTCCATAAGAGTGTGTCTATCGTTTCTAAAAATGAATGACAGTATACCCAATTGGCAAAATAGCTTAATCTGAAGTTCTAACCCAGTATAAACCCAGCCAGATGCTTGCAATAATGTAAAATGACATTAAAACATGTTATAAAATTACTGTAGCCATCTAAACCAAATTCTAAAAAAGCAGTACCATTCTATCCATGCGTGGTGGAGTGTTGCAAGTGACAATATCCTGACAAAATCCAGCACTGGCATTTTACTTTATTTTTTTTGCTCTAATAACATTGTTTAACATCATACAGATAGCATACTTTAAATGGGTAACGTGACATATTTATTGAAAATACGTGGCTGAATTCAGTTATTTTTCCCTGAGGTTCATCTCATAGCATGAGAACTACAGGAGTAGGACTAGACCACAGAGGCAGAATATGTCATTCATGAGGAAGGCGAAACATGGGAACAAACCTGCTGTCTACAATGTTAACAGTATCACAAAACCAAAAAACAAGAACCCCGAACAGTATATGCTTGCAATTATATATCATTTTAATCATATCCTGACTGGTTTGAACTGTAGGGCCTCCTCAGGTGAGACAGTGTATTTATAAATCTGTATAATCTGACAGTCTAGTCTCCATGTAGGGTGAATTTAGCCAGTGAGAGGTTCCTCTGCTTTGTAACAAATTTGGTATTTCAGGTTATGTAACAGAAGATCCTAATGTCCCATCTATAAGCCTTTTCTCTGTCCCCTCTGTACTATTTACTTCTTTGGAAAGCCCATTCAAACTGTTTGATAATGAAATGTATATATGTTACATAGAGATAAAGGAATTTTAAAGAAAGTGCTTAATGATTATTATTTCTTGGATTTAAATAACTGACTAGGCAGGAAATCTGCTGTGGCCTTCTGAAGCCTTATTAAATGTGTGAAGACTGCTGGCAAAGCACTTCGGAGTAGTAGTCCTGTATGCATACTCTGAGGCACAGTGGAAAGTCAGCTTTTACCAAAATCCGATTCGAGTTTTTAATGAAGTGGTCAATAAACAAAATTTGTCAACTCAGGATAAGCATTGCAAACAGATGACAAAATGTTAATATTTTCAAAGTAATTTTTTTCACCGAAATCAGTGACTAGGCATGTAGTACTTTTTTGAGAACAAGACTTGGTTCATGGAAGTGAGGCAGAAGCAGATGAGTATAGGTCCTCCTTCCTATCAAAGTTGTTGCAGTTTTGCACTCACTCCAACCAAAGGCAAATGATAAAGCTAGGGATGACTTTCTGTGGTCAAAAATTAATCCATTTGCATTTATGGGGACTGCAAATCACATACATAGTCTAAACATAGGAGCTGGGAGGTTTGTATCTGCTTGGCTTATCTCTAGTGCCCAGGAATCTCAGAAACTAGACACATCAGAGCTTTGTGCAGATTTTCACAGCACTGGAAGTTATGAGACTGAGTAGCCTGAAGTAACTGCTGATATTTTTCTTCTGGTGATCACGGGAACTTTCACATGAACATTGCACCCACTTGTCCAATACTATGGGCCAAGCTCATTCAAACTCCCTTACTTTATCTGAACTGTACAAATTCTGCTACCTAATCTAAAAAAGTTTTAAATAGCCCTTAGTTCAGTAATATGACTATCTACAAGTTACCAGGAGCACCTCTCTCAAAAACAGCACTATGCACTTACTTCCCGCTAGATACAGACAAGATTTTGGACTTTAAGAAGCCTCCATCTGACTGTCTTACACTATATTGTGTGATCCAGTGGAAAACCAGTGGTCCGGTTGGTTACTAGGAAGGGTGCTTCTGGACACAAGATGTGAACTTTGAGTATGATCTAGATCATGGAATTCGTGGAGAAAACTGGAAAAAGTGCTCTTTCAAAAGAAAGAGCAGAACTGCCCCGGTTCCTCCATTATCTAAGATATGAACAAAACAGGGCAAATACAATAAGCAAGGAGGTCCTTTTTTCTCGCTTGTGGTGAGGGGAGGGGAAACACACATTCAGTTCCCATAAATGCAGAACTCTTGAGGAAGAATTGCTTTGTTTTGTTGTCTTTTCTCAGAGGATTCCCTGATACAGTAGTCTGGGAGGACCATGTAAGAATCTGATTATGTAGAAGTGGGAGGCTCATGTGTATCGACAACTCTTCTTGTTCTTTAGTTTGGGAAATTTGCAGACCTTTGCATGCTGCTCAAATGAATGTTGAGTAGCTATTGGGATGGATGCCAGACTGACAGCATTGCACAGAGACTTGTGCAAGTTGCCTTCAGAAACCCTTCTGGTTTCACAGTGTGCTGTAATGCAGAACTTTGCTGCTGGAATTTTTCATGTGCAGAAGAAATTTGACAAAAATGGGTACTGTGGGAGAAGCTAGCTGTGTAATTATAATATTCTTACACGTTTGCTAAGTAGGACCATCTTATGAAATCTTCTCAAATTGACATCTGGTTTTAGAAGAGAAAATAAAAAAACAAAGCATTGTGGTATATTTACAGATTTACTTAGTCCTGCTTTCGTGGGCATAGTTAGTTGTGTAGGTAGATATTTGTGTAAAGCTGTGCTAGTCACTCTTACCTGTTTATATACCAGCTGCGTGACCGACAGGGTATGCACTTTCGGTTGACTTCTCAGTCTGATCTAGCTGCTAATCTGATCTTTTTCCTACTTTAGCCCCTAAAAAAAGGCCTGTGGCAAAGAACCCTTTCTGTCTAAAAATGCGCAGTCCAATGCTAAATAATATCACATGACCAGGAAAATGACATTGGCCATTAAATCCTCCATACGTTTGCCTTGCATAGTGTGCTGATGTATTGAGCTCCTTGGGGGTAGCTCAGCCAAGAGCAGTTCTATCTTTACTGGGGATTTGGCTTCAGTTTGGCCCACCTTTTCTGCACATGGACACTCTTTTTTTAAAAATTTGTCTGTCAGGCTTATTTATTTGAGCGTGATCTGCTTGCTGAAAGTCAGTATGCTGTGAGCGTTGCCTATTTCTGAGCACTTACTGTGGTCCAGAAGGACTCGGTAGTGTTGGGGCCTCCACCCTCCTTTGTTCCTTAGGTGAACTCTGATTTTTCAAAATAGGCAGGAAGTTGTACTCTTTTCCTTTGGTCCATTTCTTTGGATGACAATGAAAAAGAAATGTCCTTGCTGTCTAAAAGGATAGTTGAAAAACAATATCTGGTTGTCACCCATCCCTTCAGAAAATGAGACAAGCCATCTGGTACTTCCAAAAGAGATCCTGTGTCTATGAGCTCCTTGCAACTCTTCGGATCTGGAAATTTCCACCCTGATGTATGACAATGCCAAAGCCTTGTGATATTGTCCTTAACACTAAATGGAGGCATCTGTAGAAGGCTTTTCTGTTACAACGGATGCTGTATTTATTATATGTGACCAGGATGCCTTTCCACTCATGGTTCGGAAGGAAAATGTGCAGTATTTGCCATGTTACCAAACTTCCTTGAAATTTTATTTCTGGTCTGTTGTCTTAGTCTTGGATGCTGAATTTCTTTACACAGAGAGTAAAATGTGGTGAGTGCTTATTGTGCTTTGTAGATAATGGCAGAGACTACAAAGGAGAGAAGGAAATGTTCCCTAATACCAAATCCATTTTTCTCTCATGCTAACATTTGAACTCATGTTGTTCAGCTGATTATAGGGAGCTCAGTTTTCTGTGGTGACTATTATATTTCAAAAGTTGCTGATTTTGAGTTGGTCATTGAGAGAGGGCATAAAGAATCACTGATAAAGATTTAATTTTTTCCTCAGCTCTTGTGTGGTGGAGTTAATCCCATTATCCTAGACTTAGAACAGGATTTGCAGAAAACCATTTAAATGAAAGGAAAGTATCAGTTATGTAGTGAACTTTATGCCATGTTGTTCATCTAAGAGTTATCCTTGTGGCAGAAATGATAGTGGCAATATTAGGGCTGAGACTGTATTGTGCATTTGTGCTTTTATTCTGCACATTCATTGCTGTTAATTCTGGTGAAGTAGTGTATAAATGGAAAGGAAATTCCATAAAAATAATGTTAAAAATAGGATTAAAATGTAACATAACATCCAACAAATAGAGGCTTAATTGTAAATTTTAAATCTTTTTGTTTGTTGGACCTACAGTGGTTTTCTCTTTCAGTGACAATGTATCAGATCAACATCCTGTTACCTAAATATTTGCACTGTGTTTGTTGGTAAATGTCCAGTATATTTATATACAGGTAGACCTGATCCCCCCGTTGTCCTGCACTTGCCGCGTGATCTCCCCCAACATGAACCGTTCCACAATCTTCCCTGGCACCGAGGTCAGGCTGACAGGCCTGTGGTTCCCTGGATCCTCCTTCCTGCCCTTCTTGTAGATGGGCATCACATTGGCAAGTTTCCAGTCATCCGGGACCTCACCCGATAACCAGGACTGCTGAGAGATGATGGAGAGAGGCTTGGCAAGTTCCTCTGCCAGCTCCCTCAGCACTCTCGGGTGGATCTCATCTGGCCCCATAGACTTGTGGGGTATAATTGGCTCAGCAGGTCCTCCACTACCATTTCCTGGATTACGAGGGGTTTATTCTGATCTCCATCCCAATCTTCCAGCTCAGGGAACTGAATACCATGAGGATAAGTGGTCTGGCCGTTAAAGACCAAAGCAAAGAAGGCATTAAGTACCTCAGCCTTTTCCTCATCCTTGGTAACAATGTTCCCCCTCGCATCCAATTAGGGATGGAGATTCTCCCTGCAACTTTTTTTATTGTTACTATATTTGTAAAAACTCTTCTTATTATCTTCTGCAGCAGTGGCCAGGCTGAGTTCAAGCTGGGCTTTCTCCTCCCTAATGTTCTTCCTACACAACCTAACTAAATCCCTGTACTCTTCCCGAGTAGGCTGCCACTTCTTCCAGAGGTGGTAGACTCTCTTCTTTCTCCTGCTTTTCACATAGGTGTGTTTTTGTTACCTTTCTCCAGCCAAACAAGCCACAGTTCTGCTCTTTCCATCAGATTTGAGGGAAGATGCAAAGCTGTTTCTGCCCTACAATACTCTTTGCAGCTTCTTTTGGATGAGAAAGTACATAGGCTGGGTAAGTGTTTAGAGTACAGCTGGTGAGACTCCAATGCTTGCCCTGTTTGGCGGACGTGAGCTGAAGGAACAGGAACGTGGTATCAAAATGCAACAAGCCAAATTATAGTCAGCAAACAGGATGATAAACTTCCTGCAAGCTTGTTGTTTACTGCTCAAGTTGATGTAATGATGATAAGTTGGTTTCTGCATTTTTTTTAGCTCCTCTTTAACTAAACAACAAATTCAATGGTACATACTGCTGCATCACCATTTAGTTGCTGAAATTAATTTTCTAACAAACATAACTGTTTGGTTGATTTGTGTATTTTATTCTTCTGTTTAGTTTCAGTCCCTCACAAACTTGAGAAGTCAATACTAGTACTTAGTTCAGTAATTCAGCCAAGCATATTTTAAGGATGTGGGTTGCTGCTGCTATGTAATTGGCTATACTATTTTAGGATGGAAGGTGAAGGTCAAAACTCTTGGGAATTATGGTTTTGTTTGTCTATAGAGATAGCATCCATTCTGTAAATCACTGCACTGCAGTCTTCACAGTAGAAGAGGCTAGAAAAATATTTTGAAATGTAACTCCGTCTCTTCTAGAAAAAAAAAAGCTTGTGGAAAGTTTCTAACTCTGTGGATTTGGCAACTTTTCCACTGTACTTATCCCAGATTCTTTCACATGCCACTGGAAAAAATCAGTCTAGCAATTAGTAACTTTTTAACAGGCAGTTTGGGGAAAGTAAGGTTAAGCCTGAAAGACCAAGCAATCTACTTTTCTTTTTGCTTCCTTCTGGCAGGATTTCAGACTATTAGTGTAGTGTGCACTTCATTTGTGTGTGTGAAGTATTAATTCTTCCTCTGAGCTTGTGCTTCCTAACTTAAAGTGAACTTGCCTTCCCCCAAGTTTTGCTTTTTCCCTTCGTTTTTGGTATGATTGTGAATACTGCACATCTAGAATGGCATTAGTAGAGCATGTCTTGCCCTGACCTTGCAGCCTCACTTGCCTCCCTGCTGCTCGTCCTTCCTACAGGCAGGATCTAAGGGAAGAAGGAAGATGAAGAGTTTGCTATTAGGATAATGTATAGACTTGAAGGCTGTCAGACTTGATTTTGGTGCCAGTTCTCCTGCTAAAGCTGCTCCCTGGCCATGGTATTTCTCCTGAAGCTATTTTGAACTGCTTGAGAGAGTCCAGCGCAGAGCCAAAAAGATGATTAAGAGAGTGGAACATCTCCCTTATGAGGAAAGGCTGAGGGAGCTGGGTCTCTTTAGCTTGGAGAAGAGGAGACTGAGGGGTGACCTCATTAATGTTTATAAATATGTCAAGGGTGAGTGTCATGAGGATGGAGCCAGGCTCTTCTCAGTGACATCCAATGATAGGACAAGGGGCAACGGATGCAAGCTGGAACATAGGAGGTTCTGCATAAATACGAGGAAGAATTTCTTCACAGTGAGGGTAACAGAACACTGGAACAGGCTGCCCAGAGAGGTTGTGGAGTCTTCTTCTCTGGAGATATTCAAAACCCGCCTGGATGCATTCCTGTGTGACCTGATCCAGGTATTCCTGCTCTGGCAGGGGGATTGGACTAGATGATCTTTTGAGGTCCCTTCCAATCCCTAACATTCTGTGATTCAAGCTATCTCTACCAGCACATTCATGCAGTGCCATGTTACAGATGGATCAGTCATCTCTGAGACAGCCATACTCTGTTCCTTAAAAGGGAGAAATCAGCCTTTGTAGTTGAAGAGCAGCACCTTGTAGTCAAGAAATGAAGCTGTGGTCACAGTGGCTTTTACTGCCCAGCATCTGGGCCAGTGCATGGCTCACCATCTGCAAACTGAATGGCTGTAGTTTGGCTGGGTAAGGCAAACTATAGTGGTCTATTATGGACATGAAGAAAACTTGCGGAGGTGTCATTTCCTCGCTCAGAGGAAGGACTGTAGAATCCAAAACTATTGAAGATACTGGTAAACAATACTTGATATTTATTTATAGTTTCTTGATTTCCCAGTCCCAGTAACACCATTGTTCTCTTCTTAGAAGTCTGGTGTCTGAGGGTTTGAATGGTTTAGACAATCATGTTTTATTTTGGAGAACAGGAACTGAAAGTACATTCTTCACAACAAATTAATGAATGAAATTTTTAAAAAAACCCAGCAGTTTCATATCCTTGTGTAACCTTATGTGGAAAGACTCTGTGAGACTTCAGTTTGTGTAATCGATGTGGGTGTCTTGGTAAGCAGCAGTATGTCCTGTTACAAGCAGTATTCAGTGCTGTCAAACTCTGGTTGCGTATTAACAGGTGGTAGTTGCCACCAATGTGCTCTGCTGGTACTTGTCTGCAGTTACGGTGTAGGTAATTTGGTGAGGAGGGTGATTCACATGATGCTGTGACAGCTGAATATTCTCCTTTTTTAATTGAAGTAGTGCTCTTGCAAACTGTCACTGCAGACTGATTGGGAGTGGCAGTTTTTCCTGTACTATTTTTAACAGTTTTAATATCTAAAAAAATCCCCAATCCTCTCTGCTTCAACTAGGGGATGGTTTAAAGCTTTAGATTATAATCTAGAAGAATGAGGCTCTTATTTCAGGAAAAGGTGATAGTAAGCTCTCTTGTCGTAAGGTCCCGGCATTCAAACAAAAAATTTCATTAAGGTGGCAACGAAAATTGTACTGTTATCAGGTTTTGTCTTCTGTTCTCATATGAAAATTAA
Organism: Podargus strigoides; assembly: GCA_028020825.1. Taxonomy (NCBI): domain Eukaryota; kingdom Metazoa; phylum Chordata; class Aves; order Caprimulgiformes; family Podargidae; genus Podargus; species Podargus strigoides. Next base: position 35,767,035 of record CM051620.1, on the reverse strand, counting down.
TGAGAGGAGCAAGAACAGCCATGCAGTCTTTGTGTTGCTGAAGAAAACATGCTTCACAGATGGTTCAGTGAAAATGTGCAATTATGCTGGAACTCATCAAAGTCCAAGTCTATAGACCTACATAGGACCTGCAAAAAAAGAGTCTGTGCTTGAACAGGGAAAGGAGAAAAGAAAGGAGCAGTGAGAGAAGGAAAGCCTGTGAGTGTGTGTGTGTGATTATTTCTCCCCAGCATGCACATAGAATCTGGGTCCATATTTCTTGAAATTATGAATTTGTTTGACACTAAGGCAATCCAGCTAATGTGGATGAAATCATGGCTTTATTCCTGCAGCTCTATTCTGGATGTGAATATGCTCCATTTATTTTTCTAAAATCATGTCCTTGGTGGTCATTGTATCCTTCAAGAAATGAAACCTCTTTGATGGATGTAAACTGAGATTAGCATGTAAATATCTTGTGATATAGTTAATGTTCAGCACATATTTAGATGGTAGCATAAAGTCGGAGTGCCAAAATTCTTTTATCATGTACTCTTTCTGATAGTTATCAAGCCAATAAAGAAATAAAAAATATTTGCATTTGCACAGTTGAAGCATCTCATGAATCAAATATAAGACAGAAAAAAATATGATTAATGGTTGCATTTCCATGGAAATTGGCTCAAAACCATACAGGCAGATGAAAATTCATGAGACCAATTCATGGTAGGCAATAGGGGCATGTAATAATCTTTTGTTTGTATGAAACTGTATATAAAATAAAGTAATTTTGGTATGGTTGTATTCTTGTTGGAATGGAGTTAAGACAACTAACACTGGCATTTAATCTTTAGAAGTTTTTAGTTTCCTTATTTACTGATTTTATTCTTCATATTTGAGTTCTGGTTCAAAGTAAAAAAATAGTTTTTTCAAGCCAGGTTGCAAGACTTGCAGTTATAATCATACTATTTTCCATGGATGACACAATAAGGTTTTTTTTTTCCCCAACACTTGAAAATATTTGTTTGGAAATAGGATTTTAAAGTCACAAATGATGTAAGTGTAGATGTGCCACTGCAGCATTTATTAAATACTTAGAGAAAATGTATTTTAATTAAAATACTTCTATTTTTTCAAGGTGAATTTTGAGCCCATTGCTTGTCATCAGAATGTCTTCGATGGAGAATCAGTCCTGGTTGTTGTTTAATCCTTTCACACTGCAGTAATAATCCTGTGGGCTCCTGAATCAGAAGTGGTGAGGGTCTGGCCCTGCAAATCTGAGAGCTGGGTCTGTGCCAGTATGCAGAAATTGCAAACCTTAGTTTACTGCTGCAGCCAGTTTGTCTTTCTCAGAGTAGGCTAGTTGTTTAGTTTGTTCAACCTCTCTACTCTTGATCATTTTGCAAGAAAAAGACGTTAAAATATAGACAAAGTATTCCAAGAAGAGAAGCAGAGTTTGTCAGCTTCATATAATGATGTTGTGTGTTTCTCCTTTGAAACGGTGATTTTTTTTTTTTTTTTTTCCCCTCCTCCTAGACCTTCATGCCTTAAGTAATTGCCATGGCTTTGGTCAGCCTTGCTGGAAAGAATTGCTTTGGTCAACTTTGCTTACCAGATACGAGTGAATTAAGTGCTGTGTGCTGTCCTGGGAAGAGTTCATTAGTTGACAAGAAGATCCTGTTACTGTTGAGAAATCATTTAGTTTGGTTTCATTTTCAACATCTGACAAATATTGTACAAGGTGGAGGTGCTATATAAGCTGCTGTGATGGTTGCAAGTTAATGCACCTTGGGTTTGGTTGACTGGCTATTTCCTGATTTGGGGTAGTGGGGGGCATTCATATCACAGTGTTATGCTGCATTTAAAATTTTAAAGTGTGAAAACTAGGAGTGATAGTAGGAGCTTTGAGTTTAAGAAAGTATGAAAGATTTGAAGTTGTTTTATACAAGGGCAATAGGATTTGTATTTGAGGATGACATTTTGTACTACATGACCGTACAGCAAGAATAGGTATAATTCTCTCTGTAAATTGTTTTTTATCTATAAGTTACCGTGTGTGTCTATGTTTTCTTAAATACCCACCACTATCACTAATACCATCTTGAAAGTAGTCTGTCACTAAATTTATTGATGGATAGAGAAATGCATTACAGCTGAAACTGCTTTCTGACCTGTTTACAAAGGGATCCTGCTCTGTGTTTGAATTCTCTTGTGAAGAAGATCCAATTTTCCAGTGAAATGTTGTCAGCTTCAGTCTTGCAAAAGGGGGGAATTGGGAAAGAAGAAATTTAAAACTGCAAACCCATGTGATTTTACCTGGGCAGGCATACAGGACTTCTACTTGGTTTATCTACCTGAATTGAAATGTGCCGTTGAACATTTGCATCAAAAACTAACAGCTGTACGTGTTTTCATAGAAGGAGAATTGCTGTTAAGACAATCTGTTGTCAGAATGGTTCTCCTGATCTAAAGTGTGGAGTGTATCATCTTGGATTTCAACCTAAATATCAAATTCATGGAGATGCTTCAGCCACTTCGTCCATGGGGGCTAACATTAAAGCCCACTTTGACAACACTTCTGACTGCTTTGGCTGTTCTGGTTTCTTCAAAGTTGTAATTTAATTGATTTTTAGTTAATGCTACACATCTAAGGCCAGTGGAATGGTTGCAGGTTAGCATTCTCTTGGAGTTTGAATACACTCTGGTTTACTGTACATGAAATTGTATGTTTGTTTTTCCCCATGATTTGCAGAACATGAAAGCATGTGAGTGCAGCCAAGACGCTTGAACGTACGAAAACTGCTCTAGTGAAATTATTTCAAATTAATATGTAAATGCAAGTATTAATATTATTAAATAGTGACATCACTGTATGCCTATGTTGCCATTACTGGGCAGAGGTAAGCATGCTTGGGATAACTGTAAAAGTGTGGATTTACTTTAATTTTTGTTATATTTCTTGGGAGCTTGCTCTCCATGATGCATTTTCTATTTATCCTAGCTTTGTGTTAGGTCTGGGATTATTCGCTTTGTTTTAAAGGCCTTTCTATGATTTATAACTTATATTTATTTAATAATTCTGCAGCACTGTCTGTGTTGCTAAACTACTGTCTGAAAGGAGTTCCAAAGCCAGAGGAATCTTAATTCTCTGTGAAATAAGTAATTTAAAGTAATATGGTTTTCTTAAAACCTTATTTTGCCTTGAAGATAAAAGTTGTTTCACAATACATTTAAATAACAACATCATCATAGTATAGACCTGGATGTCTTTTGATTATGCAAATTTTCAGTTTGGTTTATTTGTAGAAAAAGCCAGAGTATATATCATTGCCTGGGAGTTTTTCCAAAATAAGACTATTTTCTTATTAAGACTTGGAAATGTGACACACAATTGTTTTGTGAATTGAGGCATTGTTGCCTATGAGCCTGTTAACTTTGTAGCATTTGATCACACCAGGACATATCTAAATGACAAATGATAGGAATTAGGGATATGTATCCCAGGCATTAAACCGGTTTCCTTATGTAGGGAAGTGTTCTGGTTTCTACTGATTGGAAAAGAACTTAAATGGGATGTTTCTGCTTTTTTCTGTGATCAGAAGGGCACTTTTTAGAAGTACTGTGCTCGCTACAGATTCCCTATAGGCTTTGTGAAGAATTGAAATTGGGATAGAAAACTGCTGTTTCATACTCTTCCCTGCTTTGTGTGTTTCTTGGCAGAAATGCGCAAATACAAATGGCAGCCAGAATTGGCACTCAATACTGTTTGAGAAGTACACTTTATTTATACAACTCTGGCAATAAAAAATGTAGAATTCTCAAACACTCTTAATTCCTAATTAACATCTAACCACATTAAACATTAAATTAACTCACAATTAAGGACTGTGCAATCCAGTATTAGAAAAAAAGTGTGTTATGTATTGAAAACCGAGCATTTAAAATGGTTTGGTGGGCTTTCATTATGATTGCCTGTCACTAGTTCCAAGTTTTCTCAGTTTATAGGTAAAGCAGTTATCTTTTTTTAATTAGCTACTTGCCTTAATCATTAAGGACTTAATTCATTTTCATTGGTGCTGAGTCAGCTTTCCTCCTGTATTCAGATGCAGTGAGAATTAAACTTTAAATTTTATTTCTGAAAGTGAAGATGTGATGTGTTATTTCGTGTTTCTCATAATAGGTGATAAAGATTCTGATGACTGTTTCTGAGTAAGGAAAGACCCAAGCCTGTTTTCTAACATGCTAATGGGACTTTGGAAAGATAAGGAAGGGAGATTAGCAGAAAATTAGTTTCTTGTAATATTTTCAACATTTCCAACTATTATATCTCAAATCGACTCAAAACATCTAAGATTCTTTCAGAGTGGAAATTTGCGACAAATGTATTGCTGATTTTGACTGTTTTACAGTTTCTGAAGCTCATTAAATCCTTTAAGCTAAAAAGAAATAAAATTTGATGTGCAGAATTTTAAATTTGCCTCCAAAATAATTTTGGAAATCTTGAATTCTTTCCAAGTGGTGCTCTCCTACTAAAAAAAAAAGTTTAGAAAAATCATCCATTTTTTGAGTCAAAATTAAATGCAAATTCAAGAAAAAAATGTTTTTATTGATTAGAATAAGCATTATGTCTGCATAAAAGGAGCAGAAACTGTACTATGAAGTATAAAGCTTTTAAACATATGAATTCTTTTCTTATTATGATTGCAGTTTAATAGGAACATACTGTTATTTACAGATCTACAATTGCTCTGAGGTTTCCTGGTTTTTTGTTTTGATTTGCTGGTAGTGAGAACAGCTGAATTCACTGAGATTTCCTAGTAAGAACCTGGTGTTCTGTAAATTCAGGAAACTGCTGACTTTTATGAGGTAAACTTTGTTTGTAGACGTCATTTCTTTCACATTCCCACTTGAGTGATACAAGATCAGTTGTATGATTAGCAGTATATTATTCACTTTGTAAAATGCACCAACAGGACCATATGTTGTATTACCAGGGGGAATTCCACATACATATGAACATTTTTCGGTCTTTTTCATTGTCAGGGAATCTTCAAAATACAGTAAAGATTAATCTTGTAGTTCTTCACAAATATGCTGGACACACTTCATATGGATGCCTCTTATTTGGTTGGTTTATCTGCTGCAATCCCGGTATTCTGTTCAGAAATTCATGTGGGACAGGCAAATCCTTCCTTTCCCCTTACCCTTCTGAAAAATCTCTCTTGGTGGTGCTGAGACTGGGATCTAACCTGTTTGCATTTTGAATGTTGCCTAAAATATTTGCCTAAAAGATTAGACAGAGACTGTCTTCTGCTCAGCTTGCAGATGCCTGCTCATCCCTTACTCCAGCGTATGGCCTTTCTCTAAAGCTCTAGTTAAGCTATATTTTAATCAAGAAAAAATTTAAATGATCTTCTAGCATTTTCTGCACATGGCTTCAGATTGCAGCAGCATGTGTGAGCCAGCCTGACACTGAGTCTGATTTGGCAATTCAGTTAGGCATGATCTTAACTGTGAGTGTGCGAGTAAATCCATCGTTTTTCATCAAGCAAACTTGTATGGACCAGTAAGAGCATAGCTAGTCCTCAGAAAACCAGTTTTCCAAAATGAAGTTATTAGATGTGAGTGACAGGATTCTTGACATCGGGGAAGAAAAGGGAATAGGTATCTTCTGATCTGGGCCAGGAAAAGGTTATACTAAATCTTTTTGAGAATGGCTTTAGTACAAGGAAGAGGGTGGAGATATCTGACTTCCCATGTGGCTGAGGGGAACTGGACTTTGACAATAAATCTCTTGCTTTCATCTGGTATGGAACTGAAAGGAAAGAGGGGATCAAAAGGGAAAGCACAGTCATAGCTCAGGGAGGTGATTATAGAGGTGGGAGATATCAGTTTAGGAACTATTTCCTCGTCAAAGGAGAAAACTGAGTTAGGAGTGTCAGTGGGCATGAAAGGATGATCAAGGTGTGCAGTAAAAGGTTGAAAAATATTGCCAGTGACTAGGGAAATGCAGAAAAGGTGATAGAGATACAGGACAAGGTGAGAAATGGTTTTCTTTCTCATCTCTTGGAAATAAGTTTTCTGATGTGTTAGAGAACAACTTCAGCAGAAAACAAAAGAAGTATAAGTGATGGAGAGAGGGTTATGATTATCCCAAAATGTGGCAGTATATTCATCATGTATGAGCAGGTTATGAAGATCCATGTTTCTTCAATGCAATGATTTTTGTGTTTGTGGGTGTTTACTTCTGAGTTCATGTTTACTTTAAGGAAAGAAGCCAGGGCTCCTCTTTCAGGCAGACTGATGCCCCTTTGGGTTGGATGAATGGAGAAGGAGATAGTTTGAGATAGCTTCATCAGTTGTGGAAAGGAAAGTAGTGTTAAAAAGGAAAGTATTGTAGATGTGGTCCCCTGTCCTTATAGGCAGCAGGATCTGAAGCCAGCTTTGCAAATGGCTCTAGATACAGTAGGAAGAAAGAATATATCTGATCTTGGCTGATGCTCTCTCTGCTGCTTGTGATTCATCCTGTCCTGCAGGCGAGATGGGAGAAACAGGTGGTGCCTCAGCTGGTGAATTACTGGAGAGAGAAGAAGAGTCTTTTGTTCAGTAGCAGAAGCCAGCCTGAGTAGCTACTGCCACTGCTTCTGGCACAGGTTAATGGGAAGAGGAGGGTGATCACACAGTGTTTACCACAGCTGCTATTGCTGCTGGAGTCTTCTCTATTGATTTTTTTTTTTTTTTTTTTTTTTGTGGCAAAGTCAAGTAAAAGTGCTTCGACAAAACTGGCATGGTGTTCTGGGACCTGGAATCTGATGTGCATTAATTAGAGTGTGCAAAGCGTCAGTCTGCTGTGCAAAATACTACCTCTGTGTCTGTGAGCTGAATTAGCCACGCTAAGAAAATACATTTGGCTAGTCACTTATAATCTTCAGCAGTTTTCTTCCCAAGGATAGGTCTTTGTGTTCTTTCTTGGATCATTTGGAATAGTGTGAAAAGAGAAAAATATTTTCCAGATGCCTATAGATACACTAAGAGTGTAATGACAAAGCACATAAAACACAGGTATTACAGCTTTGTTTTTCTAAATTTGTGAAGATAAGCCTTTTGTCATAGACAATTATAAAAAATGTAATACATGAACATTTTCCTTGTTGTGGGTTTCTTTTAGGATTTTGTCTTTTGACAGTGTGCTAAATAAAATTTTGCTCTGTTTTACTGTAGAAAACATCTTGCTAGCTTTATTCAGCAAGCTTCAATATGATAGATTGGGCACTTCACTTGAACGGGTTTTCCTAAAGTGAAAATAAAGAGGAAACGACCGTATCAGAAATATATATATATATATGTTTTTGCAGTCTACCTTGTTTTTGATTATGACAGTATAGATTTAAGGGTAGAAACAATGTTAAAAGAAGTCTGAGGGGGAAAAAGTGACTAACTTTTTCTTTAATGCTTTTTTTAAATGAAAAATAATATTTCTAGGCTCACAAAAGTAGGATAATTGCTTTCAGAAAAATAGTTACATATATTTTGTGATCCAGCTGCTGTGATGTAATTTCAGGACTTAATTTCTTATCTGTCAAGAAGGTGAAAACTCTGTGCCCTGGGAATCTTCTGCAAACAGACTTCTTTGTCTTCCCTGATTTCACTCCAGATGTCAGAGAAGTCATTTGTGCTGTTGGCAGCTTCTTGTGCTATCTGTAGTGGTGGTGGTTGTGTTTTGTTTTTTTTTTCAAGAACACACAGAGCAACTATAGAGAAAAAACCCCCACCAGATAACCCAACAAAGCTACTCTTATTTTGATAAGACCAGAAGTAAAATCCCCGTAACAGGAACTCACTGTACGCTCTCTGTGAAAAACGCCCCCTTGCAAAATGGCAGCAGATCAACAGACAGGCAAACACGTTAGTGTTTATTTGGCATAATGAACAGATTCTTTTATAGTTATTTGAATTTGGATTTTCAGTCTTTATGTTTGGATTTTCAGTCCTGGTGTTGCCTATCATGTATTAGCAGTGTCATACAAAGGACAGAAGGGTTAAAACAGAGATTAGTACAGAAAGTATGTAAAAATATTTTGCAGGGAATAAATACACCATCATGAAAAAAGGATGTAGTTATCTTCCTTGATGTTATTAGTATGGAATCTTCTCCAAATGTTCTGTGTGATTCCTTGCCATATTTCTCAAAGGTAAAGGTGAATTAACCTCTTCTCTACCAATGTGGTACAAAGACCCTGAGTCATAGCCAGAAATAGAGTTTTTATGTCCCCAGTAGGACCCAAGTGGAGTTAGGGAACCTTAGCCCTAAACTGTTATCTTATATATTTTACGTGTAGCTGCTCCCCTATTCCAAAAGGCTCAGTTGGTACTCCATGGTTTACTCTGCAAATTTGTCGAACTTCTAAAGGTCATGAAACTTCTAAAGGCGTGCTTCTTCACGTTTAGAATTTTCTCAGCACTTTTGGGCATTTCTTCTCTTTCTCCAAAGCAGCTATGCACTGATGATTTAGATGCCATTTTGTGTTAATGTAGTTTTCAGAAAGATGCTTGAGGAAGTTTAGGTTTGTCATTTGAATTTTAAATTTTGTGGAGGGAGGGGTTGTAGCAATCTCAGTGACTTAAGGATATTCCTAAAATGAAAGTTTTCCGTAGACAGTTCTAAAAATTGGCAATCAAAACTGGGGTTTTTATTTTTTTAAAAATGTAAATAACAAACATCCTCTCTTTTATCTTTCCTTGTCATCTGGTCTTTTAAATTTAGACTGCTGTTTATGGTACCCCACCAACTTGCTGCTCTGAAATATTTCATGGAAATGTCTTCTGAATTCAGGAAATCTGCAAGAGTCTGGCTGGCAGAGAGTGCCAGCGGCAACTGATTTCCATTTGCAGTGCTGTGAGGGTGAATCCCTGTACTGTAGCAATGTAACACAAGGTGAAAATTTGGAAAATTATGTTAAAACCATACAGCTTTGCTGTTACTTGAGAAAACTAAGAATTGAAGGTAAGTTGAGGGAAACTCTGGAATTCACTTGAAAAGCTTTGAGAAAGTTTAGGATCATGGTCTAGGTGACAAAGGTCTGGAATCCTGGAGTGCATAGAATTATGTGTTATTCTCTGTGCTTGTTGTGCTAAGAAACATCTACGCTAATGTAGATGAATCTTTAAGTAACCCCAGCAAGACGTGCAGAATAGTCCAGGAGACAAAGATGAGTCATGATTTACTGACGTGTGTGCATGATAATGAAATTGCATTAAGTTTGAGCTGAATTTTGCTTTGGTGGGTTTGCTGTGTTTTTTTTGACGAGCATGGGAATCATATATACCAATTGATTGCTACAGTTGTTTGCTTAGTCCAGGGGCAGGGGCTATTTAGCTGTGTCCTCGCAGTTTGTAATGCTTTGCTCCTTCATGTAATGTGGTCCTCAGTAATGAGTCTGGACTTTGAGCAACAGACTTGAAGTTGTGGTAGAATTTTTAGGAACCACTCAGTGGTGTGTCAGAGGAATTTCTCACTTTTTTTGTGTGTGCCTGGTTCTTAGCGATTCATAAATTGGATGTCCATTTTGCTTTCCTTTCTTTTTTTTTTTTTTTTTTTTTTTTTGTGTGTGTGTGTTTTTTCTATGATTAGTAATATTTTATGTAGTGTATCCTCAAAAGCTTCTATAATTTTTTTCTTTTCTGTTAGCTCAGCAGCTGTCAACTGCTGAGTAGTTTCTGGGCATCCTTATATATTTTCCTTTTAAGGTCCTGTAATTTCTATGTTGGGGTCCTCCTTGAAGCTGTGTCTGCAAATGACCTGTTTTTTCTTCGTTTGCTAATTTTTGAAGAACTGTTCTTGGTTGTGCTCAGTTGATATTCTGATAATTCTGGAGTCTTTTGAATAGTCGTCTCATTCTCAGACCTATTGTGTGTTCATACAAGTTCAGAGACTTTTATCTTTCCATAGTCATAGTTCTGGATTTTACACTGTAATAGAAGAAATTATTCCTCCCTCCTCTTGCCTGATGTCAGCTGTCTGTTCTCCCTAGAAAAGTCCCAGAGCAGAGCTGTTTTATGTATGGAGTCAGTGGTGCCTCTGTGTTCCAGGAAGGGAGTTGGTAAGGGCATTTATATCATGGAAACCTGTGTTTCATTATTGCTTTGCATTCCTCACTCCACAGCTGGTAAAGTCAACCAAGGATGGGTCTTGGTGACAGGTGGATGGAGATTGCTACCTCCATCACTACCTGCACTCCTGTGAATGCTCTTACATCACTCTTGTAGAAAATGTGAGATATTCCAATTATTTTGAGAGATATGTGGCTTTATAGTGCTCTCATGTCAGTGCCCTGAATGGTCACATCCATTGATTTGTGGGGCAGAGTGTTATGATTTTTTCAGGAAGCAAATCTGCATTGATAAGATTAACAGGGAGCAAACCTTTAGGAAGTACTGGCATTGTGACTGCACTCCTCCTGCAGTATGAGTACAGGAATGTAACATATGGGCTTGCACAAACTTACTGGACAGGACTGAGGTTATCCTGGGCCTCCCTACCTTAAGTAATGACTTGTGTCTGGGTTCTGTAGGAGTTTGGATTTTCCTGGGTTCAGTTTCTGATAACCTCTGCAGATGTGGGGTCTGGGAGAGTGCTGCTTGGACAACTCTGTTTATCACAGCTGATGTATGTTCTTCTTGACCTAATGACTCTCTTCCCTAGTGTCTTGAATCATTCAAGAATAACTAATCCCCCACCTCCCACATCATTCTCAGTTTCACCTTCAGCCAACTGAATGTTCACCTTCCTTCACAGTTACAGGAAATTAAGATGTTCTGGGATAACATGAGTGCGGATGAGCAGTATGTTTGGTCTATGTAGAATTAATGGGAGAGATTACAGATAGTAAAAAGAGACATGAATTTCAGGGGTAGTTACTGTGATTTTCCCCCCGTCAATTCTAAAGTATATTTAATACTGTTGGCTGGTTTGGTGAAAACTTGCAAAAATTAATTTGGAGTCATTCAGTTAAACAAGCTTTCACTCTGTGGGATTGGTTATACACTGTACAGGCGATGCGCACAGCAAATTCACCATAACCCCTGTGGATATTCATAGCAAGGAAGGATATAAAGGGCTGTCATCCAACAACACTTAACTACTGCAAATGAATTAATGGCATCTTTTACTATCAATAAAACATTAGAAAGAAAGCAGAAATAGTCAGGAAAAAGATGGGTTTAAAGAAGTAGAAAATCTACATCACTGTAGAGTGATATGAAACATGCAATATGCTGGCAATATTCCAAACTTAATTCTCTTTATGTCCTGGGTAACTAGATATGTCTCTTCAGTAATAAAAATGTGTAATGCCAGTTACATAGTCCTCTTGAGCAGAGAAAGAATCACTGCTTGGGAATGAAATTGTTTAGGTCCCAGCAGAGAGAAAAAAAGGGATGCTGTGACTACTGTCCTTCCACACAGGGGTTATTTATTGCCTCTCTTATGGAATTTGCACCATGCCAGAATTTAGATGAGTTTGTGTACAGTGTACAATGCACAGTGACTTGGGGCTAAATGGTTATGAAAGACATGACATTTGTGCACTTGTGGTGCCAGTTTTTAATGACTAAAGAATATGCATGTCCGTGTGAAGAACTATCAATGTAGGATTTTAGTCTGCACTGTCCAGATATTTTCAGAACGTACCCAAGTCTTTGTAATTGAATGAATGAATAAAAATTAGTTATACCCTTTGTACCTGAAATGTGATGTATTTTGTTTGGAGTGACTTACTGTATATCTCCTCTTCTTTTTGTTTCTTGTTCATGAATGTGAATTATAAGAAAACTTACTCTTTTGGTATTTCATTAGTGGTATAAGTAACTTCTTATCTGATCCCCAAGGCTGAGGTTCCTGGGGAAGTAAGAGTGAACATTTTCCTTAAGCAAAACCAGGTGCAGCTGATTGATGTTTAAGCCAATTTACTTTACAAAAGGATTGATTATTAATACATCTGAAATCTTACTCATGGTTACTATGGTAAAAGTTACACCTCATAATAGTATCTACTGACTAGTTTTAATTTAGAAATTAGTGGCTTATTTTGGCTTGTCTTGTAGTCCATTTGTGAAGTGCTAGAGCAAGATTTTGAAAATGAGTCATTTTGCTCTTGCTTGATTGTAATATGAGTGAAGGGTGGAAGTGGTACTTCAGAGAATATTTAGTTTCTCAGCTTCATTACTATTTCAGTGTTAAAGTCGTTTTAACATTATGTATATAGGGTTTTATATAATGTTAGGATAACAGGACTACTAAATGCTTTATAAATAAAATACTTGTTCTAGATTCCAAATGGTATTCTGATGTGACTATATCCAAAGTGTAAGAAATTTGGGAAATAAATAAGTGTGAAATGACAAAAGTTGTTCAAATCTTCCTGAAATAACTTTTTCCTTATTTGTCTTGTTTCATGCAGGCTTTTCTTCACCGAATGATCCAATGTGCTACAGCCAAAGTGGATAAAAATGTCACAGAAGAGACAGTTAAGGTTAGTCTCTTAATTGCATATTTCTTCTGTTTTGTTTCTGATGTTTTATTTATGTATGTTTTATTCTTTTGCAGATGTTGTTTTCGAATATTGAAGATATTCTTGCAGTTCACAAAAACTTCCTGTCCCTGGTGGAGGAGTGCTTGCAGCCAGAGCCTAATGCGCAGCATGAAGTTGGAACCTGCTTTCTTCATTACGTAGGCTATCTTTTATTAAAGCCTTATTTAACTTTTTTCCTTTATTAATTACTGTTGTGATATTGAGTGTACATAGTCATGAGGACAAAATATGACTTGATTACATAATGTAGAGTACTTTGAGGTCATCTCTTGGTTACTGTAACTTCCAAAAAAAAAGAGAGGGAAGAAGAATGAAGAAAGAGCGTATCAAATGGGCAAACTTTTATTGTTTCATCATTTTTGTATTCACCAAATTAACCCAGGCTAACAAACTGAGCCCTGCAGTGTGGGTGAGGCTGGTGTCTGTACATGAGATGGAGGTACAAGGATCAGAGCTGCACGAAACAGCAAAAGTAATAATGTGCTTAATTTTAATCCCCTTTGATTCTAGGCAAAAATATGAATATTTAACAAAGAATTGCATCTACTGAGTAAAATATCTTCATGGTTCTGGACTGTGAAGATATTTTACTTCTCACAACTGCAGTACCTCCACAAGTGTGTTTGTATGTCCTGTAGTAATTGTTTTGTAGGAGTATTATTTTTCCTGTTGGAGCAAAGCAAGGATGTCAGTCTTACAGCTCTGCAAAATTAGGACAACTTAATGAAGTGATGGGGTTTGAACCCGGAGCCCTGAATTAAGATCAACATATGAGTGGTTCCCACAGTCCTTCAAAAGGAGGTGATGAGTTTGCCTTTTGGTTTTCCTCAGAGGTGCGGCCGACCTTGTAGGGAAAGCCCTTGGGTAAATGAGCCCCAGGTGCCCCACATTGGGTAAATGAGTGCCAGGTGTCCTGTTTTGGGGATAAAAGCTGGGACCACTTGCAGGAAGGGTGAAGTGTCTGTCTGTGAGGTGGATGCACTTTGCAGAGTTTCCTGTTGGGGAAGGATCTCCTGACTCTCCCTGCAACTGGGTCCCGGTCAGCTTTTGTACTTGTGAATGCACGCTCTGTGGGAATAACACAAGTTTACCTCTATCCTATGTTATCAGCCTCTTGGCTTGGCTGTCTCCCGACTCTTCTATGGGAGACTTTATTGCTTTGTTTGTTCCACCAGTTGTTGGTTGTGCTGCATCGTTCCTGGGGTTGTTCGGGTTGATGTCTATTAAGTGTGATCTGATTGACTTGTTTGTACCCCCAGTGATCGCCCATGTACTGACTCTTTTGTATACAATAGAATCTGGTTACTGGTTTGTTCTACTGCTGGCTGCGTCCTTTGTACTGGGCCTAGTAATTGGCAAAACACTTAGTTTGCTTTCAGTTTTAGGCCTAAAAAAACTCTAGGTTTCATTATCGTCTCTTGTTAGATTCACATTGTTTGCTAAGTCTTTATTCATTGTGAGAGGAGAAAATTATTAATTGTTTGTGAAAATGTTTTACAGAAGTTGAGTAAGATCAGTTTTTGACTCTGCAGAAGTATGGATCATATTTGCAAACAAAACAGGGCTAATGATGTCAGCAAATAAGAGGTTCTTGCATTTTCTTCCTCTTTTTTTTGTCCTGTGTTTTTTTGTGATAGTTCAGCCTCTGAAATTTTTCAAGAAAACATCATGTAGTTCAACAAAGACAAATGTAAGGTCTTGCACCGAGGAAAACATAATCCAGGAGTGCAGCACAGGCTGGGGTCTACCCGGCTCGGGAGCAGATCTGTGGAAAGGGACCTGGGAGTGTTGGTGGACCACAATCTCAATATGATTGAACAGCATGCTGCAGCAGCAAAGAAAGCCAGCAGGATGCTGGGTGATTCAACAAGGGCATGACCAGCAGAGATAGAGAAGTCATTATCCCACTCAGAGGTTGTCAGGCTACACCTGGAATACTGTGTTTGGTTTTGGTCTCTGCTATATGAAAAAGTTGTGAACGGGCTGGAGAGGGTCCAGAGAAGGGCCACAAAGATGATTGAAGGACTGGGAATCTTGCCATATGAGGAAAGGCTGAGAGAACTGGGTTTATTCAGCCTTGAGAAAACAAGGCTTAGGGGAGACCTCATCACCATGTTCCAGTATTTAAAGGGTGGCTATAAAGAAGACTGAGACTTCCTTTTCACAAGGAGTGACATGGATAAGACAAGGGTAATGGGTACATGTTACTCCTGGGGAGATTCCGACCGGACACAAGGAAAATTTTTCACAATGAGAACAATCAGCCATTGGAATAATCTCCCCAGGGAAGTGGTGGATTCCTCATCATTGGACGCTTTTTAAGATTCATCTGGACCGGGTGCTGGGCCATCTTGTCTAGACTGGGCTGTTGTCAAGGAAGATTGGACCATATGATCCTTGAGGTCCTTCCAACCTGTTATTATATGATTCTATGATTGAAATTCCGAAGTCATGCTTCCAGACTGTTTGTAATTTTAATTCGAGACTGAAACTCAAATAATAAACATAGGAGGAAGAGCAGGCCTTCCAAAATGAAGACTATATTAGCTACTCAGCTTTGAAAAGCGTTTCCATGTTTTATTAATTTAAAAAAAAAATCGAAATGGTAAGTTAAGAACAATGTATTTCTTTGTTTCTGCAGAAAGAGAAATTCCGTATCTATGATGAATACTGCAGTAACCACGAGAAGGCACAGAAAGTTCTGCTTGACCTTAACAAAATAAGAACAGTGCGGACGTTTCTTTTGGTAAATAAACTTTGAACTCATGTTCTAACTTAATTTTTTTTTGACTGAGCAGTGAAATGTTCCCACCTCTACCATGTAACAACTGCAGGCATACCTGCAAGTGCTTAACAGCCAGTTTCAGCTTGGAATGATGTTTCCAGAGGAAGGGGTTGTGTATATCATATTTTTGCTGCTGCACTTGGATCTGTACATAACACAGCATTAGGCAGTGTGCCTTGAGCTTCCTGGCCAAGAGACAAGGATGTAAATCCAGCTGTGTCTGCAGAAAGGAAAAATAATAGGGTAAGATACATTAGGAGGCACAGGGAAAGAAATTATACAAAGAAAGTTGAAGGACTCATCAGAACTTCTGAAGAGTGGGTCCACGATCTGGTACTGTAGCCACAGCTGTGCCAGACAGAACAGTGTTTTGTTATGGATCATAGAGTAGCCATCCTGATCTTAGACGCTGACTTCATCTGAGGTCAAAAGAAACAACTACACAATTAGTCTGTGTAGTTTATAAGAGAAATAAGGAAGGGTTTTAAAATGTTAAGTAGGACAGTTCTCATTATTTTCCCACAGTAAAACCAGTTTCCGTGTAAATGCTGAGTTTCCTGATAGTTGACCTTAGTTGTTACAAGAAAGATTCAGTGTGGAATGATTTTTGTGTTTTCCTTCGTGGTGTCCTGTGAGAACAAGGTCAGCTTTAAAATGTGAGGCCTACTTAAATACCTGAGAAAGTGCCGATGGATATGATCTCAAATTTCAGAGTGATCAGATCCAATTATTGCATTTTGGGACTGGAGAGCAAATGACAGTATGAGCAAAGCATCACAGATATAGTTAAAAAAAAGATGATGCCAATGCTGTCAGTATCACAAGTTTTATTTAATTTTATTATTTTTGGCACGAAGTAGGCTTTCACTACTACTGTTGACAGAGTTCTTGGTGAAGTTTTCTTATTGCAGTTCACTACAATTTTTGAAAGATTTACTTACAGCCAAGTTAATGAGCAGTGTGGGAATTCCCTTACTGTAGGGAGGGTACTGGGGGATGTGAAGCACCATCTGCCTTTTTGCTAGGAGTCTCTTCAGCAGTGTTCTATTCATAGTTAAAAACAGCTTCAAAGTTGTCCTATTTTTCCTCAGCAGTTGACACAGTGTATTTCACCTTGCCCCAGACTGAGGGGCTTCACACACATGGTTCTTGTATGGGGAGCAGCATGACCAGACTCAAGAAGAAGGGATGAATGCTGACTACAGAGATAACAAGCAAAATACTCAGGAGAAAGACTGCAAAAAGCTTGTTTTGTGAGAAAGGAAGCCAAGAATGCAGCTATGGGAGTGCATGATGTGTCAGTGTCACATACTCCTGGGCACATGCACAAGGCTTTCACATCTGCGTTGGGTTCCTCATAGATTCTGGACATGTCTGTAGAATAAGTGGCAGCAGTCTAACCTAGAGAACAGAAGATCTGACTGACTGATTTGAAAGTACAACAGAAACCTGCTAGCCAGACAGAACAGTTCAGGTCATTACAGATGTGATTATCTGTAAATACGTGTGAGCTGAAACCAGACTTTGAGCCTTTAAGTATAGAGGCAGTCTGCATTGCCATTATCTTGCTCAGTGTTTATCAGTAAAGTTTTTTGTTGCAGGTTAAGTGAGATCCTCTAGGATAAAGGATCCTTTAGGATAAGACAGAAGCTGGTTAACCATGAGTGCAAAGCAGAGACTTCAGGGTGGGTGCAGGGATCCCCATAGCAGCACTGGCTAATGGGGTATGTGCGTTGTGAGTTACGTGCTGAGTGGAGCAGCCAGTCAGTTGTGTAGCCTCCGTTCCCTCAACAATGTGTCTGCATCCAGATTTGTGGCCTGTGTCAACATGCCATCTGACTGCGTTAAACAACTTAGTGTTCTCAGTTTGAACATCTTGCTCTTTGAAGCTGTAGATTATCTCGTGCTATTGCATCACAGTTCCTTCTGATCTCTCCATAAAATAATTCTAATCATTACGTTAGGTCTTTAGTACTTAGACTTTATAGCCAGCAATTCCAAATATTTGCTGTGATGTCCTTTTTCTCTTTACATGCTTTTATATTTAAAAATTTTTTTTTGGGTGTGTATTAGGATGGTCATGTTCAAACCTTTCAAATCATCGTGGATGCTACTTAATATTTCAAACACACCTTTTAGAAGCAACAGCAGCTATAGTGGTCACCCTGAATTATTTTTATTTTTGTTTGTTGAAGTATGAAAGCATGTTTTCAGCATTTCATCTACTGTCTTTTATTTTTAAACTTCAAAAAAGGCCTTCTCTTAATCAGACTGGATGAAGAAGGTACCTAGGGGAGATGTCTGCATGATGCCATTGTGGCTTCCTTGTCCTATATGATAGTTAATGTACCTGCCTGTGCATGTGTTCAAACCTGGTCTTTTGACAGTCTTGCAAACCTCTCTCATTACATGTATGCAAATGATTTGTATATAGCTTAGCCAATATTGCTATGTACATATGCCCTTGTCTATATTTCTGATAATTTTCTTGGAATTTTTTAATAATTTGTGAAACTGTTTACACTCTAGAACTGCATGCTCCTTGGAGGACGCAAGAACACAGATGTACCATTGGAGGGATATCTAGTAACGCCTATACAGAGAATATGCAAGTATCCCCTTCTTTTGAAGGTACCTACAAGATTTTTGTTTTGGAGTTTATGCTTTACATATAAAACTGGTTGCTAAGCATATTTCTGAACTGCAGGAACAATCTCTCTACACAGTGAATAATCTCTTTATTAGATATTGGACCCAGACTTGCTCTCATTAAAGCTTGTGGCAAGTCTTCTGACATCAGTATTAAAAGAACTGAGGAGTTTGGCTGGGTCAAGATGATTAGCTCCCTTCTACATCTAGTTGTAAGGTTGCCTCTCCATTGTTGAACGGAAGTGAGCCATTTAAGGGACTTCAATGAGACCAATTCCAGCTGGGTTTGACCATGCCCTTGCTTAAAATGCTTGGGATAGCAGAGTTCGTTTATGACATGCGCTGATGATTCTATTTTACCATCAGCAAACTGTAAATGAAAATTATTTATGAAAATTATTTCTAAGAAAAACTGTAGAGTAACTGAGTTGCTGAATGTGGTTCTATATGCATTAATGTTCTCATCTTACAACTTAAAACTTAATGAAAAATGTTAAATGTGCTGATAAACATTAGATATTCAAACATCTAAGTTACTGAAATTTTTCCATGTTAGGAAAAAAAATTACAATCATCAAGAAAGTACGTATTTAGAACAAATTTTTGCTTAACAAATTAAGGTCTAATATTGTTTATTGTTTGAAACTGAGATAAAAGCCAGAGCAGATTCTGCTCTAGAGACTACTTGAAACCTGATTATTAGACAGTATTTTTCACAACTCATGTGTGAGTTTAGATCTGAAATATTGTCAGTTATGAGGCATATGTATTTCATTACACTGACATAAAAACTTAAAAGTAAACATATTAAAATAAAGGTTTTTAAAACAAGCTTATTGCAATTATTATATTCTTTAGGTTTGAGTCATCCCAGATATCTGTGGTTTTACAGTTCCCTTGGTCTATTTTAGAATTTCTTTTATATTCTATTTTTCTTATGAAGAATCTGCAGACAAAATGGGAAAATGACTAATGAATTAATCCAGGGGGCAATGAAATTTATATATTTATGTAAAATAAATTTAAATACAGGGCATGATGGCAGCAGAGTTAGGGCTTCAGGGAAATGTACCCACAACTGCCAGGGCATGCACTGAAGGCTATCTGTAGTCAGTTCAGCTGTAAATAGGTAGTTGGTAGTTTGAGATGGGAAATCTTAAATGAACACTGGCAACTCCACTTTTGATTTTTAGTATGACTGCCATTACCTGTTAACATCTGAAATCAGTAAGTCACCTAAGCTATTGTTCAGTGCTCTGGTGTATTGCACTGGATTCAACAATAGTGTTGAGTTAAAGGAAGATGATTTTTCTGCTGAGTTGCAGGAAAGGCAGGTGTTAATTTTGACATGTGTAAACTAACATTTTTAAGCAGAATTGTTATCCTTGCTGTTGAACAGTTCCATCCTGTGAAATATAAAAACACCCAAACAAACAAACCACCCCAAAATCAGGTTTAACATGATGAGACATTGTTGGGGGAGAAAGTAGCTGAAATACAAACTTCTTTCTAAGTAGTGATTATTTTTATTGTTAATAATATATTTCTCAGAATTTGGGTCCTAATAGGACACAATGCTGTAGAGTTTATTACTTTTCCACCTAGTAAAAGAGAAGACTGACTACTTTTTGATTTCGTATCCTAGTCAGTTTAAGCCTGTTGTAATGTACATTTAGAGATCAAAGACAGGTTTCTTCTTTTCTTTTTTTTTTCCAAATGTCTAAATAGGAGTTACTGAAGCGGACTCCAAGGAAGCACAGTGACTATGCGGCACTAATGGAAGCCCTCCAGGCCATGAAAGCTGTCTGTTCCAACATAAATGAGGCCAAGAGACAAATGGAAAAATTAGAGTTTTTGGAAGAATGGCAGTCTCATGTTGAAGGATGGGAGGTACTGTCATAAGATGTGTTGCTTTGTATATTGAAGAGCGAGTAACAGTTTTCAGCAAGCATGTATTGCACTGTTTTTGTGGTGCAGAGGTACTGTCAACTCCTCAATTCTGTGAAATCACAGCTTTTATTTGGGATCTCTTCTGTAAATTAAATGTTGTCTGTGACTAAGCAGTGCTGTATAAAATAGCAGACTTCCAGGAAAATGTTTAGTGATTTACTTAGAATATTAATCTTTTACATCAACATGTGTTTGTGCATACACAAACAATTGTATTGCACATACAATTCACACATCTGTGAATTGTAATTTAACTGCTGTTCTGATTTTACTGCCATCAATGCATACCTAACTGCATTTTGCCTGGTTGAAAAATGTTTTGATTATTTGTTATTGATTAAGCACTGAGTCCATAAGTTTTTATCTGCTTGTAGGTGGTCCCTTACTATTGGTTGATCTAAACTAACATAAATGTGTTCATTAGAATCAGTGTAAGACTACTTTTTTGGTTGGTTATTTTTTTATAGTTCACAAATAGAAGAGCTTTAATGCCTTAGTTTTTTGAAGAAACCATAGGTCTGTTTCTGAGTTAGTTTTCAGTAGTAACCAGAAAAGCCACCCTTTCCCCTAGATGACTACAAGATCAAGTAGCTGTAGCACCAAAATCTTCCTTTTTTATTATTTGAGCACTATAATTACTTTATACAGAAAGGTAGATATAGATATGAGTGTATCTTTAAATTAGGTTAGGTGTTTTGTATTGAAATGTTTGAGCTGCTCGCACTGAGGTGGGAGGGAAACACAAGTGAAGTCACAGTAAAATAAATACAAAGCAAGCAATGTAAACATTTTTTTTTTAAAAAAAGTCTGTTTTGAGTATAATGCACAGAGTTTTTTCAGACAGAAGTTTCAACATGGAAATAGTTCTTTGCTTTTTTGAATACTTTGCTCTAATGTGCTACTTCTCTTCCTAAGAGAGCTGCTTAAGAAATAGAAGAGATTTTATCCCTTTAAGCTTTGTAGAAGGCTTGCTAGTTGAAAAAGACAGCAAGAAAAATGTATTTTTTGCATGTTAATCTGATAGAGTGAGACCTGATCTTTCACCTATGGCCTTTGTACAGTGCAGAGAGAAGAAAGGGTTAGGGATACTGTAGGGACACTGAATCAGGGAAAGCTTTCAGATAGAGACCTGTCTGAACCTTAACTGACAGGGTTCCCCAGGAAGTCTAACACCTGAAGATTAGAATATTGTCTAGAAGAGTCAACTGTTAAGTAGATATTCATAGTAGTAGATAAAACAACAGAAACAAAAAATAGTTTCTATGCGTCTCTGTTCCCTCCCTATGCCTCCTGCTTACCACATCTGCTATTTCTTGAACTTGCTGTGCCTAAGGATGCCCTCTGCTTCTGCAGCAGTGGATTCAGTCTCCCCCTGCCTTCCTGAGTGGTTCAGCAGAACAAGCCACTATCTGAGAGGAGCATAAAAATTACACTGAACAAAGAACCCCCTAAATACTGCCCATGACACTGCGAAATTATTTCTTGTCTGCTCCATGTGAAATCTCCTGATCTGTGGACTTACACAAACATTTGGTGTGTTGATAATTGAGTAGTGTGGGAAGATTTGATTAGTTCTAAATCTGGATTAAGCAACTAATTTCACCTTAATCAAAATTCTTCATGTTTCTTCAGTGCATTGTGAGATTTGAAATGTATTTTTCCTTTTCCTGTGTAGCAGCATTTTCAAGAACTGCTCTTCCATTTCTGTAATTGGGGTAGGTATAATTTAGAGCAGAGAAATCCTCTTATGCTGGAGTTCAGGGCACTGTATTGTTTTTGTACAGGACTGTCATATCGCATTCCACAAAAATTCACCGTGCCTCAAGATAAGGTATTTTAGCAAGTACAAAAGCTATATAATTGCTGGTCTGGATTCAGACAAACTTTCCTTCATTTAGTTGTAATCCTTGATCTCAAATTAAGAAAAAAACCCCAACCATTAAAGACAAATGACAGAGTTTGTACTTATGCCATGATATTGTTTGAAGGATTTTGAAAAAGAAAGGACTACTTAGATAAAGTAAACATCTAAATGTCGCAATTGAGAGGAGGTCTAGTTGACGTAATACTTTCCAAAAGAAGCAGGTATCTTAACAGCTGCTTGTTTAGACTAAGTGAAAATAAGTTTCTTTTTGTAATTGGCTGGAACTTACTGTCATCAGCAATAACTTGGAAAGATTAGTGTATGTGAACATTAAAGTGCTTTAGACATGCTTGTGCAATAACTTCTTGATAGAAGCAATAGCAAGTTAAATGCTTACATTGCTGAATATTTTATGGCAAGGAAATTTGTTAAATAATCCTTATTGCCTATCACTGACTTTTACTCCTATTACTTTCAACTTTTCAATTAAGTTTTCTACTGCACTATAATTATTAAAATTATTCTACTTGCTTTCAGTGCCTGAGTCTTACAGATATGTCATATCCATCTTAAAGAACACACTCAAGTATAAAGTTACAGTATTATTAACTCAATGCATTATTATTTGTATAATTGGTTAAGATCTGACTCTTCTCAAACCTCTAACCCTGAAAAGGGAATCCACTTTCCTCCATTAAGTTTCTTCTGAATCCTTAGACATACAGTAGTAACTGTTTGCTGTTAAAAAGATATTAATGAGTAAAGGTAACAATAAGGAAAGGCAACAATATGGACAGGAGCATGTGAAACACAGACTTATTCTCTCTGTGCTGAGAATGTATTCTGTGAACTGTAACACAGTAATTTCCTTCCAGCCTTGTATTGTTGTGTGTGGGCTTTTTTTTCCTCATGTTTTTTTCCCCCCTCCCTAGATTTAGTTTTAAGATTTCATGTGTGCTTGAACTCTGAAATAGTGCCATTGTCTTAAAATAGTGTATTTTCAGTAGAGTTATGTGGTGCTTATTTTAGTTTAGCTGATCAGGTGTGATGTTATCATATGGCAACCACAGGGTGCCCAATATGGCAAAATTGCCCTGATCTTAATATGCATGTCCTTTTGAAACATAATGTACAGTTAGTCCTTGAAATGTTAAGAATTCCAGAGCATGCATAAGAACTGTCTTGAATGATTCCCCACAACAAGAACAAGAAAATATCTGAATGCAATGTATGAGAGTGGATTTAAATAAATAAACATCTGGTTTTCTGCATTGCCTAAAAATAAAGAAGTAAACTTGGAGGTTTCCTTCCAGAAGGAAATGCTTAGCACATTGCTTGGCCCCAACTAGAAGGGAAGGGGAAAAAATAAAGACTATTTTTAGAATCTGATCAAAGCATGATTTGAATTCTTATACATAAGTGTCATATGAAGCTTGTGTTTATTATGATATAAATACAGATTCATGGAAAAATGGAACATCTGTTTCAAGAAAGAAAATTTTGAGTATAATGACTTTCTCACTTAATTTCCTAAGTGGTTAAATTTATTGGTCTGAATTCAGAGCTTGTGTAGGTGGCTGTCTCAGCTGGAGAATGGCTCAGCAGCTGAAGGAGTCTGTCAGTAAAATTTACATGGATGTTTCAGTGAGAGATGAACAAATAAAATTCCTGCATTTGTTGTAAGATGAAAACTGAACAATCCAGTCTGAGTCACAGGCCAACTTAGTGACAATAGCATGGGGCATTCTGTTCCTTTCCATTCCGTCATATCAAGTAGTATTTTAATAGAGATTTCTGTTTTAAACTTCAGAATTTTTAGCTCTTTCTCCTATTTTATTTCTGTTTCCTATGCCAATGTGCAAGTACTGAAGAGTAAATTAATCTCTGCAGTTTCTGACCTTTATCACTGTTAACAAGCTGACCACTGAATTGATATGGTCAGACCTCTGTATTAGACTGAAATTTGCCCATAATATGTAGATAAGTAGCTTTTGTGACAAATAAAACCAACAAATACTGCTTTTCATCTCAAGGTAATAAAGGTAATTTTTTAGTGTCCAAGATGGATATTTAATGACTTAAGGATGAGGGGTACATTGTTTTAAATTTCTTGCATATAGTCTGTCTTCTTCCAATGCATTTTAAATTAATTTATTTTTTGGTATGGTCATGGTAACCCACATTTCAGACCTCTTGCTTGAGCTATTGCCTTAGTGGAATGATAGGTGACTGACCGGCAGACAAAAGTTTTTAGAAGTCGGTTTTATGTAAATAGCCTTCAGGCTCCTGGATCTTAAGGGCTTTCCACACCAGCTCTCCTGAAAAACTACAGAGCTCTTGGCCTCAGTGCTACCCACAGGAGACGACTGCCCTGCAGTTCGATGTTTGGAGTCTTCAATGGATAGATGGAAGAAAAACTAGTTTAGATTCACAGTATAAGCCTACTTTGCCAGTCAGTTTTTTTTTTCCAGCTGAACCCTTTACATGTTTTGTTGGAAGATGATTAAAACAGGTTTGTTTTTACAATACATGCCATTTTCAGATTGGCGTATTACAAAAAGGCTCTGTTCACTGAAAATACCCCATCAGCGCTAATTCCAGGTACTTTAAATACATAGAAACATGAATTGTAGCATAGTAGTAGTGATTTTACATTTAGATTGAGCAACTATATGATCTTCCCTTGCAAGCACTGAGTATAATTTTACTTATTCATTAAAACTTTGAAATAGCAAATTACTTTTCAGATTCAAATTGCTTGTATTTGAGATTTCCCTGGTAGTTTTAATTCAAACATTTAATGATAAAATGTTTGTATTATAAGGTTTTGGTAATATTTATTCCAAAAGTATTGCTTGTAGGTACTTCAGTTCAGTTTTAGTTGTCCCACTTGCTTCTGGGACAGGGGTGACTTCTCATCCATTAAAGCAGCCTTGAACCTTCCCCCATGAGAGGGGCAGCTTGGTGTTGGATAAATTAATTATCCTGCTTGGCTGGATATCTACTGTAGCTTGGTGTTCTTGCTGTAAACCCATGTAGAGGTCCAAGGTGTAGATACATCACAGAATCACAGAGCATGAAAATGTTATTATAGTTGTTAGTCCTCCTTTGAATCGCATTGTGGATATGGCAGTGCTTGTGTGCTCTTTGCATGAAGAAGGATAAAGCATGTTTTTCATCCCTAAGGAATGTGGTGGAGAGGATTGCTCACCCCAGGTGTAGACGCATCTGTGCTTTCACATAGTATGCCCTTCCTCTTTTCTACCTTTCAGCGCCATGCCCACCCAAAGTCTAGGAATAGGCTAACTGTGTTATGTAGGCAAGGGGAAGGCAGGGGATTTTTCTGCATTAGCAGTGTTATGTAGGACAGCCAGATGTGACTTCTGATCCTGTTCTCTTACTCCCTTGGACTTTAACAAATAACACAGAAATAACAAAATTCACTGACCTGCGGCCACACCAACATGGGTTGTCATCTTGTCAAAAGATGTCAGATAAGTGAAGTTAACACTGTTCAGTGTTTAGATGGGAGTTCTTCAAGGGAAAAAGTATCTCTAGAAGGTGTTCTTCATCATCTAGCAGTTTATATTAGAAAAGGAGGAAAATGGAAGAAAACAATAGCAAAGGGCAGTAGTGTGACAGAGGTAATACTGCCATGCTGTAACGCTGAACGTGAATAATGAATGAGGTGAATCTTGATAATTCAGATAGCTTGAATTATATACATTTAAAGTATGTATAAAATACAATATTTTATGGCATGATGCTGGTACAGCAGCAGATCTTGCTAAGACTGTTGAGAAAAGGTTGTATTTTTCTACTGTGAAAATGAAAATTTTCAATAAAAAGAGACAAGATGTTTACATACAATCCTTTATATGAAAAAAATGTACCCTTTTGTAGAAAGCTGAAACTGCTGATACAATTTTGAAGCCTTAAGCTGAAATTTTTTGGCTTCCCTACAAAAAAAAAATACAATTTTCCAGAAAAGCTGAAGTTTTCTGTAAAAACAAACCCAACACCTTTAAAAAAATCCAGTTTTTTAAGATGCAAATTATTAGTAAGAAGTATTCCAGCAAATTTTAAAAGCAGCGTAAGATGTTGTTTACTCTTTTTAATACACAAAAGCAGTGAAATAGAATGGAAAGAAATTACTTGCTTTTATGTAGTTTTGGTAAGCAAGCATTAAGTGCAGCCCTAACTTATGCTTAATTTATCTTACTGAGCGTGCTTTTAAAGTGTTTCAGTGTTTGGTTTCAAATAAAACTGTAAAATTAGTGTGCTGGCTTCTGATGCTGATGCTGTCTTAGGAAGGGAAGTATGGTGTAGTGACCATAGATGACATTCATTTTTGGCTCGTTTAATTGTAAATGTAAACAAGTGTGGTTAGTTAATATTTATACTGAAGCTGCTTTGTTTAGAAACCTGAATTGTGTTCCAGTGCGATGGCTGTACAATCTCTCTTCTCATGTCTGTAAACAGATGCATTCTCCTTAGAACAGTCTGAGCTATTGCTCAATATTGAGGGCTGTGATGTACAAAGGATGAACAAATGGCAAGATGAAGAGCTGAGAGCAGAACCCGTGATTGCTTCTTGGCTCTTAATTGAATGCATTTTTCTTTGGGCTGCTGTGGTCAGATCAAGAAGAGGAAGGAACTACAGCTATCACAGGCATAAGTCATTCAGAACATGTGTAGATGAAAGGAAAGTCCTGGCTTTTGCAGGTTTTCCAAGTGGATTGTTGAGTGCCTCAAGTTAGGAAACTCCTTGAGCCATTGGGTGTATGCTCGGTGCAGCCAGCATGCATACTTATCAATAGGATTGCGTGGCTGGATGCATATACACATGGACAGGAGCTCTGTCACACTGGAGCATGGATTTTCAGAATAGCAAAATACACCTCTGAATTCAAGGCAGACTTCCATAAGTGGTAAATTTCTCTTTACAAGGCATAGAAATGTCAGGACTTTTTCATGGAAATATTTTGGGGAACATGTTATCCTTTATTGAAGTTGCTTCTTTTTATAAACCTTTATGAAAATGCCTGCCTCTTTTCACATGAAAGAATGATCTGCCTGAAGCAAAAATGAGGCATGGGAAGTTTTATCCCAAGCATTTAAAGCTTAGCAAAATTCTCATGTCTTCAGAGTATAAGGGGAAATATACTAGACGGTCTTAGTTGTACGTGCAACTATTAGCTTTGCCTGAATTTTAAATCTTGCTGGTTTTCGGTTTTGTGTTTAACTTAATTTAGTGCAGAAGTGTCTACTGTTAATGATGTTCAAGTTCTAGGTTGCTTCAGCTTCCAAGTTCATCTTGGCATATATTATGTATTCTAAAGCTCCACTTTCAGACATTTCTGACTAAATAGTAAAGTTAATGAGGATTACTTTATTGTATAAAGTTGGCCTGATTTTTCAGGAGAGGTCTCATGCACAGATGTAATATAACTTAGAAACTTTAGTGATTTAACTTTGACCATTCAAAAAAGTCACAAACCCTCTCCCACAGTAATGGCAGTACTAAATGAGTACCAAGCTGGTGTTAAGCATCATTAAGTAAAAATTATAAATTATAATTTAATTACAATGTAATAAATTACCTTGTGTTTTTCTTGGTGTTTCCAGAGAATCATTACGATTGTCAGTTTGTATAAGAAAATTTTCCTTCATTGATGCAAAATCATTCGGTTCTCACAGGATAAAAAATAATCTCTTTCCAATTGATTTTAGGGGTCCAACATCACAGACACGTGCACAGAAATGCTGCGAAGTGGACTACTACTGAAAATTTCAGCAGGAAATATCCAAGAGAGGATATTTTTTCTTTTTGATAATCTTTTGGTCTACTGCAAAAAAAAGCACAGGTAAATGATTAATTTATGCTTTGAAAAATAGTATATTTTTCTCAGAGTAGAGCTAATCCTCTGTATGTTGTTTCATAAGAATAATTGAACAACACTGAAGCATTTACTGCAGTTAATTGCAATATAAAAGTCAGCATTCTTAGAGGAGACATATCCAAAGAGAAGTGTATTTAATTCAAACACTGGAAAAATTTTGTTTGAATGCAGAATCCAAATGGTCAAGTACAGGGATAAAGAGTCTGTTTTGTCAGTCTTCCACAACAGGTTATATGTGATGGCCTCACTCTCTTCTAGAAAGGGTAAACAGTCTGAATTTTTAGTTCAAACAAATCAGTATTGTAGCTTATGCTATAAAATTAGTCTCTAAAGATTCAAGAGTTTCAAGCCTTGTATTACCAATCAGGGATAACAGCCAGAAAGCTGTTACTTGCTGGGCTGCAAGAAGAAATTCCTTAGTTCAGCAGCAAGCTTCTGCAATTAACGTTGAGTGCTCTTCTGCTTCTGGGAAATGAGGGTTCTACTTACGTATAGGCATCCCTCTTGAAACTGCTTGAGTTTGTCTCTGATCCAGAAGCTGGTTTTGAGTAGCCCCTGAATACATATTGTTGCATAGATCCTTGATAGATTCTTAAATACCGCACAGATCTTGATCACGTTCTCTAAGAGCACTGCTGAATGCCGTTATCTTTGCCTCTGCAAACTTATGGATAGTGTCAGAGGAAACTACAACATTGACCTCAGTGTCCAGTCAAGGAAACTCTCTGCAGCTACTGAAACTGTTGCTTCATAAATCCAGGTTCTACTGTCATCACTGCAGCCATGTCCATTGGATCACTGTAATTGCAGTAAGATTTTCAAGAGTAGTTCCAGATTTGATAGCCAACTTTCATCCTGTTTTTCCATCTGTCTTTTACCAGTGCCCTGGATTGTCTGTAGTATCCAA
The DNA here is from genome assembly GCA_028020825.1 of Podargus strigoides. Lineage (NCBI taxonomy): Eukaryota > Metazoa > Chordata > Aves > Caprimulgiformes > Podargidae > Podargus > Podargus strigoides. The sequence goes on along the minus strand of CM051620.1, from coordinate 35,738,408 downwards.
GTGAAAGACTTCTTTCTCTGCACCTGTAATATCCATTTGTTTTGATCAGTGCTCTGGCTTGGCAGTGGTCACATTTTAAAGGATTGATCCTGTCCCAGCTGCTTTTGAAGGCTGTACATGAGAAGATAGTCAAGTGCAATTTTAATAGCAAAGTGTACGCTTGGTGCATCTGGGTGAAGGTAGTTGGCCATGCAGTCCAGTGTGTGGAAGCACCCAGCACCATCAACTTGAAGATGAAAAGGCTGATTGGGCAGCCTGATGCCATAATGATTTCTTCCTCCCCTATTGTTTTAGCTGGGAACTAGTGGGTGATTATCATCCTCTTCTTGTTCCTGTTCTTGATGGGGACAGATGAAATGAAAGGAGATATGAGGGTTGTATAATAGAGACTAGAACTCCTGTATGTGTGTACCACAGTATCCATGTGTTGTATAGTCTAGCTATAACCTCAGACCATGTATATGTGATGTATATATACAACTACAATCAGCAAAGTAAATGGAAATGTATGCATAAAATGCATGGATCTCAGACCAATTTTTAATGGATGCTTTAAAATTTTATTAGCAACCTTTATTGTCTACTGTTGTATGTAATTTATATATCGTATTTTTTTCACATGAGTTTTTACATGGGACTCATAATTCCAAAGTGTTATTTAAAATATTTTAGAAGTTATTTGTCCAAACAAGTTTATACTTGAATTCATGGTGTCATACATAAAAGCAGGTGGGTAGAGGATGGATATACATTTTCCTTCATTCTGTGCTAATTGTAGACTTGTGATTAGATTCACTGTAATGCCTGTAGAGCTTCTTGCTGAACCAGTATGTGGGCAGATCAGGCTCATAGTATGTGGTATGGAAAGCAGAAGGTGGTAGTAGTGGAAAGTAGCCATGGACGCTATTGTTCAAGAATGACTTGTACTCAGCTCTGATGAGGTCGCACCTCAAATACTGTGTTCAGTTTTGGGCCTCTCACTACAAGGACACTGAACTACTGGAGCGTGTCCAAAGAAGAGTAACCTCCTGAAAGGAGGCTGTAGTGAGGCAGGGATTGGTCTCTGTTCCCGGATGACTAGTGATAGGACGAGGCGTAATGGCCTCAAGTTGTGCCAGGGGAGGTTTAGATTGGATATTGGGAAAAAATTTTCGCTGAAAGGTTTGTCAGGCACTGGAACAGGTTGCCCAGGGCAGTGGTGGAGTCCCTGTCCCTGGAGGTATCTAAGAAATGCGTAGACGAAGTGCTAAGGGACATGGTTTAGTGGTGAACTGGCAGTGTTAGGTTAATAGTTGGACTTTATGACAGAGGTCTCTTCCAACAAGGCTATTCTCTGTTTGTGTGACTTACAAGGATCTTTCTAGCTGCTGAGCTTGTGCTGCACGGACGTTATTCAGACTGATCAGAAATGCTGGTTTTTTTCCAGTGGGTTACTACTGGAGAAGCTGCTGGATAACCCTGAGGGAGTTTTAAAAATATTCTTCCCCAGTGAATATTGTTTCCTCCTACAGATTAATCTGTTAACAGGGAAGCATTTACATGTAAGAAGATAAGTAATTTGTATTTCACTAGCTATAGTGAATCAGTCCTTTGTTTTTAATTTTCAAGTCCTGTTTAGATTGTAGAACTTTTGGAACAGTTGAGTATGAACCATTTAAGAACCTTCTGATTATAGCTAGTGTTGAATACTGAATTTATTTCAAGGATATCATTTTGCAACTGCTCAGTTTCATTTTTATGTAGACTGGTTCAATATAAACCCATACTCTTTTCAAAATTTCTAATTTTTGCTATATTTTGTTGTCCAGCAATTACAATTAAATTACTTATTACATAGGGTCTTTTCACTTGTCCACCACTAAATTACATGTTTTTGTAGCCATATTCTAGCTAAAATGCACTATTGGATAAAAATCTCAAAACACGTAAAAGGTCAATAATTTCTTTAGTTTTGAGCAATCATTTTGTACACATCATTGGCTGGTACCATGGTGACACCTCAGCAGACATGAGAATAGCTCAATTTAGAGCATAGTTCCAGGATTTATGGTTGAAAATGAATTGATTATATGCTAGCAAGATACTTTGGGTATTGATTAGCAGGTAGGTAATGAGAGTGTTGCTCACAGGAGGTTTATACTTTGGGAATTTTACAAAAAATGTCCTATTTTTATGGTACGAGATAATTCATGTACTGTTCAAGCATCCTTTTACTGCAGAATTGTATAAATGTGGATTGCTGAGTTTGGGTTCGTAGGTGCAAAGGTCACAAGAATTATTTGATTTACCTCACTTTGGAGATAAAACCCATGTGATACTGAGCTCTTATGCTTGCTGCTTTTTTTTTTTTTTAATATATTATTTTTTGAATAAGAAACGTATAATATATGGAGTTACTCATTAGACAGTAACAATTCAGAGATTTTTCTGAAGATTAGTACTTCTTTGGAGTGAGTGAAGGTCAGAATTCAGATGATCATTAATTCTCAGGAAATGAGATATACGGTATCAGATACTGAGATATATTTGTTTGATATATGGTATTAATTATCATTATAGGCCAAAATGGACAGAAAATCATCCCTGGCTTATCAGAGGTGGGAAAAGCTGCCTAGAACTGGGATTCTCAAAAAGCCTCAACCTCATGGGGAACAGAGTTATAGCAATGCAAAGTGTTTTGGAATATGTCACTGTTTCAGCAATTCTTAGTCATAATTCTTGGTTAATCCTTATGCAAGGAAGAAAAAATGTCTTCATAGTGCTTCCATGTGTAAATTCCAATTATGGGGCTAATATGTAGAGGTCAAGATTTATACTCAAAGGTGGTGTTCTTTCATTTTTTTCAGTCATTCTACCCTTGTATTGAGTTTCTTGACTAGCATAAGGAGGCTTAAAAACAGTTAGCAGGAAAGATCCTCCCAATGCAATATTTTGTCTTTGATGGCAAGCAGTAGCATGTAAGTAGCAGTGTTGGAACAGGACACTTACAGAATGAGACTTTCCTGATAAACTCTCATATCAGCCAGCAATTTTCAGCTTACTCTTACCAGAGGTAGCATCTTTGCTTTAGCATCAGCAGTGTGTCATTGAGCAGTGGTTTCCACAATTCACTTGCAAGTGCGTAAATGGGTTGTGATTCTTACAGTAGTCTTTGAAGGCTAAGTGTACAGACAGTATTGCAGAAACATAGAAAAAGGTGGTAGATTTACATGCTCCTCTGTTCTTTCTTTTATCAGACGACTGAAGAACAGCAAAGCATCTACAGATGGCCATCGTTACCTTTTTCGGGGCAGAATAAACACAGAAGTGATGGAAGTGGAGAATGTAGATGATGGAACAGGTGAGTATGTTTGTGTTGCTCATTTACAGAGCAGTCTTTTGAAGTGCTTGAATCAAATGCAGCTTCATGGTTTCTTTGAGAATGGAGGGAGCACCCTTGTACTTGTACTTCTTGTACTCAGAAAGAAAGAGTAAGGTGCCACTTTAAAAGCAGTATCTCCACATACCAACACTCTCATTCTGTGATGCATCATTGCTTTCATAGATAATTAACTGAGCGGTCATAGATGACTGGTTTATGCTAACATGAACAGAGTAATAAAATAAGGTGTAATTTATTGCTCCACTGAAATAGTATATTTAACTTCTCTTTACAGCTTTCCATAGCTCCTAAATAGGTTATCCCTAGGTATGTGAGATATTTGTAAAAGCAAATGGAAAAGTTATTTCTGTTGGAATGAAACCTCAAACACTATAAATGCTGAAATCGTAACAGAAGTGTTTAAGAAAAAGGAAGGGTTTTTAAATACCTTTAGGGATATAATCCATATGATTGCTTGAAATTTTCCTGACATGTATTAGAAAAGTGATAACCCAAAGTATTTGTACAAATGTCAAGTTTTGTTTTAGAAACTTGAGTTTAACCTTTGAGCTTAATAATTATTATTTCTTTACAATTAATAAATAAAACCTGAAACATTTTGGGATTTGTAATGTAAAACTAAAAAAAAAAAATTATTGGAAACTTGCAGTGGCATTGCAAATACGTAGGTCTGGAGGAAATTTCTGTGAGTTATATGTTATTGCAGATTTTAAAATAACGTTAGGTTTGCCCTACATCTGCTTATGGATTCTAAGCATTTCTTAATGTAACTTCTCTCTAAAATTGAGCATACTTTTTCTCACTCACATCATGATGACCTGCTTTAACCTTCCTCTGTCTTAGTTTCTGTACTATTCTCATTTGTTGCACCCAGATGTCTTGTTTCTCATGTGATGACCTGTAGACATCCACGTTTGAACTGTAACCCAGTAGTATTCTCCAGCGCATCTCATTCCCAATTGTAGTAATCGGGTTGTGTGAGCCTCATTCACATTAGCTTTGCGTTTGCTTTTTTTTGTATTGCATTACCTTATCCTCCCTAATCATCTATTACCTATTGCTTTCTGTAACTCAGTTTAGAGTGCAGGCTCTGAGTGCAGAGTGCTTATATTTTCATATCTAAGCATGACTCTCATGTACTCTTCATAGGTCTTTTTATAGATATTGAAGACTTGAGTCTAGAGGACACTTCCACAGTTCTTTACTGTAGATTTTAGGATCCTCTGCGTCCTTGGTATAATGAACCATAGGGCTCCAGGGAATCGGGTAATGGAGAGTCTTTGCTCTCAGCGTTGATAGATGGAGGAATGTAGTCTTTGTTGTTTCTAAGTAAGAGCATAGAAATAGGAAAACAGATTCCCAGTGTGGTTTATTGTCATGCTAATCACATGCTGACAGAAATTAACAAAGCTTTTTCTGAAAAGCAATTTTTCATTGATGAAATTAGGCCTTAGCTGAGCAGTACTGTTGGTGGAAGCTTTCTTTTTTGTTTTGGCATCACTCTGTCTTTTTTTTTTGATTGCACTGATTAAAGTAGAATGCATATTACATACCAGGGCAGACTATTTGTGTTCTTAAAACAATGTGGCTACACAACCACTTGCAAGTATCAGAAAGTTGTATATATTGTGATGGTATAGGTCTTCCATTTTTAAAATTCAGTTTTGAAAGAAAAGTATATTTCTAAAGCCATCCACCAGCTGTTAAATGAATGTTATTTAGTTAATGGAGACAAGGGCTTGAGACTTAGAAAATACCAGATTTATGGTTGCTTATACTATCTTTGTTCTGTCCCCTGTTGTCTTGAAAAGAGGTATGAAATAGAAAAAGCATTACATGATAATAGTAACCAGAGGTTGCATCAAAAATATACAGAGGAGGATGGGACTTGATATTATGCAGCAATTATTTCCTTGGTATTTCTGAACATCAGTGCTCATAAGAGCCTTAAGTCTGAAAAACTTAGAAGTACTTCAATACAGAGGTTTGTTGGTTTATTTTAAGGGAAGAAACAAGTTCTATTATACATAGCTGTAACAAATTGCTTGTTATGCATCTCTCAAAGGTTTGAATTTTGAACAGTATATTACAGTTCAAATCATAAGATTTAATGTATTAACAAGTATCATTAGAAGACGATGTCATCTTTCATTGCCTTTTCTTGAGAAGTTGGAGGCTTAATGATTTGTTAAGCATACCTTTTCAGCCTTTGCATGGAGCAACTCAGTCTCATGCTCTTCTTCCTTCTCTAACTATTATGTTGGGTTTGCAAATTGCCCTTTTAGCCTGACTAATTGCTTTACAGTGAAGAGTGTGCGCATATCCTGTGCAGCTGGCCAGTCATGACAGGCATAACTCCTGGCTGGCCTGATGGCATGGACATAGCTCTTGACAAGATTTTGTCCAATAGCCAGTCCAAAAAAGGTATGAGTTTATATGGGATGGTCGTGTAATGGCGAAATGCTCTTCAGAAGACTACAGGCATTGGGTGTACTGGGGAGAACAAACTGCTTACGGGAGCCTTGGGGGATTGTAGTTATGAGGAACATGGGGAGCAAAAGAGAAAGCAGGGGTGTTGCAGTTAAAGGCAGAGGTTGGAGTCAAGCTGGGCATCACAGGAGTGGGATACTATTGCAAAATTGGATGTCATCTACCCATTTTCCTCCCTCTGAACTCATTGCTGCCTGTATGCATTAGGCAGTCTCAGTACCTAGCTAGGTGATTGGGGTTTTCACAGAATTCAGTGAGTTTGTAATGGCGTAAGATAAATGTCGTCAAAGTGCCTGTGCTCTTGGCCCTGCAGTTCTAGGACTTCAGATGCCATGAATGGCTGGATGAGCCATTTTTTCTGATTTAAACTACTAAGTTGAAACCGAATTTCTGTCCAGAGTGAAGTGGGAGGATCTAAATCCATTTGTGAGTCTGAACCATCATTTTTATTTTTTTTGCCACAATTATCACTGCTACAGTTCACTGCATTAGAGATCATAATATTTCCTACCAAACACGGATGTTGTGATGATAGATGTACGGTAACAAAGACCACAGGAAAAATATCACCCTGTAGTTTTATGTGTATTAACTTCTAACTTAATAAATAAACAGAAAGGTCCAGCTAGTGCCATATTGCAAGTTTATAAGTATATGCTTAAATAATACTAAGGGACCTTCCTTCCTCCAGTAGCCCTCTTGCCTCTGATCTCCAAAATGTTGCAGTCTATCAGCTGATAGCTTCTGTCTGAGGCTTCTTTCTTTTTCCTGACTTTTGACTCTGATTTTCTGACAGTGCATGATTGATATGATGCCTAGTTTTCAAGAACCAGTGTTTTTAAAGGGACATGTGAATAAAAATATGATAAATAGGTAAGCAGTATAAACATGATGTTGTAAAAATAACTTAATTCATTTTTTTCCCTGTCATAGGCTTGCTTGCAGTTTCTTTTTATACACTTTGAGTACTAGAAAGTTTTGTTGGTTTAGAAATTAGCCATCAGTCTCATGATTTTCTAGTAGTTTCTGACATTTCCTAGCCCAGTGTACAAAGCTTGGCTGCTTTCCATCTAATTAAAATGCAAAGTTATTGAAAGAATACTAGTATGTCTGCTGAGATTTATGATAAATCTTAGCAAGCATTTCAGCAAGGATTTCAGTTTTGGAAAATCCCATCTCATTATACAAAACAGGGCTGAATTATGAAAAAGTGTATACAAAGTAAAAATCTCTGCAGTTATAGCAGTTCAGGGCTGGCCCTAGGACTTTCTTGCCTCTTAATGAAAGTTCATGGTGAAAGAATGTTGACCTTTGTTTTTAATGTTTTGTACAATAGTTGCTAGTTATAGTTTTAATCTGTATTTTATGCAAAAAATTATATTTGTTATGATGAGACACCTATGCCTCATAAGTTTTCCCCCAGGAAATGCATGTAATCCTAGTGAAGGATATTCAAGGGTGTTAGTTTTGGAGAGGAAGTCTGTTTAGCTAATTTCTGAGTAAGATTTATGGCCTAGCATGTTATAATAAAATGTTATGTAAGTAGAGACAGAGTAATAAGTAGTAAATTGTCTGTTTTTTTTAGAGCATACATTGCAGTTTTCATGTTAAGAATCAGAAGTTCAAGATATCTGAGATCAGTAATTGTTACTTCTCTCCCATAACATCCACACTGAACATAAGGTTGTTAGGAACGTATTAAAAAAATATATGCATTTGATTTGTGCATTTTTTTGAAGTCATAGTAAATCTTACATTATATTTTACTTTGTGTAAACAAGTAAATGTATATATATTTCTTTATTCAGGTAACCAGTAAAGTTACATCAAACAGATATGATTTGCTTACTCTTCAAACTGAAATTGTGTTTTTCCCACTGCAGATTTAGTCCTTTTAAAAATTTAATAGTAAATCATTCAATCAGCACAGCAGCTCTGAGTAGTTTAAGGGGTAAAACCACAATGCTGTTTTTTAAGGAATTATTTATTACAGTTTAACACAAACAAAAGTACTCCAAATGCTGTGATCTGTTCTTTTAACAGGACTCTGCCTGTTTTATTGTCAAGTTTATACCTTCTTCCATATGTTATGCAATTCTCTGTTACATTTTTAAAAGTTGAAAAGTACAGCTTATTAACATAGTTCACAAGTGGCACAGATAACTTTTAATTTGTTTTTATTATTCTGTATTTCCTGAGCTTTATCTATGATGATAAGCATTCTTAATAATTATAACAGCTATTACTTTTTTAAGAGTTTTTGCTCTTTAAGCCATTTTGTCTATTCCCAGCTGATTATCACAGCAGCGGCCACACTGTTATTAATGGCTGGAAGATCCACAACACAGCAAAGAACAAATGGTTTGTATGCATGGCAAAAACCCCTGAAGAGAAGCAAGAATGGCTGGAAGCTATTTTGAAAGAGCGAGAGAGAAGAAAAGGTAGGTTAATAAACTTCCTTGTGTTGCTTTGCCAGATGGCCATACTGTTTGTTTTTTTTAATGTTGAGATAAAAAGCAAAGCCAGCTGCTTGGCAAACTTGTGGTGTCAGGTTCAGCTGAAGGTTTATGAATACCAGCTTGGAAAAAATAAATCAGACTTTTACTGGGAAGGGCATAATGGCTTGAATCATGTATGCTGGTAGTGAAAGCTGTTTTGGAAACAGGCTGATGATTTAGTCTATGGTTTTACAGTTTATCTTTAACCGGTATAAATTGTAATAATTTCACTGAGGCTTGTGTGCTGTTACGGTTTGTGGTATATGAGGGTCTATCCTAAATGCCTTGTGAGATTTGTATGCATTGTTTCCCTTTTGTGACTGGACAATTGAATCACTGACATGAGCAGGTCTTCTATGTTGGATCTTCCTAGGGGTAATGGACACAAGCTGGAACATAGGAGGTTCCACTTAAATATGAGGAAGAACTTTTTTTCAGTGAGGGTGACAGAGCACTGGAACAGGCTGCCCAGAGAGGCTGCAGTCTCCTTCTCTGGAGATTTTCAAGACTCGCCTGGATGCAGTCCTGAGTGATGTGCTCAAGGGGATCCTGCTTTTAAGCAGGGGAGTTGGACTGGATGATCTCTGGAGGTCCCTTCCAACTCTGAATGATTCCGTGATCTTCATACATGTGATTCAATGTGAAATAGTACAGAATATATCCACAACCCCATCTTTGATATGTTCTCCTCTACCTAAGAAAGTAAGAAATCACCATTGACAAACAACTGTCTCTTTGAATAACTGGATTAAGGTGGAAGAATACTTGGATAAAATGTAATCCTGATCTCAAATGTGACCACAAGTAACCTCGTGTTCAAGGTGAACCTAGCACAAAGTGGAACCAGAGAAAGATGACACATCGTTGTCTTCTGGAGCTAATTTCCTTTGCAAGCTAAAATATCTTAATCAGTAACTATGTCTGGAGCCTTGGTATTGAAAGAAAATATGACCTCGTAGTTAGAACTGGGATTGTTTCCTGGTCTGCACAGATCTCCTGTGGCCGGTTGTAGTAGCTGTTGTTCTATGCTTCTGTTGTAAATGAAGACAAACAGTACTTTATCTGGTCTTTGAAAGTTGAATACTGGATGTTTGTAGAACATCTGCCATAGGACCAGAGTTTCAACTAGGGTATCTGAGCACTGCCTAATTAATAGCTTAAAAAGGAATTAGTAGTAGAAAAGCTGAAAAGATGCCTTGGAGGTCTAAAACCTCAGCATCTGAAAATAACACATGAAAAATAAATGTGGTAGAGATGGTGTCAAATACAACAAAACCCAGGTTTTTCTGCTTTTGTATAGGTCCTTGTCTGAAATGGGCTAAAAAGATTTTTAACAAATCCCAATCCAATGTTAAATTCCTTGACTCCTTTAGACTCTTGATACCTTTAGGTAAGAAAGAGAAAAAGTAAGTGGGAGTATTTTACGTTGATATATTCTTACTATTTTACATTATACCATTGAGCAGCTGGTAGTAGAGGTGACTCTGAGCTAAACCTTGACAAGCTGGAGGTCTGAGCTGGTCTTGCCAAAGTCAAGCCATGACTTGGGATTTTAGCAGCCTGCGACTTGGGGTATTGTTCAAGTCCTGGTATTTGCAGTGAGTTTGCCATCAAAGAGACAACTACAAAAGAGAGGAAGAGGACAGAGGAGGAGAGAATATGGTACACACTTAGGCTCAGTTTGCAACACGGAGTCTTCAGAAGTTTCTTGAATATCCCTGTTAGTCGATCAGTTTATAAAGTTATTCAGTTCTTCCAACACAGTGATTTTTTTCAAAATGTCTGTATAAACACCTCTTACAAAGCAGGATGCTTCAACTTAATTGCAGGCAGGTTGCCAAATGACTCGGGGAAAAAAACAGCTATCTTTTTAGAATTCAAATTTTGTTTCTAAGTGTAGCTATAAATACTTTCACATTCATTATGAACATAAAGATGCTTTAAGTGTATGTTTGCTTAATGAGACATGGACCCTGTTCATGGGTATATATACAGGCAATTACACTGAAGTCTAAGTGACCGCACATGTGAGAACAGTGGTTTTTTTATCTCCATTGCAAGTCTGAGACCATCTGAATGGAATGAACACACTTGCCAGATCTCTTGGGGTGGCAGTGAGGCTCATGTGAGTGACTCCCTCCTTGTCCGTGCTGTGCGTGCCCATGCATTTCTTTGTAATGATGCTGTAGACCCCACATCTTCCACAGAATGGCAGATTACAGTGATTTGCAGACTAGGTAAATACACCTTGTGGAGCAGCAGTGAGGCATGGGAATAGAGCTTGAGTGTGCCATGTAGCTGGGGCCTGCTGGACTGGTCATGTTGGGAGACTCGGAGATTCAGTACTTAGGGAAACCTGACCTGTGCTTTTGTTTGGAATCCATACAGCAGGAGCTGAGCAAAAGCGAGAGAATGCCCTGATTGAAGTACTTTAACAGAGATTTCAGTGGCTATAATTGAATTATCAACTAGGACTACTTTATAGATTTTCTTGCTAGGAGAAATCAAGCTGAATTGGAAACTTTTTGCTCAAAAGTCTTTCTGTCAGTTTCGGGTCTTTCCTGTAACCACTTGAGGCATTCAGAAAGTTAGAAATCTATTTAAAAGGTAATAATCTTTAAGGCTGATGATGCTGTGATGACCTGATTCAAACAGTCAGTACAAATAATATCAACATTCTATAAGCTCCAAAGGTAGCATTTTAGTTAAGTTTGCTTTTCCTGGGAATAAATCAGGTTTTATCTGTTTGTATGGCAACACCACTGTCTGGTTCATGGAGACATTCAGACTTAATATGTACGGTTATAATTTTAAAAATGTGAAAATCTGAACAAAACCTGATAATATGTACATAAGACATCGCATAAATGTGTGGTTTGGCTGGAATTAATAATTGCTTATGGAGAAAGCACATAGGATATGAAGGTCTGTGGTATTCCTTGGAAGCACAAGCTTCTGTGAGTGGCCAGTAGGATGTATAATTCAACAAAAACTGAGTTTGATCATCTGTTACTCAGAAAATGTAATGATTTTCTCAGGAAGAGAAACAGGAAAAAAGAAACCAGTAAGAAATATTGAACTAAAACTCTTGCTAGTTTTTGGTTGTTGAGAAAATTCTAAAGCAAATGAAAATCAAGTTATGTAAATTCTTTTGTGGACAAGAGGTGAATTAATCTTATACGAAACTAAGAAATGTATAACTAGTTACTATTCACTGAAAATTTGAAAAAGTTTCCTTTATGTGAAAACATTTTTATTATCACGTAATGACACATAGAGCAAAATCATGTAAAGCAAAACCAAGGCCCTTTTCTTTTAAATGTGTGAAGACATGACTATACTGTTACAGACATTCATATACTCAAGTCTGAAAATCACAGTGTTAGTATTTTATTGCAGTGTCAATGGTGATGTTGGTATAGGTGTACGTTTTCAATAACAGTTTAACTTCACTTTGAGGAAATTATGGATAAAATTTGGTTATGCTTTATGAATATTAGATGTTCGTAGATGAATCTTGATTCTGAGAAAAATAATGAAAAAATTCCTTTACTGTTTTTTAATGTAAAGTATTGGTATGGCTTCTCCATTTTCAGGAAGATACTGAAACATAATGGCAGTATCACTTAATAAAATTTTAATCCATTTTTGACAGGTTTGAAATTGGGCATGGAACAGGACACTTGGGTGATGATCTCTGAGCAAGGAGAGAGACTGTACAAAATGATGTGCAAACAAGGGAATCTCATCAAAGACAGGAAGAGGAAATTAACCACTTTCCCCAAGTGCTTTCTTGGAAGGTATTTATATGCATTTTATAGCATAAATTTTAACCAGCTAAAACCACATTTTAAATCTTCTTTGGGATTCTCTGGAAACCGTACTTTATTTGTAATGTCTTTTAGGCCTATTTGCCTCCCAGAATTTAGCCAAAATGCAAATTGATCTGCCTGAAATTTGTTTTGTGAAATTTGCTTAAATCTGTTTCCATCCTCATCTTGAATGTCATCCTGAATGTCAAGTGCAGAATTACAAAATGCAGTTTACATGTTTAAAAAATCTACCTCTATTGTCTGGAAGATCTTTAGAATGTCATACTTTACCTATGGCTTAAGAAGACAAAATGCAAGAGGAAGAGAAAGCAATACGTAGCCTGAAAATCTGTACATGACAATTTTTTTTGGTGGATGACAGAGTTATCACTTATTTTATTTGACAATAAGACAATTAAGTATGGAAAGTAATTTTACGAATTACAGTGACTGTTTTGCACAAATACATTATGATGACAACACTTACCACTGGGTTCAGAAGTGGAAATGCAGCAAATTTCATGTGCTGCATCACATAGCTGGTGAGAATTAAAACCTTCAGTGAAGTTGTTGGTAGCAGGTAAAGAATGCATTTACAGTGAAGAGCCATGTGTGCAATGTTTAAACCTTCTGTCAAATGGCTGCTTTTCTATACTATCTTTGAAGTGGACCTTTTCGAAGTATACTTTTGCTGGTCCCTGGGTCACCAGTTAAAACCCATGAATGTGAATGTTGCACTACTTCACTACACTGTTGTTTTGATTTATAACATGCATGCAAATATCATATATGCTATAAATTTGATGTCACTGAATTGCATCATGTTTATTGTGAATTAAGCCAGGTGTTTCCTGCACATGCATTATATACTTTGAGTATATGCTAAGGATGTCCCTGTGTCTGACACATCTCGGAAGTAACAGTTTGCTGTTCTATCATACTGCGATTATGTTCTGCCTTCATGACATATCTGTCCTGGACAGGTGCAGTAGTTATGCCTGGGATTGCCTTATATTTGACAGTCTCACCACATGTGGCTATTCTGTTTCAGGAAATCCCCAAGCCCATGGAGATGAGATAGGATAGGATAGGATAGATCAGTTGGAAGGGACCTACAGCGATCATCTAGTCCAACTGCCTGACCACTTCAGGGTTGACCAAAAGTTAAAGCATGTTATTAAGGGCATTGTCTAAATGCCTCTTAAACACTGGCAGGCTTGGGGCATCAAGCACCTCTCTAGGAAGCCTGTTCTAGTGTTTGACCATCCTCTCCGTAAAGAAATGCTTCCTAATGTCATGTCTAAACTTCCCCGGCTCAGCTTTGAACCATTCCCATGCATCCTGTCACTGGATGCCAGGGAGAACTCAGCATCTCCCTCCCCACATCCCCTCCTCAGGAAGCTGTAGAGAGCAATGAGGTCGCCCCTCAGCCTCCTTTTCTCTAAGCTAGACAAGCCGAAACTCCTCAGCTGCTCCTCACAGGACATTTCCTTCCAGCCCTTTCACCAGCATTCAAGGACTTTCACATCCTTCTTAAATGGTGGGGCCCAGAACTGCACACATTGCTCAAGGTGAGGCTGCACCAATGCTGAGTACAGCGGGATAAACACCTCTTTTGCCCAGCTGGTGATACTGTATTTGATGCACCCCAGGGTATGGTTTGCTCTCTTCACTGCCAGGGCACACTGCTGACACATACTGAGCCTGCTGTCAACCAGCACCTCCAGACCCCTTTCTGCAAGGCTGATCTCCAGCCACTCATCTCCCAGTTTATATTTGTACACAGTGTTACTCCATCCTAGGTGCAGGATCCTGTATTGGGACTTGTTAAATTTCATGCTATTAATGATTACTCAGTGCTCCAGTCTGTCTAGATCCCTCTACAAGGCCTCTTGTCCCTCAAGAGAGTCATCAGCACCTCCCACTTGAGTATCAGCAGCAAACTTGCCTAATGGTGCACCATGTGCAAAGGTAAAACTTCTGAACAGAAAAGACATCTCAAGGGAAACCATATGTATTTATGTCAAAATAATAAAGTTGAAATGAGTGGTGTTCTTTCAAAGGTGGTATGGCATTCTGAAGTTCATTAGTCTTAAGAATCACTCACTAAGCTAGTAAGAAACACTAGTAACTGAGAGGGAAATGTAGTAGATGAGGTGATATGACATTTAAAGTTTGTTTTTTGTATCTGTTTTAATTCAGTGAATTTGTGTCCTGGTTGTTGGAAATTGGAGAGATACACAAATCTGAAGAAGGTGTTCATCTTGGCCAAGCTTTATTAGAGAATGGCATTATCCATCACGGTAAATATAATTAGATTGAACTTACTTGTTTTCAAGGTAATTGTTGTAATTAGAGTGGACTTAATTTTGGTTGACAAAAAAATGGTCTTGTTAACTCAAGACAGCTTGTCGAATCTGCGTTATATGCTTACAGGGAGCTCATGGGGCTGCTGTCCATGCCTAGCAGATTTACTGGAAGAGGCTCCATTGACTTAATCGGATTACATCTGTTGAGATCACAACATTGCAAACAGGGACCTAGAGAAACATTGCTATTCTCTTGTAAGCAAAAACAAATTCTGAAGGAACACAGAATCTGCTTTTAAGGATTCAAACCTTTTACTAAGGCCAATCTTTTTAGGGATACATGTTCAACTAAGAATTGTAGAAGCCAAGTGAGTCACAGCTGGCTATTGATAAATGTGCCTGCTCATCTGTTAGGTATTATAAGTGGAGCTTTTGGAATCCAACCTAAACCTCAACAGTTTAATCTTTTGAATTTTAAGGCCTTATTTTCACTACATTGTATGGTTACTAAAAGTGATGGTTTTATGCTGAAACTTTCAGTCAGCTACCTGTGTTTAGCTCATTCTGGAGAGAAGTATCACTCAAATGGTTCAGTTTTTGAGCCAGTAAGGAGGTTTGATTTCTGGAGGTAATTTGCATTGGCAACCTTTTTGTCTTGTCAGTGCAGGTCCTCATCTCTGTCCCTTTTATGAGGTATAGTCCAACAGGACCATATAAGCGAACTGGAGAAACTTCTGGTTTTGAAGGCATGTTTAACTCACAATAGGTACAGTCACTTAAAAAAAAAATAAAATAGTGAAACAGTTGTGAAGTTACCTACTGTTCCAGCATAGATCCAAGGTGTAAATTTAGATGGAATAACTCATAGTATAAATTTTAATACTTATATTCTTCAGCCAAGAATGAATTTGCCATGATGTTTTCAGTGTCTTAGTCTGGAAAGACACTGGGAGTATGAGTGCCACTTTGCTGTATGCATTTTAAGCATATGCAGAGTAGGAGGAAAAACATTAAGGTTATTCATCAGTAGTCACGTAATCATTAATTCTCTAGTATCAGTCTACATGATTTTCCTCCACCATCATTCAAATGTCAGATGCTATTATGTTTACTACACACACAGAGTTGTTTTCAATGGAACGATTCTATTGCCAAAGATTCTTCTCCTGATCTGGTAATTTATATCCCAAATACACTCATAGACTTTCTCAATTCAGAGTTAAATGAATATTATGTAATTTCAAGAGATAAAAGATTAATTATATCAGAGCACAGAAATGTAAGCCAGACGTGCTACTTTGAATAGTGGATCCAGCTGTGGTTCAGTGAAAATAGAATTCTTAAATGAATGAACCATCTGTTTTCACAGAAGGAGCAAGGGAGAAAGAAGTTTTGGCTTTTATTCACATTACAAATGTTTTAGAGGGCTTTGTTAGACGATGGGTATTCACTGTGCTGGACATTATTTTCATTGTGCTGTGCTCCATTCTAGCATTGCCAGACTGATGTCATGATGGGCGTTGTTTTACTTCTTGCAAGTAGAACAGTTATGGGTTTTCCCTTGTTTTGTTTTGTTTTATTTTTCAGTTTTGCAAAAGGGAAAGATCTATTTGTATGTTGCTCTTTTAAATCCACCTGGTTGGATTTACGTCAGCCCATGGGCTGAAATACTTTGTCCAGTCGCTTGCTGATGATGATTGGAGATGGAAGCTTCCTCTCAAGACAGTAATGAGCTTCGTAGTTACAAAAAGAATCTGAATATCAGACAGTTTTAAAATTAATATGTGTTTATGTGGCTGTGCAGTTTCCTGGAGTGATGTGCTGATCTAAGTCAAAATTACCCTACCAAAAAAATAAAGACCAGTTTAAACCTGGATCAGTTCCCTTTTCTTAGTGTGTGCTACATGAATATCTGTCTGAACACAAAGTATACCTACCTTGTTGGGTGTGACATACAAACCAACTCGGGGTTCCTTATTTAAGTGGTAATGCAACTTTTTATAAGCTTTAAGTGCTTGGAACTATGGCTTTACAAATATATATATATATAGCTGATTCTAGTTAAAAGGAAAGCTATACAATAAGCTGAATGTTTTCATAATTTTTTTAAGGATTCCATGTTAGGACAGTAGCTGATAGATTATCTGTTCTCCCTCTTGAGCAGAAGAAGCCAAATCACATCTATATAATAGAAAACATGCCCCCCTCAAAAAACCCCCCAAACCCCCCAACAAACCACATAGTGATTTACAGCTTCTCTTGCAGCATTCCCTGGGTGTATATGGTGGAGTACACAATACTGTAGTCAGAAGCTTCCTTGTCTGGTTTTCTTGCTTTCCAGAGCTCAGGATGTGCCAGCTCTGTGAACCTGCTCCCTTAGTTTCTGGTGTGCTGTGTGTAAGTAGGGGCTACAAAGACAGAGCAGTGCTTGTGTTCTTCAGAGAGCACAGCCTACTCTGTTTGTCATGGGCATGCAAGGGTGGAAAGGTGCTGTGTAGTCTTGGTTCCCTCCCAGTGCATCTCTGTAACAGTGAGGAAAAATTTGGCCTTAAGTAATACTGTCCTGGTAGTGGGTTTTTTTCCTATTTTCTGTAGTTAATGGTTTTAAAAACTCTTAATGTATGCTGGTAGTATGTAATATTTTTTTTTTCCTCCAACAGTAGGAAATAATTTTTAATTACAGCACTAGAAGGGTTTTTTGTGGTTTTTTTTTTTTTTTTTTTTTTTTTTTAACCTGAGTTAAATGGTCACAATTGACCAAAATTCATTTAGATAGTTATACTGGGCAATGTATATGAAAATATATGAAAATTTTGTAGTCTATATTTGATGTATTGAGAAGCAATGATAGGTAAAATCCTGTCTTCCAGCTCAAGGGGCTGGGTACCCAGCAAACAACTGGGCCTGCTGTTAAAGTCTGAGGCAAAGAAGGCATTGAGTACCTCATCCTACTTCTCATCCTTAGTCACTAAGTTCCCCTTTGCATTCTGCAAGAAAGCAAGATTCTCCCTAGTCCTTTTGTCGTTAATGTATTTATAAAAGCATTTTTTATTGTTCCTTATGGCAATAGCCAGATTGAGATCCAGTTAGCCTGTGGCCCTTCTAATTTTCTCCCTGCATAACTTCACTGGTAGTCCTTCTGAGTGGCCTTTGCTATGGGTCTTTGGGGAAATGCATTATCAACACCTTCATAATGATTTCAAGTCTCTTGCACTGAAGACCTTCATCTGGCTATGTATAGAGGAAGATATTCCCTCTCCCTTTCCTGACCAGTGCAAGAGTGGTCAAATGTGTTGTGGAGGGTTCATATCGTTGTTGACTCAGCTGAGTTTTGCCTCTGCAAGAATTAAAACAGAGAATAATGTTGAACAAGACTGTGAATAGTTGCAAAAGAAGCTTTATTTGGTGGATAAACTTTGCAAAAAGCGCTAAAGACTAGAACAGATTTGAGTGCCTATTTTTTTGGGCTGTTCCCTGCCAGCTTGTCTTTCTTATTTTTTGCCCTGTGACTTGAAATTGTTTGGCTTCTTTTGGACTACTTAAAAGTTGTGAGAAATAGTCACCAGTGACATAAAGGAACTTAGGGGAGATGATCTAATTGGGCTTACTACTCTCCCTGTCTGAAATCTGCCTATTGCTGTGTAATGGACTGTTATTAGAAAAATGATGCTGGTTCTCTTCTCTCTTGTTGCTTTCTTCAGAAAGTCACCTCAAAATATGACTCACTCTCTCTTTTTTTTTTTTTTTTTTATATTTAGTTACAGATAAGCACCAATTCAAACCTGAACACATGCTGTACAGATTCCGATATGATGATGGAACATACTACCCCAGAAATGAGATGCAGGATGTGATCTCTAAGGTACAAAATAGGATAGCTGCTACTATTAGGAGGAACACATCAGAAAGGGAGGTTCTGCTTGAAAAATAATGTAAAATACTATGCCAGGATGAGTAACATCCCCCTCACACATCCCTGTCTATATATTTATGCTAATCAAATTCAGTTTTCTGTTTGTAAGGGAAGATTTTGGCTTGTTACACATTTTAAATGCAAAATTGAAGTTTGTTATTATTAGTTATTTTTGTTATTTAATGGTTTCATATGTGGGATGTATTGTCTGTGTTTCTGGGTGATTCTGAAGGTGGCGTTTCAGTCCATTGCATTTTTTTTCAGTCCATTTTAATAGATATGAAGGTATAGGTAGAAAATTGTTTTCAATTTTATCTTAAATTTTTATCTTTTATTAGTACCTTAACAAGGCAGTAAATCTGCAGTCACATAGATGTTTAGAAACAGGTAGTGCTATCCATCTACGCTACTGAGCATAACAAAATGATTGAACAAAGTTGGTTTTAATCTCATTAATACTCAAATTTCTCATGATTTTGAGGCAGTAGGAAATGTCAGCATTCGGGTATTACATTGCAGTGTCATTCGCTCTTTTGCTGGCATTTGTTAATGTAAGGTGTACCTAGAAAAATCTTCAATATGGAACTACCATGCACAGCAAAGTAGGATGGAGTCTAATTTGACTCAGCTTTAAATTGTTATACATGGTGGTTCTTGCATATTATAAACATACTTGTTTTTTGATAGTCTGCTAAGGAATAATAATGCGACTTCTGTTTTTAAATAACATTTTCTTATGTTAGTTTCTTAAACTCCTCCAAATATTTCAGTTTTTGTTTTTGCATTTTTTCAAGTTTACTGGTTAGTTATAATTTCAATTTGTAAGTAAAGTATCAATGCATATAATCAAATGCAGTGTTTTTTACTTTAATTACTCACTTTGTGTGTAGAATAGGAACCAGTGATTGGGAAAACCTTAATGTGTGGAAACGTTGCTTTATCTTTCAGGTTTTGTGTACTTTTCTTTCAAAGTACTATACCTTCAGATTTTTTTAATGCAACTGTGAAGGTAATCCTTTTTGCATGTGTCTCAGTGAAGCTTAGATTCAATTGGAAATGTTTTATTTCTCATAATTTTTTCATCAATATTGTTATCTGGAAATACTAATTTTTGGCATATGAAAATATATAGAAATTTGAACAGATATTTTTTTTGCTGTCTAAGTGAAGTACATTTAGAACATATTGACTTCCTTACTGCATCCATTCCTCTTATGTTCTCTGTGTTGTGAATATGTGATTACCCGAGCTCCTCTTTCTCTTTAACAGGGTGTACGACTGTACTGTCGCCTTCACAGTCTGTTTACCCCAGTAATTAGGTGAGTCCAATTGGGAAATCCTTAGAGGGCTGTTCGGGAGAAGTATATAATCTGAAGATACTGTGTTTGAATGGAGGAACCTAACCCATCCTTTCAAGATTGGTCTCTTGGAAGTAATCAAACAAGATTGAAGGGCTGTCAAGACAAAAAGTATAACTGAATCATTAAATGACTGCAAACCCCATTCAATATGACCTTTTTTTCTTTTACAGGCTTTTAGAGCTTTCTAGGTCCTGATTGGATATGCTTATATGCTTACTGTGTATATTAATATACTCCTTTACTAACACTCCATTACCTCATTTGGAGAATCCCAGCTGTAACAAAAGAACTGCCTTTGTACTCCAGTAACATTATTACCCCAGTAAGATAAGGTCAGCCTCCTTGTTTCAGTCTACGCTGAGAGATTTGGCTTGCTTTTTTACTCCAGAGGCAACTTCTGAACCATTCATTCTTGCATTAACTTACTTATAAAATACAAGTGTTTTTTCCATTATGGTCTTTTGAGTTTTTGTTTGATTTTTAAAAATTGTTTTGTTCTGGACAGGGATAAAGATTATCACTTGAGAACCTACAAATCCGTAGTCATGGCTAACAAACTCATAGACTGGTTGATTGCACAGGCAAGTACACGCCTTTGGATTTATGTACATTTTGCATTTAAATTCTAATTTGAAAGGTACTGATGTATGAAGCAGAATAACATGCAAACCCTTTCTGTAGGGGTTATTAGAAAAGCATGTGTAAGTGTAATCCTCTTAAACTAGTAAAGTAACAGAAATCAGCTGTCAGCAGCCATGCTGTTCATTCTTGTGTGCTTATCCTCCTTATTTGCAGTTGAACTTTAAATGTTTTAAAGAGATTTAGCTTTGTGATTCAGAATGTAACATTGTTCATGGCTTAAAATGAAATGGATAGGCTCTGCAAGACTCTAAATTACTAGCTAGATGGATAAAAGTCAGTACCAGTTTGCTGTCATCAGTTCCACTTTATTTTGAGCGAACTAGGAACAAGAACAGGGTATCCTGTTCACTCAGTCGATGTGTACCAGTTTTCTAAGATAAAATTTAAAAACTTTGACACTTTTAGATTTTATTATGTTTGATTTTTATGGAAAATGCAGTGTTACTAAAATATTTATATATTTATTTGTAACTATAAGGTAGTATACTATATAAAGGTCCCTTCCAACCCAAGCTATTCTATGATTCTATAATAAACACGTATATACTGTTTTGTATGTATGCTATAAATGTATATATAAAGGTCACAGCATATAATCTACATCCATTGCCAGCCCTGTGAGGTAATGCCATTGTGCACAGAATCCATTTTTCTGCTAGATTACAATATATTAAAAAAATTGCTATGGTTTAACAGGGGGATTGCCGGACGAGGGAGGAAGCTATGATATTTGGTGTAGCTCTTTGTGATAATGGGTTTATGCACCATGGTAAGTAAATACATTCTGTATGTGCTATGCTTACCTTTTGTTTAATGCTTTCTACATTGTTGGAAGGAAATGCATGGGCTGGTGAAGATATTACAGAAAGGATAGGAAGTTGTTTCATTGTGTTGCTGAAGACATCTATGCTACAGTCTTCAAGGGAAAAAATAGCTATTGTATACTCTGAAAATTATTTTCAGTCAATTTTATAGCATGTACTGAGGAATTCATCCTCTAAAGGATTGGAGGGTGGGAGCGCAGTTTTATTAGCCACTTTGAAAGAAATTTCGTAAGTGGATAATACATGTTTGCACAGATGAGCTGATAAAAATTTAGGAAATATGTAGGAAAGAAAGGAGATGTTTTTGGGGGAATGAATAAAGTATATTGGAGCATGACTTTGTTAAAGTGAAGTGATGACAATAGGAGAAAGTGGACTGTAGAAAAATGACAAAATCATAAAGACAGCAGCAAACAAAGAAGAAGGGAGAGGAGAGCAGAAATATGTGCAATACCAAAAATGAAGTGAACAAGGTCACATTTAATACCATCAAAGGGAATATTTCAGTGAAAGGATTGAAGCAGTACGTCATTTACTGAAAGGAAAAGAGGAAGAAATTATTTTCTCATCAGCTTATTTAGAGAAGGAGGGAATCGGGCACTGTTCATTCTTTTTCCTTTGACTTTTAAACATACAAAGTTCATCCATTGGCTGTTCTAGTTGCTTCCACATCCCCACTAAACCCATTTCTAATACTAAACTTGGCATGCTTCACCATTTGGAGAGTGCTAGCATCTTCAGCAGCTGTCCAGCAGAACTTTTCAAAATGGTGTTTTAAAATCCTTTTTAGGTAAAAACCTTGTGCTTGGCATTTTCCCTAAAACCATTTCAGGCTAATGTGTCTTCCTCATCTTGGTGAAGTCCAGATGTTGTAGTTGAAAATGAGCTTACTGATACCTCTCTGTATTGGATCCAAACAAAAATTGTTGTTTATGTTAAAAATTAAGATTTCCCTAGATTCACACACAAAAAATAGTTTGCTAGCATAATATGTGTATGCATGTTCAGTGTTTTATGGTTCATGAAAGACATGATATTCAAAAGTTCAAAAGAAAAAAGAAAGGATTAATATGTGTGGTTTCATATCATACAGTGTTAGAGAAAAGTGAATTTAAAGATGAACCACTGCTGTTCCGGTTTTATGCGGATGAAGAAATGGAAGGGTCAAATATGAAGCATAGACTCATGAAACATGATCTGAAAGTAGTGGAAAATGTCATAGCCAAGTCCTTACTGGTGAGTGAAACCCAATGGTTGTATGCTTTGATGAGCAGAAGAATTGGTTGTAGCGACAATAAATTAGCACTGTGTATTGTTATTTAATGGAGATATACTTTAGCTCTTCTTAATGCTTTTCTGAATGATATTTTGAATGGTTTTATTTTTCAGATTAAATCTAATGAAGGCACCTATGGTTTTGGTTTAGAAGACAAAAATAAGGTGCCAATTATTAAAGTGGTGGAGAAAGGATCAAATGCTGAGGTATCATCAATTACCTTCCTGGTTTTATTGACTTGATTACAGGTGTATGTGTTGTACATCAGTGAGGAAAATCTATCACAGTAGAAGGTGACAATGACAACTTTCCAAGAAAGCTGTGTTTATGAATACTTTTTTTCCCCTTTTTAAAAAATTTATTTATTTATTTATTTATTTTTAAAAATATTGCTCTGACCATTATCAACACTCATTTGCTGCTCAGGTAAATTGTCATATTGACAATTGGTGATATAAAAGTTACAATTTTATTTTTATATATTTTATAATATTCTAGTGATGATGTTAATCATGAGTGGAATAAACATTTTTGGTAGAATATAAAATGAGTATAAAGCTAGTCTGTGTGTTGCACTTGATATATTTCATAATAAAGGGTGTGTCAAGCTTAATCAAGGATAAAGTCTAGAATTTGAGAATATGTATGAATAAATTACTGCCTTTCTGTTTGTTAGTACTGCTTTAGATACTCTCTGAGTAAATTCATATTCTACTGAACTGCATGGGAGTCTCTACACATGTAAAGATAAAGAATGAATCTCTTCCAAGAAAGAAAAAAATTTAGACAAATTTTAGAAAACATTCAAGCCTTTATAAATCTCATGGTGGAATAGGAATTTAAGATATAAATAGATACAGCAAATCAATAATACAATAGAGCCACAGAGCTATATCCAGGGTGATTTCTAGCACTCAGGTTCTGCCATGATCTCAGATGGCACTTAGCCTGTGCCCTGAGCTACTCTGTGTACTCCAGCCATCCAACAGGTTATGGTTCCTTTCTTGTTAGACCAGAGTTTAAAAACTGTGTACGATTTGGCTTGCCATACCTTTTAACACAAAGGCCATGAAACATTTAAGGATATTATTTTGTTTTGGAACTTAATAAATATTCACTTACTAAAATATTAATCAGGTTTTTCTTTATGAAAAGAAGCTTTAGTGTTCCTTTGGAGAATGATGGATGGACAAATTAGGTAAATTAAACTGGTTTAATTGAAGCTGTTGTGTCAATTATTACAAATATTAACTGATATTATAATACTGTCATAAAATCTTGATCAAGACTAGGACTTGTATTTAATTCTCCTCAGAGTTAGTGTTTACTGTACCCTTCATGTCAATTTAACCAGTTCTAGAAGTGTTTTGTGGTGCAGGTCTTTTGTGCCTGGTATGTGAAGGAGACATAAAGAATGTAAAGGAAATGTGCATGTCATTATTCCTGTTGGGGTTGCATGCCAGCAGAAGAAAACATCGTGTTAGTGGTTATAAAAAGCAAACATATACACAACTGTTATTGTTTTCCAGATGGCAGGCTTGGAAGTTGGGAAAAAAATCTTTGCCATTAATGGTGACCTGGTTTTTCTGCGACCCTTCAGTGAAGTGGATTGCTTCCTGAAAGCATGTTTAAACAGCAGAAAGCCCCTGCGGGTTCTTGTGAGCACTAAACCACGGGAGTAAGTTGTCATTCCTTTGGGGGAATTTTTACAATCTACAATTGAAGTGAATTTCAAAAGACCAATGGAACTTCAGACAGCACTGCTGTAAAGTTATTTTAAATGCTGTGTCTAATCTGACTTTGTGAAGTCAAGCAATCTGATCTGCTTTGATTTTGTTTTATTACATTTGTCAGTCAGCAAAGGCAAAACACAAGTGCTTTAGATAATCAGCTCTGCCTCTTTAAATACATGCAGGAACCGCAAGTGTAAATGAAGTTTGCTTGACTAGAAGGACAGTTTTGATCACTTATCTCTCACTGTGTTTATTAAACAAGTTCCTCTGTCTGGGGATTAGTTGCTGGTTTGGCTGAAGTCGGAACCTGTGATCTAGTGGGCCCCTTCAGCCTGTGTGTTGGTTGTGTAAACAGCAGGAGCAAGTAAATGGCTCCCCATCTTTGTGACAGATGCATTTCTGTACATGCTTTTGACCATTCCTATCTGAATGCAGTCTTTGTTAGGTAAAAGAAATACAAAGCCTTATGGCTGAGTTCAGTAAGTATGTAAATGAGCCTTGGAAATGGTTCTTGTTCAGCAGTAGAACGGAGACGTATTTCTCCTGTTAATAAGCAAAGGTGTCTTGAGAAATAACAGTGGTACCCAGAAAGGGGAAAAGAGCAAAGAAAGAAATAAGACATCATCTGGACTGATACACCAAAACAAAACTCAAACATAAAAGTCAAAAACAGCAACAAAAAAAGTAGATGATAGTGTTGCAGCAAGCATAAAAGGCCTATCTTGGCCTTTCTTTAGTGTGGATCTTGGTCTAATTTCTGACATAACTTGCCAGTGAAAATGTGGGTGAATTTCAAGGTTGACAGAGAGAATCTAGTGCATGACGAGTTCAGAGGAGTTGAAGAATTTGTTTCTTGGTGTTTTTTGTCAGGAGCTTCTTCTAGCACAACTGTGTTGGCAGAAGTGATAGTTCTTTTCTAAATTCTTAGCCTAAACTGCCAGTGATGGTCTTTAATAGTTCATTAGCATGTTCACAAAGCATTTTTAGAATGAAAGCATATAGATTGAATCAATCTTAGTTATTGCACAAGTATACTAAATGATGCTATACTTATGAAAATATTTCAAATGCAAATATATTAATCTCAAGAATATTGCTGTATTTTCAAAAATTTAGACTGCAGTGGGTTTTGGATCTTACCTCTGCTGATAATTGTCTCCAAATGCTAAACTTTATATATACCAGAAAAAAATGAATGTACAAGAAATGATGCAACGATACTATTCAAAACTACCAGTAAATCAAGTTTATTATGGTCCGAAAGTATTTTAAAATAACTTCTCAGCATCAGTTTGTATTTGTCTGCTTTTGCACTGGCAAATGGAGCTCAGGGCAAAGATCCCTTAAATAATAACAGAACTGGCTCTGGAAGTACAGGCTGCAAAGTTAAATCAGTGCACTGTTATGCATGACCTGACTATTTCTGATAAGGGCTAATGCAGCCGTGTTGCTTTTTCTGGAACCTGAGCTGGTATCATGTGGATATGCTAGTTTACTTGGGCTGAGCTCAGAGCTTCATTTTAAGGAGTAGACGTGAATTTTGATTCTCAGAACTGTGCTTTTGTTGGTTATGTTTGTCAGAAGGTTTATTACTGTTACACTTAGATCAAGCGGGATCATGGCACAATGTGCTTACAAGTTATATGAATGGTTGTAGGTGACTCTTGCTTTACAAAACTCAGTACTTTGCATAGCTGCTCAGAAAAATGGCAAAAAATTTTTTTTCAATAAAATGCATTAACAAATTGTAATACAGATCTAGTCTCTGAAGTCTTTTGCAGCTCATCTGCCATGATCTGTGGTCCCCAGGCACTGTCCTTTTGACTGAGAGACTGTCTGCCTTCCCAGGGCTTTCAACATTGTTGTGCTGTGGCAACTTACCCAAACTGCAGTCTCTTTGGGAGGAATTTTAAAGCTATGGTGGTGCTTCAGTTGTAATAGGCATACTGAATTTCCCCGTGAAACATTATTGCCTTTCTTTGGTTTCGCTGCTGAATGTGAAACTGTGAATTGAATGGAAGTGTGGAGTCTTATACCCTTGTAATATACTTATTGCTGTACACTTCTATCTCGAATAACAAAATGCTACGTTTTGCGATGTTCCTATTGAATCTTTGCTTATATCAGGACAGTGAAGATTCCTGACTCTGCAGATGGACTAGGATTCCAAATCCGGGGCTTTGGCCCATCGGTTGTGCATGCTGTTGGGAGAGGTAAGCTGTAAGAGTTGTCATTGGTAGTCTTAGATATACATTTAATTTCTAACTAAATGGTATGGCTGAGATAAATCAAAATTAGGTCCAGTAATTCAGCTTTTCCACCCCCCTCCCCCCCAAGGTAACGCACAATATTAAATGAATCCAAATAATATCATTTTGTGTTGTTATACTTTGTAAGCTTTGGATAGATTTTCTGGCTTTTTTTTTTTTCTTTGATATATTTATACAAATGTAGGAAAGTTAAGTTGAGGCTGTGCATTCTTTACAGTATAAGGAATAACTGATGGATGCGAAATCACCTTCTCCAGTGAATGGGTGTTGGGAACCACTCCCTGAGCGTTGATTTGTTAGGTGGCCACGTGGTTCTATTATGTTCCTAAAACATTTTACAGATAATGCACTTTTCGCAAGTCCCTTCAAAGTTGCTAGTGACCTAGTCTGCCTTAGTGCTTGGATATTTTTCCTCTGAACACTGTTTTGTCCATTTTGTTAATGTGATTTTCAAATGCTTGCTGTCCCTAACTCGGTATGTTTTGACTGGTATGCTGGCGATAAAAGAAGTTGAAGTATTCTTCTTTGCTGCCACATGTTATTAATGGTAGATCCAGTTAACACTGTATTTTCAGCTATTGTGGGGCAGTTGTGTCCTTTCTTCCCTGCCCTCCCTTTGTAATTGAAGAATTTAAAGTGAACTGATCTGCAGAGCAGCCAGATTTGAAAACTTTTATTCTAGGCTGCAGTGCCAGAAATTAGATTTTCAAGAGAAACTCAAATAAACTACAGACTCTTGAGCTGTTGTGATAATTATTTTTGCACCTGGATCTCAATTCAACTGCCTATCTTTATTCATTAAGCAGATACTTTATTCCAATTAACCTCAACAGTATGTAAGTGCTTGCTTGTGTGGTTTACTAAACCTGAAAATTTTTTAGCATATGCTTAGATGCTTTGCTGGATTGGGACTTTAAGTTTTTTGAAGAGTAGTTGTGGTTTTGTTTGTTGTGGGCTTTTTTATTTGTTTGGGGTTTTTTTGTTGGTTTTTTTTTTAGATATTTAATATTTTAGTCTTATTTAAATGTATTTTTATATTTTTTTGGGATGGGGTTGCAATAGCTGGTAATGGCGTCATTTCCAAGGACTTTCTTTGATATTAGATTTAAAATGCAGCTGTCATCTAACCTGATAGTACCTAAAATGAAGGAAATCCAGGTATATTCTTTAAGTTATTTCCTTCTCGCGTATCTCAGCTGACAAGACATGACATAGCTTTTCTATTTGTCAGCCATGCAAATTCAGTCTACCCTTTTCTTTCATAGCAGATAGCTTCTGCATCTCAGCCTTGCAGTCTCTAGACAATAGATTTTGACTTCCCTGGCACCTTTGTGGCAGTATCAAGAGAGGCAGGAGGAGGCAAATGTTCAGGGAGCTGGAACTAAGCTCATACTCCACAAGCCGTTGTTCAGGAGTGGTTGAGTCACGCTGAAAAGACTTGGAGACGGCTGCTATTTTTGTAGTACCTATTCAGTGGATAGATTTTCCCAAGGTGGTTATTCCACTGTGAAACTAAATCACCAAACCATATATTTTGTGTTGCTCAAAGAGAATGTTTGTGGTGTGTGTGTGTTTGTTCTTTCGCCAAAAAAAAATTAAATTTGAGATCTCATACTTGATTATCTCTGGGTATTTTGATTAAATCTGTAAGGCAGTCTGTTTATAATTGAGTTGGTAAAAAGATTAAATTAAGAAAAAGATCCTTGGAAATGTCTTTGGATTTGGATATTTCCCTTAATGTTTAACAAGAAAATCTAGTGTGTTTTGATACTTCTGTATGAATTGTCAGAAAGCTTCTGTTTTGTATGTAAAATAGAGACACCTGAAATAGTCAAGAAACTCATAAGCTTGGGGCATATAAAAGAATTCAGAATAAAAGTGGTCTAAGTTATAATTAGTGAATTTCAAGCTAGAGCCTTTTTATCCTTTTAACACAATTTTCTTTTGAGACAAATTTTCACATTTTCATATTACTGATCAACATTTGTTTTATAAAACAGCCCTTAGAAAATAGTCTGGTCTCTCTTTATGGCATTATCTACTGAGGAACTCCATTTTTTTGGAGTCCAGCTGACTGCAGAAGCACTCTGCGAGGTATGAGGGAAGTATGTAAGAATCGGTGAGAGCAGGTTCTGATGAAAAAATGATGCATGGGGACTGTAATCTTTAAAGGAGATGTTTAGGAAAAGAAGTCCACTAACCATGTGGGTTTTTTTAATAGGAACAGTGGCAGCTGCAGCAGGTCTCCACCCTGGCCAATGCATAATCAAAGTGAATGGAATCAATGTCAGCAAAGAGACTCATGCAAGTGTTATTGCTCATGTCACGGCATGCAGGAAGTACAGGCGGCCAATGCAGGTACGTATCACTTGGTACCCTTGCAGATTTTCTTCTAAATTTTCTTTTTTTCTAAGCAAACAGTGTAGCGTGTATCTTTGTCCACATATCTGTTGTATTTGAGTGGGGTGAGGGGAAAGGAATGGTGAATAAAAGTGAAGGGAAGCCTGTTGCATTATAAAAGCCAAAGATTACTCAATATATTGCTCATGTTCAAGGTCTATTTAATTAGTGCATTGAAATAAATCTAAGCTTATATCTTTTTTTTTTAATATGGTATTTTTAAAGGATTATTTGAAGTGTTTCTGCACTTATATGCAAAAAAAACTTATATGCATATTCTACTCATCATAGGGAGGGATTCACACAGCTCACTGCCTGCTCAGCAGCAGGAGAATGCAATGCAAAAAGCTGATCTTCTTCCAGAATTTTGTAACACTTCAGCACTTAGAGAGCAGAGTGCACATATTCCATCTAAGTCTCTGTGTTCACATTGCATTCCAATCTTGGGAATAAACATGCATTCAAGAACTCAAAATTTCCTTTTTTTTTTTTTTTTAACATAAGCATACAATTTTCATTATCTTTTTTACGTTAATTTAGGGGAAAATCTCAGGCTTCCAAGGCACAAATTTAAGGAAGAAAATGAAAACCAGCTGGATTCTATAATGTAATTTTTCCAAGTCCCTGCAAATTTTGCATAAACTGTGAACCGATATCATTAACTTCAGAAACTCTTCCAGTGCATGTTAATTGAGAAGAAATATCCAATTAAAATCATGAGTGAAATCCTTCTCCCACACCTACTGCACAGAGATAAGATTTATGAGTAAGAGTTAGTTAGAACTGTGTCTTACAAATACTGTTGTTATGAAAATGTCTGGATGTTTGTGTTTAAACTCTAATGCAGAATTAAAGTTGTTACATAGCATATCAAGGAGGATGCACTCTAGTAAAGGGGTGGTGCTTTGTGCACTAGTAGAAAAACTGGCTAGTATAAAAGATAAATTAAATTCTTTATAGCAGGTGTGTTTTCTCTGTGTATAACTGGAGAGTTCTTATAGAGATTAGTGACATCCAAAGAGGACTGATTAATGTCGACTGGCATGAATGCCTTGACATGTAAAATTACTCTGTTTTTTTAATCTGACTGGGTAATATGTTGGAGTACATAACTTTTTCCTATATACAATATTTATTTCTATCTTAAAAAATAGCTGATCATAATTCAGCAAATCACAGATAACTATAATCCCCCAGACTGACAAGAAAAACTTCATCTAGGATGTAATATTATCAAATGCTATAGGAGAAATGTCTAGACTGAAATAGATGGCAGTATTCTCACTGGTGTTAAGACAGCTAAAATTAACTTCCTATTCAGAAATTTTGGTTTTTAATTATTTGGAAGGTGACTATGGATTTCTTCTATTTTGTAAGTACAATGCATCAGCCTGTCATTTAATTAACATGAATATTGCAGTATCTCTTGTGGTTGGCAATTGCATAATTGAAAGGGGATCTTTTTCTGTTACCTGTATATTCCACTTCTCAGGGTGAGGAGTCTTCCTACTTGCCTAAAGTGTGAAGTTTCATTTCAGATTCTTGCAGTGTGGCTAACTATGTAACTTCTGTTGGACAATGTTAATATTTTTTCTGTCTTGTCTGGCTAAAGAAAATTGAAAGCAGGTTTTACTTCTTGAAATTACAATTTTTTTGCAGTGATACTACTCATGATGTGACAGATTTATGCTTAGTTTGTGCTTCTGTAATGCTTTTGGAGAACATTGCTTCAAATCATATTGCATTATATCTTGTGTTAGCTTTTAAAAGAGGGACTTCCAGTTTAAGTAATTAGTCCTTCTATTAGGCCATATTAAGTTGAAATCATGAAGGAACCCTTTCAAACAATATGTCTCCTATTAGAGGCTGGCATGGCAGTCTTAATGCTGCCAAACAAATCTGTAAGATTCTATAGCTTTCAGGTGTACCTGCAAAGAAGCATGGTTTCAGAAGTGTTCTTGTCCATCAACTTGTGCATTCGTGTCTTCCAACGATGAACAGCGAGCCCTGAAAGTTAAGCTTCCTCATTAAAATATTTCAGTGCCATTGAGTGAAAAGTAAGGCATGGGTAAATCTAGGAAATCTAGTGAGAAGTAGTACCTTAATCATACAAAAATGTAGTTACTTATGATTAATGGGATAAAGATAGCAGCTGAATATTGTATATTAGCAAAGCATACTTGGCATTTTGCGTGAAAATTGTAGCATTCAGCTTAAGCTGTTGCTGTCCTTGCTTAACTTGAATTCTTCTACAAATTTCTTTCTAAACTGTATGAATTCAGATTAGTCATAATCATGTCATTTATTCTGCTGTAGTGGTTGGAGAGGGAGTGATTAACTGACTGTCAAGCTGCTTTTGAAGTGTGAGGGGCAAAGAAGAGTAGTCTGCAAATGCTGTATTTGATAGGCCCTTCCACAAGGCTGCAATGGGCATGTGGCGAAGTGAGGGGTGACAAGAAGATGTAAGACATACACATGGCTTCTTCATAGGTTGTGTGATCAAGCCACCATTCCTGTGCTCATGTGTCACTCAGTCACGTAAGAGGCTGGACTTTTGGGGCCTGTGATCCTGTCATTTTTGGGAGTTTTGCTGATCTGAAGGAAAAATAAAGAGCATCTAGTGAAATAACTGTTGGAAAGACAATTATAAGTAATAAAGGCTGTAGTGTGTATTTTTCTTGCTGGTGATAGATTAACTGGACATACTATATCTTTGGTTGATGTTCCATAATATTTTCCAGCAGATTTATGGACACACGACAGGCTTAACAAGGCAAAAATAGTTTTTCTTTATTTTTCACGATTTCTTGTCTTAAATATTTTTCAATCTGCAGTTTGATTTGAAATGTCGTAAATTATTTCTGGCAGAGACATGAAACTGATGGATGTCATGCTGTCACAGATATGATACTGTCTCATGACAGTATACTCTGAAATAAAAAATAAGTTGACAAAATGTTTCAGATGGTTTTAGACAAAGCCAAAATTCTCTGTAATTTTCAAAATATTATTTTTAACTTGGAGCTCACAAGGCAATAAAGCTGATAATAATCAGGGGATTAAAGAAACTGTTTCTTATTTGAGAGCAGTCAAATAAGTTGCTATCAATTGCGCTTACAAAGCTTCTCCTAGCTGTCTTTTTCTGTTGTTTGTTTTTTAGCAAGATTCTATACAGTGGGTTTACAACAGCATTGAAAGTGCACAGGAAGATCTTCAGAAAACAAACACCAAGCCCTCTGGAGATGATGGAGGAGATGCCTTTGACTGCAAAGTAGAAGGTATGTGCTGCTTGTTTTGATTTTGTTGTTGCTCAGAATGTTGGTGTAGTAGCAAGGACAATATAGGCAGAGGTATTGTTTTCAGAGAGGAAAATGCAAGCAGATGGTCAGATGCATTATGTGTAAGGATTTGCTTTTTTCTATATGCTAAAGACATAAATTTAACATACCGTTTTCTGAAAATTATTACATTCCCCATTTTGAGAAAAAGCTTATGTGAGCACTTTAGGGAAAAACAGTTCAATCTTCTTTTATAGGATACAAAATCCTAGGAATTACATGATTTATTTTCACTACTAGTAGTCATTTAAGGCTAAATTAGATGTGTTAGTCACTACTGCATGAGAAATAACAGATCAGCTATCCTTCAGATTATTTTCAGGCAATTAACATTTAGATAAAGCTGCATTCATGTGTGTCATGGTAATTAAAGAGACAGTTAACATGTGATCTGTATTTATGTTATCTGGGTAAATACTGATGTTGCAGTTTCATTTCTGAATGTTGACACCTTTAATGGTGGTCTTCTTTAGTTTATTTAGAAGTTTTCC
This sequence comes from Podargus strigoides, assembly GCA_028020825.1. NCBI lineage: Eukaryota > Metazoa > Chordata > Aves > Caprimulgiformes > Podargidae > Podargus > Podargus strigoides. The sequence goes on along the minus strand of CM051620.1, from coordinate 35,705,669 downwards.
CTGTTTTGTTGTGGTTTTGCATCTCTGGATTGTAAATGAAATTGAATTAGTCCCCTTCAATAACTGTAAAGAGAGAATACTGTAACTTGTCTGTTCATGCCTCTTTAGCGATCTAGTGTTTTAGCATTCATAAACCTACTGGTGTTCTGATTTTAAATCATTCAGCTGGTAGCTGGATTTTTTGATGAATGTTTTTAAGTAGAACGATAAGAGCATACCTATTTCTAGAATGTTTACCTGTGTCCTTTTTAGTTTGTTTTATGGCCAGCCCTCCTCAACTGATTTGTGTTATTTTCTTTATTCTAGAGGTAATTGACAAGTTTAACACTATGGCAATAATTGATGGGAAGAAAGATCATGTGAGTCTGACTGTTGACAATGTTCATCTGGAGTATGGAGTGGTTTATGAGTATGACAGCACAGCTGGAATAAAGTGCCATGTGCTAGAAAAAATGATTGAACCAAAGGGATTTTTCAGCTTGACTGCAAAGGTATGAAGCATTTTTTGTGTTTATTAATTCTTACTATGCTTAATACCAGTGGCGCAACATCTGTCTTTTGCTTATTCTTAGGATTGTATGTATTTCATTTAGTGTCTTACAATTGGTCACCTGTATCCCTCTGATACTTTGGAGGATGACTGTGTACTCAGGAAGCAAACTAAGTTATGGTGTGGTTATAAATTGAGCCTCCAAACTGAAAAAAATGGTAAAGAACTTTAAAGTCTTTCATTCTTCCTGCCCCTTTCTTTTTTCTTAGTTATCAAATAAAACTTGAAAGTCAAAGACTTACTGAAATGTCAAAACTTAGTGAAGGTAGGCTGTAGTTTCCAGAAGTTATTCAATCTCATCAGAATTGCCTTTGCAATTTTAAAATTTGTTTCAGTAAAAAGAGTAGCACAACATCTCTCTTTTCTGTGTCTGAAAGTAAAATAAAGCTGTGCGTGTACAGGTGTACACATTGCCAAAATCACAGAGGAATTAAAAAAACATGTGCAACTTTAGAGTTTAATTTGGAGTTTTTATTTTGTGAATATTTCCAAATGGTAAAGTCTGTGATTGCTATGAAGGGGATATGAAATTTTTTATATATATCTGGTATTGTCTGGGTCAGATTGACAAATAATTTAGTAATACAGCTCTTATTACTAAGTTTATTTTTATCTTTTCGCACACATATGCACGCTAACAAAGAACACTTAATGAAAGTATGAAAGCCCAAACTTTTGAGGAGTGTATTGATATCTGCAAATTTCTTTTTCTGTTGATCTTTCATCCGAAGTATAAACTGAAGTATTGATCTTTTACTGAGGTGTGGACACATTTCCCTAACTTCACTTTGGAGGCAGTCAGGTTGACAGACAGGAGATAAATTTCTTGCACCAACATCCTGAGACTTGCTAGAGCTGGTTTAGTCAATGCTTCAGATCATTGGCCTGAAGGATGTTAATTCTTGCTGTAATTACAACTTCATATAAAAAGTTTAAGCTATAATAAGTTATTTTGGCTGTGTTTTCAAACTTATCTTCAGAGTTGGACCCATCCAGCAAGAGACATCTCCCAAGTTCCTTAACATAGCGAATTTCAGTGCCTGATATGTAACTCTAACTCAAAAAAGCTATATACTATCGTCATCTCTTCAGCATGCCTTTTTTTTCGTTTTCTATCACCATCATTTGCTGGTGCTATTTACATCGTAGCAAGATTTTAGTCTTTGCTGAGCAGTATACATGTTCTCTATTTCCTGTTTATATATCCAGAATATACAAGAGGATAGCACTCAGTTTTCTTGTATGCTTTTTCAATGTATTCAAATGTATTAGTTGCTCTCTACAACTACCTGAAAGGAAGTTGTAGGGAGGCAGGGGTCGGTCTCTTCTCCCAGGTAACTAGTGACAGAACAAGGGGTAATGGCCTCAAGTTGCTCCAGGGGAGGTTTAGATTAGATATTAGGAAAAAATTTTTCACTGAAAGGGTTGTCAGGCATTGGAACAGGTTGCCCAGGGCAGTGGTGGAGTCACCATCCCTGGAGGTATTTAAGAAACGTGTAGATGAGGTGCTAAGGGACATGGTGTAGTGGGGAATTGGCAGTGTTAGATTAATGGTTGGACTTGATGATCTTAGAGGACTCTTCCAACCAAGGCTATTTTGTGATTCCGTGATTCTGTGAATATTGTTTATACTGCCAGACCAAAGTTTTGCTACAAGTAATGAATTAATTCACCAGCTTTGCATATGTGCTGTCCAAGCAAATACAACAGACAATATATTTCAGAGGAGCCATAGTGGTTACATTAGTAGGAAATTAGTAATAAATCCATTATCAATGTCATGAGAAGCCAAATAAAAGTACTTATTATAACTTAGGCAGGGGGTAGATTTAAAGAAACCTATTTGATTCCCAGGTTTCATTAACTGATGTTTTGCAGCCTTGCCTGTAATGTTAAGTATGCTCTTGTTTTTATTATCCTAGATTCTTGAAGCACTGGCAAAAAGTGATGAATGTTTTGTGCAGAATTGCAACAGCCTCAATTCCTTAAATGAAGTGATCCCTACTGATCTTCAGAGTAAATTCAGTGTCATTTGCAGTGAGAAAATTGAGCATATCTACCGAAGAATCTCTAGTTATAAAAAGGTATGAACCGGCATGTCCTAAGCTTGGTGATATTTGTTTTTTAAGGGAAAAACAGAGGGATGTAGTACAGTTTGAACAACTCTTCAAAATGTCTATTGCAGTGGCAAAAATGTGGCTGAAAATTTATCTATTTTGAGGTGTAAATGCCTAAACTGAGTAATTGCACGAATTGTTTTCAAACTGTGCTCTTTTTTATCCCTTTTTTAGACTCTGGGTAGATTGTATTCTTTCTTGTTTTCTGTGTTCAGTTGTAGATACAATCAACTGCATGTTTCCCACAAAAGCCCAGCATTCTTAAACCAATACTCTAGTGAATTTCCAGATGTTAACCAAAAATGAAGCAATAACAGCAGAATTGTTTTCCTTCTAATACATCTTAAATACCAAATTGTTACTCTTATTCATCTTTTATGGCCTTCAAATTGGTGTGACTTTTTTAGCATGACTATTAATAGTAATAGCTTTGTAAATTGTTAGATTAACTTGGGTTAATAAAACATTATAACATGGAAAATAGGAGAAGGTGCTGACTTTCATACACTTGAGATCTAAATTAATGAGATGTGAATGACTAAATAACCAGGAATATGACCTCTAGTTGCTGTCATTGTATTTCTATATGATTGTATAGCTAAGCAGGACATGAATGAATTGACCATTTGCCAATTTGTTTATGCAAACTTATTTTCTCATCCTGTCTTCTGGTTCCTCTCCCATACAACCTTGTGACATTTACAAACTGGTCTGTTCTGAGAGTTAATATGCAAAAAATTGAAAAGAAAAAAAAAAAAACAGAAATGGAAAAAGAGGGTCAATTTAGAAGCTTCACACAGTTCTAAAAGTTGCATGGAAAAGAACAGACAATGTTTTTCTTGTTTTTCAAAGGAAATGGAGGGAAAACTGTAAGGAAAACCTGTAGCTTCAGTAGGATGAAGGCCAAAAAGCAGCTTTCCGAAGACTTTTCAGAGTGCTCTCTGACAAGAAATGGTGTACACTTGAGTAGCTGAGTCACAGAAGGAGACATCAAAAGGATTCTGATACTGCATTACCAAACATCCGATTTCTGTTATTTGCCTGAATTATAATCCCCCGTGTTTTCAAATTGACTAAAACCCAAATTATCTTTTTTTAAAAAACAAATTGATTAGTTTTAATATTAATAATAGTGTATTTAGAATTTGAGTAACATGTAGGTGGTTTACACCTTTTCTGTAGCCAAAAAAATTTAGCCTGATGTACAGTGTCTTTACAGGAGGCCAAGACAATAAATGAAATCTTATTATGTTATGCTGGATATGAAATAAAGAACCTTGGGGAAGTTTTCATAGTGTTTATGCTGTTTAGAAGCAGATATTGCTGATACAAACCTCACTTTCAAGCTCATCTGCTCAAAAATCAGTAGTTTCACTGTTACAGCTTTTAAAGACAATTAGTAATGCAATGAATTTCAGGAATAGATATGTTGTTTTCTTGGCAAGGTAAAGGTAACCATAGTTACAGGAGACTTTCAGAGTGCCTGAGCCCAGCTTGGCTCCTGGTTTCACTGTGTAAGTTCAAATTCTATAAATAGAAGCCCTGTAGATTTCTGCAGTTCCTACTATTATTATTATCATCATCAGGACATTTTGCTCATAATAGACCTCGAGTCAAGTGCCATGAGTCCCAGATGTTTCTCAACACATATATGAAAAGAATTTTGGGCTTGACTTATGACCTGATTAAATCATAGCCAGGCATTTGGTCTCTCTGGAGCAGGATGTGTGGGAGACTAAGATGTGAAATATGTACTGCTTGCAGGAACATTTTCATCACTGAGTGTCCTTAGTGCCCTTCTTAACTATTTGTACATTCTTCAGCCTTCGAACAATTCCATAATTGGATTTCTTGTAACCTTCCAGATCTTGTTCTGATAGAAAAATTTAAATGTAATTAATCAGTCAAATGTTCATCAGGCTGAAGCAATATGACACCAAAATAAATAGAAATTTAAATCCCAGTGCAAAACACTGTTACTGCTCCAAAGGGACATACCTTTTGTTCAACTGAAGTCTTAGTCAAAACTTGACTGATTGAATTTGTACTGACATTTATTAGGGAAAGAACTTTGCAAGTTAACTTTGAAAATATTATTGTGCATGAACTATGCTCCATAGCTGAGGTAAGTCTGTGCAATATTTTGACTGGAGAGATACTGTGATTAAAATACCAGGAACTTGGAGCTGATTATGTCTTTTCCAGAAAAAATTCTCCTCTACAACAAACTGCACTGGGAAGGACACATTTTGACAGAAACCCTACTTGTGCCTGACAAGTCTCTTTTCCAGTGGGAGAGCTTGATCTCATAACTTTTCTGATTCTGAAGTAGGTTTATTTTCTAAGTGTCCAAATTTAGTACAGTTCAGTCTTAGCCATTTTGGGTTGACGTAATCTCATCTTAAAAACCAAAAAACTCTAAGCCTGTTCAAGAGTGTGCACAAAATTTCAGGTGTTATAGTGAAGGAGATGTGGCTAAGCACTGTATTAGACCATAAAACAGAGGGGGAAAAAATGTTCATTGTTGCTGACCTGATATATGAGGGAGAGAAGAGGTGGTGGACTAGCAGTGTCTGTAAAATATGGTGCTTGCATTTTTTTTATGTTCTATTGTTTATCAGCTTCATAGAATCACTCAAAATCACAGAATGCTGAGGTTGGAAGGGACCTCTGGAGGTCTTGTCCAACTCCCCATATCAAGCAGGGCCACCTAGAGATGGTTGCCTAGGACCACGTCCAGGTGGCTGTTGAGTACCTCCAAGGAAGGAGATCCGACGACCTCTCTGGGTAACCTGTGCAAGTGCTTAGTCACTCTCACACTGAAAAAGTGTTTCCTGATGCTCAGAGGGAACCTCCTGTTTTTTGGTTTGTGCCCATTTCCTCTTGTCCTGTCACTGGGCACCACAAAAAAGAGCCTGACTCTGTCCTCTTTGCACCCTCCCTTCAGGTATTTATAAACATTGATGAGATACCCCTGAGCCTTCTCATCTTCAGGATGAACAGTCCTAGCTCTCTCAGCCTTTCCTCATAGGAGAGAGACCCCAGTCCCTTCATCGTCTTAGTGGCTGTTAGCTGGATTCTCTCCAGAATGCCCATATCTCTCTTGTACTGGGGAGCCCAGACCTGACCACAAGTGTGGCCTCACCAGTGCTGAGTAGAGGGGCAGGATCACCTCCCTCTACTTGCTGGCAATGCTTCTCCTAATGCAGCCCAGGAAACCATTAGGGAGGACTTAATCCTTCCTGAATATGAAATATATAATTCATAGCTTCCAATTCTGTCTTTATTATAGCTTCAGGCAAACATTTCAGAAATTCGTGCAAGACATTGTCTTGAGAACATCTGTGTCGGCAGGTGTTTGTAAATGTCTTGTGTAGTACAGCACTGGATCATAGAGCGTTTCCAGACTTTCTCCCCAGGAAGGCACTTAATATTTTATTATGTTTCAAGGAAAATAAAGTCTGTCTCTTTGTTACAAGGACATATTTACATTTGTAAGTATCATTTACTTCAGAAACCAAATTATAAAAAATAGAAGGTGAAAAATATTTTTTCTTTCCTTTGTAGAGAAAGATGGAAATTACGAAGTCAAGGCATCTGAAGTCAAGGATACCTGAAATATTTTAAACTTTTGTTTTCTAGTCAGGTACAGAGGTTTTGTCAGCCAGGTGCTGACAACAAAAGCTGTTAATCAAAATTTTGTTTTTTTTCTCACTTCCAGTTTTCGAGAGTATTAAAAAACAGAGCTTGGCCTACTTTCAAACAAGCTAAGTCAAAGATTTCACCACTTCACAGCAGTGATTTCTGTCCAACCAATTGCCATATCAATGTGATGGAAGTGTCTTACCCTAAAACATCAACTTCCCTTGGTAGTGCCTTTGGTGTACAGTTAGACAGCAGAAAACATTCTTCCCATGAAAAGGAAAATAAAAACATCGATCAAGGTGAGTCAGTTGAGCTTGAAAGAACTACTTCCAGTGTTTTTGATATAGAGTCTTAAAAGGTAACTGGCTTAGATTTATGTCTCAAATATTAAAATTAAGGAAAAATCTTTATGAAATCCTCCTATTTTCAATACTTAGGTTTATTTTAAAGCATAATAAAGGCTAGTCATAATTTCACAATTACTTTTTCCTTAAACAGCTTGACTTTGATATACGAAATAAATGCAAAATGAAATAATTACATGAAGTTTTAAGCAGGAAAATAGTCCAATGTCTGTTAGGTATTTCACTAACTTCAAAATGTATGTTGTAAATAATGATGTAACCTCTTTGGATTATTGCCAGGTAAACTGAATCCCATGATTTATGTCCAACATACAATTACTACTATGGCTGCCCCTTCAGGACAGTCTCTTGGCCAGCAAGAGGGCCACGGTCTGAGGTACCTCTTAAAAGAAGAAGATTTAGAAACACAAGACGTCTATCAAAAATTGCTATTCAAATTACAAGCTGCACTGAAGGAGGTGGAAACATGTGTCTGTCAAATAGATGAGTAAGTAAATGTTACCATCTGGACTTGCCTTTAATTTTTCCATTGAAGATACCAATGAGTCTGGGTATCCTTTTTGTGCAGTGTAGGGTCCCTATAGACTTCAGATAGAATTGAAATAAGGCAAAGAATTTAAGTGTAAGTAATATATTTTGTCCCTTTTCCCCCAGTGTCCCTGATTTTTTTTCCCCACTTCAGTTTGTAGCTTTTCTCTAGAATGTGGAAATGCTAATTATTTTGAGGTGAAATATGAGATTCACGTCAACTAAAATTTCATTAGAAAAGGAAACAAAGGGCAGACATATAAAAATAGCTTTTATTTAACTCTTCAGGTATTGCTGTATAGTCCCGAAGATGAATTTGTAGGTAAAGCCTTTTTCACCCATAGGTGATTAATTTATTAGCCAGTTTTCAAAACCAAATTGGCCTTAATGAAGAACTATGGATCTAGGGAGAGCCACTCTTGATTTAGGATACTTGGCTTGAATGTGGGAGACCCAGAGTGTCATCACAGTTTGTCCTAATTCAGGACAAGGATTTAAAACTTGCTTTTCCATTTGTGAGGTAAATGGGTTGACTTGCTAGGCTGTTTGCTGTCTCAGGACGAGGATGAAGAAGGATCACAGGTCTTTCACTTCTGAAAGATCCCGTATGTATTGCAAATGTTAGAAATTACTCATTTTGAAAATAGAAGTAACATAATTTTTTGAGTTTAAAAGCCAATCTTTCATGATCTCCAGTTTGGAAAAGCAGTGTATCATTGCTTCTCCTGTTATTTTGAAGACTGTACAATGATTTGTCCTTTGTTAGTTATTTCAGAGTGAGATATTTTTGGTACTGTTCTAATAGTAATGTCATGTAATAGTTACACAGTAATAAGCAATTGTAATCTATTACTGCAAGAGGAATGAAAGTAAGAGTGGCCTGATTTTTTTTTAAAGAAAATGTTGTTTTCTGTGCCTTTATGTAGTTCTGCTAATTATCATGCTGAAGATGAAGTCAGTTAATGAAATTTAAGGTATTTGCAGTGCTTGGATGAGCCTAAAAATGATGGTAAAGCCTGTGTTGTCACTCTTCCTCAAGGAAGTCAGAAAAAATATATATGAAAGTTCAGCCAATATTTCAGGAAGTTCCAGTTACCAGTCTGCCACTCCTTTCCTTTCCACTCCCTTGAGCCCATGATGCAAAAGCACAGGAACTTCTGAGCCCTTCCTTTGTACATGTGTATATCTATAAATACACACAGGCATATATATTGTGTGTACAGGTATATACATTTATATATGCATATATTCATTTTGAGAGGCCCACAGTTGTGACAGTAAACACAAGGGTTCACTTTTTCTTTCATAAATTTCCTGTACACTGACCTTGTAGATCTTGTATAAGGTGCACAGATTTATTTAGCAAATTTTACCTTTTGCTATTTGTAAGACTGAGACTTTTCATGCTTTATTCCTCACGGACTTTGAGTGGACTGCCAGTGTGTAATTACTTTGGAGGAAAGTGGTTCTATACAGGAAACAGGACAGTCAAGGGACCAACTTGAAAGTCCTGAGCAGGGAAGAGGGAAGCTGGGACTATCTGGTTGTGAGCAGTTCAACAGTACGTGTTGTGTTATATTAGAACATAGTTACAGCTACTAATTATCTCCCGAGAAAAAAGTTAAGACTACTAAGAAACAAAAGATAAAGTAATACGATAGGATAATTGAACAGCTGTGCTTTAATTAGAAATATTCATACTTCAGCAACTAGGAGGAAATGCTTGAACTTTTTAAAGACTGTAGAACTTCTGTTTTCTGTTACGACATAGCAACGACAAAATTGATGTCTGCTTTTTCTGAATTGCTCATTATTATAAACAGTCCTCATTTCTGTCCTGAGAAAATTACAGTAAATATGAACATGATATCACAATTCTAAATTTGTATTATGTTGAATGATAGGTAAATTGAGCTACTAAATGACTCTTTGGTACCCTTTATAACAGTACTGTTGAAGAACTGTTGCTTGTTCATGTTACTAGGTGTCTCTGCTCTGTGCTGAGGTCAGTAACGGTCTCTCTCTCAACTCCCAAAATCTTGGGGCGATGTTATCTGCCCAACCTCTTCTATCTGTTAGCGAATGAAAGTGAACTGAAAAACAAGTGGTTTTTTTGTTTGTTTGTTTGTGTTTGTTTGTTTGGTTGTTTTTTTTTGTTTGGTTGGTTTTTTTACATACCTGAACAGCAGGTCTGTAAGAATTTGTGGATTATGGGAGGGTAATGTCTAAGAGAAGGTTGTGTACTCCTAGGATTATTTTCATAACTTTTGTCATGACTTGTTGATGAGATTAGGTTGCATAAGAAACACAGTACTGATGGAGAGAGAAATACACACAAAAAGACATATATCCCCTTTCCATAGCATCTCAAAGTTTCATTGACTCCTTATTCAAATAGTTTAATAGTATCCCAGTACTACTTTTGTACCATTGCCAGATAACCCACCATTGATGCTAGGTGTTATACAGAAGTAAGTCCTTCTTCAAGTTGTTTTCTATATGCTGACTCTGCTGTGTTCTTGATTCACATGCACTCAATGTACTGCCAGGATCCCAGCTGTTTTTTGAAAAGATGTCTGTTGGGAGTATAGATGATGTCTGTTGGGACCATTTTCTGAGCCTTTGTGGAGCGACAAAAAGGCATAGCAGCTCATAGGTTGCATAGTTTTTTTGTTACTGCCTGTGGCTATCCGTTTTTAACGCTTTGACTGACCATAGCAGGTTTTGTTTGTTTCTGAAATACTTTTAGGATTGTGTTGATTTGGGTTGCATATAGGATTAATTCCACATGTGAGGATTTTTTTGGTTGAGATTTAAATTTCTCTGTCTCATGGAAATTTTCTTCATAGTCGCAGAGGCTTTCTAGCTGTTAGTTACTACTCATTCACATGTTTCTCCTATGAGAGATGGATGTGTAAGATAATTTTGTTTGGGGTAGTTCTACCTCCACAGAAAATATAATGTGCATGTGCTGTGCTTAAGAAGAATTAAAAAAATACTTAAAACCCCAAAAGTCTTAAAAAAAAAAAAAAGCATGATTATTGGTTTGTTGGTTTTGTTTTTGGTTTGTTTTTTTTTTTTTGGTTGGTTTGGTTTGGGTTTTTTTTTGCATCCAGATTTCAATTTTTGTGTTTTAGACTCCCTAAATTGAGTTTCTAAGAGCAGTTCAGTGTCATCAGGAACTACCAGCTCCAGAAGTCTGTTACCCAAAGTTTCAGTTTTTGTTTATGGTAGTTCAGACAAAAAAATTGCCTTAGAAAAAGAGCCTGCCTGCTGAGAGAAAGTGAAAAGCCCTCTTAGGAATAGCTCCAGCTACCTTCATCAGTCTTTTAGTGAGATCTTGGCAGCAGTGACTAAACAGTCACATAAAAGAAGAGGATATAATAGTCTGTCTGTGTCTTGACAAATAATTACTCGGGAGGATATTTTCAGGAGCTGAAACTGCAGCTCATTATGCTTTTTTCTTACTCTTGATTATTTTCTTGCAACAAAATCCGCAAGAAATTACCAGAATGGATCTGCTCAAAGCCCTCCCCACTTTTATTTTTCCCTAGAAGTGGATGATAACAGGAACACAAGCAAAACTATAGATTAATTCTTGTCCATCTTCCAGCAGGCAGTGCTACAAGGTCTTGGAACGGACCTTTTGTTTTAAAAGCACTGTTAGAATGATCTGCTGTGAATTTGTCTAATCCCTTTTTGAATCCCTTTTTTATTTTGTATTGAGAAAATAAGTTTTCCAAGAGCTCCAAAGAGCTGATTTTCTAAGGTCTACATGTTCATAACACTTTTATTTTGGAACATGTTCAAGAATATGTATGCCCTAGCAGGTAGGTGAATGCTGCTGTAAAATATAGTCCCCATCTTTCTTCCCACCCTCATGGAATATTGCTAACCAGTGACTTAAGTAATAGGGAAGAACTGAATTGTGACTTCACACTGAGATGAAATGTTAAGGCATCATGTTGCCCAAAAGATGTCTGTGTAGTGGATGAGTGGGTTTAAAGTTCAGTAAAATCATACCTTTTGTATAGCTTTTCTCTATATCTGTTGATGTTCAGATCAGTACCTTTCCCTATGTGTAGGATAAATATCTGTCTGTCTCTTGTTAGCTCATAACCAGAGAAAGTTATGCAGAAATGATGAAAGGATTTGCTAAAAAGCTTTATTTATCATCCTTGTTTCCCTAAAGTTCACGTCAAACCCTATGTTAACATCTGTCAAGTTATGATTTCAGTGAGGCCAGTCTTGACATACCATTTGAGGTATGCATTCATTGCTATACAGTCAACACATGGCATTGTAGGGATAATCTACCCTATTGCATTTCCAAAGTATATGGTTTCTTAGTTTCTTTCTTAAAACTCTGTCCATTCCTGAGAGTAAGGAAATTATTTGTGTATACTCAAAGACATTGTAGTTGAACATGGTATTGAACACATTGTCTGTGTTTTGTATGCAAAAAGTCACTGCTCTGAGTCCAGAAACTTCAACTTTAAAGAGCAGCTCAGGGTCAGGTTGTTTTCTGCTAGAATATTTTTGTCAAGAGAGGTAGAGAAGTTGATGACTCAGTACTGATGAAACTGTAGCTGAACAAAATTAACTTTGTTTGGACTAAGAATGAGTTACTTCAACTGGTAGAGCCCCACAAAATTAAGATGGAGCTCTAAACCACTTGAAATCAGAGTTCTTTCCTTGCATAATGTAACAATGTTAATGTCTGGTGAGAAATAAGAGTTAAGGAAGGAATTCTAAATGCTATCCTTTAATAAAAATTATGGCAGCATTTTTGTTCATAAAAGATATGCATCTCCCATAGTTTTCCTTCAGAAGTAAGAATTGTGTGTAACAAAAAGATCTAACATATGTTTGAATCCTGCTGTGTATTTGGTAGAAAGTTTGCCAGTTGACCATTTTGACAGCTCCCACAATAAAACCCTGCATCTGTGTCTCAGTACTTTACAGGGGTGGGGGAAAAAAAAAAAAAAAAAAAAGCTAAATTCAGTGTCTTTTGATTTCAGGTAGTTGGAAGGTAGTTTTTGCAAGAAAAACTCTGCCTTTCAAATCCAAACATCAGTTTGAAAATGTCATTATAATGGAGTGATTGAGTAATGGGAATTAAAGGACAATTGCCCATTGTAGCTGTTCTGATCTTGAAAGTAAATTAGAACATCTCAGTATGAGTTAATCATCCAAGAATAGGAATCTTTTGCTTCCAATATTTGTGCATGTTCTAAATGTAGCAGTCTGCACTGTTCTCTCTTCTTGGCTGGATATCACTTTTGTGCTCTCCACAGAAGCTTGTAGATTAATCATCGGTTTTACTAGTGATAGTGGTTTAGACACTTTGAATGTCAGGAAATGTATAGATATGTTAATAAAGATTCTTAAAATGCCTTAGTAAAATAGCTTGTGATGCAGGCTGGCATATCTGATACAATAGTAATTGAGAAAACATGCTTTTCACAGAGATATAGTTTCTTTGGTTTGTTTTCTTGATTTGTACTGAGAAGTACATGGTTCATGTTTAAAAATAGTTATGTTAATATAAAATTTGACCCCAAGTGTTCAATAATGTGCTGTATTTCTTCCCCATCAGGAATCCTTGCCTTCACACAAGATTGAGTATTTAGTAATGTTAATGGGTTTCACTGTTACACTTCTTAACAGCAGAATGTGTCACTTTCTTCCCTTGTTTCAAATAGACTGAATTAATGGACTGAATTAAGATGTTCTCTTCACATATTATAAAATAGATGTTGACGAGAAGTGTTAGCCTGTTTTTCAAAAGTGAGCTAACAACAGGATTTTTTTTTTGTTTGTTTTTTTGTTTTGTTTTTGTCTCACAGCCTTCTTTCTTCAATAACATATTCTCCCAAATCAGAACGTAAAACGCCTGAGCCTTTAACACCAGCAGACAGTGATAATGAAAAGGGGGAAAGAAATGGGAAGAAAGTCTGTTTCAGCATGACAGGTGATGAACAAGAAGATTCTGGTCATGATACCATCAGCAACAGGGATTCTTACAGGTAACTTCACTAATAATACTTTCATTTATCAACTGTGTCGAACCTGTGGGTTTGTAGGTTGTCAAGAGGCTATGCAGACTATCAGAGTATAATGATTTTGACATTTCTAACAGAGGAATAACTAGCGTCAAGATGTGTTACAGATGTGTAAAATAAACTCTTTTAAGAGTACAGGTTAGTTATTAGATCTTTGTGTCCCTAACCTTTATAGGATACCACAGCCAGGTCTGAAAGCTTTACTTTAGATTACCTGTCTTATAAAAACCAGAAATAATTTCTGTTGTTATGTTCCCCAACAACAAACCAAATATCTGTCATGGAAAGAAATATGTTAGAGCCACCACTCTTGCTGATCTAAAGAAAAAAACCCTGTTTCTCAATATACATTCCTTACCTTGTTCCACTCAAAATATTGTAGCGTCATCTCATCTCTAGAATTCATAATGCATCATATTTACTGTGAATGAAAATACAAAGAATTTTGAAAAGGAAGGAGTAATTATAGCAAGCATAGATTTTATAAAGGTTATCTTCTGTTCCTTAGAGAGAATTGGTTAACTACAGGATATAAAATCTAAATTAAAATTTTAGCTGCAAGTAAAAGAAGGGCTCATTATTTGTTCATTATCATGGTTCATTATACTCAGAAAGTAGAATCCCAGTAGGGTTGCCATTTTTCTACAGAACCCTGTGTTGCTGAGATCTCTTTCATAAACTAATATTTGATTATTGTAGCATGGTAGATAGGAACTCTTTGTCAGAGTAGGAACAGAAGTATATGTACAAATTTGAACAGAAATAAATATAGAGATAATTTGCACAGATTAAGTCCATCTTGTTCTAACCACGGTCAACACACAAGCAAAGTGCTGTTGCAGCTGAAGCACGTTTAGGAGTTTCTGTACATCCATGATGTGTCAAACTATGCAGGAGCTGCTCCAGTGCCCTGCGCTTGCTCCAGTTGTAAAGTTCCTCAGTTGGTGCAAGATTTGTATATGGAGAAAGGTGTGACTTATGACATGAGTGTCCATTTAAAATATTTTCTTTATTCTGATTCCAGTCATATATAGTCCATTCTAGGTGTTTAGGAATGATAAAATCTAGGATGCGATATGCAGCATAATCATAAAATCTGTGAGTTTAGAACAATTGATGGAATGAGATTGGAATTTTTTGTTTCTTTGCTTAAATAATCACATTAGGCAATATTTAAAATCTCCAAATCCCATTATGTCACTATGGATATTATTAGAACTAGTAGGCTAATTTCAGCTGTTAGAATGCTCTCGTTTTGTGTTGTAGCGTCTTAGTGTAAACCTTACAATACAACACAATAAAAATGCAGAATAATATAGCTAGTACATCTAATTTGTTTCTTTTTTTCCTGTGTTTTATTTTCTCATGCTTTGCACAGTTCAGCTTTAAATAATCTTCATCTTCCCTTTGGAGACTTTAATAAGTGAATAGAGTTAGTTAGAAAGCATTTTTTAATATCCAGCCAGAAATTCTTAATACTCCTTGGGACTGTTCACCCTCTGTTAAGAACATGTTGTTACTGATGTCTTTTCACCTACTTAATGGATATAATTGTAATTGTACCATATTGCTTCATTTAAAAGTTTTCCCCATGCACTTTCCTGGTTGGCTACAGGTCCAAAACATATACCTTAGACAGGAAATGTAATTCAGTATGCCAAAACTAGTGAAAGATCATTTCTGTATTTACAAAAACAAAGAAAACAAGTAGTCAGCATATGGGTACATATATAACTGTAGCATTTTATATAAAATACAGATATGTATATCTTGATGAGTGGGTACATCCAATTCATAAAACTAAAACCAGATTGTTAGCTACACTTGTACATTATCTTATATTCTTTTGGGTTTTTAACACTCCCTCTGCTGGATAATTACTTAAGCATTTCCTGCATTGAAACAAAATGGTCTTCATGTGGCTAAATAACTCTGAAGACTGAGTTCAAATTTATCTTTGTAGGATTTTTAGTACAAAAGGCTATGTTTTAAAGTAGGTATGTTCTCTGTCTGTTTTCTGTACAGAACAGTTTATTTTTGAGAGAAAAGAGCAGGAAAGGAAATAAGTGTTTTAAACTACAAATCTCCTTCCTAGACCAATGTGGGTGACATTTTTTATGCATAGAAGTTTTCACTGAAATCACAGATGTAAATGTCTATACATATCTAACAAAATGAACAGCTGGAAGAGATGGGATCGTAAACTGTCTCAGTTGGCAGGGAAAAATAGTTTGTAATTTGAGTTTTGGTGCTACTGAAATGGATCAGATCTCTTCTAAACCCATTATAGACTCTGGTTTGCAAGTCATAAACCAGAGTATTCAGTCATTCATATTAGCTGTGGACTAGGAGTACAGAATTTAAATGTGGAGTTACTAAAACACTTGAGACCACAGTTTAAAAGCTGTCACTAATGTAAGGAAAGCTGATTGGTTTGCTTTTAAAGTCTGTATTATCATTCTGCAAGTACTTGTTCACATGCAAGGTGAAAGGAGATAATTGAATCATCTATTTTGGGAATCTAGTCCTCTGAGCCCTACCAGGAGTGCAAACTATATATATAGCCTAAGTATAAGGGGTCTTTATTGTTGGTAAAAAATTGTACAGACCACCTCATCATTAAATTTAAAAGGGGAAAAGGGGAAGAATTTCCATAACTTTGATACAGAGCCTGTGTTAAAGCACATGACTTCATTTCTTTTTTTTGTTTTGTGTTTTTTGTGTTTGTTTGTTTTTTTTTTTTTGTTTTTTTTTTTTCCAAGTGATTGCAACAGCAATAGGAACTCCATTGCCTCATTCACCAGCATTTGTAGCAGTCAGTGCAGTTCTTATTTTCACAGTGATGAAATGGATTCAGGTATGTTTAGAAAAGTCAGTTATGAATCTGTCATCTGTGCTTTTTATTCAGTTCTATTCTTTTCATGTGCCTGGCAGTTTTGTTGCTTTTGTTTTAAAAATTGCATCCTCCTTGGTAATAGAAGTATATAATTTTGCTTCTGCCTAGCTAGTGCTGCACTTAAGAGTCCTTCTGTGAAAGAGAGCCAACATTCCAGCATCTCTGTGAATAGGCTGAATTACTTAGAGCTCTTAGAATCACTGTTTTTAACCACTTGCATGCCTTGACCTTGACAGTGTGTTATGTTGCATGATGAGGAGCATTTTAGGTGAGTGTGGAATGCTCTCCCAGCCTGCGTCAGCACCCGGGTGGCAGGATACGGCTGTGTATGTTTGTAGGAAGGAATGTGGGACCACATAGAAGCACATTCTTGTTTATGCCATGACAAAATGAATTCAAATAAATGCAGCTGCTAATAGGAATGAGATGGGATTTAACTACATGGAGTAAAAGGTCATATACTCAGGGACTAACAATATTTGCTCTAAGCTGGGAGTTTATTATTTGGGTATGATTTAGGAAAAGAAAGAACTGGGCATATTAGTTGAATATGAGCTACCAGTGAGACTTGGTTATAGAGAAGGCAAATTCTCTATGGAAAATACCGTGAAGAGGTATTTTCAGTTGAGAAAGGAAAGAATGGCATTGTGCAAGGTATCCACGATACCTTGTGAATAATGCAATTCTAGGCAGCTGCTTTCCAGAAATGATACATAATTACAGAGCTGAGCAGATACAGAGGAAAAGATGAAGGGCATAAAGAACCATTAATAAAAGAGGAGACATAGGGTCTGTATCTTCAACTTCAAATATAAATGAGCTGATATGCACTTGTCCATCATCAAGCTGAAGTACCAACTGAGGTGCCTAAAAGAATATGTCTGTGCTAACCAAGCACAGATACAGTATTTGAGTTGATAAATACTGCTGCACAGTGAAACTCCCACTCTCCTGACGACTTAATTATCTCCTAGTTCCAAAACTAACCTGGTTAACTCCAGATCAGGGCTCTTTGGCACTGTGTTCCATCTGTTGCAATTAGAATCCTGTGAAAGGTTATAACTATTGGCTGTAAGGACATCTAAAGGAGCTAAAAAAAAAACAAGGAGAGAAAAGGGCTATTTAAGTGTTTCAGTGACATAAGAAAAATGAGTCTAGATTGACCATGAATAAATTTGGATTATAAATTATCAAATGGATACTTCCTATTTGTCCCTGAAAAAGCAAGGAGGAAAACCAGTTTTAAGCTCAATTTTTTACAGCTTTTGAAAGAGTTTATGTTGCATCACCCATTGTCTGAGAGAGCAAGTGACTGATAGCAGTGACTTAGGAGAGTCCTTCTCCTTTGTACTCACTTAGGAAATGATGTGGTATGTACTACTAAAAGCTCCTTAAATACAGGTTTTGGATGCTGTATTTTTGTTGAATTCCTGAAATTAAAGAACCACTTAATTACTAAGAACATTAAGATTGTGAATTGTCTGTAGGTTCCCTGTAAAAATTTTATGGTGAATGCATTTCAGTGACTTTGCGGTCTGCTATATTAGGTTCACACTACTTAGCCTTTTAGTCTGGTGTTTAGAATGTTCTCCAGCATAGAAGAATCATGTGTTCTGGTCTCAGAATGGTTGAGGTTGGAAGGGATCTTTTGAGATCATCAGTCCAATACCCTGCTCAAGCAAGGTCATCTCGAGGAGGTTGTCCAGGACCATGTCCAGTTGGATTTTGAGTATGGTCCTTTCTCTAAGAGCTGTTTCTGTATTATTGAGTCACTTCTAAATGCAAAATATGTAGGGAGAACAGTTACTGTAATCCTGAAATCTTAAGCATCAATTTGTGTGGAAAGATTATCTAAACTACAAAGATTTTGGAAAATATGCTGAAAACTTTAAACAATTTTCATTTAAAAATATTTTTCAGGCGATGAACTTCCCATAAGTGTTCGGATCTCTCATGATAAACAGGACAAGCTCCATAGCTGTTTGGAGCATCTCTTTAGTCAAGTATGAGATGATTTTTCTTGGCTTTCATACTAATATCCATGTTTGAGCTAAGATGTCTTTAGGAAATACTTCTTTTTCTTTTTCTTTTCGCTTTCGACTGTTTACTGGGATGGTATGTATTTACTCATTCTCCTTCAGTTTTCTGTAAATAGTTCAAAACTGAAAATTAAACAGGTCCTAAGATTTAGTCTAACATTCCCTTGCTTGTTGCTTTAACTAGAGCCATTATGTAAGAAAGAATCCAAAGCTGCTTTTCTGTAGTCTGTATTTCTTAACGAAAGAATTTCTAATCGTTGCTGTAAAAAACATCTTTCTCAGAGAACCTTGATCCCCAACAGGTCGATTCAATTGTCAACCTTCTGAAAGGACCAGCTGTGATGAGGGCCTTTGAGCAAACAAAATACTTTACACCAGGTCGAGGCCTCCAAGGTAACATTTAATTCTATCCATGAGAATCAAAACACAGCTTGAAAGGTACATAGATATGGCTATCTACTTCTTGATCTGGGTGTTAAACAACTGATTTTGCTTAATCTTGGTGTATTCTGCAATAATGGGTTGTTGAAATTCTTGTTAAGTAGATCTTAGTTGAGAACTGGCTTCTTACACTTTTATTGCACAACTGAAAGACTTTCAGGTTTGTTGGAAAGTCAGATTTAAATTGTAGACTCTGAAGTTTTTGAAGCAAGAAACAGGTTTTGTATATTGCAGGTGTTTTTATTACATATTTGTCTCAACTTCTGAAGGAATTTTTGATATATTTTATTACTAATGTCAGATTTTTTGTACTTTTTGTAGATACTTGATTTGTGAAGTTGATTTATAAATAATTTGCAAATACAAATTTATAGTTGCAATAATATTTATGCTAACTATATGCTTTTACAAGTAGTATTGATTGATTAAAAAAAAACCATGTATGTAATTTCATATACTCTAACACTGACATAGTTGCTTAGGCCTAAGTGTATGAATAGGTATCTGGTGGTGGCCGTAAGATTGCAATGAAAACTGCAAAGGACTTTTCAGTGAATTTAAGAAAAAAAAAAAAAAAAAAGTTCAGTGGGAGACTGAATGTTGTATTAATATGATTTTATTGATCCTGCATATGTCTTTTGGCAAAGAAAACTAATTTTAGATGGCCAGAGGGTGGATCTTTGGCTTTTATAAATCACCAAAATCCCACTGAGGTCAACAGAGCATAATTAGTATACCCCAATTATCTGGTTTTACAAAGCCTGAAGTACTTCCCTCTCACTGAATTTTCATGGAAGACCACATGACCTTTTCTTTTTGTGTGTGTGGTTTTTTGGGTTTTTGGTTGTTTTTGTTTTTTTGGTTGTTTTTTTTTTTTTTCCCCCCCCTATTTTGAGAGCAAGATAATGGGGATGAAATTAGAGCATTTCTGCTCTCATGTGTTTTTCAGTGTTTCAGAATGAGTACCTGGCAGGCTCACACAACAAAATGTTGTCCTTTCAGTGGTATAATAAATATTCAGTTAGACTCAAGATATGGACAAGTCAGATACTTTATTTTTGATCTGCACCATCTTCATGAACTATACAAGGAACACTTCAATGCTTTGAAAGATAGACTAAGTTAAGCAATAAGTAATTTTGTTTTAAGTTTAATTTTCTGATTGAATTGATTTTATCTCTAAAAGTTCCAGGGTCCCACTTACTCCATGGAGACAGGCACCTTCTGTCTTATGTACCTGGTTCAGAAAGAATCATGTTTGGAAATACTGCTCACTCTTTCCTTTGACTAAGTAGAGCGCTTAGATGACTGTTAGTCCTGTCACTCTAGCTAGAGTTAAATAAGTTGACAACTCCTTGACCTGTGAAAACATTTAAGAAGAAATGTCTTACTGTGGCTTTCTCAGGAGCAGAAAAATATGCTTTTTGTCATTGCCTAGAGTTTCAGCAGGAAATGGAACCGAAGCTTAACTGTCCAAAGAGGCTACGACTTCATATCAAGCAAGACCCTTGGAACCTGCCCAGTAGTGTCCGGAGTCTTGCCCAGAATATCAGAAAATTTGTTGAAGGTTAGTAAGAACAACATGACCATAAATGAACACTTCATTAATGATAGAGAACCTGGGGAAGGGAAGGGGAAAGATAAAACTGCTTCATGTTGCTTGAAGGCAAAGTTTGCTGAACAGTGTGGTCTATGGCAAATGCCTGAATTTCAGAACTTTTTTGTGTTCTTAGTAATGAGGTTA
This sequence comes from Podargus strigoides, assembly GCA_028020825.1. Taxonomy (NCBI): domain Eukaryota; kingdom Metazoa; phylum Chordata; class Aves; order Caprimulgiformes; family Podargidae; genus Podargus; species Podargus strigoides. Next base: position 35,685,279 of record CM051620.1, on the reverse strand, counting down.
GTGATGTATATCTCATCTGTCTCATGCTCACCCTATTGGCTTCAGATACTGAAGTGAAAACAAATGAATGGTATGTTGCATGTGCTACATTATTTCAGTTGCTGCTGAAGTCTGTTGGGCTTGACTGATTTGTCACAGAACTTCATAGGACTGATACACCAAAATGGGGCTTTCCATGAAATTAAACTCCCTTTTTACTACTGTCTTAAATGGAAAGATGAAGACTCTGCAGGACAGCTTTTGTCCTATATCTTGCTGTTACCTGTCATTGATCTGGAATTATTATCCCCCTAAAATCATGCTCCTTCTGCCACAAAGCCAATCCTCTTTCACTGGTTTTCGCTTAGTCCATCACAACTGATCCTATCAGAGTCCTCCTCCTCCACCTTCCTCCCACCACTGTCTAAAAGTTACCTAGTACTCTGTTCCTCTTCACCAGCAAGTGACAATGTGAGCTGGGGTTTTCTGCTCTTTCCCAGGCTTCATAAGACAGTAACATGGGATTTCCTCTACAGAAAATCTTGCCAGTAGCGTCTGCTCTGTGTCCTGTGCTGTTTAATAGAGAAATAGAAAAAATGAGCAAAATTATTTTTATAAAACTACTTGCACTAGGAGTCTGCATGGGAACAAGAACTTGTCAGGTTTAACTTTAAATGATTTGTGTATATGTTTAACTTCTTTTGTTTTTTTGGCTAATTTCTATGGTGTCCCATAAAGAAACCACTAAATTTCAGATCACTGGAGAAGAGCTCTGTGATAAGTTCATAGAATCATAGAATGTATTGGGTTGGAAGGGACCTTCAAGAATTATCTAGTCCAACCCCCCCTGCAGTGAGCAGGGACATGTTTACTAGATCAGGTTGCTCAGAGCCCCATCAAACCTCACCTTGAACCTTGAATGTCTCCAGTGATCTACCACCCTCATATTGAAAAACTTTTTCCTTACATCTAACCTAAATCTACCCTTTTCTAGTTTAAAGCCATTACCCCTCACCCTATTGCTACATGCCCTCATGAACAGTCCCTCCTCTGCTTTCTTATAGGCACCTTTCAGGTATTGGAAGGTCGCTATAAGGTCTCCCCGGAGCCCTGTTTTCTGCAGGCTGAACAACCCCAGCTCTCTCAGCCTGCCTTCATAGGAGAGGTGCTCCAGCCCTTTGATTATTTTTGTGGCTGTTCTCTGGACGTGCTCCAACAGGTCCACATCCTTCTTATGTTGAGAGCTCCAAAGCTGGATGCAGTATTCCAGGTGAGGTCTCACCAAAGTAGAGTAGAGGGGCAGAATCAGGCTACACTTCTTTTGATGCAGCCCAGGATGCAATTGGCCTTCAGGGCTGTAACTACGCATTGGTGGCTCATGACCAGCTTTTCATCCACTACTACCCCCAAGTCCTTTTCCTCAGGGCTACATTCCAGCACATCATCTCCTAGCCTGTACTGCTAATGAGGATTGCCCTGATCCAGGTGCAGGACCCTGCACTTGTTATTGAACATCATGAGGTTCACCTGGGCCCACTTCTCCAGCTTGTCCAAGTCCCCCTGGATGGCATCCCGTCCCTCTAGCATGTTGACTGCACAAGAAGGAATGGAAATGAGTCTTGAACAGTCCTTCATTGCCCCATTTCTGAAGCTGAGCCTAACAGACCATTTTCATATAACTTGTTTGCCCATAAATAGAATTAACAAACTTCGCTTATTTGAACCCTTATTTTGCCGATCACTAGTCCTAGCACAAAGGACACAGCCAGCAGCAAAACAAACCAGTAACCAGATTCTATTGCACACAAAAAAAGTCAGTGTATGGGTGATCGCTGGGGGTACAAAATGGGAGACAACCAAGCCAATAGGCTGATCATTTAAGATAGAAGTAGCCACATACTGTTCCCCCACAAAGCCCGCGTTTGCAAATGCCAAACTTGACTGGGGCCCAGTTGCAGGGAGAGTCAGGAGGTCCTTCCCCAACAGGGAAACTCTGCAAAGTGCATCCACCTCACAGACAGACACTCCACCCTCCCTGCAAGTGGTCCCAGCTTTTATGCCCCAAACAGGACACCTGGCACTCGTTTACCCAAATGTGGGGCACGTCGGGCTAGTTTACCCAAGGGCTTTCCTTACAAGGCTGGCTGCACCTTGGAGGAAAGCCAAAAGGCAAACTCATCACCTCCTTTTAAAGGACCATGGGAACCACCCATCTGTCAACCTTAATTCAGGGCTCGGGGTTCAGACTCCAGCACTTCAACCCTCAATATTGTGTTGAGGTTATTCAGATAAATTTGGTTTTAAATCTACCACAAAATGTTGTGGAAGAGTTCAGAAAGGTCCAAATGACTTACTGCCTCTCTATAATACAAAACTTCTCTTTTTACAATACTGCTATAATATAGTGGTGATATTTATCAGAAGGAATCTTGATGTTTACAGAACAATAAAACTGTTGGCATTTTCTAGTGTTTTAGAAATTAGGATTAAAAAGGTTTTCTCCGTTAGTAAACTATAGTAACTAACTTTACTGCAGCTGTCATGCTTGAGTGGTGCATGGTTCAGAGTGGTAAATAGTAAAAGGCATTATTCTTGTGCTCTTCAAGGAAAGCATACACTCTGCCTTACCTTCTTTCATCATTGTGTCTCAGAAGTTATCTGCCAATTTTAAATATTCTTGGTTCTCCCTTTCCATCCATAGCATCTGAGCTTTTGTCAGAGATTTCCAACAAATGGCTTCTGTGCCATCTTCTTAACCAAATACACGGGTTTACATGTAAAATTATCACCTTATGTTGTTTATTTACCGTCAGTCTTTACATCTTTCTATTTTCATGTAGTTTTTTTTCTTTAATTTGATACCTATTCTGCCACCACCCCACACTGGTATCACTAATAATTGTTCCTGAGAAGTACTCTGGAAAGTAACAATTTGCATCTTAATCATAGTTTTGATTTGCCTGTGGGACCAAAGAGTTGGTGTGATGTAATGGATACCTGAAAGCCTAGGTTCTTGTGACTTCCCTGGCACAGACAGCACGAATAAGTAGGAGCATGGAAGTGAATAATTGCTTCTCAAGTGTTAGTTTCCAAAGCATGTCTGGACAGGTATATGTAATTCAGTGTTGAAAAGATTCAGGGCAGAAATGTGCAGTTTTGGGAGACTGCTGTGATTTATACAGGCTTAGACCTGTATAAATTGAACTTGAGACAGAACCAGCAGCTCGATCTAACTAGAATCAGATGAGCATGAAGCAGATATTTAGAAATATCTTCATATTTATGTATAAGTAAAAGGAAGTATTTTAATAATTGAGGAAAGCAGATATATTTGTCTCTTCTAGCAGATTCTAGAGGAAGTAGTCAAAGGAGACCACAGATATAAATTTGTACACCATGGAGAAAAAATTATTATAATTAAAACCTCTGGTTGTTATAAATGTTCTTGACCGTTATTGATGAATGTGAAAGTATGGATGAATGCTTTCAGTAAATGCATCTCCTTATTGAAAACTGACTCATTTTTATTTTCATAAAAATATCACAGGCTACTGTAATTTTTTTACTCATTGTTGTGTTGCATTGTAGAATGTATTATATTAGATTAGACTGATTAGTACTTTAAAGCAGAAGGAGACATGGGACCCCCACAGAAATGAGATGTTTTAAGTCCTAGATCTTAGGATTCTTTTTATTTACTTTGTTTCATAATTGTCAAGAAATGGGAAAACTCAGAATGCCTTGAAGGATAATCATTCTGGTCCATCAGTTTTCTTTTTATCAATAATGGAATTGGGAAAATATTTTTTAAAAAAATCTTTGAAGGTTTGTATTAAAAAAAAAAAACCTCAGAAAAAAGCAACCAAACCTTCCTTGACAGTATATTTAAAACATGTCATGATTGCTTTGTCTTATTCCATTTGTCCTACCCAATCATTACAGAAAGAAAAGTTTTCTATGGTTACAGTTAAAGGCAGCCCTCGAAGGCTAATTGAGTTGATAGAATTGAAGAGTTCTCTGAAATAGTATGCAGATTCTAGGAGGATTTATCTGGAGCAAAGTAACTAATGAAAAGATAAAGGTTATTGCTTTGAGTGGCTGGGCCTACTAAATTGTTAAACCGATAAAGATAAGTTGTTGGCACAGGCAGGTCTTTGAAGATGGAGTGCTTGATTTTGGTGCAGGAGAGAACAGTAGTCAGGGCAGGAATTCAATGTTCACTGAATAGAGGAAGAATAATGAAGGTACAGGATTCTGGATGTATGTGAGATGTGTACCATGACAATCAGAAAGCACAAGAGGAAAAGCTGAGGAATGACTCCAGTAGGAACCAGGAAAATCAACAAGATGGGTGGAAAGAAAGAGACCCTTCAGAAGGAAAGTAAAACCAAAACTGGCTAGCATAATAACAACAGGGAACAAAGAAGAGGGGAAATTTCTATAGTCGATTTTTGCCTAAGAGAAAAAAAGGTAAGATTTTTAAGATTTAAACAGGAAATACTGTGCAATTGAGAAAGTTCACATCTATTTAAATTTAGAAGTGAGGACTGAAGGAACCTTTCAGCCATTAAAGGTATAAAAAATGTATTTCAACTTTAGTCATAAAACATGCAGTGCAAATCTCAGTCTTATTTCAAAAATATTTTTGGATGTGAGAAACAAAATAAAACTAAAATCTAGCCTTTACTGGCAAAGATCAGAATAGCAGAATAACTTGATTTAAAAAAAAGTACAAAAGAATGTTTTAAGAATAAAAGTTGAAGGCATCTTGCATTACAAATCATATAATGAAAAGAGAAATTTCTAGGGAGTTATTCCTTTCCATATGCCATGTAGCAAGAAGGCTTGAAAACTTCCATAGCATTTTGAGTTTGTTGAAAAGCAAATGGTTGACATCCAAGGTTCACTTCTAACCCCAAGGAAGTCTCTACTTATACAAATAACCTAAAACTACTCTTTTCTGTTGGGTGTATTTGGAAAAGGAGAAGACTTATAGCAGTGATAAAGGACATTTGCAGTGTCCTATACTTTTCACATAAGCAGGAAATCAGTATTTATAGATACCTCAAATGCTTTTGAATTCAGAGATCCAGCGAATTTCATACAAAACAAGCTGCAAGTAATAGCCTCAATATGTCTAAATTCTTCAGATAAAAGCTGTATTTCCTTATATTGTATTTTCAGTTACTAAGCTATGTTCAGACTCCAAGACATATCACCTTGAAAGACAATTTTCAGGAATAACCCTAATTTTGAGTGGTTTCATGCTTATATTTGAGATACTGTGGACATGCATTTCAGAAGTGTAGGCACTGCCAGTTCTTTTTTCAGTGTGTGTACAGCATGGATGAAGATCAGGTGTGAAAGGTTTTCTTCTTTTTTAAGCATAATCACCTTTGGGGAAGATTCTGGCTTTTCACAGATATGTTCAAGTACATACAGAATCTATACTGTGCTGTTGATACAGTCAACTCCAATGTCAGTTCCGTCATCTGAGTCGCATTCAAATTTCAAACTATTCAGATTTCAAACCTATTAGATTAGTTTTAATAGGGGACAATGTATTCCCAAATTGCCCTATTGTCCATATACCCCATAGCAGCTCTGCTGGTCCACTGAGCTGGGCTTGGAATAGGACTGCACAGAAGACTGAGTGTGTGAAATAAAGTTTGAAACGATGCGAAAGCATGTGATGTAGCTTGCAAACTTTGAGAAGTTCCCCCTCTGCACCCACCCCCAACCAAAAAAAGAAAAAAATCCAAGAAATAAACCCTGTGAGTGTAAAGAGATATAAAAGTCAGTGTAAGTTAAGACTTTTTATCTGTACTTTTTTAGTTCTTCATAGAGTGTTAAGTGAAAAGAAATGTTTGAAGCAAAATAAAATCCTGAAGGCTGAGAATAAAGTGAAAATGGTGTTGTATTTTTTCTGGATGCTTTGGTATGCATTAAAATGAGGATAATTTGAGATTTTGAAGTATGGCATGAAAGAGGGGAAAGAAAAAAAACAAAGAATAGGGGTAATGTGGGAATCAGTGAAAATTAGTATTGTTTTTCAAAGTTTTAAGACTGCAATTCTTCAAATATGGACTTGGACTGGCTGGCTGGTGCACAAGGACTCTGAGATAGCAGTTGCTTCTTCATGTGTCATTCTCAGTTTTAGTACTTTTGATGATGATCAATTTTATGAAGTCGTATGTAAAATTAAGTGGAGACAAACTACTGCTTTATAGGTATAAATCAGGATTGCCTATACAAGAAGTTGGAGTTAAGCTGGTATAAAATGAGTAACTGCAAATGCATTATTATGTTGGTGAAAACACTTTTAACCATAACCTCAATATACTTTTTCTTTTCTTTAAGAGGTGAAGGCACGAATCCTCTTGGCACTTCTTGAGTATACAGGTAATCTTGCTTGTTTGAAAGTGTATGCGGATGGTTTGAGATTTTTTTTTTTGCTTTTCGACAGAATGCTGTGATTAGAGAAAGGGGAAAAATCTTAGATATGATGACTGAATAATCAAAAACTTTATCTCTGTGTTTACAGTGAGGATTCGTGAAGAGCACAGCAATTCCAAAGACATTTCTAACAAACATTGCGCTTTTTTTTTTTTTAAATGCAAAATATCTTCTCTGGTCATTTACTTTGGATCTTGACAGATAAAGTAACTGCTAAATCACTGAGCTTGTGCACAGTACTTCTGCTGTCTTTCTTCTTTTGGACTTTTTCATATTTGCTATCTTTTTTCTATTCATTCCCATCTATTTCCAGACTGACCTTACTGTTGTAACCCATACTTTTCCTTTTATCTTTTTTTAGAGAATACCTTTTTTTAAGTTCCTCCTTTTGGAAGGGGTCCGATATTTCTGTGCATTATTCTACCATCACCCCATACAGCTTCAAATATGCAAAATAGGCACGTGTGTCTGCAAAATAAATGTCAGTAAATCAGTATTTAGAAAATAATGCTATGGCAGAAGGTCCTCTACAGTTTGTAGGTGCAGAAGTGTTCAAGTAGGCAGTCATATTTGACTGTAATAGCTGATTATTTTAACCATCTTGCAGCACTATGTGAACGAGTTATTATTTCATGATTTTGTTATGACACATAACAGCAGTTTTATAAGGGGGAATATAACATTTCATTGTTGTCAGATTTCTTCCAAATATTATAAAAGTTTTTAGTACTTCCTAAGGTGTTTTAAAATAAGAAGTGACCTGAGAAAATACTTCAGATTCAATTTTTCTGTAAGCAGTTTTTCTTATTTACATGGTTTCATAAGTTCATAAATTCTGTAGTTTATTTTGTATAAAAATCTGTTTTAAAAAAACCCCGAAGTGCTTTGTATGCAGTATCTGATGCTCAACTAGTATTAAATGAGATTTGGAAATGAGGTGTTGGAGACAGAAGGCTGCTTCAGAAGCAGGCAATGCAGGGGAAGGCACTGAAAGTCGGCTGCTGTTAGACAGAGATAAAATTGAGCAAGGTGAGGAGAGAGAATGTGTGTTGGGCTTAAATCCTTGAGTGCTGCTGTGACATTGGAAAGTTTTTGGCCATGGAGAAGCCAGTGGGGTTTTTGAAGCTGGAGAAGGGTGGAAGTTTTAAAGATGAAAATGTCATCTGCACTAGATTCTGCACAACTTGAGAGATTAGAGAGAGGTTAATTTTAACAGTTAAAACAAAAAGCAAAGAGTCACAGTGCAGGAGCAGCAGTGATTAGATCATTTATGGAAAACATTCCTGAGGTCCTGAGAGGCTGGCAAATGGAATCAAAATGATAGTAAGAGAGTGGTCACTGTTATCAATAGTTGAGGAGAAGATTGAAGATCTCAGAAGGAAAAATGGACAGAACGGAGTTACTTTGAGAAATACTTGGAGTCAAAGAAAAGCATATTTTTAAAGTTGGTGTTAATTTTGTGAGTACAGAATTGTCTCTACTGACTTAACCCGTCATCTATAATCTTGCTAGCTCCAAAGAGAAGGTGGAAAAGGAGCTGAGCCTCTTAGAGGCAGAGGAAGCTAAAAGTGAGGACAAAGATTTTAGGCTTTGGAAAGACTTTGGTATCACCTAATCTTCTCTTGCTCTAAGAAAGATCATCTACCTGTGCCATTTAGGATTAATGTTTGCCTAACAGCTCATAATGATAAAAATTCTTTAAGACCTCCAGAAGAGAGAAGAAGGAAGCACTGAATATTTATCACCACAATTTTGTGCTTTATTTGGAACGTTTCCCTTTCTAACTCTTTTGACCTTTAGCTAATCTAATGCCTGTGCCCTCCAGAATAAATTGGTAGGTTAGCTAGTCCCTAATTTAAATCAGCTGCTAATGGTTCCATAGACTTCTATCTAGGGACCTGTCCTGGACTTTCCTGACACCATAAATCTCTGCTGCTTTTTGTATGTGTGCTGCTGCTTTGTGCCAGTTTTATAGATTTCATATTTATGTATATATTGTATTTGGATAGATTGTGTTCTGGTAGCAAAACTCCTATGTGCCCTGTCTGCACTTTACTACAGCAGGTAGTCTTCATCTGCCCTACCCGGCTGGTAGCTGTGGAGTGGACCAGATGATGCAGTCATATTAAGAACTTCGGACTGTCCTTGCTTTCCTGTGGAAAGGAAATGTTTTTGTGCCCAGCTGGTTTTCACATTGCAGCAAAGAGATCTGACTCACATCCGTCATCTTGTAACATCAAAATACATAGAATTGATGGCACGTACATCAAAATCTACAAAATAAGCATACATTGTTTATGAAGAACTATAAATTCCAGATTTTAAATATATTTCTATATAATTTTAGAACTAGAAAATAATCTTTTAATGTGGAAAATGGCAGTCTTGGTCACAGAATACTATTTGCTGGGAATAACATTTGGCTGTAAACTTGTAATTTACAGTAATTTACATTAAAATGACTTGTTTTTTAGACAAAGAAAAAAATTCCAGCCCAGTTCCTTTACTGTTAATCTCCTGCTCCATTTTTGCTTTTTTTTCTGTTGGCTTTTACCCATCACAGATAGCGAGATACAACTGAGGCGAGACATGGTCTTCTGTCAGAGCCTAGTGGCCACAGTCTGCGCTTTTTCAGAGCAGCTAATGGTGGCCCTAAATCAGATGTTTGATAACAACAAAGAATATGAAATGGAGACGGTGGAGGCTAGCAGAAAGTGGTTGGAACAGATAGCCAGTGCGGGTCTTCTGCTTCATTTCCAGTCCCTGCTCTCACCTAACCTGGTAAGGCAACTCATGTGGCATGCTTAGCTCGTGTTTGTTCTCTGAATCAGGGGCACGGTTAAACAGTCTGAGTTATAAATGTGATTTTCTGTGTCCTTTGTGCTTAGCTTGTTACTTAATCAGCTGCTATTTGGAAAATTTGCGATTTAGATAATTACAGACATGGGAAATGTTTGTGATATGGGAAGTATGCTTTCCACAAAGACAGTGTTGTGTTTGTCTTGAGTTATCAGATAGTGAGTTACCCTTGACTCCCTGCCACAATCGTAGTGATCCCTAGGAGTGAATGTAGTATTAGGTGATAACCAGAACTTCAGTTTGCAATAAGCAGCAATGCAAGATAAAGAAAATAGCTGGTTTGGATAATTTTATCACCCCTTCCCCAAAAAACCCAACAGGTCTGTAGTAGTTGAAGGACTAGACATACTAGTCTGATCTGCTCCTGTCATAGTGCAAATCCTCATAGCCTGCCAGGGTAATTGGAAACCTGCTATTTCTTCACAAGGCTTGGCAAGGAGCCATGGCTTAAGAAACAGTTTAAAAAGGGACATGGCTTTATGGCCCTCTAATCCCCAGTTATCCAAAGTGCTTCTTCAGCTCATTAAGCTGCTTCTCACACTAGACTGTTTCCTGCTAACCTGAAGAACTGTGAAGCAGTCTGCACGGTCTGCTCCATGGTAGTCTTCTCAACCTCTGGAGCTGAAGTAACTGATTTGGTACATTCTACTGTATAAAAGTCCCATGCAAATAATAGACAGTGCTCCTAGTATCAAAGATCTTCTTTCCTTGCCTTGTTTGTCTTGGCAGCAAATTACTGACAAGTTGACCTGTTAAACTATAGAAGCAGAAGAGATCAATAAAAATAAAGATATTTCTAAATCACAACCATAAAGTGTTAGGGTATGTTATTGTTGAACAACATTGTCTTGAGCTAGTGGGAGCAACTACCTGAAGGGTAGTTGAAGTACGTATGTGGGCTTGCGTGGGACAGGATTACATCAGGACGAGGTGTGCAGCTTAAAACCAGACAAAGTCAGTGCCTGAGAGAAACAGGAGGGCTCTTTATCCACATATGGGGTATGGTCAGGAGAGCTCAGGTTCATGTCGAGTCTTAGATGCTTTTGAGCACCATGCAGCACCAACATGTCCTGGTGCTGAAGTCCTCAGAGCTAGAGAGTAAATTCAGTTCGTGCCTGTTTTATGTTTTACCATGTGCTTAGTTGTCATTTTATCACAAAATAACTGTTGTCTTTATAGCACTGAATACTTCTGTTTTTTCTTTCAAGGTTGTAGAGATTTCCTTTGTAGTGACAATGCATGCTACTTAGCTATTTTCACGTAGTCAGATACCAGCAGTATGCATTGTCAAATTGAAAATATAATTTATCTCTTCTGTCTAACTGTTCTTAACCAAGGGAAAAGTATTTAACGGCAACTTTTTCAATACCTCCTTGCTTACAAATGATCTGTGTTATTTTAAACAAGGGTATTTGAAGGAAATTACACTTACTGTGGCCAAGGTTCAGTAAAGAATGAGCAGTTGTGCAAAGATTTCCCATGTCAGTGAATCGTTTTCAGACGACTCTGCTGATAAAACTGCTCTATCCATAGAGACTTCATAAATTCACCCAGGAGACAAAATACTTCTAGCAGCTTTGCTTTTTCACGAATACAAAGGCGAATGCTATTTCACTATATAGATCATGGAGAACAATATTGAGGTTTTGGTTTTTTTTCTATAATTCAGTAAACTATAGATTACTTTCATTTTATAGGCAGATAGTTTATTGTTCTTTGCCTTCTGACTGTTTCAATTCTTAGAGGAGGAAAAACACATGCCTCATATTTCCATTTGGTTCTTGCTAACTTAAGGTGCTAGGGGAGGATTATATAAAGAATAGAATTACTTTAAGTGATTATTGATTTCTGCTATAATTGCTCTGCATTTTTAACTCAAGATAATCATACTTGTAGATAATTATTTTCCTTTTTAAAGGTTCAGTAAAGCATCCTGAGAACGCAGTAATTCACTTCCTGGAGCTTTTTTGGTAAATTAGTCAGGATCGGTTTAGCTATTTTGTGAGCTCAGGAGTACACAGAGTGAACAATAGGAGCAAATCTGATTATTGGCATAGCTACATACTTGATTTGCATCTAGACTTGTGTAGGTGAAGGTGCAAATCACCCTGAGCTGTACTTGTTCTGAGCTACTGGTTCAATTATTGGTGTTTAGAGTGGACACGATTAACTCTCATCTGTCGTTTATAAACGAAATGCTAAAGTTATGGCATTTTTAAAAGAAAATTGCTAAAAAGATTTTGTTTTTCACAGTTCCCCTCTGTTAATTTACCATCTAGACCTGATGTCAAGACAAGCTGTTGATGTCTGGTATCTTACATGAAGAATAATTACAGTATTGTTTCATTAAAAGCCATGAGAAGTAATGGTAGCTACAAATGACCTATTAATTTACCATGTGAAGTGATAAAAATCATTTTAATAATCTTGGACTATTAATAAAAGGGAAAGTGCCAACAGAAACAAAGATATTTACATCATCTAGGAGTTAATTAGGTTTTACACTGCATCAGTTAAATGTTGTGCAACATTCTGTAGTTACTTTTATGTCCTGCTCTCATAGTATTTCTGGTAGGGAAAACATCTGGCTGAAGTGACCATTTCACTTTTTCTTTTGCCTTTTTTAGGCTGATGAGCAAGCCATGCTAGAAGATACATTGGTTGCACTGTTTGACTTGGAAAAAGTTACATTTTACTTCAGACAATCGGAGCCAGAACCACTAGTTGCGAGTGAGTAATTATAATTAATGTATGGGTTTTACTGTTCAGAAACATTTTCTGTATTTGTAACTTTTTTCTCTCCTAGAACATTACCTCCCACAGGGAATATTATATAATTTGGGATTACGGAGAATTAGTATTCCTAGATTTCGTGAAATACAGCTAACATCAGTGACAATGCAGAAACATTATCTGGCAATATCATTAACTTCGAGGACAGAACTATTTCCTTAACCAAATTTTCTATTGGTAGTATGCGTGTGCATCAGAAAAGCCCCTGGAAGATCTAGTTGTTATTGAAGAGTCAAGTGTAAAATAAGCTTGAAGGTCTTAATAGAGAAATGCAACTGAGATGAGGTGGAGGAGCATAAAAACCATTTCATTTTATCATCTGAAAGACAAAGTAGGTCTTGGAAGGGATGGCAAACACTATTACTATAACTTTGAATTGTGCAAGAAACTTCCTCTGAGACCTGATGGTGCAGATTATCAGGGTCCTGAACCCCTCCTCCTAATACCCACCCAACTTGCAGGACGGGATTGTCTTTGTAGTTTGCTGTTTATACCCTTCGCTCATTTTCAGCCACTCCTTTATTAATACGTTTTCAGCCAGTAGAGATTTTCCTGCCATGAACTTTGTTTAGTGAGCAAAAGGCCCTCATTTTTCCTTAAGTCTCATAACTCCCCTGGGAAGGGAGGAAAGCATGTCTGCTTCACATCAAGCTTTTCTACAACATTTCCCATGCCGGATTGAGACCACACATGAGAGAACTTCTGCAATAACCAAAACCAGAAGACACAAAACTCCTTCACAAAGCTGCCAGTGCACTGAAGAATTCAATAGCGCAGGGCTGGTAGTCAGGTAGGAATTAGTCTATATAAGACCATATTTATTTCTCTATAATTCAAGTAAGGACCCTGTTCAGAGTGTTTGCTCTAAAAAGGAGCCCTGCCAAGCCAGGTAACAACATGGAACCAGAGTTACAGGAGGGCCTCCTGATGGGGAGTTAACCCTATGCCTATATTGTGAGCTGTTCATATTGCTGTATCTTCCAACTGAGCCGTCCCTGCTAAAACAGAGATAAATGGAAAGTCTATGTGTTATAGGATTGTAATAAACTCTGTATTTCCTTTTGGTTTAAGTGCTGCCACCACAGGCATCCTGACTGTGGTTACAGAAGACAAGGAAATGGCAAATTTGATTTTTCTGTTATGATTCTGCATAACAATAAAAGGAAAAAAAGTCTTTTTTCTTATCACCAAAGATAGTGAAAAATGTTCCTTTGAAATCTTTTCCATTTAGGTACAAAATATTTTATGCACATGGTGTAAAAACTACATAATATCATTAATGCAAATCACTAAATTTTATTGTAACTGCTTTCAACTTGGAGACTTACGTATGGAAATAATACTTAAACAGGAAGTAGATGAAAAGGTTAAATTGAATTAAAACGACTTCCTCTGAGAGGTTTAGCTAAATGGAAAATTTTCATCAACTTTTGGTGATGGTCATTACACGTTAATCATCTGGCCTAAGACACACAATGTATGTTGGGGAATTGCTGTAGCTGCAAAATGATCCTGCTAGTTGCCCTGAACTCTACACCAATTAATGTGTTATGACTTTTAGTTTGTCAAAGTGTAATGAAACATATTCTTACAGTTTTATATATTCTACCATAATATATTTGTTTTCTCAGTTGAGTCCTGATTTTTACTAATAATTTCATGAATATGCTGGTAGCTACTGTATATTTATTTGTGTGCTATCCCACACAAATACTGAGGAGAATCTGACTTTTATGTATCACACTGACCTTATGCATCATGCAGCTGAGGAAGGCATGTGAAATATGGCTAAAGGTATCCTTCCAATAATTTCAAACTATATGCTGTACATAGATGTTTCTCCAGATTTATATGGAATACAAGCAGCATGTTGCCAACTACATTATTTGCTTAGTATTTTTGCTGTTACTGACAAGCTGTCAAAGGTAATGGATAGGCCAAAAGTGACCACAGGATCACCGAGTGTAATGTAAAATACTGCACATATTAGTTTTGTGTCTGCAGTGATTTTTATCTAACCATGTGAATTTTGGATGTAACAGTTTCTGGGAAAGGACATGTCATTGCTTTTAATGAAATAGCAACACTGACTGTATTCTTAGATGTACCAATCACATACCAGGCAGAAGGAAGCCGGCAAACCCTGAAGGTTTACTTCTACCTTGATAGTTACCATTTTGAACAGCTTCCTCAAAGGCTGAAGAATGGAGGAGGATTTAAAATCCACCCAGTACTTTTTTCACAAGGTAACTTGAATTTTATTTTTTTTTTCTCACCCAATTATTTCACATATTTAACTCTCTTTAAGATCCTACTTACTCTGATTTAAATCCTTTGTGACTATAAGGGCACAATGCTTATATTTAAATAAGTTATTTAATGTGGGCATTTACTGAGAGCTTTGAATTCAAGTGTGAATTTAAGAAATGCTGAGACTTGTGATAAAAAAATAGAGGCATTGTTATACATTTCTAAGTTTATACCTGTTACATGATTCCAACACCAAAGAGTGAATCCTCTTTCATCAATGTTGTTTTACTATTTGTAGATATTAGTGGGCAATAGTCAGACCATGCAACTTGCTTTTAGAAGTGTTTTGCATTCCAAATGCTATCGTAATCTTTTTCTGTTACTTTAAATTTAAGGACTAAATTGTTATCCCTTGAGAATTCTGTCTCTTTAAAATGCTATGAAGGATTAAATAACGTTTTCAAGCTTTTGTAGTTATGACACTGCAAACGTTACCCAAGTGATGAATGGTGGCGCTGAAGCTCAGACTGTTCATAAATTGCAGGCAGCCTGCATTAGCTGCAGTGTCATTACAGTCATCAGGAGCGTGGAGTTTGATTCACTGAAATGGCGAATGTGAAGTGCTGATTGCCTTGAGCCGCTTTTGATTTCAGAGGGAGCTGAAAGTACTCCATACCTTGCAAAAGGCTTCTGGAGCCTATATGGAATAGGCAGAAGTCAGGCATACAAATGAAGGTTTCGAGGAGGGTTTGGTCTCTGATAGTTAAGGAGAATGTAAAAGAAAATAGCACACAGTGAAATATGTGAAGAAATAGCCAAACTTACTGAAAACTTATACACACAATTTTTTAAGAATAAGATCCCTGAAGTCTGACTTTTAAACAAACTAATAAAGGCAGACTTCAGTGGATTTCTTTTGAACAGATTGATTTCAGTCATAGGGGAAAATGTGAATACTGAGCAGGAGGTGCATTTCAGTGGTGCAGACAAAAAGGCACATGAGAGAGAACAGAAAATACCTTGGTTCAGATGAAATCCTAGAAATACTATTTTTCTTTTTTTTTAGATTGGGGAGGGGATTCAGTGTGTCACAGAACTTATTTTGAAGATTTTCTTCCCTTTCTGTTTCCAGAAGCCTAAAATATTTGAGTCATAGGATAAGCATCTTTGTAGTTAGCTAAAGGTAAAGGGCAAAGATTCATTTAAGTGTTACATCTGCTTAATAGTTTTCAGTAATACAGAAGATTTCTTCTCTCTTTATCATACCAAATTTATTTAATTTTCAAAGATCCCCTCCAAAAAATAGTTCATTAGACTCTTAAAAATAAAAAGTTGTGGATAAGTTATATTCTAGTGTTTAAATAATTACTTTAAGGATTTTTTCCTCATTGAGTGAATTTGGATTCTAATTTTTACTTCTTTCCTATGAGGTTTGGCTGAGCTGCCATCAAACTAACTCAGCAGATTCCCATCTTTAAATGAAATTCATTAGCTACAAATGTAGAAATCTTCACAGAATCACAGAATGTTAGGGATTGGAAGGGACCTCAAAAGATCATCTAGTCCAATCCCCCATCTTCTGTAAGTTCCTCTGTGAAGTCAATTCTTGCTTAACAGAACTAAGCTGTTTCCTGCCTATAATACAATGGTTTATGATGTTTTCAAACGGAACATTAAGAAAATCATGTTTTATGAATACTTTGTCAAAGACACAAGTCAGCGCACATCAGTCTGTCTATCTCTGTGTTGTTCTGTTTTGTGTTGCATAGCTCCGTGCCTAAAATTATAAGTCTATGTATTTGCAGGATTGGGACTGCAGATATTTTTTAAAGTTTTTAAATATTTGCCAAGGTTATATTATGTATCCTCCCACTTGTAAAAAGTTTTGTGCAACCATATACTTAAGTGTATACATTCAAAAGGATCCTGATTTGCAGGATTGGGGTCTGAGAATGTTGAGATGTTGCTCTTGGCATTCAGATTTCTCTATTCCCTACATTAGAATTGAGATCTCAGCATTAAATAGGCTTAATTAAAAGACACTTTATTTAAATTAAAATTCAATTTATTTAAAATTGCTACTTAGTCTCTTAATTATGTAGGTTTTTAAAATTTTGTAGTTTTTCATAGAATCCTAGAATAGTTCAGATTGGAAGGGACCTCCTGCTCATAGCAGCATCAGCTGTGACATCATACCAGGTATCTCGAGTATTTATCAATCAGGATCTTGAAAACACCCAAGGACAGAAACTGCACAACCTCTTGGGTAACCTCTGCTTGACTGCCCTAATGGTGAAAAAGTGTTTTCTTTCTATTGAGTTGACGTATCTCTTGTTTCAATTTATGTCCATTGCCTTTTGTCCTGTACCGTTGTGAAGAGCCTGGCTCTGTCTTCTCATTGACCTCCTGGCACCTGGCAAGTATGTGCCCGCCCCAAAGCCATCACTTGTACAGGCTGAACTAGATCAGATCCCTCAGCCTCTCCTCACAGAACATGTGTTCCAATGATGATCCTTGTTGTCCTTTACTCAACTCTTTCCAGTTGATCAACAGCTTTCCCGTACTGTGGGGCCAAAACAGTATTCAAGACTCTTATCTAATGAGTGTTGAGTAAACTGAGGACAAGCACTTCTTTCAGTCTACTAGCCATGCTTATGCTAATACAGTTCAGGATGCTCCTGGCCACCTTGGTTGCCAGAGAACACTGCAGGCTGATGTTCACCTTGCTGTCTAACATGACCCTGAGTTCCTTCTCAGCAGAGCTGCTCTTTAGGCTCTACCTTCCCAGGTGCTGGACTTGACATTTGTACTTGTTCAATTTCACAAGATCCCTGGTGGCCTATTCCTCCAGCCTGTCTGGTTCCCTATCTGGGCAGCCCTGCACTCGAGTATAACCACTGCTTCTTCCAATTTGGTATTAGCTGCAAACTTGACCTACCTCCTACAGGTCATTGTTCATGTTGAACAAGATAGATCCCTATGGTATTCTGCTTGTAATGGACCCCTAAGTAGATGATGTCCCATTAGCTACTACCCTTTGAGTCTACCTATCCTTTCAGGTTTTTTTCCCATTCAGTTGTCTATGCTCTCAGACCACAATATCTTAAACTGTATTCAATACCATAGAAGACGTTTGTAAATAAAGCTTCTTTACAAAAGAGCTTTCTAATGTATTAGGTAGAAAAAATCTTAAACCCTTCAAAAAGAGGAGAGCCAAAGTACACACTGTGGGATTCCCTGCCAGCACCCGTGAGCATGGCCCCCACTGTGCCTGTCAAGGCAGAATTGTCTGGTCCAGACAGTCCTGACAGATGACTGAGTTTCCCGGTTGGGTAATCTAATTGGATAAAACCAACTTTATGCCAGTAAAATAAGCAGTATGGATTATCAGTTCTGTTTGCACTAACATGCTATTATAAATGGAGTTCAGAGGATATTTTTGTGCAGGCTTTCTGGCGTGACTTAGATACAAGGAAGTTAAGAAGCAAACTGACTGTTGAAATTTAATATTTTTTGCACAGAAATACAATTACAAACTCTGAAAGCACAGAAGGGGAGTGCAATTTGCATATCCTTTCACAATGAATGAATTATTTATTAACTGGTCATATTAAGCAGTACAAGCAGAATTAATATTCTGTGTGCAGTTGAAGCTGCAAGACGGCGGCATGTTTCCATCAGAACTCTGCTTATGGCTTGCATTTTCTGATAGGGTGATGAATTCTTAGAATGTGTATGGATTATTAAAGTGGCGATATTCCTAATTGTAAAATCTTTAATGCTTCTCTCCAAAATAACTGTTTCACCAAGAGCCTATGTTTTATGTTATAATAAGTTTAACGTCTTAATTTGAAGATCTTTATTTTTTCCTGTCCAAATTTTCTCCAGAACCTTTCAAACACTTGTTTTGACTCAGCTAAAGAAAAGGTTAAACTTCCCTGAGTATCTAAATTAAAGGGGTTGAGGGAAAGTTCTTTATTTCTTTTTCTGAAAACTGTTGTTAGGAAGAGCATCCCAAAATGGAATGGTAGTGTATTCATTTTTTTCCTCCCTTTAATTTCCGTGCAATGATTATATGAGAAGGACACACAATCCTTCCTTTAATAGAAGTCTTCATTTAGTTCCTGAGTTCCTGTAGCAATATTCATCCCTGCTTTGGTGAAGTGAGTACAAGAAAGGTGGACATAGTCAACTATTTGACTTGAGAAACTTACTGATCCCTGAAAAGGAGCTTATAGGGCATTTTCATACATCCAGAGAAGTTTGCTTTACTTGATCCAGAAGAAGGCATTCACAATATCAGTGGGAATAACTAGAGGTTCAGGTGTTCCACATCTCCTAAAATCGGGTTTCCTAAGAAGCTGTTAGGTCTCCCTCTGTGAAAGTAGCTGGTACATTAATCCTTTCTTTCCTCTACTCCAGCTCATTCTGCTGTTTTCTTCCACGATGTATTAGAACCACATTTACATTCACAGGGTAAGAGTACTTTAATTAGAGCAACGGAACTCAAACTAGTGCTCTCCTTCATATTTTCCACAGGGCAAGAAATGTAATTTTTCTTGTAAATGAAATCTTAAAGAGAGATCTCTATAAATTTGATGACATATGGAAACAACTCGGCAATCCACAATGGGGTCACAGCCTCAAGGTTAAGAAGTAATTCACTAGTGTGTGAACAAAGCTACAAAGAAGGCAACTACTAAATATTTAATACTGATTTTTGTCTTCTTTTTTCTCCTTTCTCTTTTCACAGCATTGGAGAGCATGGAAGGATATTATTATAGAGACAGTGTCTCAGTAGAAGAATTTCAAGCTCAGATTAATGCAGCCTCACTAGAAAAAGTCAAGCAGTATAACCAGAAACTACGGTGGGTAATAAACCAAAATGCCTTACAAAGTTCTGCTTTTCAGCTCAGTTTCTATGTCATATCATTAAACTGAAGTGGTGGTTGTTTTTTGATGCATGATTGAATAAGATCCAATATTCATGGTTCTCACTTTTTTGATTCCTGCACTAATTTACTTTTTAAGAAATTGTTTTCCCATGAAAGCTATAGCTGTAATTGCTTCCAGGTTGTTGCATATAATGCATATAGAAAAGGAAATGTCTACCTGATCACAAATGGAGTATCAGAATTGCTAAACATCATGAATGATTTTGCAGACCATATTTACCTAATTTCTGCAGAATAGGACTTAAAAAAAAGTGTTGTTTTCCTCAAAGCTGAGCATCTTTCTGCACGCTCCCCACCTTACTAATGGAACCATAAATGTATTTGGATACTTGCATCAGCTTTGGGTCTGGATTACAGAGTGCGTACTTGCTAGTATATATAAAGATTAGGCAGCTGCGTATTTGAGTAAATATTTTATTAAGAAGTTGCACATAAAGACAGAATTTATGGTATGCAAAATAATCTATGAAGTAAAATAATGAAGGTGTGTATGTAGACCACTCTTGCATCTCACTGTCTCTGTAAAAAACACCTGTTTGAGTACACTTACTTGCACGTGAGCTGAAGAAAAAGAGTGCAAAGGACTTCAGTAAAATCACATCTGTTCACTTTTAAAATTCTTGAATCAGATGGACACACTCATTTCACTAGAAATGTTAGGCAGCTTTTAAAAGCAGCAGAGATCCAAAGTTAAAAAAAGAGATTAAGGACAGTAGAGAAGGGGAAAGAGGATAAATCAGGGTCTCTTTTTCCAGTTCCTTCACCTGTCAGCCCACTGTCTTTGGAAGGTTTTCTTCATGGATCTCGCAAAAGTATTTCTCTAGTGTGTTATCAAAACAGTGGTCTTTCTAAATACGTTTTAATAAGCAGTACTATAGCAAAAGTGATTTTAAAGCAAAATATATTCAGTGAGTACTGTATATTTCATTTTTTGTGACATCTGTGTCAGTGCAATTCCATGTTAATGAAAAATTTAGTGTTTATTTAGTCTGTTTTACACCTTCTTGTATTAGTACTTCCTTTTTAGGAAAAAAAAACCCCACAACCTTCCTCCTG
Source organism: Podargus strigoides (assembly GCA_028020825.1). Lineage (NCBI taxonomy): Eukaryota > Metazoa > Chordata > Aves > Caprimulgiformes > Podargidae > Podargus > Podargus strigoides. Next base: position 35,664,931 of record CM051620.1, on the reverse strand, counting down.
AGTGTTTGTTTGACAAGGCTTATGTTATAAATCAGTTTTACAGAAGGCTTTCGTCATGCCAATATTTGGCCTAGGTGAAGTCAGCTAGTGTTGGAAAGAGATTTCTATCAGTTGGACATGACAAGACTTTTTGTGCTACTTTTTTCTAGGCCCAATTTAACGTCCATGAAAATCCTTAAAAGAAATTCTTCCTGAATTTATGCTCTAGTGTTCCCTGACCTTGCTTACCTTGTGTGTTAGGTCCTCCATTCATGCTGTGGCTCTAATGAGGTACATTCCTCTTACGGTGTTGTGACTCACAGTTGATAACCTCTAAGGCCTAGTTTTGCAAGAAGTTACTATGAAAAAGTTAGCATTCAACAAAAATTACCATAGGTAGCTCTGTTCAGTCACAAGAATAGGAAAATTTTTGATTTTTTTCCAGCCATCTAATGTCTTCTGAGAACATTCAGTAATTGATCTTGTTTGCTTTCTGGTAAACTCTACCAATTTCTTAAATGAGGCACAAACAGCTTCAGGAATTCACTGACATATTGTGAAGAGGGAAAACAGAAAAGCAGATGCTTCGTTCTTGTTCTGCCATTTGCTAGCCTGTGTAGGTGTTTGGCCAAGAGAACCTAATAAAGTAAGTACAGCAGCAAAAGATATTAACATTTGGATAATTGCTCTAAAGAAGAACACAAAAGGGAAATTGAATATTCCCTGAAAACATACTCAAGTGCAATAATACTATCTTAAACTCTTCATGTGGAAGCAATCCTCTGTGCAGAACCACCTAATTGGTAATAAAATAAGTCATTCAGGACACAATCCATAAACCATTCTTTCTCTGTAGAAAAGGAATGCATTGATTGCTTGTGAAATGACCATCTGATGACCATCTTACAATCTCTCCATCACTATAGCAGCGGAAAGCAAATGGGAGCAACAGCAAAGGAAACGGTAATGGGAGAAGAGGATGAGGACTAGTAGGAATGAAACCACTGGTTGGCAGTGACACTACAGCTAAGCCATCCGTTGATGAGAACTCTTGATACAAGTTCAGCTTCTCTTGTTCCTGACGCATTTAGATAATAATGGTCTAATAATGTGAAGCAGATGAGACCACTCTGTTGTGTATGGTCCCACTTACAAACAGAGATTGTAGCCTAACTTGGGGTATACACAAGCAGGACAGTAAAATCAAAAATTAGTAGTACCTCAGCTACCTCTTAATTTCTTGTGGTAAAGTCTTGTTAAAGTTTAAGTGCATAAAACATTTTTAAGGAATGTGGTGTTTTTTGGGTGACAAGTCTGATACTGATGTGTGCCTTAAAAGGATTAATTTACAAATTATTTATTTGAATGAATGAATCAAAAGTTATACTAGTAAATTTTTAGTGGATTTCAGGAAGGGTAACCTTTATCCATCATATAAAGTCAAGAAGCTGAATCTTTGCTTTTATTGCAAAATTCATTCATAACTATGGAACTGTGACCAGCTTTTTTTACTGTATCGAAGTGATACAATAAATCCAGGTGCAAAACTGTCCTCCTTGACACTGATTTGAGCATCAAAAGAGCTTCTGCCTTTCATGGTTCTTGCTTTGGGGCTTTTGCAAATACTACCTCAACTATGAAATAGTAATAATATAATAATTTTTATGAGAATGCATGAAAGACAGTTGAAAAAAGGTTATAGAATTACATGCTTATGTAGAATGGAGAGAATGCCCCTCCATCTTCTGTAATAGAATAAACCCTAGCTATTTGAATCTAACTAATAATATAAGGAAACTTTTATTCTAAGGCCAACTAAAGTTGAGTTTTTCTAGAATTCCTGAGTCAACATCTACCCCAACAATATGTAGGAAGTCCTTTATCAGAATAAAGATGCTATTTAAAAAAAACCAACAACCAGTACCTAGCTTATGAAATTTCTGAAACTGCTGGGCAATCTTCAGCATTTGTCCCACAATTATTCTTAATCATGATGGATTTCTTTTTCACAGTCAGCCAGATTGCACTTATTTTTATAGTTCACTATTCTGTTTCTCTGACACTGATAAGGAAACGAAAGTTATGGTCAAATTCTGTTGTAAGTGGAGCTGCTGCTAGTAGTTGCCAGCAATGTAAAGTTAACCTCATCAAATTGTTTGCTAATGAGAAACATGCAGTACAACCAAGTGAAAGTAATAAGGTCAGCAAAGATTTTAATGATCTTTAGTACTATGTGTTTGGTAGCTGATAAGTTGTCTTCTAATTTAGAAGAGGACCAGATAGAACCTGTGTATCTGACCTGTACAGAGGCTGATGTTAAATGAGCCCATTCTGTATTCTGCTTCCTCCCACTTTTCCTCATTTTCCTCCTTTTCTACTTCTTGCCATTTGAATAGGTTTTTTTCCATGCTGAATCAGTCCTTTTGCTTTTACAGATTCCAGAGACTGTTTTGCTTCAACAATGCAGGGCACAATGGTGTCTGAATTCATAGCTACTACAAATGCTGATAGGGATAATGAAAACTCACAGATGCACTGTATTTACTTGGACTGCTTGGTTGGTTTAAATATTCTCTTGCAAATCTTGAGTCATTTAATTGTAAAAGCGTGAACTTTAATTATATTTTTTGAAGCATTACTGCTTTAAGAATTATTTAGTTAAAATACGTTCTCTGTTGGAAGCCAAGACAGACCCTGACAGACAGGTTAGTTGAATGGCCATAACTTGGCCAGTCCTGGGACTGAATAGCGACTTTAAGATAAAGCATTCAGTTGTATATGTGAACAGTTTTTATCCTCAGAGAAACCAGGTTTTGGATTAGCTTCCTGCAAAAAGTATGCCCTTTTTTCAAATGATGAGTGTGGGAATGACAACTTCCATAATGTTTGTCCACATTAGCAGAGATTTGGACTTGGTGGCCCAGGATGGGACTTTCAATCTACAGTAGTAAACGAACCTTGCTCTTCCAGTCTTCCTTTTTCTGTGAGTATTTGACATTTTGTGAGATCAGTCCTTTTTTTTTTTTTTTTTTTCCTTTTTTCTTTTGGTCTGTGAATTTACTTTCTGGGAAAAAATTGAGTCCCTCCTATGACATTCTATTAAAGTGCAATTTTCTACAGGTGCTCCTGGCTAGCTCCTTAATTGGAAAAGTCCAGACACATCTACTCTTTCAGAATTTTTTCCTGGACATGTCTGTGCACAAGGGATGTATCTCAAAGATAGAGAAGGTGTTCAGGGCACAGGTCATTCAGTGGGGTGCAGGGCTGTGGCTGTACTGAATATGCCTTCAGCTTCTGGCTCTCTGCAGTATGCTTTGCTGCACATTGTTGACTGCAAGAGCAAGCTATGGTGGAATATAGGTGCCTAAAAATGCACATCAATATGCGTGTTTGGATTCTAAAACTGTGCAGATAATTTTTAGCTGATGAAGAAATTAGTGAAATCACTAGCTTTTAGATTCATAAGCATTTTTGGTACCTCTTTCATTTAGACATCTAAACACCTTTAAAATTTCGTTCCTGATGTTATGATGGCTTGAATTGGGAATATTCAGAGGGAAATAAGCAAAATGATAGATGAAGGTGAGGTTAGGAGAGCTCCACTTTCCTGTAACTTTTCTTTTATCCTCAGCATGGCATTTTCTTGTGACACCCCTGACTATATGATGACCCAGTTCTTCACTCCAAAGATAGGATCAGGCTGTGGGAAAGACAGCTGAGGATTGTTATCCATACCCGCCACTGGTGTGGGTGCTAATTACCACTGTGTAGTAATTAACTTGCCTGTGCATCAATAGACAAAGAAGGTCTGGAAAAAATGTTCCTTCCTTCCTGCCTACTGTTCAGTGTGATTTGGAACTATTCTTTGAAGTCAGCTGTGTCCAGGGTTATTGGCAGCCACTTTTGTAGCCTGTTGTAGAGCCATAATAGAAGAAAAATTAAAGCAAGTAGTAAAGGGAAAAGTCCATTTTTGTGGGGTTTTTTTCTCTATGTTGCTGCTTTCTTGAATATCATTTTAGGAGGTAAATGCAAGTCTGTTATGCTAAGGAAGCAATTATAATCAGTGAATCTAATGACAAATGATTTAGATAACTACCCTCATTACATTGAACATCTGATTATGCTGAATGTAATATTTGTCATTTAAAAATGTTTCATTTACTATGTAACTTCAAACAGTTTCTCTCTGAAGCCTCTTGTATTTATTTACAGCATAAAGAGCCCTCCACAGAATGATGGCGAATTTAATTTAATTCTGTATTCAGGGATGTTATAATCCATGAGGTTTTCATGTTCTTGGGTTTTCTTGTTTCATTTATTTTTTAAAAAAACAAGAAAAGGAAACTATTTCTGCTCCTAGAATTTATGCAAGCATGAAACAAAATCTGTGCAATATAACATCTTTTTTATTTACACACACACATATACATGCACAGCAGCCTCTCAAGCTGCAGGCTTCTTGGCAGGCTGATGTTTTCTGTATCCTGTATAATTTAGTCAAGGCAGAAAAATAGATGTGATGGCACTTATGGCTTCAGGGTGAACTAAAATTCTCTAATAGTTGCTTTGGTATGAATGAGATACAATGACATAAAGAACATACCCACTTAGAGACAGTTAATTACTATGAAAGAAAGAGTTTATCTGTCTCCAGAACAAACTGATGGTCCTCAATACCTGCATTATCATAAAGACCAGTTCATATATCAATTCCTGTAATAAATGCATTAAAATCCACCTTAAAACTGGCTGATTCCTTCCCCTACTGTTTCCAGTGGAAAGCTTTTCCAAACCAAATTGCTCACGTGGTTAAGAAGCTTATGCTGTTTGTCCTTGTGTTGCTGTTGTGCTGTGACTTTGGTCTTACTCTCCTTTCCCTCATGTCTGCGACATTAACAGTTTTTGTCATTGCCATCAAATTCAGAAAAGAGTAACCTGAGGAGAGTTACAGGCTTCAGAGAGTGATTCTGTAAAATTACTTCTTTTTGGTGCAGTGGCATATTTTTAAAGCAGGCGAAAAACAGTTGTCCTATTTTCAATACTAGGTATCTGATACATTCTGTTTAAAAAGCAACAGTACAACTGGACTGCAATGTTGCATGCACAAATCTATCATGCAGTTTATATGACTATAACAATTGGAAATCTCATGACTTTTAGATTTTTAAGATGTGGTTCCAAATGAACTAGGTACTCATGGCTGAACTCTCTCTAAATGCAAAATCTTTATGAAGGAGAGATTGAAAATTGAGCATTCACTCTGAAGGACATAACAAGGAAATAATAGCTAAATTTGTCTCCTGATGAACTTAATGAGAAGCATTTTAGGTAGAACAAAAATTAAGATTCATGGCATCTAAGTGAAGCAATACCAGAGAGAGAATAGAGAGATCCTGGACGAAGTAAATTAAATTTGTCTAGCTGGTCTAAAAGACATTGCCAGCTGTCTTGAATTTAGCTTTTTTTTTTTTTTTTTATCTTCCAGTGCTATGCTCCTGCTGTGAGTGTAATTTCACTGTTTCTTTTTTCTTTTTTCTTTTGACAAAGTATGATCTATATTTATTACAGGTAATGTTCTGAAATTGAAAATGATGTGTCTTGATAGATTATATATACTGAGTCTTTGCTCGCTGAGGTGGACGTCTGGTTCGTTCTGCATTCTTTATCCTCTGCAAATGCAGAGAACATGTATCTACAGCAGTCAGAAGTGGAGCCTTTTCTTTCACTCCTGGTCACTGAGAGGAATCCAGCCCAAGCCTGCGGCTTGTACAGCTCATAGGTGTATTAGAAACCCTGGCCACCCAATGACTATTTGGCATGTTGTCTTTTTTTAAACTGTGTATTCTGTGTCTGGAATATCAGGAGCTAAAAAGGAGACATATACTGTCTGAAAAGCAAGTGTGGAAGCAATTAGTACTAATGGGTTCAGTGTGGATTTAGCTGTTTGGATAATGACGGGAGAAGCTGGAAGGCAGCTGTAACTGGTCTGTGGCCCAAGAACTTCCCTTTCACATCACAAATAGGATAGTTTCAGGTGATCTTGGAAGTAGTTAGAGATGCTGGATACTAGATTCCTGGAATAAGAGGTGTTAAAACGTAGCATGTGAAAAGTGGGTAATGCTATGTAGAGCAAATAGTATTTTTTTTCTATTTTTTGTCATCCATGACTTTATGCCTTCAGATTTCTGTGCTCATATTTCTATGATCCCCTGCTTGTGTGCTTATAAAGGTTTGAGAATAGGGCTGTGATGTGCCTGCTGGGATAGTAGGGCTGTTTCTTTGCAAGCATCCTCCTCAGTTTGCAGCTCAGATACTCATCATAACACCAGTTTCTCAACAAGCCCCCTCCACAGGCTGGAGACAGTTTAAATTGGTGGGAGACCAGTAGTTTAGCCAAGAGCTGCAGGCTAGCAAGAAAATGAGGTGCATTGTGAAGAATCATCCCCTCTATTGAAGAGTCCAATTTCTTAGGAATTTGGTTTTCCAGGGTTAAAAGTCTGTATCCAGCTATGCTCCCAGTCTACTCCACCAAAACAGACAGTTGCCAAGAAAGAACTTAAGTTTCATTTCTTGACGTTTTCTTAACAGCCCTCCCCACTTGTAGATTTTTCTGTGCATAACTAGATCTAATTAAGAATGTTTTTCTCTTATTTTCTCTGTGTATTTCGCTTGTCTCACCTCACAGTCACATCCTCCTCCCCTGAGACTGCACTGTTTTCCACAGTTCTGTTTGCTTACACTTATGCTAGAGACTGACAAAAGCTGGTTTGTCACTTTGTGCCTGGAATAAACCAGGAATCATAGAATAATTTGGGTTGGAAAAGACCCTTAAGATCATTGAGTCCAACCATTATCCTAACACTACCAAGTCCACTGCTAAACTATGTCCCTAAGCACCACATCTACACCATCCATCTTTTAAATACCTCTAGGGATGGGGGACTTCACCACTGACCTGGCAGCCTGTTCCAATGCTTTATAACCCTTTCAGTGAAGAAATTTTCCCTGATATCTAACCTAAACCTCCCCTGGCACAACTTGAGGCCGTTACCCCTTGTCCTATCACTTGCTACATGGGAGAGAGACCAACACCCACCTGAGCCTCCTTTTCTCCAGACTAAGCAACCCCAGTTCCTTCAGCCGCTCCTCACCAGACTTGTGCTCCAGACCCTTCACCAGCTTTGTTGCCCTTTGGACACGCTTCAGCACCTCAGTGTCCTTCTTGTAGTGAGGGGCCCAAAACTGAACACAGTACTCGAGGTGCAGCCTCACCAGTGCTGAGTACAAATGGAAGGGCTTACTGAGTTGCTTATGTGTGAATTATGATTTACCCATGGTAATTTCAGAGCCGCATGGTGTTAAAATTTTCACTTCAGTTTACACAATAATTGTGAAAGGTCAGAATATTACTATGTATGCTCTTTGGGAATTTAAAATTATGATACTGTCATGAAGGCTTTATCTTGTTATAATTAAACCTTTCTCTACTAATCACACTATACATAGGATTGTATTATTGACAGATGATAGGACACATCTTTCAAAATCACTAGGTCTTAGTATGGGCTGAGAGGGTAATGATACTTGGTAATTTATCATTTATTGAGACTTACCATTTAGTGGAAAGAACACGTAAAACACTCTTAGATGTGTTTGCTGTGACAGTAAATAGTTTTCGACAATAGATACTTTGTACTACAGAAACAATTGAAATTTTATATATATATAAAAAGATGTATTTCCAAATGTGTGTGTATATATGTCTATAAAATATGTGCTATAGATATGCTCACCTATTTAGTTAATGACCAGCTGGCAGAACACAGAATTGTTATTAAAGAAATACAGAAGTATGTGTGCATATATATGAAAATACAGAGATATTATTTATCTATGTCATAAATACATGCTTTGTAGTTTAAGCTGAAGAAGAGAATCAGGAACACTAATTTTAACACTTCTGATTCTGCACCTCTGTACTGATGTGTCCTTTCCTATGTTGTTGACTGTGCTTATCTACATTATCTTGAATATCTTGTGACAAAGGTATTGAAAATCAAGTAGAATTAAAATATATTTCCATCCTTCTCTTGAAAACAGTATGAATTCATTTATATGTAGGCCACAGTGATGAAGAAAATATAAAAGATTAATTTTTTCTCTTCTGTAACATCAAAGCAAAACCATTTTAGAGCATAACCCCTAAGTTGCCTTTATTTAATGCCAGAACCCTGCCCTCCCCCTTCTTCTCCACTCCAATCACTTCTTTACTATCTTTGTATTTCAAAGGGAGGATGATCTAGGATAACTCTATGGGCTTCCTGGAACAGCAAACTAAGAGTAAGACTAGAAACTTGGCTTTGCTTGAACTATTTGCATGTACAAGGTTACTCATGGAATGTGTGTTTCTGCAGGTTTGGAGCCTCCTTAGGGTTCAATTTTCAATATTTCAAATTTCCAGGATTTTACATGTCTGGGTCAATTTTGGAGGGTACCCTGTAAAATGCTTCACTTAAGAAAACAACACTACTTCTGCATCTCCTTTATACTTCAGTTCTGGGAAAACATCTTGGGAAAGTGTTCATCTTGTGATAGGTATTTGGTTTGAACCCTAAGATATTTGTTACCTCATTCCAGTGTAAGTTTTGTCTAAGATACTTGTCCCATTATTTGACATTGTTACATAGGGGATATCTTACAAAACCGGAATGCAGCAATAATCCCCTGTAGTTTTAATGCCTATTGGATTTTCTACCTTTTTTTATAGAGAGGCATTTCTACTACAGCTTAGAGAAATTGCAAGGCTTTTAGAAGTAAAACCAGCATCACATTTGCAGACAAACTATGATTTCATTCTTGTTCATTTCAAATGGATTAGAAAATATTGTCCAAATTGGGCACCATGCCAAGATTGCCATTAACTTTTCCCATAAAATATGATTAAGGACCTTAACAAGCATTTAGTAATTAAGTGAAGTGCTTTGGAAATTTATATGCTGTCCACAGTTTGTCATGTTCTGTAAAATACTGAAGACAGTTTTTATGAAAAGCAATAAAAATAAAGCACTTGAGAAACATCTGGGAGTGTTATGTGATTGGGGGGGGGGACGATGTGGGGTGTATAGTTTCATTTGTAACAGGATATTTTGATATTTAAAATTACTGTTGTGTACAGTTGATTTTTGTTTGTTCTTTAGGTTAATGAATAATTGGCTGAATTAATGGAGTATCCGTATAATTGCATATCCCATTCTAGTGTCCGTGTTGCTTCATTTTGTACCCTGAGTTGATTATTTTCCATGTACTCCATTAATGTGTGTACTGTTCTATATTTGGTTTCTGGTTTCATTTAATGCAGCTAAATTTGCTGAAATAACAGTCCAAAGAGAATGAGAGGGCTGAACAGACTCTGAATGAAGCAGATTTTCCTGTGGTATGGCAGGGAAAAACAGTATAGGTTTTCACTCGGATAATGTTCAGTGGATGGCAGGGTGATGCTTTTGTCTTTTAGCTTTGCTAACAAAGGAAAAGGTTGATCTGCTGCTGCTGAGGTAGCTTTTATGTGCTGTGGCCTCTCAAAGTGATTTATGAGTAATTTTCTCTGCAAACCTCTTTTCCTTCTAATAGTCTCCAGGTTCCTTTGACACAGAGTACATTCTGGATCAGAACTAGATTACCTTTGCTGTGCTTTCAGGGAATTAATTCAAACCTTAAATTTGGGAGAAGATGCTTTTCAAAACTGTGAAGCTGTGGGAAGCTATATCTGCTAGAATTAAAGGTGGCTGGATTTTTTTTTTTTATCAGCTCAATTATTCCAGATTATTGAAGAATAAAAGGCTATTAAAATCTGCAGTCTGCCCTGCAAGCATGTAACAATGTGAATAACTTATCTCACGGTTAAAACCATAAAAAAGGGGGGAGAGTGATTTTTTTATCCATGTATGTTATATGAATCAATGTTTATGTGACTGGAGGATCCATGTGATCCTGTCAATTGAGAATTAAGATGCAAGGATGCATTCTTTTCAGTGTTTATTTTCATATTTTATTGCAACTGAAATTTGGTTACCACACTCCATAGTTCCAGCCTGGGTCATGGCTCAGCTGTGACCTTTAGTCAGGTCTGCTCCTAGTGCACAGGCAATGCAGCTGGATTGTAGTGATACCTTCAGGTTTTCACTGAAGAATCTATTTTATTTTTGCTATGCTTCCCGTAGTTCAGTGGGGATTTTCTTGTTTTGTTTTGTTTTAACCTTGGCCAGAATTGCTGCAGTGGTAGCTGTTGCCTGGTTCTCACTGAATGCCTTGTCCAGGCAGGGAAGTCTACCGGGTGTTTCTATTTTCAGCTGCCCAAGCAGGTTTTCGGAGCTTTTCAACCAGCAGAATAAGTTTTCTGATCAGACAATAACAGAATGGTTTGGGTTGGAAAAGACCTTTAAAGATGGTCTGATCCAACCCCTTCTTCCATAGGCAGGGACAGTTTTATTTTTTTTCTTAAGTGATGCTGCAGAGGCAGAGAAAGTGTGATCTTACCACAAAGATATGCAAGATATTTCCTCTGCCTATGAGATGTTTGATGATAGCTCATGTGTGATGAGCAATTAATTTGCTTACAAGGTAGAAAGAAAAAAAAAATTCCTCTGGAGTTCCTGAGTTGAAGGAGATGGGAGAAGAGCTCTATTCTTCCTGTGTGCTACTTGCTAAAACCCTGCCTTTCTGGTCTTGAATAAGAGTTTTCCTCTTTGAGGAGAGAAGGATAGCATGGAAGCCATCTGTACAAAACGTCAGCCTCCTTTGTGCCACACAGAAATTAGCCAACCTTTGTCTTTTAAAACAGTGCATGTTGCATTTTTGTGTTTTATAGAAACTTTTCCTGGTACTATTTGTGATAAGTGAAAGGTTATAGAAGGAACTGGGAGAATGTGGGTTGATGAGCTTTAGTACACAATAGATAAACCTGATACAGTAAGTATGCTTTCTCTATCACATTTGTATTCTGCAAGTAAATGACAATTTTCTTTGGCTTTTCCTTTCATGCACTAATTCATTTTCAAAGAAGTGTGCAGAAATTGTGAAGAAAGGCAGTTTGTTTTTTATTCACACGTGCATGCATGAATGCACACATTACAAATGCCATTTTCCTTGTATGACGCATATTTGCCCCTTGTAGGGTTTTTGCTGCTTTGTTTCTTTTTATATTGTGAGCTTCTGTATGTTTCCTCTGACAGTACTGTTTCATGTTTGGGATTCTGGTTTTAGATGTTATATACAGCTAATGTAAAAAAGCTTGTAGTACATGAGGCTCAGACACTGTTTATATGCCAAATTTCCAAAAGTCACTATTAAAATCTAGACAGTTGCCACAAACCTTTTCATGGATAGCTCTGGTGAAAATCACTTTCAGATCCAGTTTTTCTACTAACTAGACATTAAAATTTTGCACTGTACTGTCAAAGAGCAGAGGGACAGTTTTTGTCTCCAGAAGAAAAAATGTTCTGTACTACTTTTAAAGAAGGAGTAATAGTGCCTATTTATCCATGTATGATTCTTTGATCCTCTCTTAACTTGAAATTTAATGAAAAAATAAAACAGTTCTAACCTTTGGATGGTGTCTAAGAATAGTCACTTACATACATTTTGTTCAGGAATTTAAGCCTTAACAGTTTTTGCTTTATTCTGTTTGTTCTTTCAGGGCATTCTACCTGGACAAGTCAAACTTGCCTCCAAATTCAACATCTAAAGCAGCTTATATAGATAAGGTAAATACAAATGTTAAGTGCCTAATTAAACTTAGCATGTTACACGCTGTGTTACTGTAATCCTTTCCCAAGGTTTTCTTAATTCCATCAAAAAATTGAATTATTTAAAGCTGGGGCGGGGGGTGGGTAGTGGGGGCAGAAAAGGAGGGGCTCTCTTGAAGCATTTTGTCCCACCTGTGTTTTAGGGGTATGTAGTGCCAGGTGGTTCTGTATCAAAAGGTGTGGCTGGAGGGCATCAATGTATTTGAGAAGGGGAGCCATAGTTTTTCACTGTGCTTTCGGAGAAATGCAGCTGCTCCAGGAGCATGTGGGGGTGGAGGGGTAGGGTGGGGGGAGAGCAGATGCAGGCAGAAATTCTTTGTTCTGAAAACTAGAAGCACTGTTCCAAATTAAATACTCCTTCAGCAGTCTGCTCAGAAGGCTTTCTTCTGAACCTCCTCATTTAGGCTTTCTTCAAATGCCTTCATCTGTCTTTAAACCTCTGTAACTGAGAGATCCCAGGGGCTATGAAAATTAATTTAATGCTCTCTCCTATTGTTGGAGAGTTAATGCCCATATTGCAGCCCAATGGGGGAAAAAAGAAGTTCCTTGGGTCTTGCCTATACTGACCTCAAAAGTGATTGAGCTACGGTGGCTTGAGAAATGTAGTGATCAACAGCTGAGCCCTATGACCAACTAAAATTTTATGTTGGTATCGTCCAGCTTGGGTATTAACATACTGCTAGTTCCTGTTTCTTGGATCCATGTTGGACCACATGGGAGGGGAGGAGGTCATGTGCCTGTGCCTCTCCTTCCCTGGTGAGTCACAACTTAATTTTCACAGGTGCAGCAGGTGACATTTAGCTATATGTGGAGGGCTTGTTACCCCTAAAACTGTTCTCTGTCTATTTCAGTGAAAAGTTCAAGGGCAAGATAAAAGCACCTCATAATCCAGATCTGACCAAGGGATGCTAGGTTAAGCTAATGCATTTATTTTGCAATTTGAGCAAGCTAAGAGTGCAGCTAAGAGATCTGTTTGCAGCTGTGCCTTTTGCTCTGCTCTCCGTAGCTCTGCATTAGTAGATGGCACCAGCTAAAATCAATTTTAATGGATGCAAGGTAAACCAATAGGACCTAAACAAAGTTAAATCTATTTGTGCCCAGGTTTAAATATGCTGGTCGTTAGACTTGATTTACTTGACCTCTGTGCTTTCCAATGAAGTAACCTTCATATAGGAGCAAGCGAGGCTGCAATTTCCCTAATTAGTTAAAACTACCTTTGGGGAATGAATCTGCCTTTCAAAAGATTCATTCTTTGAAAAGTAGAGGGGTTTGTTGGAATCTTTAAGTGTTTCTGAAATAAAAAAAATAGAGAATTTGTAATTGTGAGGTCTCCAAAACTGTCTTGTGAATGTCTCCTTTACACGAAGTACCATGAGTTTTTAATTGCTAGACCACTCTTGAAGGTTCTTCTTCTGAGAGCAGCCTTCCAGTTGAAGATGCCTTCTTTACTAGGTGAATCACTTATTTTCTGTACAGTAATGCTGAGGTTATTTTCAGTCCTGCTACAAAGTTAACTGTTCTTGTTTTGTAGTACGTTTTTATCACTTTTGTAAATTTTTATTTTTCCATGTTGTTAGTTAGGATTAGGAACTAGACATTTGCATAAATAAAGGACAGTGTTGTCTTGATTATAAGCTGATTTTTCTCAGCAAGTCAGTTAACTAGTCTTGCATCCCTCCTGTATATGCATACAGTTGTAGGTTGCCTCTTCACGGATTCCCTTTGCCAGTACCATTAAAGGAAATGGCACTGATAGGTCTATTTAGCCTATTGAAGTGAAAAACCCTTCTGTAGGCAGGACTGGGGATGAAACAGTCAGTGACAGTAAGAATTTAAAAGTTTGAAAAAAATCATCATAGGTCATGTAACACAAGGCTGTGTGCTCTGTATTTATGTTGTGGAATTTGGCTTTAACTTTCTCAGCCAGCCCTGCCTTTCCACCTGCATCTGTGATGACCTGCTTTAAATGAGCATTTCATGTGATCTCAGTAGCAAATACTTATATTTCTCTCTCTCTTCCTCTCTTGCAGCTGATGAGGCCTCTCAATTGCTTGGATGAACTTTACCGACTGATAGGGTCGTTTATCCGATCCAAGCGCACGGCTGCCTGCGCATACACCGCGTGCAGTGCTTCTGGAGTTGGATTACTTTCAGTGTCTTCTGAACTCTGTAGCAGGCTTGGAGCTTGTCATATCATTATGTGCAACAGTGGAGTTCACCGGTATGACAATTTCTTTTCCTCTGTCTGTTTCAGTCAGTCATTCAGTCATTGCAGGTTGGAGACCGCTGCTTTTTATTTATAGAGAGGTCTTAACACTTAATATCTAACATCTTAGACTAAATATCTCCACACAAAAGATCTATAGTGAAATTCTAGAACTGTATTTGTAGTGATTGACAGAAATTAGCAGTACACTTTTGTGCAGTAATGGATTCTAATGGATTGTTCCTCGTTAAAGTCAGAACAAGTTAGAGATCTTAATTACTAAAGCAGAAAAAGGAAGGTTTCCTAGGTGAAAAACACATACTGTATTAAACTCTTAATGCAGACAAGAAATGCTGAAATTTGTCTTTGCTTTGTAAGCTAGGAGGGAACTGCAGTAGAGCTTGTTTCAAAGAAAAAAAAAAAAGAAGCAGAAGAGATATGCATTTTGGTAGGTGTGGCTTATGATAACTACAAGTTCCTCCTGTAGAACAGTTGATGTGAATAATACAATACCAAAAAATGAACTGAGCTATAATCAACTGATCTTTGTCATCAACACTGAGATTTTAATAGATATATGTATATAAGATAATGTCAGTATAGGGCTCTCTAGTACTTAATGGTATTCATCAAAGGCAGAAATATGTTTATGTTCTAGCTGGACAGATCACATTTTTTTTGTATATTATACCAAAAAAGCAAAGACTACAATTTGTGAGGGGGGGAAAAATCCCAAGAAGCAAAAAACTAAGCATAATCAAGCATCGTATGCTAAATATCTGCATTTTTTAATAAGAATGCCAAGTAGTAGATTGCAGGTAGCAATATGTTAAAAAATATGCTCCTTTGTTTCTGATCTATGAAAATACTTATTTTAGCAGACTTGGTTACCTGTACATTGCCTTAAAATGAGCATTACTTTCTCCTTATTTTAAGTGAAGTCTTTTCTTTAAAAGAGCTTTGTGGAGGGAAAAAAAAAAAAGCAACATAACTGCAATGCAGACTATCAGGCTGAAAAAACAGGAAAAGCTCCTTACATAGCCAGCACAATTAAGTTGTATAAAAATAATGCTCATCATTTCTTTTAACAGAGTTTACAACAGGTGATTTGTATTACTCTGTCACTGATACAAGTGTATATAGCATGTTGTATACTGTACTCGATTTTAGGCAATAACAGAAAAAGGTTGTATTATTTAACACTAGTCCCTATATCAGATGAAGGTGGAAATACTGCATAGCATGGACTGACATGAAGCTGTCATTTCAGAAGACCATGAAGCTATATAGCTTTTCTCTGGCTCTTTGTCTTTTTTTCAGCTTCATGTCTTATGTGATCAGAAAAGACTTTGGGCTTAATTCTGCCATTTTTAAAAAACAGCTAAAAAAGACTACCTTGGGGTTTCATTATGATTTCATGGACTAAGTTTTGAATTTGCCATTGTATTTGTGCCAGAAATTCTTATAGTTTAAGCATAAAGTCAGACCAACTTTAGTAGCCCCAATAAACTACTACCCCATAGTGTGTGGGTCACAAATTATTCAGAATACTTTGGTGACTGAATAAGAGGTGGTATACTTGATTATGAATGTGAGCTGGTCTTAGTTGAAAATAAATTATTTATCAAATTTCTGCTCAAAAATAGGGCTAATTCAAAAGTATAAACTATTAAATGTCTATTTAAGTATATTGAAAAAACACAAAATATTGGAAAACCATCATATTGGATTTCAAGACTATATTCTGAGCAATGGGAATGGGATTTAAATGTGTTATGTGTGGGTTTCCATCTAGATGGAAAGGATTTCATCCTTTAGGATGGATTAAAGATCAGTCCAGTTGAAGGATTCAAGATCACCTATTTATATAAACTTAAGGTGCAAAACACTTTTCTCTGAAGCATGACTAGTTCTGTTTTACAGTGAGTCCATCTGAGCTTTTGTACAAGACACTGTTACTCGACTTGTGTTTTAATACTGCCTTTGTGCCTACCATCTGTTCAGAGAAAGAAACATCAACTCTTGGCATTATCGGAGACATTTTATGATCGGCCCTCCAGGAAAAAGGAATGTATTACTTGAGATTTTATAGGTATTCAAAGAGTTTTTGCCCAGAATTTCCAAAAGTTCAGAAGAAAAAACTCTTGTATTTAGAGACTAGAAGGGATTCTTGTGCTAATATTTTTTGAAGTGGTAAAAGTTGAGGAATTTTTTTTGAACAGTGTCTTGAAGTTAGTGTTGTTTATACAAAACGGATGGATGAAGTTTTTCCTTAGAATTTGAAGTCATATGAAGTCACCCTGTGTGCTGTTTTCTCTTTCTGGCCACCCTGGGCCACATCTCTACGGTCAAGCGCTAAGGAGGCTCTGCTTTTTGATGTTCTGAAATTGCCTTTGCCCAGAGAGAAAACTTGTTTTGTCTCCAGCTACTTGGCTTGCTGGGTGAATTTTGTTCCAACATTTCTACTGCTAAGTTCTGCTGTGCTTTTGTGAACCTACTCCCCTTGCTGCTCTGCAGAATGAACATGTTTTGCAGCACTATGAAATCCTGAGAGGAGGACAGAAGGGGAAAGAGTAAGATGCTGGATGTGATCAAGTCCTGTAGACATCGATGATTTTGCTTGTTGCTTGCAATATTGAAGGCTTAGTTCTTCTGTTTGCTGGAATATTATTTAATCAGGATAGATAATCTTGCAAAATAATGCTCTTTAAGTTTTAAGTTAGTTTTTTAGAGGTCAAGCTACTGATTTCCAGTACGAGCTACTGATTTCCAGGACTCACAACTGTTTTTTAACACTGTGGTAAGGGTTTTAAATGAGTTGAAAACTGGTGTTATCTACAGATGCTACTAGGCAAGCAGACGGGAAAGATGTGAATTGTCCTTGCGCGTTAAACTTTAATGTATATTCTTCACTTACCAGTTTTCCCATCTTAAAATGAAGAATAATCAATTCGGAGCAAGGTTCCTGTAAGCTTTCTTTTAAAACCCCCTAATTTTAGCCAAATTTCTATGATTGGTCTCTGATGGGAGAGAATGTCTGAGAGTCCATGGAACAGTACAGGGAGCTCTGCTGGTCAGCATCTTTCTTTTTTTCATGGGGAGTGAGAACTGAACAAACTATTCATCTGTCAGAATTTAGATATATTTAATGGCCTTTAAAGAAAATATATATGAACCTTCCCTCAGTCAATTTTTCTGGCTCTTACTGTGAACTGACTGGAGAGCCCTTTCCGTGTTTTCTTAACTTAGGTGTCATGGATTGACGGGGAGGTTCTGCAACCCCTTCTTCTGACCAGAAGCAAATCCCAGAAAGCTTGGGAGGGAGGCACTGAGTGGCAATCCAATGCAGGAGAGGCCAAGAACTATGAAACAGCAGCTTTGTCTGCTTTGACAGTGATTGCTGATCTCTGGATCAGTAGTGTCTTGGTTTCTGACTTCTCGGTGATCCATATTAAATTGCTTTTTACACTGCACTAGGCTAAAACAGCTTGACAGAGTTCATATTTTCCTCCCTATATCCAAGATAATGCTGGGGATTTTGAATTGCTGGTGATTGCTTTGATTTGATTTTTATTCTGACAATATGTTTACCAATTTATATTAGAACCTAAAATCCTATATCTATTTCAGACAGCAGTTCTTTTCAAATATATTTCGATTACCAGAAGAACAAGGATGGGGAAAAATAAGTCCCTTTAACCTTCACTGTCCTAAGTGACATGCGAATACTACAAGCTCCCCTTGGATTATCAGAAGCGAACATGCCTTGTTGATCAACATCAGGAACAGAGCTCTAAATTAGTTGAAGAAATCAATAGTTTGCATTTCTATTTTCCCTTTTTTATCATCCATAATTATATTTCTGCCTGCCAATCAGCTGTCACCCTGTAAACAGTGCTCTGCTTTCTTTACTCGTATTTGTTCTGTTTGAAGTTGCAATCACTCTGTACAATGTAGGTGATGAAAGGCACTTTTATATTTTATTGAATCATGATGCTAGCTCCTGCTTGAGGGAGCAGAGCAAGACTGCACTGCACAGACATGTCTTAGTCTCTTTCCATGCCAAAATGAAATTAGGTGCAGCAGCTGCAGAAGTCTATTCAGGGACCATAGGCCTTACAGGCTCAAAGGAATCATTTAAAGCATCCAAATGAAACAAATCCCAAGTTTATTTAAAATTTTGCATTTCCTGGAGGATTGAGAGAAAAGACATCTTTTATAATCTTGATGAAACCTGGAAAACTCACTGTCTTATTTTCTTTTCTGAATTTTAATTTCCCCTCCAGAAAGTCTCTCCTTAGTGTTACCATCCTTCAAGCAGTGGGGTTCTGGCTGGCAGACGCTCGGCTGAATGATGAGGCAGGTTTTGCCAAGGGTTGATTATGCTGTCTCCTGTAGTTGGCACAGCTCCTGCAATCCACCTAAACTTGCTCCATCTTCCGCAGAGCAAAGCAGAGTACACCATAAGCTGTCCATCATGGCCAGCTGCCTTTCTGTGAATCAAATGAAACAAGGTGAAAAATAGGTACTCTGAATTTATATTTTAGATGTTCTATCATAGGAATTCTTCCTTTTAGATTATTTTAGAAATTTTTCTGTAGGAATTTAGTTCTGAGCTCAATGACTGTGTGCTACAAAAAAGTATTTTGAAGTTTTGCAGCTGTATTTAGGCTGGCTATTAGTTCCATAGTAAGAAGGCTTTCTGGGATTGATGGGATTACTTTCAGGAGGCAGGTCAGCACAGGCTGAAAAACTCAGCTCTTCTCCGGCCTTCTGGTCAAAAATGCTTTTACTCCTGCTACCTTCCCATTTTGTCAAGATTCCCTTCTGTTTTTTAAATAGCAATTTTTTTACATCTGTCTACAATTATTTTTGTAATACCTTACCCACTGAGGCATAAACAATCTTTTTGTGAAATAGTTTAGGATAGTAGTGTATTTCATTCTGTGCTGGTTACTAGTTAAAAAGAGTTGTTTAACTGTTAAATATGTGAGAATTTGTCTTAAGACAGATAGGTTGTACAGTGATGATAATTTTATTTTTTAACTGTGTTTGCCTTTCATAGGCAATCCTGGTACGTTTTTGCTTTGTTATCCCTAATACATACGTGAAGGACTATAGCCTTGGAGTTCTCTTGCATATTTTAAATTCTGAGACACTATTTCATTTAAAATGCAATCTGAAAATGCAGAGAAGTGCATAAAATGCACTGAGACAGATAAGATGGATCTAAGTTGTTACTAGTATGGATTTCATTGTCTTCTTTTTTTTCTGTTTGGATTTCTTTTAACTTTATGGTCATTTAGTAGTAGGGTTGACGTACAACTCTATCACCGTGCTCTGCAGAATCATCCTCTCATGCTTCAGTTCCTGCAGTATTGCCTTATCTGCAGTCCAGATCTTTGGGAAAATCTATTTCTTCCTTATAAAACCAACTATGTTATAACAAAAATAGAATAGGTTCTCTCGAACAACCTAAAATCAAACACCCAAATCTTTAATTTTTAAGGTGGAAGAGAGTTAAGTGAATAACCTGAACTATTACAAGACAGAAAGTAAATTGCAACTTTCCAACATATTTACTTGCCTACTTACACGGGAAGAAGCTTTTCATATTAAAGATCTTCTGCATAAAACAAGAACTAATGGTCAAAGCTGGGTTTTCAGTTGACTTTAGGTTTTGGTTTTTTTTTTTGCTTGTTTTTGCAAGTATGACTGAGAATGAGCAAACAAAAGGCATGAGATACTTTGAGTCTTTTGGAAATGCTGTTCTTTCATCAAAAGAAGAATATTTCATAGTGGAAGTGCCTCCTTGCAACATTTTCAGCTGAATGAAGGTGGCAAGATCTTACAGGAAGAATGTGAAAAGATGCTTTGTTGCTCTGTGAAGTTTTCTAAAACTGAGAGAGATGCACAGTGAAAAGAAGTGTTGTTTTTTGTTTTTCGTGTTTTTTTTAATTATTCTTTGAAAAGCTCTCCATTTTAAAGAAGGTAGAATAGTCACATTTTATTTCTGGAGGAAAAAAAAAGTAATCTTCCAAATAAACTACAGAGAAAAATCATCATTATCTACTGCATGTTTCATGCTTCAGGATTAAAATTTACTAATTTTGCTTCTAATGAACCTGATGAAAATCATATTTTTAAACTACAAAAGTCATTGACCATGGTTAGGTCTGAAATATGGCTAATGTATACTTACCTCTGAAGACTGATTCTCTAGCTTGATAAATTCAAGCCATCTACTTCAGCAAGTCAGAAATCAGTTGGTAGTTTGCGTTTGGAAATACTTGGTAGAGCTGGGTTTGATTATCCTAACGTGGAATGGTGGATGTATGCCTGATAAAGGAGTTGGGGATATATTTATTTTGAGATTTGGACAACTGCATAATCACAGTGGTGCCTCTTGTGAAGGAAAGCTGTGTATGCTGATGCTTAATGAATAAAAAGCAGAAGTCCCCTTAACTATGGACTATCCATTTCTGTGTGGTAGTGTAATATCTTCCACAGATAGTTACTTTTTTAAGCATTGTTTATGATTACTGAAGCATCATAATGGAATAAATCTGTTTCACGTGCGGAGTAATGACTTTCTGTATGTTAGCAAAAATAACAGGTTTTTGACTAACCTTCAGTGGATGGGTTCAGTCCAAGGTTGATTTTAAAGCAGTGGTCTTTCTACAGTGGGAACACCTCAGCTTCACAAAGGTTCATAAAAGGACTGAACCCAAATCTTGAACTCCAGAAGAGTTTTATTGTAATTGTAAAATACAATATTGCAGTTTAGCATGTGAGCCTCTTGCTCATTTTCACTCTAATACCTATTGGCTGGCCCAAATTCCCTCTCCCTGTGAGATGGAATTCTGTTCAGCAAAGTTTCAGTATATGGGCACAGGGAATGCAAACTTCACTTTTACTTGCATGGAGACATACTCCCACAATGAGAACAGCTTAGAGGGAGAGTCTTGAGTTAAACCTGTCTATACTTATTATGCTTATTCCTTATAGTCCTGAACAACGTTTTCCCTCTTTTTGGGGTTTATCATGGCCTATTTTCTTCTTGGGTTACTTATCAGAATCAATACATATTACCCAGCCATCACTAATAATTATAGAGAAATACCCCAAAAAAGGTTTACCCCAAAGTGACTTAATTGCTGCATATACTGACATAGATAATAGCTGCCCTATAAACATTAATTTAAATGACAGCAGAAACAAATGAATACTTAACAGTATAACTGGTTTAAAAGGTGGTCAAATGTAGGTATGATTAGCTTATGATGTATGGAAAGAAAAGTAATTATAATAATAACAATGGCAGTAAATTACATGTTGAGTAAATCTTTAGATTTTAATTAGACAGATCATACGTGCATTCTTTTCATATTTTTTTTCCTGTTCACATAGCCAGAACATAATTCATTTCAACATCTCTGACTGTGGTAAATACTAAACCAATTTGTTTCACCTCATCTTTTCTATTCAGAACATTTTTCTAAGGGGTGTTTTGATGCATCTTTGGACGTAGAATGGCTGGAATCCTAATTGGAACCTGAGAACGAATTGAATGGTTTTGATTCTTTTCACTCTGGCAACATAGATATACAGTTTGCTGAGTAGCAACTCTGTAGGTAGTGTACATGAACTCAAATTATTTTTCCTTTCAGGTGACATTAAACAAGCTGTCATGAATTAATCCAATTTTTAGAAAATTTCAATGTTTTCCTCTTTTACAACTCCTTTTTCAGTCTAAATGTATGTCTATCCAGCTGATTTGCAGCCTTTCAGTAAAAATCACATCCAGTCAGAAACAAATGGACTATTGGTGATAGCAAATGATTTAACCTCTTTTGTTCAGGATAGTCTGATCCAGACGGTGTTTGAAAGTTTGTATTTAATCTTCACATCAATACTGTCATGACTGATGGGAGACAGGGGATAGCAGGCAGGGGCTGGGAGCAGCTGCAGCCCCTTCTGTTTCTTGGAAACCAAATGGGTGAATTGAGGAATTCTCAGCCCAGTTGTGCTGGGAAAGCCAAATGTCTGTACTGCCTTGCTGCTGTAATCTGTCAAGGCAGGGAAT
This sequence comes from Podargus strigoides, assembly GCA_028020825.1. Lineage (NCBI taxonomy): Eukaryota > Metazoa > Chordata > Aves > Caprimulgiformes > Podargidae > Podargus > Podargus strigoides. Next base: position 35,642,859 of record CM051620.1, on the reverse strand, counting down.
TTGTGATTCTAACTGACACAAATTCTGAGATGATGAATTTGGGTCTTTTGTTTTTCTGGCATAAAAGAAGGGATGAGAGGAAAAGAAAGGGAGTGAGAAAAGATTTTGGTTTGCTTACACTGTAAAATACATGGATTTGATATTTATGCTTCCTATAACAGAATGTTATGAGAGCACTGAAGGAGTTTTTCCCCTAATATTTTCCTTGTTTGGTTTGTCTGAGCTGATTTCATCCAAATGACCAGATACTTTCAGTGATCAGAACTGCTTCGAAATTGCTTTGTAAACTTTAATACCATCTGTTTATCAGCTCTAAAAATGGGGGAGAAGGGTGAATTCTTAACACATTGCACACATTTACAATATGTAATAGTGCTTCATATTGAACCTTGCTCAGACCACCAGAACAGTCTTACCGTATGAGGAATTCCCAGCTTTCATATTGTTTCATAAAATCATAAAAGTTGTATTGGTTTAAATTTGCATTTGCTTGATCTTTCTGTGCTTGGCAGCCCTATTGCTGAGCTACTTCCATCTAGGACTTTTCCATGTTACCATCTCATGTTTTGTGTGTGCATTTGTTCCTTTCACAGCTGGTTTCCAGGGCAAATTGATTTGTTATAACAGATATGTAGTAATTCAAAAACTAAATTTGAAGAGCTGGGAGAAAGCAGCAGCGTGTAAATACATGTTTACTAGTGAGTCAGTTCAGCATAGCACTGTGGGTGGTTTATATGATCAGTTTTACTAGAAGATGCCATCTCATTGATTCGTTATTTAACCAAATGAAGCTATTTGAGTGTTGTTGGATTTTGTATTTAAAAACTAGCAATCTTATTTCATAATTACATGCAAAAATTATAACCAATAATTTATTCTGCCATTCATCAGACCTTTTACATGCCTTGAGAAACACAAAATCTAGTGGTATTAAATTGCATCTCTAATGAAATAGTATACTGAAATGCAGTCATGCCGCTGATGTTATTTTAGCATTTTTTTAACATACATTAAAGAGTAAGAATGTCTTTTAAAAGAAACAATGGATGTATCTAACCAGCATTACTGTAGGAACTTCACCTCAAATGTAAAATGTTTTATTAAAGAGATGTGATAATAGTTCATGTCATCACTGCTGTTACCTTGAGTGCCTTCACTACTAATTTCCTAGAATTCGTTAAAAATATTATCCTTAGAATTACTACTTTTTTTGCCTTGATGTGAGATCTTAAATTTTAGCCTATATGTTTCTGGATTGTACTGTAGTTCTTGCCTACCTCCACAGTAGCCTATTAAAGAAATCTTCATTATGCTATTTTACTCTTTGTCTCTGCTTTTGTCACTTTGGTTATGTCTTTATCTACACACTTGGCAGCCTTATTTCTGAATCACAGTTGGCATTGTCAAAATGTAGACAGTTCATAATGTCCATGATCATCAGCCATTTCATTGGGTTTTGGAGACTGAGCAGTTTGGCAGTCTTTTCCAATCATAGGATTAGTGTTTGCATGGAATTCTTCAAGCTGACCTTCATTTAGGAGATTCTTTTGTTAGTTTTGATTTACACATGCAGAATATGATTTTTCTGTTCTTTCATTTCTCTGGGTTCCATAAAGATGGGGTTTATGGGAAAGTTGGCTCAGTAACTGGTTGGATGATGAGCCCATTAGCCTCTATTATATCTACAGAAAGACTTTTTACCCTTTTTCTCTGTCTTAGATTGCACCTGTCAAATTAGATTTCAGATATTTTTGCTTTTTCCTGTTGTCATTGGGGCAATCTTCCTTTGCAGTCTTGTCATGAAGGTTAGATGTTTAGATTTTGGTGCTGGCAAATATTACGAGCTTGTACTTTATTTGTGGAATATTTCACCTTTCAAAGACAAGATGAAAACATGGTGTTTAGAATTCCTAGTCTAATATTTAACTACTATACACCTTAATCAAGTGTATAACACAAAAGATCAATAGATTTTTGCTTCAAGTTAACTCTGAGGTCAGTGTATACAAGAAACTGGGGAATAAAAATTATTTCATTACCAAGGAAAATCACTTGGCTTATAAATTTTTAATGAAAGTCCATTAATAAAGCTACAGATCAAATTTAATATCTCCTATGCTCACTACTGTGAAACTTTTTACAGTCCATAAATTTACTTAAGCAGTGTTTGAAATGTGTTAGGGTGTTTTTTTTCAGTAAGAAAATAAGTGCAGACACATTTTTCCTCCTACAGATCTTCTGCTCAGCAAGATGAGTGTTTGATTGAAACATATTGTCTGTTTTGTGAGCATAATATAAACCATGCAGAATCTTTTGGTCAGGATTTTGCCAAAAGGCTACTCAAAAGTACATTTAAACCATGTGTCTTGATTTTATTATTTGAACTTGAAATATGCAACTTTTGTCAGGTTCTGCTGAGGTAGGATCATTTTTTATACACCTCATCTTTCTGGTTGAAGAGATTTGATTATTGCAGTACTTTGGCTGTGAACAGAAAAATCATGAAGCAGCTTACTGGTACAGAATGGAGCCACTCTTAGCTCTTGGTTGATAGCAGCCCTCAAACATGTTATGCTTTCCAAAAAAATACCTGGTTTTACTCAGTTTTGTTGCCTTTACCTGTGAGTCGTCTACAGCTTTGGTCTTGATTGTTTGAGAATCCAACTATCTGTCCTTGTCCTCACCATGACAACTGAAATTGGATGGCATGTCCAAAATGTCTTTCCCTACTACTTCTTGTCTGGTGTGATGGCAGATTGTTCTACAGCAAGATCTTTAGCTTGGAAACTTTCCTGGTTGCTCTGTCAAAGCAATTACTTCCTTTTCATTAGGATGTGTTACCATGATTGGTTTTTGTCCTCAAGTGTTTGCTTGAAAAAGATTGGCAAAGTAGGAGAGGACAGTTTATTTGAAGGAATGTTCTATTTGAAAGGGGTAAATGTCTCTTAATTTTGGACTGAACTACACTAATATGCCATGAGAATAACCAAGCTAAATTAATGGCAAAAGGTCAGGATCCTGGCACCAAAACCAGGGTCTGAATTAACAGTGGAGGTTGAGAGATAACTACCCGGAAAGGGATTTATACAGTTACAAAAAATTCTTCTCCTTGGGTTGTCACTCTCTTATGCACTTGACAAACCATAGTTGAGTTGTGCTGTTGTGTTTTTAATTGTTTGGGGTTTTGTGTGGTTTTTTTTTTTTGTTTTTTTTTTTTTTTTAACAAGACCAAAATGAGACAAATGCATTTGATTGTAAATCAGCAGGAACACTTGTTACACTCAAAATCTTTCTACTTAAGAAACATTTTAGCATTCAGGCTAATGCATGCATGGGTGGGGGATGGATAGGGGACAGGTCTACTATGTAATCTTTTTATTTATAACTTTTTAAAGAAAGATAATTGATCTAAAAGCAATTACTTCAACAAAATCGCTGCTAGCAGATAACTGACTTCTGTCTTCCATTGCAGGTGCACTCTGAGTGTTACCCTGGAGCAGGCGATCATTCTGGCTCGAAGCCATGGGCTACCTCCTCGCTATCTCATGCAAGCTACAGATGTCATGCGCAAACAGGTAATATGCTCGCTATGGGCAAGATCTTGATGTTTCCTAGCAAGATATGTTATCATCAAACAAGAATGACTCGATCAAGAATTTTTTAACCTCCATCTTAATGTTGTGTAATGCCTATGCGTTTTCTTAGTTTGGGTATGTTGTTAGTTCTTTTAAATCATATTCCTGTATTGTTGACTGAAAAGTGGTTTTAAAAACCTTTTAAAAACCTTTGTTTAAAAACACTTTGCTTTCTCTGTATGTGTAAATGGATCATAATATTTACAGGGTTATGATTTTATGTAATTATTTTTGTATAGTAACTGCTGTGGCATCACCTTACATCAGAATAGTCTGTTGAATAAGACAATCTTTACTTTAATATATATATTATCCATAAAAATAACTTAAGATTATTAACTATTGTTAATAAAAAGTGACTCGTACTGAATGAAGGGGAAGTGTAGGAGAGAAGGGGAGAAATAAATACCGTGGTTCTTAACTTTCCATGCAAGATTCCTGAGGACAATGTGCTTATGTCGAAGTAGTACTTTTCCCTTTCTGGTGATAATAGAATATTAGGATTTAGAGGCTGTTGTGCATACCGAACCACCTCAACGTGAACTCTTAGTGCTAAGGTATGACAAGAAATGCTGGATTAAAAGGCAATATCAACTGAGTATAGGGGATACACTCTACTGTATTGGCACAACTTTTCCTAGAATATATTGTTATCAGATAAATACTTTCAAAAGGGTGTTTGGAATCTTGGAAGGACTTCAAAGGAGGAGCATGAATGATCTAGAGATAGTTAGACAAGGCTTATGAAGTGAAGATTAAAGAGCTCAACCTATTCAGTTGATCAAAGAGAAGTTTTATGGGGGCTCAATCACTCTGTATGCATATGGAACATATATCTCAGCCTGTGGTAGCTTTTAACCTTACATAAACAAGATACAGGATGCACTCAATCTTGAAGAAAAAATAAGATGATTAAATATTAGAACAACTAACCCCAGATAAGACAAGATTCATAATTTCTGATTTTTAGTTTGCAACTAATTTTATTATTTTCATTAATTCTGCTACGTATTCTGTGCAGCAATCACAGTTTAGTTATGAAAATGATTAAGCAGCTGTACTTTACTTCTAACTTGCTGTAGACAAAAATATACTAGATCAGACCTTTAGTCTGTTAAAGCAATTGGGTGGATATTCTTAAGCCAGAGACTCTAATAAATTATATGTAAGTGCTGCTGCCTAACATGGATAGATCAGAGTAATTAGTCTCATTCCTTTTCATATTGGACTTTCACTTTATGCGGTGCATAAATTAAGTTTCTTTGGTGAATAAGTACCCTGAAGGTTCTTGAATCAGATCATGTAGGTCTGCTCAGGAATTACAGCTTTAACTTGACTTGAAAAGAAAGCTATTGCTGTATAAGGATAAATTTGCATGTATAAGTTGATATGTCTGTTCCTGAAGTTCTAGACAAAAGGCAGATCTGGGTATATTGCAATCAAAAAATGTGGACATAGAGTTTTACGTGTGTCTGCTTGCAGGATGTGTTCTGTCAAAGGGTACATTTTCAATGTACAGTTCTAGACCATTTTCAAAAATGCTCATTCATTTGTGGATCTTCTGCAGTTTATTAAATGAAAATGAAAGGCAAAATGAAAGTAACTTGCATGGTTTTGTGCAGCTGTATCTGCTTGCTCAAATAGAGATGTATAAAGTGAGGCTACATTCTCTGAAGTAAAACAGCAGGTGATCAATAGCTATTGAAGATACCAATATCTCAATACCACCCACAGACACTGCAATGAAGTCTGCCAGTATATCAAGCCAGATTTTTTCCACACATTCTTCCTCTTCCAGGAAACCACTATGGCATTTAATAAAGTAATAATTTTAAGTCAGTCTTGGAGTTCTGTTGTAGAAGTATAACTCTCCATTGAATTCTAAATGTTTTGGAGTAATTTCAACAGTGCACTGTGGTATTTTCTAGAAACCTGTTCCAGATTTATTATTTAAATTATCTGTAGGATTTAACTGTCAGGAACATAATGCAGGCCCTAAGTTTTGGAGGGGAAAAAATGGTGCTTGTGGTTTGACAATGGAACATGTAGTTAAGGGCAATACCTGTGTCTTTTTCACCTGCTTTAGTATAAAATAAACATACAAACAAAAACTTTGTTAGCCCATTTACACCCTCAATCTTTTGTGGAATAAAGAGATTAGCCAAAAAGAGGTGCAAATGAAAGAATCACAGAATCACAGAATGTTAGGGATTGGAAGGGACCTTAAAAGATCATCTAGTCCAACCCCCCTGCCAGAGCAGGAATACCTAGATCAGGTCACACAGGAACATGTCCAGGCGGGTTTTGAATGTCTCCAGAGAAGGAGACTCCACAACCTCTCTGGGCAGCCTGTTCCAGTGTTCTGTCACCCTCACTGTGAAGAAATTCTTCCTCACATTTATGTGGAACCTCCTATGTTCCAGCTTACACCCATTGCCCCTTGTCCTATCATTGGATGTCACTGAGAAGAGCCTGGCTCCATCCTCATGACATTCACCCTTGACATATTTATAAACATTAATGAGGTCACCCCTCAGTCTCCTCTTCTCCAAGCTAAAGAGACCCAGCTCCCTCAGCCTTTCCTCATAAGGGAGATGTTCCACTCCCTTAATCATCTTTGTGGCTCTACGCTGGACTCTCTCGAGCAGTTCCCTGTCCTTCTTGAACTGGGGGGCCCAGAACTGGACACAATACTCCAGATGTGGCCTCACCAAGGCAGAATAGAGGGGAAGGAGAACCTCTCTCGACCTACTAACCACTCCCTTTCTAATACACCCCAGGATGCCATTGGCCTTCTTGGCCACAAGGGCACATTGCTGGCTCATGGTCATCCTGCTGTCCACCAGGACCCCCAGGTCCCTTTCCCCTACACTGCTCTCCAGCAGGTCAGCTCCCAACCTGTACTGGTACATGGGGTTGTTCTTCCCCAGATGCAAAACTCTACACTTGCCCTTGTTGAAATTCATTAAGTTTCTCCCCGCCCAACTCTCCAGCCTATCAAGGTCTCGTTGAATGGCAGCACAACCCTCTGGTGTGTCAGCCATTCCTCCTAGTTTGGTATCATCAGCAAACTTGCTGAGGATACATTCTGTACCCTCATCCAAGTCATTGATGAAGATATTAAACAACACCGGTCCCAGTACCGACCCCTGAGGGACTCCACTAGTCACAGGCCTCCAACTAGACTCCGTCCCATTAACCACAACTCTCTGGCTTCTTCCCTTCAGCCAGTTCATAATCCACCTCACTACCTGATCACTAAACCCATACTTTATCAGCTTATCTACAAGGATGCTGTGGGAGACAGTGTCAAATGCTTTACTGAAATCAAGATAAACCACATCTACCGCTCTACCATCATCTATCCACCTCGTTATTTCCTCATAGAAGGCAATAAGGTTGGTCAAACATGACTTACCCTTGGTAAAACCATGTTGACTGCTCTTAATGACCCCCTCATCCTTGATTTGCCTCGAGATCGTGCCAAGAACAAGCTGTTCCATCACCTTTCCAGGGATGGAGGTGAGGCTGACCGGTCTATAGTTACCCGGGTCCTCCTTCTTGCCCTTCTTATAGATTGGAGTGACATTTGCTATCCTCCAGTCCTCAGGCACCTCTCCTGTTCTCCATGACTTACCAAAGATGATGGAGAGTGGCCTAGCAATGACCTCTGCCAGCTCCCTCAGCACCCTTGGGTGCATTCCATCTGGTCCCATTGATTTATGGATATCCAGATTGCTCAACTGATCCCTAACCCAATCCTCATCTACCAAGGCAAACTCCTCCTTTATCCTGACTTCTTCCGGGGCTACAAGAACATCTGTTCCATCTGCTATTTTGGAGAAGCCAGCAACTTTGGCTCCTCATACCAGCTTTCCCCAAGGGGAAATTGACTCTACTCGAAGCTGAGACATCTTCCAGCTGGGGCACCAGTACTGAATAACTGGAACACTTGACTGAATGGACGACCTCAGGAAGTGTTTTTTTTTTTTTTCTCTTAAATTGGATGATGTTGTGATCATGATTAACAAGACTTATTATAGCCCTGACTGCATTGTTGGAACAATGATCATGATTAACAAGACTTATTATAGCCCTGACTGCATTGTTGGAACAATTTTCAAAGTAATTTCCCTGTCAGTTACAATTAGGTATTCACAAGCACCTATTCTGCAAGAACTGAAGGGATGAGACCAACTTGTGAGAGCTTGTATGAACTTGGATGTGTGGGAAGGTTTTGGTTAAGTGGTTTCTGTTTTTCATCTGCTTATCCAGTCTAGATGGATTTTTAAAATTAATTTTTTTGACAAAACATCCAAACTATCTTTTAGTAAGTTTATTTACTCATGTGTGTTTATTCATGTAAACATCTGTACCAACAAAATACTATGTAAAGCATCCTGACAGGAGTGTGTCTTCAGGATGCAGCAAAGTGTGGAGAGGACAGAGCCCTAAGAAAGGAACTGCAGGAGAGCACAGGGCTCTGAGGTAGAAAGGTAACTAAAAAGCTGATAAACAGAAAATGCTAGGAGAGAATTTGTGTTGTCTTTTAAGTGAGTAGTCATTTTTCCGTGCCCTTTCACGAGTAGAATAACAGCACTACATTTTGAATAATTGTCATAAGAATTGTACTGATTTAGAGCCTTTTGAGCAGAGCATAGAGAGAATCCATTTTTTTAATGTGGCTGGTTCTTGCTATCCTTAAATTAGTGTGCAGCTTGAAAATAAATCTATCATTTTTTTCTCATGGCAATGAGAATTTTATGAGTTCATATATAATTGTCCAGGTTGGATGTGGTGTCTCCTCAGAGCTGCCTGCATCTTTAACCAGTGCTCTGGTAGTACTGGTATGCAGAGGGAAGCATTCTGGAGCTGCTTAGCACAGCTATCCCTTATGCCTACATGAGACAAATGGTGTCAATACTTACATTTCTATAGCTTTAAGAATAACATTGAAGAAGTATAAATTAACAGTATATTAAAATACAAATGGTATAATGGTGCTCAGTGGAAACAAAGAGATGTCAAGTAGAAAGTTGCTAGTAATTCTTGGGAGCTTTTCCTCAAAAGAAATAAGAACCTAGTGATTGTAAGTAGGGTCTAATTTGTTTTTCTGCTAAACAATAAATTACATGGTTGTATAAAGCTAGACTCTGTTTTAAATCAACACATTTGATTTATTATGTAAGCACGATACTAACATTAATACAAGTAAAAATAGACTGGTTTTGTTCTTGGAAGGTAGTCACAGCACTGATATTCAGGATCTACATGTGATTAATTTAGATAGTTTTCCCATGTATATCTATATTCTGGCTCTCAGTTATGTTAATCATATGCCAATTTCAGGCTGTCATGGTAGGGTTTCTTTATTATGATAAAATTTGAGAAAACGGCACTGAGGAAAGGACACTGAAGGTGATGAAGGTCTAGACTCAACACATGTAGCTATCCTTATTTAATTCATGACAGACACTTGTCATATCTGTTCTTAAACCTCCAGTAGTGGAAATTCCTGCAGAGTACTCCCCAAGTGGTCTGTTCTAGAGTTTTCTTGATCTTTTATTTAGGGCGTTCTACTTAGTGCCTCATCTAAGTCTCAGAATCACAGAATGTTAGGGATTGGAAGGGACCTCAAAAGATCATCTAGTGCAATCCCCCTGCCAGAGCAGGAACACCTAGGTCAGGTCACACAGGAACATGTCCAGGCAGGTTTTGAATGTCTCCAGAGAAGGAGACTCCACAACCTCTCTGGGCAGCCTGTGCCAGTGTTCTGTTACCCTCACTGTGAAGAAGTTCTTCTTCATATTTATGCGGAACCTCCTATGTTCCAGCTTGCATCTGTTGCCCCTTGTCCTATCATTGGATGTCACTGAGAAGAGCCTGGCTCCATCCTCATGACACTCACCCTTTACATATTTATAAACATTAATGAGGTCACCCCTCAGTCTTCTCTTCTCCAAGCTAAAGAGACCCAGCTCCTTCAGCCTTTCCTCATAAGGGAGATGTTCCAGTCCCTTAAGTCTCTTTTTTTTATTTTTATTTTTTTTTTATAATTTATTTTTTTTTTTTTCAATTTAAGTCTGTTTTCTGTCCAGTAAAAAAAAAAAAAAGGAGTAAAATCTGGTCTACAGTATACTGGACAGAATAGACTTCTGGAGGAGTTTCTGGGAAAGGTCATATGTTTGTCATGGTCTGTAGTTACGTGTCTTTTGCAACTGTTGGAGACAAGCTTACTGAGATAGATATAAAGCTAGTAAAATCACTTTTATATTCTGCCTTCAGTTTTGAAGGTACTCTATTTTTTCTATCTTTACCACTATTTTTTTTCCTAAAAGAAATGTAAGGACACAGTATTTTTTGTGGCACATTTGGATTTACATAAACTCTGAGAACCTACCTGTGTGTAACCAGCCAGCCTTTTTAATCTTTTGTTTTTCCATCTTTTGTTTGAGCCCATAACAGTGAACTAATACCTTCTCAATTACCTGGGCACCAGACTTCAGTCACATGCAAAGTCTAGTCTTATTCTACATATTGAATCAGTGATCATACCTCATTTTTGCATCATGTGCAGCTGCCATTGCAGCTCTGTTTGGAAGGTAAATTATCTTTTATGTTTCACACGTATCTAAGATCTCACTGTAAAAATACTGAGATTATGTATTTTTCTTCTCAGTTATTTTGTTCTAAATTTACTGAAGGAGAAATAAAGGCAGAGTCAGTGTATGTCTTATAGACAGAACAAGTAGCTTCCATCTCCTTTAAAATGTTAGAAAACACAGACTGTACATCTAACACATGTTTCTTTATGATGACTGCTTTACATTAATAAAACTGCACTTTAAAAGCTAAACCTCATCATTTGAAAAGAAATTTTACTAAGTTCTTTCATATATCTAAGCTAGTTTGATTGCAGAAGAGTCTGCATTTTTCACTATCATGGTATATGAACATTGTGCATGTTTTATCAACTTCCTCCCTACTGGATGAGTCAGTGAGACAGAAGTACTTTCATTTTTTCAAAGGATCAGTTGAGGTACAGAGAGACTAGCTTTTCTAGTTGTCCCTGCTTTAAGCAGGGGTGTTGGACTAAACAGTCTCAGGAGGTCCCTTCTAACCTGTTGGTTTTGGGGTTTTTTTGTGATTCTGTAATTATAAAGGAAGATCAGAACCTGCATTTTTGTAATCCTAATTTAGTGTCTCAATTTAGGCCATTTTTCTAGATTTAACTAGAAAGCTGTTCATAGGAAATAATCTGTAAAATTTATTTGTTCAGAAGTTCCTAGAAAATAAATGACATTTCAGAAAAGAACTTTGTTGTCCATGCCTTCTACAAAGAATGGTGACAAAAATCAAACAAATTGAATGAAGATGTGTTTGGATTGTGTTAATTTTTAATGAAGTCTTTTATGTTAGTGAGATATATATATATACGCTTTTATTTAATGACAAATGGAAATATTTTTGTCTCTTTTCTGCCTATTTCTCTAAATTGAGAATTAATGTACTGCTTTAACTTGTTCTCCACCTTAGAAGAGGAGAGTTGTTTCCAGACATGGAGCATATGTATTAATTATAACCAATAGTTATTTTCACCTAGAAAGCTCAGAAAACTTTCTAACTTGTGTTGAAATAAATGAAGCATTTTTTAATTTTTTTTTTCTTTCACAGGGTGCAAGAGTACAAAACACAGCCAAGAATTTAGGAGTGAGAGATCGAACTCCACAGTCTGTCCCAAGGTAACTGATTGTTTGTGTTGTAGACCATGATTTTGTCTAGTTTGTGCCAAATTCTATCCTAGCTGCTCAAAAGCTAACAGTAAACATTGACTGTATTGTGCACTAACTGGCAAGATTTAGCTTTTAATGTACATAAAAGCAATTACATTCTTAGCCATACAATTTAACTTAAAGTGATTAGTTGCAGAAGTTTAGGCCACGTAGCACTTCAAAACATGCCCATTTTTGAAAAATGAAACCTAGTTCTTGTTAATTATGAAAACACTGGAGTAAGTCCTTCATCACTTGTGATGTTTAGTGGTTTTGGGGAAATATTCATAACTAAATCCATATCCCCATTTTAATGAAATACTCTACAGCAGTATCTCAGCTAAATCATGTTCTAGTTGCTTTTAGAGATGATGTAGTCTTTCTTTGTCTCTTCCTGAAACATCCATTAGAATGAAAAATGCAGCTGTTCTATATTTATCCAGCTTTTTAATGCTGTGATGGATTGCAGGTAACTGAAATATTTCTTAACAAGCACAATACTTATAAATGAAAATAACCAAACAACATTGTTCTTAGTTTTATCTTAAAGTGTTTTTATTAATCCAGCTCTAATTTAAACTTTTTTTTTTACCAATTTAAAACATAATGTTTTTTGTTGACTAATGATACCACATTGAGTGAGCTATACAGATATGTGGAATACATAACACACCCACTGTGGTGTTTAAATTTCAGTAAGGAAACAGTGAATTAGTAACACCTGATAGAGGCAGCCATGTGAATGAACTCCTATGCTATCCATAGCCTCACAGAAAAACTGCCTTCTGGGTTCTGACCACTAATACTCAGGAATTTTTTCTTAATGAAATTTGCTCCCCTTTTCTCAGGTGTCCCATTTTCTCCTGGTAGGGAATCAGACTACTGCTCAGTTTTTAACAAATTACTGCCTGTCATTCCATGTGTGGATGGACACATTTCTGTGCTTGATCTGATCCTAGAAAAGGAGTGTACAAGACATGAGTAAATCTGAGTAGCAGCTGCTGTTCACTTGCTGAATAGCAGCCTTTGTTGAAGCATATATGTATCTTGCGTGCCTCATAAAGGAGATTAAATAAAACCCAACAAAAGTACTGATTCTAGAGTAAACCCAGCAGCAATAAAGTAATTTCCCTTACCAACAGATGAGGGCATCTCTTCTCACAGTAATGATTAGCTTAGAGGCAATCTAAGACCAAAATTGCCTGACCAACTGTCTTGCATCGTGGGAACTTAAGGCAGCAAAATAACATCTTATAACCTTAAAAGCTATGAGAAGCCTGCTCATATTTTGAACGGTATGGTTTTGGCTGTACTCTTCCTTCATGACATAATTATGGAGATGGCCAAAGAATTGTTGCAAACCAAACTTTTAGTTCTTAAAGAAAGTTAGCCATGAGATATTTTTTGGCTTTGCATCGATTGAGAAAAGATTGCCTCTTTCCAGTTGACACTCCCACAACATAGCAATGAAAAGCTGAAGAAAAATTCTGAGATAGCTCCTAGAACACAGACAGATGCATCCAGCAGGCTTGCCAGTCAGCAGCAACAGCAGTGTTACAGAAGTATCTCATTGACCTCAGTGTTTGGGGCATTTGGTATACCACTAAAGAGATAAGTCACATAAGTCAGAATAGCCATCAGCAGGAGTGATACTTTCAATGTATAGGTAAACGATACTGTGGGTTCTCATTTCTTTGCCTTGAAAAGAATTTTACCATTGCATTTGATTCCATTTAACGTCCCTCGACAGTGTTCTTGGTTCTCTGCAGTTGCCACTGTTTTCTGTCTTTTCTTAGCTGATCTGTTTCTAACATCATAAGTAGTTGTTCCATACATATTGACCTAGAACAGGCTGTTTCTGCCCTATGCCATTTTTTGTAGCTCAGGGATTTATGCAGCCCTGTTGTTAGTTTGCTTCAGAATTCCCCTATCTCACTTGCTCTGAAGACAAGTAATCTTAATGATTACCATTTTAACCTGAAGAATACACAGACACTGGTAGTCAGGGCTGAGCTTTTCTGCACATTGTTTCATTGAAATTGGATTTTGCTAAAACACCATCAAGATCTAACCCCACTACAATTACTTAGATGAGATTCTGACAGTAATTTTATCTGCCTTTTGCCAACTCTGAATATTACTGCGTTATTACACCAGCAGAATCAAATAACATTTGTTTTTCTCTGCATGCTTGTCTATAAAGATCAGGCCATCTTATTCTCTCATTGGTATACAGATATATGTGTATTGGCTTATATATGGCTCCTAACAAATACATTGGTGTCTGCACAATGTGACCTTCAATGATCACATTTCTGAATCTGCCAGATGACAATGTGGAAGAGCCCAATGATCTTCAAACACATTATGGTGGAGGTTTGAAAGCAGGACTGCAGTTGCTGTTTGGCTGACAGAACTGATGCTCCCTGTTCTTACCATCCAGAAACAGTACTGCTGGATAATCACTTCCAGTGAGATTCAGAGAAAAGTTATTTAGCCCACAGCCATTTTGTGTTGTCAGTGTCCCATGGGTTTTAACTCCTAAGGGAGCTGAAATCAGAGAAGAGCAGTTATCCTGCCCTGCTCTTGTATAGCCATAGGATGCTTTTTCTGACAAGATGTGCCTAGGTGTTGAAGAGGCTTTCAGTACTCACAGGGGCAGCCATACATACCATGCCTCACGTAATTTTAGTAGCAGAGTATCATGTCAAAAAGACACCAGCTCATCGATCTTGAATTTTGTGGAGCCCAGCCACATGTAAAAATTTTTGCTTCCTGTGTTAACTTGTAGTATGATTTTCAAATTTATGATTAGTTAAAATGTGGTCATATAAATTAATGTGATGTTCAGCAGGCAAATTTGCAAAATATATTTGGAAATCTTGGATACCCTCAGCATCTTAAATATCCCAAGCCACTGGACAATTCACCACCTTGCCTGTGGCCAGACCTACCAAACCTGCTATTTCTATTGCTTTGGTATTTCAATATCAGGGATTCTTCATGTTAAGTATAAATGCACATGCTGTGTCATTTGTCTCTTCATTTTTGACTTCTGATGCTTGTTCTCCTTCCCATGCCACACTTGGTCTCTTCTCTTTGCTACTCCTGCAATGATACACTTTCCCTGAGGAAAATACGTAATCTCCAAATGAGGTCATGTCTGTTGCTGGTTCTAATTGCTGTGGTTGCAGGGGAGATACTGTGTGCTGGACATACTTACAGAACAGAGAGCCTGAGGTCAGAATGATTGCCATTAATTTTCAGTATTCCTAACATTAGGGTAAAGTTTCAAACACTTGTTAATAACCAAGTCCATGAAAAAGGGCTTAATGGAAATTCAAAAGACTTTATAAATGAAGGAGTGGCTATTTCAGTCTGTTCTGAGTTAGTCATTTGAAACAAATCTTACTGATCTTGACTTCATACATGTAGAAGCAGAGGGGAGAGAGTTTAAAATCTTCATGCTGGTGTGTCACATGTCTGACATCTGTCTTAGGTTCTTCAAACAGCATCAGTTTTATAGGAAACTCTGTTAGAGTGAGGTCTGACTGTGCCAAAACAGAACAAAAAAGGAGGCAATTGCATTCACCAAACAGATTTTCCAATTTAGAAATTCAGAGCAACAACTGGTAATTGGATTAGCAGAGACTTAGCTTTCTCAAGAATGGGGTCTTCAGTGCAGAAATATGAAAACTTGACTAAACTGGAATGTCTTTATAAGATTACTTACAGATGTGTGTTTTAATGATACCACTTTCAGTGTGAACATTCATGCTCATGAATAAGATTTTACTGGTTTTATATCAGTGTTATTAAACTGAATTCATTATCTCTTGTTTTGTAGTGCAGGAAGACTTAGATTTAGTCTGTATTCCTTAAATTTAGCCATTTTTTGAAATGACCAAGCACGCAGAATAACAATTGCTTTGTTTTTTGTCATTGTCAGATTATACAAGCTATGCCAGCCACCACCACCTGTTGGAGAAGAATGAGGAGAACTGCTCCAGAAAATAGTCCAGTAATGGCCTTTAGGATACTGCGACCATATGACAAAATCTAACTGCACTATAGCATTGTGTGCCTGGGGCTTTGATAAATAAAAAAACCCCTTTACTCAGGATAAAGAAAGAAATACCCTAAATATTGCCATTGAAAAATGACTTCCAAAAAATACTTCTGGAATCCAGCCTTACACTAGTAGAAGAGGAATCTTCCTTGGGAATTTTACACTGGAATCGAATTCATTTGATATGTCTTGTTTAGCCATGCGATAGGTATAGCCAGCAGCTTGAAAATACATGTCTTGTTCAGACAGGATGACTTCACCTGTACACTATACAGAATGCATTCTTGTGGAAAGAATAAAAGCCTAGATAAACAAGGCTTGATAATGAGCATGCACTTCATGTGGGGCCCTTTGCACTGATAATCCCTTTTTTCCTGTCGCCATTGTAATTTCTTAGAGTAACGTTTCTGCTTCAAGGATATAATGTGAGGCTTAAAGATGGAAAACTCAGAATTCTGTCTAGTGGCTGCAGGAAGACTGCTGCTATGAACGTGTGCTTGTCATCGTAAACTCAGCCATGTCTAAAGCAGTCCGTTGTCCTACTCCTTTAGAAGCAGTACCCATATAGCATATGAGGTGAAGTTTTGCCCTTTTTCAGTTGCCATTGTAAGGAAGGAGAAGAAGGGTAAGTCTGATCTTCATCCATAGTTAGACTGAATTTCTGACTCTGCTCAATGGGTGTTTCACATTATTGTACCTCTGCATTTCAGAGTTTTCCAGAGTATATTCTTGTATATACTATACTAGCAAATCTACATGAGGCGAGGATGAGGCAGTATTGTTATGTTTAACTGGAAATGTCTGTGGTTTAAGTTAAAGCATAGTTCGGGGGTTTGACGTTTTATGCTACCATTTCCCATATATTTTCAGAATTGTTTTGTATAGAATTTCAGTTATTTGGAGTGGTAACTGTTATACATTTGTTTTGAAATTGTACTGAGTATTTAGAGAGCCCATCAAAAACGTATGTGTGTTTGGCTGTTCTTTTGGTCAAAGATCTTTCAGAGAAGATGCCCCCAAATGAGGTTTTATACAAGAACACATTAAAACAAAAACTATATTCTGAAATAGTTCTACTTGTAGCAGTAGCTACATATTCTATTAGAGCAGGACATATACTGTCTGAATAAAATTTATTTTTTGTACAACAGCAGCCTATAGTTACACTGTAGCAATCAAACCTCAGAACATAATTGTTGCATATTATTGAATTATTTATGAAATCTTCAAAAAATATATTAATCCACAATTAAATAAGTGAGAATTCAAAGTGAGCTGTACTCTTGCAGAGAGTGTTTTTTATATAGGATATCTAGGGGACTTTTTACTTTTCTCCAAAGGAGGAATTAGAGCTCCTACCTTTTTCAGTATTCTTAATGTTTTACACAGACTTTAACTTTGCTAAGAAAAGAAATATTTTTGTATATCCACAGATATATATGTCTGCGCATATATGTGAGTTTCAATACTTATGTATTTATATAGTCATATCAATTATTGGTCCAACCTTAAATATAGAATGTTTGCCTTATCTCTGACAAAGACATACAATAGTGAACACTTCTCTAACTATTTTGCCTTTGTGCCTTGAAGTTTACAGTCTTCTATAGCTACTGGAAGCTGTGGGACTATAATCTTTTTGATTAAAGAAAAAAAAAAAACAACAACAATGAAACAAAAACAGAAAGCAAAGTTTTTAGAAACTTACTCTTTTTGTCTAGGATGACCTAATGCTTGTACATAAGAAAAAGTCACAATTTCTGTAGCTGCCATTCTAGTCAGGTTCTCATACTTTTGGTTGTTTTATTCAGAGAGGCAATATCAGCTAGAGTAATTCCCACTCCATGGAAAAGTGCCAAAAATATAGGTTCTGCTTGTTCAGACATCAGGAGTACAGAGAAGCTGTAACCTCCTCATGCCAAGGATGTTGTTGGTGTGAGCCCCAGCTGCAAGCTCACATCTTCCTGTGAGATTTGCTCACGTGAGTTTTGGTTTTTTACTATGAGGCAAGTCAGCTGCATGGAGCTGCTGATCTCGTGTAATATAAAATAACCTAGAGGACAAAAATCTTCTGCATGCATACACATTATTATAACTAGTTATCTTTTTTTTTTTTTTTTTTTTGCATTGAAAATGGTAGGAGTGCAAATGTGCCAAGATAGTCTCTCTGTATAATATGATAATTGTCTAATTGGTTTTGTTGTTGAAAGCATGGGGTGATAAGACATTTGTAAACACAAACAGTTATGAGCCAGTCACTGGACCAAATTCTTTAGCTATTGTTTTTTCATGTGCATCAGAAATCTTGACCTCTTGTTTTTGTATCTAATTTTTGGTTCTTTATTTTTTCCCCCTCTAGAGGCAGTTTTCAAAAACTTATTCAGTGCTATGAGCTTCATTGATAATGCATAATGCAAAATAAAGTGTCTATTTAGCCTGTTATCAAAGGGGATGAGAAACGTAAGACCTGTTTTTTCTGGGATTACAGGTAGCACGTAAAGATAGGATTTCCAGAGGTAATTTGGCATAAGTGTCCCACTGACTGTCTATGGAAAGTGGGTGCCTAATTTCTCAAAATTTCAAGCGAACACTGGCTTTTGAAGCCTTGTGCAGCTTTTCAAACTGCTGTTCTTGTCTCTCTGTTTTCAGAGCACACTGCAGTGGCACACCCTAATGCATCTGGCTTCTAATAACATTAGATGGAACTTTAAGAAGCCCATTCTTAAATTATAAAATTGCATATGTTTGATTACTAAAGCTATTTATTTTGTTTGGTATATATAGATGATGTCTTTGTTCCTTATGCAGGGTGCAGTTGCAGAGTGGAAAAAAAAAATTTTCCATTCTCATCACAGTATGTTTATCCTCTCACAAATTTTTAGACTTACAGATGACAAGAAGAGATGACCAAGAGTGATGATATACAAGAACTGTAACACCCATAGCTTGTTAAATCTTCACTTCTACAGCAACAGATTATGCAGCCTATTTTTATGATGTATTGTACTGGTTTAGGGAAGGCATTCTGTATGTAATTTTTACTTTTTCATCCAAGACAAGTATAATTCTTCTGGGAATAAATTCAAGGATCTAGAGAGATACATTACCAAACACTGACTACCATGATTCTGTGTTAGTCTATGGGAGATGTATAGGAGATTTAACAGCTGGGAAGGGAAGGTTAGGGGCCAAGGAACAACTAAGTTGCCATAGGGTTCATGCTTGGAGAAAACTTAGATTTTGATTTTAAGGTAGAGCTGATGATATTTGGCCTATCTTTGTAACCATCATGTATGAATAACAGGATGCTAAAAAGTCTTTAATCTATGAAATGAGCATTCATTCAGTCTAGTTCCCCAAATTAAATATCTCGTAACACTTATTTTCCTTGTAGACTG
The DNA here is from genome assembly GCA_028020825.1 of Podargus strigoides. NCBI lineage: Eukaryota > Metazoa > Chordata > Aves > Caprimulgiformes > Podargidae > Podargus > Podargus strigoides. Next base: position 35,623,985 of record CM051620.1, on the reverse strand, counting down.
TAAATGCAAATAAATACAAAAACGTATATATTCCAGTTTCTCAATATCAAATAATTTTGTGTTTAGGGATCCATTTTAAAGAAAATATTCCTGCTGTCAGCTGAACCAACCAACCAATTTTATGTCCACAGAGAATGCGGCAATCTTTAGTGGCTTTTTAGATAGTTTTCACTGGGTTTTAGCAAATGCATCAGGTTTTTGGGTTGTTTTTTGTTTCTTCATTTTAATGCAGTCAAGAGTGTTCAGAAATGCTCTTCTACTGTTTCAGAATCAAAACATTTAAACTTAAGTTGATGAGGATTTATAGTAATCATACTCCATTTCATTTGTTAGAATCCCCTAATGGAAAAAAAAATGAACCAGTTTTATTGATCTGTTTTTACCCAGAGAAATTCACAAGAAAACAACAGTGATCATTTTGTTTTATTAATTCATTGTCAGATGTAGTGTGTATATATATAAGACAATTTCCTGAATGTGAGTATACACATCACGGTTAAGCATGATGCTCAAAAAAGGAAAGTATTTTTCATTTATTTTCATGTAAATTGTGAAATCAGTAACTGTAGTATATATACCTATTGTTCCCTACTTTTTACTTTACAGCTACTTCACGGATATGTCTGCCAGCATTTTACGCATATTTTGCACCATTTTTGTTTAACATTATGAAAAGAGATTTTATCAAGCTAATGCCTTATGTATTTTATCTCTGTACTTGCTGATAAATGCAGGTAGTGCTTTTCTAATTGTACTCCAGCAGTGCACTGGCATTATAAATTAGATGCACAGTACATAGCTGTCTCAGGATACCTGGATTTTTCATCATTAGTTTTTGAAGTATAAAAAGATTCTGAACTCCTATTTTTGTATGCTGACAATTGTGTAGGGTTTTTTATATACTGTATATATCAATCAAGTTTTCCTGAAGAAAATGTATTATTAGGAATGTTTCCCTTTTCCTACTAGAAGAAGAAGTGGGTTTATGTTTTCTTGTTATGTATGTATAAATGAATATACAGCATTGTGCAGTCATGCAGATCTTAACACCGGAGAGAAACTTCAGATTGTCCAGAGGCCAATCAAATAGTAATTTTTTATGTTCTCCAGAAATAGCATCTCCGTGCTAGAAATCCTATATGGCTAGGGTGGAACTACTTTACAAATAACTTCTGCTTCAGTTTGAAAGTCCAGTAGAGTGTTCAAAGTAGCTGGGACATTTCTGCAAGTACTTAGATTTGGACTTTCATGGGAATATCCACAACATCTTTTGTGGGTATGTGTGTCCTATCTGTACCATGTGCCAGATTTAAAAGACTAAGCAGCCTTATTGACTTTTTAACACCCTGTATATAGTGTATGTATTTGGTTATTCTTGTATTACACTTTAAAAATGAACTTAATTTCTGCATTGAGTATTGCACACATTTTTCAAATGAAGAATATATCGTTTGTAACGTCCCATTAAGCACAAGAGAGCATTACTGCTTTGAAATATTATGTGTAAGTACAGCCATACACTGAATCTCTCAGTGAGCTTTTGCTTGAAAACAGTCAAACTAGCAGCTCTGTGGGTAGTTGAGTTTGTTAGAAGTAACCTTTGGAATTTAATGTTAAATGTCCTTGGAACCTGGATTTAAATTAGTTCTTTCCTTTTTTGTAAAGTGCCTATGTAGCATACTTTGAATCAATTGCTATATTGATTATGGGTTAAACTAATTACTGTGTACTTTTAGATCTATGGTTTATTTTTTTAGTCTACGTATTAAAGACTGGAATGGTAACAATGTATTACAAAATGTCAAACAGCAATAAACCCATCCCTAATATGGCCACTGCAAATCTCTCTCTTTGTAAGCAAGAAACATGTTGGGTGGGAGGGGGGTTGAGGGTCTTTAACCCTTTTAGTATGGCTGCCCTAGGAATTCTGCCGCAGGAGAACTGAAATTAAACTTCTAGAAATAAATGTTTATAATAAGAGTCTCTTCTGAGAACCCAGGCCCAATCTAGGTTCATTGCTGATAATTAAATTGTGTCTTTATAACCAGTGGAAAACTGAAGCCTGCAAGAGAAGTATTCCCTGGCTTTGAGCAGCTGTATTTTGTGCAGGCTGGAAGAGACATGGGCACATGAAAACCCTGCTGTTACTGTCCCACAAACCATCCACTGTTTCTGGCATTCCCTTGTCCGAAGACTGAAGTGTGAAGTGGTCATCATCTGTTTACTGCTGTACACAAGGATAATCTGATGGGCATAACGTGTCGTGTTGTACTCCCTGTGCTAAAAAACCACCTATAAATGACTGATCCTTTGGGGGGATTGGGAACTAGCTCCTAGCTGCTGTTGGGATGCCAGGGGTTTGAGGAGCTGCACTGAATGTTTCTTTCACAGGACTGAAAGCTGATGAAATATCAAACCTAACTGAGCAGTTGTCTATGTGAAGGAAGTTCTGATTTCTACATGGTTGTTGTGATCAAGACCATGAGGAATAGTGGAGACAGAACCAAAAGCAGCTACAATAGTTTTGTAAAATCCCTTTTGGTTGCCATCTTCTGCTAGCAGGGAGGAGGGTGAGGATGGTAGTATTTCTGGATAACTAGACTGGAAAAGATACATTACTTATTTTTTTCTTCTGTCCTAAGTATTTCTCTCTCCATATTTTTGTGAAGGAAGGCAGCATGGAGTTTTGTAGAAGTACTGAGAAGCAGAAGTGATGAGATGATTTCAAACATGGCCTGCTTTTCTACTATCGTAACTGAGGTTTCTTTTTTCAGTGCTCCTCACTTTTGCCATGAATACATCAGAAATGAATACATCAGAAATAAATTCAAAAAAATTACTTTCTTGATCAGTGTACACAATGGGAATAAACAATACTTTGAAACAGCTTCTGAGAAGATCAATTACACCACGGTAGCACTTGGGTGTCCAGTAATTTCTCATCTTTCATAAGAAAGGCTTGTTATAATCAAGATTTGAAAGTCAAAATGTCTGCAATGAGACTTGCTACACTTGCATGTCATACAAGGCCCAGTGCGAGTCTACAATTCAAAAAAGATAATGAATCTTCGGATCACATCAAATGTGCCAGCGAATCTTTGAAAGATAAGTGACTTCCTTTCAAATGTTATTCATAAACTTACTTTTACTATGTATTTGATTGCTTTTTTTTTTTTTTTTTTTTTTTTATGACTCATGTCATGCAGGAACAGGATAGATGATGCTCATACTTTGCTTATACTAATGAAGTGGAATTACTAACAGTTACTTCATTCTTGCTTGTAGAAATCTTAGTTCTCTGAAACTTCTTCCCCAGATAGTACTTGATTTTATTTTTTTTTTTTTGCCCCCCCCCCATTTCTGTATACATTTTTGTCTGTGGAGCTGACAGAGTCCTGAGGGCACTAAAAGGCCCTAATTGCCCCAACCAGTCTCACTCCTGCACCCGCTGGCCATGGATCTGGGGCAGCATTTCAGCTCAGGCCTGGGCACCTCCTCTCTCCAGCTTCATCTCCTGGGTGGACCTTGAAACCTGTGTTATGGGTACCTTTGTCTCCAGTCCCATCTTCTGCTGTTCTGACTGGACTTGCTGGATGGACCGTATGCCCGACTGAATATTTCAGCTTGTCTGATCAGCCCTGGCCTCTCAGCAGAGCCTGTTGTCCTGGTCCTGCCAGGGAGAGGCCACTGGGCTGTGTTCACCCACTGGTCCCAGCTTGTCCTCCTTGAGGCAGCAGACCTTCACTTGCCGCTCACAGAGAAACGCCCAGTGCTGGTACAGGTTCTGCCATGTCTAACATGCTACTGTCTTGTGTTGCATTAAAGCAGATTAACGGATTACAGAGCTGTTTAGCGGGAAAAAATACTCATTTCCAGTTGCAAGATGAATGGGAGGGCTCTTGCACTGATTTTAATCTTGGGACTAAGGGTAGCATCCAAAAATGCCCTATAGCCCTAATTTGCTGAAAAGATTTGGAAACACTTCTCCAGAACATGATGTAGGGTAGGTGAGGTGGGGGGAGGAAATATGCATTAGTTACTGAGAAGGAGTGCAAGATAAGACAAATGCTCAGCAATGCTAACACAACAATTTAATGTCCTGAAGATCTGACTTCAGTTTTTCTAAGTATTTAGCACAGTTGATATGTTATTAAACAGCTGCATCCACTATAGAAGACTCAGAGTAAATTCTTACTATTTTGACTTACATCCAGAACTTTTTATAAAGCTCTGGGTTTTAGCTAGTCATGTTTTGTTCTTGTTATTTAGATTTCTTTATCAGGGCAGGAGGGATTTGAACATCTGGAATAAATAATTGGTGTCTTTCCTTGTGAAGAATAATAGCTTCTACAAGTAGGAGGAAATTGTATTGGATATATTCTGGGAGCATAATCAAATAAAAGGAACACCAATAGGTTTTGATTCTGCTTTCATTTAAATGAATAACCAAATTCTCATTGACTGTAGAGCATGAATCCATAATACTGAGACTATTATGCCAGAACTAGACTACCTTCAATGCTTGTCAATATGTTTAGTTCACCTAATTAATGAAACTATTCATGTCTCAAGACAGAAAGCTTGACTGGAAATGAGAAGCAGACCACATTTAATCAATGGGGTTTTGTCATCCACCAACCATACAGTAAGTCTAATCAAACCAATACAGGGCATGATTGCAAACAAATGAACATCAGTACTGCATTAACTAAAGCCAGTGCATCATCACAAAAGTTAATGACAAAGTATCACCCAGATTAAGACAGAAATAATGTCTGATCCTGATTAGTGCTACTTGCTCATATTGTAATACATTTCAAAATACATTGAGTGACAGCTGAATTCAAATTCAGGACAAAGTGAAGCTTGAATGAATGTATAACAATATATTAGGTGCTGTTCTAAAAGAGGAAAATACATAAAGCTTTTATATATTAAGAAGTCGGGTAGGTGTTTGGAATTTTGACAGCTCACCCTAGAAAATTGGTAGCTTGGAAAACATAGGGAAATAATTATAATTTTGTGCCAATTTTGAAGGACGTTTGTGGGCCTGATACAGACAGACAGTACGCTTTCATTTCTGGACTAGTTCCCATGACATTGAGTGAAAGCATTAATATTTGAAACTGTAGTGTGGGACTAAATTACATTAACTGGATACTCATCACATAACAGTCATGAGAAGAAAGAGAATATCTTTTAGTCTTAATTCTTATCTTTAGAGAAACACAAATTCCCTACCTAATCATAGCTCCTATTTTTATTTTTAATGTGTCAAATAATCAGTGTCTGTCTTTTGTCGTTAGTAACAAAACAATGTGTTAAATGGGATTTTAAGACTTTTTCCTCTTTGTGTTGTGAATTTTTGTGTTTGTGGTTTTTTTTTTTCCTCTCTTTCATTTAATAAACTCATTTATTCATGCCAGGTAAGATGCCATTCAGAGGAACAGTAGAAGCTAAGATTCCAGTCACATTGATGTTATGGGCCTGTTGTGCCTTCAGAACCTCTCTTGAAGGCCACAGTCTGTAAGAGCACTTGCCCCAGTGGTAAGCAGTCAGGCAAAGAGAGGATTCTGAAGATGGAGGAGTGACCGAAGTGCTTTCTGTTGAGATTGTGGTAAAAATGCACCCCATTTCCATTGGAGTTTAGCTATCATCTAAATGAGCTTATAAGAAAAAATACAGTTTGGTACAGTGAAAGTAGAATATGGGCCTTACTAATGGTCTTTCATTTATATGACTGCTAGAAAAGCAGAAACCAGAAATTCAGTACCAGTTAGAATAAAAGTGGGACAACTACTTATATTATGTTTTAGAATGGTAATAAAATTTGAATGAGAAGGGCAGAAAAAAAAAGTGGAAATCCCTACTTTGTCCCTAGGTATCCTTAATATTTAAATTTGCTTTAGGCCACCTTAGATCAAAAGAATTAGGATGTATCCCTCATTTTAATCAGGATTTCAACAAAATTCAAACCAGTTAAAAATTTTCTCCAAAGAAGTAGAAAATTTCATATAAACTGAGGAGCTCATTCTACTGTTCTTCCACTCTCCAAGTCCTATTACCCTGTTTCCAAACACTAATAATCCATGTGAACCTTCCTTAGAGCAGACTCAGTGGGGACGCCAAAGAATAAACAAGCATGGAAAACGGACTCCACTTATGTTCAAAGGAAAGAAAATCACAGGTGCCAAAGGCTTTTCAAATGTGCTGAGCCACAACCATTTTCTGTTTCATTCAGCATTGATCTGATGTATGTCACAGGGCTGTTGGTGCAGTGCAGAAATACAAGCTCTGCCAGATTATTTCAAAGTTGTGGTACATGGAAGTAGATTGGCTTTGAATAAGGTAGGGTGAAATGAAAGAAACAAAGATGATCAGAGGGCTGGAGCACCTCTGCTGACAGGCTGAGAGTTGGGGTTGTTCAGCTTGGAGAAGAGAAGACTCTGGGGAGACCTTACAGCACCTTCCAGTACCTGAAGGGGCCTACAAGAAAGCTGGAGAGGGACTTTTTACAAGGGCATATAGTGATATGAGGGGTAACAGTTTTAAACTGAGAGAGGCTAGGTTTAGACTAGATATTAGGAAGAAATTCTTTCCTGTGAGTGTGATGAGACACTGGAACAGGTTGCCCAGAGAAGTTGTGGCTGCCCCCTCCCTGGAAGTGTTCAAGGCCAGGTTGGATGGGGCTTTGAGCAACCTGGTATAGTAGGAGGTGTCCCTGCCCATGGCAGGGGGGTTGGAACTGGATGATCTTTAAGGTCCCTTCCAGTCCAAACCATTCTATGATTCTATGAAATGGGATTCCCCTTCTTGTGAAATTTGCTGTTTGGATCACATACAGGACTGTTCAAATATGCTGCTATGGAAATAAGACTTTTTGTCAACCTGGATGTTAAGTGGTCAGTCTACCGAAAAATAATCTTCTATCTGCATCTTGAAGTGCTGATCGTGTAGTGTTTCAGCTACTGGATAGTAGCACGAAGATGTGGGAGGACAGACCAGAGGTGATATCAAGGTTCCTCTGGCTTAAACTCTTGTTAGTCCAGTGCATCTTGTGTAGCTTCAGCAGGAGAGATAAAGAGTTGCTCCTCTTCTACGGCACAGCCAGGCCACTGGTGTGCAGTCCTGGAGTATGCACATTCAACTGTTTTCAAGCAGAGGAGAATATGATGTTTAGTTTGGACTATAAACTTCTGATTGCCAGGCTAAAAACTCTGAGAATATTTTTATACCCTTTCGGCATATGGCTGAATCTCATGTGTGTTAGATGTTATGTGCTTTAGATCAGGCCTGCTTTGTTTCTGGATCCTGGAGGCACTTAGATGCGCGCAAGGCTCCACCTGATTTGCCTGTCAGCCCTAGGCGCACCCAGAGCAGAGCTATAGTCACTCAAGGGATTTTTCAGCCAGAAGGGAGGTGTCTGGAGAGTTTAGGGAGACTCACAAGCCATTTTCAGTTACATCTTTGGACTTAATGATCAACATCCTGGTATAAGTACCAAAGCTGTAGTTTTCTAAAAGTAAGATCAGCAATTATGTCATATTTTTCAAAAGTAACTCAAGACTGGGTTATCAGAATAAATTTATATATATATATATTCAACTAGCATTAAGAGATGGATCAAAGAAATTAATCTAGCTTTGGACTTGGATTTTGATGTGCAACCTGGCTTCTCTACTCTAGGATCCTGCTCTAGCAGGGTGGTTGGACTAGATGATCTTAGGAAGTCCCTTCCAACCCCTACCGTTCTGTGATTCTGTGATTCTATTCATTTAGTTACTCATGCTAAGTGTCCAGGTATATCAATCACTTCTGAGAACAGAACTCACGCTCCTGTACCATTAGCCAGCTCTGATAATTTTAAACTGAACATCTAAGTTGTTCTGACTTACAGCAAGAAAAGTCTTAAATCCCTTTTATGAGACATTTGTATTTGGACACCTAATCATGAAGACAACCAGCTGTTAAGATTTCTAAAGCCTAGTCCAAATCATTTCCATGGCAGTGAGGCATCAAAATGCTTTTGAAAATCCCACCAGGCTATCTGCACCATTTGTAAAGAGGTAGCTTTAAGAGTCTCATCTAGATGCACATAAAGTATAAGATGGAGGTAATATTCACGGTGTCATAAATATCCTTCAGAACAGAAAAGACATACCAATTCTTATAAACAAAATTGATCTTTCATTTATGATTTTCTAGTTGTAAGAGCGGTGCACATTTTTTCATACTCACATGAAGTTCCAGTATTTAATACTGTCAAAGCAACAGCCTTTCACTTGCAGTTCAGTTCACTGTGTTTGTCTAAGTTGGCTTGAGTCACCGCTGTAGAGACGTTTCCCCGTAACTGCCATTTGCAGTGTATGACAGGTTATATTTAAATTCTTCATGGCAAAATGATCAGTTATTCAGAGCTTCTGGCTTATATTCAGAGCTTCCTCTTCTCTAACCTCCTTTCCAAATGTCCTTGAATATATAAATGTCTTGGCTAACCACCTAATGACAGGCTCTCTAGCTGGCTCCCACCCACTGCGAACCTTATTACTCATGTTGTATTTGTACCACCACAGCTTTGCAGATATCTCAACTACCCAAAGATTTTTTAAAATGGTGTATGATCTGGAAGATCAGAACCCAAGAAGTCAGTGTTTCTGTTGAAACAGCAGGGATAGAACTAATCCCCAGTAAGTATTCCCTGAGGATAATGAAAGGCACCATACTAATCTTAAAGGATTGTTATACAGTCATCATATTCACGCTGTTGTTCAGTCCTCTAGATACCACATCATTCTTAGATCCATGTGGAAATATTATGTACATTCTCCCTGTCCTGTTGCAGGATTGTAACTAAGTTAGGAAAGGAGGATTGTTCATGACCATGGCAAGGAATTAAGAAGTCTTGGGTCAGTTTCCAATCACTAACATGCACTAAAGTATTTACTTAAGGTAAATAATTAATGCATGGAACCTTTTCGGCTTCTATATCATTAAACATGAATAATACTATTCCTTCAATCTTTAAGGTCTTTCTGTTGTCTCTTTCTCTATATAAAAGCATGCAAATGCTGCTTACAAAGCATCTATATCCAAGATTGTGATGTTCTTAATGCCAACCAACCTTTAAAGTCATTATATTTGCACCAGTAAAATTCCATAGTCAACCACCTGCCTACCTGCCTGTCTGCTTTGGGGCATCCACAGAACTATGCAAGTCTCTTATCTTTAACTAGTAAATGATATAACCTCTTTGGAAACACAAAGTAGATATTCTGTGTATTTCACTAGCGGGACTTTTCTTAGAACACAAATGTCAGATCAGAGCATGCACACAATCTGGAGAGTGATGTGATATAGCCAGGTAGGTCATCCTCCAGCAGACAGGGAGTCCAGGCCACCTGTGTTTGTTGATTCTACTAGCAGTAAAGCACTATATATGGTTACATGAAAGTGGGAGAGGAAGATCCATGTCCTCTGGACTTCGTAGAGAACTGATAACTTTTCAGAAGCATCAACTGAGAGAGGGGGTACACTGCTGTATCATTCAGTTCTTCTGGCAGAGGCTTCCAAGAACAGCTCAGCCCTAATTATTTCACTACATAACTATAGATTATTCCTATAATAAGGGCTTACATGGGCCAGACATGCCAAGTCAGGCCCTTGTCAATACTCTTCAGGCTAACTATTAGGATGGAATTCATTCTGAAGCTATCAAAAGAGAAGCTACGCAATTTGCTGAGTCTATAATTCTGCTGGTGCTAATTAGCTCTGCTTTGCCCTAAATGTTCTAACAAATGGGTCGTTTGCAACAAAATATGCTCAGCAATATTTCTGTATTCTGTCTACATAGCGAGCAAGACAAGTAAAGTTTTACATCAGTGTATTAATTAGTTAGCATGTTCTCGTTCTCTAGGTATACAGAATCTTTTTTTCTCAAGTGCCTCCAAATTACCTAACTTGGTAAGGAAGAAGAGAGCTGCTGAGGAGGAGGGGAAGTAAGCTGCTAAGATAAGTAAGCTCTTTAGAGGCCGTGCTCAAAACCCAGTAACATTAATGGCAAAACCTCTTTTGGCCTCAGGTGGCTTTGAAGAAGCCTTCGTTTGAATGAGAAGATGAAAGAAAGCTCTCTCACTCCTGCAGGTGAAACTAAAATAATGATCAGAATGGCAGTATAAAACATTTCAAAGTTGAGTTCTCACATTACATTGGAAGCTGCGCAAGTACACAAAGCATTGTAATATTCAGGAAAAATACAGACTGTGATTTTAACATTACTGTTACATGGAGCAAAAACAACTATGGAAGAATCAGAGCAACAGATTCATCTTTCATATATCCGTAGATTTGAATAGATTGACTTCAGGGTGATGTTTTTTCTTCATAAAATTTGCTCAGATAACGACATAGCTTTGTAGTCTTATTCTAACTTGGGCTGAGTAAAGTATAAATTGTAATCTTCTAACTCTGCAAAGAAGGATATGGAGGCTTTAGGCACTGATATTGCTCAGAACCTATATTAAACATACATAGTTGATTGCCATAGCATTGTTAATGCTGAAAGGGTTTCTGGGAGCAGGATCACATCTATGATGATAAGAAAATGTTTCAGAATTTCTGCCAATTTTTGTTGGTGGCAAGTATTCTGAAGAGCCCTTGAGGATGCTTAATGTGCAGAAGCGTCTTCTAGGCTCAGGTGGCCAAGCTGACAGTGGTTTAAATTTAGATTTAACTGAACTTTAAAGTGCATGATTGCTTTAATTTGCTTGGAAAAAATGTCTCCAGACATGTACCTGGAACAAAACATTGTTTCTACTTTTTAGTTATTTAGGGTTCTTTAGATGCACACACTGTGCATGTGAATGAAAGTTGTGAAACAGGAAAAAAAAGTTTCATATTGAGTCCCAAAGAAAGATTATTCAGGATAGGAATCAGTAAAAGGACTATATTGCCAATATGCATTTGCTTTTATGTCACTGCAGAATACTTACTGGGAAAGTAATGCATTAATGCATTAGTTACCTCTTAATTTCCAAAACAAACTAAAAATTCCAGACACTGTAAATGTGATGTTCTTAGGACTGTTTATCTTCATTCTTCCTGAAATTTCCTTTACATGGCTGTTTGGTATCCAAAGAAAGAAAAATTTGGCAATTAATTTTCAGCAGTTCTTCAGAACTTGCAGTGAGAAAGTGAGGTAGAAGGACATGTGCCTGAGGAAACAATATATTTGTAAAACATAAACAAAACCAGCCCAAGCCCTCCCCCCCAACACTGAGAAAATTCTGTATGGTTGGATTACAGTAAGCAGAAGCAAACGAAGCACTACAGAAATGTGAAGAATAGGGAGCTCCTACGTACTGATTTAATTCCAGGAAGAGGGAAGGTCTGCTTTGCTGATATATTTTTTAATTTTTTCACACTGGAATTTATGCAACACCAAAAAGCTTTTTCTGCTGTGGAAACATAGCTATTTTTTTTCCCTTTGATAAAGAGGATATTAAGAATCTCCTTAAGAGAGAAGAACTATTGACTACTGAAAAACTTGAATTACTAAGTACCTGGGACTGAAACCACTAAAATTGTATGTAGGACTGGTATTGATCATTTGGAGTGAATTCCAGTATTTTTAGAGAAGCGTTTAAAATATCAGGGGTCACCTATTCTAGGAAAAAAATTAAAGATGCTTTTTCTTTGTTGCACAGTATTTTCAAAATTCTCAGACATGTCTGCTCCTACAGATTCTACTCTCTGAAGGATGTTTCAGGGCTCAAACCTCAAGCTTAAATTAAAACAAATACAGGGATAAAAATCCGCTTACCAATTTTCATTTCAATGGTTGCAAAAGGAAGTCATTCCAATGGAAGCAGCTAAGCTGTCATGTCTCCTTATCCCTAGAGGAGTTTGGAGGGAACCATGTTCAAGTAAGTGGCTTTTGCTTAAGTTTCTTGCTACCTATCTCAGAAAAAAGTCAGAGCTGGCATTTTATAAGCTGTGAAAAAGTTGAAAAATTATTGTGACTTGTCAGTTGAGAAGCCCTACTAAGCAATTACATAAAGCTGTAAGATGGAAACTGCATCAATTGTTTTAGTTTTACAGACTCCATTTGAGAGTGTCTTCTAGAGCTGAATATTGTTTAATGAAAACTAGAGCTTTGTTCTTTGCAGTAGAGACAGCTGTGTACATCTGAATTCGATTGGTGTTATTGCCTTTGGGAAGGAAAAAAAGAAAAGAGTGCATTTAGAGCCTCAATAGACTAGAAAATTTCAGGTCCACTGGTTCCAGAGGCACAAAACCCACCCTTATACGGCTCTGCTTCTTGTGCTGTTTGCAGTATAAGTGTTAGCAAATATATTTCTACCTGGCTGTATTGAAACAGTGGAGAAAGGGGCAGTTAGTTTGAGACTACGTGAGTTTGGCTCTGGCTGACTCACTAATTGTCTCGGGTGACTACAATTTTATTCCACTTTTTGGAAATACCAGTGACAGTACTTATCCAGAATGTCAAGATGTTTCTTTTGGATGGAAGTTCTAATACAGAACTAAATCTGGATTTTGGCATGGTCCATGACCTCTTACTGGATGCAGAAGTACTATGCATGGTTTTGCCTGTCTAAACTGAGTACTGGATCAAAAGCTACTTAAGCCTTGAACGAAGCAGAATACTAAGATCTAGACCTCTGAATGCTTAAGTTATTATTGAAAAACAAGATACATCAGCTGAGTTGGTGGGTCTCTACAGGGCTGTGTTTTAAGGAGTCCAGAGTATTTTACTATAAGCGTCCATGTTTAGGGCTGTAGCAAAAATGTTTCTGAGGAAAGGCTTTATGTAGCACGATGGCTACGAATATAAAAACAAACTACAACTATTTCTACAAGATTTTTCTGGTAAAATGAGGCAGTGTCCATATCATGTCTTACATCTGTTTTCTGCTAGGTATAATGTAAAAAACATTTTGAATGCTCTTACTGTAAAGACTTTTTTTGCCAGACAGGAGGTAGAATTTTTTTGATACTCAAATATTTTTTTAGAAGTGTGACACTGAGAAGACTTAGAAGATTTATATTTTGTACTTAAGCAAAACCTGCTGTTGTTTGAAAGTTTCCTTTTCTAAAAAATATACATAGTAATAGCAAAAAATAATGCTTATGCAGTTTTATTATGGGTGATACTTTTTTCTGTAACAACTCCATAGACTCCAGAGGTCTTATGTGACAGCTGCAGATGCTTATTACAAACAGATTTTCAGTAGTACTGAAAACCAGAATTTCCACTGATTTCACCAAGATCCCTGTGTGTTCACTGAAGCAGACAGTTCCATCTTGCTGAAATACTGAATATGAAAGTATAAGGCTTATTGGCTCATTGAGAGACTTCAAAATTCAATTGAACAAGAAGAAATTTTTTAAAAGTAATCTAATTAAACCTTTTAAAATATAGAGAAGTGCAATAAATCCAAATAATGAAGTCTGCTATCAAGCAATCACAGAAACTCATCCTCTCCTCCAAAACAAGATTCTTCTTGAATTAGCCTCAATAAGCTGTTATTGCATTGATTTCTATAAAGGATAGCTCTACAGAGTACAGTGCATCATGTAAAAAATCAGCCCTAACTTTTTTTTTTTTATATATTGCCAAAGTTAGTTCCAAGACTTCTATGAACCTTTCATGAAGCAAACTGACACCTTATACATTTGATGTCACAATGCTACAGAATCCAGCTAGGATGAAAGCTGAACACTTTACTGAAGTGTTTTGCTTTGTTTTGTATTTTGTTTTCTGTTTCTAAATACCTTGGCATTTTCAAACTTTGCCTGGCTTCATATGATAGTTAAGTGATGGGAGTCTTCAGAGAAGGCTTTGAAAACCTATACTTTAAGTTCCCTACCATAAGGCTTTGATGCAAGTTGTGTCTTCCAGGGAATCAGCCCACCCCAGCTATGCTCACAACAGCTGCAAAACTAGATAGGGGTTTCGTAAGCAGCTGGTGCATGCAGCGGTGTAGAATATTGTGCATTCCCAGAAATAAGAAAGAACGTGCATTCTTCATATCTTTACTTTTCCAGGATCAAGTGGAGAAAAGAAAAATACTTCAGCTCTAGCCACACCAACCATCAGGCCCAGGATTGTGAAAATCAGCTTGTCCAAGCAGTGGGTACTGGAGATCATCCTGGAGCAAATCCACAATCAGAATCACTTAAGGTATGGGCCTGCTGTAGCACAGCCATGGAGGCAGTGACTACCACAGGAGCTCTGTAAGGAACATGAGGGCAAGAGGTGACGGACGTTAGAACAAGTCTAACAATGCTTCTGGGAGCTTATTAGGTTTCCTCTCATACCTGACTACCATGCTATCATGGTGGCCTTCCTTTTGGAGGAGCCACCACCCTCACACCTCACGTTGCTTATTTAGGTTTGATGCTAGGCCAATGCTGTCTGACACAATCATTGATGATCTGACCCAGTGGGATGGTGTGTACCCTCCTATTACATCTGTGGATGGCACCATAATGTGGGGAGTGGTAGATGTGCTGGAGGATGGGGTGCCATTGTGAGAGGCCTTGATGAGCTGGAGAAATGGTCCCATGGCAATTGCATAGAGATCAATGATGGCAAAAGCAACATCCTTTATATGGAGCAGCTGTGCAGGCTGGGGTAACTAATTTTCTAGGTGACAGCTCTGGAGCCAAGGGCCTGGGGACTGTAGTGATGAAGCCGGTCATGAGTCACCAGTTGCAATGAAACCTAACCACATTCTAGGTTCTCTTAGAGTGTAAACAGCAGATCAAGTGAGTAATCCCATGTACTTGGTACTCAGAAGACCACAGCTGGAGTATTCTGTCCAGTTTCACACTCTTCCAGCATTCCAGTACAAGAGGTGTCTACAAACTGTAGAGTGCAGCAGAGGGAAGACAGGGCTGTAGCACATGGCACACAAGGTGAGGTTGAAGGATCTGAGCTTGCTCAGCTAGCTGAGAAGGGGATTGCAGAAACAAAGCCAGATTCTTCTGAGAAGTGCAGAGATGAACCACAAGATGTGATGGTCACAAGACAAAATACGGGAAATGCAGCATGACCAATTTTAAGGGAAAGAACATTCATCACCTTAAGCACTAGCACAGTTTGCCCAAGACATGCTGTGATAAGTCATCCCGATCCTTGGAGATTTTCAAAACTCAGTTGGAAAATGCCCTAAGCAATCTGATCTAACTTTGAAGTTAGGATGATTTTAATGTCCCTTCTGACCTAAATTACTCTGATTGCTGAATCAGTTGCAACTAGATGAAGCCATCAGTCACCAGCATGTTCCCTCCAGACACGCTGACCCCATGACTAGTTGCCAGCTGATCAGTTCAAGTTAAGGCCTGTATGCTCCACAGGCTTCCTGAAGGTGCTAGATGTGGTGAGCCACATTCTCAAATGTGGCTGTGTGCCTCTGAAAAGTCTAGACAGACTTCCTGGTCATGCAGGAGTGTTCAACAAGTAGCACTGATCTTCTGGACTCAAACTTCCTCTTTGTGATGGGGAGCCTGGCTAGAAGGATGTCACATAGTTGAGTGGTCAGAGACCTGAGCTGCTGATGGAAATGCCTCCTCTATGCACTGCCAGTTTTCAAACACCAGTTCTTGCAGACAGTTGACTATCTACCTCGCAACGGCCCGTATTATGCAATGCTGGAGGCTGGGAAAAGCCAGATATTCTTCAAATGGCACAGGCTCTTGAGCTGGAGGAGCAAGAGGGGCAACAGTAGGCAGCAGTTACTGCTAAAGTTGGTGGCTGTGGATACCTCTGGCTGTACCTGCTGCATCATGTTTCACTAAGTGTCATCACACGAGAGGCCTCTGTGCAGGTGCAAAGTGATGCAAGGCAAGGGGTATGCCAAGCTGCACTGCAGCTACTCCATAGTGTGGATGAAGTCAGTGTGCTCAAGAAAGCATAAGTCTTGAACTTGACCTTACCATAAGTATTTGGCCTCTTCGCCCTTTTAATGGATCTCAGAGACACACATTCACAGTTCTTTACATGCCAAGAACATGATTACACAACACATCATTTACCCAATTATTACTATTGACTTGAAATGTGTGGTGGATGTGTCAGCAGTTTCATTAGACTGTCAAACGAAAGGCAAAGAAAGACAAAGATTGGATGCTTCATCACTTCTCCATAAAACTATTCAACGACAAAATACAGTAAAAAGGTGAATGCCATTTTGAAACTAATAATACATTTTCAGTCCTTCTCAAATAGCCCTGGACACCTGCATGAGAGTTAAGAGATTTCATTTTCTGTAGTAAAGGGGCTTAGAAAAAGCATAACGAAGAGCAAAAGTAGAAGGAACAGGAAGTCCCAGACTACTAACTACAGTCAAGTGCCATCAAATAGTTGCATACAGTAGTTAAGTGAACTGTGAATACAACATGACTTTTTGACCAAGAAGTCAGATGTTCTTTACTGTATAAGTTTAAATCCAAGAACATATCAAGGAAAGGGTTGTAACTCCTTTACTAAGTTTTAGAGCCTGGATGTGAGATGGAGAACAGAACTCTAAAATAGTGCTTTAAAAGAAGGTAAGGTATGTATACAAGTAGAAAGAGCAGAAATATTTTAAGACTTAGTTTTCTTTGCCACCAATAAAAACAGTGAATGGGGTTCCTCAGGGGAATGCAGAGATGGAAATTTGGCTAAAATATAGCCTCCCTGTGGGGACTGGAAGATGCTGCTTCCTCCGTTTTTGATTAATATGAAAATTAATTGAATAATGATTAATATGAGAATACAGAGATAATGATGATAAAGAATACATGCTTTCATCCCTACAGCGTAGCAACCAGTGACAGCACAATGATTCCATAAGATTTAGAGAGCCAAGAATCATTAGGGAGAGAAAAAGCAAAGACTAAACATGCTTACCTAGAATGAAACAGCATTGTTTTCTCAGCTGTCTGAATATTCTATAGAAAACTGTACTTAAAAAAAAAAAAATAATAATGGCTGTTTATGTCTCAAACAACAACGTATACATCATGGCTTCCTACCCCAAAGGGCTGAGGGGAGACCACTGACCTGGCTGTTGCAGCAGCTGGTGGATTTCCTTCTGGGACCATTATGGGGGGAGAGCCGTGTACTGAGACAACAGCTTGGTGGCCTCATATGGATAGACTGAACTTAGGAAAAAGGAAAACTGTTTGCCTGCTGTGGTGTGTCTGGGGGAACACTGAGTGGAACTGTCAACCATGTGCAGTATCCCCAAAATTCTGAGAAGCAAAACTGTGGTCCCAAGACCTGCAGTGATAATTGGAGCAGCGTCAGAAGTGGAACAAACTGTTGATTGGAGACAACAAGCAGGCTGCTTGATGATTGGAGGACGCAGACACCCAGACTTTTGCCATTGGATCCGACCACCACCCCCGCCGTAAGGACGGACCATCAGGACACCGCACGATCCTGGGTGGTGAAACTCTTTCTCTCTTCTCTCTCTCTCTTTATTCCCCCTTTTTCCCTTTGAGCTTCTCTCCCTCTCTCTCATTCACTGTTGATAAGTTAGAAGATTTGCCAAGGTTATCATTGCTCATTTCTGAACATTACCTGCTAATTACCTGTTAAATAAAGCAGTTCTGTTTGTACCCAACCTTTATGGTTGGACTTTGTTTTCCTGGGATCTGAACATTTAACGATACTGCTCAAAGGAGCAGATTATGACACTTAAAACCAGACATGTAATCTTGTACTTCCTTATTTCTTCTTCTTCATTCCTTGGGCATTATATATACATACACATGTACATATATACACACATGCATATGTGTATGTTTATATACATGTGTGTGTATGTCTGTATGCACATATTTAAACCTGTTCTGTTCTTTTGCATTTGTCCTGGCTTATTTTCTTTTCCATTTGACCTGTCTGCCTCTGTGGACTCGTCTCGTGCTTCCCAAGATGCAGAGCACTCAGCTCCTGCTGACTGTGCTCATGAAGCTATTAAGATCTGTAAAGTTAAGTATATGTATAAATATTTTTAGGAACAAGTCTTAGCTGTGTCTAGATGCCTACATTTAAACATCTGGATTATGCTTCTATTTGATCTTAGAGTTTCTATGACTTCTGTTCCAACAGGGCTAACCTAATTGCCTAAGTGCTCCTACTGGCCCTGGCTCCCTTATTAGATATTGGAAATACACAGTACATTTTCCAGTCTTTGTGGTTTTTCACTGAATTGTGGTAAGCAATTTCTATCTGTGCACCTTACTGTTTTGACCTGCCCCTCTTTGTCTAGGAGTTTCTAACCACACTGAATTCTGAAGTGAACCTTTTTCTAAGAAAACTTGTTCCTTTAGTCATCACAAGTTTTAATTACTGTTTTCCCTCTCATTTGCATATATGTTTAGGATTTTACCATGTTCTATGATGTGTGTTTTTTTCCCCTAAGAATTACTTGTCTCTGGATGCAGCATTTGTTTGGCTTTGCTATATAACAAACTTATCACCCCAAAAATTTAATTGCCATTAGAAGCCTGTTGAAATATGTCATATATGTACATTTATATTTCTTTTAATAACATCATGTTTTCCTTGCATACAGAGGACTTGTCTCAATATATTTTAAAGGGTTTTTAAATTAACCTACACACACATTAAAATACATGCATAAATGCCCAATAAAGTTAAAGAACTGATGTAGTTACAATTTTTGTCCATATTACCTGTTGAAACAATTTCACAAATAAGACACTGAAACTATTTAGTACTTATTGTGCTAGTAGTTTTGATCCCACTTGATTGAAATTTTTATTTTTTTTTATAATTTGTCTTACAAGTCACCCACCCAGTTCTGATAATTTATGAATAATCTTCCACCAGATTTGATATGATAGTCCTTGTTTTGCTGACAAGTTTATACTCTATTCTCTGCCATACTCCTCAAATTGCTACCATAATAGCAATCACTGTTTTTTTTTAATCCATTCCTCAACCACGTTTACCCAATCTGTAGAGATATGTGTTTTATAGATGGACTGCAATTCCATTATCAATGTACTGGTTCCCTGTTGCTATGTTATGTTCATTCAATATATCAATTACAATTTTGCAGTACTCCTGCAGTTGGGCAGCCAATTTTACATTTGTGGACCTGATTCCTAAAGAAATGATAATATTTTCTTTGGAAAATGAACAAAAACCCAACTCTCACCCAAAAAAAACCCCTCTTCATTTTAAAATGGGTTTTGAACAGTTGGTAAAATATCACAAGGTGACACAAAGGAAAACAGCAAATGCAAAAGGTCCAGAGATTAATTTAGAAAACCTTCTGAAGTGTACTGCAGAATGTGGGTCTTTATAGGACTACACAGGGGAACTGAGGATTTGGGGAAAAGGTAGGTCTCCTACTTCTTCCTCCTCCCTTGGATTTTAATTTCTGAACTTGATTTTCACATGCAGAGAGCAGGCATGAAGGATTCTTGTTCAGTACTTGAGTCTGCAATAAAAGGCCAGTTGAAGCCCTTTGGAGAGTTCAGTGTACCTGATAGCACTATTCATTTACATGATTAAAAGGGAGATCCCAATAAATCTTTGGATCAAATTCTGCTACCCTTATTCATCTCAGATAGCATCTTTGTCCACAAGTATTCTTGATATATGTGTAAGTGGAAAGTTTTAAGATATATGCTAATGGTAATGATATTACTTGGATAAAACCCTTCTGAAGAAGGAAGTCGACTTTGGTCAGCAGCTAGAATCCACTCTTTACCTCACAAATAATTTCTGCAGGAATCCAGTGTCTTCCAGCTTATTCGGCATTAAATCACACCAGATTAATTGTCAAGGTGGAAATCACTAATTCAATCTACTAAATTCTCTTTATGATTTTGGAAGAGCATCCAAATCTTGTGCAGCCTGACCTAAATTAGTCTGTGTGAGCTGATGAGATCACAGAACAATGAGAACTACTGTTCATTTATGTACCACTTTAAAAAAAAAAAAAAAGAGGAGTGAATACAATGACCATATTATACAAGGAAGAGACATATGGACTTGTTAATTACATAAAGTAATCAAATATTAACACATGCATAATAGTATCTAAATAATTAAAGACTGCAAAATACAGTACTCATTTGGAGCAGAACACTATGACAAATTGTTGGTATAGCTGTTTACTGTGAGGTTGAAAGTTCATGCTGATTGCCAGCTTCAGGAGAGAGAAGAGGGAGATGTAGGGCAGAGGATATTTTTTATCCAGTGATAATTACATCTGTGAAAGCCAAACACTTTCCTATCTACTGGCTAGTTTCTGCCACACTTCATGGAATGAGCATATTAATGTCCTCATGCATAGACAAAAAGGGTTATAGTTAAAGGTATTGCCTACAAACTCTTGGATTTTTAGGCTTTCTCTAATGGAAACTCTATGGTCTTTTTGCATATGTCTATTGCAAGTAATAATGTACGTCTCCATTGCAGAACTGGGTAAGACAAGGTTAATCCAAGCAAACTGAACAGCTGTATCTTTGCCAAACCTACATAGTTGTATCCACATTCATTCTATATTAACTTATAAGAATAGGTAAAACTTTGAGGGGTGTGGAAGAATCACAAAACCTCTTTGTAATGCATTAAGCTGTACCATCCTACATTTTTTGTACAAGGGGAAATGTGCATACCAGAGATCTTTACTACCTGCTCCCTCCCCCAGCGCATTACAGCTTATTGAAAGATTTCTAGTAAGTCCTCTTGGTAGAAATTCTGAACTGGAAAATGGAATGCCTTTTTTAACTGCTGGTAGAAAGTAACACATTTGGAAAAGCTCTCCTTTCACCTGATGTCTGGCAGTCTTTTGGCCTAGTCTAATATAGAACAGGAAAATAGTACTTTCTAGAATCCTGACCTAAAAAATTTGAAATTTCTTACAGCTGAAAAGCTCTCCTACATTATCCTGATCTAAATCAGGTAAACATAAGAAAAGTGCTGATAGAAAATGCAGCACCACACAAATGTCTTTGTAACAAGTAACAATTGGTTCTTCTTCACCTGGATTGTACTTTTGAAAGGTTTTGCAAATGTTTTAAATGTGATTCTGCCGTGGCTGTCACCTTGCTAAAGTGTTGGGTCACATTTTAAGAATCTTTTCGGTGATATATTATTATCAGACAAAAAATTATAATTACAGTCCAGTTGCTTTAGGAAAACTTAATTGAACAGAATGTATATGAAACCTATTTGATTCCTAGTCTGCCACTAGAATATTTTATATCTGTATGGCCCTATCTGTCATCTTATTTTATCCAAAGTGACACTACTTTTGTCATTAGCATAGATCAGCCACTGCAATTTGCATCTTCCCAAACCCTAGTTCCAGTCCACTTCTTAAAAGCACACTACCTCTTCTTGCAGCAGGCATTTTGCATACATCTTATGTCTGATTTTATTGTAATTGCTCATTTCTTAATGTTCCTTCATCTCATATCTTTTTTGCTCTGCTTGGCATGCTCCTTGGACTATATCCAAAATGGTCTCTGTCTTATTGTTCATATTAGAACAATATTAGAAATATTAGATAACCATATTAGAAAACACATTGGATCTTATACCACAGCTCATCACCACCATTGTATTCCACATTAATTTTCTTAGTCATGCTAGAATTTTTATTTCACTTACTCTACAAATCTAACAGAAACTCTGTAGGACTTATGAACTAATCCTTTTACGGGTCACTTTAATGTTCAAGCAAATCTACAAGCATCACTTCTCTTGCTCTAAGGGATCAGTATTGGTTTTCTGTTAATACATGGTGGCCAATCTTATTCTAGTTGAGCATTAACAGCCTTACTTTTGCATCTCCAAGCTCCAAATCATAGAATCACAGAATCGTCAGAGTTGGAAGGGACCTCTAGAGATCATCTAGTCCAACTCCCCAGCTAATGCAGGATCGCCTAAAGCACATTACACAGGAACGCGTCCAGGCGGTTTTGAATATCTCCAGAGAAGGAGACTCCACAACCTCTCTGGGCAGCCTGTTCCAGTGCTCTGTCACCCTCACAGTAAAGAAGTTTTTCCTCATATTTAGATGGAACTTCCTGTGCTCCAGCTTGTGCCCGTTGCCCCTTGTCCTGTCACCGGGCACCACTGAAAAGAGTCTGGCTCCATCCTCCTTACACCCACCCTTTAAGGTCTCCTTTCAGTCTTCTCTTCTTCAGTCTAAAGAGTCCCAAGTCTCTCAGCCTTTCCTCATAGGGGAGATGCTCCAGTCCCCCAGTCATCTTCATTGCCCTCCACTGAACTCTCTCCAGTAGTTCCCTGTCTCTCTGGAACTGGGGAGCCCAGAACTGGATACAGTATTCCAGATGTGGCCTCATAAGGGCACAGTAGAGGGGGAGGATAACCTCCCTTGACCTGCTGTCCACACTCCTCTTAACGCACCCAGGATACCATCGGCCGCCTTGGAAACAAGGGCACATTGCTGGCTCCTGGTTAACTTATGGTCAACCAGGACTCCAAGATCCTCTCCTCAGGGCTGCTTTCCAGCTGGTCTACTCCCAACCTATATTGTTGCATGGAGTTTTTCATCAGGTGCAGAACCCTACGTTTGCCTTTGTTGAACCTCATTAGGTTCCTCTCTGCCCAACTCTCCAGCCTGTCCAGGTCGCGCTGGATGGCAGCACAGCCCTCTGGAGTGTCAGACACTCCTTCCAGTTTTGTATCATCAGCAAACTTGCTGAGGATACACTCTGTCCCCTCGTCCAGGTCATTGATGAATATGTTGAACAAGACCAGACACAGTACTGACCCCTGGGGAACACTACAGGCCTCCAACTCGACCCTACTCACTGTCTACTCATCTAACCCACACTTCCTGAGTTTCCTAATGAGGATGTTATGGGAGACAGTGTCAAAAGTGTTGCTAAAGTCAAGGTAGATAACATCCACTGCTCTCCCTTCATCTAACCAGCCAGTTATGACATCAAAAAAAAAAATCAGCTGGGAGATCATCACTTGCCCACTGGTAACTTTATCCTCCAGTCCAGGCTGGACACTGAAGGCTATGTGTGTCATCCTTTTTACCCACATTCTGTGTGGGCACAGGAGTGGGCTGATCTGCAGCCTCTAAAGAGAAAGGGTGTGTTTTGGGGCCTGAGCAGTTTCTTCATCCCATGCTCTTGTGTCGCTTCATTTTGAAATGATATTCTGATTCCTTCCTTGCACCTCCCATGAACTTTGCTTGCAATACAGCTTTCTCTAGTGCTCTGAGGGGCTTCTGACTCCATTATCACACTCTCTGCCACTTTATCCTTTGCCTCAGAGTCTGAGGGCAGAATTTCATATAAAGAACGTAATGTCTTAATCCAGTAATTTTGATGTATATAAGCTTCTCTTTCAACAGCCTTGTAATTATATTATATTCTCATAAAATAAACTACAATTACAGTCAATTTCCTGATTTAGCTATGACCCAGACCAACTGCATTATATTTGTCTTTAAATATATTGTATATATTTGCATTTCTGAGATGTTGTTTTTCAAGCTTTTTGAATGTGAACTGAAACTGAATTACACTCTCTTCTCTACTTGTAAGGAAAATGCCTTCTTGGAGTATTTCCATTTCCTTCCTTTGTCCATGCAATGCTTTCTGTGAACATTTAAAATTTACTTTAAAAACACTTGAAGTTACATTAACAGTGTTTAAAAAATAACTATCAGAAGGCAGCTTCTCTCCTGTTCTCCTTAGATAATATCCTCATGGGAAGCAGGAGTGATTTCAACCTCTTTCAGAAACCAGAACCGGATAATTTTGTAATATTATGTATTACTTTAATTTATTGCATGAAAATTTGAAGAGGATGCCCATATGCTAGCCAGCTCTTGACTGGAATGTACTGGTTTAAGGTGCTGATTATAGTGCAATGAGAGTTCATATTTCAAACGTCAGTTCATTCACATTATGAGAAACACTAACAAACTAAATTGTTAATATTTCTTATTGCTAACCTACTTTTAAGATGAAAATTTTGTTTCTGTGAGAGTTAATTTTGTCATGAAAAGACTTATGATTTTTAACTTATGCTGGTGTATATCATACTTGAATTTCTGTTAAAATGCACTGCAGTGAAAAAAAGCTCATCAATTTGGACCAGCCAGTCATAACTCTATAATGGAAATATATTTGCACATTGCTTCATTGCTGTCATGCATAATGACTCAAGTGGGTATGCATTTTGAAATAAAAAGAAGTAAAAACCTTGTCGTGATGCTAGTAAATAAATGATTTGGAGAAATATTCTGAATACTAATATTCCAATAAATGACACAGAATATTAATCTTCCATCCTTGCAGACTATGGATCAGGTAAGAAAGGTCACCAACAGTGCATAAGGGCACTTGTGTCTTGTCAAGTATAGTGGGTGGAAGGGGAATTGAAGAATTCTGAAAATCAGTGCAACTTCAATGTTAGTGTAGAGGTGAATGCAACTTGATGATGGAGGAGAACATCTGCAGTGAAATAATTGTTTCTACAGAGCTGGTGTTAGTCAACTACAATTATTTTTCTGTCCTAAGGAGCTTGAGTAGAAGACTAAAATGGTGATTTCTTGCAGCAGGACTTTACCATTGTTGGAGACAAAAGACTAAATCCTGAGGTACAATTTCTTAATGTCATTGTAACAAAGTTGTACTGAAGCTGGTCATCTTTTTGTAATTGAACTGAAACATCAAATTTGCAACCTTAAGCAAAAGTAACTTTACTATAAATGTTTCAGCATAGGCAGATGAGAAGTGGAAAACAAAGCCTAAAGTAACTAAAACTGAGATTCCCAACCTTGTAACCCATGTTAGCATCTGAGATGAGAGCAGTTAGGGTAGATACTGGAATGAAGAATTTTTTCAGTGGCAAAAATGCTTCATCTATGCCAAAGAAAGGTGTAGAAGGGAAAGCAGGGTGTGTAAGAGGCCTTGACAGACTAGACAGAGAAAACACCATGCAAAGTAGGAACATGCTGATTTTATGGTAGGAAAATGCATTGTCAGTGAACATTTGGATTATTCTGTGTGATCTACTTATGTACCGGAAACCAAACTCCAGTCATCTTTGTGTTGTGGTTTTTTTTCCTCACACTCATATTGAATTTGTAGAGCATCCTTACTAATAAACAATAAAGAAGTAGATAATGTGCTTATCTACTTTGATAGATAATGTACTCATCTATTTTGAATAACTCTTCATAGCAATCCTAAATGATAAACAGGAAGTGAATAGAGGGAAAAGAAATGGGAAAAACATTTGAGTAAGAGAGGTACTACATTCCTAAATGTGCTTGTGGATTAATTTTATACGAGAATGTTCACTGCCAACTTGATCTCCGATAACTATCCAAACTGATTTTCCAAACCTTTCAAAATGTTCCAAATACCAGTGTATTTTATCTAAAGCTCAGTAATAAAAACCTGTGTACATGCTCACAATCTGTTGGCTATACCAACAATGTTGTTATCTTTCTTATATTTCCTGGTTTGAACAGACTGTTCATTCATACATTTTTTTTCTCAAGTGCAGCATGCTGTTACTTAAGAAAAAGGCTGCACCAACAAATCTGGCAGATCAATGTATTTCTGTTTTCTGAAACATAATTTTTCAAAATTCCTTTCAAAGCTTCAGGCTTTCTGTTCTCCTTACCCTGTACCCTTACTGTGGACCTGATACTGATCCCACTAAATTCAGAGGCATTCAGAGGCTCAGGCTCTGTCTTGCAGGTGTGATTCCAAACTGCTTGGAACTTTTTCCTCTCTTTTTAGGTACAAGTAGACAAATGTGTTGTTTATTTTGCCATTTTGACAAAACTGACAGCATGGTATGGTATGGTATGGTATGGTATGGTAAGTATGGTATGGTATAGTATGGTATAGCATGGTACAGCATAGCATAGCATAACATAGCATACTAAGGTTGACAGATACCATATTCTAATGAGGTCTATGATTCTTTCCACATTCTCCAGAGAATTAATGTTGTATACCCCATGATTATAGTACTTTGCTCACTCCCACTATTTATGTTATGTTAGTTACACAGATTCTAGCACAGTTGCCACCCTTAATAGTTTTCCAATCAGTCCTTGTGCTTCTCTCCATGATTTTTCAGCTTCCATGCCATCACTTAGACATCATCAAAAAGTCCTTATATAAATTCAGAATTGTGAGTATCCCCATTTTTTTTCGAAAATCCCTTCCCTACAGCATTTGCCAAAAAGCCTTAAAAGCCAGACAAATGTAAAAAATTTCTTATGCTTATCTTTGATAATGTTCTGAAGTCCATAAATTAGTCTTCTAAGTCATGTCTTAATACTTACCTAACAATTAGAAAATAGTTCTTGTTGTAAAGAAAGCCACTATGCTGAATTTCTATAGTGCATTATGAAAAATACAGTATAATTCTACATGAGTCAGTTGGCATGAATATTTCCCACAGAACAAAATATTCAAGACTCAGTTCACAAATCCAACCTGAATAGAACAGCAGTGGTCCAATGCATGTAAACACACTAGTAAGAAGATTTAAGGCAGGTCAGCCAGTGATTACCAAAACATTAAAATCCTGACTCACAGAACACTTAAAAATACAATTAAGAGTTAATTGCAGTGTTGTTTATAAGCACTGAATTAGTCTCTCTATACTATATGTGGCCTATATTTGCATGCTTTATTCTTTTGAGAGGAAGTCAGTACCAACACGCATATTATTTTTATACATAGAGTTTGGAATTCAAATTTCCTGATAAGAACATGACTGAAGCTAAAATATTTCTGTAAAATTGACAATATATTCCTCTATTTGCATGAAAAAAAGTGTCCAGCAAAATAACTGTCTATATCTTTTCATAAAAAAAGCTCAGGCACATAGGTAACCTAGTCTCCAAATAAGCCTTTCAATTTTGCTACAGAAGATAATCCTTTATTTCAAAATTGTTTAGGACAATGAAGCTTATGAAATGTAAATTGCTTTATCAAGTGCTTGAAAGATAATCCTAGATTAAAACTACATTTAAAAGTTATTAGGGATGTCATGTTACTAATAACAAGCCAAGCTTTTCCTTCTATTTTAGGAGAGGAGACAAATTCAATTACCTTTTTGCTAATTGTCTGATATATGTTCTTATTGTAACGCATATTGTTTTAAATGGTCCGAGTTCATAATTGCAAGTGGGAGATAGCTGTATGGCTAAGATGCAGTGTATCACATGGAAAATGCAACTCATTATCGAGGCAGCAGCCTATGAAGACCTGCACACAGGCAGAAAATCAGTTGAAACTTTACGAAAGCACATAGATATATCAGTCTCTCTTTCCGATTAAGCAAATCAGCCATAATGAAGTAACTTTGTGTCCAACATTTTCCATGAGAAGCAAACCCAAGGGAATGGATCCCAAGCCAAGAATTTTTCCCCTTTAGAAAGAATCAGATGTATGTGTGATGGCTGCAACGCTGCCAAGGGCAAGCATTCAATGGCACATTCAGTCCAAGGTCCTTGTCCTCCTCTCCAAGGACTGTAATGGGCATTGGCATTAATATTTCAAGGACTTCCTCTAATTTCACATCCCTCCAAGTATAAGCAGTAATCACCTAAGGAGATATTACTGAATAGTTGTTAAGCTTCCTACTACAGGAAATTAAATGGAATCATTGCTAGCCTTCCTCTCATTAAAAAGCAACACATACATCTTTGCGTGGATTTTTGTGTGCAGATAGCAATCTTTAGGTTAGTAAATTTTCAAATTTTAAGCTCTTGTCCCTGGGTATTGTTTTCAAATCCAGCTCCATTAAGCCTGGAAAAGAAGATACAGCAGCATTGCCAGCTCATATATCTCTCTTGATGATTTTGGCTTAGACACATATTTATTTTTTTTCTTTTTTAAATGTTGGAAATTGGCATTACTGGTATGCTCACTAAGCATAATCCTGTTCATTCTTAGGTATATTCTGGTAATAAAAAACAACCTGGAAAACAGTCTCCTGTGCGTTTTCAGGACTCCTGATGAGTAAGGAGAATCCTTGACTATTTTTAAGTTGCGTTGTTGAGAGCAGAGAACCCCAAGCTGTATGCACAAAAGCTAACTTGAGCATCTGAAAACGAGTTGTCTTAAACTTCCTCTATCTAGATTGGCTTCAGCACTGGTTCACTCTTTAGCAGCTTTAGTAATGTTACTTGCTTTCGATAGCTTCCTGGAGGTGCGTCTTTTAGGCAGCTGAGGCTTAACAGCCCTTCTAGGCTAGAGTTAGCTGAGGTTGATCTCCTCTGCTGTCCCCACTGCCACCCCTTGAAATGGTCATCATCTAGCAACACACTTTAAATATGTTTACCTTTAAGCACCTGACAACCTAACTTACATGTATGTTTTTAGTTAAAAACATAGAATCATAGAATGGTTTGGGTTGGAAGGGAACCTTAAAGATCTTCTAGTTCCAAACCACCCTTGTCATAGGTAGGGACACCTTCCACTAGACCTGGTTGCTCAAAGCCCCATCCAACCTGGCCTGCTTGGTGATTCAGAGCCTGCATGACTTTACAAATGCAAGTAATTAGGATACAGCTAGCAGTACAAACATTTATAATAATGATGCAGTGAGTATACAAACATATTCCAGGTTTCTAGACCTTTAAGTAAACCTTGCTGTCTGAATGCAATGTGCATGCACAAACCTAGTCGGACTACAGCATGAACCAGAGTTGCCAGCTGAGTCAGGTACAACAGTTGTTCATGTCCATGTCTCAGATCTTCCTGCAAAGCAATTTACAACGCAGTAAACCATGTTAGTAGAGTGTGACTCTTTATTCCCCTCTAGTGGCTGGTCTGCATAATATTAGAGTTACTAGTCACAGGCTAGAGGAACAAGACCAGACTCTTGGATATGGCAAAACATCTTGGTTCAGTCCCTGCTGCCATCCACGCTACCAGAATGCCAGGGTTGCTTAAAAAAACGCTCCTGTGGTCTGGCAGTGCTAGAGAGAGGGGGGAAAGGAACAGTTTTTGAAGGCTTGTATTTTTATGTTCTTAGCCACTATCAAATAATTACATTAATATTTGTATCCTTCAGAAAGGAAGAAGAATGTAACTGTCAGTCGGTATGGTAAGTCTTTTATTTAATTTTTTGAGCCCCTGGGTGTTAGCATAGTTGAATATGAATCTGGCCTATCCAGCTTTAGGAGGGTACTAAGAGTTCTGCTTAGCAGGCTGCATTGTAGTCTTAGCTGGCTTCTTATAACGCTTGTCTATAGTCTTCTGTACTGCACTTAAACTGTAAAATCTCCGAGCAGATTTGTCCTTGAAATGTGTTTAATATATACAGACAGGTCTTGCTCTATCATCAGTGTGCTTATAAGTACTGCTACTTTTCCTTTTACTAATGTATTATGTTTATGTGTTGCCAAACAGAAAGAAAACAACTATAAAAGTGCTAAAAAATGATATAAACTTCAATAAAGTCTTCAAAGAGTAGTGATTTCTATTAATGGTTGGATTGGCAATATGTTGTTAACTAAATTTGTCAATATTAGATGGATTTTTCTCTGAATAGGACGAGAGAAGAGCATTAGTGAACAAATTACTGGAAGCAGGAAAATGAATGTGATGAATGAAAACAAATTAGACAATACATCTAAGAATAAGAGGAGTCAAAGAGGTAGTCACTCATCCTCCTTAAGCACAGTGTGGTTCATGAATCTTGAATTTTCTAGTGATTGGTTCTTGTCCTTATTGAGAACCTGAGGATAATGCAAGCTTTTAAGTTTTCAAGGGCTCCTGCCCTGCAGGGAACAGGAAATGTTTTACCACAGAGGCTGAGGGTTTGTGGCTGAGATCATAATGTATAAAGGACAAAATATCCAAAACTTAGGTAGAATTCTCTAGCAGAATGATGATGCAAAGGAATCCTTGCTCTTTACAATGTCTAAGCTTTTCTTTTAAGCTAAGATTTTGAAGTTGTACAATTCTTATCTTGGTGCAAACAGAAAATCATAGAAAGGATATTCAAGGTTGTCTAAACTCAAGCTGATGCTTGTGGGGATATTATTCTGTGCTGAGTAGGTTTAAAAAAAACAACAACCAAAATTACGTATACCACGTGATTGGCATGAGCCCTCCAGTGAAGTTACTCCCAGTTATGTCTGCTAACTTGATATGGGATAAAAGGTAAATTGGATATTTCAGTACAATCTACTAAGATGCTTCAATTTGTTTTGACAACATGCTACCTGAGCAGATCCATTTTTAGGGGGATACTAAATAAAAAGCTAGATGGCAGATTTCTAGGTCAGGAACTGCTAGACATCCATTATTTTAAACAGCTTGAAGCACTGCAATATTCAGCTTGTGTGTGTGCGCGCGCTGCTTTACAAACCCATGTTGTAAAATTTTCTAAAGTTCCAATGCTATGCTTTAGCAATAAAAAATAGTGCCTCATGTATAAAGTGCAGGAAGTCAGGGATTTTATTTTCCTGAAGGTAACTTCAGCTGTATTTTTTAAAAGTACAAGCATATTACATTTAGTCAGCTGTTGACTAATGGCTCTCCTACTTCTTCATGAAGAAGATAATGACTTTGCATAGCATATCAAACTCAATAGAAACAGACCACAGTAATGGAAGGAGAATTCTTTGTTATAAAATTACTACATTAGAGGAAACATTGAAAAAATTGAAAGCTTTATCAAGAAAATATCACCAGGTTTTGAGGGATACTGCCTCTTCTAATGCGCCTGCTAGTTGTTTTTTTGTGTTTTGTTATTTTTTTCTGTAATTGCTCTTTGAATGGTTTATTAAGGAATTTCTAGTGATGATTTTTGACAGCTGAAACATAAAGCACTTAATGGGAGCTACAAAGCCATGTTAAGGTCTGTGATAAATTCATATATTGCCACTACAGATTTCGCTTAGATCTCAATGTCTCTTTTGCACTCCAGATGCCATCTCAAAAAATAAAATTCCTACAGAGCATACAGATCAAATTTCAGCCAGCAGGGATAAAACTGTTGACTTGGCACCAGGTATTTGTGATCCACAGAATACCTTTACAGACAGCCAAGTCATCAGTTTCCTTTTCTGCCAGGCAGTGGCAGCTCTGACTCCTGAAGTACACATTCTTTGCATGTAAAGCCTGAGTATTTTAACTCCAGCAATGATGAATGGGTACTGCAAGTGCCCA
Source organism: Podargus strigoides (assembly GCA_028020825.1). Taxonomy (NCBI): domain Eukaryota; kingdom Metazoa; phylum Chordata; class Aves; order Caprimulgiformes; family Podargidae; genus Podargus; species Podargus strigoides. The sequence goes on along the minus strand of CM051620.1, from coordinate 35,592,791 downwards.
TAACTTTGAAAATTTGGTGCTCAGTGCTGGAACTGCAGCTATCTTATTCCTGAAAAATGGATGACAGGACTGAAATTATGTAGAATACTATGGAATTACTTAAGGGGCCCCTGCTGTAGTGAAGTTCTTGAACTAAATCAGTCAAACCAGAAACAACTTACCAAAACATGCACGCTCTTCTCTTGGTGAGAAGAGTGAAGGATGAGAAAACCACCAACATATGATGGTACTAAGCACAGAGCTCAGATATCACAGGGGTGGACACAGAATAGAGTGTGGTTACAAGCATCTTAAAATGAGCTCTGTTCTTTTGTCCCTCTCCCTGTTTCTTTGGAATCTTATGGTTTTTACTTTGTGTGGTGCATTTATTTGAAATCGGGACACCTTTCATTTTTGGATGCCTGTGTGCAAATTCTTGCAGTCATTTCTGTTCTTGCAGTTCAGACCCCAGTGTGCATAGACGTGCATGCTGTATACTGTTCTTTAAAGTACCTACAAAATGAAACAAGGATCATAGCAAAGCACAATACAGAAACTATATTTAATTACTTGGGTTGTAAAGTAATAGTGTTCAGTTGCTCATAGAAAAAGATTGCGGAGAGTAATAAAAATTTATGCATGTCCCAATCAGTAATTTTAATCTAAGGGATTTTTTAAAAAATCTGTGGTGCTTCAGTATGAAAATGAAAGTTCATTTTAAAAGACCTGTATTGACCTCATCGTGTCCCTGAGCCTGTGCTCTCTGCAGCACACACCTGCGCTTCTGTACTTCAGCACTCAAGAGAGATTTCTGTTAGAGAGCTGCTGGAGACCTTCAACTAGGAAACGGTAACAGGAAGCTCTTGGTAAGGGACTGTCTGTGTTCATGCCTCCCTAAAGTGACCAATCCATACAAAAGGATAACCTGTCAGTTAAGTGTTACAGGAGCTGTGGGATTATGAGGTGTGTCTGTTTAGAAAGCTAATTCTGCATTTGGCCTTGGAAGCTTTCCCAGCCACAGCAGGATTGTTAGCCAACTGTAAAGTCTAGATTACGTGTCTGGGTGAGAACTAAGAGAGGGAAAAGAAGGTCTAGGGAAATAGGAAGCAAGAATGACAACAGATACCAGAAAGAAACAGTATACTTGGAGATACTCAAAAGTCAACTGAAAAGAGTTCTGGGCAACCAGCTCTAGGTGACCCTGCTGTAAGCAGGGGGGTTGGACCAGTCCCTTCCAACCTCAACCATTCTGTGATTCTGTGGGAAAAAAAAAAGAACAAACCACAACCACACCCCAAAACTCTGAGGTTTTAACAGTGAGATCTTAGGATCTAGTTAATTGCACAATATTTAACCATAGACAGTTATGCTATCTTTAAAACCTCATTTAATGAGTTCTTTTCTATTAGTATCACTGATAGTCTTGTTTCTTCAGTCCTCTTACTGGTCTACATAGAGCAGTGATAGTTTGCAGGTCCTGGTGCGGTCAGGTCCCAGCAGGTCTGGGAGCATTGCTGCTTTGAAAAGTCAGGCTGTGTAAAGCTATAGAAACATATGTTCTCATTTTTGGATCATTGGAGGGAGGTATCATTTTGCTAAGTGGGAGACTTATCTATAGGAGCAGTCTGGGTTCTGGTGAGATTTGTGAAATTTTACAAACATCATAATCTGATGGGAATCATTACAGTCACTATAGAGAACCTGCATCACTGGCAATTACCCTTATGATTGTATGATCCTCATTAGGCTGATTAAACTAGCTTAGCAGCATATTATTTAAGTGGCACCAGGCAAAGCAGCTGTACTTTGCTGGAGATGATATGCTAAAACACTGAGCTGATATGAATTTTAGAAGACTACCAACACACTAAAAATCAAAATTTTAAAAAGGGCCATTTTTTAGTGGCTACTACAGAAAATAAACACTCTGCTTCACTGAGACTGGAATGAGCACTGAAGCTGAGCATGTTTCAGCAAAACAATTAAAGAATTCTACAAGCTATTGCTTATGTTACAGGGTGCACTGCAAACTCTTTACTGTACACTTACACCTGACCTTCTAGGTAGGGGCATGAGTTTTAGGTCAGTAAGGAGGCCTTTGAAGTCAAACAACAGTCAATGGCTGTGGGAGCAGAACCCATGATCTTTTGAGTCCTGATAAAACCCATCCTTTTCTTTAATGGTTTCTGAATCTGGAGACACTTGTACTCTTGCATTTGCAGAACACCGCTTGACTGGGAGCAGGCAGCCTGATTCAGCAGATGTGCCAAATGTTCCCAATGTTATCCAAAGCTGTCTTGTGCTTTTAGAAAAATTCTTATGAAAAAAAATGTCTTTTTTTACTGTTTTTTTTGTTGGGTTTTTGTCTTTAACAGGTGAATACTGGTACAGCAGAGTTAGTTATTGCAGAATAGGACTATCAAATCCTGAGAAGCAGCATGTTTTTGTTTGTTCTTCTCTATAAAGAGACAGAGGAAAAAAAAAAAAAAGCCGCTTACGGCAGTCCATTCATTACAGGTCGGGAACTAATTACTTGAAGTGGAGAAAGAATAAATACTGCTTCCTTGATGTAGCCGTTAACTCCCTACTTCCTGAAGGCAGCTGGAAATCTCTCATTTACTCCACCGGGCTTTGGATGAGAGCCCTTGGCTGCTGGAGGGAACTCGACACAACTTGCGACGAGGGTGCACCTGCATCGCTACCCCATTTATCGTATTAGGATGCTCGGTGCCGCTAATTGGGAATTTCATCAGTATCACAAGAAAGGCAGCATTTAGAGGTTTAAAAATAATTTAAACAGAAATAAAGGGAAAGCACCGGCTGCACAGTGCACTCCCGTTCCACACCCCGCTCGCCTCTGCCCGCCGAAGTTTCCCGGTGCCGGCCAGGCCCTCGCGCCGGGCGGCCCGCGGCGCTCATCCCCCGCCCAGGGGACGCCCAGCCCGGCGGAGCGGGGTCCCTGGCAAACCGCTGGTGCGCGGGCAGCGCCCCCCGGGAGCGGGAACTCGGCTTCGCCGGGGGAGCAGCCCGTTCCCGGGAGCGGCGGCGGAGAAGCGGCAGAGCAGCCCCCGCCTCCCGCCCGCTCTCCTCCCCCTCTCTCGCTCCCGCCTTTTGTGCGCCGCAGCCCGGGCGTCAACGGGTGCCAAGGGCCGCGGCGCTGACGGGAGCCCCCGGCCATTGGCTTCGGGAGCGGCGCTGTGGCGAGGGCGGCAGCTCGAGCCGCGGCTGTTCCCGTAACCAAGGCGCTGGCAGGCACCGGCGCACACACAGAGCGCGGAGCGGCGCGGCTCGGGGCCGCCTTTGCAGCTCTTCTCCCTGCACTATGCTCTGCTCTGGGCAGCGCCCGCCCGCGGCTCCCTGAGGGGAGACAGCCCAGTTAAGCGGGCGACTGGCACCCGGCTACCCACCCATCCCACCCCCGCCCGCGGTTACCGGAGTTAGCTCCGTCCCGGGGACTTCGGGCTGCCGCCCTTCGCCGCGCCTCCCCCGCTCCCGCTGTGGCAGCGGTGGGGCGGAGTGAGCCGCCAGCAGCCGGAGGGACTGCAGCCGTCGCCGGGGGAGAGCTCCAGCCCCCGCCTCCGGAGCTCTTCATGGCGTCTCACCAGCAAACCAGGATCCAAGCCTACCTGGAGAAGAATAAGATCGGTCCCCTCTTCGAGGTAAGGCGCGCTCTTGCCGGCTGGCTCCTCCGCGGTGGGGGCGGGGGTGTCCCCACGGTGGCCGCGGCGCCAGGTGAGCGCAGCGCCAGCACCCCCTGCCCTGCTCTGCCGCTCCGCGCCACGCGTGTGCCTTCGTGTCCCTCCCCCGAGTGTCGGAGCTCCCCGCAGCCCTTCCCGGCCATCTCGCGGTTGTGCCCCGCTTCTGCGCCCCGCCACGGAGGCGCCGCCCTCTGCTCCGCACGCTCCCGCGCGGGCCGTGGAACAGGTGCCCCTTCGCCCTCCCACCCGCGGCCCCTGCCCGTCTCACCCCGGCGGCCGCGGAGCGCGGTGGTGGGACAGCGGCCCGGCCTCGGCCGTCCGGCCGCGGGGAACCGCACACCGGCTCCCCTTCCGTGCGGGGTGAGGGGATGGCGCTCCCGAGCCCCCGGGGCGGCGGTGCTGAGCGGCCAGCCGGGGCGGGGGGCGGCTGCCGCACGGCCCGCGGCCGGACCCGAGGCGCTGTCCCTCTGCGACCGGCTGGCGAGCGGGGCCAGGTGGGTTCCTCCCCAGCGGGGGACCCCCTCTCTGGACCGGGCACTTGGGATGAAATCCGTCCCGCGGAAAGTCCCTGTCGGGGGTTGTTTCTGAAATTTCTGCCTGCGGTCATACACTCGGGAACCGTGCTTTTGCTGTAGGTTTTCCTTGGTCTTACAAAGATGCGCTTGCTTGGATTTGTACATGCACAGATGCGCATATTTTACTATTTCTGCGCATAAGCTAAGAACACTTAGAATTTAAAAGGGTACTAGAGCAATCGTGATGATTACCGTTTCATCATCCTGTTTCTCCTACGGTTTTTACATCTAAATGCACATATTTTATACTTTGACAGTATTATCCCGAGATGCAAGTCTCCCCTTTTCAGTATTTAACTTGTTCTCAGTCAAGCTTACTACGTCTGGAATCTCTTTTATTCTGGCGTAGTGTATGTTTTGGGTAGCATTTGCCAACCCTCCTAAGAAAGGTTCAAATTTTGTTAGAAAACTGTTTGCTAAGGGTCAGTTTTTATGTTTTGCATGGGCTGAGGCTGCTGTGACAGATTATGTTGGCTCAGTGCCAGAGGTGTTAGGTTCATTTTGCAATCAATAAACCCCCATTTGATGGAACTGTGACTGGGTACTAGGGAACAGTGGGTGATTTTTCTACTTCTAGGATTCCTAGAAACGGAAATGGTTTGATTTCTGATTAAAAGACTTCAATCAACACCGTTGCTAGGGCTGTGTACCTAACTGACTCCTGTATATTTCAGTGGGAATTAAGGGTTGTTGAGGAGTTCGGCTCTTGGCAGTTGTCATTTTCTCCTAAATTTTCTTAGCCCATTGTTTCACACATTAAAATTTAAACAAGCTACTTGACATCACTGTTTGAAGTCACTGTGTTTTAACCTAGTTTCTCAGTACTGTAAGGTGCTCATCTCTACTGTTGAAATAGCAAGATTCTCAATAGTGGAGGAAAAATGAAGTTGAATTTGTTACAGCGTTTCATATATTACTAAATATTTCACTAATTGCTATAATGTGGGAATTTCATTGTGGTAGAAGGAGTCTGTGGAAGGCTCTTCACATAACCGTGCATGGTTGTTAGTACACTCTTGTATACCAGGAAGAGTTTTTTGTGTGAAATCCACTTAGACCTGAATACTAGGGAGTGGATTTAAGATATAGGGCTGTATCATTCATGTAGATGTTAAAAGTTATTTTAATCTGCAACACTTAGAGGAAGAGTATCATCATTCTTATCTCCTCCAATTCCTGATTAGCCATTTAAAATCTACTTATATATTTCATTTTGGTGGTGTATTTTTTGTTCTCAACAGTTTTTTGAAGCAACCTGTGCTTGATCTTGTAGCCTTTAGTGAGGGGAAGACGTATTCAAAGTTGACAGAAGTTGATCAAAGACTATCCATAGGTTGAAGCATATGCTCTATACTAGTATTTCTATTATATATGCATTGTGGTGTATCAAGAATAAGTACCGTGTGTTCACAGTCAGATATATTCACTAACGTGTCAGTTTTTCATGTCTCTAAAAGTTCTGACACATTGAGAAGAGAGACATGTGCTTTGCCTTTCATTCAGGAACAACTAGTATTTTCTTACACCACTTCTGTTTTTGATGCTAATTAATCACCACTTGTCATGGATGACAGCCATTTATTTTTTTTTGCAGCGAGTACTAATTTTCTAATACCAAGTCAGAATGGAGTAGACTTGGATTCAATTTTCTGCAGTGTTACTTGCTGAGCAGGTTTTGACTGTAATTGCTTGATATATGCTTCAAACCAACATTTTAGGGAGAGTATAAAATAATATTGGGTGATTGAGGGCAGTCACAGGAAAGAAGAAAGTGGAGAGAGGACATGAAGGCTTTTTTTGACATGAAGGCAGGGATGGTGATGCATAGATCATACTGCATACTTGCGTAATGAATGGTCAGTGATTGGGAGGACTTTACACCATAGATCTTAGACAATTGCACAGGCAGAGTTAGCTGATGGCTGGAACCCTTGGTAGTTTCCTGATGATGAAGTGCAATTCCCCTGCATTACACTCAAGAGTAGTAGATGCTGTTAGTTGCTAGCTGGTCATTCTGTTCCAGTTGCTTGCAGTTATCCTGCTAGTGTCACTTTGCTCTATTCTGTCCTGTATTTGTGGCCTTCTGTTACTGTGGTTAGGGCTTTTTGTACTTCATTAACCAGCAGTATCTGCCTAAGAACATCTGTTATTTTGAACTTTATATATTTTTTAAGGAATTCAGTTTTATTTCTTTGCTAAAATTTCGTACGGTGTGACACTTGAATTATCTTTCTAACTGGTGTAAAAGAGAAGTGTTCAAGAGGAGGGCTGACATGTGCGATGCAGGATGACTGTAGTTCCTCTTTTGGTTAAAAAGTTGTTTTCATCTCTATAAAAAAAAGTATTTCCTTCTGGAGGAGGAAATAATGATCTTAGGCTGGCTCAGCAGGCATCAGTCTCTTACTGACTACTAGTACCTGTTAATGGATAGTAGGAAGTCCTATCCACGCAGCTATGAATGGTAATACACAGATTCACTTGATTCCAAACATTTTTACGAGTTAAATTCTTATTTATGGCTTAAAGGTGGGAAGGAAGGTGGGTGGGAATTAGTGTGTATGTCTGAGACTGTGTCAAATTTGAGACTTGAGACAGATTGAAAAATGACTTCGATGCTTCAGCCTCATTTCCCCCTGTTAAATGTAGGTCCAAAATTCATGTTTTTTCAAAATTGTTACTTCGCTGCCATTTCATCTTGAAGTTGCCTAAGGTTTTTGCAGGTAAAATTCCTGTGAATCTATAGGTCAACTTCTAAATGCCCCAGGCCATGCAGGTGTTGTTAGCACTGACAGTAAGGTCTTAAGTTAGCTCCTTAAATTCTGTCAGGTTTCATGAGCTGGCTTATCCTGTTCTGTGTTGGGTTTGTGTTTTGTTGGTTTGGGTTGTTTTTTTTTTTTTTTTTTTTTTTTTCCCTTTCACTTTTGAAAGTTTAGGTGTCTTCATGTAAGAGATTATTGGCATCTGAAAATACTGTGGTAAGACGCCTAGTTTAGATTTGAGGAATGCCCTTTAGAAACTCCTCTCTTCTGGGATTTTTGTGGTAACACGTAGCGTAGCACTACCTGATTTTTTTTTTAGATTTTTTTTTTTTTTTTTTTACATTTGACTTGGAATATAACAAGAATTCTAAATATGAGTTATTTCTGTGATGAAGCTTCACTGTTGTTTTTTTCCATCTTTCTAAAATGTGAACAGGAGGTGCGTGCCTAAAATTGGCTGGGACAGAGTATTCAGAATCAGCACCCACTCATTTCTGAGTGAAGTATTGACCCACTTTGCATTTCAAGCATCCAATCCAACAAATTCTTTTTGTGTGCTAATAATCTCAATGAATAATTCTGTTGCCTGTGAGTATCCGTACATTTAGACTTCTGTCTGACTGTATCTCTTCAGCATCCGGTTGTATTCTCATTTGGGCAACCTGACAGTTTCTGTGAATTTGAAAGCTGGATTGGCACATTTAAGAACAGATTGCAATAAATCTCAAGAGCAGCGAGATAAATTTAGTGTTTTGGAATTTTCTTATTTATAGAACCACAGCTAAAAAGCATCGGGCAGGTACGTTGTTGTTACGCAAACCAGAAGACTGCAATTTCTTTAATTTATAAAAAGCCAAAACAACTTCTCAAAATAAATGTACCGAACTCCGGATTACCTAAGAATTTTTCTTAAAGTAATGTGGGTTTAGAACTATAACTTTTGTTTTGAACAACATAAGAGCTGTGTTCATATTACCACACTTACCTTTTAGCAGACGAAAGAGACCGTAAACTCCTTTAGCAGACAAAATTACTGAAGCAAATATAACAGGAAACTGATTTTATATATATAGATTTTTTTTTAATTTATGGTGATGTTTTTCCTAAAGGAGGTGGCGTTATTGGTGTATATTATGCACTGACTTCCATTATTTAATTTAAATAAGATAACTGTGCTTCTGATTTAAACCTTAACACATCCTTATGCACCTGTTTGGTGACTAACAGTATTTATAGTGCACCTTGTGACTGAGTTAGTCAAAGTTGGGGAATGAACATTGTAGTTTGGACCATCTTCTGAAGCAACGTTTGCCTTCAGTTCTTACATACACAGTGTAGACACGGTCGAGTGTCTCATTTACCTGTTTAATATTCCTCACAGTATCAGATTATGTTTTAAGATGCAGTATCTGCTATGTGAATAATCTTTTATTTTATTTTGGTATTATGCTTAATTGGTTAGATTCTGATGCTAGCATGAAAGGATCTGTGTTCTGGAGGCTGTGAATTTACGTAGAGAAACACCTAATTTCAGGCAGCTAGATGGAGCCTTTGTGGAAGACCAAATTTTTCAGTAGACATCATGAGCATCATTTTAGGTACTAACTGATTACCTAGGACATTGTTTCAGCCTGGCAGTCCCTCTTTCAGAGGAGCCAATATTAACTGTTTCTCAAAGAATGTGTGGAAACCAGCAGTTATCTGGAAATGCCAGTGTTACACAGGTAGGGGTAGGGAATCATATTTAAGTTTGAATTTTTTTTGTTGCCTGCTACAGTAGGACTGTGGTAGCCTTGATGTGCACTGAAGTAAAAGACCTGCTTAAGGGGAATGAAAGTCAAATGGAAAAAAAATGGTGCAGAGATGTCCTTTGCTTTTTGGACTATAGACAGACCATTTTCCATTAAGAAACAGTTCCATGAGCAATGGCTTTATGCTTTTTGCTTAGGTTTTGTGGTGACCAACAAGATGCAAAAGTTACCAGAAATTTCCCTCTGGATGAGGCATTCATAATTCTTCTCTCCTGAGGAATCTGGGTTTAAGAAGAGAGGTTGTTCCTGAATGAGGAAAATCACATAGTTTGGACTTGCTATCTGACCTGAAGTAATCTCAACATTTGAAAGAACTTGCATTTTTATGATGTCTGCTCCTCTGGAAATTTGTCTGAAATTAATCAAAGGTTTAGAAACATATTGGAAAGAGATAGTGAAAGAGATCACAGGTACAGGTATGAATATGTGTGGTCACAAACACAGATGATGATCAGATAAACCTTGTATCCACAGTGTCAAAAACATTACTTTCTTAAAAGGGAAACGTGGGTGGTTTTAACTGGGTTTTTTGTTTGTTTTTTTTGTTGGTTTTTTTTTTTTTTAAATCCTGGGCTCAATATACACAAAGAAATAAAAATCAAAGTTGTATTCTTTGTCTAATAGTAGTAATTAAATTTGAAGAATTGTATCTACAATACAGAATGATAAAATGAAAGAATCATGATAACTTCCTTTTGTTACATGTTTAAATGTAAACTTTAAATGTTTTTAAACTCTCAAAATAACAATTACTTTGTTTCTTGAAAGGGGTAGTAGAAAGCATAACTAGCTTGACATAAAAAATAGCTGGGAAAATGTGAGGTAGTTCTCAGTTGAGTTGCTCTCCTCACCATCACAATACCAGCAGAGCCAGGCTACTCAGTTCTAAGGTCTAGAGCTAGCAGATGTTCCTGTTTAAAATAGAATAGAATAAAATAAAATGAGTCTTATGTCTTAGCTCTAGGACATGCACTGGGACAATGATGATTTTCAGTTTTTGTCTGGCAACCCCTCTAGTTATGAATCAGTCTGTGTCAAAATAAGCCCATTACTACTGGTCTTTTTTCTTTGCATTTTATCACATCATGAAGTCTCTTCCAAGTTTTGGATGATATTTGATGCATGGTGTTAATTAAACCTGAAGTAAGCCCTTCGACTGTCTAGTTTCTTTTGATTAATCCAATCTTTTGGTACAAAGAACAAATCTAAATGTCAAATATTAAATAAAAAACTTTAATATCTTTAACTCAGCCTTTACTTTTTTCTGTGTTCTTTGCTGTTACTGATTTATGCTTTTCCAAGTGGGCTAGATGCTATCCGTACCTGAGTCTCAGCCTTCTGGTTATTTTGGAGAGGGAAAAGGGCAGATAGTACTTTAACTGGCATTTCTGCCATGTGTGATGCACTTCTTCACTCTTCTGGAGCAAGTGGGTTTCTTACTTAGCTGCTTTATCCTGGCATTGACTAAAAAGACACACCTTAAAAAGGCAGCTGTTATTAGTGCTTGCTTCTTTTAAAAGAAGTGTTACTTTGTAAATGGAAGTGTTAAAATGTTGTGTTAGAAATGTAATATTTAAGAGCATTCTAACATCATGTTCTTTTACAGTATGCCTCTATTTGAACGTGTAATCACTACACTTTCCCCTTTTCCATGTCTTTTCTTCCCACTTGGTATTTTCCATTTTCTATCTTGTTTATGTAAATGAAGAGGTGGGGACCGATAATTTCTCATTTTCATTTGCCTAGTGATTGTTGTGGGGTTTTTTTTGTATAGTGATTTCTTTTTCTTTTTTTTTTTTTTTTTCCCTTCTGATATTTTCAGTTTTTTTTGGGAAAACACATGCTTTTCTTTGAGTGAGGAGTAATGGAGATACTTTGTTATCTCTGGACTTTAGACGAGGTTTCAGGCACTTTTATGTTCACCAACTTTTGGAAGAAAGACTACCTAAACCCCTTAATGTCTGTAATATCCAGATAAAAATGATGTGTTATTGACTGTATTCTGTATTTTCCCCCTTGCAGAAATGTACACTTTCTTATTTTCCTAGCTGTTAAGTATGAGAGAGAGATATCTTCTGTGTTAAGAGAAGATGCTTCTCCACCTGAAACCATGAGAAACAGTTAAAAACCAGTTGAAAGCAAAATAATTTCCAAATAGAATTGTTAGGAAACTGCTGGCCTCCTGATAAAGGCAGTGTGCTGTTTCAGACATTACTGAAGATGATGAAAAGCAGCACTCATTTGGTAGGAGGAACAAGGATTCATAAGTTTAATTCTAGGACACCGGAAAAGTATGTGATCACTTGAAATGCATACCCATGCCTTTGTCAAGATAACCCAACATCCATATCTGCTTTCAGGAAAGAGGGTAATATCCTTTTAAAAACCTTGCAACAGACACATTTTTGATGGCCTGAACTTTTATGTCAGGTACCATATGCCCTGCTGTGTTAATTTCTCATTTGGCTACTCAGTTTCACTGAATACCTATTTTTAGTTCCATCCAGAAGTGTTCAGGCAGAGTCGTTAGGCTTAAGTCCTAATGTCCCTCTGGTTTTGCTCTTCTGGACAGTTTTCTTTCCCTATTCACATAAAATTCAAGTATTATCTTTGCATTAAACATAGAGTTTCCAGTGAAACACCTTAGTTTTGAACATAACTTCACATAGCACTGTGAGGAAATGTGTAACAATTATGGGAAATGCCCATACGAAATGAAGAATACGTCTGAGCTTCCTTCCCCATGGATGGTAAGAAGGCTATTTTACATTAGCCACCTCTTATAAAATTTCTGTCCAGATGGAGAGTGGAAATTGGTACCTTCTTGTACATTTACATGAAGCATTCTTTCTCTCTCCTCATGTTGCCAGCTCCCTGCAATATTCAATGAGTAAAATCACTCTATTCATGCACCAGATTTCTCTATTGTAGCTGGAACAATATGCTTATCAAGTTATTTTGTTGGCTTCTGGAGGAGCTGGTTTCTGGTACAGGAATCATATGAGTTTGAGTCTTTCAGCTGTCTTGGAGCCTTTTTAATTCAGTCATTCCTGGTCTCATAGCTTGTTTTACTCCAGACACTCTGGTGGTTTAGTACTTGGAACTGCAGGTTATGAGGCTGATCTAATAGCCAGTTGCTGCAGGTCCAGTTCATCTTCATTGCTGGCTGCCCTTTCCTGCAGTTCTTGTTCCAGAACTGGAGGTTGTCTCGTATGACAGTTACCCAGTTTAGGAAGATGAAATAGAAGAAAAGGGCGTATGCAAAGAGGTGAAAAGTGTTCAGTTGGTCTAGCTTGGTGGGTCACTATATGGTCCGATACGGAGCATGGTATTGACTTGGGAGAGAAAATATAGGTGGCCAGAGGCTGAGGGGAAGGAGAGGAGCACAGCTGCCTTTCTCCCCAGTAGCAGGCTGCTAGATGGGCATAAGTGATCTCCAGATCACTCCATGAGTTCTAACTAACTGCTCAACCCTGTATATCAAGAGTTTTTGTGCTTAAGTTAGCTTGATATGGATCTTGCCTTTTAAAGGTGCAGTTCCCCATCGGTCAGGAGAATGTCATGGAGCCCAGGCTAGTCCCTTCTGTGAAGGAGCAGAAAAGGGAAGTGAATAATTACGGAGGATGGCCTAACAAATTAAGAGGAGGTGGACCATATGAATACACTGAGTGTGAAAGTGAAAATGGATAGGAAATGGAAGGGGATGGGATGCCAAAGATTAATGCTACATTGCAAACACATTATTTCTCCTTTCTTTTTTTTTTTTTTTTTATAATCTCAGTCCCTACAGTCAAACAGTTACCTTGGATCTGTACTTTCTTTTATTAAGAAAGGTTCTAGTGCTTGTGGTTGCTGAGAGTATGACTGAAGGGTGAGAAACACAGGACAAATACAAGAAAATATTATTTCTAAGGAAATGTGCAAGGACTCATACTTCTAGTACTTGATTTTGGCAGTACTGCTTGCATATAGATTTGCCAGGGAGTTAAAGATGTCCTTAGCACTGCTATTAACATTGGCTGCTGTGTCACAAACTCCTTCATCAAGCTTGCATTACATTCTGAGAGGCATTGCATCTCCGCTGACATTTGTATGAGGGGAGAGGTAAACTGATGATTGTGAAGGATTCCTCTGGTCAGGTATCTCAAATAAAGGAATTCTGAATGATAAGTTCCGTGTTTCTTTTGGTGAGCTAATGCAGAAAAGCTGCTCTGTGTTGTTGATAGCAGAATTTGTCCTAGAAGCTTAAGCAAGTGGAAGCTGTCTCTTCTGGAGACTTGGGAGATAGTTCATAGAACTGAAAAGGAAGGGTAGTTTAATCTGTAGATGTCCTTAGGAGAGAAGCAATTATGGATAGGGCAGTTAGGCAGAAAAATATTTTAGAGGCAAATTCTGTGATAGTTTTGGAGAGATGGAATTGGGTGACACAGGTGTGAGTAAGTCTATAGTGTCATTTGAAGGAGAAGTGAGACAGGATAAGATTACTGGATTTCTGTGACTGAAATGTGTGTGTGTGCATGTGCTATGGAATGCATATAGACGCTATGAGGCATTGCGACACACCTGAGAATCCCATGTGTGCATAAATGTGGTAGGTGCTGTATGTTCCTGTTCAGACACATGGTATTAACTGCACATGTCCAGACCAGTTGGGCATGACATGCTCAATACACCCAATGTGACCTGAATATTCATCTTCCTTAGCATTCTGAAGATTCTTGTCCTTCTAGCCTAATCAGGACAAAACAGAGATCATAGAATCATAGAATGGTTTGAGTTGGAAGGGACCTCAAAGATCATCTAGTTCCAACCCCCCTGCCATGGCAGGGACACCTCCCACTAGATCAGGAGGACCAAACCAAGGTTTGCAGATGCAGAAATTCCTCTGGGTGTGCCATCATGAAACACCACCCATAATGGTGCTGAAGACAAACTCTGTATAGGATTAACCTTGGACAGGTGGCAGACTACAACTCATTCACTGAGTATCTTTTTAAGGCACGTTCTTTTGCCTGATGTAAAGCTCTCAGAGGGAAAAAAAAAAAAAAGTGTTTCAGAGGTCATCTTAAGTGTGCCCTGGTGCAGAATAATGCCAGTAGATAGTAATGCCTGTAGTCTAATACAGTGTAAGATAGTGAAATTATTTGGAGACAAAGGCTGAGTGGAGACTTACCAGTGTGGAGACTTACCAGTATGGAGCGTAGAAGGGATACACAGAGAGAATACTAAACTGCTAGATTTAATTTTGATTTCTTATCCTGTGAAGGAGGAATACCTGAAAGCAAAAGATAGCAGGGGAGAAGATGGAACCTCTGTTCCATTAATAATAAGAAATTCATGATAATTTATTTTATTCTGTGTTTCCCTATGATGCTAGAAAAATGATTAGAAGAATGAAGTTGGCCAAAATGAAGATCTGCTTAACATTTACTTAAACACTGAAGAAAAACTTTAGAAGTCAGGAGAGGAAATAAAATACACAGTAGTTAGGGTACTGAAATGGTAGCCAGTTACCTGGCTGCTCTTCCTACTTCTGCTACTGCTGTCCTGCTGCATTATCACATATTATTCCGTGCTTGTGTTTCTCTTTCCATTGTCTGTCTTGTTTATCTGCCCAGAGACTGCAAACCCCTCTGTCTCTTACAGTCTTCACATGGTTTAGGAGTTTTCGCAGCAAGGCCCTGAGCTCATTATGTCCCTTCTGTTTCCTCTTCTTTCTTTGTGCTACCTCAGTGCCTGGTAGTGCTATTAATCCCATTAATTGGTGCCACGCATTAAAAAAAAAAATTGATTTCTCCTCCCTTCTCCCCTGCTTAGTGTGGTGGTTCAGAGCATTGACAAGTCTCAAGGCTGCAGCGCAGTCCATGTGAGCACATTGTGTTCCCTCAGGGAGCCCTGCTGCGGTTGGTGAGGCCCTGATTTACAGGATGAAGGCCTTCCCTTGTAACCAGGCAGATTTAGCCTAACATTGAATTAATAGCAATCAAATCATCAGGAAGCTTTAATTTGGCAATCACTGTCAGGGTTAGGAAGTTACTTTGTTGTGTCAGAAACAAATACAAACATACACAGGTAATTTGCAGGCATAGTTTTCTAAATAGAAAGCATTAGAAAATAAGATTAATAATGCTTTGGCTGTTATTAAAAGTATCTGTACTACCCAAAAACCTATCGCATCTTCTAAAATTACCCAGATGTTATCTTCTAGAAATGCAGTGATTCTTAGTTGCCTGAGCCATTGCAGTCTTGATGGTAGAAGTGTCTGATGAGAAACGATGGACCTAACTACAGTTCTAGGTACAATTCTGTTATCTGTCCTTAAAAATTACCATTTAGAGTTTTCAATCGTTAGTACAGTAGTAATTATTTAAATACGCACTTAAGGTTCTAGGGTTCTTGTAAAATATACTCCTTTAGTCCTTTGTTTGAAAACCTAAGCCAGGGAACAGCTCGTGGATGTTGCAGGTCATGTCAGCGTGCCCTCGCTAACCTACCCAGGACATGACCTGCACTGACAGTTTGCATGGAGCAGATAGCCGAAGTGCAAATGACAGTTTTTAAAAATATACCAGTTTTGTGTATGTGTTGAAGTTATGTTGTTTGAGCTAGAAAGTGGTTTTAATAAGTTGATCCATATGATGTAATTATTAGAACTTGTGTCTTTTGATAGCTTCTTTTAAAGCCATTTTTCCTGCCTTTTTTAATATATGTTACTTATAGAATCATAGAATAGCCTTGGGTATCAGTGCTGTTCTTAATATGACTGCTGAATTATGCCTGCTGTTTTCTGTCTTTCCATGTCTTTTAGGAACCATGGTGGTGTCTTTTTTTCTGGGTGTATTTCAGGATGTGCAAAAGGAATGTAATAGGTAATCCTTCCAATATGTAGTTAAATCAATTACCTGCTGAAAAACTTCACTATCTTTATAATGTATTTTCATCTGCTGGCTGCAACAGGGGAAAGGTACTCTATTATGATAGAAATTGTCCTGACATATTACAAATGAGAACTTCTGTCCATTGAGTTTTGAATCTTATTTCAAGGCAGCACAAAGCCAGTAGATGAGGTAAGCAAGTAAATGTGTGGAGAGGATCTTGGAGGAACAGTAGTATGAGCATGTGTTTTTGAAATGTAAGTGTGATGCCTGCTTTGCAAGCATAGGTTTTGCTTTGTAGGGGCAGTCAGTTAGGCAGCTTGTTGTTCATCTTCAGTAGGCTCTGTATTCACCTGGGTTCAGACCTCAGCCTTGCCAGGTCTGTGTGTATTCAAATCTTGACACTAAAGAGCCTGCTTTTCAGGAGAATCCCAGATGGTAGCTTAGGGGTTGTTCCACAAACCTAGGCCATTTTTAGATGGAGACAGAGGCAGTGACTGTACCTTCTCAGGGCTCAGGCAGAGCAGTGAACCTTATAGTGCCAGTGGGAAGCAGTTTGGGAAACCTGGAAGGTGGCTGAAGCATGCAGAGCATGGGTAGCTCTGTGCTCAGTGTTAACATTTCCTTCCCCTTGCAATTTTGCTACTGTATATTTTGTACCTGATTCTTCATGGTTCATATTGTATTCTAAACCTGAAGACTTCAAGCCTGTACTGTTTAGGTCAAAATGGACACCTGCATGTCTTTTTCCTCTCTGTGTGCCTTATCTTCAATTTGGTGTTTAGTTTGACTGTGATGGGATAGTCATTCTCAGAAGTTTCTCTGCTTTCAGCAGCAGAAGTATCTATTTTAATTTGACTTGAAATAAAGAGATTATCCATGAAGGCAGAGGATGTTAGAAATCTGTCAGAACTTTGAAACAAATATTAAGGAAAAAAAAAAGGTATCATTAAAGCAGTTTCTCTGTCATCTTGTTCACTGATGGAGAAAATCATACAAGTAATTTTGGCTTAACTGATGGATAATAAAAATGCATATGGAAGCAATCACAGGTGGATTTTACTTCCAACTGAACTGGAATTATTAATGTATCTTCCCAATTGGGGCTGAAGATAAATTCAGGTACACTGATATCCAACAGAAATAAAATAGCTGTGAATATCGTGTGGTAGCATGTAATAGATGGTGGTACACAAAATGCTGAAAGATCTGGATGCTGGACTTGATGATCTGAAAGGTCTTTTCCAACCAAAATTATTCTATTCTCTAGAGTGCAGGAAAAAAAATGATCAATATCGGGGTTTTTTATTAGATAACTTAGTTATTTAGCTACTTATTATAATATTATTAATTCATGCATGTATAATCAAATTTTATTGTTCTGTCCATGGGCTGATGACTTCTGCATGGCAAACGTTTCCTGTATTCTTGCATTTAAAGAGACCAGTTCTTTTTATTCTGATTTCATTGTGGGGTTTGCATTTTTATTGAAATGACAAAGTTCAAGTGTATATATAAATAAGCAAAAACTTAATCTACCCCTAAATGAAAACAGGTTAAAATAACTGCTAAAGTAAAAGTGTTACTTGTAATGGTAAATGAGGAGATTTTTATAATTTCCACTTGCGGTTAGAAAAGCAGTGAGTATGAGCTGTTTCGAACCGAACTGAAAGTGACTGTGTCCTTGAAGGCATTTGAGAACTATCAGGTATCTGCTTACAGATAGTCTGCAGTGGCTTTGGTGATTATTCTGACAAGATACTATGCATCTTGTGTTACCTGTGAAAGGCAAATCAGTGTGACCATTCCTGGGGTAGGTGGGGCAGGGAAGGATAAAAGTAACTTTAAGTCAATCAAGCAGCTGCTTAAATGTGGAATAACCTTTTGTCTTCTTAAAATGCTATGTAAAAGCTACTCGTTAGTCTTATTTAAGGAGTTCCAGCCACATTTGCAGTATATAAATTCTGCAGATATAAAAGAACCTTTTGTATTTTGCTGTGGTGAAAATGAATTTCCAGATTTTTCTATGGCAACAAATTCTGACCTTTTCAGTTCAGAAACCTCTGTTGTATTGGTGCGTATCAAACATTTAGTTCTATTTAAAAAGCTGATTACAACATTGTTATGAAGTCTTATGAGACCAAGTCAGTCTCTCACAGGTAAATGAAAGGAAATTAAGATGCATATCTGAATAGATGTTCATCTATTCAAAGTGTATGAATAAAACTTGTAATTAGACTGAGTATTACCAACAATTGTTATCTGCTGTACTAAGGCAACATCTCCAAATGACATGATTTAAGTAAATTCTAACAGTCAGGAAGCATCTGTTAACTTCATTGGAATTTGTTTAGTGATCATTACTTGAGCAAATTTAGGATTTATTTATGTAGGCAGCTAAAGTCAGGATAATTAAATCTGTGTCAGAACTTCCCTACCCTGGACTCTGGTAACTTGCATTCTCCATTTCTTGTCAATGTAATTGCTAGTTATTATTTGAACTTCCATGTGAGTGAAAATTCTTGGTCAAGATTAAAAAAATATGAAAGCAATTTTATAATTATTTTAATGCATAGAAATTATACAGAATATTTAATAAGTTGGGCCACACACACTGGACAGCAAAACTTTTTAAAACATTGCCTCATATTTATCTTTCTATATAACTTGAGTAAATGTAATGTTGTAGTAATGCAACAGTAGTTGTATCCTTTTTTTCACAGGAGACCTAATATTGGTTTGCCTTTTACAGATAATGCAAGAGCTACAGTGCCTTGCTCCAAAAGCTGTCAGAGCATAGTGCCTGCTAATGGACACCTGATAGCCCTGAGCTTTAGTTTTTCTGCTAAGATGGGCTTGAGTGTCTGCAGCTTCATCATGTCTAGTATCCTGTGATTTGTATGTTACATGTTGGTTGCATGCACTGGTGAAACCCATGGAAGGCATCCTGGTAGTTTCCAGAGGCAAACTTGAAATTGTGGAATAAGCAGCAGGCCAAGGTTCCATTGAAAATAAGGCTTTGGTGTCTGAATGGGACAGTATTTATGGGACACAAATTATGGGGCAGTATTTATGGGACACAATTACAGTTGTGTAAAAGTGATGCTAACTTCAAACGGTTCCTTAATGTTCATACTTCTGTGATGGCAGTTACGGGATTTCTCAAGAACTCCTTTTTTAAAGACCATTAAAGCAAAAGTCGTTGAGAGTGTGATTCAAACAATGATGTGCATTTGCTTACAAGCCAAATTGCTGAAATTTCGGTGGAGTCTGAGATTTGTTATTCGTGTTGTTAGGTCCGAATACTGCATGGATAGTAGTGTGTGTCTCAAAATGGTGATCTAGAAACCCCACATAGGAAGCAAGAACTCATCCACAGTACCAAATGCCAAAGCACAAAGCAACGTCTGAAATATTAGCCAGGTCTAGAGCGTTAAGCTGAAGCTGAAAGCCAGTATTGCTGTGCAGTGTTTCAGAGATAAGTTTCCTGTTTTCTCTTCGAGTGTGGCTGGAAGCCACAGTGTCAAAAGACTGTGTCTATATTTTATCTAAATGCTGTTTAGTACTAGCCACTGGACTGTCAAATTGTGCTCCCTCTTATGTAAATGCATGAATTATCTATCTGCCTGCCTGCCTGTCTGTCTGTCTTACTGTGTAGTAGCATAAATTTAGCAGGCAGTTTAGAAAGTTTCTTTTCCCTGATACAGCATAGCCTTGAGTTTAAGACAGTATCCTGTGTGGCGAGGGGTGTGAGTTTGAATTTCCTCAGGATGATGGTAGCCTTATATTGTATCTAGGTTCCAGTATCCTGAAAGAGAACCAGAGCTGGTATGCAGCTGACAGGTATTGGCTTTACTATATTTGTGAGGGGTCTAATACTGGTCATGGATAAGGTATGGTCAGAGAACAGCAACTCCATCAGACCTCTCATGGATCTTAGGTGCCAGTCTGTCTAATCTTCGTAAGGTTTTGCAGGATCTGAAAGACTTGTTGCTGGTAAAGGTCTGTGATTTTCTTAGAAATCTCTTGTAGATCCTGTTACCTTCTGTAGCACCTGAGTTACTAATCTCCACAACCGTTTGCATCCAAAGACTCTATCTAGTACATGGACAGATGATCCCATAGTGGCCTTATAAAACCAATGTTCTAAATTCTTTTTTGTTTCATTACATCTTTAACTTCAAGGCTGACATTTGAACATGGTAAATGCATTTTGTAAATCTTTAAAAATTATAATATTTTATGCTGAACAGATCTCTAACTAATCTATATGAACCCAGTCCTATTCAGAAATCTGAAATCCAATGTCATTATCACCTCTCTCTTCCTATAACTGAGGCTGCTTGCCACAACTTTGTCTGCACCAGAGGTATGGACTTTGTTCATGTTAACCTAATATTCATAGGTACTTCCCAACTGCAGTCTCATGCATTATCTATTCACAGTTGTTATTTTCGTCATATTTCATAGCATTTTGCCCCAGGTATCACATTATATTTGCATGTGAAAGTACCACCCAAAGCCTTAGTTAAGAAGAAAATACTATTTACTCAGACTGTTTGTTGGTTTGGTTTTTTGTTTGTGGGTTTTTTTAGAGCACTCAGTCCACTCTGGAAGATTGGGGTTGGCTGTCTTTCTAAAAGGTACTGATCAAGACTTGCATTTTGAAACTAAACTGTAGTTAGAAGAGATGGTCACAGAATCCCTCTTCTATGCACTTGTGCAGGGGCTGTGAGATCCTGTTTTCAGCATCCTGTTTGGCCTGCAGGAATTACAGAATCATAGAATCACAGAATGTTAGGGATTGGAAGGGACCTCAAAAGATCATCTAGTCCAATCCCCCTGCCAGAGCACGAACACCTAGATCAGGTCACACAGGAATGCATCCAGGTGGGTTTTGAATGTCTCCAGAGAAGGAGACTCCACAACCTCCCTGGGCAGCCTGTTCCAGTGCTCTGTTACCCTCACTGTGAAGAAGTTCTTCCTCATATTTATGCGGAACCTCCTATATTCCAGCTTGCATCTGTTGCCCCTTGTCCTATCATTGGATGTCACTGAGAAGAGCCTGGCTCCATCCTCATGACACTCACCCTTTACATATTTATAAACATTAATAAGGTCACCCCTCAGTCTCCTCCAAGCTAAAGAGACCCATCTCCCTCAGCCTTTCCTCATAAGGCAGATGTTCCACTCCCTTAATTGTCTTCGTGGCTCTGTGCTGGACTCTCTCAAGCAGTTCCCTGTCCTTGAACTGTGGGGCCCAGAACTGGACACAATATTCCAGATGCAGCCTCAGCAGGGCAGAGTAGAGGGGGAGGAGAACCTCTCTCGACCTACTAACCACCCCCTTTCTAATACACCCCAGGATGCCATTGGCCTTCTTGGCCACAAGGGCACATTGCTGGCTCATGGTCATCCTGCTGTCCACCAGGACCCCCAGGTCCCTTTCCCCTACACTGCTCTCCAACAGGTCAGTCCCCAACTTAGACTGGCACATGGGGTTGTTCTTCCCCAGATGCAAGACTCTACACTTGCCCATGTTATATTTCATTAAAATTCTCCCCACCCAACTCTCCAGCCTGTCTAGGTCTCTCTGAATGGCAGCACAGCCTTCTGTTAGTTTTATCCACAATGTATTTAAAGAAGCCCTTTCTGTTGTCCTTGGCCTTTCTTGCAAGGTTTAATTCCAAGGAGGCCTTGGCCTTCCTAGTTGCCTCCCTGCATCCTCTGACAACAGACTTATATTCCTCCCAAGTGGCCAGCCCCTCCTTCCATGATCTGTACATTCTCTTCTTCCCCTTGAGTTTGCCCAGCAGTTCCCTGTTTAACCATGCAGGTCTCCTGGCACCCTTTCTTGACTTCCTGCCTGTTGGGGTGCACTGATCTTGAGCTCGGAAGAAGAGATCCTTGAATGCTAACCAACTATCTTGGGCCCTTTTACCTTCAAGTACCCTGTCCCATGGGATTTTCCCTAGCAATTGCTTGAAAAAGCCAAAGTTGGCCCTACTGAAGTCCAGGGTTGTAGTTCTGCTAGGTATTCTATTCCTGCCACACGAGATCCTGAACTCCACTGTCTCATGGTCACTGCAACCAAGGCTGCCCTCAACCTTCAGTGCTTCAACCAGACCCTCCTTGTTCGTAAGAATAAGGTCCAGCAGTGCTCCTCTCCTAGTTGGCTCATCCACCATTTGCATCAGGAGCACTGAAGGAACCTCCTGGACTGTGGCTGGCTGGCTGAGTAGGCCTTCCAGCAAAAATCAGGGTAGTTAAAGTTCCCCATGACAACCAGGGCCTGCATTTGTAAGACCGCTATCAGCTGCCTGTAGAAGGCCTCGTCAACATCCTCACCCTGATCCAGTGGCCTGTAATAGACACCCACAAAGGTGTCACCCATGCCAGCCTGACCCTTAATTCATACCCACAAGCTCTCAACTCGCTCCTGATCAGCCCCTGAACAGAACTCAATACACCCTAGTTGCTCACTCATGTAAAGAGCAACTCACATCTCCCACCTCCATGCAAGCGTCAGCAGCTGTAGCATGGCTACTCAGGCAGCTACCTTGGAAGAGTAATCTTGGATTGTGGTCACTGCCTTTTGATTGGCTTTGTTTGATTCCGAGGTTTTTTGTAAAAATAAATGTGTCCCTTAGGTACATCAGATCACAAAGTTTCACTTACGATTTTTGTACCTGGAATATTTTCAAGTCAAACTGATGGTATCAATACTACAGAGATTGTAAAGATGCAGTTTTAGTTTGGGGTAACTTCTGTAACTCTCAGTTTAGATACTGAAATCTTTTACTGGCCCGTAGTGTTCCTTGTACAATCATACATAGTCCCACAATCCTCAAAATTATTGTTTGAGCTATGGTAATAAAAACTTTAAATTTAATTTTAAATGATTGAACTGAAAATTAAACAGATTCATTCACTCCCTTTTGTAATAAACCATGGTTTAAAAAAAAAAAATCCCTTAGATTAAAACCATCTATTAGATTGTGCTTGTACTTCAGAAGTAAATTTATTATAAGGGACCTCATTAAAGAAAATGGATATTTAAGTGGGCATAAAATTTCTAATTCTAAATTTATAGCCAGTGTATGATTCTAGTGTCTTTGTTCAATAAGTAATTTCAAAACTGTTTGTGTAGTAAAGCCACCACCTAAGTAGCACTATGCAAGTGATAGGATTTGAACTTCAGTCAAAGGCCTGAACTGGGTGACAGCCTCAAAATGGTCCAGAAGGTCTGATGAGGTATGCTGAAATCTGTACTGTGGACATTCCAATAAAACTAGACTTTCTAGAACTGCAAATTACTTAAATACTGGAAATCTCTGCATGTACGTATATACATACATCTATGAGAGGTTACTGGGCAGGTTCAATGTTTAAAAGGCTTAGGTCTGTGACCTTAAAGTTGTTTGGGTTTTTTTACTTATGCTTCCAAATATTTTTATTTATGTTAATATGCTCATGCTAAATATATAATTGCTGGTTTAGTTTACTGTTGTTTTATTGTCTCTGTTCATATGTGAGATCAGCCTCAGATCCTTCCTCATGCCTGCTGGTAAATGAGTATTCAGAGCCTTACTGTGTACCTGCTATGCTGAAACTAATGAGCAGGCAAAGCTGCGTGACTGACTTGAGTGAAGGATCTAGGATTTGGAAATGTGTGTCCGCAGCTCACCCAAGAGCTGCAGAATCACAGAATGGTGGGGGCTGGAAGGGACCTCTGGAGATCATCTAGTCCAACCCCCCTGCTAAAGCAAGTTGACCTAGAGCAGGTCTCAGAGGATTGTGTCCAGGCAGGTTTTGAATGTCTTCAGAGAAGGAATCCTGAGTGTGCTTTTCTTTCCTTCTCTCCTTATGTGTGGGTGACTGCCAAACAGTTCCCAGCGGGAAATTCCTCTAGTGGTACGCACTGTTAAATGACTCACAGTGACTTCTTCCAGAAGTCACCTCCAGAAGTCACTGTTTGGAAGAGCGCTACTCCTTGCTAGTGTTCTGCCTCAGATGCCATGGTTTTGCATGCAGTAAGTAGCTTTTAAAATAGAATTGTAAGAAAAGATTGTAGAAAAAAAATGATTTTAAACAACATTTTTAACATTGTCTTTTTACATGTATATGTCACATTTTCACTCCAGTACTGCTATCCACAGGGGAAGTGAGTACAATATCAGGCCTTCTAATGTGACTACTCACCACCAGTTTGTTACACAGTTAGAAAAGTTTTGACAGGCTTTTAAAAGATGAAATATGAAGTGGAGGAAATGTAGACTTTTCATTTTGAATGTCAGTATTTCATGTATATGAAGAGCCATTTTGTTACGTATAAGCAAAATAAATTTGACTGGCTCACATGGACAATTCATGAACTATGTGCATTTCTGACTTCTAAGATACATCACAGCCTGTGGTATCAGATTTATGTTAACATAATTCTACATCTCTTGGTATTAGAAAATAGTCTTACACTATGAATTTATTTGGGGTGTGGCTGAGCCATAGGCTTTTTCAAAGTTGACTTTTTTCTCTTCCAATTGCTTGTGTTCTCAGCAGCGTTTTGGCAGGTGAGCTTGAGGCTGGGAGGGGATGCAGGTGGGACAGCTGACCCAACCTGAGGAAAGGCATATTCTTTACCATATAATGTCATGCTCAGCAATAAAATCTGGGGGAGTAAATTTTCTGACATAACCATTGCTTGTGGACTGGCTGGGTGGTGGGAGGTGGTGAGTGATTGCCTTGACATCGTTTGTTTGTTTTGTGTTGTGGTTTTTTTTGTTTGTTTTTTCCCTTCCCTTTGGTTAGTACACCATCTTTATATTGACCCATGATTTTTTCTTGGCTTTGCTCTTCCCATTCTTTTCCCTGTCCCACTGGGAGTGGGAGTGAGTGAGCTACTAGTGGGTGCTTAGCTGCTGGCTGGGGTCAATCCACCAGAGGTAGCCACAAAAATACCTACTGCTTTAGTTCCCAGTATCCCTCCCTCAGAGAAAAGTTTTGTGCCAGGTAGGTAGAAGATAAGTCAGTGAAGTTTAAACTGGAAATAGGATGTGATTTTTATAACAGTTGCTGTGATGAATCATTGAAGACAGAGGAACAAGTAGCTTCACCTTAGACCTTGAAATTGGAATAAGATTACTTCAGCTGATCAGGGAAATATCAGCTCCAGCCTGTTGAGGTAGCTTTTGGGAAAGGCAGTGATGTGCAGTCAGTGTTGTTTTATGGCTGTAATTTAAGCAAATCAGTCCAGGTTGTAATAGTCTTTCCTAGCCTTTATCTATGAGTATTCATTTTGATGTAAATCCAACAGACCTTTCAGAAAACCAGCAGTTTTCATTTTCTTTTGGTTGAACTGTGAAGTGCCTTGCCTTCAGGGTAGAATTTCCACTGGCTGATAGAGTGGGTGGAAACTGAGGAAGATTTCTGAATTATGCTTTAGGGAAACCTGACAGTGTTTCTGCCATAGCATGAACTACCCTTGTTTGATAAATCCTTGCTGAGTTTGGATAATGATATGGTAGGCATAATTCCACAAGAGTGAGATTGTTATGCGGAGGTGCAGGACCGATGAAAGAAGAGTAAGCTATCGTCGAAAATCTTCGTGATTTGAAAACCGTGGGAGAGAACGTGATAACTGTTGATGTGCTTGGCATATCTGAGAGCATGTCTTTAACATTTTGTTCTTTTACTGAGAAGCAGTTAATGTTTTAGAGTAACCTAGGACCAGTGACCTCCCTTTTGGCAGCATTCTTGTCTGAAATGATTGAATAGGAGAAAGGAAATCTTTCAATAATAAAGCCAAAGAGCAAAGGTGTTTGAAGCTATTTTGTGAACTCAAAAGTGGTATAATACATTTGGGACAATGATATTTGAAATAACAAGAATAAGATAAGAGGAGAAAAAACCCCTCAAGGGATACAAAAGTGGAAAAAATGCAGCAAGATGTTCAGGTAGATACTGTACGTTATGATGTTGTTGTAGTTTAACCCCAGCCAGCAGCTAAGCACAACACAGCCACTTGCTTACTTCTCCCCAGTGGGATGGGGGAGAAAATCAGAAGGGTAAGAGTGAGAAAACTTGTGGGCTGAGATAAAGACAGTTTAATAGGTGAAGTGAAAGCTGTGTGTGCAAGCAAAACAAAACAAAGAATTCATTCACTACTTCCCACCAGGAGGCAGATGTTCAGCCATCTTCAGGAAAGCAGGGCTCCATCACATGTAATGGTTGCTTGGGAAGACAAATGCCATAACCTCAAACATCCCCCCTTCCTTCTTCTTCCTCCAGCTTTATATACTGAGCATGACATCATGTGATGTGGGATATCCGATTGGCCAATTTGGACCTGTTGCTCTGGCTGTGCTTCCTCCCAGCTTCTTGTGCACCTGCACGCTAACAAAGCATGGAAAGTTGGAAAGTACTTGATTTCTTAGCAACAACTAAAACAGTCAGTGTATTATCAGTGTTCTTCTCATACCACACCTCATACTAAAGCCAAAACATAGCTCTATTCTAGCTACTAAGAAGAAAATTAGCTCTATCCCAGCTGAAACCAGGACAGATGCATGGTAGAGTTTGACAAACTGTCATGAGCTCACTCAGTAAAACCTTGGCACTGTCCACCAGACCTCATCTATGTGAAAGGTTTTTGTTTCTGGGTCGCTAAGTAAGATCAATGATGCATATTTTATAAACTGTTACATACATGAGTTGAATTTATATCAGAGAGGGGTATCTCATCCAACTCAGGGAAGTGGTTATATGTTTTGCAAAAGGTTTGTAGTGGAAAGAATATGCAGTTTCCATTCTGCTCTCCAGTCTCCCTAAACATATATATTGGTACAAATATTTAATAAATGAATATATATGGAGGATTGTTAGCCATTCAATGATGTTTGTTTTCAGATTCCCTCTTATTATTCTCATTGTATGAACCAAAAGTTTATCACTTTTGTATATCAGAGTTATCACCCTGATTTGAGATGTGGAAAAAACAGTTTGAGACTTTGAATGGTAGTAGTCTGAGTCTGAAAATGTTACCTGTTCCACTAGTCTCATATTATAGATTTCCCTATCAGTGCCACCTTCAGGGGAATTTTGTTTGCATCATAATATCAGGGCCACCATATCAGCTTTGTACTTTCTCTTTAGTTTTATGTTCAAATTAATTTCTTTGTGGGGTGTGTTCCATGCTGTGTACAGCAGTTTTGTGATATTAAATTTAGCTGCACAGCTAGCTGAAATGTCTGGAGTGAGTAGTGTTGAGGCTTTGAACAAGGAAAGAGTTGGCTGAAATGTTTTTAGTCACTTCCATGTGAAAGTCTGAATACTTTCACAAACAAGCTGGACAGGACTACTAATTCTATACAGAGTTACTCTCAACCATTTTTCTACCTTGGCTGGTTTGAGACTAGTATGGTGCAGGCATGCAAATTGTGTTTACGTGGAGATTTGCTTTGTGTTGAATTATTTATTTCATAGGGAGACAACGTGATAATTTAATGAATGCTTAACATTTGTCAAAGTCCATTTTGATTACAGTCTATAATATCATTGAAACTTAGAATCATGTTGGTTGGGAAAGATCTTTAAGATCATCAAGTTCAACCGCAAACCTAACACTGCTAATTCACCAATAAACCATGTCCCTAAGCGCCACATCAACATATCTTTTAAATACCTCCAGGGATGGGGACTCCACCACTGCCCTGGGCAGCCTGTGCCAGTGCTTGGTAACCCCCTCAGTGAAGAAATGTTTCCTGATATCCAGTCTAAACCTCCCCTGGCACAACTTGAGGCCATTACCCCTCATCCTATCACTTCTTACTTGGGAGAAGAGACCGACCCCCACTTCACAACAACCTCCTTTCAGGTAGTTGTAGAGATCAATGAGGTCTCCCCTCAGCCTCCTCTTCTCCAGACTAAACAACCCCAGTTCCCTCAGCCACTCCTCATCAGACTTGTGCTCCAGACCCTTCACCAGCTTCGTTGCTCTTCTTTGGACATGCTTCAGCAGCTCAATGTCCTTCCTGTAGTGAGGGGCCCAAAACTGGACACAGTATTCGAGGTGCGGCCTCACCAAAGTCGAATATAGGGGAATGATCACCTCCCTGCTCGTACTGACTGCACTATTCCTGATACAGGCCAGGATGCTGTTGGCCTTCTTGGCCACTTGGGCACACTGCTGGCTCATGTTCAGCTGGCTATTGACCAACACCCCCAGGTCCTTTTCTGATGGGCAGCATTCTTGTTGAATTTCTTCTTTTAATTCTGATTTACTCAAGAAGATTTAAACCCTAGGTGTTTTCCGGAAGAAGGATGCTGGTATTTTTGCTTCATTTCCATAGAAAATAATGCTTTGTGATAGAAGCAGTGATGTTTACCTTTCTGCTCTCATTTAAGAATTGCAGACTTTTATTTCAGCCAGTAAGAATAATGTTGAAATACACTATTTATTTATTTATTTATTTATTTATTTATTTATCTATCTATCTATTTATTTATTTATTTCCTTGCTTTATTAATGCAGAAATTGAAGAGGAATTCTAAAGGAAAAATATATGTCAATCACTAAAAAGTTTATTAAACTTACTTTCCTTCCACAGGTTTTCACTTAATTTTATATCTTCTTTGTTCACTTACAGACTGCATCAAGTGATTAGAAAACCTAAATTTAGATGTCTGTCTGTCTTCTGAGTGTCTAAGCTCCATTGTTGTCAATGGATATATAGCCAATGCAGTCAGTGGAGTCTGGAAAAAAATTCTTCTTGTCATAGAATCATAGAATCATTATGGTTGGAAGGGACCTCCAGGGTCATCATGTTCAACCTTTATCCCATCATATTCCTAACCATTAGACCATGGCCTCAAGTGCCTCATCAACCTGTTTTTTTAACACCCCCAGGGTTGGTGATTCCAACTCCCTGGGCAGCCTATTCCAGTGCCTAACTACCTTCTCAGTAAAGAACTTCTTCCTAATATCCAACCTAAACTTCCCCTGACACAACTTGAGGCCATTTCTTCTCGTCCTGTCATTAGTAATTTAGGAAAAGAGACCAACACCAGCCTCACTACAACCTCCTTTTAGGTAGTTGTAGAGGGCAATAAGGTCTCCTCTCAGTCTCCTCCAGGCTAAATAACCCCAGCCGGTCTTCATAAGGCCTGTTTTCCAGACCTCTCACCAGCCTTGTTGCCCTTCTCTGGACTTGCTCCAGCACCTCAATGTCTTTCTTATACTGTGGTGTCCAAAACTGGACACAGTACTCAAGGTGAGGTCTCACGAGTGCCGAGTACAGGGGCACGATCACCTCCCTACTCCTGCTGGTCACACCGTTTCTGATACAGGCCAGGATGCCACTGGCCTTCTTGGCCACCTGGGCACACTGCTGGCTTGTATTCAGCCGGCTGTCAACCAACACCCCCAGGTCCTTTTCCGCCAAGCAGCTTTCCAGCCACTCTTCCCCAAGCCTGTAGCACTGCATGGGGTTGTTGTGGTCAAAGTGCATGACCCAGCACTTGCCCTTGTTAAACCTCACACAATTAGCCTCAGCCCATCACTCCATCCTGTCCAAATCCCACTGCAGAGCCTCCCTACCCTCAGGCAGATCGACACTCCCACTCAACTTCATGTCATCTGCAAATTTACTGAGGGTGCACTCGATCCCCTCATCCAGGTCATCGATAAAGACATTAAACAAGACTGGCCCCAAGACCGAGCACTGAGGGACACTATTTGTGACCGGTCTCCATCTGGATTTAACTTGATTCACCACAACTCTCTGGGCTCGGCCATCCAGCCAGTTTTTAACCCGGTGAAGAGTCCACCTGTCTAGACCATGAGCCGCCAGCTTCTGCAGCAGAATGCTGTGGGACACAGTGTCAAATGCCTTACTGAAGTCCAGGTAGACAACATCCACCGCTTTTCCCTCATCCACTAGGCGGGTCACCTGATCATAGAAGGAGATCAGGTTGGTTAAACAGGACTTGCCCTTCGTGAACCCATGCTGGGTAAGTGGACAGACACTGGCTGGTTAATTGGGAGCTGTCTAGGCTCCCTTGACTTCATTGACAAGATCACCGCTGATATTGGTGTGAAGACTGCTGTGTTTAATTATCTTAATTTGGAACTGCATCTCATCAAAACCTTGTAGTTTAAGCTAAGACACCTAGTCTCTTTGTTTGGTCAGGAGAGAGACAGACATCTTCTGAGGGCAATTCACCCTACCTACTCTAAACATCTAATTTAAACCATGAAGTGAGAGCATAATAGAGCCAAAATCTGTGCATGCTCTGCCATAGTCTGTAGAAGTTTATATAGTTAAAAACAAAGCCTGTGATTGTTGAGTAGTTACTGTTATCAATCACAGGGCAAGATAGAATGTCTCTTAATTAACTTAATAACCTAATAGGTATGTTAAGACATAGCTAATTAGAGCTTTCTTGTAATTGGCCCTATGATTAATAGGCTGTGAAGACTGTTTCATTTGTATCAAATGCATGGACAGCCACAAGAAAATTAAAATTTGAGCCTTCATTGAATAACTAATGCAGGACCTCAGGACAGCACAATAGTGAAAGATTATTCTCTCTATAAAGAATTAATATATTAAATTGCTAGTTTAGACCTGTTTTTTTCAAGATCTTTGCAGCCTTATCAAGATGTGCATGGATCTCTTTGTTGGAAACATCCACAGATCAACTTCTGCAAGTTTCTTTAAAAATCAGCCTGTTTTACGTAGTTTAATAAAACTAGTGAATGTAAAAGAATATGACGATACCATTACAGAAGAAAGTAGATATGACTGGTTTCATTCCCGATTTGCACAGTGCAAGGTAAAATCATTGGAGGACTTAACTGCCAGTATTTCTGGAGCTTATATCACCTTTCTGCCTGTTCTTTCTCATCCCAGTCAGGGCTGAACCTAATTTGGGGCAATACAGTGGGGAAGCAGCAGAAATGAATGTATTCACTCTAGTATTCTTGTCTGTAATAATCACGAAAGTTCCTTTTCACCCTTTTTCTGTGATGCAGTGTCTCTCGTGGGTGCACAGGGAATTAATAGCTACTGACATCTGAGTAGGCTTCTTCACTTGTTGCACAGCTGGAAGGGAGGCACTGAGGGGAGTCCCACTGATAAGAAAAGACAAAAGGATACAGAGTTAAGGGAAGACATAACAGTGGAAAGAGGAGAGAAGGAGAGAAATAATGGGTAATGAACAGTTCATCTGGCAGCATGAAGACCCAATCTGCCATGACTTTTTATTTGTTGTTACAGCGCATACTGTGCATGGAAGAACATGTTATAAAGGTAGACAAAATTTTGTTTGTTATTTGAATTAGGTGAAATTGAGAACAAGTGGAAAACTTGGAAATTTGAGCTAGAAAGGCAAAATGTGTAGTTAATATTCTTAAGACATGTGTTTTGCATTTTTGTTTTCATGCATTCAACTTCTCTGTTGAATTTTTCATCAAGAAATGAATCTTAGTTTCAATGATCTTGCCATTTTTATTCTGCTGTTAATGCAGAGGCGGCTTCATTGAGACTAGTTGGTCTTTTTCCTTTTCTTTTTCTTGTGAAAATTTGCCTACTTAACACATTGTGAGTCAGATCAGACTGCTGTTAACCAAAAAAGAATTTTATTTTTGTAACTTGTTGTACGCTTCAGTTTTTCTTGTTTAATTCCTAATTTTGTAATCTTTTTTTTGTAACATTTCAAACTTGTAAGAGTATATTTAGAGTACCATGTAGTATGTTATTCCTCCTGTCTATTAAGATGTCATCTGAGCAACAGATGAGAGCATGAAATAAACTTGGGGTAATTCACCAGAAGTTTAAGATAGTTTTACCAGGGAATGGTGCTAAAATGAGAATACCCCTGATAGACATTCCTAATCTGTAATGACTTTTCATCTTCAGTGAAGTATATGTTTTTATTCAAAAAATGAGCTGAGTGCTCACTTACAGTTACTGCCTGTGTGAAGTTTTTTGCTTTTTTTATTGACTGAGGTGGTTTTTTTGTTTGTTTCTCTTGCCCCTCCCACACCTCCACCCCACAGCATAGCCAAGCAACTGAACACAGGCAGATAGCCTATTTCCTTGTAATTGCCATTTTGCTGGGGATGACACGAGTCTCACAGGAAGCATGAGCTTGAAGAGTATGACTTGGTGGCTGAGCAGTTGGAGTTAGGTCCCTTGATGGACTGAGTGGCAGAATTAGGCAGGAGGACAAAGACAGTGAGGATCATGGAGTTGTGTTCCTACTTCTGGGATCTCTGACAGTGTGTGCAGTAGGAGGATATGGAAGGAGAAAACACCTCCTGCATGTGAATGTGGATTTCCACAGAGCGTATGTCTGAAGCTATTATCACAGCTATTGTTATCACTGGTTGGGGTGGAGGTGTTTGTTGCAAATTCTGCAGAGTTTGGGAATGCAGCTGTGGTAAATTGGACACCACTTTCATACCTTGCTTGGAGCAGCTTGAGAAGCAAATCCTTAAGAGCTTCTTCACTCTCCTTTTGCAACAGAATACTCATTGTATAGAGCTGTGTTGGTCTTAAATGGCAGGCTTCGTAATCTGAGGCACCTTTCTGTTGACTTGAAGTTGTATTTACTTTTAATGACATCTCTGAAAGTGCTTCAGGCCAATCAGTTTGAGACTTATTACACAAATAAGTAGTATTTTTTGAACTGCATACTATTTTCAGTTTATGAGGGTTCCAGCAATGTTACTTCTTTTTTGCTTTAGGTGTACAGGGTTGGTACAAGTCATTTGTTACTCCAGATAGATAAAAGTACCCTATATCTATAGTTCTTTTAATTTTTCTAATTGCTGTCACAGAACAGAACTGGTTATGCTCTGGGACAGCACAGATCTCTATATCACTCAGGCCTTATTATCAATATGTTAACATATTAACAATATTAACAATAGATTAAAAAGAGGTCCTTTTGAATAGGAGCTGAGTTCATGTCACCTTGTAATAGCACATTTTTTTTGGTACTTTGTGCAATTGTGTTCTTTAGTTTTATTGCTATCTCTCAGAATAAAGAATCCTATAATATCAGTTTTATTTTATTAGGTCTGTATCTGTTAATTAAAGACCATTTCTTCCTGTGACAAGCAAGTCAGTGATGGCAACAATCGAGTACCATTTGTCTTACTTTGAAACATTCTAAAATTTTTCATCTCTATGTTATATGTTTTAATGCTACGTTAAATTTGTCATGTATTATTAATAGATAGTCACCCATGCACGTCTTAGAAAAATTAATAGTGTCAATGCATGTATCTCAATTTTCATAATCTTATTTTTATTAATCTAAGACAAAAATAATTTTCAAACCATAATTCAGAGAAATTATTTAAATTACAAGTCAGCTATTAGAGATTGACACTTTTACTTTGGTAACAGAATCCTCTGCAGTGGAATTCCTACAGCTATTGTGGTCCATTACAAGTAAAAGATTACATCTTTCCACTTGTCACTAATTCTGCATTTTGACAGGGTGGAAAAAAGAAAGGTTTGCTGTTAGAGTGTTGCCAAGCAACCAAAATATGAATTACTCCAATTTCTGGATTTTTCTTGTATTATGTACATCAGAGGGTTTCTCCTACGTAGGTGAGAGACAGTCTAGATGAAGTTAGACTCCATAGCTTTACCTTTTCTAAGATTAGTAAACAGCTTAATTTCTCCCTGTAGAGGTCCATTTCAAAACCAAAGACGCTTTTTTTTTTTTTTTTTTTTTGGGTTCCCTGTAAATAGTTATCAAAAATCATATCACAGGTGATCTAGTCTTCATAAGACATGAGATTGGGCATTTTTTCTCCTTTTTGTTTTCTGAAGTTAAATTTCTCCTTCTGGAATGGAAAGCCTGTTTCTCTCTCATTTTCACTTATACCTAATTATTTGTACCACTATTGAACAAAAATAATGGAAAGTCTTGGAGTGGACAAAGACAACTTGCTGTGTCTGGATAATCCTGCATGCTGTTACTCATGTTTACCGTTATTTAGTATATTCCCTTTGAAGTATCTTTTTCCAACACAGTTAATGGATCGTGGTACCAAGTGGCTATGAGTATTTGAAAGATTGTCAAATGAAGGTGTGTGGAAAAGATAAAGTGGAGATAGACTTACGTGGAAGTTATGATAAGATTTATGCTTGGGAATAGATGAAGAGAGAATAAATGCTCTTAATAATTTAACCACTTTTTTCTCCTGATTTTGTTGTACATTCCTGTAATTTTTACTTCTGTGTATCTTTTTCGTTTTGCAGTGGCAGCCACAGATTCCCTGTGGAACTATGTGGATTTCAGGGTCACGTCCCACATTAGTCATTGATTTCCTCTCAGGGTGCATGCCCAGCACAGAGCCACATCTTCTTTTTGGTTTCCTAATCTGTGTTATATGTGTAGAGAGCCAGGAAGAACCTCAGCAGCAATATGGAGAGTGCTTCTCTTTCTGCAGCCCTGCAAAGCCGAGGTGTATAACAGCAATTAGATAGTATCAGTGCATGCCATAGGAGATGGTTGACATTGGGTGTATCCATGTCTGCAACAGTGTAATAAATCTTTGCTAATGTCTACACAATAATATTTTGGAGGACTTACTTTAAAAAATATCTGTCTGTTTGATCAGACGTTGGAGTTCCAAGATACGAATGCATATTCTAACCAGATCGTTGTTCTGTGTCTGGGTAAGGTCAAAAATGCGCCAATGTTCCTGATATACTAATGTCCAGTGAGAAGAAACTTGGATATATGAGTCAGAGCTACTCACTGTTCTGAGAAAGTGCTTGTTCTGAATGGTTAAATGAGCAGTATTTAAATTTACCCAAAACAATCTGTGCACGTATGTGGGGCTGGGTTGTTTAACGTAAATTCCAGTGGATAAGTGACTGTGATGGTTAATAGCACTTCAGACATGAACATTTCGTAGGGCAAAGTTAGCAGTAATTTTAGGAGGTGGGTGCTTTCAGCTGTTTTCTTCAAAGTTGAAAACAGGCTTTTCCTTTATGAATGCTCCTTTACTTTTGATAAACATAAGATAAGTTTAGGTGCAATATCCCACTAATTTTTTGTTTTGTTTTAATTTTCTAAAGGAGTTGATGACCAAGCTGATAACAGAGACACCTGACCAGCCAATCCCATTTCTAATTGATCATCTTCAGTCCAAACAGGGGAACCGCAGTCAGCTTCAGAGAACGTTGTCTGGCTCTGCTGCCCTTTGGGCAGAGAGTGAACCATCAGGTATGTTCTGTATGTTGGAAAGGGCTAGTCTCCTGTATAATCTTCTCACACTTCCATCCATGATTCCCTGGATGCATGTGTACCTATTGAACAGGTACTACTAAGTGGTTTTGAGCATACACCATAAATCTGCTTGTCCAGTAGACACTGAATTTAATATATATTATTGTTTAACAGCTTGGCCAATATATATTGTTGGCTATCAGCTTGACCTATGTACATATCATGTGAATATGGGTCAGAGTTGCAGGGTGGAAACAATCCCAGTCTCAATGGGAAAGAAGGTGCATATAAAGGTCCATTGATTCCCCTGCTGTTCTCTTTGCTTTACCTTTTTCTTTGCTTTACCTTTTTCTTTGCTTTACCTTTTTCTTTGCTTTACCTTTTTCTTTGCTTTACCTTTTTCTTTGCTTTACCTTTTTCTTTGCTTTACCTTTTTCTTTGCTTTACCTTTTTCTTTGCTTTACCTTTTTCTTTGCTTTTTTTTCCTTTTCCCTCCCATGGTGTATTTGTGCCGTAAATTAGCCTCTATTGAGGTATTTTCTTTAATAATACACATTTTTAACAACCCATCATTCCAACACTTAAAGAGAAGATGCTATTATTACTTTATGAACTTCAGTGTGAATAATTTATTATAGTAGATCTTTAGAAGCATAAAAAAAATTTCTGAAATAATATCTTCCCTGGTGCTAAAGTAGTCATTTTAACTCTAATTATTTTTAGAATATTGGGTTTGTATTTAAAAAATGGCTGATGACCTGTTTCAGATTGTCATAGATATAAAATAGTTGCTGATAGTAAAAATGTTAGTTGCCTGACAAATCAAGTTTTTATTTATACCAAAATTAAAGTTTTAAGCATAGGCAGTCAAATGTGTAAGACAATGAATGGAGCTTAAAGACTTTTTCATAGCAAAAAATGAGACCTTTTTTAAATGAAAGACATTAATGAATTTCTAAATTTTGATGTTTAGGAAATGGAAGAAATATATGAAATTTAGCATAAATCAGAAACAGGAGAACAAAGAGAGCTGACTTTGGTTTGGACTGACATCTTATTTTTTTCTGGATTAATTGTTTATTAAGTCTTTGAAAAATGTCCCTACAAATGTTATAATTGCCTGATTCAATTCTTTTAACAGAAAATAAAGGAACAAGGAGAGATTTTAGAAGTTATGATAAACCTTGGCAGGTAAATGCAAAAAAGCCTAAAAAGTCAAAGAGCGACCTTGCTGTGTCCAACATTTCTCCACCATCACCGGAGTCCAAGTCATGTAAGAAAGTTTCACTACATTATTAATTCATGCATACTTCCATACCCATAGTATGTTTTTCTGTTGAATTAAGATTAAAATGGAAAGCAAATTACGAGCAGTTGAAATGGCTTGATATATATGTTAAAACAGTTTGACTCTTGCTTTACTTTCACTTCAGTTGTGAATATTTAATAATACCCTATGTTGTTATCTATAGATAGAATAGAATTCTAGAAGGATAGATAAAAAAATGGAAGAATATCTGAGTGTCATACACAATTTTATGTTCAGATACTGATTATGATTTGATTCTTTAGCTTGCATTGCCTTTTTGCATGTGTAAAACCTGTTCTGTTGATATTGCTCCTGATAACAGGTGGGTTTTTTCAGTAGGTCAAGACATGCAAGACTATGAATTATGAACTGATACTGTGCAAGATATGGGGACAGTGTCAGCAGAACAGTTGTGCTGCTCTGAGAGTTCCTGAAGGAACCTAAATGCACACTGAAAGAAAAGCAGAATAGAGTGACTGGGAATATTGTCAATAACCTGTAAAATAGAAGTAGGAAAAATAGAGACAAGCAAGCCTTAATGAAATACAATGCTTCTTGTGTACTGGCTATCGAAGAAATTTAATTCTTAGGCTTGATTTTTTTACACACTTATAATCTAAGTCTAATCTAACAGTCTTTGCTGGATAACAGCAATTTATGGAGATACACTGTTAGAAACTGGCCAAGGGTGTTGTGAGCCATTCCTGTCATCATACGGTGTTCTCCTTCCTCCTTGCGCGTGCATTTCAGACTCTGTGATACACTTCAAGTAACTTCCGTGCCATCTCCTAAAGATCTCAAGTTTTCAGTCTTTATTCCCGGTAGGGGGGTGACATCACGTCGCTCCTTTCATTTGTGTGCCTACTACAAGTTTAATGTTTGTTGGTCCTTAGGTTGTCACAGGACAGGGACAAAGGGGAGGCTGGGCACTAAACTAGCAGGTCACATGTCAGGCAAGGATATAATTTATACATCCATAATAAGACTGGAATCAACAATCTGTCCTTGTGGACATCTAATAATGCTCTTCGGTTGGTAAGGCTTGCTCTCAAGGTAATCAAGTCCTGAAGTCTAGCAGCAGAGTTTGTGGGAGTGCAGCTTTACCCACAAGGGAAGATAGAATTAGGGTGTGCTTAAAGCAACTGGACATATATAAATACAGAGCACTATATGGGATTCATTCTTAGCGTGCTGAGAGAGGAGGTTAATGCCATTGCAAGGCCATTCTATCATCACTGAAAGGTCATGATGATTGTGGGGGGATTCCTGATTAACAGAAAAAGACAAATATCACACCGCTTTTGAGGAAGGGCGAGAAGGAGACTTTAGGGACTACAAGCTGGTCCACTTAACCGCACTGTCTGGGAAGATTATTGAGGAAATTTTCCTGGAAGGTGTTCCCAGCCACAAGGAGGAGGAAAATGTGATTGGGAACAGCAAGCATGGATTTATGAGATTGTACGTGCCTGACCAGATCTACCTGATTGGCCCCTTAGATGAAATAACTGACCCTGTAATCAGAGAAAGACCAGTGGAAGTTTAATATCTTGACTTTAGCAAAACTTTTGTCAGTCTTCCATAGTATCCTAATAACTGAATTGGTGAGATATGGAATGGATATGTGGGCAACAAGTTGTATGGGAACTTGGCTTAACTGTTGGGTTCAAGGGGTTGTGACTGGCAATGCAAAGTCCAGTTGGAAAGCCTATTGCTAGAGGCATGCTTAAGGGTCTAGTACTGAGACCAATACCATTTAAAGTCTTCCTTAATGTCCTGGATGATGAAGTAGAATGTTCTCTTAGCAGCTTTGCAGGTGAGACCAAATTGTGGGAAGTGGTTGGTATTCTGGGTAGCAGGGCTGCTAGTCAAAAGGACCTCAACAGAGTTGAGGAATGGGCTGAGAGGAACCTCATGAATTTCAACACATGCAAATGCAAAATCCTGCATCTTGGGTAGAATGATCCTGAACAATAGCATAAACTGGGGTCTGACTGGCTAGAAAGCAGCTTTGGAAAAAAAGACCTGTGGTGGCAATGGACAAGAACTTGAATATGAACCAGCTGTGGCTGTATGTTCTTGCAGCACTGAAAGTGAGCTGCATACAAGTCTGCATTAGCCAGAGTATAGCCAGTAGTGTTTATTTTGCACTTCTGAGATGGCATCTAGAGTATGTCATGATAGAGGCTCACCAAGATGATGAGAGGGCTAGAGCACTTGGTGGACAATCTAAAACTGAAGGAAATTGTTTTGTTTATCCTGAAGAAATGAAAGCTAAGGGGAGATTTCATTGTTGCCATCAATTATTACACTAAAGGCTGGTAGAGAAGACATAGCCAGATTCTTCTTGAAGGTGTTCAGCAGAAGGACAAGAGGCAACAAAAATTATACTGCAAGGATGGTCAAACACTAGAACAGGTTGTTGAGAGAGGCTGTAGACTCTCCATTCTGGGATATACTCAAAACTCAACTGGATAGTCTAAGCAACCTGCCCTCAGTGGACCAGTTTTGTGCAGCAGGTCGGACTAAAAGTCTTTCAGAGGTCCTTCTACAGCTAATTGTCCTCTGATTCCATGCTTTTCTATTTATGCCCCTTCCTATTTTATACCTTGATTCCTCCTATTATTTTTGTTAACTTACTCACCCCTGCAAATATTTGTCTCTGCCACATTTTGAAAATACGTTGTGTATTTGAGCTACAGTTTTTCAAATTGCTATCACAAAAGCTGGTTTCAACTATGTGCTTTTTTGCCATATCTTACTTCTTGTTTTCTGCCAACAACCAAATTAATACTGACTTTCTTTTGTTTATATTTTTTTACTGGGTTTAGGCCAAAATCAGTCGGTACTGTATGCCCTTTCCACCACTCAGATCAGCAGAAAGCAAGAATGTTCAGAAGGTATTTATTACTCTGCCTAGATGTGCACAGCATATACCGTTTGTTTTGTGCCTTCAGCTTGTACCTTAAAACATTTTGGGGTGTCATTGTATGTTTTTTTCCAAAGCCTCTCCAAAGAGGCAGTAAGGACTCATCTGAGAAGCAGAATGTTTTGGACCTGCTGAGACCAGATCTCAAATTCCTGTTTAAAACAAACAAACAACCCCCCCACCCCCCCAAAAAAAACCCTGCCAGAACATACCCAAAATTTAATGGAGTCCATCACCTATAATATGTTCAATTGCAGAGCTTTTGTCTTATGACTGTCTTGTTCAAATGATCCTGAATTTCTAAGTTTATTCAGAACTGAGCATTGCTGTTTCATTGGAATCTTTGGAAACATCAGGAGAATTTATTTATTTAATTAGGAAATATTTTTTTTTACTTCGGCAGAGCTGATGTTGATTGCAGTGTGCATGTTATTCCTTCACAGATATCTCTTCCTTACGCATTCAGTGTTTTTACTGGAAGGATTCTCAGTCCCTCCTCCTGCCTGTTACAATCTCAGTCACACCTGAAACCAGCACACAAACAAGAAACCCTGGTATCTAAGGGATCTGACCACTTGTTTGGTGTGTGTAAGAACAGAATTAAGCAGAAGCTGCTGTTTTTTTACTGGCAAGGAAGAGGCTTGAAGCTAGGGTTCTCTCTGTGTGTGTGTGTGTGTGTGTGTGTGTGTATAAACATATTTAATGAAATGTTTAGATGATGACATTCTGTATTTGAAGAAGAACAAATTTGGAAGTTTCTAAATAGTTTGTGAAACAGACTTCTTGCTTCCCAGCTAGCTACTTTTAGGCAAAGTAGGTTGATCTTTTCACCACCTCCATTTTAAATCTGATCACAGATCGTCCTTTCATTCTGCTTCAGTTCACCCTTCTCACCATTTCCCATATACAATTATAATGTGTACTTCCAATTGCCCTTGGTTAGTCTAGGACTGTAGGCCATCATTCTCTTAGCCTTTTAATATCCAGGTACTAAGTAAACCAGTTTGGCTGTATTATCATCTGAATGTTATTGTGAGGTTTAAATACATGAGTAATTTTGTGCTCAGTAATAACACACATATTTTTGGTTTTGGGGATGAAAGATGGTCATACAATGTATTAATGAAATGTGGGATTTAATGAGCAACTGGTCTGATTCTGTCTGTAAATCATGTCTTGAGAAGACACATATAGGTAGATAAAAACAGTACTGACCTTGCACCATCATCCACTAGAAAATAAAGGTCTGCTCATTTGTGACAGATTTCATAACACATCTGCAAATGAATCTGATGTTCATTGTTGGGGGGATGTACCACCAGAAAATCAGAAATACTGGAAAACATGTCTTTGCAGTCTCCTAAGATGACATGAGGAAATCTCAGCTCCATAAAGGGAAAACCTAAATATTTCTATACAAATGCTATGATGTAGATGTAATAAATCTTCTGAATTGTAGGCAAATAATTTCAAGAGAAAGTGTTATATAAATCTGTCAAATAATAGAGATGAGGCTGAGGCAGGTAATGCCAGGAGTGATTTAAAATTACTGATGTATTAATTTTGAGGAATTAATGAGTATATTAAAGAGGAAGGTCAGAATATTATGAAAGGATGTTACTAAGTGCATAGTGACATATGCATGGAAATGGTATATGGTGGACTTCAGACATACAGAAGAAGATCATGTATTTCGAAAGATCTCAAGGAAGAGATCTCTATACAGTGATCTTTATATAGTCTGCATGCTTCACACAGCCATCCATTTGGAAATGAACAGTGCTTATAGATCCTATAGTTGGGAAGGTACAAGTTTATATTTTAAAAACATTTGTAAGCAAGCAGAAGGTGAACCTTGGAAGGAGAGACACATGCCACATGATGTAATGAAGTAGATTTTAGTTTTAGTATCCATTCATTAGTTGGAAGAGTAGGTAAGTAAGAAGAACTATGTCTTCTCTAGAAGTAAGAAAAATTTCAGTCAGTTCTAATACTGCTTAACTTCCCCCTCAGTTTTGGCTCATTAGAATAAGCCAAACTCTTTGTTGAAACAAATTCTGTTGAAACTCAGAAATGTTGCGTGGCAGCATATCTGTTTGGATACATTTTCAACAAAGTACAAAATGGTTCACTGAAACAGTCTGTAGTACACCAGCATGCAGAGCAAATTTCTATCCACCATGTTTTTGACTATTTTCCCACTGTCCATCTAGTGACATGCAGTCAAAGCTTCCTGTGTTTGTGAGACATCTCTGAAACTAGGGATCAGACCATTGTCTCTTGAGCAAGTTTTCCTGCTTTCCAAGGACAGAGCCTTGATACTCTCATTTTCCTGATGCAGGTTGGTCCGTATACTCAGCAGTTGCCTATCCTGGAAGCTCCACAGGTGTTGAGTAGAACTTATGTTTATTTCATCCAGCTTCTGTCCCATAACAAGTTTTATTTTAAAAATTGTATGGCTCCTCAAAAATTCTGTCATTTGCTATTTTGAAAAATGTGGTTTATTTCAAATTGACATGATATCAAATTGTTGAAATTTTCTGTAACGTGGAAGCTCTAAAGTTTGGTTGTCTTTGTACATGGTTTTACTATATTAAATTATTGCCTATTTGTGTTTTGGTGGTACTCTGAGATTTTTGTGGTGTGGTGAGTTCAGTATAAATATGGAAAAAAAGTCCGTCAAACTGCTAGTAGTCTAGGGTGAGTGATGCTGTAGAATACAGTGTTAGAACACTGAAGGGAGAATATGAGATGGCTGAAAAAGCAGGCAGTAAAGGAGCGTGTGATCTCAATATAAAACAAAGGTGAGCGAAAATAGAGAGACCTCATTATGGGATTTCTTTTCTGGTTTACTAAATATTTATATTTACAGTTAGTAAAAGTTTAGAAAAAATGCTAGATGGAACATTTTGGTTTCTGTAAATAAGAAAAAGGATGAGAAATACTGAAGTTATGGTATTTAAGTTAATTATGCTAGGGTCTATGAATGGAGGCAATTTTTGGTCACACAAAAATGTAGATAACTTTTATTGAACATAGCGGTTCCTGTCCCAGGGAATTATAAATTAAATGATTGGCATTAAAACTATCAACAAAAATGATAAGCTGTCCATCTGAGTAGAGGCTAGTCATACCCTAATACCTTTATCAGCCCCTAGGACACACAATTCTATTTTGATGTAAAAGAAGTACATATGCTATCTTTTTATTACATTTTTTCTGTTATTGCATTATTTTAATTATTTTTTATTTTTAATAATTATTCCTGTTTACCAGTTAATTCAGTTTCAAGAATCATCCCGAGTATGGATTTGTTCATAGATGTTTTCATTTTAACTTCACATTTACCGAAGAAAATATTTCCAGCTGTTAAAATAGGAGGATAGTTAAGTAATTTCCACTCAAGGTACTTGAGCTTGCAAACTCATTGTGCAGCTTTTTTTCTACTGTAGGAGTCTGAACTACCAAATCTAAACTTCATCTATATATCTGTGTATATTTAGTGCCAAGGTCAATAGAGCATCCTAAATGGGATTGGAGGACAAAACCGGAGAACCATGATTTTGATGAACTAAATCATATTCTTCAAGAGAGCAAAAAACTTGGAAAAGCCCTTGAGAATCTGTCTCGCAGTAAGTTGATTGATTTTAGTTTTTTAATGTAACCATGCAGCCTGAATTGTAATTTGGAAGTATATATCAAGAAGGTAGTCTTCTATTCAATGAAGACCAAGTTTATTGACATCAGCAGTTACATCCCTCTTGATGAGGTTTACAGAATGTCTGAGATAATTTAGCAGCTCTCCTGCTGACTGAAACTACTTCCCCTGCACCTCCTGTTTTGTTACATTAGTTTTCTGCCAGTTTAGTGTGCTGAATTAACTCACAAAGAGATCAGCACCAGGGGCTGATTTAAGGAAAATTGTGGGAACATGC
Organism: Podargus strigoides; assembly: GCA_028020825.1. Classification (NCBI taxonomy): domain Eukaryota; kingdom Metazoa; phylum Chordata; class Aves; order Caprimulgiformes; family Podargidae; genus Podargus; species Podargus strigoides. Next base: position 35,549,670 of record CM051620.1, on the reverse strand, counting down.
AGCAGTGAGACTACTGCTTGGAGTGGTAGCAGTTAAGTTGGATTAACCTTTGTGAAAACTTAACCTCATTGATGGAGATCAGACCTGTCATTGAAAAACAATTAGGTGTTTTGTGTCCTAGACCTCAATTAAGTCCTTCCAGTTTTCAAAAGCAATTCAAATAAATATTTTAAAGCACCTCAAATAAATACTCAAAAACATGGTAGCCAAATATTTTGTAACAAAACCCAAGTATTATCCCTTAAAAGATGTGGTTGAGCAGGAGCAGTGTTTAAAAATTGTATGCTCATGTAAGGAGTAGACCTGAGAATTCCTGGATATGATGAGGAATAGCTTTTTATTTTCTTTCTTGTAGAAGAGAATTCTGAAGTACCTTAGTGGGTACAAACACTACTAACAATTATCAAAGTATGAAAAATGCTCTCTGCCATGGTACATGAAAACTACATATGGCATGTTCTGGGGGACATTTAAATGAGAAATATTTTCTTTCTTATCTCATTAAATTTTCTCCATGGCTTGTCTTGATTCACTGGAGAAATTGCAGGTGGTGAGGTCCGAAACAGAGCTGAATGAAGACTGAAATTCAGCAGTTTTCCAAATCTTGTCAAATACCCAAAGCTAGTTTGCCCAAGTCCCTTCTCTCCCAAATGTTTCAGGTTGATCACAACAATTATATTCTGAGCAACTTAAATACTTATATTAATTATAATAGTATAGTTACAGGGCTCTTCTCAAATACATTTCTAGTAAGCTGGTCTATCTGCCTGTAAGGAGCTAAATCACCTCCAGTCAGAGTCTCTGATTTGCAGCCCCACCATTGCCTGACTGTATTTCTGTGGTGAGTGTGAGTGTAGTTTTCAAGCCTTTCTCCTTTAGAGTCTTGTAACCAAGCTTAATACAGGTAAAAAAACATATATTCTTTTCCCCAGTTTCAGAGAGGATTATTTATTCACTGTCTGAAGATACAAACCAATCAGATGTGAGTTCAATAATAAAGGACTAAATCCACTCTTCAGTCCTACATCTTTGTCCTTCCTTGTGAATATTGTGCAAGTTTCGCTGAGTTCTGGCTTCCTTATGCCTAAAATACAGTTTGCAGCATTCTGTACCTGTCTTTGCCACAGAGTTTTCTAACTGGAGAGCAAAACACTGCAGCTTGTCCGGGTCCTACACTTGGTGAATGTACCTGGTCAGTGCTGTTGGAGTCAGGTTTTCATGGAGCTATTTCACAAATGAAACATTCTTCACTATTTCTTGCTACTACTTGACGTTTTCTGATGATTTATCCAGATAACATTCAATTTTAATCCAGTCCTCCAAAGTACTTTAAATCTCTTGCAGCCTGATACTAAGTTCACTTTCATGAATGTGCTCTCTATTTCTTCATCCAGATCATTAACGGAAATATTGTCAGACCTCTTCATGATTCCATTTCAGATCTGACAACCAGCCTTTGAAAGCTACTCAGTAAGTGTTTTTTTTCCCATCAGATATTTATCTGCCTTGCAGTGATTTCACCTAGAATGTAATTCTCTAATTTGTTTACTGGAGTATCATCTAGGACAGTAAACAAAGTCTTATTACAGCTGAAGTATTTCTCATCTACTTCCTCCTCTTATCTACTAGGTAAATTTCCTAGTTGAGAAAGCAATTAGTCTGATTTGTTGTGATTCATTCGTGATAAATTCACGTTGGCTGGTTCTTATCACCTTTCCTATGCATTAGATGTTGATAAATTGTTTAACAATTTTGTCAAATATTTTTGCTGCTGCCAGTTTTAGACGTACTGGTTAGTAGTTCCCCACATCTTCCGTTTTTCTTTTCCGAAGAAAGATACAGTATTTGCCCTTTTCTGTCCTCTCCGTTCCTGAAAGACGGTTGTTAATGGATTAGAGGTTTCTTCAGCTAGTTACGTAAGATCTCTAGTGTGAATTTCACAAGATTCTGCTAACTTAAATATATCTAAGTCATCAGAATAGCTTTCAGCTTTCCATCATCTGACTTGTACTTTTCCCTCCTAAAATCACTGGTGTTAAGCATCTAGCCACAATTAATTTTTTTTGTAAAGACTGAAGCAGTGAAAGTATTGAACACTGGGATTTCTTTGTACCATCTGTTAATTGCTTTCCTTCTCTTTGATGTAATAGTTCTGTATTTTAATTTTCCTCCTTTCCTAGTATTTATAGTATCTTATCTTGTGGCTTTTTCTTTTTTTTGTTCTTTGATAGCTGTTACTCATTTTGCACTTTAGCCTTTTTTGCTTGTATCATTTAAACTCTTGCATCAGATAAAGTCTGAGCTGTATGTCCTTATTTCCAGTTTTTGTACTCCTGATTTTCTTATCATTTCAGGAAATAAATCTGCTCTGTGCTGTGATTTCTTACATGTTAGAATGATATAAAAATTCAAAATGAAAAATGTGAAAAGGTTGGGGAAAAAAAAGATAATAATTTTGAAAATAGGTGTGATTTTATTGTTCTCCCAAATGTAGAATACATATTGGACATAGAAAATATCTTAGAAGGTTTCAATGAATAGATTAATCTAGAACTTTAAAAGTATAAGACACATGAAACTCATTCTGTGCTGTACCCAAACAACCATCCCATGTGGTGAATTTATAAAAGCCGTGACAGAGTCCCATATCTACCTTCCTCGCTGTTGAAGCTTGTTTTGGGCAGGTTAGTCAATGCTTTTGATTCTGCAAGCATGTCTGTAAAATCTATGAGTCTAATGTCCCTGTATGGGACAGGCACCAGGCTCAACAAGTAGTTGAGAGCACAAATGATCACAACATACTATCAGTGGCTTTTTACAGCACTCTCTCGTATCATTCTTCAGTATTTTAACAGGGAAGAGTGCCGCATAAAATCAGATGTTTGAAGTTTAACTGAATTTTCCATCATGACCTGCAATTCATTTCCGTTTTTAAAACTAGTCTTTGGATCTTGTAGTGAGTTTCCAGGACTTCATTGCCTGCTATGCAGTTGACACAGCCTATGGATTAAACTCTAGTTTCTATTTCTTCATTCACTATGCAGTCTAGATATCTGCTTTGAGGCAAACCTGTGCACTTCACACAAAACTAGAACTGCCTGAAAGCTTTGGAAGGTGAGGCTCAGGCACTTGGATGTCTGGTCTCTCCCATGCTCAGTCCTCCTAGTGATTAAAACTGAACTTCCTTATTTTGGAGCCCTCCTCCTAAGCCCCATCAAGACAGCATGTGAGTAATTCTGTGCTGCAGTATATCTAAGAAACCCAAAGTAACTTCACACTCAATATTAAAAGTATCTTAAGTGTTTTGAATAACTGGAGAAGAGTATTGCCATAATTATGGTCTAAAAGTGTTGGAACTTGGTAATTTAAGTATACCATTTTCCAGAGGCCTACCCATTTGGGAAATGTGGGTTTTGTTTGAGTGTCTGATCAGCTACATGTCATTGAAGTGGATTTTGATCTACCAAGTCAACTATTTAGGTTTATGAAGCAACATACAGAAATATACTGCATTACCCTTGTGCATGTTTCATTTTCTTCAATTGCAAGGTCTCTTATCATTATTGCTGTCATCCTTCTTCCTCAGCTGATCACAAATAAAAAAAGTTCCGTGCTATTTTAAATGTATGCTCTTCTATTTCCCCTTCTGGCCTGTTTGCCTTTTAAAGAGATTTAAAATCTCCTGTGTATCTAAGGATCTTGCTCATGAGTATACCTGTCTTCACCCCCCATCTTCTGAGCATGCAAAAATAGATAAAAAGAGATAGAAAACAGTGAACTGTGAGTGTTTTGAGGGGGAAAAATGAGGACTAAATCAGCAAGAGCTTGCTGCAAAGTACGTGTGAACTCTACCTGCTTTGTGAACAACTTTACATCTTTTATATGAACAGTTTAGGCTTAGAGTGCATATTGAAAATGTGTGAGTATTGGATATTTCAGTTTACACATGGTAACAGCATTTGATGACACTTAATGTGTTCTACTGTGAGACAGGTACTTCTTCATAATTACACATAGCCTTTCAACAGAGATAACCAATAATGTTAGTCATTTTTGAATCCTTGTTAAGGTCAGGTATATACTACAAATCAGAGGGGAAGAAACAAATTTGTGATACTTTGAATTCAATGGACATTCTAAGGTCAGAAAATGGTCCTAAGTTAACATTAACCAAAGGTATTTGGTAACCAATCCAAGTCAGTTAGTTGGAGGGAATCCTGGAAATAATGGTATCTAGCTATAACCAATAGGAAAAAAGTACTCTTTTGTTTCTTAATTTGGAAGAGGAGTAATCAATCAATAAATAATCAGTAATAAGAAAGCCATCTGCAATCTAGTAGGAAATATTGCTGGAAACTATAAAGAATTGTAGAATCACAGCATGGTTCATGTTGGAAAGGACCTCTGGAGGTTGTTGGATCCAAACTCCCTGCTCAAGCAGAGCCATCTAGAACCAGTTGTCCGGGACCATGTCTGTGGCTCTGGAATATCTCCAAGAATGAAAGATCTCTGAGTCCCTCCAGAGTATCTCAAACTGTTATTTCTCATAATGTTGGAATCAGTTGATATTGTTTATGCATAGCTTAAAAAATACAAGCATGATATTATCCCTTTAAGACAAAGAAAAAATAGTGAAACATAAAAGCCTATGTTCTGTTTATCTTTTATGGGAAAGAAGATAAGCAACACGAGTAAAACTCTCATAACAATAACGGTAGAAGTAGTTCAAAAAAAGATCAGAATATGTTAACACATCACTAAAATCATGTCCTCAGTTTCGTGGATGAACTTGTGAGTATGTGGGATGTGAGAAGTTTAATATATACATCATGAACTACTTCAATGCATTTTGCAGTCTCTGAAACACATTAGAATGAGGTTTCATTTAGAAGCTTCTACTCTATAGGAAACTATTAATGATTTACATTGTGGTTATGAAAGATGTACTTTAATGGAATGCCACTAACCTTTATTAGAGACCTCTAAGTTTTCCCTTTGAAACCAGACATTTGTGATGATTATGATATGATGTGAATGCACACCTGGGTGACATGTAACTAGTCTTTTGTCAATCACGTCATGAGGGGCATTGTTTTCAGACATAATACTTTAGTATTTGTTTTCAGTCATACACAGTTGTTGATCTGAAGTGGACTTTAGTTTGTGAAAATGACTTATCCATGATCAGTTGGGCATCTAGCCCAAAATGTATTCTGCTAATTAAACCACAAAACTAGTCATCAGTATTCTGTAGAGGATTTTTCCTTTCTTCTGTTCAAGCTGAACTTTAAAATCATGTTATTCTTGTGTGAGATCAATGTTTGTGATTTATTTTGAGATCGACATTTTTAGATAAGCTCAATCAAACCTTTAAGGAAGATAAAATTATCTCAGTACTGCAGCTGTTATCCAATACTGCCTTTGCTCATAAAATCCATTTGCTTCTAGTGTGATCTATGAGCAATAATACAAAATAATGATATTTTCTGAGATTGAAACAGGAAGAATGTGAACATAATTATTGCTATTCAATTATGAAGTGGGGCTTATATGGCTGGGAGATCACTGTTACTTGAGTTATAAGTGTCTCTTTCCTACAGATGTTAAATTTTTAATTACCTTTGTGGAAGTATTTGTCATTCTGATCTAGTCTACTCTAAGTTTCAGGACTACAGTCTCTTATTGAGTTAGTGTCCTTTTCTGGAACAGTATTTGACTTGCTGAAAGTTTCCTTAATGCTATTGCAGAACTTGGGTTTGTGTGACAGTCATCTCAGATATGGTGGTACTTTATAGTCCTTAGAAGAAGGGGGCTGGCATTCTGGAGGTAGTAGAATGGTGAGCTATGACTCTGTCCTTGGCTACTGGCCGTGTGGGCTACCCACTTTAACCAACCTACTGCAGTGTACACCTTTCCCTAAAATCAAGAGTTCTGAAAGATTCTGCAAAGCTGTTTATTCTCTTTTGAGATGACCTTGGCCTACAAGAGTTTCTGGGTATTTTGTGGGTACTTTGCATTTGGTTTCTCTCTTTTTGCTTAGTTCATTACTCACCAAATCTGATCTTGAAATCTGTACTCTCCATTGGAGACACTCAGAAATTTGGATATAGAAATGCTGCAAGTCTAAAGCATAGATTCTTTTACTAAGGATTAATTATTTTTATTTTTTTAAAACCACCAAGGAGTGGAGAGATTAAATCCGTGTTTCCTAATTAGTGACTATACTGATGTATAGTGTGCTGATGTGTCCATGTGTGGTGCCTTGTAGATGACACTTTCTCCCTTGTTCTTGTATGGCTAGATGTTGGGAGGAATGTGATCCTAATTCAAGATGGATACCACTACAGAAACTTAAATACATAGTTGTATAATAATATAAGGACATATGCACCTCATTGGCAAGAACTCTGAAGTTTCAATTCAATATGTCTTCACAGAAAATCTCTGAATTACTACTGGAGGAAATATGTCTAATTTTGAAAGTTGTAAAATGACTCAATGTAAGTAAAGGAAATAATACAAGAATGTCTATTATGACAGCTGATGACATATCTCTTATAAAGTACCTATACAGAAATGACTGAGCTGGTTTGGTTCTTGTGTATGTATTTTCTGGGGGTAATACTTTGTTTGGTGCAATCAGAGCAATCATTTTATGTCCCTTATAATCCAAGGATGGTGTGAAATAAATAATTTCAGTTTACCTTGTGTTTAATACATGGTGCAAACAGGCACAGAGGCTAGAATTTACTATCCTGCCAGCTGCAGTATGGCATGAGGTTTTGCCATAGAAAATGCAAGTACATCTGCGATGGCCTTTCCCATCAGTGAGGGAACATATGCTTCCCCTGATTTACAATGGATAGGAGAATGGGTTGGGACAGTTAATTCATGGGAAGTTGATAAATGATAGATTATTCCTGTGCTCATGCTCCAAGCTGCACTATTAATAATGGTAAAATAATAATGCTGCTTCTGCCCTGGAGTTTGTTACAGAACCTGTGATGCACTATGTGGTTGACAGTCCAGCCATCCGCAAGTTCCCTGGCCTAGACTGACTCTGAGAATGAATTTTGTCAAATTAATCAAAACCGTAATGTGATTGTCTTAGTATGTCTAAACTCTATGTCACAACCTGTATGCTTTTGCTATCTCAAAGGCTTTGTTTGGCAAGTAGGAAAACTGGCTATTGGGAGCTATGTGGCCATCTTCTGGATGTTTAGGAAAATGCATAAGATATTTGCTCCCATTGAGCTGAGTAATGGTAGTCTGGCATACGTTAAAGTAGTAGCATTTTATTTTCTTATGACTGGATACACATTAGACTTGTCAGATGTACATTGTGCATTTAGAAAAATGTAAGTCTTAAAAAAATCTCAGCTAATTTTTATTTTGTGTTATCTCTTCCCTTAATTATTTAAGGACCACAAATAAAAGCATAGATAGTAGATATCTCTGAAGTTTTACAACTTTCATTCTTATCAGAACACATGTTCTATAATTTTAGGCGTGTCTACCATATGAAGATATTGCAAGTTTTTAAGCTATGTGTAGCTGATCAGGAATAATGTAGCAGGCAGGAATTTTATGATCTGCCATTTCAAAAAGACCTGAACTCATGTGGTGCCTACTGTTTTGAAAATTAATTTTATACTGTTGAATTGAGAGCATCAAAGCCTAAAAACCACTCTTCAAAGAGGAATAATACCACTGAGTGGAGAGGCATTAGGTACTTGATTAATTGTATTTGTTGCAGGAGAGCAGCAGCCCTTCTGCTAAGAGCCGCATATGAAAGAGCTAGACATTTTTAAGGCTTATGAAATTGTTGTTAACAATGTTCATTTTTCTTTTGAAAGAAAGTTCATTTTCTGCTAAGCTAGAAATTAAGCAGAATGTCCTAAGTGGAAAGTCGTTTCTTTTCTGTGGAAGATACTTATTCTAGACTCAACAGGGATTTTATTTTGTTAAAACATAGATAGATTTTGTGCAGATAGATTTTGGGAGGTGGCTTTTTCATCAAAGAAGATGCTATAATGCTGTAATGATAGTCATCTTTGTTTCTCCATTCTTACCATTGTGCTGCCACAGATTGCCATAGAGATAGAAGATCAGGAACAGAAATCTAAGAGAACTATGTAAAGAGTGGTTTTAATAAACCATGCTAATTTTTTTAAAAAGGCATGACAGACAACTGGTTTCATGTTTTAGGTATAAAAAAGCCATAAGGTGCATGGCTAATAGAGTGAGATACGCTTTTGCGGAATCGGCTTGATGTAGGCACGATAATAGTAATTAAAGTATACTAAATATTAATAAGTTGCATTATTACATTGTCTGGTAGTCATGTTTCATCTAATCCTAGTGTCCTGGACCTTTCTTGAAATCAGGGAGTACCTTGTTTTTCCAGTTCTCTTCAAAAACCAAGCTATTGACAGGATGAAAGTGATCCAGTCTAGAGAGGCTGTGCTAGCATGAGCAGCACCACTCCAGATTTGTTGCTGATCAGAGACAGCAGTAGCTGTGACTGTGAAGCATTTCTGTAGGACTGTGAAAGCATGTACAGACCAATTACTTTATTGTTCCAGCATGCTTACAGCACAAAAAGTCATTACACTCAAAAGTAGAAACAAGTGCTCTGTATCTGTCTGTGTAATTCACCAGACAGCTGAGTGGACTGGGTACTTCTGATGCCTGATCAAAAATTCAGCACCTGTAATTACTTTTAAAAGGAAGGATTTTTAAAGACATAAAATTGGCAGTTAGGTGTCTAACTAGTTCCCACTGTTAACCTTTTCTGGGAGCCTTAGCTGATGGTGGTAAGGAAACCTTTTCCCCCTTTAATTGGAACATTGCACTTTCTCATTGCAAAAAGTAAGAATGGTAGGACCATTGTATAGCTGTAAATCATAGTATAACATAAACTACAGCAAATGTTGTTTGGGAGAAACAGCTGTTGTGAGAGAAAGGGTAAAGCCATACTCTTTTATTTCTGAAGGATTTGCCTCTGACATCAGAAGGTGTTCCCCAACAAAGGGGGGAGAACTTTTTCAACAGTCCTCCTCTTATCTGCTGCTCAGGCAAAGTGATGATGAAGCAGCCCTAAAACTTCTGTTCTCCACTTTCACCATCATGTAGAATCAGGCTTTAAATGCTTTAAGCTAAGGGAAGTCAAAACCAGTTCCTAATAACTTATATTCTAACCAAGCCATTGGATTCAAGCTTGAACAAACTAGGTGCGTCAGTTTTTCTAGTATTAGAGATTTTTGGTGATTAGGGTTACATTCTGATGAAAAAAGACTTTGAGGAAGTGACTAAATTGTCAGGTAAAATGTTTTTACAGTATGGTAACTCCTGCCTCCAGAAGAATCACCATCCCAAGGTTACTGTAATAAGCTCCTTAAGAAATTTCTTTCCAAGAATGCTTTTTTTAGTAATTGCAAAGATAAGATTTCTAAACTTTTAAAATTTTATTTTGGCAAGATGTCCTCAGAAACTGCTGTGTCTCTACATGCTTATCTGAGAAATGCAGTTAATTTTAGTGTCTTTCTACTGTTTGCAATTTAGTAAAGAAGAAATTTGAGGCATTCTGGTCAATTCAATTACTCAGCTTCATTTTCTCTAAATTCAGAGTAACTTCTGGGCAATCAATGAGACTTATGAAAAAAAGCATTTTACTAAAAGCACTTATGGATGTTTTTCAATTTCATGTGTATATGTAACAATCAGAGAAGCTAGTAGAGCGTTTTGTGTGAGTTGTATATACAGTTTTTCCAATTTGCTATTTGGTACTTTCAGTACGGATCTTTCATTAGCAGCATAGCCAGTTGAATAGTAAAAGCATTTGGCATTTTTTGGAATGGAGTCTTGGAAATGGATGGGTTACCTTTTGTAGTTTCTTTTGCTGTACTTGAAAATAAATATTTCTAATAAGTAAGTCAGCACAGGGGAAAAATTGCTCTTGCACCTGCTCCCAGGTTTCAAAGACTTATTCATGGAGCATCTGTGAAACCTCAAGAAAAGGAGACTAACTTCCAATCTGAGGAAATAAACTGGTGTCAGAACAAAACTGTTTTAACATTATGGGAAATTGCTGAGAAAAGGTATTTTGTCTGTTTAGAGAGAGCATTTGTGGTGGTAAGATAGATTGACCTTGGTTATGCAGAATAGATCCAATGTGATGGAGAGCTGGTTGGCAGAAATCAGGTTTTCAGAGTTGAGATAAGGAGAACTTTGAATTATGTTTTTTATTACCTCCATGAATGCAGATATTTTCTCTCTAGCAAATGCCCATTGGGGACTGGAGAAATTCATAACACATTAAAGTCCTGTTGAATGATTCAGGTTGGTGCAACCTGCTGATTATACTGTATGGACATTAGTGTAGAGTCTGAGCTAAATAAAAGACTAAAGTTATCAAAATGGGTTAATTGCTATGAGGATAGATGGGATGCTTTTAAAATGGATATTTTTCAATACAAGCTACTTTATCACTGTTGAATGACTGGAAATATGTTAACTGCTGACATTTCTTATGTGTTGATCAGATCTTAAAATTATTATTGCAGTTTTTCACTGTTTTAAAAACAAAAATTGATATAAGGAAGTAATCTAAACTGAGAATTAGACATATAGAGTTAATGATTAAAAGCACAGTTTAAAACTCAAAGAATTCATGTAGTTATGGTGTACCAAACACTAAGAAATAAAAATGTCATGGAAATAATCTTATACTGCTATAATCTTTAGTGTGATTTTAGAAAGAATAACTCTCCGCTCAGCTGATACTACGTACTTTGCAGTATCATCTCTTGCATTCCTTGGAAGAAGTTGTCTGGATAACATGATATGAATTAGGAAATAACTTTTAAGTGTGTGTTCTTCCTGCTCATGGGTACTTCTCTGCTTTTATTTTCACCACCAGGAGATGCTTTTCTTTGGTTTTTGAATTAAAGTTCTAACCTGGGAAATGCTTTGCTTTCAATACATCAGAAGTTTCAACATGATAGCATTAAATGTATGATTACCTGATCCCTCCATGTGATATGTCTGAGATGTGTTAAAAATTCTGAGACCAGCTGTGCATATTTAATGTGCTACAGGACAGTCATAATTAAACGAGTCAGATGACATGATGCAAGCAAGCATGGGAAAGCCTCAGGCGGGCATCAGCAGAAGGGACAAGAGCAAATAAATAAGTTCTTGTTCAGAGGGCTTAGAAAAACTGTTTTACATTCTATTGTGAAATTTTAGTTATGAGATTTTCCTCTCTTTAAATTTGATCTGTTTTCATAGAATCATTTCTACATTGAACCATGGAGAAAAAGAGGAGTCATGGCCATGTTGCCCTGTAATTGCAGCATGATGTTATGCATGCTGGTCAGGGTGAGATTTGCATAATAATGTGTCCATATGTAAATATTATGCTGCTGGTTTAATTTTAGAAAGCAGGTAGAAGTATACTTAAGCTTGTTGTCACTTCACTGGCACATCTGCTGTTTCCATTTCCATAGTTTTTTGAAAACTCATTTTGATAATATGGCAGCTGAGGAAACTTAAGAGTATATTGTTTCCAAGAAATTTCACAAATGGAACAAAGTGTGATAACATTGTATGGTACAGTAGTGTGCAGAGAACAATATGTAAACTTCTTGGATTAAACCTTACTTTTATACTTCTACTAACAGTACTAAAAGATGTTTATAGAAAGAATGTTTCTAAATTATTATTTTAATCTGTTTTGTTTTCAGGCATTGCTATTTCTGATGAACTTGATAAGGTAAGATTTACTGTATGCCTAATGAACAGTAGAAAAAAAAAGGTGATTGTGTTAATTTTGCACAATGAGAGCTGCATCTCCCTGTCCTGGCATACAGACTTCAGTTCTGTTGGGTTCACAGGAAGTTTGGGTATGAAAACTGTATGGGTAAGTACAACATATGTTGATACATTATAGAGTTTGATCCAGGATGGGCTGTCAACTATGGAAAAAAAACACTGAGTTTGAGACTCTCAGTGAGGCCATGGAAATGCATTTGATCTTGGTATCTTTGCTTAATATAGTCTGTTGGGTTACTTTCTGTACTTCTGAAAACATTTAGCTTTAAATACCTTTTGCTCATGAAGTTATGAATGTTCTCAGATATGATTTGTGAGAATATTTAGGAGTAATTTTTGGTCCCCAGATTTGATCAGAAATACACAGGGCTTAAAGATCAGTCTTTACTAATTTTGGTGAATGCAACAAACAATAGTCCCTTCTGGTTTGGCCCTTTTGATATATTACACAGTTAACATGAATTTTAGTTTTAGCTGTAATGAATTCTATGCTGAAGGAGTAATCAAACTAATTTTTCAGAGTTCCAAAGGAGACAGAACACCTTTCTCTTTCCTCATCTCACCAGTGAACAGCAGTATGCTTCTAGTGCCAAGAATCTTGCATTGTGTTCTTGGTGTCAGAAAAAAATACTATCAGGGAAATAGGATATAAGACACAAGAATAATGCCTAATATAGGAGACAATTTTTAAGATATTGTTCATTTCTCCTGGTAAAATGAGGCCACAAACCTTTCTCTCACAAGTGCATATAAAATATCTCCATTGGGTTTTCCACAAAAGGCCAGTTAGACAAGATTGATCACTGTTACCATGCAGTCATGTGCACATGGGACTGCCATCTCAAAACCATGGCCTTATCTTTTTACCCTTGATCTTGCTTTATCTTATTGTTCATGTTAAAAGTATGACAGTATCTAAGTCTTCCTTCTTAGTATTTATTTCCCTAAATGTGCTCAGAAGTGATGAGAAATACAATTAGAAAGTCCTTCCATTAGAAACCTTACCTTTCAGAATACTTATGAAGAGCTCCTCATTTGGTTTTGTTTGTTGAGAAAAAGTAGGAAATACTGTTTGTGGGAGGAAAAAGGCATTTTGAGGTAGAGTCTGTTGTCACATGCATTTAACATATATTTTTTAGGAGATAATTCTGTGTTAATTTTTTTAAAACAGTGGTAGATTATTGTTCAAAAACATTCATGTTTTTAAAATTTAATTATTCAGTGTGGAAATTGAGATGGGGAACGTAATTGGAAAATTTCCTCAGGATCCAGTCTGAGTGAAGAGTTAATTTTGTTACCATACACTTCATTGTTTATGATTTAAAATGGGAAGGTGGTGAGTTTTTTTTAAAATAAAATTTGACATTATGTTATGTACATTCAGTAGCATACATTACCTGGCACCTTTACAATACTGCATCTAATTTAGCATCTGTTTCTGGTGAGGGCAGGTAAATTGAATATTCTTGAAATCAAAAGTAATTTGGAAAATAAATAAAAAACCCCAAACAATCAAGTTCTTAACATGCTTACTTTGTGCAGCATTGTTTAATAGGCTTCCAGGATAGATTTACAGAAGTAGTGCAATTTTTTGTCTCTGTGGGCTTCAGTGAACTTCACTTCTATTTCTTGTTTTGTCCCTGAAGAATTTTTAATGTTCACAAAGGCTAGTTCTGTGTTAAGAAATTAAGCATAGCCAGGGCTATTCTGTGGAATCCTGCCTCTTAGAAATGTTCCCTTAGACAAGCTAATTTCTAAAGTGTTCGTGTCAATTGTTTCTAAGTGTATTATTTGGCTTGGACTAAAAGCAACCAAAGACTACCTGATAATGGTTTAACATGAGACAGAATTTGGTTCCATTTCACATGAGCATGTTCCCAGGCGGTGTTTATTTTTCAGGTATAAATGCAGCCAAATTCATTGTAATTCCTTTCCCAGAAATACATGCTGATACTACAGCTTCCTTATGAAGGCTGTGGCAGCACTGTATCATTTTTAAAATCATATTCATCTGTGGTTGGAATTCACAGTTTAACCCTTCAGGTACATGTCATGGATCTAGAACAGCGTGCCCAAACTTATTATTGGATTCTGTTATAACATTGGCATTACATAGATGTCTTGAGAGACATAAAACTAAACACAAGAATAAATTCTTCTATATGCTCTTCCTTGCTTTATTTTCCTGATGATCAGGAACATTCTTGGGAATTAGGATAAAGCCCATAATCCTGCTGTTTTGTCTGTGTTTTAGATTATGAACTCAGAGAAAACAGAGAATGCATGTGTATGTTTCTTTATTTTTGTTTCTTGTTAAGTATTTTTAAAAAAATCATTTCTTTCTGGCTGCAGTAACCTCTAGATGCCTTTGTGAGGGGAGTACTTGATCAGTATTGTTGCTTGATGTAACTCCTCCTCCAAGTAATCCAGTTAATTCATTAGTTGCTTAGTTACTTGAGCATTTTGATTTGGAAAAACAGTTTGCTCAGAATTACAATTGCTTTTGTGGGAGAGTGTTTCATTTGAACAGACTCTTGTCAAATATCTGCTATTATTAGCTTTGTGCCAGTACTTAGGTCTTCAGTCCAAGACAGAGGTAGAGAAAATACAGGCAGGTCGGTCAAAATGGAAGCTTTCAGTTTGACACAGTCTAATAAAATTTCTGAGTTCACTGGTATAATTGCAAAAAAAAAAATAATAAAAAAATACTAAGGTTACTGTTATTACAACACATTTATGGTATAAATTCACTTCCTTTTCATCTCATTTACGTCAGACTTGCGGAGTTTGGTGTTCAGTCTCTCTTGATGATTCAGACCACATCTCTAGGACATGGAAGCTGTGTAAAATCAGAAACTGACACTGCTTGTGTAAGGGAAGAAAATGAGAAAAGATACCTTGTGACTCACAGATTTTAAGGCTAAATTGCAGAGTTAATCTAATATAAATTTCTGAATTGACTCACCCTCCTTACCACTGCACAGAAACTATGTATGAAAATGTGTGATTTCTAAAGCTTCGCAATAATGTGAAGAATTTTATATACAAAGACAAAGAAGTTGAGCTAGGATGTTAGCCTTTCAGTGAAATTCACAGATTTCTAGCTTGGTTAAAAAATTATAGAGGAAAAACCTCTGAATTCACTGTGAGTTTCAGGGTTTTTCCTAAGTCTGTTAGGACGCTTCCGCAGGAAATAGAAGTTCAATTCACACAGAAGTATAGACTAGCCATATGACTGAAGCTCTGGTGTCCTACATGAATGCTCTGACCATGGGGCTGCTGCTGATGCACCTCCTCTAGAATTTGCTGCTGCTGGAAGACCCAACTTGTGTTTGTCACAAAATAAACTATAATGTATGTTGCACTGTAGCATGTCTGCATTGTAAGATACTTTGAGACAAAATATAGCCAGGATACTACAATTCAGAAATAGGTTTATAATGATTTTATATTATTGTACCCATTTCAACCATATTTCTGAACTAGACCATGCAAAATAAGGAGTCACACGCTTTACCTTTTGCTACGGTTGAAGATTGACTAAAATCATGTCATATTAAAGCAGTTTAAAAGGAAGCAGGGGAAGGTTTATTCATTTTCTGGGTTTTGGTTCTCGAAACAACACTCAGAAAATGTTTTCTTAGCTTGCTTTTTTTTTTTTTTTTTTTTTTTTAAACTGCAAATACTACGACTAGAAATATTTTTGTTTTAAATACATGAGATTTTCACAGAATCCCAATATTAAGCTTCATGTAGTGGAGCTCTCACAGATAGCATGAGACCTGTCATAACATTGTGAAATTTGTCTGGAATTCCCAACAATGTCTTTCAGTCACCTTAAGCATTAATAATGGGAGACAGCTAAGTGTTAGAGATACAGAATCAGACTTGAGTGAAGATGATATAATAATTCATAACAGATTTTGACCCTCAAGGTTAATATTAAAACATTTTTTCTATGCTGTTTCCAGGGTATACTTTTTGTTGCATGTAGTATCACCACAATGAACATAGGTTATAATTAATAAAATAGAGGAAACGACTACTCTAAGTCATAAAAAGAAATAACTTTCTGCTCACCCTATAGTATTTCTCACTATGGAGGTTCCCTCAAAATCCATATCAGAAATTGGGAATACTGATCTTTTTAAACTATGCTTAAGTAAATGGATACATAAATGTTGTTGTGCTCCCTGGTAGGAGTTGCATACTACAACCAAATCGCAGCCCAATGTGAAGATGGGATTTAGCTGTCCTCCAGTCTTTCCCTTCTTCTCCTGGTCTCCACATAAAGCAAGCTTGAGTGTATCAAGTTGGTAGCCACTAATGTAGATGATAAGTGGATGACACCCAAACTGCAACATAAATAATAAAATAATCCTCTAGGTTCATTTAGTGTAGATTTCAATACTTACCTCTTCTGAAAATGTTTCTGTGAACACTAATATCATTGTCAATCTCTTCTATTATTTATGGGGGAATAAAAAATGGAAATCAGTCAAGATTCTAGGGTTTATATAAAAAAAACCTGTAAAAACTTGTTTGAGAACAGAATACTTAATCTGAATTTATTGAAGCTTTTGAAATGAGGTGCCAAATAAACATCCTGGCGTTCTGAATAGAGCCATCTCTGATTCTTCATTTACTGTTTTCGCTGCGGCTGCTTACACAGTTGAAAGGAGGAGAATAAATTAGGTCACTGAAACTAGTGTACTAATCTAACAGGATTCAAAAAGGAAAGCAAGGTGACAAAAGTGAGGCAAAGCATGACTATGTAATGTAAATTACATTTCTATTAAGTAGAGTATGAAAGTGCTACTTTGATCTCTAAAATGTGTAGAAAATAAATTGGCATAACAAGTATAGACACAGCATTCGTGGTTTACTTATTCATATTCTGGTTGTGCTGTGTACAGTGTCAGGAAAAAATTATGGTACTGGAAAAAGGGCAAAGTTTTAGGTGCTTTTCATTTTCACTGAAGGGACTGAAAGCTTTTAGCAAGACTGACACTGCAAGTTGTTACAAGTTGAACTAACTCCATGAACCATTTCTATTAATTATTAGAAGGGAGAAAGGAAGAAAATGGCTAGTGTAGCAGGAGTAAACCACAGAAGGGGCCAAATGGTTCTTACTTAGAGAAACTAATGTATACACCTTGTGTAATGAAGGCATTGTGGGGAGTGGAATAATCTTTTTTCCTAGCTCATAGGCATATGATGGCAGTCAGACCTGTGACAGGTTATGCCTGTCCAGTGACCAGAGACCACTGTCATTTAGTCTACATTATCTGACTATGACACAGCACCAGACAGATGCACAAAATGTATATTTGTAAGTACATAAAAGAACGACACCAGTGATTAGGTATTCTAAAACCTCTGAAGCTGTGGTGTTTTCCTCAGATTTCTCTCTTCTGTGTCAGCTGCATTCTATTTCCAGTGGTCCTACCGTGTCACAACAACCTAGCAGAAAACAGACATTGTGTGAAAAGTGAATTAGTCAAGTGATGGAGAACTCTGGAGAGATGTAAGGAGAGTGGAGTGTGGTAATGCACTCACAGGCACTGCAGGAAGTAGAACAAAAGAACAAGGGTGAATGAATCTAATCCAGGGCCTGGGTCACATTTGTCTCTGTCCAAATGGAAGCTCTTGGAGTTCTGCTGAGTGAAATTACAGCTTCTAGCCAGAGTAGGATAAATATATTTATATGAAAGCAGTTTTCAGCCTTTTTTTATGTTTGTTTCATTTCAGTAGAGACCTCTTCTTCAAACTGTGCTTTTACCATATCTGTGTCAATTAAGAAGAGACTTTAAAAATGGTTTATATTTAGGAAGATGAGAAAATATGACTGCTAGGCTAAGTAATCAATGTACTGTACTTTTTCCAGATGCTCTTTGATTGGAAAGCATTTTATTATGGCAGGAATATTTATTGGGACACTGAGCTAGGTAACAGCCAAGGATTTGTTTTCCTAAAATTTTCTCTCCTTAAAGGATAGGAATAGAATATATCTCTATTTGAAATGTCTTTGCTAGCCTAGAAAGGAGTTTAATTAAAGCAAAATAAATATTCCTATCCCATAATTTCATATATTTTTTGGCATACATGCATGTTTTCTAGTTTGATTGTTCTGCTGTACATGACCCTTTATCTACAACTGTTGTAGTAACTTTGAGAACAGAGATACTCGCCACTTTAGAACAGCTTTTTCATACAATTTTTAAGGACAATTTGTTTCTTTAATCTAAATTCCTAATATAATGATGTAAATCATTGCTATTGTTTTAAATATTCTGGTGGCATTTTGCTTACTTCTCATAATCCTCTCTAGCTATCTTCTTCCAGTAAGTGGTTAAAAATAGGAGTACTAGTTTCAGAAATGCATTTTATGAAAATGTTAATACCATTTTCAGAATTGAAAGTTACATTATGTAAATCCCATCAGGGTTATTTTTAAAATGATAAATGCAGATGTATTTATTATTTTTGCATTTATTCATAATTCAAATAACAGTGATGCTATTAATCTACAATGGTCTTTTGGTTGGGATGTTCATTGTACAAGTGACCTCATCTGCTGCTTAGCAGAACTGACACAGTGCTGGTTTTAAGAGTTGTGTGTTCATTTTAAAAATTACAATTTTTCAAGACAGTACCCCAGATTTCTACAGTTGCTGTTGAAAAGTAAGAAATAGGAGAGATTTGAGGCCTCAGGATGGACAAATTTCTCTCGGAATTTCGTTAATGGGAATCTCTTCGGTAGTCCATGATTGTTTCTGGGTATTTTGTAACCCTTTGAAATGCTAATGTACTCTACTGGTTTTGTACTTTTTAGATGAATAGCTTTATTTTTTGTTTCTTCTTTTTCTATTTACATGTGTGGCTGAGAACAAGCAGTGCAGTGTTTCTGGTTTTTTTTTTTTATTTCTCTTCAGGACACAACAGGTTTTAACACCCCCCTTCTCAGACCTCGTGTGATTGGAGAATGGATTGGCCGTGAAGAGAATGATGCAGACCCACTGGCTGCTGAGATGCTGCAGCCACCAATACCAAGAAATAAAAATGAGCAGTGGGACAGCGAGGATAGCAGCAGTCCTGGAGGAAGGTGGGATTTTGATTTGGCCTAGGAATTTTATAATTTGTGAAGCAGAGCTGTCTTTGTAACACCCCATTTCTGAGAGCAGAGTGCAGGACTTTTAAATTCCTGTGCCATAGTGTGGCAGCATGCAGAATATATGGAAGACATTAATATGTGACTCATTTCTTCTCACGCTTTTATATGTGATTAACTTTATACTCATTTACAATGCCATGGTTTTATTCCCATGTATAAAGCTGAGTGTATGTTGACATTAGTGGGGTCCACTGTGTAATAATTTTGTGATGTATTGCTTCCTTCAGATACTTCAAATGCTGCTGTCTTTCAGCGGTTTGTAGTAGCTGTTTGTTAATCTTCTTGACACTTCAGTGGTAAATGTGATTTTCTCATTTAAAGGAAAGACAGATAAGGGAAAAAGTATCTGTATTAATTTTAACAAGACTTCCAAAATTCATCTTCAGGTCTTATGCTTAGCATCTTGGTGTTAATAACAATTCTTTCTCAAAGAGAAAATTGTATTCCCTGCAGTAAATAACTTCTGACAATTTATTGTGCTTGATTGACGATGTTTGTTAATGTGCTTCGGCTACTTGGAAGAGATGAACATTTTTACAAGGAGTCCATTTTACATGATTTAAAGATACCTGTTTATCACAGAAAGTGAAGTATTTGCAGCTTTTCCTTAAAAGGGATTATTTATTTATTTTATTTTTAACTGTATATCTTGTGCACTGCCTCTGTTAATTGGCTTAAACACCTACAGTTCTCCCTCAGCCCTGTAGCCTTTCTCCTTGGTTATAACAAGTACTCTGACTGCAACAGACACCTTTTTCTTCCTCTTTTAAGAAGGCAGAAACTCTCTGCTTTTCTTCTAAAAAGGTCTAAGGTATTCCTTCACTGTGTCCTCCTTGTGGCTTCCATATTGGAATTCACTTCCTTGTCACAAGGCAACTAGTCTGTCACTTGCTGGACTCTTACAGGCTGCATTCATTAACTTTCCTCACATGTTGGGAATGTTTGTTATCCATGAGTACTTCTTTCTTCTTTTAATTAGATTATTGTGGGGGAAGCTGCAAGTACTACTATTTCAAAGAAGTAGCAGCATGTAGTAATAATCCCCAAGCCAGACATTGGACTGGAACCAATAAGAATTCAGACACTGGGTCCCTCCAGTGCAGTTCCTGGAAAAGTAATGGGTGTCAGCAACTGGCACTGCAGCTTGATTGTGAGGGCCTGTGTTTCTTTTTCCGTATTCTGCAGTCCAATAAAGACACTGAACAAAGAGCTGTTCCACGTTGCAGAGCAAATTGAGGATATTGTATCTGTTCTCTCAATAGGAAGGAGCAGAATAAGCATCTCTGTCTAACCTCTAGAAGGGAGCAAAAAGGTTTAGCTCTGAGTAACAAAGATGATTCAAAGCAGCGTTTTTTTCTCTTTGTAGAGGGTGGTACAGGCTGTGAGAAACCTCACAACTAATGCTATAATTAAAAAAATATGATTAATGGCTTTGAGAATAGTATTTGATAAGTCTTGTTGAGCATCATGACAAAATCACATTGCCTGGCATATGAAATAAGGTGAGTATGGGGTACTTGATGCCAGGCAAGACTCATGGGACACTGATATTTCTAGTTTTTAGGTGCCGTAAGTGCTGAAGACCTGTTGAAAAGTATGTAGAGTTAAGTGGGAATACTGATTTTCAGTGGAATTGAATAGCTACTAAATTACATGCAGCATATGGATTTACATTTGGATGACTGATTTTATCTGGGATAATTCTTTGCTTAATTAGCATTTTGTCAGCTTTTGTCAGGCATTTATAAAAAGCATGTTTGCAGTCTTGCAAAATAATCATAAAATTGCAGAACTTTGAGGTAGTGGTGATACTAAAATTGAGGTCTCCTACATATGGAGGTTTAAAAGACTTGTGTTGATCAGTTTTAATCTGAATGGCTAATAATAGTTCACTAATAACAGACAATTTCTTCAAGGTCTGAATCTGTGTAACTGGGAATTAAAGTAATATTGGCAGAATTTGGAACTGACTAAACACCAAATGCATGAGACAAGTAACAGGTAATAATAAATTAGGCTTAATGTAGCATATACCTAGTCCATCCAAAAGTAGTGGGAATAGTGTGAATTTTATGAGATTAAATGAAACTCTCAAAAAAGTGAAGTTATCAGTTGTAAAGAATTTTTGGCTACCTCATCTGTATTTCATTCATCTACTTCATAATTCATGTAGCCTAAAATAATTCAGTTACATTTACCTGGCAACTGAAAGAGGGAGGAATTTGAAATTCACATTAAATGTTTCCAATTATATCTTGTTAAATTTGATGTAGCAACACTTTAATAAAAAGTGATCGTTTGTTGATCACTAATTATCAGGATTTATGTGATAAACCAGCAAACTCTCAAAACTAATCCTAATCTTCAGTTACAGCATAAGAATAGGAAAGTGAAAATTGTCTCATTATTTCCAGGTATTATGTTTTCTTTTACCTATCACTAAACATAAGGAAATGCTACGTAAGTGAAATACTATATAAATATCCAAAGGCTTAGGCATTGACAGATCACTGATAGAGTAATTGCCATCAGTATCATGCGACTCCTTCTGTCTGTGTTGTTTTCATAGACCATGGCATACAAGTTTTTTTCTGTTTGGTGGAAAGGGAAGCCCTGGGTCCTCACATATTCATAGCTTTGTATAAGGGACTGAATAGGCTGCAGACAACAGCATATTCCGATGGACCACTGGTCTGTTGATAACATGACCATTTTCAGTATTGGTCTTTTCAACATAAAGCCGATCATAGTAAGTATATGTAGTATGTGATATTTGGAAATCTGTGAGTTGTCGCTTTTTCAGTCTTTGCAACCATGAATCTTGCTTTTTGCTCCATTCAGTAGTGGACAGTGGGAGAGAACTACTGTTTCCTCCTTAAAAACATACATTCCTGTGATGACGAGCAACAGAAGCACACATGTTGTACATCTGAAAGCCAGGCCCAGTTACTTAAAAAAAGAAGGGGAATTAATTTTGAGCAACTGAAAGGACAAGTTTCTTTACTGCTTTGACTGAGAAAGATAATGTAGCCAGTCTGAAGTAGCTATATTAGTGATGTCTTGTCAAACTGATGAAGGGTCACCTTTTTGCCCTCAATGTTCTGGATTGCTACAGAGGAAAGACTATTTGTCATTGGTTTTGTACTGCTCTGTGTTGCTGCTGTAAGGGAGCGAGGAAAGGTATTAATATATGATAACGGACCATATAAAAGTGCTTATGGCAATCCTGCTGGTACTGAGCTCATCTCTCAGAAATTTGAACACCGTGAAAATAGGATTAAACTAATTTCCAAGTCATTGTTAGTAGTTTTCTACATGAAAAATGTCCTGGAAAAATTCTGAGAAGAAGTAAGGCTCTTAGGGAAACTTCCTCAAGTGATAATGTATGTATGCAGTGGGGAATATGAGGGATTTTTAATAAGATCCTAATAAGATCCTCTTGTTTCTTAGAGCCCAAAATGAACTAGAGTTTGCAGAGGCCCCATTCATACCCTGCTGTGCTAAACTCAAAGCCCATTCTTCATCTCCAAAGCTCACATTGTCTTATTAGTGTTTATTTTGCAGTGGGAAATGAACTATGGTTGATTATACTAAATTTCATATATTTGCAACAGATCTGCCTTCCTGCAACAGACTGTAAGTCTGAGGTGTTGCTGCTACCTTCGTTTGGGGCACCAAACATCTGTCTCATTGTTTTTATCTTGATATTGTAAGGAATCAGAAATTGCTAACTGTAGCAAGTCCTGCTTCTGCTAACTTCTGTGTAGTTCCAGTTGTCTGTTACTTTGGTTAGGGACACAAGTCAACGAACCGTGAGAATTGTTGTAACTAATACTCCTTACTCTTGTGAGGTCGTAATAACATAACCACTCAAGGGAGAAGTTTTTTGTTGTCAGCTTTGTTGCTGTGCTATCAACGCCTTAGCAATACTGATAAGTAATTGACATCATAGAATCATAGATTTGGGTTGGAAGGGACCTTAAAGATCATCTAGTTCCAACCCCCCTGCCATGCGCAGGGACACCTCCCACTCAACCAGGTCGCTCAAAGCCCACTCCAACATCTTGTTGTTCTGTATATGTAGCTTATTTAGACTTGATGAATACCCATAAAGTCAATGGGAAATTTCCCATCATCATTAATCAAAACTTTAGATAGGAATTGAAAACACATACTGATTTACAACATCCAATGATCAGGGAATAAGTGATAACCAGCTAGTTTACATGTGATCTGATGGTGCTAACCTTCAGATCTGGAGAACATCATGGCTACAGTAATTTGACAGATGTGTGACATTTTTTGTAGAGAGCACCAGTAAGAGAAAGTTGTTCTTTCCTCCCTCGCAGCTTAAAAATGGAACCAAAGACCAAAGGACTAAAACAACAACAACAGCAACATAAGAAACTGCTGGCAGCCATGCTTTCTCAGGACTCCTTTGATTCTGCTCACAGCACAGCTCCATCTGTAACTGAAGAAGATATTGACAATGAAGATGATGCAATGGAACTGCTGGGTAACTGCAAAAAATTATGTGTATTTTCTGATACTTTTTAAATTATAGATTAATTTAAAAAGCGTAATATCTGATCAAACATAGTTTAGTTTGAAACGTCTCCTTATGTTTGAAGCTAAAGTATCCAGCTGCTGTGTGAAGGTTCATAGGGCTTATCTTGCAGCTTTCAGGAGTGAATGTAATGAAGACCATATATGTCTGTCAATAAACTGCCAGCTACATCAAAATCCTATGAAATGCCAAACACTTCAGGTGCTTCAAGTTATTAGTTTGATTTCCTACATAAATCACTCACAGGTTCTACTTGGAGAATGTATTTATGTACAAGGAGCAGAATCAGCTTCACTGGCTTTTATCTGGTTCTTCTTTTTCTTAGTTGTATCACAGTTCTAACTTCAGTTGGTTTTATTTGAGACTTACTAGCTACAAATAGCTTATGCAATGTGAATATGTAACCTCTCCAGAGGATTTGTTTGTAATTTTCCAGTAGACTGTATTGTATGTTAAATTGCACTGTAGAAGGCTCTATGCTCACTGCTTTCTCCCTTTCCTAGAATTATGACTTGTGAAAGGAGGGAAATTGTCAAAGAAAGTTAATTGTCTCTTTTCTGCCATTTTTAAAAGCTTCAGTGTAAGATGCTTAAAATGTAGAAGATAGTCATGGATTTTTTTTTCCCAGTTTTTGCTATATAGAACCTTATGTGGGATCAAAGCATGGGAAATATGCAGTCTCAGGATAGCTCAGCATTCTTACATTTACAAATTTTATCACAAATTATTTGTTTCAGGCTGGACCTTAATCTAAAAATCAGAGAAACACACATGGTTTCTGTAATATTTTTGTTGCTTTCTTACTACAGTCTTCATAGAATCACAGAATAGTTGAGGTTGGAGCAGACTGCTGGAGATATGTAGTTCCATCCCTTGCTCAAAGCAATCAGCCAGAGCAGGTTGTTCTGAACATTGTTCAGTTGGGTTTTAACTCTCTCTAAAGATGGAGGCTCTACAACATCTCTGAGTGACTTGTTCCAGTACTTGACCATGCTTGTGGTAAAAAAAAATAAAATATTATGCTTAAATAACTGTGAATTAATACATACTTTTTTGTTTTGTTTTGTTTTGTTCGGGGGTTTTTTTGTAGTTTAAAGTTTGATGCATGCATTTGTTTCTGCAAGAAAGAAGAGATAATGGGCTGGGTCACTCAGGTGTCACAGTGGGTCAATTAGTTCTTTGTGTGTGAAGGAACTCACAGTGTTTGTGACTGTGGGCTTGCAGTCTTTGCAGAATCAGTTGGTATTTCCAGAACTAATCCATGGATTCCAGTGAAGGCCATAATTAGTCTGTAGCTACATTATCTCCTTATTTCATCCTGCAATTTACAGATCTTTCCTACTTTATCAATGTGACATAAAAAGAAAGCTAAATGGGTGTCTTCTACTGGCATAAACCATAGGACTCCTCTACAGAAGGTAAGCGCACGCGCACGTGTGTGTGTGTGTGATGTTATTGGCCTCATTATATATCACACACAGAACAGAATCGTTTGTTAACTTCTGTGGAGATAGTGAGGAAAAGGTATCCAACAGATGTGTAGGTCTTTCCTTCCAGACACTTGAATCCCTGAAGTTATCTGGAACTAGAAAGGCAGTATAAAGGAAATGTTATTTTCTGATGTCTTGATGTTTGGGCAGAAAATTGTCTGTGTACAAACAAGTGCTTTGTTTTTTTTTTAATAAGGACTCGATTGTAAGGAAGAGTCCAGCGCAGGGCCACTAAGATGATGAAGGGATTGGAGTATCTCCCATATGAGGAGAGGCTGAGGGAACTGGGCCTATTTAGCTTGGAGAAGCGGAGGCTGAGGGGGGAACTCATTAATGCTTATAAATATCTAAAGGGCAGGTGTCAGGAAGATAGGGCCAGACTGTTCTCGGTGGTGTCCAGTGACAGGATAAGGGGCAATGGGCACAAACTGGAACACAGGAGGTTCAATCTTAAAATAAGAAAACACTTCTTTACTGTGAGGGTGACTGAGCACTGGCACAGGCTGCCCAGAGAGGTGGTAGAGTCTCTGTCTCCAGAGACATTTAAAACCCATCTGGACGTTTTCCTGTGTGATCTACTCTAGAATCCTGCTCTAGCAGGAGGGTTGGACTATGATCTTTGGGGGTCCCTTCCAACCCCTACCATTCTGTGATTCTATGATTCTGTTCTGGTTTTGTGCCATGAAAAACTTGGAACATTTTTCTATCATACATTTCATCAAAACTGGCAAAGTTTATACAAAATCAACTTAAAACTAGGAAAGGTCACAAACAGGACCTCTAGTTTGGGTAGGGTGTTGTATAAGTGATTCTGAGATTTTGAAGCAAAACCATGTCATGTTTGATGAGTAGCTGTGGTTATGGTGATTATAATGTAGCCATGTTATAGTAACAACCATTGATAGAAAGTTCAATATGCACATCTTAGTGTTGAAAGTGCTGTGCTTCTGAAAGACTGCTTTTATTTTAACTCTTATTTTGCAATTTGCTGACAGTATGTATTTTAAATTTGATATAAGTTAGATTAAATCTTGCAGAACTGCTCAAAACGAGGATGTGACGAAGTGTTACACAGGAAGGGTGTTTTATTTTCTTTCGACAGTAACATAACAAACTTAAGTTTCTATCAGCAAACATAGGTATTTTTCATTGCTATATTTTTCAGATCAGTAACTGTATGATACTGGAACTGATTTATTTTTTTTTTTTACTTATTGTGTACTGCAGTAATCCATTAACTGTTTTGATGCTTTTTACACTGCTTATATGGAGTAGAACTAATTTCTAATCATGGCTTTCTGCCAACACTGAATTGCAGGGCATTGTTGCATATAGATACTTGACTTGTTCCCTTTAGAGTTCAGTATTCATTGCTTATTCATCCCTTCCTTAAAAAAATTACAAAATCTCATGCTCCTAAGTCTGGTTTCTGGAAAACAAATTCTGCTATTCAAAGCAGATAATTCTAATGCATACCCTACTTATAATGCAGGTTTTTGCAGAACACAAACTTCCATCTTTATGTGTGTTCAAGAGAATCTATTTTCAGTGTTTAGTTGATTTATTTAGGTACTAAAAGCATGAAACTGACTGTTGGTATATTTTCTGTTTTTAAAAAAACCCTCTTAGTACATCAGAATTGTCAATGAAGGTTTAGCTAGAATGAAACATTCCAAATAGAAGAAACAATTAAGCTATTATACGTCTGAAGAATCAATTTCAAAAGAAATACATGTACAAAGATGAAAAAGATTATGGGGTACTTTCCGATTTCAGTCATCACTTTTCATGTATAACATAAGAAGCATATGAGGGCTGTTAACACACTGGTAACTTTCTAAGCATATCCAGTTATGCAGGTGGCTGAAGTAAATTGCTGGCAGGAAACATCATAGTGGAAAGGATCTTCCTGACTTTAAAAAGCTGAGAACTGTAACTGTAAAATCACATGTATTTGTAAATATAAAAGAGTAATGCAATTGAGGTCTGTGACTGAAAATGATACCAAGGGGCTCATTTTGTTTACAGCATAATGCCAAGCATTGTGGTTTGTAAATCTCATCAGGAGCTGAAGTAGTTCTTTGTGAAACTCTGCAGTCCTTTTGGAATGCCATGGCATTTGGGCTTAAGCTGGCTTTCGTATTTGGCCTAAGTCCACTGAGGCTTTGAAATCGTGTTGTTCCCCCAGTATCTCACTGATGTCTATTGGAGAGGACTGAACTATATTTTCCCTGAAATTTTCAGGAATATTTATTGAACAGTCACCAAAGCATGACTCATGTGGTTTTAAAAAATCAATTGTTTGATTATGTGTAAGAATATCATTGTTTAAATGTATTGCTATGCATAAACGTACACATAGTAAAAGCATAAATCTTTTCTTGGACTTACATATACATTCTTGAGCTTTTTACAAGTGAGAAAGGTATAAAAGAAGTTCTGTATTGCTTTACACAATATTGATAGAGAGAACAAGCCTTACGAGAAACAGCTGAGGGAACTGGGGGTGTTTAGTCAGGAGAAAAGGAGACTCAGGGGAGACCTTATCACCCTCTACAGCTACCTGAAAGGAGGTTGTAGCGAGGTGGGGGATGGTCTCTTCTCCCAAGTAACAAGTGATAGGATGAGGGGTAATGGCCTCAAATTGCATGAGGGGAGTTTTACATTGGATATTAGGAAAAAGGGTTATCAGGCATTGGAACAGGCTGCCCAGGGGAGTGATTGAGTCATCATCCCTGAAGGTACTTAAAAGACGTATGTGTGGCACTTAGGGATATGGTTTAGCAGTGGACTTTGCAGTGTTAGGTTTATGGTTGGACTCAATGATCTTAAGTTCTCTTCCAACCCAAATGATTCTATGATTCTATGATATTTAGTCATAATGCTCGATCACCTCTTTTCTTCTTGTTTTCCAGTCTTTATGCATGCTCACAATATTACAAATGTTACTGTATGTTAATACATGCTATGCAGTAGTTAACTATGAAGCGCCACTCCAAACATAAGTGTACCCAGGGAGCTCACACATGTGTGGTTGAAGTGAAAGGTGGTGATAATTGTAGGCCATTTCCTGCAATTGAAGCATATGCCAATCTGTATGATTCTGAAAAACCTCCATGATTTCAATGCAATTAATCATATATCTGAGCTAAATTTACATGTTTGCAGCATCAGGACTTGTAAAACCATCTCTTTTCTTCAGAGGTGGTTTCACAGTAACAGTGGGTTTTTGCTCAGTGTAGAAATCTTAAGTGAAAGTTCAGTGATTATCTGTTTCGTGTTTATTATGTGTAATTCTTGCTATGCAGTAACAAACCAGAATCTTTAAAGATATAAATTAACTTTAAGTAGTAATATACTTTTTAATTATTGCTTGGGGTGATATCTGATTTTTTTGTTTGCTTTAATAGCTCTTCTTCTAATCTTTGGAATTTCTTTTTTCCTCAAGAGCTTTCCAAATGTTAATTACTTAATCATTGTAACACCCCTGAAAGATTGACTGGTGGTGTATTTACATTTTATAACAAGAGGAGGTAAACAGAATTTAGTGGAGATTACCTGTGCCTGTAGGATGAGACAATAACTCGGTGACTGGTAGTCTATCCCTTATATAGTCTATACTGCTTTTCAAATAAGTCTCTGAGTGCTTTAATGAAAGGGCGTCAAATCTGAAGTGCTTTCGGTACGTTTCCTGGGGTTCAACAAACATTCCTTATTTTCCAGTTTCCTAGAGGTCTTTGGCAACATTCAGAAAACAGACTCTAGACCTGATAAATTATTCTGATTTTAGCAGTAGGTTGTTCCTCTTTGTTGTCTCTCCAAGCTGGACAAAAACTTCTCCATTAGAAGGGCACGTGGACCCAACAGGTGTGGATTTAAATACAGATCCTGCTGTCCCAAAGTTCACCAGCATTACAGACCTTAGAGCTCTTAGAAGTAAATAATTTAATTTGGTTTTTCTTACAAGTAAAGAATTTCATTCGGTATTTCTACTGTCAAGCAAAAAGCTGTTCACATGACAACATGGTGGTTCACTTTTAATCATTAAGGTTGGAAAGGACCTCCAAGATCATCAAGTCCAATCGTCAACCCAACACCACTATGCCCACTAAACCATGTCCGGAATACTATCAACAGTATTTTTTACCAGATTCATTGATCTGCAGGACTGTTGTCTAGAGGGAAACCATCAACTTGAAATCTACTACTAATTTTAAGGTGATGTTTTCATGCATTATACTTGCCACTGAACACTTATGTAAAAGTTTAACAAGTAACATATTCAGTATTCTTTTCTTTCTGCCAATTATATATAAAGTCACCGAAGCAAGAGAGACACACAGGTCTGTTTAATGTCATTCATGGATTTCATTGCTTTCAGTTCATCTTGTCATCCTATGCTAAAAGACAGCAACATCAGTGAAAATCTTTTAGTTGATCTGAGTTTAAGCAAAGCTCAAACTGGCTATTCAAAGAACAGAGATTTGGTGTTTAAAGTCTTAAAATAATGGAATACTGCTCTTGCATTTTGCTGTCAGTAATACTACAGGTGTTTGATGTTTACATAAAATTTTGAGACTGACAATAACTTCTAGTAAGTTTAGTAAATTCTGTAGTTTGGTTAAGAGGATGTTTGTAAGGTTAGAAAAAATTATGAATTCAATTAGTCACTTATTGCAGCTCTTGTGTAGTTGTTTCTGGTTTGATAAGCATAAAATGTGTTGAAACTGAAGTTGATTGTGCTTTATATTGCTAAAGGGAAAAAGGAAAGAGAAAACCAATTATAGTTAGAGATACTAGATTCTCTTGAGTTGAAATGAGTTACATGAGCTAATAAAAAGCTTCAGAAGAATGGCTCATTTTAATGAAATAGATGTGTACTGAATATCACGATGTGTAGGAGCCTAAAATGTCATTTGTTTACAGTTTATACAAGGAACCAATGCATATTATAAGCCTATACCTAAAGAACAGAGCAAGGACACTGTATAATCCTAGTTCTCTGACTGTCCAAATCAGAGATATAAATGTCTGTACTACCATAGCCTTTTCATGGCCTGTATGCCTGGGATTTCTTCTAAAGGAAGGCAAGACGACACAGGAGCATGATACGGATCACCCATAATGATGTGATATTGATCCCAGTATCATGGGATCAGACTGATACACTTCTAGACTTGCAGTTCTGATGTTTAATGGCTGTAGACACACAGAGGTCCCTTTAGAGAAACTATAGGAAGAAGCTTCCTCCCATCCCAGCACCATTTATAAGAAAGACAAGAAGGTGATTCTCACAGCCAACTCTCTTCCCCTATTGTGTTTCTCTGCCCACCTCCAGATGTGCCAAATGCATCAAGTGTTAGACAAGTAAAGAGCTGTGGTTGAGTCAGGTGGCATATTTTAATAACATTTTAAACCATGAAGATTAAGGAAGTATCTTATTATGAGTTGAGCATAGTTGTTATGTGGATTGCGTTGCCACAGAAGATTGTGGAGACTACAAGTGTAAATATACAACCCTAGATAAATTCAAGGAAGATCAAGGATCAAGATAACTTTACTAAATATGTTGGTTCTGGTACATTCTTTATCTCAGTCTCAAATTTGGAAATTGCAGGTAACTGAGTGGATCTTTACTTACTGTCAACATGCTACTGGCTATTTTGAGTCAGGACACGATGCTAGCTGCTCCTCAGGTCTGATCCAATACGAATATATCATGTGCCTTGGTGTCTCCCACCATTTGAAGAAATATAATCTGAATCTGTGTATTTGAGGACTGCATGCTGTATAATTCTGATCCTTTCTTGAAATTTTAGTGGCTAAAAATGGCTGAGAATTTTAAATAAATATTATTTTTATAGAGTAGAAGAACTGAGATAGGAAAAATGATAGATATAATAGGTGTTTATTTGCATATGTGAGAAGGGCAAGGTAAGGTCTTCGACCTCCTTCCTCTTCTACATTCCTAGTGATTGTCTTTAGAATCACATACCCTGCTTTGCTATATGCTTTCTGGCTCTTTGGATAAGGCCAGACATTCCATAGTGTATTCTGTTATTTTTTCCAAATAAAAGTATATTTTATTGGGAGAATATCAGATGAGCTGTACTAGTGAACTACCTCAGTCAGACAACATGTTCGGTAGTAGGTAGAAAGCTCACATGTTCCTTACATGTAGAAGGCGAACATTTGCTTCACTGTGTTGAATCAGGGCTTAAATGAACAAGCATTGCTGTGGTAGGTTACTGGAGTTAGAGTGAGAGTTTACTAAAACTAGAGTGAACAGGGTACAACTGATTACTGATTTTTCCTTTACAAGAACCATCGGACTTCAGTTGAAACTGTAGACAAGTTTAAAATAAATAAAAGGACATGTATTTTCATGTAGTACACAGTGAATCTATGGGCTTATTTACTAATGGTGTTGTGGATGCCAAAAATTTACATGTGCTGAAAATGAGCTGAACAGGTTAATGGAGGAAAAATATATCAAGGGCTGCAAGATATAGACTCTACCTCTGCTTCAGAAAGTCCCTGGCCATGAATCAACTGGGGCTGAAGGATTATGCTAGGAAATAGAATCATAGAATCATTTAGGTTGGAAAAGAACTTTAAGACCATCAAGTCCAACCATTAACCCAGCACTGCCAAGTCCACCACTAAACCATATCCCTGAGCACCACATCTACACACCTTTTAAATACTTCCAGGGATGGGGACTCAACCACTTCCCTGGGCAGCCTGTTCTGATGCTTGATGACTCCTTCAGTGAAGAATTTTTTCCTTATATCCAATCTAAACCTCCCCTGGTGCAACTTGAGGCCATTTCCTCTTGTTATCTGGGAGAAGAGACCAACCCCTACCTCCCTACAGCCTCCTTTCAGGTAGTTGAAGACAGCGATAAGGTCTTGCCTGAGTCTTCTTTTCTCCAGACTAAACAATCCCACTTTCCTTAGCTGGTCTTCATAAAACTTGTGCTCCAGACCCTTCACCAGCTTTTGACAGGCCTGCAGCTCCCAGGGATCCTCCTTCCAGCCCTTCTTGTAGATGGAAGTCATATTTGCTAATGTCACAGATTTTCTAACCTCTCACATTTACATAATGATAAAGTATCATTATGTACTTGCCCTGTTCTTGTACTCATCCCTAGGAATGGCTTATCCCTAGGATGCTGGATAAACGGATGTCCAAACTACTCTGTACTTCTTAAGGACACTTAGATTAGTTTAAACATACTGCTGGGAAATCCTCTAGTGGCAATGTATAAGGAAATCCAGCAATGGGTATAATTTCTTTCATGCCTGGATCTATTTTAGTAAGGCCACTGATTCTCCAGTCTTAGTAATCTGCAATAACCTCTGCATATACTTATTCTCTGGTTTACACCAAAGCTCAAAATATAAATGTCAGAGTTCAGAGATCTAGCCCACTTGATTGACTAGTCTGTGTGCTAAACTGCTGCCAGTTCCTGAGCAATCGTGTTCTCTTTTTGGAGTGTGCAGGGAAAGGGAGCATGAAAGGAGGAGTCAGTTACAATGTCAAGCTTGTACTTTGGTAAGAAATGATAAGATTTCTTCACTTGGAGATTCAGAAGGCAGCAGTGGAACTGCATGAGCTCTGGTGAGGCTTCTTTACTTCTCAGTTGTACACGTGCAAAATCACTGTCTCTGTAGTGGGAGAACAGGGTTGATGCAGAGTTACCAGGACAATTTAGGGAGGTGGCAGCAGAGCGAGATGTAATATGATTACCTGACTGCAGGTATCATAACCCTTACAGCTAGTGTTTGATCTGCTTCAGTGAATTCCTTGGCTTTGGGGCTCTTTGCAGCTACTGAAGAGAGATTGTTCATCAGAGTAGTAGGTAGGGAGAGGGCTTATTCAGAGACATATTTGAATTTAATTCATATTGGGAGGCAAGGATGTGAAGGCAAAAAGTTATATTCAAACATAGCAGAGCTTAAAGGTTTTTTCATGTTAATATGTGGCTGATTACTGTCATGTTTTTCTAAATTGTTTGGGCATCCTTTCCTCTGAATAAATTGTCCTTTATTTTATATACAGATGAGTTGCTCACAAGAAGATTATTACTGCCAGTAAGGGCACTTCGGAAAGTGTAAATTTAGCAGGGTTGTGGTGGGTAGCAGTAGAGATGTTTATATATATATATATATATAAAATAAAACATAAGTTATCAGAAGTATAATAAATAAAATAAATTTATTGCAAGACAATTTGCTACATATTAAACTGCAACTTATGGTACTTTTTACAGTATCTGACAGAATATGGTATATATAACAACACAAAGTAAGAACTGAAACAAAACGAACCATGACAAAATTATGAATGAAATGTTTCAAAATGCGGTTTTCCGTCTTTCTTTCTAAACTGGAGTTTGTTGAGAGGAAGGTTTTGAAAATCCATGTAGAAAAACTAATTGTATTGCCATGTGCTGCACAACACCACAGCACCTTTTCCGAAAATTCATGTTATGTTTTTCTGATGCATCCATTACCAGGTGAAGCCTTTCCAGTTGCTGAAACTATAAGTTAATGCTACTTAGAGAGAACAGTTTTGTTTTTTGGTTTTGTTTTGTTGTTTTTTTTTTAATTTACATTTCAATAATGCATATAGGTGTTTTAGGTTGTGGTACAGTTAGTGGAAAGTGTATGAAATTTCTAAAGTTTGTTGAATCTGATGCAGCCAAAACTAAGGAAGTAGTATTGTAAATACAGAATATTATGAATATCTTACCTTCTTATGTAAGTGTTACAGTTAAAAACTTGCTAATTACTGCTTTTTTGATGTTGTGCAATGATATTAGTTGCTTCTATTAAGAATTAGATTTCAAACTTCTATTTAGCCTGCTTCCGCCCCCAAGGCTGATGATGTATGCCATGTAAAATGATCACCAGAATGCATTCATAATCAAAATGTATAGTTTTTGTTACATTTGTAACCTTTTCTTATAAACTTAATTTTACATTACTTAGTGAAAATGTATTGGCATTTTTCAAGACTTGGGCTTACATCCTTCTCATGTGGAGTGCTATAGCTCTTTCAGCAGGGTTTTGGGAGAAACTAATAACTCATATGTATTAGACTGAGTGCTGAAGCTACTCCTTCCTCTGCCATTAAAGAAAAGTAGAAATAGAGATGAGAAGGTATATCAGTGTTGTATGTTAATGTAGATAAATATCACTTATATGAGAACTTCACTTAAGCTATCACATAAGAATAGAAGGGAAGGGAACAAAGAGTATTTTGATAAATCATATCCTCAAGTTGTCACCGAACTTGAGAATCACAGAGCTGTGTTCTAGTCTCAAAGACAGAGTCAGCTTTTAGGCGATGAGCCATGAAAAGGCTCAAACTGCTTGAATCTCATACTTTAAAAGTCTTGTGAAAGCTAAATGTGTGTGTTTGAAGTTCATGGCTGTACTCAAAATAGTGTAAAGCCTAAGCAGGTCTGAACATTCAGTGGCAGCAGAAAGAGTCACTTTTTCATAATTTGCTTTAACTGTTTTCTGCATCTTTTTCTGTGTCTCTGTGGAATCGTTAACAACAGTTTCTGTTTCAGGTGGAGTATTTAATGGAGTTGATCCAAAGTCTGATAGTGCTAGAATGGGGCTGTGGGCTAGGATTTTATGCATTCCGTCACAGTCATGAGAAACAAGGTATCTAATACATAGCTGACCTCTCTCCTTCACACAACCAACTGTCTTTTGATGTGGAAGGTAACATTCGATCACTAAGTACTAGGTACAATATGGGGACTTCGTATGGCGTAACATACGTAGTTTGCCTTGAAACACTAAGTCTTTCACTTATTGTTTGAAGTTAGCTAGTACCTTTTCTATATTTACTGTTTAGGTGATACTCTTAAGAAATCTCGTTGCCCCTAAATCACTCATGAGTTCATTCTTGTGTTAATTATTCCTGCTCTGCCAGTAATATCGGAAAATGACAGAGAGTTAAATTAAAATTCCCTGAGGGCTGATTTCCTGTCTCTCTACTTAAGAAAACAGACCAAATATTTTCAGCTTTTCTCTGAGTAGAAAAGGGATTGCTTCTTGCTCATTCCAGTAGTCTGTACATTTTGATTCTGGTATTTCCCACCTCATCTACCCCAACTGCTTTTAGTTAAAGGTATGGTGATGTAAAAACTGGGTGGATACAACTCCATTACTACTCCATTATCCTTTTGGTGGGTTTTTCCATTGTTACAAGGCAATCCTTTGTGCCGTTCAAATTAACTCAGCCTCTGTTTGCAGGGTGGTTGTTTGTCATGTGACATGATAACACAGCACATGATGTTACAACTTCCAAGGTTTATAGGCAGCAAATCATATGACTTGGTAATGTAGCTACTCTATAGTAATAGAGTTAAATGCATAGAGTACTGCAATGTGATAGAAGTTGTGGTAGTAAAGAGATGGTGGAAGTTATGTTGCAGGAAGTCTAGCAGCTAAGAGCAGAGGACATCCCTTTTAAGACTGTCCAGCATGGATAATGTAGGGGTCCTATCAATGGGGTGAAGCTTAGGGAACTCAGTTTGTTTAGGATGGAAAAAGAGAAGGCCTCAAGGGGACCTAAGAGCCAGCCTCCCAGTGCCTAGGTGGAGGCTCCTGGGAAGGAGCTACACTATTGAAGTGCACAGCAGAAGACTGAGCAACACTGGGTATAAATTGAAACTGGCAAGGTTCTGAATAAATATAAACGGGAAAAAATCAGTATGTGAATATTTAACTGCTGGAACAGGTTGCCCATGGAGGTTGTGGTGTCACTAATCTTGGATGTTTTCAAGACTCATTGGATAAAACCCAAAGCAACTTGGCTGTCCCTGCTTTGATCACAAAAGTGAGCCAGAACCTCCCAAGGTCCCTCTGAGCCTGAATGATTCTATGCATTGCTAGTGTAGGGAGGGCCACGGGCCCCTGAGATGTGATTTTGAGATGTCAACTTCAGAAGGAAAGCGAAATAGGTAATGAAATAGGATACTTTCTGTGTGATTAGAAGACATGCAGAAGGGTTTAAAATATTAGATGGTTTGGCTAACCTGAATAAGAAGTGTGTACGTCATGCACTCATACATGAGTGAGTACTTTATTCCCGTATTACTCATAACATATCTATACTTAACATAAAAAGCCAGTTTCAAATCTGGTGTAAGCTGAGCTTTTGATGAACCAGTAGCTGATCACAAGTTCAGTCATCCAGAAGGCAGACTCGTTTACTGATGAGAATTGTATTAACCCTTTAGTACTGCCAAAATTCTGTCAAACCTCATGGTTGTCTCCAGAATGTGGATAAAACCAGAATCTGCAACCTGATTCCAAACCAAAATGTTGATTTGTGCTTAGAAAGAAAAAACAGATAAAAGGAGAGGGGAAAAATGTTAAAGAGTAGTGTCAAGATAAGCACTCAGAATAAAATATATTTTTATGCCACATTCTAGAAGCTGATACACTGAAGTAATGAATATTAAAATTATACAGATAGAAAGTTAATATTGAACGACCTAGACAAGTAATTACAGCTCATTACAGTTGTTTCCCTCTTCTGAGCCCTTAATGTGGACTGAAATGTCTGAAATTATCTAAATGAGTGGTAGTGAATGGTTTCCAATTTTTGCTTTATCTTCAGAACAAGTAAGTAACTTAAAAAAAAAAAAAAAGTAGCAGGTGTTAAAGGTTAATAAGTAGCTTAGTAGCTGTGAGGGCAATAAAAGGAAGCTAAAATGAGGAGGTGAAGTGCTGTGTGTAAAAGTAAAAAGAACTACTAAGTTTGACCCATTAGCTTTAAAAACACAGCTAACTGACAGTGTTTTGGGGGAACAGGAGAATGACAAGGGAGATGGAAAAGTCCTTTAAATCAATGATGAATAAGTACATGAACAGGGGACAATAATGAAATCTTCTATTTCTGTATTAATCAAACCTAAAGATTTTTAC
The DNA here is from genome assembly GCA_028020825.1 of Podargus strigoides. Taxonomy (NCBI): domain Eukaryota; kingdom Metazoa; phylum Chordata; class Aves; order Caprimulgiformes; family Podargidae; genus Podargus; species Podargus strigoides. Next base: position 35,512,647 of record CM051620.1, on the reverse strand, counting down.
TTGTTTTGTACTGGTCTCTTACAAACAGGTACATTAATTTTATACAGTACAATGAATTCAGTGGAAGGTTTTTTAAAGGTTTGTCTTTGGATGCAAATTTATCAGTATCAGCCTAGCACAAGTATTTGGACATACACAAAATTGCTCAAAAAGGCATGGTTTTCCTCTGAAAGTGGTTGGTATAGGCTTGATCTTCTACAGTACTCTTCAGTACTGACTCAGGCTAATGCCATTCCCACCTGTGATACCTCGGAAGAGTTTATTTCCAGTTCCAGAAGGGAGTTTCCTGTAATACACTAGAAATAGCAGGTAGAATTACTTTACTTGTGTATCACTGAGAGCCCTGGGATGTCACCTCAGATACTTTCTGTGCACAGAGATGAACACAGTTCCAGAGTGGACTGATAAGCTCCTGAGTTAGGGGTAACTGCTTTTGACGTACTGGTTCCAGGTGCTGCTCTACATCTGATAATCTTGCATTTTATATGAATCTGCAATGTTAAAAGCCATGCAAAACTGTTTACTGTGAATAACACTCTGAACAAACTTAGGCTTTGACCATGCAAACAACCTTACTAAAACAAAGAGACTGTTTCCTAGTGCATTAATGCTCCTATACATTGTATGGACTATTTTGTTCATTTGCAGTAGGACTGGACTCTACAGACTCAGCCTGTTGTTCTTGTGTTCTCTGTTTGATTTTGAGTTTACAACATTTTTCAGCTTATTTTAAAATAACCAGCCAACATGTTAAATGTGATTTACTAGTTCTAGTTAATTTACTAAGAGTTTGTATTTTAAACACGCAGCTAAAATAAAGAGCTAAATTATCTTCAGATTATTCTTCATAAAACTGTCTCATGTATTTTATAGCAAAAATGGACACAAATGTGAATGCCTGGGATTAAAAAAAAAAAAAGAGAAAGCTTCTCCAATTTAAAGATCTAGTTCCACAGTCTATTTGGGTTATGGGAAAACACGAATGTTTAGTCAGGGAATGAAATGTGATTATCGATGAGCTGAATTTTTTTTTGTGGATAGATGAAAAAACTCTGGATGGTGAAGCCTGTATTGTTCAAAGGGAGTTATGCCCACCAGGGGGCGCTGGCGTTTTTCTGTATGGGTTGATTAAACTAAATGTAGATTAGATTTAATCTATTTAAAAGGTGAACATTAAGTGCTTAGCGTTACAGAAGAAAAATACGTATATACAAGAAAACGGGAAAAATTGGTATACTGTAAACCTGTGGTATTTTTCTTTTCAAAGGTTATAAAAATAAAATAGGTGCTTTATTCTAGCAAGAGATATATATGCAGATTCCTACTGAAGGCTACGTGTGACTGCAGGGACTGATCAGCATTTTTAAATAATGTTGTGTAGCTCACTGTTGTAAGCGCTGAAAAAATCTTTTTTGTTACTTTTTGCAATTAACATGAATTTTAAATCTGTGATTGTAGATATGTAGACATCATTTAAAAGGAACATGCAGAAGAAATTAAAACCAGGTTTTTTTTTCTCCTTGAAATTAAAAAGTAACGTTTTCATATGAGAAAGCAAACATCTTGTTCTTCTGTATAATCAAAAAATGCTGTAATGTGCAATAAAAAATTAGACTTATAAAGCCTCCATTATAGTCTGTGTTATAGTGACTATCTTTGAAACTGCCTAGATTTGTCCATTTTAACAAAATGCGTTTCTTTTTGCCAAATTTTTCAATTCTACGTCAGTAATCCTGTAAGACTGTCGCATGACTCATCTAATTGTACAAATTGTGAATATCTGGCTTCTGTCATCTTGATTAATGTAGAAGCAAGTGAACTCAGAGAGCAACACTTGTCAAAATGTGGCAGAATCATACCAACAAATGTTGCTCATAAAGACTGCTGCTGCCCACTTATATTCATAATTTATCCCAAATTTTGTAAACCTGCTGGCAAAGCAGTTATTTAAGCATAGGGGGGGATTAAATACAGAGGGAAGATAAAAACTGCTGATATTCAGCTAAGGATGGTGAGTTTAAATTTTTTCAAAACTGAACTTCGTTGTTTTGATGCATTTGAACTTAATGTTACAGCAATTGTAATTAACTTAACATGTAGTTGTTGCTAGACTTACCAATTGTGACATTTAGATAGTGCTTGAAACTGGTTTACAGACCAAAACCCTGACATGGTATATGATGTAATGTGCACTTAATCAAACATATATTTGTATGTAGTACAAAACAACAGTTAATTGTATCAGAATAGCTGAACTAGTTTGTGTGGGACAAAGGAGTTGTGAAACACACCAAAATAGCTGTCTTTGATTCATCCTACTGCAAACCTTATTGAATTAATCCCTGTTTAGCTGTAGTCACTATAGTATCCTTTTCCTTGGTATGAAATGGATATGATATGATAATTTTTAAAATAGTTGCTATGTAGAAACCAGAAAAATAAACTCTTTGAGAGTGTAAATGTATAGTAATTAAAAACTGGTTCAGTATCACCAACTTCATCTGTTGAGTGTTTTAACCAATTTGATACTTTCTCATGAAAATAAAATGTTTTTTGTTGTTACCAGAATTTATGCTCAGTTAGTGTGTTCAAAAGGCATATTGCATTGGAGTAATGGGGGCACTTTGAATTTTTTTAAAAGAATTTTGATTAAAAGGAGTGACCTATGTTGATCACTGTAAAAACTAAGAAGTTCATGATACAGCTGCTGTCAAACCTCTCCTATTGAACTGCTTATGTAATTTATTTTCTTCTAAGATGTTGTAGGTTGAATGAGTTTAAAGGGCTTCCTTCTCTTTGGCTAAGCAAATTTTTCATTGTATATGCGTTGCTTTCTCTTTTCAGACTTTGCGTCATACTTTTAGTTTGTAGCACACCTGGTCCTTTGTTAGAATCATGTGGAAAAAATGAATTTTAAATGGTTCTAATCCTGCCACTGTTTGTCTGAGTAGTTGTTTAAGGTGTGATTATTTTAGCTTCTGGATTTTTTTTTATTTGTTTGTACAAAATCCTATCTTAAATAATTGGCTTTTACTTATGTCTTTCAAAAGAAGCTAGTCTTCAGAGAACTCGTGGCTTAAATGAAAAAAAAATTAAGACTTCTGTTTAACTTATAAGGGAAAAAATAGTTTGTTTTGCACATTATTTTGTAAAAGGAAATGTAGCATTGAGAGACAGTCACCTATTTCTTAAGGGGATCTTCCTACAAAATATTAGTAGAAGCTTTTCACCCATGAATATGAAAGGCTCAACAGTCTCTAAGATAAAAGCCAATGCTGACAGATTCTTTTTGTGTGAGTAATCACTTCTTCGTAGAAGATTAAGGGAAAGAACAGGTTAATACTATTCAAAAGATGCTTTAAATAGTATCTATTTCTAGAGCACAAGCATTGCCCATCCTCCCTTCAATGGGATCACATGTAATAAGCTAATGTGATCATTATAAACAGGTGTAAGCTTGCATAGAAAATGCTACTGAAAACCATCAGTAGCTCAACTTACACTTTGCCCTAGAGAATAATGTATTTACCTGAATCTATGGTGCAATTTAACTGTAATTCCTTGGAGATAAGAGTGCAGAATGGAGAACAGGGTGAATTATTTTGTCAGGGCATGCTATATGTTAACTAAAGTGAGTTGGAATGAGCAGGAAAAGAACTCAAGAGAAAAGAAAGGCATAATTATAGCTTAACAAGCAAAAAGTAAAGTGCATTTGTAGGGAATTTAATTTCTGACAAAACTACGCTTGCAGGAGTACTTCAGGGAGCAGTAACTTTGTGACCTCTACCATTGGAGCACAAGTCTTATGAGGAGTGGCTGAGGGAACTGGGGTTGTTTAGTCTGGAGAAAGAGGAGGCTGAAGGGAGACCTCATTGCTCTCCACAACTACCTGAAAGGAGGTTGTAGCGAGGTGGTCGGTTTCTTCTTCTGGGTAATTAGTGATAGGATGAGGGGTAATGGCCAGTTGTGCCAGGAGAGGTTTAGATTAGATAGTAGGAAAAAATTTTTCACTGAAAGGGTTGTCAGGCGTTGGAACAGACTGCCCAGGGAAGTGGTGGAGTCTCCATACCCAGAGGTATTTAAGAAACGTGTAGATGAGGTGCTGAGAGACATGGTGTAGTGGTGAATTAGCAGTGTTAGGTTAATGGTTGGACTTGATGATCTTAGAGGTCTCTTCCAACCAAGGCTATTCTGTGATTAGTAAGTGGGCTGTCAAACATACAACCAATTTTTTTTTCCTTTTAAAAAAAAAGTATATATGTAAAATGGTAGGGCATTTAATCAGAAAATCAGAAATACTAGACTTAGGGTTCTGCTGCGTGTGTCATTTGAGCTCCTTCTGCATATGTATTAGAAGATAAATTTTTTATATATGATTACATTTTTTCTTGTTCTCTGTACCTGTTTCCATCCAAGCCCATCCTTCACTTTTCTCTCCATTTGCATTGCATTCCATCTTTTCTTTTTTCTGTGCTGACTGGCAGGCATGGTCTCAGTTCTGGTGCTTGGTAGAACAATGCTGGCAACCATCCATCAGAAAAAAAAATGGTTAATTGTCCAATAGTGGAGCCTTTGAGAAGAATGTGTTATGTACAGGTGGAATATTCACTAGATAGGATACACCTGTCTGTATTCCTGTGTTGTAGACAGAGTAAGCTGCTAACCTTAGGAGCTTTTACTAACTAACTTTTACTAACTGTGGATGAATTTGAAGTTTTGGGACACTTAAAAGGAGGCCATATTGACTGGGTTTTCCATAGAAGTGTCAATAAGATGTCTGATAGCAATGAAGTTCTCATGACTTGCCACAAAATTTTAGATTCCTGCTTCAGTGTCTGAAGTCTAAGAACTCCTAGATACCTAATTTTCTTAACATGGACAAATACACTTTTATGTTTCTAACCCTTAGGAAAATGGATGAAACAATTTAACTCAACAAATTTATTTTAAATTAATCCTTTTGAGAGGTACAAGAAGTAAGGAAAATATAAGCAAAATTGCAAGTATTTGTTAATATTATAAGAAACTGAAAAATAGTTGTACTGTGGAAATTGTTCAACATTTGAAGCTGTACTTGCCACAAATGTCTTTATCTTAAATAACTTTTTCAGGGAGATGGCTGAAGTAAATCTACAGAATCAGATTAAGTAATCTGCAGAATCATGGTCTCTATTGTTGAGAAAATATACATTGTTTTTTCCACCTGAAGTTCAGTATATTTATCTGAACAGCCTCAAGTACTCTCCAGCAGAATAGTCTGAAATGCACATATGTATATGGAATCATAGAATCACAGAACAGCCTTGGTTGGAAGAGACCTCTAAGATCATCAAGCCCAACCATTAACCTAATTTACCACTACATGTGCTATATGCATGTGTATCTATAATATATATTTGCATATATAATCTTTTCTATAGCTACAGGATTTTGCTGTTCTTTATTACTGACAATAGGGTATTTTCTGAGACATTGTCTTGAAGGGGAGCATTCCTGTAAGATTAGAAATTTGAAGTCAGGAATTACAGTTTAAGAATGAATGTGGTAGCATTCTCGTGGTTTGTTCTTAATAAAAGGATAGGCCATTCCCTGTAACAAATAGTTGCGTCTTTCTTCTGTGTTTCCCTGTGCCCTGGGATTCACTAAAAGTGGCAGATTAGTTATTCAATGGAATTTAGTTTTGAAATTGTAACATTTATAATTTACATGGCTATTTAGACATGCCTCAAAGAAAAAGTGTGAATATTAAAGTGGACTGAGTAGCAGACAATTGTATTATTTTCTTTAAATGTTTTGTTCCTAATAAGATTGAAACAGGAATTTTAAAATTTGCTCTTTGTCTGAGAACGCCCCGTTCCCCTGCTGCAGGCTGCTGACAGTGACACTCTGGTCAGCTTTTCTTCTAATAGGGGCTGTGAAATTGACAAGAATGCCGATTTCATGGTGGAGCCCCGTGGGACTGGCAGGATCTGTGGCTGAAGGGCAGCCCCTTTGTGGACTGTGCAATTACAGACCTGGGCCACCTATCTCAGAATTGACAAGCATGGTGCGTGTCTGAACTCTGCAGTTAGGAGACAGGGTTATAATGGTATTTTGACTTAAGTGTGCAGAATGTAAACCTCCTCTTTGGTTAGAGCTAGAGCTTCTTTAAACTGCAGGCTTCCAGCTCCTTGGAAACTCCAAGGCCCTGTGCCCTGAGAGGCAGATGCTGACTGGTGCCAGGTAGGCTTTCTCAGGCTTGTGTGACAGCAACAAGCAGGTTTCAACATCACTGTCTCTGAGACGGACCTACCAAAATGATTGCTGCTGGGTAGGAAAGCTGGAGTAAATCTGTTCTGGATTGGGTAGAAGTGTAGGAAACCTGCTATTCTTGGAATGAAAGATGTCTAAGCTTAATGATACAATATGTTTGAATATAGCTAAAAGGATTAACATAGACATCTGGACATCCGTCATCCACTGTTAGTGTGAAGACATTTACCACTGAAAGAGTTTTGGTCACGTACAGCTAGAAAAGATACTAGCATAAAATGTGTGAAATTCATGTCACCTGTTCTGTAAGCTGTCTTTCCATTAACAGTCAGAATTGCTTTTCTTGAAAGAAAGGATGAGAATCTGGAATGTTGTTGTTGATCATCAAACTACATTTCTGTTTTCAATGGTCCAGAACAGTTGTTCAGTTCGGAAAAGCTTGTGCTCTTTTTACCTCTAGAGAGGCATTCCTTAACTAACAGTATAACAAATACTTCTGTCTGTGGTTTTATATATTTTAACAGGACAGGCTATTGTCCCTTGGTATGTTCAGTTAACAAAATGAGCTGAAATTTAATATAATCATTTAATATAATCATTTTAGCAGGGAGGATTTTTACTCCTTATTTGAAGGTAGATGTGCATAGTGATGTCAAGTTTATTTTTCTCCTTAGAAAGCTATAAAATCGAACTGTTCTAGTGACTAAGCTTGAGTGCAGCTCTTTTCCTTTTTTTTTGGTGTATGTAATTATGATTCTATGAAGATGTTGGCAAAACATTGCTCAGAAGTGCCAGTAGGTATGTCTTACTTGGACTTTCATAAAAAACTTTCGTAAAAGCCTCTTATAAAAGGATACTAAGGAAATAAAGTAGTCAGAATGTGAGAAATAAAGTGTTGTCATGGAGTAGAAGCTGCCCATGTGGCAAAATAATGATAGTGGGTAAATTCATGATGCTTTTAATATTTATTATTTTAGCAATCCAATAGCAGTGGAGTACCTCTATTAGAATGTTACAGTTTAATATATTATTAGTCTGTACTAAGAGGTAGGTGATAAGTCAAATGATATTTACAACATTACACAAGAATATCCAAGTTGGTCAAGACCAAAATCAAGTGAAGAATTTTCTAAGAACAAATAACATCACAGTAGATGAATTTTGTGGTTGAGAAATGTCTGGTAACATATGGGAAAGAATGATTTGAACTACTGCTATGATTTTCAAACTACTAAATTGACATGAACAGTTGTGATGAGGTGTTCGCAGGCCCATAACAGCTGTGGACATAAAAGGAGCCGGATAGCTTTGCCCCATGCTTTTAGGTCAAAATATAGCATTGTCAGTAGTGTCTCTACTGTTTGACTTCCTTCAAGTCTCTTTCAGTTGCCCACACACGTGTATCCAGTGAGCTACCCTGGTTTGTTATAAAGGCTTCCTGTTCTGGTCACCCTCGTCTCAGAGTGAATACAGCAGAAGGGAAGGAGGCTGGAAGATGTGAGAAGGAAATGACTGGAGACAGACAGAAGGAAGTTGAAGAGTTTTATACATACCAGTTTAGAGAAGGAATGAAAAAGGGCATGGAAAATCATTAGTGAGTGTAAATTGGTTCTTGTTCAGCTTTTGATACACTTGCAGCAGGAGATTGTTGGCTGAAGTTATTCCCACCCTCCACCATCTGCCTTGCCCTGCACCTTTAATAGATATGGAAGCCCTCAGGGCAGAGACATCTGATATGCTTGTAAATCGGCTTGTGAACCACTATTGTTTTCAGCCCAGTGCCTTAAAGAAGCCTGTTTCTGCCTGGGAGAGCAACAATGTCTGTCAGAGGAGGTGAAGATGGTTTTGGCTGGTAGCAACATCAGGCAGGATGAGTTTGCCAGAGACCTCATATGTTCCATAATTCAAGGATAAAAGCTTATAAAACTGCAACTATTGAAATATGATGAAAAGGGAAATGCTTGCTTTATCCAGTGTGTATTTAACTGGTGGAAATGTTGCAAAGCCGCGAGCTTAGTGTGATGTAAACCAGTAGTGTTATCCTCTGTATACCATTTTTCTCCCTGTAAGTTTTCAGCCTCTGGTTTCCTGCGAGGCTGGTTTTCTATGCACTAACGTGATTTTGTAAGATGTGTGCATCTATCTTTGAACTCTAGTCCATCCTAGTAACTTTTAAATATACTGACAAATTTCAGCAGAACTTGACAGGTCTCTAGTATAAGAAATTTCTTCCAATTTCCTGAAAATTGGTATCTGGATAGAAGACGGTCTCGCTAGTACCACCCTAAAGCTTCAGTAAAAACCAAAGAAGTACTGTTGCAGACTGATCAGTATAATGGCTCTGAATCAAACGAAGCAGCTCAAGCAATTTGGGACAAGCCGTTTGTGTTAATGAGGGCAAGGAAAAGACGGAAGATGAGCGGAGTTACTAGGATGAGGATACTATAAGAAATATAGAGGGAAACATCTGAAATTAACATGAAGGAATTATTGGGATGGTACACAAATCCATAAGAATTCAAGATTCGTTAGGTTTGCTGTTTACAGAATAACTACCTCTACTTTCTTTTGTTTGTTTCTTTTGCTGACCAGGTAGAAATTCAATTTTATTGTTTGCTGAATTTAAAAATAATCAGATAAGTGTAATTTTAAGTCCTGCAAGCAATAAATAATATGACAAACAGTAAATAACGTGACAAAATCCAAACTTTGTCACCTGTTCTTACTTGAAAGCAGTCGATTCAACATCTATTAAAAGGCTGTTGCTTGGCGAGCCATTCTTTCTAGTAGCATGTGAAGATATTCTGAGAGTGTTCTGTTTTGTAAAATTAGATTGAAGTGGAATAACTTTTTGCAATGGTTGTATTTGCTGAAAGCAAAACAAAGTATGGAGAAAGAATAAACAGAGAAGAACGAATAGAGCAAAATAAAAGATAATTTATAGCAAAGTAGAAAGGGAACAAATGCTTTTTGAGAAAGGTAACTCTTCTGATACTTGCAGTATTCAAAATTACATTTGGAAAGCCTTGATAAAAATAAGAGGAGACAGAGACTGAAAGCAAAAAATAAACAAAAGTACCTCTAAACAGCTGTTCAGCCCATCTACAATTTCAGGTATCCCATATGTCTACTATGATTGTTGTCTTAATAAATTACATGAGATAACTTTCATATGGTAAAATCACAAATACTGCAGTAAATGCTGGGGCTGCCCTGCAAACAAAGAATAGCTTCAAGCAGTTCAAGTCTGATACTGCTAGCAATGTCAGCTTTTGAATATGTATGTAGCAATTTTGAGCAGATCAAGAATCTCATTAGCCATTGCAGTGATTCACAGGGTTACTGTGGCACACAATACCTTGAGTTTGCAAGTTCAGTGCTAGCTTAGACACATGGCTGTAGTAACTGTGATGCACCTGCTGACATCAAAAGTAGTGCTACCAGCTCCTCTCCCCTCCTCTCCCCTCCTCTCCCCTCCTCTCCCCTCCTCTCCCCTCCTCTCCCCTCCTCTCCCCTCCTCTCCCCTCCTCTCCCCTCCTCTCCCCTGCTCTCCCCTGCTCTCCCCTCCTCTCCCCTCCTCTCCCCTCCTCTCCCCTCCTCCCCTTCCCTTCTTTTGTTTTCTTTAACGACCTAGCATTCACAAAGACATAGTTCTTTGTAGATTAATATGCTGCCAGTAAGTATTATGATATGTAGGACATTTGGACTATTAATGTATTGAAGATGAGAAAGAGGCAAAATGTAACAAAGGCAATATGGCAAGAGAAGTGGTAGAGTGGGAGTCTATGGAGACTGAAAAGAATTCAGGGTACAAGACATTCAAATCCAGAAGAATTAGTAAGAGTCAAATCATGGGTAATCATCCATTCCTAACATCACACAATAAGAATGCTGGAAAATAAATAAAGAACAACCTAAAGGAGCATTTCAGCTGAAGGATGTCTGTCTGTTGTCATAAATAGCTTCTAGATCCTTTGCATAATTCCTGAGGACTGGGAGGGTGAGGGAGAGGCAAGTACAGTAAGAATATATCCAAATACCAAATCTGGGGAAAAAAAAAAAGGTGTACTGGACAAAGATGAGGCAAGAAAGAGGAAATATGCTGGATTTAAATATAAGGATTTGAGTCATCTTTGATATTAAATCAACTGAAGTGACATTGGAAGCTGTTGTATGTAACTCTCTATTCTGAGTTCTTATTACACTTATTGTTTTTTTTCTTTAGTCAGAAGGAGTGTTGGCTTAAGCTTAATATCTTTTTTTTGAGCAAATTTATCTTCTAACCATTTGCTTTGTAGCTTTGAAAGTTTTGGCAATTTCCATTTGTTGTTTCTGTACTTACCTACTACTGCAATGATTTCAAGATAATGCACACAATATTTCTTGCATAAACTAAATCCAAAACAAGAGATGTTAAAATAACTCCTTAAACTAATTTCCAGTATCTACTGAACATATTCTCAAATTGTAGCCTACAGGATTTCAGCTTCACATTCTAAGGAAAATAAAATTGATATTTCAGGGTGATGGAGATATATTGTTATTTTCTATGAAGATTCTTCCTGATGGTATCCTCTATTTTAACTTCAATAACCAGCCATGAACCTCGTTTAATTTAACTGGTTTTATATCACCAGTCACCAAACTGAAAAAATATTAAGCTGTGTTTTGAAATCAGCTGTTCTGATTGCCTGTTTAAAACAGTTCATGTCTGAGCAGAAAACCTCAAAGAAGATACTGAAGAGTGAGTCTGAGCTGGGCCAAAGATGAACCCAACAAAAAAGAGATAACCTTCAGACAGATGGCCCAGCTTGGCCAGCTCATCGTGGGCCACACAAGTGTTACTGTGCTAGTGTAAGGATGGGAGGTGTTAGTCAGCTGAGGTGGGGGACAGGCAGGTCTGACTCTTTCAGTGGCAGCGCAAACTTAGTTTCGCTTAAACTGCTGGCAAAACTGTTCCTTAAATCATCACTATCTTGGAACAATAAGCTGCACAGGAAGCACACTTAAAAGAGTTAAATCCTGGCTTCACTGCAATGAAATGTGAGTTTGGCCACTGATGTGTATAAAGCCAAGGTTTTGCTGGGAGGGAGTATGATCATGGGAAGAGAGATGGTGAGTCACCTTTGGAAGAATATATGAAAATGAGGATGGAAATGGTTAGCAGAATATTGAGATATTGAGCAGCTGAAAAAGAAATGAAAATTTAATAAGATATGTATGTATGTATGTGATGTTAAATACATAAAGTTTATACATTCCTGGACTGAGCAGTTGAGGTTACAGTGTGCCTTTGTGACAGAAGGAGGAGTTTTGAACACAAAAAGGTTACATTTATTGGCTTACTATTTTCTGGGTAACATTGATGTAGCCCAAGTTTCTTCTCTGTAATGAAATAGTATATCTTTGAAGTATTTAATAATGAAGGAGTAAAATAGAAAAGAATTATAGTCATTCCATTGTTTTTAATTCTCTTCAGAGAAAGTTTACAGTCCTGGGAATAATTAAATATGAATAAATATGCAAATAATAGGTTTTTCAGTTTTGATATTTAATCAGATGCAAAGAGAGACAAATGTAATTGTGGCTTCAAAAAGGTTTCTCCCCTTATTTTATTAAAACCAGAAGTTATAAAAAGATTGTTTTCTTTTCAATATGATGAGAATAAAAACTTGAAAAGATGTTTTAAATGAAACAATAAGAATAAAATATTGTTCTTAAAAGCATAGTTTTTAATAAAAAAGTGATTGTCGCATATTTGTCCTTTGCAACAAAGGATAAATAACATAATTTTTCTCCAAAACATTCCTACAGTATTTCAGATTTTTAAAATGTTTTAATATTACTGGGTTTTTTTAATGTTTAATGTTTTAATGTTATTGACTTTTAAATTATCCTATTTTTGAAACGATAAATGCTGACATTTAAGTACCAAAGTAATGTTGCGTATAATCTTTTCTTAGTCTTCATTCAAGTCTCTTCTGAGGTGGGAAGAGTAACTGGAAAGTTACTGGAAAAAGTAACATTTGTATTATATAATTTTTTGTTTATTGTTATTGTTTATAAATCATTATTTTTGGTTTATGTGAAATGCAAATGAAGCATAACTAAATTTGTTCTCATACGTAATCTTTTGCCTAACTAAACTCAACTGAAAACATAAAGATTCGAGACTGAGAAGATAAGCCATGCTTGCCATGTGCAGGTTTTAGTTTTTAGGTAGAAACATTCCTCTTGTTGCTTGTAGACTTCTGAGCACCTGAAGGCAAATCAGCTGGTTTCATCAGCAAAACAGTATAGAGATGGGTGCATGTCCTGCATATGCCTTACAGAGCAGTTACCATTCACTGTGGTAGTTCCCTGTTATAGTATAAAAAAAGTAGCTGTAACTGAACATATATTTCCTTCTTCAAACACTGAACTGTGGACCAGAGTCCTCATATCTCTCCTACACATAGAGAATACAGTTATTCCTAATTAATGCTTTCTTGTGGAATTGTTTCCTCTTGCTCACCTGCCAAATCTCTAAAAGATTACTCCAGCCCATCAAAGTCAAATGCTTTTTCTTGATATATGGATTACTGTATCTTTTATTTAGACTACTCAGAAGCTGACTGAATGGTTGTCATTTTTACATATACACAGGAACTTTATATATAATTTCATTTCTATTTCTGACTCTCCGTTAGTTAGTGTATATATAACTATAGGCAAATGTAAATTAATGATTGTGAAGAGACAGTTCCTCAGAATGTTACGGATTTAATTATTCAATCACTATCACCTAACTACAGAAGTACTCTAAGTAATGTTTGGGATAGAGAAGACTTGGCAAGGTGTCTGACGATAGTTTGCAGACCTGTTTCTCCATTTGGCTGTATGGGGAAATGTATTTTTGTAGGGGATTTTATAAAATGTTTCTCAAGCTTAGTTGGATGCCCTTAGAGGGAGGGAAAAATCTTTTGACATATTTGAGTATTTCTGAGAGGAACTAATTTTCCTGATGTTTTTCAGGAAATGGATAGCAACTGGGTTATGTCAGTCACAAATAATTAGGCTGAATTTTTCACTGCCTTTTTTTTTAATGAGTACTCACATAATGATCCGATTAAAATAATACTCATTTTGTGAAATATGCTCTAAATGTATATCTAGTTACCAGAAACAAAATATTGTTAAGGTCTGTCTGCTGACCAGTAGTTATTTTTTCATCTTTGTATATTGATTGTCTGTTGGTGTGTTCAAAGGTATTGGTGAATAATCTATTTGCCTAAGGAATCAAAACGTCTGTGAAAACTTACGAATTCTATAAACATCATAATTATACCACTGGTGCCTTGGGAATTCTGTTTCTGATAACCTGTTCTTTAGAATTTGTTTGGATTATATTGGTTTGGTTTGTTTATATTGGACATATATATTATATATATATATATATATTATATTGGTAGAGCAAGACACACCCTTTAAATCTGCATTTACTTAAAAAAAATTTTTGTACATCATAATATCAGAATTCATTTAATTCATGTACATTACCATGTTTTAGGAACTCTAAAGCAGATGAAGAAAAGGTGATAAGAAAGTACAACACTCTGTTGAAAGCAAGAGATCTTAACCCATTTCTTGTGTTCAAGCTTATTTACAAGTTCTGTCGTATTAGATTATATCAATTTGGCATTTCTCCGTTAAATAAGGAAAAAAAAAAAGGCAGTGATTACTTTGTAAATGTGCATTTTTAAAAAAAATACAATATAGTATTTTAATGTGGTAACATGTACTATTAAGAATCATATTTTGGTAATATATGAGGAGTACTTTTGTGAATACATACTTGAATATTTTGATATAATACCAGTTTTGAAAAACATTGTTTCTTGTGTCTCGAGAGAAGCAAAATTACACTAAATTTTAAGGTCCTTTAAAGCAGCAGTGGTGAGTTGCAGATGAGGTATCCTTCCATCAATGTAAAAATGATGTCTTGCTTGCTTTTATTTCTGACACTTTCATAGACATCTTTTTTTTTTTTTTTTTTTTTCTTCTGGTGCTATAGTCCTGTAAGTAACAGCATGGTCGTATTCTGAATTGTTAGTGTTGCTTAAACATCTAATGCTTTTATCCCTTGGGGTATGATTCTGGGAGATGTGATGATTTCTTTCATTAAAGAAGGTGGTCCTACTTTTCTCTATGTTCCTCGATGCGTGTATGCTCTTGCTGTTTCCTTTAAACTGACTTTAATGCTTCTATGACCATGACCCGTCAGTGTGCCAACACAGCTTACTAAACCACATGCAAAAGATTTCAGCAATTAAATAATATTTTTCCCCTGAATGAACTCACACCACAGTCAGATAAGAATCAAGCACTAATATCACCAGGAACGGTAGAAAGGGGAAAGAGCATGGAAATCAGTGGGACTTTCTCTATCACTGGAATCAAGTTACTGGATTACAGAACTGAACCCTCAGTGACTGCTGGTTAGCACCTTGAAGTTTGACCCCATTCATCCACCAGCTGAGCTAATATTTCTGGGCCAGTGAGCTTTGCTAGTATACCTGGAGGCTGAAAACCGTGAATCACTTGGCCTTTTTGTGTTGACCTAACTTTACTCTTAGTACAACGCTACCTGTTTTCTTTTTGCTTGAAATAGATCTGTTTGATATTGTTGAAGATGCTTTCAGTTTATACTTTTTAACCTTTTTATTGTCTCTGTTCCTCCTGTTGATTTGCTTTTGTACTGCAAGTTTGATCCCATTTCTTTTGTACTTTATCTATCAGTCAAAATGCCTGAACTCTAGGAATTTAGTACAAGTGGTTCTTTTTGAGAAGGAAAAGATACTGAATTAGTCGTTTATCTTCTGTGATATGATGTACTGTTTTGTGCTGCCTCCTTCCAGCGTGATGATTGTGCTTTCTAAGGTTTTGCATTTCCTTCGTCCTTGGTTTTTTACAACTCTTTGAGGAACATTTGCTATCTGATGTTGAATTGGCTTTCCATGCTAGGATCTCCATCTCCCTCTCAGTTGGCAGAATTGCTTTGCATGGTTAGCCTGCTGTTTTTATACTACGCAGAGGTATACAGTGGTCACCAGGGGATGTGGTTCACAGTCTGGTCCACTGCTGTGGCCTCCAAAGTCTCACAGCTCTCATATTAAGGAGATAAAACCCAAAAGAGAGAAACTTGCAATATTCTAGATACATTTTCAGTCTGTGGAGTCAATGGCAAATTTCACTTGAGTTCAATGGAGTCGTGATTACCCTTAGTACATCTTGAGAATCAGATTGTCAGGTAACATTCTCCAATTTGTTTACAAGATGGTTTTATAGTTCTGAAATGAGATCTTCTGGAGAAATGTGTGGTTCCAATTCATATCCAGAAGATAAAGTAGTGCTGAATAAAAGCAAATTTATCTTTATGGTTTGTAAAATAGTAGGTGTGAGCTAACATTACATGAACATTACATGCTGCAATGTCTGATATACTGTTTACGCAATAATCTTGTCCTGCAACGTTCAGTGAAAGTGTAGCAACCACATGTATTATGTATACCACTAGATTATTTTCCATTTCAGCCAGCTGTCTATCTTGTATCGCAGTATGCTTGTGTAAGCATGGTGGAAAAACCAAAAACCTTCTGATTTTCTCTTATCCAAACTAAAAGCATGAGCAAACATAACCTGATAGTACACTGAACTAGTAGGTTACACAAAACAGAATAAGCGGCACCAATACAACACCCCCAACTACACAGGTTTTTCAGTAACCAAAAGTTTCTTTAAAAAACATTTATTTCTCTTCATTAAAAAAAAATTGGAAAATTGTGGTTTATTTGGAACTTTATTGCTTGGCTAATCTATTGAACGTGTGGGATGATTTTGACATACCTGCTAGTTTCTCTGCTTGACCCAGCTGGAGAGATAAAATGATATTTAAAAATTTTGTTCTACCCTCTCTCAAAAGATGTCAGTGGTATGAATTTAATCAATGAGTGAGGAAGAGCACGCACTGTCAGCTGTGATGCCATTGGTATGCTGATGGTATCCAGCTCAGTGTCTGCTTCTCTGAGTGTAGACAGCGCAGTCTTCCAGATGTCCCAATGTCTGGCCAGAATGGGGATAGTGATACAAAACAGATGGTCTTGTCTCAGGACAAAGCAGAGTTGATGCGAGCTGATAGGGGGATAGAACTGGAAGAAACAGCAGAGCTTCAGTTGTTGGATGCCATCTTATACTCATTATCTTTCATTCACAGTTAGCAGAGATAGCAAGGAGGGCAGTTGTCCCTTTACAGCTAGCAGAAGTTTGAAGAGAAATAACAAAGATCCACAGTTTGTTTCTTCTAGCTTATTATCTAAGAGTTTTGGTGATTATCATAGGATTACTGATGTGTTACTGTCTCAGTCAGGACTTTAATGCATCTAGAGCTTACTGTGAGCTTTCACACACAACATGCCAAGTTAAGAGATTTCTTTGCTTTCTCTCTGCATGTCCAAACTGTCCAGTCTGAGATCATTCATATGAGTCCCTAAATTAACTGAAACTTTGCTAACATGACAGCTTGGTCTGCAGCCAGGTACATTTGGGTATAGTGCTTGACCAAAAAGCACTTTTTTAAAATTGGGAGATGCACTAGTTTCTCAGCAGAAAATTTAAGCTGTACAAGCATCTTGCTTAGTGCATTTCTCTCTTCATGAAGAAGATTCTCTGAAGGACAGCTAAGATGTTGAACTACATTTGTAATTTGATCATTTTAATTGAAGAAAAAAAAAAGAAGTTGGGGAAAGAGATATTTCCTCTGTAGGAATCCTTGATCTAGATGGGTTTATGGAAGAGAGCACACATATGCTCTAGTAACTGGCACTACAGAAATGCTTATACTGATAATTTTTCGAAAGAAAGCTGTTGGAAGTTTCTGTGTTACTCGAAATGTTTGGCATAAGATTGTTCGTCATTTTAATACTTTGCCTCAACTTTCATTTCAATAAAAGGTGTATGAATTTCCACTGGCCTCTTGACAAGCCAGCTAAGCTTAATCCTGCCAGGGGGCTGGTGGAGTAAATTAGGTGGATGCAAAGAAATATGAAAGTGGCCCTTAGTGCAAAAATTGATTCCTACAAAGCTAAACAGTTTAATATCTTTTCTGTCTGGCTGAAAAGTCATTGTAGTTGCTTTATGTTTAGTGAGGTGTATTACTGAATTAATAAATTATTATTCATCTTTGCTCGTTTTTGTAAAACTTCATATAAACAGCATGCAAATTATCAGTTGAATTTGAAGTAGATTTAATAAAGAAAAACAAAAGTGACAATGTAATGTGAAATTCAGTATTTTTTATATAAGGAACATCTGTATTATGTTAACCAAATACACTTGAAAAATATTATGGCTGGCTCCTATGTTAGAAAATTAAAAAAACCCTGAAATTAAAACTGAAACCTTTTAAATATACATTCTTTTCTAATGCTTTGATATTTTTGCTTTTATTGGAAAAAAAATTTTCTGATTTAACCATAGCTTATGCTATTATTATGACAAAGCTTTTTTGGGTGGTTTTCTTATAGAATGCAGAGTTAGACCGAGGTCAAATAAATATAGTGACTGCATAAATAAATGACATCAGAATTAGAGCTGATTAGAGATATTGATGAAAATTTTCTTGTAATTTGAAAAATGGTTTTACTTAAAGTTAAAGTGCAAAAATGAAAAGATTTGCCAGGGAGAAAACATTAAAAGACATTTCTTTAAATGCATTCTGAAGTGCAGAATTTCTGGTTGTTTTGTGGATTTTCTCATTATGATCTTTTTACAGTCCATATTATTGTTATAGTCAAGTACTTTTGTACAATTATGGCAGTTGCAGTAATGCATTATGGAATGTGATGTAACAAGTGAAATATTCTAAACTGTATTTTATTAGAAAGGTAGAAGTAGTTAATATGCTCCAATCAATAGCAGATTCCTGTTACTGTAAAAATAAAGTGTTTGAAATAATTCTTTAGCACTGAACGAAACTACCTAGCTGATAGTTCAGACCAATGTGTTTGAAATTGCTATTGGTGTGGAGCACCAGTGGTTATATAGTTAGTTATTGTTGCTGAACTAGTAGATGAGCAGTGGTTATTTGTTGTTACTAGATCATTTGTCCTAGGGTTACCAGTAGGGAATGATAAGAGGGCACGATGACAGTTCTTTTCAACTGTGGTGTCCTGGTTTCCCAGGAGCAGACCATGGGCCAGCCATGCAGGCAGGCCAGGAGTAGCCTTGAGTCAGCTGGCAGATTAAGTCAAGGCAGTTGACTCACAGGTGTATCCCATACCGCTTATTCATGCTCATTATAAAAGGAAGGAGTTCAGTGAGGGTGAAGTTTCTCTTCCTGGGGCTCTGTCCTCTTGGCCTTCTGCTCCTGCTGTTGATCTCAAGGACTAGGGTGAGTATAACTTTGTATACTTTATATTGGTAGTTTTATTAGTTTTGTTATTTCATTAAATCTGTTTCTACTTCAACGCATGGGGCTTCTCCCTTTTTACCCTCATTCTCCTTCTCAGCTGGGGAGGGGTCATCGGGTGATAGAACAATGGCTACAGTTTAGCCCCGGGTACAGGCTAAACATAGACATGTGGTTATGGACTATCTCATTTAAATAAAATGAGACTATAATGTTGCATTCAGTCAGTGGTTTGGTCAGTTGGGATATTCAAGACTTCTTTATAAACTTCATCTGCCTGATTTGGAGCAAGGGTCTGAAATCCAGACACTGCATCTTAGAGGCACTCTCATCCCCTCAGTGCTCCATCAGTCTTGCCTGCAAGTAATTTGTTTTCTGTAGTATACAAATATCCCACCTGGTGGAATAAGGGAGAATAAGCAGAAACCCTGTGGGCCAGTGCTTAGTGTAGTTCTCTAAGGTACTGAAGTGTACTCTAGTGATCCTAGAAAATCTTCATCAGAAAAGGCTACCTCCTATGTTAATTCCAGTCCCCACTTTTAAAATAGGAAGATGAAGAAACTGAAAACAGATGCCTCTCCCTCTTTCTGATTAAAAGTGAGAACTCTAATCAATGACTCGCTGTATATTTCAGCACCTGCAAAACAATGCTGCTTTCTGTAGTTCCATGTTGGTTTTGTGTTTTTGACTGTGGGGTGGGATTCTGCTAGATTGGCTCTGGCAAATTATACAGGTAGAGGTGAACATGCAAACTCAAGGATTTAGCAGCATCATTTTTCAATTGATTTTGTGTGCATCCATCAGTGGAAGCACAAACATTTAAGGAATTTATTGTCAACTTGAGATGCTTATAAAGTAAGATGTTTTCAGAACATTGGATTCAGGAATCTAAAAGGGCTCTAAGGACTGAAAGCCTCTTGATGGGTTTACTTAGGATGATACTTTTATCAACAGTCTGTGCCCAGTCTGAACTGGGCCAAAATTCTGATATTTGAAGATGTTAATAGGAAGACATAGAATATTAGAATAGAACACATGTACGAGACTAACAGCATTGCCTGCTCCATGACGTCAAAGTAATAGATGAACAAGAAGAAACCAAGTTAGATGTCCTGTAGCTAGTGTATTGCAGAAGATAATTTCAGTTTTGCTTTTGTTGAAGTAAATGATTAAACATCATTTTCAGGAGCATCAGGTGTTCTAGATTAAGGGTTCTTCTTTGTCTGGAAGCTTAATTCCTGCTTGTTTCAACAGTTATTTTGGAATCAAGGTGGGATTTTTATTGGACTAGGTTGATATTGGTAAAAACAAATTATCTAAACCAGCAAGGACTGGTTAACATAGTAAGAAACATAAGTAATGACATGTAAAGCAGCATAAATTCCCTGAATGCAAGCAGAAATGCTACTGGCAGTAGAATTTTTTTGGTTTGGTTTTTTTGGGTTGATTTTTTTGTTGCTTTTGGCAGGGGGGGAGTTGGTTGTTGTTTGGGGGTTTTTTTGATTATTTTTTTTTTTTAAACGAGTAGTAGTGTGTATTAAGGGTCTGTGCTTCAATGAACAATCGTTGGCAAATCAATACTATGTACATGGAATCCATCAATGTCTATCATGAAGTAAGAACACTACCTTGAGAAATTCATTCCTTCAGAGAAAGAGGAAATATTTTACTGGTGCATCAGGGTTGACTGGTGGCCTGCAAGAACATAAATCAGAATTTATTATCTGAATTTTTTACTCTCACGTGAATATTTTTAGTGGTTTTCTTAGTATTAGACTGAACAGACAAACTGAGCTGTCATAACCTCTCTGAAGATGAACCAGGACTTTTTCCAGCTTTGCACCTTATACTTCTTGAATTACTCCTAGGAAGTTACTACATGTTTTATAATGGAGGAAGGATACAAAAGTGACTGGATCATAGCAAATAATTAGCACATAACCTGATTACGTGAGCCCTCTGTGTGACTAAACTTTTACTACATTTAAAAGGAGTTTTGCATAAGAATAGCTCTGTCCTTAAAGTGAATGGTGTGTAAGTCTTGTAGGAGATGATTGTAGGATGATTCCACACCCTCTCATCACAAGACATTAAGGAATCATACACAATTGCTAGAATACTTGATATTAGTGCCCTTTCCCTCTCCCCAACACTTCCTCTCCTAAAAGAAAGTAAGTAAATAATTACAAACAATATCTTATTTAAAAACATTAGTTTGTTACTGGCTATGTTCTTGTTTAGCTGAAATAGTTTCCCCCTTCCCTGTTTGATGAAATTTGTCTATAAAAAAATCACAAAGACTTTAGCATAGCACAGCATGATTATTAATATATAAAACACCTGGTTCTGTACTATACTATATTATACTTGTGATCTTTATCCCACTTTTAAGTATTTTTGTGTATTGGTGTTATGGCAATGCATGAAGATTGCAGCTGTGTCAATTTATTTTGGAGAATTGCTGATTTGAGAAAAATGTAAGGGGTTTTTGTTTTGTAGGTAGTTTTTTTTCCTACACAGAATATACTTAATGGTAATTCCTGTAGGAGCAAGGTAGGGTTTTCACATACCCTGTTCATGTAGAGAATGGCAGAGAATTAGCATTAAATCAATGAAATACAGTCATGCATTAAAATAACAAACTCTTATTAGCACAAATGAGATTTTCATTTGTGAACTTCCAGCCTCTCACTGTATAATTTTCTAGGGGTTTGAGAAATTTCACAGTATTCTTATCTTCTGTCACATAAGGATTCATCAACTGGGCTTTTCTTTCTCTCTTTTCTCAGTGAATTACTTCATTGCTGCTCAATAAAATCACTGAACTGCTCAGCTATATCACCACTAGTTGGTCTAGCAAAGAATACAAAGAAAGAGAAAAGATTCAGCGTTCCAAACCCTCTAACTGAATTGACTTCTCAATGAAATCCTTTTTTGCTAAGACTGATTCTTTCTGATGTTACACAGAAACATTTGAACCTTTGGAAACCTTTTCTTAATTCTTAAATTTTTAAGAATTTATTTTAATAACATCCTTATTTATGAACAAATATTATTTTGCAAAACATGCATTGATTGTTGAACAATTAGTACTAAACTCTGCGTCTGTGTGTATATAAATTACTGTATGATTTACTGTTGTGTTGGGTTTTTTTTTAATTGAAGGCCTTCAATAATGAACGTGGTCAATGAGGAAGATTGCCAAATAGAATGTGAACTTGCTCATAACTCAAAAATTCCTATCCAAAGTTATGGATACTGGGAATCTTGCAGGTTCTCAAAGACCAGTTGCTTTAGTGAGAAGGAAGTTCAATATCTGCACTGCAAACTTGAAGCATCTACAAGAAACTGAAATCATTCAATACCAAGGCAGAAATGCAGTAATCAAAGTTAAATCAAACAATGAAGTTATTCTTCAGATTTGGTAGATGAGATTATGCTTCTCTGTCTAGTTGGCATATTAACAGCTTTTTCTAGCTTGCCATGGACAAATTCCATCCAATGCTGAATTAGATCAATGAAGGTTTCTTGAGAAAAATTAAGTTGTATATGATGTAGGTTTTTTTTTTTTTAATCTGCACATTAGCATACACATTACTGCTCTTCGTCTAACAGTGTGTGACAATAAATCAATACTACATAATATTCTGCCTATTTATCTGTTAGCTACAACTATAGGCACCTCTGAAATCCACATTTCTTGTTCAAAGTTTCACTTAATTTTCTCTTGAGAGAAAAATGTTGGTAGTTGACTAAAAGTGAAAAAAGGTGTATTTTTGATACAAAGGTTCAAATATAAAAGGTATGATAGAGGGCAGCCTATGTCATCCGTCTATTGAAACAGTCTTAGTTGTCAGAGAGCCAAAAGTTAATCAAGCAGAGAACAGTTGAAAACCTCATTTAAAGAAATCACATCTGTTTAGAGGAAAAAGACCTGAGGCATATG
Organism: Podargus strigoides; assembly: GCA_028020825.1. NCBI lineage: Eukaryota > Metazoa > Chordata > Aves > Caprimulgiformes > Podargidae > Podargus > Podargus strigoides. The sequence goes on along the minus strand of CM051620.1, from coordinate 35,490,004 downwards.
CTTCAAATTCATTTAAACTGTAATCCATCCAGTGGTTTACATGTATTAAATATGGAACTTTTCACACCTCTTTAAAGCACAATTAAACTATATTTATTTTAATACATAATGTGTTCCGAATATGTAATATCTTTTCTGAAATGACTCATAGATGATTGATTTCATAATTCTTTATCACATAGCCTTCCAAGTCCTTTGAATTAGTTTGCATATTAACCGTAGATTAAATTTAAAGAAAAAGGTGTGGAAATGGTGTAAATTGATGCCAGAAACCTCAGTGGGACTGTAAATTTATACCACCAAGCCAATGCATTTTGGGAGGGGGGAAAGTTGGGGTTTTTTAGGCAGTAAAATAGAACACTACAGATAAGAAAATCTAGTTTAAGTACTTTAGTCCCAAAAATTTCATTTAAGTTTAGCATTGCTGTTCTTGGATGTTTTTTATGAAAATGAGTGTCTCCCCAAAAGAGAGTATTAACATGGCATAATCCTGACTGGAGTTTGAAACCCAGTGGTAAGAGTGGTGTCTATGAATTATAGAGGACAACTAGAAATATTTCAGGTATCGATTCAGGGTGGGGGAGAAGGTTGTATCTCACTCTTTTTGTATTAAGAGGAACCTGGTACTCCACTGTGTATCTATAATGACTACTTGTATATTTTAAACTCATATTAAACGTTGCCTCTTCTCATTTTGGAGTTCTGTGTGACTTTTCCCTATCTGATGTTGGAACTTAAAGTCTGCCTTTATGCACTTTCTGCTCCACTCTGATCTGTTAACATTAGGTTTCTTTTGTAAACATAGATATAAGAAAATACATTTGTATACATTATCTGAAAGACATTTTAATTAGATGATCGCATACTTTATACCATAAGCCACATGTATCAGTACATGGAATGGTTGGTGCTCATTTAAAAGCAGCTAGTTAGTGTGTTGCTTGTTTACCTTTCAGCTAGTATCCAACCAAATTATAAACAACTGGAAATTGGGCTTTATGCATACATTAGGTATACAGAACTTGCCTATTTTATGTTAGCAAAAAATATACAGATTATCACTAACAAATGTTCTGACTGTAAACCGAGAGAATTCATTTAGTCTGAGCGATGCTATGCCAGTGTGATCTTGGGCAAAAAAATTCTCTGAGAGCCTCAGTTGCCTTTCTGCAAAATGGGAATGATTTTACAGTAGTAGAAAATCTGGTTATTATTATGAGTTGCCCAAATATTACAGCAACATGGTGGGTATAAGAGATGTATCACATTGAAAGAGACCATAATGTATGTATCCATTTCACATTTTCCGGGTCTAGCAGAGCAGTTTTATTTTAGCAATATTTTTTCATTGCTAAATGAATAGATGAAAAAAATCAGAGGAGCATACACTCAAAAAAATGAATTTTCTCTTTGATACATCCTGTGTCAAGTCAAGCTATTGGACAGCATCTCTTGATGACAAGCTTTTTATAAATGAATCGGAGAAATAAAGATTGAAAAAATATGCAGCACTATTTGAAGTGGAAATGATACTGAATATTTTTCAAGGAACTGCTTGTAACAGAGTGATAATATATATAAATAAAAATCCTCTCAAATGTCTTTTCCTATTATTATACAAGTAACTATGTGTGCTTTCTTCCTGATTTTTGAGTTGTTCCATCCTTTAGTGATTCTGCAGGTGAAGCACCTTTATTGCTACAAAATTTAGCCACGTGTTCATCCAGTCATTCTGTCTTGTTGCAGAGGATCTTGATGATCTAAGAATGGAAGGAGTAACAAGTGTGATGTCTTCTGGGAGCAAATTCAATCAAACTCGAAGTGCTTATACGGCTGAGCCTCAAGCTAAGGTCACATTGAATATCTGTGCAAGATGTGCCAGGTAAAAAGTAAACCAAAACCAGATCATGCTAACTAATACATTCTTTTCCCCAGGTTTTTAGCTATGTATTGTGCTTATGGGCCAGGTGATGACCTCTCCTGTGCTGAAGAAAAAATACTTAGCTACTGGCTACCCTATGACCTCTGGCATTTGGGTTGTGCAGTTCGTGTTTATGCTTGATATGTTGCATCAACAAGGAATGAAAGAATATAGTTAGTCTTAGGCCTTACTTCACAGCTTGAAACTCTTTTAAGCCTTTCTGTTTCTGAATTTCATTAGTTATTTGAGCTTCTGTGGTTTTTCAGGGGATGAATCAGGGAATTTGAAGGTTCAAATCCAATTTGAAAAGCACCTGTATAAATGGAGATTTAGTTGCACGGGTGCAGTTCAGGACTTCAAATAGTTGCTTCTTAGCACTTTTTAATCTTATCCTGTTTCAACTCTGAGAAATTATTTAATAAGGTTGAAACCCTTTTGGTTTTGACAGCTGGAAATATTTATTGCATTTACAGTATGAGAGCCAAATAAACAGGTTGGTATTCCTGTAGCCAAGTCAACTTGAGAATGCAACACTAACAGAAACCCCTCATAATTTCCTAGATGCATTCTTCTATGTAGACAAAAGCTCATCTGGAGAAAAGATTTAAGCCTGTTTAAATGACAAAACTAGCCTTCTCCCCCTTCTGTTAATGGTTCAGATTAGCAAGAACAATACATAGGCATGCCAATTTTATCTGTCTGCCTTTGCCAATGGCTGCTCTATTGTGTAGTTTGAGAGGGGATTAGCTGCTTGTAAATAAAGAGCAACCTGTGGTGAAATTAAGTCAAAAGTTTGGCCATATGCCACCCTACGTTTCTACTTTTTTGCCATTTTGCTTGTAAATTACTAATTTTAAAAGGCACTTATGTAGGAAGAGGGGTTTCAAAACATTTTCTGATGCTCTGGGAGCATAACTGCAGGCATAGTGAATCACCCATGCAACAGCATCCTTTTAGCAGGGTTGTGGAGCCTCGGGGAACTTCAGCTCAGTACTGTCAGAGCAGCAGTGACTGGATGGTAAGTCTAGAGAGTTTTGCTGTCAGCAGTATGGCCTTATGCTTTGAGAAAATAACAAACATACTAGTCATAAGATTCTTCCCGGTTCACTAGAAACAAATTGCTTATGTTGTAAAATGTTTCCAAACAACTAGCTACATGAAAGTGTGGAACCTTTCAACCGGCATCAGGTGTCTGTGGATTGGCAAGTAGAAAGGTAAGGAAAATAGAAATACCAAGTTTTATACATGGTCTTATTGAGCTTTTATAAAATCTTGTATGGATTACTGTGAAGGTTAATTAAATTTTAAATTCCCTGAAGTAGTTGCTAACAGCAGGTGCCAAGATACTATATATTCTCTTCATCCTGCACCCCAGGGGAAAAATGGCTCAGATCTTGAGCCAAACCTAGCAAGCTTGGCTATTGCTATTGTCCTTTAGCTGGCTGTGATGTATGACTCTGCAGTCTAAAATATGAGTTGTGAGAGAAAGATCTTATAATATCCCTTTTTGTCACCTCGCTTACCAGAGAATGCAAAGCAGTGCTTTATTTCACCTATACACCTTCATTTCATTCCCTGACCTGTTTAATGAAGTTGGTAAAGAACTGGCTGATACCTACTTGACTGATTCTTTTCACTGTGGTTGCAGTTCAGCAGTTTCTTTAACCTTTGGGGGAATTAAAAAAATATACCATCTCATCAGTAGCAAGGGAAGGCACAAGAGAGAAATGGACATTGTATTCAGTAGTGAGGAAACTAGTATTTATTGTTCAAGATGAAGTCTATTTATTCTTTTGGAGCGTTCCTTCGTTCTTACTGAATCTGAGGACACCTTTCTACTCTTCAAGACAGTTATTAGTGCGGTTAGCTCTTTCTTTTGATACCTCCACAGTGGATTTGTCCAGTGCCTTCTTGCAGCAGCTGAAGTAGTAGGGAGAGAGTTGCATGAAGCAAGAACATGAAGATGTGTTGTGGTTGGTTTTTTTTCTGTTTGGATCCAAGAGCAATTCAATTTTCTGTTACTCAGTGATATAGCCATTGAAAAGACTGTGCTATAAAATCGCAGCCTGAGTATTTGGGTCACCTCTGTGAAAGTTCCTCAGTGTTAGCATTTTTCTCCATTGTTATGACAAAGCCTAGTATTTATTGTAAGGTCATAATACAGAACCTATTAGTATATTTATTTGTTTTAGAAATGATTTTTTTTTTTCATATTCTCTTCTGTAAGTCTTGTTTGCTGTGCAGTTAATACATAAATACTGTGGGATTTGATTGTAGGCACATTTGAATACAATTGAAAAAGTCAGTATAAGCTGTTGTTATGCATACTTTTTATTACAATTAAAACAGATGTCTTCTTAATTTTACCCTTTTTTTTGGTTGTATAAAGTGATTTGAGATCAATGGAGCTATTAATGGCAGTGGGTGTTCTGTACATAATAAGGTTTGTCAAATCAGATTACCAAATTAGGTTCACTGAAGGTATTTTGGCTGACTGTAGGAGGAATATGACTTTTTACTTGAAATTTGATTGGTGGAGTTCCAAATGTTAGGAAACATGATTCTTGGCTCAGACAAAAAGTTTAATTTTACTCTTGCATTTGCATTATCTAGTTCTTACACCTTGCTGTATTTTTTTTTTGAAAAATGCTCTGCTCTGATTACTCTCCAGTCAATGTACCTTTTGTGATACCTACTCCAGAAGATTCCTCACTTCTTGGACATGTTGGGGCTCTTCTGGAGGGATTTATTTACACGATTGAAAGAATTCCTCAGTACTAGCTTTAAAGTACTTTAAAGTAAAGGGTCTTGCTTGGAAAGGACAAATAGTTTTATCAAATTTCCACCCTACTTCATGAAAATCATGTGTAAGTTTTAGACCATCCTGCTACGAGGATTACATTTTCTTGCCCTGGATCATTAGAGCGCTCTTATTATTTGAGAATTAGAGACAACAGATCTATGGCTATGTGTAGGCTACTTCAGCCTGAGAGGAGTGCTCGTTTAATTCTGCCCACTGAGAGCACCTGCAGTAGGGTACAGTGGAGCAATATGTCTTCTCTCTTCTGTGGCTTCTATTGCTTCCTACAAATGGGCAAAATACGAGAGTACAGTGACTTGTGAGAAGAATGGACTGAACCAACAGTTTCCTCCATGCTGAGATTTGTCATAGGACTTCATTTAACTCCCGTTTAGCTCCTTTAATTTGTACTACTCAATTATATGAGAAAATCAGGACCTGGATCAGGATATAGAAAGCTTAGCAGCTTCTAATTCCTTCTTCCTCTGTCAGTACAGCCTTATTCCTTTGCTAGTAACTGGCATTTAATTCAAGCTAGTATTAAATGTCCTGTGTAGCTGGTTTTCTCTGACTGTCACTAGACTGTTACTCTGCACATTAATAGTTCTTCCCTTTGAACTCCCCTATTCTGTGTCTGATGCAATGTTTAACACAGTGTTAGAGGAAGATCTTAAAAAATGTCAAATGGGAGTGACTATAGTGAGAGGTAAAAATCTACTTTGGTACAAGGCAAATTAAATCCAGTTTATATTGTGGGGGAAACCTGCAATGCTGTAGAGGCCCTGCATTTGGTAAAACATTCCCCCTTGCCTTAAATCTCTTAGGCACAAGTAAGAACTTTTTCATGAATCATAAGAAATGAGACTGAGAATGAACAGAATTTGAACTAGAATAAAAACCTCAAACTTGTAAGTTTTTGTTTTAGAAACTGGTATCTAACTTCAGTGCTGATAAGTTTACCAATCGTCTTCAAATAATAAAGTTATCACAGCCCAGGTCAGTAATTTTAATTAAAGGTAAAGTTCTCCACCCCGACATGTAGGAGGTAAAGACCTCCAAAACCAACCAACCAAAACAAAAACCAAACCCAAAAAAACAGGGAGAGAAAGAGAAATAAAAGGAAGGGTTAATTCTTCTGGAGTATAAATTGGTTTGTAGACTGGAATATAGCTGTAGGAAACAGAGAGCTTACTGTTTTCTGTGTAGATGTTTCACACACGATGAGCGAAATGCAGATGGATAACAGCTTTAAGAGGTTTTTCAAATGGGAAAGTAGCTACAGAACAATGTTATTCCCATAGCTGCTCTTGGACTACAGTGCAAGTTAAGCAGCATATTAAGTCATCTAAATAAAGGGGTGACATCATTCACAAGGTGGAACAAAACAAGGTTTATAGATACAGAAAAAAAGGCTGCCAAAAAACCTGTATTTGAAAGATTTGCTTTTTGCTATTTAGTCCAGAAAATTAGCAGACATTTTTAGTACAACTTATCTGGATTTAGATCATCTGAGCAAAATTATTATAATAAAAATTCTTTCTTCATCTAAGCACAAGTAGTCTTGACTGACTTAGAGAATAGACCGACTCATTCTATAACAAGATTTTGTGAATCCTTTCTCATGTACAGGCAAAACAAATGAATTTGAGGTTTGGCTGATGAATCATAAGACACCCTCACACATAAGCAAAACTAATGTGTGTTAAATAAAGATCTAAATGACAATTTGTAAAAGCCAACCAACACTTAGATATTTTCTCGTGTATTGTGACTTGCAATTTGAGTGTTTCACAAGAATTTAATCAGGCATAAGGTATAAGATTATATTAATTTGCTATTGAATGATTTTTAGGGGATTTTTTTTTTTTTTTTTTTTTTTTTGTAACGACCACCCATTAGCCTTGTATACCCACTGCCATGCTCAAAAGTTAAATCTTGTTCTTATGGAGTCTTGCCAGTACATTCCTGGAAGTAAGAAGCTTTTTGTTTTTAATAGCGCAGGGTGCAGGGGCTGCATTCATTCTTTTAAACATCAATAGAATACAAAAAAGGGGTTGCATGTGATTAAAAAAGAAATGGGATTATAGAAAACATACTGTGCCACAATCTTGAAGGCTTCTGAACAAGAATGTTGGGAAGGAGCACTGGTTGCATGCAAATGTAGGTTTGAGATTTTAGTTAATATTTTAAGATTAGCTAGAGCAAAAGCACAATGTGCTAGGGCCTTTAACATGTTAGAGGAATCAAATATATAGATATAAAAAACCCCAAAGTGCATCTGCACATTAAAAAAAAGTGGCTTTTCTAACTGTCACCAATGGGGTGTGGAGTATAGTTCAAATGTAGCATCTTGTATGCTTGAGCTGCTAATGTAGAATAAAAGATGCTTTGTGCATGCTACCATTTACAGATGCTCTCTGTAAACTTAGTTTGGAAAAAATACTCAAATTCTCAAGTCAGTTTGCCTTGCATGTGAAATCTTCATTGTTGTCCTGCTCATCATCTGTATCTGTGACTCTCTTAGTATGTCTTATCCTCCAAACGATTTTCAATAGCTTGCCTGTTTACCAAAGCCTGTTAACTTTTCTGTACCTATCTGGATTTTTGCAATATTTTAGTAAGTTTGGTTTTCTTATAGTGTGATCTCCACCACTTCCATGCATACTTGGGACATAGTCCTATAAACTACATGTGATTCTTAAATTTCACATACTGCCATGTAGGTTCTCTGAAATACACCACTGGACATTAAGCAGATCTTCATGACATAGAGCCATGAGGGCCATGAATGTGTGGGGGAGGAGACAAGAGAACTGAAGAAACCAGCTATAATTCGTAGTTTGTCATAAATTGCAGAATAACGGTGGAAAGAACTGTTTTCTGAATTGCCCATGATATATTTCTGTACAAAAGAAGAGGAATTAGTTTTTTGGTTGGGGAATTCTCTGGTGTTAATCTAGCTTTGACCATTTAAAATTCTTCAGAGTAGGAGTTTGTATGGAGATGCTTTATCCAAGAATCACAAAGCTATAAGAACACTAATAAGACTTGAGGTCATTAAGAAGCATTTGGTGGAAAATCTGATAATGATCTGTGCAGAAAATGGTGTCAGAAGCTTGACAAATAGATCTCATTTAACTATCAAAAGCAGAAAAGCTGATGACTGTAAATAAAAATATTTCTGTGAAACAAGCCATGTTACTGTATGTACTGTCCACAGACAACTCTACTGAAACTTCAGACAACAAAGAGAAAAATTAATGACATTAATTTCTGTGAGAAAGATCGTAAGTACTGACAAGAGACTACATTTTAAAAAGTAGTTAAAATTGATGGGCTCCTGGAAGGTTTCAAGTGAAGGAAGGAAGCCTACTGAGCTTCCTCTACTTGAGCTGTGCATTAGATCCCTTCCTTATAGTTTACTGCTTGTCTGCTGTCATTGTCATTGTGTTCCCTGTACAGAAACCACTGATATGGCTGACTTGTCTTTTGAAATGGGATGGTTTCTCCTATCTTGTCCAGGCGTATAATCCCAGACTGACTCCACAGCTGGAGATGGGAAGGTGTCAGGGAATCAGTGCTGCACAATGCAACATTGGGATAGAATCTGATCATATAGGGTGAAGAAGAGGGGCAATCTCTGACATCACGTATAGATGCCATAGATTCTTGAAGAAAGGAGGATGAAGAATTTGCTGCTGGTGTGGATTTTAACAGGTGGTCTAGGTTTATGTTCTGCCGAATTAGACCAAGCCATCACTGTAGATGTTTCTGCTCTGTTTTCAGTGGACTGCTCTTCAAGTTTGAGTGTGAAGTCTTCTTTCCCAGGCTGAGCTGTTTTGGTGTGAGTCACTCTAAAGGGAGTAGCAACTTGAAAATGCATGCAGGACTAAAAGACATTAAAACTCCATAGGCTATTTTCCCCTTATCCTGAGCATACGTAACAGTACATGCTGTCTATGTGAGATGATAAAAGCCTATGCCTACATTAAAATCTGACAGGGAGATTTCTGCCTGTGCAAAAATTCCTTAGCTGCTACATGATTTGGCAAAACTATTCAGTGACAGCATCTGCAGATCCTAATTTAAAGGCAGTTCAGATATTAGTAGGTGATTCAGGTATGTTTACATGAACTATAATGATCTCTTTGACTGCAGTTTTAATATAAACCAAAGGTGATAGAAATAGAAGAGAACCTAATTGCTGGGAATATGAAATTACCTATTCCTAGTGGAGTAGAACACTGTTTGTGACTTCAAAGGATGTCTTTAAATCCCTATTTTTCTTTATAGATATTAACTTCCTTCTTAATTTAGTGTTTTGTGGGGAATAACCTACAAACAGTGGATCCTGGAATGCATATGACTAGAAATTGAGATTTGAGGAGAATACATTGTGATTTCTGATATCAAAATCATGATATAACGTCATAAATCTATTTGGAAAACTTAACATTACAGTTTTCTCTTTAGTTCTGAGCCATAGTTTTGATTCCTCTTTTTCCTAACTTTTTTGCTACTCCTCAAAGGTCTGTGTAAATAAATGCTAGTGAGTATTCTGTCAGTGGAAGGTGCAGAGCATCCAGATGACTTGCATCTGATTTTTTTTTTAATTATGTTCTCCACTAAGTTCTATTTTTTTCTGGTTTTTATTGACTGCTTGAATCATTATGACCCCTTTTCTCTGCTAGCTTTATTTGCAATTATGAATTTTAGGTTAACTTGTCCTTTTGTACATCTAAATGGTTTTGATTTGTTTAGAGTGCAAGATTTTACACAGAAATCTACAAAGGACCCCTAGGATTTGTATTTTGCTTATTTGTGGGTTTTATAAAAGTTTTTAGTCTTCTTTTGTATACAAATACCTTTGAAATATGTAATCTTTTGAAGGAAACAGCTAATTTCTGTCTAACCATGTAGCAGAAAGGTAGGAAACAGGATGATATCGTGCCATTCAATTTATATTTCTAATTAATAATATATTGATGTGTCAGAAAGAATAGCCTCTCAAATCCTTCATATAATCCCTGGTTTGGCTCTGAACATTGTGATGTAATACTGGGGAATAGATACAGGTATATGTGTGGTTTGGTACATGCATTTGCATAATGAATGGTCTTTGTATGTCTGCCCGGGAGTGGTAGGGCCAGCTTAGTGACTCAGTTTCTGGCAGAAACTTCTGGTTCGTTAATATTCCTGAAAATTTGGAACAAATTAATTCAAAGTACCAAGGGAAAAAAAATGTTTCCAAGCTAAAGTGGTTCATACAGAAATAATTCTGGGGGAAATATTCTCCAATTGGGGTTCATGCACAGAATGTTAGGAAGTTTATATCTTCAAATGTTACCAAACCTTTTGATTATATAGACACATTTTATTCTTTCCTGTCTTGCATTTGGTATTAGCTTTCTATCTTTGTGCTATTTCTAAGTGGCTATTCTTGCTTAGGAAAAAGTACTAAACATTCCAGATGACTTGTGTCACTATTTTTCATTCTTTTTTTTTCCTTTATTTTCTTTTTTGTAATGTTAGCTTTATTGGATCTCATGTTTCAAAGAGCTGAATCTTCCTCATGTTTGTTTGTGCTAGCTTCACAGACTTTGTCCTAAAAGTGTTTTATTTGAATCTTTTTTCTCTTAAGAGTGGCAAGCAAGCAGGCGAAACTCTGTACATTAGTGCTTTATAACTTTTAAAATTATCTTTTCACTTTGGAAAATCGTGGAGAAAACTCATATTTTTCCTTTTGCTACTTAGAACTTCTTTATAAGGTGAAAAAACGAGAACTACAAGAAAAGAAAAAGTTGTGGCAAAAAAAATTCAAAAAATTTCATTTAGCTTTTTGGCTGAGATGAATCTGGGCAGTGATTAATTTGCCCAGCTTTGATAAATAACCACAATAGTGTCTTCATTGTCTTGTCTTGATCTTGTAAGTGCTAAATACAGCCAAAATAAACCACTTTATCTTTCCTTTTTTGGAGTGGTTTACAACTTTGGTATCTTACTTGTTCTTTGAAGAAAAAATAGGAAAAAACTAAAGAAAAAAATAATTCAGAAAATGTTTTCACTCATCCTAGTGGTTATCAGAGACAGAGAACATTAATTTTTAAGAGTTAGTAGGTTCATTTGCCGTGTTGTCAGAGTAACACACTAGCTTCTTTTGAACATCTTGCTATATGCAAAATAGAGAATATCTGTGTGATTTCAAATGATTTTTTAAGTTCATGGATCTAAGTTTGACCTCTAAAATGCACAAGATGTGATCATTTTTAATTCCAAACCTTGACTGGTTTTATGGCAAACTTCCAGTGAATGTGTGTTTCAAAAGAATGGCCAAGGTCTATCTGTTTTCAGAACCTTAACTGTGTCTTGGGAAGGGAACAATATAAAACGAGGTTTATATCAAGTGCTCAAACAGAAATCCCAGGATGATCAGACTTCTTTTCTCCCTCGTTTTTACCAGAACTTCCCACTGGATGAATCCATCAAGCAATAAATTCAGACCTATCAGAAGTTCCACAAAATACTGTGACAATAAAAACATTGTCTGTTATCAAAAAGCTGTGAAGAAATAAGTGTTTTAAGATGAAGCATATATCTCTTTAAAAGGGGTGGTGTGTGTGTGTCTGTTATGCAGTTTTTTCATTTCCCCTTGAGTTTGATTTAACAGCCATTTCCTTTCCTTAGTCTGCACATGTGGGTTAGACTTAGTGGTTTTGACATAAATAACTGCCAGTCAGCATAAGAGAAATGGAAGAACTCTGAAGAAAGATGTGTTTGCATGTTAGTGAAAGCAGACATGCTTGAAATGTATACACTAGATACTTAACATTTGCATGTGAATTGCATCTTATACATACATACTAAAGTAATGTTGTCATGATAGGACTAGTTTTGGAAATGTGGTACTTAGTGTGCCAAGTTCATATAGAGATAGCCCTACTGTAACTTTAGTGACAGGGTACTAGTATCTGGTTTTGGTTATGAAGGAAGAATACTGTATAAGTTGCTGTGAATTAATGGTATATGTCACTGGAACATCTTTTCTAAGAACTATTGTTCAACAGCAGCTATATTTTTTTAAAATCTCAGGCTGGTTGTAAAAAGAGAGAACTGGTTTGAGGAGGTTGAGACACTTGTAAACAGTTAAAAATGCTGTTGAGAAATTCCAAGAAGAGTAGACTTCAAGGATTTTTTTAGTTCTTTTGAATCTGCTGGTCGATTTGTAATAATGAAAGCAACAGGAACATATTTAAAAATGAAATTAATATTACTTTTTCCTGAAAATTATCATATTGTCTCTCAATATAATACAGAGTAACATCCATTTCATCCTGTCCTTCATTTGTTGATCTTGTCAAGACGTATTTCTCTTTTCCCCTACAAAGCACATCTAACCCTCTCAATAATTTAAAAAGGCAAGTGCTTTCCTAAGCCTTTCCCCCTTCTTTCCCTTACTCTTTGATGTGTGCTTTGCAAGCTAATTCTTTATTGCAGTGTTTACAGATTCTTTCTGTTTGGTGCTACACTGTGATGTATATCAGCAATAGCTTTTGCTTCTGGATGCAAACACTATAGGGAGGAAGCCAGGAGATGATGAGTTTGGGGAAGCTTGTTGGTCATAACTTGAGGCTCTGGATAACAGTTTAATATAGCTCTTTGAGACACGCATGCACACACACACACACACACACACACACACACACACACTGGTTCACAGGGGAAGAAAGAGTGTTAAGTCTGAAAAGACTGACAAAGACTGTAATTTTTCTCCTGTGAGATAATGGTTTGAAGCCAGCAGTAGATAAAAGATTGCCATAAGAATGGCTTAATTCCCCATCTTGTAAAAGGATTAGATAATTCTTTATGGATTCCTTACTCTGGGAAATATATTTCCACTTTTGGTTCTCCTCAGTAATAGCTGCAGAGTGTACTTATTTAAATGCACAAAGACCTGCATTCAGACATTTTGAAAAGGCAAACAGCACACAGAAAAGATTATTTTGCACTCTGTGTCAATGTGTAAGTTTTGTTCAGCAAGTGGATATTCTAGTTTTACCAGCTGGAAACATTATGGCTGTGAATTATGTATTGGTGACACAAAAACTTTCCACAAAAATCTTTGAGTGACTGGGAACTAATGCTTTTAATTTGCAGAAAGAGAATGGGCTTTAACCAAAGTTCATTTTTAACTATGGTTTTTACAAGTATTCAAGTTATTTGCTGTGTTTTAGTGTGCAAGCACTGAGAAATAGTGTCCTTAAAGTGAGTGCAAAAGTAAGAAACAGACTGTGATCTAAGTAATATCAGTGAAAATAGTGTTATTTTGGATTAACTAAGTCTTAGATCAGAGTTAAACTCAAAGAATATGAATGCTGTGTGTCTCACATAAATAGAATTGATTATAGTAATAACATAGTCCTGCCTGAGAGCTTTGCACTACTTCTTTAAAATGAATTTAAAGAGATTTTAAATCTCTGTTGAGGAGAATGCTGAATATGTCATTAAGTTTATATTCCTACATTTTATTCAGAATTTTTGTTAAATATCTGTATTTATTCATGAAGTCTTACAGTTTAATTTTGGAAATGTCTGCCTTTCTGGATAATGTTCTGCAGGACAATCCAACAGTCCTCATGCTTCATTTCTTTTCAGTACAGGTGCTTCCTGTATTTTAGTCTATGGTGAAAAACAGAAGCTATGATACTGATTTTTTTAATATAACAAAGTGACGTGCTGCAGAGCTTTCCCGTTATTACTTCAGACTTGAGAGATACCGGTCACTCTCATTACTCACTGAATTGCAAATCCTCTGTTGTTTGCCCCCATGAATCTAAGACATTTTTCTTCTATAGTTTGTTGATCTGAAATTTGTATAAACTTCTTCTAAAATTTAATCTTCATTAGGAAACTAGAGTATGTAGCTAGAGCAGATGGGGAGTTTTACCAGCAAAAGTAATTTTGCCTGCATATTTTTAATTAATATTTATTTAATATAGTTTTGCCATTATATTAACTGGCATAGTCTGTACTGGAAAACTGACATCTTTTTGTCTCTGTACCTATGAATACACTAAGAATTTTGCTGGCACAGTTTTAATAATTTTATTTTTGTAAAATACATTAGTAGAACAAATGGAATAGGCCAGAAATTCCTGGCTTCATATTTAGGTACTGGAGAAGCTTTGGATTTTATACCAGTATAAAGGAGTGCAGAACTTGTGAAGACAGTAAGTCAAGGTACGTGAAATCAGAATTTGGATCGGTATGTTTGAGAACAAAAAATAAACTCATCGTATTATAGGCAAGTCAGGACAAATGATTATAAGGCTTGGAGTACTGTTACTGGTGTGGTGTTGAGGTTGCTAGGGAAAGATGCAAGAAAACATTCCATGTAATGTAAAAGCATGTGGGGTCTTTTAGGGCTTTTGTTGTCTGATCTCTGTTGCTATAAGTTCCCTGGAGTTATGTATTTGTTCTAGGGAAATTATAATTCACTATTACAGTGATATCAGAGGGAGGTGTTAGATGTAGATGTAATGTTTTAAATTACAGAAAGGAAGCAGATGATTTGAAAGGGGGGGAGGGGAAAGGAAGTCCAATACCTCCAATTTATCATTCCCATCTCTGACTGAAATTCCCTTTGGCTGCCAAAGAAATATCATCATGTTATATTTTTGATAAGCTTCTTTTTTTTTTTTTTTTTTTTAGTAAATTCATTATATTCATTTATCTTACAAAATGCGTGTTACATTTTTTGATCCAAATTAATAACTACTTCATAAAGAAACTACCTTTAAACTACTGAAGTAGTCGTTAGGATTTTTTCAAGAGCATAGTCAGTCTACTTTGAAATAATTTAAGCAAAATCAGTGATTCAAGAAGCCAAAATCAGATGTAGTCCTTGGAAGTAATCTTTTTCCTTCTGATCCATTAACATTGTGAGAATGGGATTCACCAGTGAACTTTTTTTTATTATTGTTTATTGTTGTATTCTGGTATTCATTTACTGCTAATTTTAAGAATATCATAAGACAACAGTGTTGACACAGAGGACAATCATAGCGTTTGTCTACATTTAGTACACTGGAGGAGTTCTTGGGTAGGAATTTGTCCTGCATCTGTACTTGCAGTCGTGTACACGCTCAAGTACAGACATACCCATTGTTGCCTTCAAAATTCGTTTTGCTCAAGCATCAACGTATCCACAAATTTCAAATCTGAAAATGCATTGCAACTTTAAATTGCAAAGAAAAAAAAACAACACCCAACCTTTTAAAATTCCATTTCCTCAACTTTTCCCTGTGATTTTTTTCCCCAAGATACAGATGAATTCCAGTGACCTATCCTCTAGAAACTCTGCAGCTGTTTTAGGGCTACTGGTAGGGGTGGTAAAAGTGGAGAAATCGCAACTCCTATAGCATTACTCTCTTCTTGGATCCCCACTATACCCACACTTTATTAAGTACCCATTATAATTAGTCACTTTAGGATGCTGTTAGATGGATTTTTGGATTGATATAAGGAAATTTTTTTTGTAGGATGATCTTGTTTCTTTCTTTTCAGCTTCTAAGTAAGATCATCAAGTTAACATCTTTCTAAAGCAGCAATTACCATAAAGTCAAGAAGCTGTCCTCTTAATAGCTCATCTAAATTGGATATTGATGGGTATGAGAGAGATCTGAAAACAAGACCACTAGTTCTGTCACACAAAAAGAATGTAGAAGTATAATGACATGCCATGTAACTGATTACAATAAGGAAGAGCAATTAACTCAACTGGACTTTTAATACTGTCAACAATTATTTTTTTACCAAATATGTCATGTTTTGGGAAGGACTAACTTTCAGATAGTAATGACAAGTTTCACCACACAGTCTGCTTAAGTAATATTAGTTTGATCAGAAGAAAAGTTCACTAGGTAAAACGTCGTAGTGAACCGTGTTAAAAAAAGTAGATGTAATTTCAAAGGTTGGCATACTGCAGAGAACAGACCTTCCTTAAGTAAGGGTCTTTTCTTGTGTCTACTTCTGTATAGCTGTAATTAGATAAAATTATGTAGATACTTCCAACTGTAATATTTTTAGCATAATTAAGTAGCATGTGTTATTGTGTCGAAAGAAGTCACTGGTAAATTTCAGAAACTAAAAGGGAAACAAACTTTCTTAGTTTTTCTAAGTCTTCTATGGGGGAATATGTTGCTGCTATGGAAATCTCATTGTTGACTTTAAAAAAGCCTTGCAGCATGTATTCATTCATACTACTTATTCATTCCTTCTTTAGTACTAACAGAATACTCTTTGCTTTATGCAAATACATAGCAGAGTCTGACTTTATAGTCTGATTCGAACAGACAGTACAATCTAGAAACAAACAATAGGCTGGATGACTGTTGAAGCTCAAAGCAAAGCTGATCATGCAGAATGACTGCTTATACTGTGCCAGTTTATTTCCAGCTGCTAAGTAATGCTAGAAGAAAGATCAAGATCCACTCAGTGTTTTCTCCCGATAGTAATGATTGGATTACCACAGGGATGTTGTTGTGGCTTTGAAAACAGGGTGGGAAGATGAGGAGGTTGCTATAAAGGGAAATAAAGTTACTCCATGAGGCATTTCCTCCTGAAGTTGTGCCATCAGAAAAGATGAAGAGTCTTGCTTGGAGTGCTAGACTGGGTCTTTCTGAAAGGTCAGGCACAAGAGAACTATGAGACTCTATAGCACTTGATGAGCCTTTTCCAGCTGGACTCCACTAAGCAGCCACTCAACAGAGCTTATCTGCTAGGCAGGAAATGCAGATCTGTGCTGGATCCTTACCCCACCTGCATGGTGTACAATGTCCCTGTCACTAAGTCCATGTTACAGATACATGCTGCATACTTAATCCCTGAAACATTCTGTTATCTTGAAAATGGAAATAAGTTGAAATATTTATGGCCATTAGTGTGCTTTATTGAACTTTTCTTTTCAACAAATGGAACTAGAGTAGGAACTAGTATCTGATACTGCTCTAGGGTATTGCTTCTTGCACTGCCCACAGGATTAAATCAATGAGTCAGCAGGTTGTTTTCTACCTTTGTAATCAAAAGGATTTACAAGTGTTTCTTTAAGACTGTTGGTAATTGTGATACCACAGAATAATGTGTTCTGAGGTGTTATTGGGTGCTCAAAATTGCCAGGGAAATACTGAAGATGTTAAAAACCCATTCTAACTGATATGACAGCCTCTTTTTGATGTAGGTTATTTCACATAGCCTCATTGGTGAGAGGTTATGCAACGTAAATCATGGAGTTAACCTCATTTTCATTTCAGTTTAACAACTGGCATTCAAATAATTGTTTCATCTTAGTATTTTTTCATCTGGTAAAATAGGTGACTTCTATTGAAATATGAAATTGTAATATCCTAATCTTGATGACATGCCTTGTTCTCCAACAATCTATGTTTTAAAAAAGAAAAGCATTCTAAATGCTCGAGTTCTGCAATCACTTAATATGGGCATTATTTTAAACCAAAAAGTAATCTATTTAGTTAAAAGTGTTACTGAATCAAAGCTGCAACAGTTTTTTTGTATCACCTTTGTGCATGATGAAGTGAAAATTTAAGATGGCTGAACTTTTAGACAAAAAAAAAAAGTAAAAAAAAAAAGTTGTTTTTTTTAGATAGGTTATTCCTACTTCCAAGTACTGCACCATCACTAGTAGAATAATTAACATAGTAGATAAAGGCAACTTACATGAAAATAACACAAAATCTTTGATAAGGTGAGAAATTTGTAGAAAACATTGCTTTTTCAGATATCAAGTCAAGAGGAAATATTTTCATAATCTGAATTGTAAAGGAATCAACTTGTTTTCTTTTTTCTGACTTTAGTCACTGCCATTTCTTAGATAATACTGTGTGTGCTTATTGTTCAGGACTGTGAAAAAACCTTTTCAAAGTAGTGTATGAAGAGAAATATAATTTCAGTCTTGGGTCTGTTTTTCCTATTTGTTTTTTCCTTCCTCTGATGAGGCAATATAGGATTTTATTATGCTGCGATTCGTTCAAAGAATGTAGGTTAAATAATTTTGTCCCCTTTTTGCATACTCTTGTAGTATCATATTTTCTAAATCATACTGGCTGTATAACTGTATAACACACCCACAAACCTGTTTGTAGTGATAGACCTGATATAATGCTGCTGCACCCATCCTGTAGAACTTCTTCAGAATATCTTTGGTCCTGAAGTTCATGGTGGTTTTCTTGGAACAAGTCCTACAGAATGTGTTTTGGGGTAAAAGAAAATTGAAATATTTTCCTAGAGGCTGTTTGCCTTTGTAGTTCTTGAAGCTCCAACATGCAGCTGTTTGAATGTAACTGAAAAAATGGCCTCCAAGCAAGAGATCACACTATAAACAGAATGTATATAGAAAAAAAATGTTGGCTCTCTGGTAGCAAGTTTAGACTCCCATTAAAATTAATAGCTGGACATATGTTTCAGTTAATATCTGAAATAGTCCATAAAGTATTAGTAAGGTAGTAATTTTTAGGTAACTTGCTTGGTTGGTTTTTTTGAGTGCACATTGAAAAATAGCAGCCAAAATTTTCAAAGCTAGCCAGCAGTTTGGAAAAGCTTGACTCTTTTTAGATTGCTTTGCAAACAAGGTTGTCACTTTGATATATATTACTCTTTATAATTGCCTTTTCCAAAGCAGCGGATGAAAAGTTCCAGTGCAACATTTTGGTCATCGTTTTACCTTTTTTTGCTAAAGGAATCTCTATCTGGTATCCTGCAATAAAGAATCAAGTCTGCCTTGGTGTTTATACTTCTGTGTACATCTAGTCTGCAAGAAGAGTTGGAGATCACGGATTCATGGAATATTCAGAGTTGGAAGGGTCCTCCAGAGATCATCTAGTCCAGCTCCCCTGCTTAAAAGGAGGGTCCCCTAGAGCACATCGCTCAGGACTGCATCCAGGCGAGTCTTGAAAATCTCCAGAGAAGGAGACTCCACAACCTCTCTGGGCAGCCTGTTCCAGTGCTCTGTCACCCTCACTGAAAAGAAGTTCTTCCTCATATTTAGGTGGAACTTCCTATGTTCCAGCTTGTGCCCATTACCGCTAGTCCTGTCACCAGGAACCACTGAAAAGAGTCTGGCTCCATCCTCCCTCAACCCACCCTTTAGGTATTTGTAAAAATTAATTAAATCACCCCTCAGCCTTCTTCTCCAGGCTAAAGAGTCTCAGCTCTCTCAGCCTTTCCTCATAGGGGAGGTGCTCCAATCCCCCACTCATCCTCATTGCCCTCCACTGGACTCTCTCCAGTAGTTCCCTGTCTCTCTGGAACTGGGGAGCCCAGAACTGGATGCAGTATTCCAGTTGTGGCCTCACCAGGGCAGAGTAGAGGGGGAGAATGACCTCCCTCGACCTACTGGCCACACACTTCCCTATGCAGCCCAGGGTGGCATTGGCCTTCTTGGCGGCAAGGGCACATTGCTGGCTCATGGATAATTTACTGTCTACCAGGACTCCCAGATCCTTCTTCTCGGAACTGCTTTCCAGGAGGTCCCCCCCTAACTTATACTGGTGCCTGGCATTCTTCCCCAAGTGCAGCACCCTACACTTGCCCTTATTGAACCTCATGAGGTTCTTCTCTGCCCAACTCTCCAGTCTGTCCAGTTCCCACTGGATGGCAGCACAGCCCTCTGGCATGTCAGCCACCCCTCCCAGCTTGGTATCATCAGTGAACTTGCTGAGGATACACTCTGTCCCCTCGTCCAGGTCATTGAAGAATATGTTGAACAAAATGCTTTTGTAGCACCAGGGACCTGGTAAGCTTAGGCCTTCCAAAACTAATGATGCTTGCAACATGGTGCAGCACACTTTTCCTGGAAGACATTCAGCAAGAATGAACCAGGGAAGAAAGCTGCATTAACAAGGACAAGAAAATATGAGCTTCTGAATAATGTGTAATGAGCATTGAGAAGCTCTTCTAGATGTATGTTTCTTTCTAATCGATTGCCTAAGAATTTTTAAGTGTTTTCATTTTACTGTGGAGGTTTTTTATGAATAGTATTACTATTGAAGAAGAAATCATAATAGTCCAAGTAACAGAATTCTTTTGGCAATCAATAGTGTTTATGCCTTTTCTTCCTGAGTCACATGAGAATCTATTCCAATACTAATCCACGTGTAAGAAATACATAAATATTGAAAGTTGTAAATTGGATGTGAAAAGGTCCAGATATGTCAAACATCTTATTCACCCATCCATCCACCCACCCAGTTCACCCAGCCATTTCCTTCTACAAAGAGAAATAATGTGAAATGGCTTTTCTGAATAGATACATTGAAAAGATTTTTTTTTTGGCATGCTTTTCGTGATGCAGTGGGACACTTACATATATGTAATTTCCAGAATAAAATGATGAGAATTGTTTGTTTATGTCTGGTTTGGATTTATGAAAGCTCAGAATGGGAACATATTCTAAAAACCTTCAAAATTCTAATGGGACAAAAGAAGCAGCTCCTGCTTCTAGAGATAATTTTTTTAAATGACTGTAGTATAAGCAGAGAAGGCTGGAGTAATTTTCTTTTTAATTAAACACAAATAACCTATCAACATTGCTGCAGAAGAGTACATTACTTCTGTTTCCTGTGATTCCATGCATTTCCATGTAAGTTTGAATACATGCTTGCAGTAAACGTGTATGTATGTAATGAAGGAGGACAGGTCAATTTTAATGCAAAGGAAAATACTGTGATTTTTGAGGTCTTTTTTTCATGTGTTATTTCATTTGCATTTTTTTTTCTCCCTATTTGAATATCTTTATGATAATGATATAAAGTTATTTGCTTCTGTTTGACTGTCGTCTTCAGAAGAGCCTGTTTGACAAGTGAGGCTTTAAAAGAATAGGTAATGGGAGCATTACAAGCCAGGTAGTGAGCTACAGAGAATTCATAGAAGTCATTTTCAAAATTACGTTTGCAGCTTCAAGGTTTTACACTTTTGTTGTCTTGAGGAGTTTTGTGTTCTGTGGAACTGCCTCCTCAGGTAAGAGTCATTATGAATTTACATTAATCTGTCTGTCATAAATAAACTGTTCTGGGGGCAATAAAAGGAGATGATGTAATTGGGGGGATGGATGGGGAAAGGGAATGATTTTGAATCATGAAAAAAAAGCAATGACTTAAGACCCCAATATATTAGATAACTGTGAGAGTCATAAAATATAAAATTCATAGAGGGCAGATGCGAGGGTTCTGCTTGGTTTCAAAGGTTAATTCAAAGTTTAGTGTAAACCAGCTGCAGAGTGTGAGAATACAGAGTGAAAGGAACTTTTTTAGAGGTAAGTTATTTCTTTCCCCAAGGTTCAATGCATTTTTATGATTCCTGGGCTTTGAAAAGTTGAATTGCATTTTTCTTACTCTTTTCATGTCTGAATAAATTCAAGGTAAGATAACCTTTATGTAAATGGAAGTTATATTGTGTTAAGAGCTACACACCATTTCTTCAGAGCAGAATCTGTACTCAGGATTCATAAAAGCCTGAAGAAGGATGGTGGGACTCTTGGGATGCTCATTTAAAAGAACAGATACAAGGACTGTTTTTGTAAATTGCTCTCAAAGCATTGCAGTCAGCTGATGCAGGGGGAAAGCGTGCTGTAATTACTGTATTTTTCTTTTAAAAAGTAGCAAGGGAGGAGGAAATGTTCTTGTATGTATTTCCCTGTGGTGGGGCCAACCCCCTGCCCAGCTGCTCACTCCTTCACTGCCCTTAGCTGGACCAGGAGAGAAAGTAGGGTGAAAAAGCTTGTGGGTCGAGATAAAGATGGGGAACTGGCTTACCAGTTACTGTCATGGGCTAAACAGACTTGACTTGGTGAAAATTTGTTTAATTTATTGCTAATTAAAATAGATTCACGTAATGAGAAACAAAAAGACAAACGTTAAAACCACACTTTTCCTCCCACCTTTCCCTGGCCCAACTTCACTCCCTTGTTCCAGATTCCTCTCCCCACTGCCTGAGCAGCTCAGGGGGATGGGGAATGGGGGAGTTGTGGTCAGTCCATAATAGCTGCTCTCTGCTGCCCCTTCCTCCTCACACTTTTCACCTGCTCTGGCGTGAGCTCTCCCCACGGGCTGCAGTCCTTCAGGAAAAAAATTGCTCCATTGTGGGTTCTCCACAGGCCACAATCCCTCCAGGACATACCGACCTGCTCTGGTGTGGGTTCTCCATGGCTGCAGTGGATATCTGCTCTGGTATGTTCCTCAGCGTGGGCTGCAGGGGAGTATCTGCCCGAGTGAAGCACCTCCTCCTCTGACCTTGGTGTTCCCTCTGCTGTTTCCCACTCTTTGTGGGTCCTGCTTTTCTGCTTGTGTGGCATTGTTTGCTCTTCTGTAACTATGTGTTCTCCAAGGTGCCACCATTTTGACTGAGGGACTCAGCTGTGTCCTGCCATGGGTCTTTTGGAGCCAGATGGAACCGCCTGTATCTGGCACAGGGCAGCCCAGTCCTCTCTTCACCAAGGCCGCCCCTGTAGCCCCCCCACCATTGCCAACACCTTGACAGAAACACCCAGTACATTCTTGTTCAATTGAAGTATTTTTGAATGTAGTGAAGGAAGCTTGCAGTTTCATATGCACTTGATGATACCACCAAAACCTCAATGTTGTTAAAATAAGTCTTACAAAAATACATAAGCTAGAATTCAGTTGACTGTTTCTTAGAGGTGAGTTTTGGTTACTAGACAATCTGGGATATGATTGAACCATGGATGTTGACTTTTCAGCAAAGCTACCTTTTTAATTAGGACAATGTTGTGAGTAGGGTGTGTAGTCAGAGAGAGCTCTTCTGTGTCTTATCTGTGGAAAATTATTGCAAATGTTCTTGTTCCATTTTTTCCACAATTTAGATTGCAAGGAGATAATTTGGCAGAAAGGCCAGAAGATGTCTCCATGGTATCTCAAACATCTGAGGCAGCAGTATCAGACTCTGACGGTAAGTTATATAATTACTTGTTGCTCATAAAAAATCCTCAAACACCAACATCTTGAATTTAGGAGTAGAATTTATGCCTGTAAAAGAAGATTAAACAGTTTCAGAGAGTGTTCCTGGGCATTTGAACTCAATCATGTACACTTCAAATCTGTTAGAAGAATCATGGAATATTCAGAGTTGGAAGAGACCTCCAGAGGTCATCTAGTCCAACTCCCCTGCTTAAAAGCAGGATCCCCTAGAGCACATCACTCAGGACTGCATCCAGGCGAGTCTTGAAAATCTCCAGAGAAGGAGACTCCACAACCTCTCTGGGCAGCCTGTTCCAGTGCTCTGTCACCCTGACTGAAAAAAAGTTCTTCCTCATATTTATGCGGAACCTCCTATGTTCCAGCTTGTGCCCATTACCCCTAGTCCTGTCACTGGGAACCACTGAAAAGAGCCCCTAACATGTTTTTTGTTGTGGCCAGTTAGCACTCCAGAATAATTCCTAGGCATATTTTGGGAGCTGCCTTGGGCCAGGATTCATTATTAGTAGATAGTTTGTATGTTAGGATGTTATTTTGGATGTAAAATAGCTTAATAGCATAGACATGGGCTGTTCATTGCCAGTTGGACCCTTTACCAAAGAATGGTCTTTGAAATATTTAATTTAATAATACAAATGCGTCCACAGGATTCAAATAATATACAGTGAAAATAAAAAGAGTTCTCGAATTCCTCCTCTATTTTTAAACTAAGTATTGTAGAATCACAGAAGAGCCTTGGTTGGAAGAGACCTGTAAGATCATCAAGTCCAACCATTAACCTAACACTGCCAGTTCACCACTACACCATGTCCCTCAGCACTTCATCTACATGTTTCTTAAATATCTCTAAGGATGGGGACTCCACCAGAAATCAGAAACACTTTTCAGATCTCTCCAAGCACCCCTGATAGAATTAAAATACACTAAAAAGGAGTTTGTACAATAGCTCTGAAGAACATTTTTTCTCCTCATACAAACTTGATCATACATTGCACTAGTGTGCATTCAGGACACTCAGCCTTATCGCAGTTTCTGCTTGGGTTTTTGAACAGAATAACATCTGAAATCTAATGGCAAAGGCAATTCCTAAGGGACAGCATGCCAGAGAATACCCTGCTTTCCTATGAAAGATTAAGTCAATGAAGGTTGACTTTATCTTAGCTGTCACTGGAATGGAGACAGAAAGGAATAGAGTTTTGTACAGAGAATCTGCGAAGATAAATCTTTCAGTCTGTTCCCTTAGTATTGGGTAGAACCAGTGAAGTCTATTAATTGATTTGATTGGCAGTTTAGTCTTCAGCAGCCACAGACAAGTTAGCTATGTTGATTAATTAATGCAAAAAAAAATCAGAACTAGCTTTTGTTGTTTTTAATTATCCTACTAACCGTCTGCTATTTGGTACTATAATGTGTGGTCTTAGGTATGATGGCAACCTGAGCATTCACTTGTTTCTCTTGACTCATTTGTAAACCAGCGTATGTCAACATTAGTAACTAGTATGTCTTCAAAGATAAATTTTTCAAACTGGTTTTGTGAGAATGCATGACTTCATGCAGTCATGCCATTTGTTTTTCCTTTCATGTGCCATTGATCATTTTATAAAAAAAATTAATACAGGGCTTAGAATCTCAAAATATGATGTTCTTACAAGCTTGATGAAGATGGTCAGCAGACTGGTGACTACACTCAAGTCCTGTGAAAGGAGGGCAAAATTCTTCTGAGAATGAGTTCTGCCAGAGGAGGTTTACATTGGATATTAGGAAAAAATTCTCAACTGAAAGAGTTATCAGGCATTGGAACAGGCTGCCCAGGGCAGTGGTGGGGTCCCCATCCCTAGAGGTATTTAAGAGATGTGTAGATGAGGTGCTGAGGGACATGGTTTAGTGGTGAATTGGCAGTGCTAGTTAATGGTTGGACTTGATGATCTTCAAGGTCTTTTCCAACCGAGGCTGTTCTGTGATTCTATGATCCCCAAGAAGGGAGGTAGTGGTGGCTTGTGTGGGATATGTAAGGGGATACACAAACATAAGATTATTGCAGCAGAAACAAGTAGAGGTGTAAGACATACATGTAGAAAAAAGTTCTATAGTTCCTGAAACAATTTGATTTCAACAGATCTCTGCCTTCCTTCTTCCTTCCTGTTTACCCTTGTTCTTGAAGTGGAAATATGCTCACTTTGCCATGCCATCTTCTGAAACTGTAGGCTTCAATAAAATAGTAAGTTGTTGCTAAGTGGCAGAGGCACCAGGATTGAAGAAGGTGAAACTGTCGGAAGGTGCTGAATGCTGTGTGAGAATGAAGCTGGATCTTTCATGGCCACAAAGCATGGAGCACAAGAGTGCTATAGCCATTGTAACTTGGACCACTTTATATGCTTCTGGATACTCTGTAGTCAGTATGGATATAGGCAAAATGGAAAGTGCTTTCCCTAAAAAAACCATCTCCAATAAAAATATAGAGAGTAAAAGTTAGATAGGTAGGTGGGGAAATGATATTCATGTTGTTAGAAGCATCTCTCTTGTGAATGTATATGAACCTGTTAGTCATATAGCTAGAAAATAGCAAAGCCCCTAGGGCAAAAGGACTGAGGTCAACAGTGAGGTACTGCCAAATTTCTGTCAAGAGGCGCTCTCAGAAATGTTCAGACTTTCAAAATATATTTTTTCTCCTAAAATATTGGCTAGTAATACATTTTGATTTGAAAAAAAAACACAGCTGGATTTTACAAGTAGGTACAGACTAGAAACAGGTACAGAACTCGGGCAACTACCCATTCTATCAGTCTTTCATATAAATGCAGCACATTATTTGTTTTCTGTGCATCTAATATTTATTTCCAGTAAATATTATGTATGAGAAGAAGATGATAAAAGAGACTCCTAAAGATATTATTAGAAAACCCTAAGTAGCCAAGGCATCGTGTTGCACTCAATTTTTAGTTGTGTCCTCTTAAGAATGTATTATAACATGGAAAAGTGACTAACAGGCTTCACTTACCAGGTTTATTTGAATTTATTTTCTGCTCTTACTTATCAGTACCAATGACCTAACTGAGAGGAAACTATGCATTGGGAAGTGCTGATGTAAACCATTTATTCAAGAATATGCAAACAAGGTGCTGATGCACAGCAAAGTTGAGGGTAGCTTTCTTTAGATAACAATCTGTTTCTGGGTTAGAGGAAAGTTGTTAAGTTGTTAGATCTGGAACATCTCGCTTGTGGATTTCAGATGAACTATATTCAGAAGTAATTTGCAACACATCTGATCTAACAGCCCTTATAAATAAGCCTAATAAAGTCAGTGTAATAGCTTATGTCAAAAGATCATCTGCAGCATCAGGCACTATATTGACTCCACTGGCAATCTGGATCTGGTTCTAATTAACAACTACAGTAATTTCCCTGGAGTATAATCCTGCTGAATTGGAAGGGGTGTGTTTAATCTAAGTAGTAATAATGAGAGATGGGAATCAGGTCTCAAGATTGGAGAAGACAAGGCACTTTAAAACTGCAGTTTCTTTTTACTGTCCTAAAGTATACCTCTCAAAACTGTTTCTCTTTCCCATTGGACCACTTCACAAGAAAGAATTAAGGGAAGAATTTAATAGATACTTGATTTTGATTGGAAGCAGCAGCTTCGGTGAGCACACAGCAAACTTCGCTTGTAGATGCCAAGCCTGTCAAGTTTGTCTCTTGGATCAGTCCTCCATTAAGCCTTGGTCTTGTTCTGTGCAGATAGATGGGGAGAACTGCTGAGGCTTCAAGAGATAGAGACTGCAACAGGACTGATCCAGTAAAAATCTGCATCTGCATCAACCCCCAGTCTGTTTTTCAGGTTGAGGGGCAGGTTGTAGAGGTCATCTGTTACTGTGTGGTTTTGCTTTTTCTAAAAAAATTTGGATATTAAGCAATAATATCACTAAAGGAAAATTGTTCATTTAATCCCAGTTTCCTGTAAGTACCACAGGACCTTGTTTCACTTATTTCAGTCTCTTTTGCTGAAAAGTACCTTACCCTTTGAGTAAAAGCCATGATATAAGGTAAGAGGAGAAGACATTATTGCAAATAAGAGCTTTGTAGTCAGTGCATTCTTATAGAAGGAAGCTTAAAATAAAATAATTTATTAGGGAGTAAACTCTTAATATTGGATAAATGCAAACCGTAGCATTTCTGAAGTTCTAAACTACTGCTCGATTTGTCTGAAAAAAGTTGTTTGTAAAATGAGTTACTTTGCAGTGTCTATCCAGCTCCACATATTTCTGAGGTGTGGGCAAAGACTTGTTTCTTTTGTGGCTCTACCTGGAATAATATAATTGGACTGAAAATGATAGATATGGTACTGTGCCACAGTGTGTACATATGGTATTTCCTATTCTATTGTGTTATTAGATCTACAGATTATGCTGTGATACATAATATTTAGTTTGCCAAATACATTTTATGAAGCAAATTTCATATCAGTAGTTCATTCCCTGTCAAACAGGAGTCACGAGTTTTTATTATTTGCAGTTAGCCTGCTCCTGTTTCTGTCCAGTAGAATCTAGAACTTTTCTACTTCAAGAAACTTGAAAAGACTAGCATGTATAGCTTCTACATATTATTATTTTTTTCTTTTAAAGTGCCAATACAGTAGAAAGTTCAAAACAGGCATTTGGATATAGAGGAAAAGATTGAAATTAGGAATGTTCAATAGAAATAGAAACACATATAGTATGAGACACATATAGTGCTATTCGAGATGGATCTGGATGACCAGGGTAAAAAATTGATAAGGATGCAAATATGTGGGAATTAGGTTTGAGAACTAGATATGGCAGTGGCAAAAATGTGTCATTGTCTCACAATTCCTACATAGTTCTCTGACCACAACTTTGCTTCATCATTGCCTCTTCTTCCTCTGCTTTCATTTGTGTTTGCAATGAATGTGGTAAACATAGTTGCCATACTTCAGTATAGTTCTGTCTTTATAGTAAGTATAGTCTGAGATGTTTAACAAATCAGAGCACTCATTAAACATAAAGACATCCCTGATAATTGTCTGAATAACACCAGAACAGGGAAGATCAAGGCATCTTGTTTTCTTAGGTGGCTTATGAATAGCATCTAAATGCCTAGCAGACTGTTAGGCAGTGAAACTGCATAGCATGTTATTTGGAAATTGCTTTCTCTGACATAGGTACACAAGTCCTGTTTTAAGTAGTTACGTATGTGTCAAAGAGGCATTCTAGACTTCTCACCAAGTCATCTTATTTTACAAATGGGGTAGTATAGGCAAAAATTGTAGCTTGCATGGCTTTTAAGCATTACCTAAAGTAACCACAACTTCTTACTTCAAGGATTTTAACTATATTCTGATTCATTTAACAGGATTAATTAAATTTAATTATATTGATTTTATTAAAGCTGAAGATCCACTACTCACTTGTGCAAAGGAAAAACAGTATTTAGTTTTGATAGTAAAAATTTAATAGTAAAAATAATAAATGAGCTACCAGACACTGGCAGCTGAAGGAAGCTTGCTTATCACTCTTAATCATGTTAGAGACACTGTTCCACATTGCATTAAGCTTATAAATAAGAATAAGACATAAAATCCATTGAAGTGTAACTGAAAAGCAGTGTGTTTACAGTAGCCACATTTACCTTCCCAGCAGTTAATTTACAGGCATTTTATTTTTAAAGTGACTAATAATTAGAGTGATTTACTTCTACCTCTTTGGAACAGCTCAAGTACCTGAGGTTGAAACACTTGCGGAAGATATTGATGAATTTCAGAGTGCCTCTCAAGTGGCAGGATCTGTAAGTATCTTCCCTTATGGGCAATCCTGTAATTTTAAAAAGTAGTTTGATAAAAATTAGATTAGACAGATAAAAGTTGTGCTTGCCAGCATCGTCATCCTAGAGAGAAGAAAATTTACCTAACCCTTCAGAATTTTCTGTTCTATACCTGTTCCAATTTTTTCATTCTAGGAATGGTGATATTTTGAAATAAATAAACTATTATACTCTCATACAAAATGCTGTTGTTGGACTTACATGTATAGCTTCCATTTAAAGTGCATTTATTTTATACTATGTCTGTATGTTCTTAAACATTAGTCAAATATACATTTTATCAGATAATATTCAATCCTACAAAATTAAGAAAACAAAATAATTCAAAGTCTAAATTTCATTATGAAATATGACATTATAATACTTGAACTATAATTTAGCTTTTTGGTAACATTTGCTTGGAAACTAGTAAACGAGGTATCTATGTAAATGTATAGCTAATTTGTATATTTTTTTAAGGAATGCAATATTATGCCTGGTAATATTTTCATCAGTTCTTTTATTTTGAAATTTAAGAAAATCTTCACAGATTTGCAGTTTGCAGAAAATATAACCAGCAGTAAAATAATTTTTGAAGAATTATATAATCAGAATTTTGGTGCTGGTTTTATTGCATCAGAAATTTGAATATAGGTTAATGAAGGGATTGCTTTATTCCTGAGGCAAATAACTTGACAATACTTGCTTGTTTTTAAAAGTTTTAGACAGTTGTAAGAGGACACATGAATTCCTGTTCAAGCATAGCAATACTGGTTTATAGTGCACTTTAAAGTAAGTGAAAAGAAGGTCTCGGTATTTGTTAGCTAAGGAAAAAAGGGCAGTATTAAAGAAAAAAGAAAAACGACAGTGCAGACTGATCCTGCAGTCTTTCAGGCAGCTGATTAAGTACTACTACTAAAGCTAAATAATACACAACATAACGATATTTCCAAACAGTTATCAAAGCAGTTGCAGATATGGAGTTCCAGATCAATTCCTAAAGCTCTTTGAAAGCTCAGAATTCAAGAACAGAGCATTTGCAGATATTGGGCAAAAGGAGTAAGGAGCAGAACTTTAATTACCATGGCTTTGAGCTTCTTTCTCAAGCCTCCTTTCTGCTTCACACTAGTGAACAGTGAGGTGTAACAAATTTTGCAGCAATTTCTGAACCCATGTTTTTCTTATTAATTTGGACCTGCAGCTTTATCAGTTCTGCAGGCATGTAGCATATGTAAAGAGCAACAAATTTATGGAATTACACAGAAAAATAAAGGAACGAGGAAAACAAAAGATCATTATGTTTATTAGCAAAATCTTGCTACAGAAATGTACAGTCTTCAACTGAGTATTTTTAGATATATGCTATGTGTTTGCAGACTTATGAATGGACAAACAATATGTACGTGTATCATTTCATTCTCTGCTAGCTCTAGGCATGGGTAAGGTTGCCTGGAGCAGCAGACTGCCAGAGGCAGTGAAGTTGCCTGGAGTCAATCCCTGAGAGCCACACTGGCTGTTGTTGTTCTTGCCAGTGCTGCAAAGAGAAGGCAAGAAGAGCAGATGCAGCTATTGCTATGCCCACCCAACCTCTCCCCAGGGCAAAGGCAGGTAGCTTCACTTTCCTGAGCTCTTGGAAAATTCCTTTGCATAAGTTACAAAGGAGCTATAAACCAGTAACTGATAGTTTATCTGCTTTGGTTTGGTTTTTTTTGTGTATGTTTTGTATCTTAAAGCTCTTGCTTAAATAGTGTGTAGCTAGCTGATTGTGTACTTTTGTCTCTTTAAAATGACTTGTTATTCTGAATAAGATTCCACTCTCCAACACTGTATGTTTGTCTGCAACTGCATCTCCTCAAAAAGGAAAAAAATGATCCAACTGTTGTTGTTGCATTTTAGGGCTCTGAAGGAATAGAGATCTGTTGCATGGTCCCCTAATAACTTCCAGTGAGACTTATTCTTTGACAATCTTGACGTATAAAATATAGAGGTAAAACTGAAGATCCTCATAGGAAGGCTGTGAAGATAAATGCATTCTTGCAATGGATTCCCACAAATCCTTCAAAACAGAAATATACTTGTAAAATTACTTCAGAATTGACACCAAAATACATTGTCGTGACTTGGAATGATTTTCAGATATTATATGAGATACAGATGAGGGAAAAATAGAATAAATATGATGTTGATCAGATATTTGTCATAAATTGGACAAATTGGTTCATGGTGTTCACTCACATGTGCATATTACATGTTAGAATTCCTCATCTTGTTCAAGGTGTGCCATGCTTAATACTGGTACTGCATTCCAAGAGGGTAATTTGAGTCTGTTGCTAGTTAAATGGATCATTATCAGAAATTTCTCTCTATTGTGTATATTTGACAAATTTTCTTCAAAAGTGCCTTGGTCTTCAGAAGAGAAGTGTTTTGAGAAAAATTGTGGGATAAAGCAGCAAGAATAGGGATCTTCAGAGAAGAGCTATGTGGGTCCTTTTTTCATGTCCCATGTATAAGTCCCCATGTACAAGCATTGATGTGGAGACTAAAACATTCTGGATATCAGTACTTAGAAGAGATGGGCAACACCTATGTCTATAACATGGTTCATGTAATTTATAGTATGGTTACATTATGATTTTCTTGTAATATTGTATATGTTTATTGTCTGTTTCTGAAGAATCTGGAAGTTTTTGTAATTAGACCTTTTTCCTTTAAACCTTTTAAAATAGAATCTTCTGCTATGCATTATTTTTCATGAAGAGAACTGATATTTGAAAAAATGAGAACTTACGTTTTCAGTGCTGCACAATCCCAAACAAGTTGTATGGAATGAAAAAACGAGTAAAACTAGCAGAAAAACAGTTTGAAGTATTTACAGGAGTTGTCAGTCTTGTCAAGTATTTTGCAAGGCTTCAGAGTGGAAGCAAGCATTCAAAATGTCCTTAGAGATCCTAGTTTACTGCAGGACTCATTTTCTGACAAATATTTGATGTAACAAAAGTACTAGGCAAAATGCAAAGCTTTTTCTCAAGATTTCTGCAGTGTGGTGAACTTGGAGTCCTATTTTACTTTACGTTTCTGTAAATGAGTTTTATAAATATTTGGCTAGCAAGCTTTAAGAAAACACTGAAGTGATACTAGGAAAAAATTATGTGGGCTGAAATTCTGACAGAAATGGAAAAGTAAGGTATCAGAGGAAGCTACTAAATTTACAGTGACTATCAGAAAGAAAAAAGGCACCTGCACTGGGCAATTCACACCGAGTAAGTAGCCTTTGACTTCCCTCTGAGTTGCTTCTTTTAACACCTGGATCTAACAGGACTCCTGCTTCTTGTTTTTTTTAATGTGAATCTTTGCATTCATTCATCTAGCCTTGCATGTGCTCATAAAAAGATATATTTTTCTTTGCAAATTGTCCATGTGAGGCAAACCAATTCAATTGTAACAGTAGCTGTCGGGAAAAAAGTTGTCCAGCTGCAAAAAGCATTTCTGCATGAATTTGCCTTGGGTTTCTGCTCTTTATTACTGTGAGAAAAATAATGAATTGTTTTAGGTGTTTTGTTTTAAATAAACTTTCGCTTGTTTTCCCTACTGCTTTAGAACTTTTCAGTTGCTTTCCTAGAAGGAATATACACATGGATTTTTTTTTTTATAAACACAGAAATTCCTTAATGGTAATTCAAGTTGTGAAATGACTTGAGGCTTCATGCACAAGCTAAAATTAAGCTTTTAATTCTTGCTATCAAAGATTATATGTTTAATGCAGCTATATTCTGGTGATACATGATTTAAATCATAATTGTTAGAAATTGTCTTAGCTTTTCCCACTATCTTCCCTGGGAACAATGCTGAGAAGTAACTTAATTACTTGTACAAGTTTGAGTGTAATTGACAGCTCTAAATCACCCAAACTTCAGTATTTAATTAAATATATTAGTTATTTCCTGGATTGGGGTCACTGTTTAGCAAGATAGTCATTAAAGTAAGTATTCTGAAGTTCCACTGTCACATCAGGAATAAAAGCAGTGTGCCTGCAAGGTAGTATGAATTATAAAGGTCACTCAAAATTAGTGTGTTCTGTGCAGAAGTTTTCAAATCCAAGTTGACTTCTGTAAGTACATGGAAATTCAGGCACATAAAGTTTAATCTTTCAGCATCCATAGTCTGTTCAAGGACATAAGGTGAGCTAGTCAACATGGGTTTTTGGTACTGTAAGAATACGAACCTTCTCAGAATTCTGTTGCAATATTGGCAACCACCTCTAATCCCAGTCTTCTATGTTAGGGCCTATTCTACTAGAAATACCATGTAATTGAAATTACAAGCTTTTTGCTCCCCATGGCAGTCAGCCAGAAAATTTTACGCTAAACATTCCACTGAAAAAATGGTAGCTTGAGTTAACTTACACAGTTCTTCTGTTTACAGGCAAGAGGGAAGGAAGAAATATGTGGGTACCTGGGAATCACATTTGTTTCAGTCTTTCAGGAACATCCTCATATTTAGATCTTGTTAATCTTGTTAATATAAATAGGCTATTTATAAATTTTGTGCTAATGTTTATAAAGCTTAATGAATGATCAAGGACACTTGTAGGTTAGATACTGAAGGAATTGAAAGGACCACTATGCAGGTACTTCATACATATTTATTTTTTAACTGCTTTCAGTCTACTGTCATTATCATTAAAGTCCAAGTTAACTGACATTAGTGTTTTATCCTGGCCCGTAGACAAAGGATGGGTTTTGGTGGAGTGGAATAAGAAGGTTTAAAGAAATAGTCTGCAAGCCTGAATATCTTAAATGACATATCTGAATTGCTGCCATTTATCCAGTGGAGAGAAGGGGCACCAGTGAATTCTGCTGGAGCTGTATAAAGTCATTTGTCTTTCCGTTTGAACTGACATGCTTCCAAAGCCTCCTTGTATCATCTCTTGCTTTCAACTTGTGTTTATCTTTTAGGAATCAGGCTGTTGCGTAAATTGCATGCTGGAGACACTGAGGACCTCTGTCTGTGTTTATGCATTATTCACTTAGATGAACTCATAGTCTCAAAATGTTAAAAAATATTTTTAATGCTCACTATTATTTAGAGATATAGAAAAAAGCATTACCTGAGCCTGCCTGTTGTTGGTTATAGCCCTGAAATATCTAGGTTCAGTGAAGGAACAAAAAAAAATGGTTAGGCTACAGTTTTAATATCATAATAAATTATTGTACTTCTTTTTTCTCCCCAGATCATTATTATTTTCTATAGAGTGTTTAATTTGAAGGTGCTATTATAAGCATGTAATTTATCACAAAATTAAATTGATAATATTAAATATCTCATCTTCCATAATTAGTATTGCAATACTGTGCTGATCTTTTCTGAAACTATTACCTGACAAAATGCCATTGGAAGAGCAGTTTGGTCTTCAAGTATTACCATAGACCACTAACTAGTTTTTATTCTGTAGTTCATCAGAGCTGTATTTGTCCATCAAATTGTATATTCAAAAAGGAGTCATCCTTATAACCTTGGGGTTTTTTACCCCCCATAGTCATTATTGAAATCCTACTGTTTTTTCCCCCTTATGAAAATACACACTGTAAAATGCATATAAAAATGTCCCTTTTCAGCAATAAAAATCTGGAGACAAGAGTATCTAGAAAACTGGACTGAAAATTAAAATATTAGAGTTTTGTTATAAGCTCTATTTCCCCTTCCCATTTCTTATTTAGTTTCATTTATTTCAGAGGAATTGTTCAAAGAATAAAATATTCTTCTATCTAGAGATAGATATTGGGTAACAAATCTGTTAAAAGTAAACACAGAATCATAGAATCACTATGGTTGGAAAGGACCTCCAGGATCATTAAATCTAACCTTTATCCCATCATCTCCCTAACTGCTAGACCATGGCCTCAAGTGCTTCATCCACTCATTCTTTGAACACCTCCAGGGACGGTGACTCCACCACCTCCCTGGGCAGCCTATTCCAGTGTGTAACCACCCTCTCAGTAAAGAACTTCTTCCTAATGTCCAATCTAAACTTCCCCTGATGCAACTTGAGGCTATTTCCTCTCGTCCTATCATTAGTAATTCGGGAGAAGAGACCAACACCAGCCTCACTACACCCTCCTTTCAGGTAGTTATAGAGAGCAATAAGGTCTCCTCTCAGTCTCCTCTTCTCCAGACTAAACAACCCCAGTTCCTTCAGCTGGTCTTCATAAGGCCTGTTTTCCAGACCTCTCACCAGCCTTGCTGCCCTTCTCTGGACTCACTCCAGCACCTCAATGTCCTTCCCATACTGTGGTGCCCAGAACTGGACACAGTATTCAAGGTGTGGTCTCACGAGTGCGGGGTACAGAGGCACGATCACCTCCCTACTCCTGCTGGTCACACCATTTCTGATACAGGCCAGGATGGCATTGGCCTTCTTGGCCACCTGGGCACACTGCTGGCTCGTGTTCAGCCGGCTGTCAACCAACACCCCCAGGTCCTTTTCCACCAGGCAGCTTTCCAGCCACTCTTCCCCAAGCCTGTAGCGCTGCATGGGGTTGTTGTGGCCAAAGTGCATGACCTGGCACTTGCCTTTGTTGAACCTCGCACAATTGGCCTCAGCCCATTGCTCCAGCCTGTCCAAATCCTGCTGCAGAGCCTCCCTACCCTCAGGCAGATCGACACTCCCACTCAACTTCATGTCACCTGCAAATTTACTGAAGGTGCATTCGATCCCCTCATCCAGGTCATTGATCAAAACATTGAACAAGACTGGCCCCAAGACCGAGCCCTGAGGGACAGCGCTTGTGACCGGTCTCCATCTGGATTTAACTCCATTCACCACAGCTCTCTGGGCTCGGCCATCCAGCCAGTTTTTAACCCAGTGAAGAGTCCACCTGTCTAGACCATGAGCCGCCAGCTTCTGCAGCAGAATGCTGTGGGAAACAGTGTCAAATGCCTTCCTGAAGTCCAGGTAGACAACATCCACTGCTTTTCCCTCATCCACTAGGCGGGTCACCTGATCATAGAAGGAGATCAGGTTGGTTAAACAGGACTTGCCCTTTGTGGACCCATGCTGGGTGGATCTGATCCCCACATTGTCCTGCTCTTGCCACATGATCTCCCCCAAGACGAACCATTCCATAACCTTCCCCAATATCAAGGTCAGGCTGACAGGCCTGTAGTTCCCCGGATCCTCCTTCCTGCCCTTCTTGTAGATGGGTGTCACATTGGCAAGTTTCCAGTCATCCGGGACCTCACCCTGTAACCAGGACTGCTGAGAGATGATGGAGAGCAGCTTGGCAAGTTCCTCCGCCAGCTCCCTCAGCACTCTTGGGTGGATCTCATCCGGCCCCATAGACTTATGGGTGTCTAATTGACTTAGCAGGTCCTTCACTACTGTTTCCTGATTATGAGGGGTTTATTCTGATCTCCATCCCTATATTCTAGCTCAGGGGACTGAATACCATGAGGATAACTGGTCTGACTGTTAAAGACTGAGGCAAAGAAGGCATTAAGTACCTCAGCCTTTTCCTCATCCTTGGTAACAATGTTCCCCCTCACATCCAATAAAGGATGGAGATTCTCCCTGGTTCTTTTTTTGTTAATATTTTTGTAAAAACTCTTCTTATTATCTCTTGCAGCAGTGGCCAGGCTGAGTTCAAGCTGAGCTTTTGCCTCCCTAATGTTCTTCCTACACTACCTAACTAAATCCCTGTACTCTTCCCGAGTAGCCTGCCCCTTCTTCCAAAGGTGGTAGACTCTCTTCTTTCTCCTAAGTCCCAGCAGGAGCTCCCTGTTCAGCCAGGCTGGTCGTTTTCCCCACCAGTTTGTCTTACGACACATGGGGACAGCCTGCTCCTGTGTCTTTAAGAGTTTCGTCTTGAAAAAAGTCCATCCTTCCTGAACCTCTTTGCCCTCTAGGACTGTTCCCCAAGAGACTTTCTCAACCAGTGTTCTAAACGTGTTGAAGTCTGCCCTTCGCAAGTCCATGGTGAAAGTTTTGCTGTCCCCCTTCCTAACTTGGCTAAGGATGAAGAACTATATCATTTCATGATCGCTCAGCCCAAGACGGCCTCCGACCACCACATCACCTACCAGTCCATCTCTGTTTGTGAACAAACATTTAGAGATGTGAGCAATTTAATACAGGTTAATATTCTCTAGTGACCTCAGCAAGACAGATTATGATTTGGATGGAGAATTTCCAGTGAGGTCTGTGGCCTGATCTAGGTATTCCTGCTCTGGCAGTGGGATTAGACTAGATGATCTTTTGAGATCCCTTCCAATCCCTAACATTCTGTGTGACAAATGCTCACCTGGGGGAACAGGTAAATCAGGTCTAGTGATATGTCTGAAATAAATATGTTTGCAGGATCAGTTCCCCTTCTGAATAACTTAACATTTTATTCAGCTGTTACTGTGTGTTTCCCTGGAATTAAGTACAGGTAACTTTTACCAAAGCAGAACTAGTGTAAAAAACAAGTCACAAGTCAAAAAATGTCATTAATGTTCTAAAAATGTTGTGAGTTAAAAACAACAGAATTATCTGCAGCTTCAAACTATTTTGTATTTTGGTAAATATGACTAGGCTTTTTTTATGTACAAATGTACAGCATTACAGTATCGCAGTTGCTTAATAAATATGAATTAGTGTTAACATGTTTTACAGCTTCGTGGTTCACAATGATCAATTGTGAACAAGGCAGTGTTTATTTGGAACAGATTAAAAATGATGTAAAATATATACCATATAACATTTTACTTTTGTAGAATTATGCTTACTTTTCTAAAAAGGAAGGCAACAACAGTGTTTTATTTAGTGTTTCTTGTTAAAGCAAATTGTTTGTGAACACAGATGATCTCAAACCTGGGTTTTTGTGTTCATCCTTTGAACTGTGATATACCTTTACCTATGACATGAGAGTCCATCTAGAAAAGTCCCATCATGTGCTGCAGCTACCTGCAGTAACCCAAGTGTTTGCTGGTGATACAGTTACAGCCTGGCAGACTGCGTAGCAGCGGAGCCCTCTATATGCCTTCTGTGGATGATGTCACCAGTTTGGGTCTCCCTCCTCTGCTCAGTTGTTCTCCCTGAAATAAAATCAGCTTAACATCTTTGAAACTGTAGCCCCTCTCTAAATTTGTTTGACATTTACTGAAAGATTAAAAAATAAGTAAGAGGTGAATGCAAATGAGACCATTGCATATGCCTTTTTTCTTTAGGAAACCTGGGAAATCCACACAACACCCTAGACTACAGTTGAAATTTTTTGGTGAGGTAATAATGTGAAATTTATTTCAGATAGGCTGTTAAGAATGCTTTAATTAATGTTTCTGTGGTTTTTATAACCAAGTCTTGAACACTTGGTCATATGTATTTTGTGTATTTCAAATAAACATTAAAAAAGAATGTCAAGCTTACCTCATAGTATATTTTAAAGCAATTTCTTGAAACTATATTGAGTGAGTTACAGAAAATGGAGATAATTTTAACACCATGATGTTCAATAGTGAAGTGACTGGGGAGGTGGTCTGTTTGGTGCATCCTTTCCAAACTGCTGTGTTGGCCTGATGATTTAGTTGCTGTCCCTGAAAGGAATATTTTTTTACAGTGATAAAACAGCTCTGGAAATTTTGATTAGGAAATTCTGTGATATTCCCAGAAGTGCTGTTTTGCAGAGATACAGTGCCAAATGTTATGGTAATTTAAAGTAAGTGCAACCCCCGCCAAGTAACTGGAACTGCACAGAATGTAAATCATTGAAGAATTTGTCCTGTTATGATGTCTCAGCATGGAACAAGAGCTTGTGTGAAGGCATATATTTGAATTATTTTAGAACTGTTGATTTTAAGTAATGCCTACTATATATGTTATTTAAGGTGAGACATGATATTTTGTGATATTTTGCATAAGGTGTTATATATTCTACATAAAAAGCACCAGATTCACTATTCTAAATCAGGACATATTTTTTTTTTAGTTGTTTCTTGTGTAGATGTGGAACTAGATTAAAAGTATTCCCTTTTCATTTTATCTCTGTAAGTCTCAAGCAGTTTGGACCCTGGATGCCATGGGTGTCAGAGCTGGAGGTTCTCCAAGGCAGAAACTCTTAAAGGACTCCTTAGCAGCAAAAGAACTTCAGACCATGGAAAAACACCTAGCTGGTATGTATGGTAGCAAGGGATAGTAAAATGCCTAGCAGTACTCACCCAGCTAGCTCTGCCAGTATTTTAGACAAAGGAAAAAATTATATATCTCACATGCTGATGAAAACAGATGAAAACTTCAAACTTCCCTTTTTCTTCAGTGGAGAGAAACAGAACAATTATTGTTGTGTTTATAGACGTAATGAACTTTGCTGCAATGACAGTAATTAAACAGTAATTAAACGCTGTTAGCTGCAGTCTGACAGCTTAATCACACACCTTTTTTTTGTTTTCATATTTCACCAAGACTTATGCAATAAGTAGGTACTGATGCTTCACCTACAGTTAAGTAGTCTTTAGAATAGGCTGCAGTGGACTTTTAGCTTGACAATAGATTGCTTTGCAGGAAAGGCCCACCTTGCTCATGAGACTGCTGGCTAAGTTAAGTCTGTTAACTTGCGTGCAGTGGAACATCTGCAATGTCTTTGATGGGGTAACCATTTCTAAAAGGTCAAACAAAATTATTTTTTTTTCAGTGAAAATATGTTTCAGAGCTCTATAAAAATAAATGAGGGATATCTTGGGATCTAGTTTGCAGTTTGCAATTATTTGAAATCTATATTTTCTTATCTTCAGCGTTAGTTATAAGGTATGATGTAGACCTATAGCATAGTAGTCCTATATTATGCATACTATTTGTCATATAATGAAAACTGAGCTTCAAGGGCCAACTGTATGAAAAGTAATGCCGAACTGGAACGTAAAGACTGTGTATGTAAGGTGGAGGGAGAAATGAAATTTATCTGACCTTTCTTTCAACTCATTCAGAGAGTGAGTTGAAACCACTTTCAGTGTGATTTTCTAAAAGTCTTTGGACATTTATCCTACCAATAATACTGGTGTGAAAGACTTGGGAGCTGTATCCTCTTTAGAGAGAGGTATAGCTGTGGTACTTCTGTCTAAGGACTGTTGCAGTTCAAGTCAAGGCACAAGACAAAGCTGTGAGCACAATGACGGAAGCTCTTTAGAAAATGTTTTTGCTTTTAATGGAACAAGAACTAAAAATTATATCTACAAATGAAGATATTTTAAATGGTTTTTGTTTCCGGCAATAGAGATATTGTCATTCAATTTTTTTGACAGGTTCAAGTCACTATAGCTATTAGAGATGTAGCCACTACCAAACTAGACTGAAAATCCATGAGCCCTCTCTCCAAGCAGAAGCTGCCAGGAATATCTAGTGGGAACCAGGAGAGCAGCAGGTCAAGCTGTGGTCACCCGGTTTCTGTGGCATAGCAGGGATCTGAGTACTGCAGGGCCCTTTGCCACTGAAATAGCACTTGCCTTCCCTTGTGTTGCTGCAGTTGTCACTCGGGGGGTCTGGTGAAGATCTCACTGCTTTGATTTATGTCCTGACTGGTTGCACTTCCATGCTTGTACAAGCTGTTCTTGTATGCAGTATGTTCTGAAACATGCAGTTCCTTTAGATGTCCCTTGACAAAGCTGAGACTACCATATTAAATAGAATGTGAATTTTTAGATACTTAATTGACCACAAGCAAACTAGCTTCATTCACTTAGTCTCTAGGATTCAGTCTGCTGTTGTGTGACCTACAAGGTTTTCTCTCTCAAATGAGAGAGAGCTTTAGCTTTCTCATTTGGCTTTAGGCCCCTTATTTCAGTAGTGCTATATCATGGGATTCAGTCATTTTGCCATTCATTAATTTTTGTCTGCCTGAGAAATTCACAAGCAAATGGCCCAATTATTAGACATTGGACTCTTGTATTCCTAATAATTCATTTTCTCTTATAACACTAGTGCTGCTTGAGTCAATTATTCCCCTCACAGACAAGCATAACATAATTTTCTTGAAGAATCAGCTCATAGAATCATAGAATGGTTTGGATTGAAAGGGACCTTAAAGATCACCAAGTTCCAACACCCTTGCCATGGGCAGGAACACCTCCCACTAGACCAGGTTGCTCAAAGCCCCATCCAACCTGACCTTGAACACTTCCAGGGAGGGGGCAGCAACAACTTCCCTGGGCAACCTGTTCCAGTGTCTTGCCACTCCCACAGTCAAGAATTTCTTAATAATATCTAATCTAAATCTACCCTCTTTCAGTTTAAAACTGTTATCCCTCATCCTATCTCTACATGTCCTTGTAAAAAGTCCCTCTCCAGCTTTCTTGTAGGCCCCTTGAAGGTACTGGAAGATGCTATAAGGTCTCCTCAGAGCCTTTTCTTCTCCAGGCTGAACAACCCCAAGCTCAGAGGACCTGAGATGATAATGCTGTGGTTTTGCTTAGCCTTATTTGTCTCATACATTTGCAAAAGTTCAAGTGTCCCTGGTATCAGCAGGTCTCCTTGTTTCAGTTCTCTTACCAAGTGCAGTGGAACCTATTTATTCTATCCAGTCATTTAGATGCCTGAATTATGATTTGGATTACCTGTGTAATGTGAAATGTGGTCCCTTGTCTCATATACACCTTCTTAAGGAGCCTGGCTTTCTCTTATGGACTATTTGTTGGATAAAAGTCAGTTCTAACATAAGGCACAAGTGCCTGTGGCTAAACTAGGGACTAGCACCAACTGCCAGCTACTGCCTCAGTACCTTGATATTTGAAAGCAGCATGTTTACAATATTGATATTGAAGCAATCAATTTTCTTTTCCTTCTCTGCATATGGCTCAGTAATGCTGTTGTCTAAGCTCTAGTCTCTTATGCTACCTTGGCTGCTTTGTATCACACATAAGCAGAGAATTTTTATTTTTTTTTTGTAGTTAATTCCAGTGTCTTGCCAGTTTGGTTTGTTATACTGATTCTGTAGTCATTGGATACTTCTGGAATATATTTTGTCGCAAGAATAACTGTTAAATGCATAAAAAGTTTGTAAGCGCATTATGGATCATGTCCTTATTCTGGTATTTCTGATATGAAAGTAAAATGCCTTTGTGCTGCTCTGTTGCCTGCATTTTATTTTCCTTTAAATGACATTGACAATGGATTTGAAAAATCCTAAATCATAGTTCAGTTCTGGTGTTTACTACAGATCAGGTAATACTGTAAAGCTGGCAATGTGTGATTTTATTTTTTTTTTCCTAGTTGAAAAGCTGATATTGAAGCAAAATCAAAAAGAGCATTTGTGCTAAATAAAACTGAATAATTACACTATGGAAACATGTTAATTATATGTGGAGAAGTGATTAGAATAACTGGTTTATCTGCAGGCTTCATTACTATATGGAATTAAGGAAACATGAGCCAGAATAAAATGTTTATTTAACTCCTATTAAATCATTCAATATTCATATAATTTCTTAGCATACTGAATCATCGTGGAACGCTTAGAGGTCTGTGATTTTGCAAAGACATAGGCTGAGACGAATCTTTAAAAGAACATATTCCTCATTTGATTTAAATTGGGTAGCCCACATTGTCATTTATTGGCTCCTGAATTTTTACCAGGCATCTTACAAGTTCCAAAGTGATGTGTATTGATTTTTTTAAAAAGCATAATGAAAGAATACTTCAAGACATAATTATTTCAAAATGGAAATAATTAATTTTAAGAGGTCAGCAAGGTAGCAATTGAAATATTCTTAACTGTGTGCTGGAAACAATAACTATGTTTTGAAATTTGCTAGCAATGAGCCATTTTTAATCTTCAAAGCGTTCAGACATACTTTTATCTGAGGCTTTCACAACTATGTCAGTTTTACCAGATTTTCTAGTAATAGCATTTGAAGTATGTGGAATAGCTTGTATTAGACTAGTAACACGAAATTGATATAGCTTATTTTTCTGTTTTCAAGGTGTTGTTATAAGTTAATGTTAAAGATGACACATCTTTAACTATTTTACAAACCACATTCCTTTTATACCTACTGGTAAACACAAGTGAAAGGAAAACTGATTTTCCAATATGCAGTTTAGAATCTGTTTCTTTTAGGACTTTTAGTACCTGAAGTCATTGTTGTCAAAATAGGTTTTTAAATCATGAGAGCCTTGCTGATTTGTAGCTTCTGGGACTGTGACTTACACACTTTGATTGGAAATGGCACCAACTGTCCTTATCTAAACCAAGTTACAGCAGAGTATATGTCAATGAGAGTGAAAATTCATAACAGTTGTGTAAGATAAAATAAACTTGAGCAAACTGTTCCTTAAGCTTGATATTTTTACTTGCAAGGACTTTCATTATGATAGTCATGCTAACGTAAGTTTCAGATACCCTCACCTAAATTTTTGGATATATGTGTTTTAATTCATTAGAAACATTAATATGATTTAAATGAATTCAGAAGGTGTTTTCCATCACTACCCCAATCTGTTCGGTTTTTAAATAGGATCTTACTCCTTATGGCTGTGCTAGAGGTAGGAACTGGACCACCAAATGATGGCAAATTCTCTCCTTGGATTCTAGATGCTGGTGACCCCATCACCTGCTGTGGCACTGATGACAGGCCAAAGCACAAAATTCAGATCCAAACAGTATCGCAGATCCAGATGGGCCAGAGTTCAAGGGTCATTTCTTCTAGAGTTTTGGTAGATCAATAGACAGCAAGACCAAAAGCCAAAGTCTTGCCTTGAACCAGTTTTGGATTGCCCTTCACTGCAGCTGAAGATGGCAAGTTTAGCTCAAAAAGGACTGCCATGGTGTAAGCCCAGCTGCCAACTAAGCACCACACAGCTGCTTGCTCATCCCCTGGTGGGATGGGGAAGAGAATTGAATGGGTAAAAGTGAGAACTTGAGGAATGAGATAAAGACAGTTTAAAAGGTAAAGCAAAAGCTGTGCGTGCAGGTAAAGCAAAATAAGGAATTCATTCACTACTTCCCATCAGCAGGCAGATGTTCAGGCATCTCCAGGAAAGCAAGACTCCATCATACGTTACAGGTCCTTGGGAAGAC
The DNA here is from genome assembly GCA_028020825.1 of Podargus strigoides. NCBI lineage: Eukaryota > Metazoa > Chordata > Aves > Caprimulgiformes > Podargidae > Podargus > Podargus strigoides. The sequence continues at coordinate 35,446,426 of CM051620.1, read as the reverse complement.
AAATACCACAATTTCGTGTGCCCTCCTTTCCTTCTTCCTTCTACTCCCAGCTTTTATTGCTGAGCACAACATAATATGGTGTGGGATATCCCTTTGGTCAGTTTGGGTCAGCTGTCCTGTTTGTGTCCCCTCCCAACTTCTTGTGCACCCCCAGCCTGCTTGCTGGTGGGGTGGTGTGAGAGGCAGAAAAGGCCTTGACTCTATGTAAACAGTTCAGCAGTAACAAAAACATCCCAAACTGTTTCCAGCACAAATCCAAACCATAGCCTCATACCAGCTACTGTGAAGAAATTTAACTCTATCCCAGCCAAATCCAGAACACTGCTCATCTTGGTTTGGTACTCATGAGAAACTGCAAAAGCCACAGAGAACTTTGAAGGAACAAAATGGATTTTTATAGGTGGTACCGACATTCAGTGAAGTGGTAATATTTCGCTTCTGTGGGGTGGCTGTGTTTGCAGCAAAACAAAGGTAACTTTGAGGAAATGATTGTCAAACATTTGAACTGTTAATTCTGATGCCTTGTATTTTAAGAGTGACTATATTTTCTCTGCACAGCTTCAGTTTGTCATTTACACTGGAGAAAATCGATGAGCTTTAAACCAGAGAGAAACAGAAAATAAGTTTCTTTCTTTCTTTTCTTTGTGTATGTGTGCACAGATATTGAGAAGGACCTAGCACTATGGGAAGAAGCAAGGCTCTCAAGAAACCCTAGTATCCAACATCATAGTTTAGTTACATCTGACCATCAAGGCAATCTTCAAGCTACACAGGGCCAAAATTCGAGATCTCAGGTGCCAACTCAGATGGGGAAGAACATTCAGCTCCAAGGAAACAAATCACCACCGCTGCCCACTAACAGCAGAACACAGGTCTCCAATGTTGCAAATAGTAGGCCTCCAGTGCTTGGTACACAAACCAACAGGCCATCAACTCCATCAACGCCAGGTAGCAGACCTGTGACCCCAAATAGCTTGCTGGCACGGCCTCTTACCCCTAGCAACCAAGGAAATAGGGAAGGCAACATTAGTATGCAAAGAAGCAGGTCTTTGACATCTAAGAGCCAAATGGGGAGGACCCTCAGCGCTGCTTCAGGGCTCTCTGTGCAAATGAGTGGAGACATTGTTGGAACTGTCACTACTCAGAGAAGCAGTTTATCAGAAGTAAGATTTTCAATTTAATGTTTTTTCTGTGTTTAAGAGCTGCTGTAACGTGAAGACTAGATTGTGTTTTATGTTGAAGTAACATCAGTATACCTAATGTAACTTACTTCTCTGAAAAGAACTTGAAATATAATGATGAGAAAATTAACAAGGAAATACACTCAGTTTTGAGAGGTAAGGATTAGAGAATGTCAGGATTATTATAGGAATCATCCTGGAACACTCGTGCCCTCAAACTTTTCCATGAGCTCTGTAGGGTTTTGCCTGCATGATGTATAGCAGTTTTATTAGCCTTACAGTTTTGAAGAGGTGTGTACCTCTGGGATATTAAACACAGCTTTATGCTATCTTTATGATTCCAGGTTATTTTTTTTTTCCTGCCGCACTGGCAGTGCACAATATTTCCTTGGTCTGCTTTTTCTTTGAACACATTGGAATGATTGATTAGGCATTGCTGAATGGACAAATTTTCTGAAACACAAAACTGAATTGCAATGAGAAAATGTCCAACATCATTGAATCACTGTCTAGTACTATGTGCATGTTAACTAGGCTGATTCAGAGCATAGTAACTTCCTGTCCCATATTAATGACTTTTACAGGATTAGTCTTTGTTTAAAACAAAACAAAATGTTAAAGTACCTTGTAAATTTTGAGTGGGATTCTCCTCTGCTAACCTTAGCTGCCTTAAAGATAACTTTACTGTATAGGCAGTGGAAATAAAAGCACTTGTGAAAGAATAGCCCTGCTGTCTAACTCAGATACATGCCTTACAAAGGTGAGTTTTTCTCAGGAAATGCCAGTCCTTCTATACTGACTTGAGAAGGACCTATATGTCTAGATTGCTAATTTTGTAATGGTGGGATAAGTCAGTTTGCACCATTTATGACCAATCTCTTTGTAATCCATTTGTTAAAGCCTAGAGAGCTTTTTTCCAAGACTGAAAAAAATACCATACCTTTAGAAAAACGTTTCTGAGAACTATAATTTGTTTTAAAAATCTGTTGGGTATGACACTTAACACAATGTGTTATCAGTCTAATGGCTTTTTAAACAAATTACAAATACTGTTTATAATTATATTGCTTAGAGATGCTCATAGTAAAATTAGAGATTTGATACTTAGTATAATCTTGCAATTGAGTACATGGCCTCCATTATTTATTATGGAAGAAAGGAAATGAGGCACAGGTAACTCTAAAACTAAAGAATTTGGGGAGGGAATCTTACTTAAATTTGGTGGTGGAAAAAAAATCCTTATTTTGGTGTTTGAATGGCAGCGTACTAATCCCATCACTTGAGCTACTTCACCTAGAATTGGATATCCAACTTAAAGATGTGAGGACTGAAGATCACTACAGTTCTGTTGAAGGTGTCTTCACTGACAGTTGATGTATATTCAAATCAGAAGTTTTCCATGGAAAAAAAAATATAATTGTAGTAAGTTTCTTTTTTGACAAACAAAACCCCTTTGTCTCCTGTTTTGAGGGGTGAGTGTTTGTGTGTTGGAATTTTCTCACATACTAGAAAATGAGAATTGAAATTCATTTTTAAGTAAAAATATTCAGAAGAAATGAAGAGTTTCATTGTTTCCCACTAAACATTCCTCTTTTTCTTCCTTTCTAAGCAGTCCTGTTCTTAACTGATACATAGTCATGTGATGCCAACTACAATTATTGTATAGATTCCTGAAAGTGCCATGTAATGAGTGCTGCATCTTCTCCGAGGGACATTCAGTCTATCCATCGCTTCTGATCTTTCCTGTAACAAGGCAGGCAATTAAAAGTGCTTTCTTCCACAGCCTTTTTGTAGTTATAGTAATAATAACCATGAGTCCCATTTCATTTGCTGTGATTTGTTACTTCTGTTTGCCAAAACCCAAGCTTTGCTGATAGCTCTTACGATAAGTGTCCTGTTATACTTTTAATATATGTATATATACTTATGTCTCAAGAACTTTAAGAAATGAGCAATATTATTACCCTGTTTTACAGTTAGAATAGCATGTCCAGTTTCATCCAGCAAGCCCACTGTAAAGCTGGTGTTAAATCTCATCATTTCTGTGCAGGATCTTATCCTCTGTTATAATTCTTTTAGAAGTGACAAATTCTTTTCTTTCTCTTTGCTCACTGGGTACAATAGTACATTGGCTGCTAGTGACCCAGTTCAAACCCTGTTTATCCTTTCCTGACATGCGCAAGTGACCTTTGACTTAATGAAAACTTGTCTTGGGACTAGCTCTGCTCCCACAGGGAAAACTGCTGATATGACACCTTCACACTGAAGACCTTCCACTGCCAAGCTGTAAAGGCCCTCAGCCTTCAGAAAGTAGCTGATGTAGGTCTGGCCAATCTGCCAGTCCTAGCCCCATCTTTGGAATGTTATACTAGAAGCCTTGGGAGGTCTTTTAAGCTATCTTTGTCCACTGAAGTTCCTGGTCACTTAGAGAAGTGGATTAAGACAGAATATACCCAGAAAGTATCTGTTCAGTGACATTTTTTGCAATGTTAGAGGTATCCCCCTATTTGTGGCCATGTGATTTCATTCTCTTGTGTCACAGCTTCTGTCTGACCATGGAGACGAATTTTAAAAAGTCAAAGGTGGCCTGGGGTAGGAGAAGAACAACAAAGTGCTGCCTTTCTTTGTACTTTTACAGATCACAAACATATGAAGCTCAAGGCTGATACTGTAAATTGTTTTGCGACTTTCATTGTAGGTCTTGTATCCTCTTTCTGTATAAAAACAATAAAATAAAAGAAGGGAAATTGCCTTTATTCTTCTTAGCCTTATGGTGTGAACTGGGAATTTCCACTAGATGTGAATACACTGTGGTTACATTGCTAATCCTGTAGAAGATATTATGATAAGATTTTGCAAATAATTCCGCTTCCTTACTCTTAGGTGGTATTAATGGAATTAACCAGTACAAAGTTGATACATATTTGATGAGAATAAGTCAGCTGAAAATGATGTGATTACTGGCTACCAGGAGCATGTTTTATCATAAGGAGCTTGAATTAAAGAATTTGGAATATGCATGGGTTTACACTGTGTGCTGTCACTTGTTTATTTATCAGGAATTTTAACATACCTCTCAATGCCTTATGTATGCTTCCTCAATTGTGATGTGTTCCAGAGTAATGTAACAAGTCTAAAATACAACAATATTACTGATAAATACAATTCAGAGTTGTTCGTAAATTTTAGTAAAGTTCATGCTGTAGCTCAGGGTGGTTTAATCTTGTTTTAGCACAAATCTTAAATAATTTGGCAAGTACTTAACATATCAACTATTAAGAATGTCTTGGGTTATTTTTAATGCTTAAGATTTATAATGATCTGAGATTTTGTGGATGAGTTTCTGCCTCTTGGCACTTAGAATATTACAAAGTTCTAACAGGTGTGTTTTATTATCAGCTCTGTTCAAGGCTGAATGGAATTATAGCAAGAAAATGCTACCTAGAGAAATAGTTTTATTATCTCTATGAAACTAATAAATCAGGGTTCCAAATCCTTTGGCAGAGATACTTTTATGCATTTACCTTATCCTTTGGTGTTTTGTATAAATTGACAAAGGAATGTTGAATCCTACTTATCTCTTTAGGATGGATTCCATTAAAGTGACACAATTCTGTGATAGTTACCAATAGCTGTTGAGATTAAAATACTGCTGACTCCTTTGTTTGCCATTTCATTTTCTGAACACTTGGAATTTTACAGTCACTTTATGCAGATAGTTTACAATAGTATTCAGTAATCTTTATTGGTCTGTCATCTCTAACAGTGGGAAATTTGAGCTTATTTGAATATGGCATTGATTAACACGAGTTTTCCTCCTACTTACTGGAATATAGAGCATAGCTGGATGTGATGAGGACTCTCTTTTTGGTCAGATACTTCCATTCTGTCCTGCTGCCTGACTTGGTTCTTTGCTTTGTGTTTCTGGAAGATTAAAAATTACACTGCTCAGTGTGAGAGCCGCTCACTCCTACTGCACGAGTCCTGTTCCGTGAACCAAAACACTTTGCCCAGTTCAGTGCTGTAGTCATCAGCCTTCTCGAACACTGAGCACATTTGAAATGGCAATGTGTGCATGAGGCCTGGAGCTCCTGCCTGAGCTTAATGTTGGGCCATTGATGCAGTGTTAGTGGATTTTTTAACAGATTACTAACAGAATTAATAATTTACTCCCAGTCAGTTAGACCTTGATTGAACAGCCTTTGGTCTCCAAGAACTGATTTAAACAAGCTTGGTTTCTGTTTCTAAGCCAGATAGCCTAACAATAAAAATTACGCTGTAGTGCTGTGCAGTAACTTTGAATATGTAGACGCTGGTGTAAAAGAAGGCAGGGGTATTACTCCCCATTTTTATTTTCAGGTACTTATAAGAATCTGGCCAGTAATTTTATGATAGCTGGCCAATGTTTAAGTTTTCTTTTAGAAACTAAACTTGCATGTTGAAACTGCTTTTGAAAACAAAACTATGCATTCTAGTATCATCCCTCACCTTGAATATTGCAAAGGAACCTGCCAAAGTATTTTGTATGTTTGTGTATACATGTGCTCACATACATTTGTGTGTGTGTGGAAAAATAATTTTATATACATACACACATTATATAAAAATGTAAAGGTGACAATTGTAAAACATTTTTTAAAGTATGTATTCAGCTGCGTATGGATTTTTAACTGTGTAATCCATTTATATTTTCATACTTAGAGTTTTTTTGGTATCTTGGAGACAAAAGTTTCCATAGCATAGGCCTTCTTCTCCAATAAAACCATAGGTTCTAAATCAAGTTTCAGGTCCTTGTTCTTACTAAATTGGAGACAGTGAAAATTCTGACAAATCACAGCCTTATTTAAGCAAATCGTGTGAGGCATGTCTAGGCATAGTCCAAAAACTGCAGGGACAGATGGAGTATTTGCATTAAGATTTTGTTCTGTGTCACTGCATTTTTAAGATGAGTATATATGTATATATATATCTGTGGGTATAGCAGATAGATAGCTAAAGAGATTTTTATTTTTTTTTTCCTTCAGAATAGATAAATAGCTAAGAATCAAAAAAAAAAAAAAAAAAAAATCTATCCTCTACATATCCTCTGCATTCTGGTTTTATTTCACAAAAAGATTTTTTATTTTTTTTTTTAATGAAAGGCTTCTCCTTTCTAGTTAACTGAGGCTAAGGTGTTTGCTACAGTCTGCATTTATATAGAACCATTCTCTGTCATTTTATCTAAAATAGATCTGTTTGTGGCAGGATGAATTCTTACAACAACTTCAGCTTGCTAATCAGCCTTGGATATTGCTGAGTGACACAGAAAGTGAAGGAGTGGAAGCTGACCAAGACAAATGTGAGTATATTTGTTAGGACCAGATATGTCAAAAACCCTCAAACGTTTAACTTCTCTTTTTCATATCTTCCAATCCTGTGAAGATGTAATTTCTGCTCACAGGAGTTTTTCTCAAAAGTACCAATTACTCATTTGTTTGAGGGCTGACCTTTATAGGATTGATTTACATAAGCTTTCCTGCAGTCACTGAACAATGACAAAATGATCACAGACCACAGTTTACTTAGCTAAGTGAAACAATTTGTCTTGATAAAGTAGCTGTTCCAGAGATGTAGCATGAAGTTGAAAGACATACTCTAAATTTAATTTTAATTTTTAATTTTAGTTTACTAAATCTGTATTGGCTAGCAAAAAACCTCACCAAAAAAACCCAGTAGCTCTGAAAAGCAGAGCCTTCCTCCTCAGGCTTCTGACTCCCTTATCTCTATTTTGCCTGCATTCTTTTGAATTCCTCTGTAGGAAAAAAAAACAGTTCTTAATCACACCAGTAATCCTTAATATCCTACACTCTTTGAAGCAGTTGTCTGATCATGAAAGCAAAGGTCAGCAGGATCATAACCTAAATGACAGAACAAGTAACAACAAGTAACATGCTATAAATTGTAATACATTCAAACTGTAACAAGTTCTGTCTGCCTACAAGGTACCTGTAAATAATCTTGCTGAAAAAATTAAATGTTTTGCATTTTCTTTTTTAATTCACAGTAGTTTTGTGGTCTGCAAGGGTGATTATGCAAACTATTTCCTAATATATTTTAGGGGATATGCTTGAAAAGAACAGATTTAATCAGCATGTTTAGAAAGCTTAGTACTGCTTTAAACATACAGAGTTAGAATAAGGAAAAGCCAATTTCTTCCCAGAGTGCTCCGGTTGTGTAAGGGATTAATGATTAATAATAATCATGCCACATAAACAGAATATATTTTTAAATCATTCCACTTAAAAAAAAAATAAGAGTTTTCATATACCAGTTCCACAAATCTGTACGTAGCCCAGGGTTTGACTGTGAAATTTCCGTTTACATAGGGAGATACTGAAGAACATGTGCCATGTTTTTTAACACTACTGCAGTGTTAAAAATGAAGTTCTGTGTGTCCAAAGCCACTAAGTCCAGTTTGACTTGCACCTGAACCTTTCACTTATCTTTGGGCTGAAGCTCAACTTAGGTGGCCAAAGGGAGAGCCTGCAACCTGCATTTCCTGTGCACATGATTTTTACTCTGTATTTTCTGTATTGAATTTACAATCCCACAGGCATTGGTAGGACTGGCTGCACACACATAGACTGGTGCTAATTATGTGGTCAGGGGGACTGATACTTCAGGACAGATCAGATGCATAGCATGGTTCTTTTGTAGCTGCTGTACCTGAATTGCATGGGTGTGGGGACTTCTGAACACCCAAGATCCTGTGCTATAAGGTTCTAAGAATCCTGGTCAACTGCCCAGTGTGACAGACTGGTAAATTACAGATGAAAGTTTCAGTCCTACCACCAGATCAGTAGAAATGATAGTTGCCTAACTAATAACAATTTTCTTTTTCCTGGATCTGATGGCACTGAGAACAGAGAAGGGAAAGAAGGTAGCTGTAAGCTGTAGTTTCTGACCAAAAGTTAAAGCACGTTTTTCAGGGCATTGTCCAAATGCCTCTTAAACACTGACAGTCTTGGCGCATTGCCCGCCTCTCTAGGAAGCCTGTTGCAGTGTTTGACCACCTTTTTGGTAAAGAAATGCTTCCTAATGTCCAGTCTGAACCTCCCCCAGTGCAGCTTTGAACCATTCCCATGTGCCCTATCACTGGATATCAGGGAGAAGAGATCAGCACCTCCCCCTCCATGTCCCTTCCTCAGGAAGCTGTAGACAGCAATGTAGTCTTTGGCCTTGGCCTCCTTTTCTCTAAACTCAACAAACCCAAAGTCCTCAGCCACTCCTCATAGGCCATTCCTTCCAGCCCTTTCACCAGCTTTGTTGCCCTCTTCTGGATGCATTCAAGGACCTTCACATCCTTCTTAAATGGCAGGGCCCAGAACTGCACACAGTGCTCAAGGTGAGGCCGCACCACCACTGAACACCGTGGGATAATCGCCTCTTTTGCCCAGCTGGTGATGCTGTGTTTGATGCACCCCAGGGTACGATTTGCCCTGTGGGCTGCCAGGGCACACTGCTGGCTCATATTGAGTCTGCTGTTGACCAGCACCTCCAGGCCCCTTTCTGCAGGGCTGCTCTCCAGCCACTCCTCTCCCAGTTTATACTTGTGCCCGGCATTACTCCGTGCTAGGCAAAAGTAACATAGTTGTTATGTAACTTGTAACCCTTCATCCACAAGGCAGGTGATGTTATCATAGGAGGATATCAACTTAGCTAAACAGGACTTCTGTTTTTGGAACCCATGTTGCCTGTGAAGTTAACTGAAGTATACTTAACTGCTGCAGCCTTTATAGGAATTCAGTGTTTCTACTAAAAAAAGTAGAACAAAAAAGTTTGTTCAAAGCAATACTTTCTGTATCTGAAATCTAATAATGATAGATGTTATTAAAAATAACGATAATAATGTTATCATCCCCATCTGAGATTATATGCTAGTGTCACTGGCAAGCAAAAAGGGCAGAACTGCCACTGTTGGCAAAGAGAAGCTGCCAATTCCCAGCTGTAAAGTGAGGGGCTTGGCATACTTGCTGATGCCAGTGCTTGTAGGCCGAGCAGCTGGCAAGATTACACATCATTTTTCACCCTTAAGTTAATAAATCTGTGTGGATGTTATGTGTGTGATTTAGTGTTGAGGGGGCTCAGGAGTTCATAATTTATGAGTTTGAGCAGAAGAGCTGCAAAATTAATCTTTACAATAGCAACACCTGTTCTTTGACTTAGCTTTTAATAAATTATATGAGGATAATATTTACCACATTCTTTGACTACTTTGAGATAATAGCAGCCAGGTGTAAAGCTAGTTTTTGGTAGTGGGATAACTAACAATGCAAAAAGATAATCTATGTGTGTCACCTTGAGTTCTTTTAAATTAATACCTTCTGGTTAGTATTCTGCAAGAAAAGGATGAAAAAATTTGGGGGGTAACAATTTCAAATATAGTCAGATGTAAGAGTTTAAAGAGGCTGTTTTGAAAGCCAATGATAGCTGAACAGAATTGTGTCACTTTGGCATCTCAACATCTCCCAGCAAACGTCATCTGCAAAACAGATATGACAGTGGACTTCTTGTCTTATGGAAATGAGATCTAGGTTCTCTTCTCAGTTTTTGTAAATCAGACCTTAATTTCTAAATCCTTCAGGCTCTCTGACAGCATTTTAGAAGTTTATCCTGGTAAGGATAAATTCAAGATCCAAAGATAACTGGAAGTCAATAATTTTTTAAGCTTCATACTGATTATAACAAAATTTGGAATCGAATAGGTGCTCACATAAGAGTACAAATAATTACAGCTTGAAAGATTTGTTATGTTAAAGAAGGAAAGAGAAACATTTTTAAGAAGCATTGTTGACATTTTTTTTTGCATATCCTTTCCTTCTTTCTCTTCATGTGCTTAATTAAGCTGGTGGCCATATGCCAGAGAGAGAGACCGGTGTATAATAATTTGCACTTGTAATGTAAATTTTGTTATTAAAAAATGGGAACCAACACATGCTTTTTTAAGAACTACTATAATTTCATAAATAAATCTTTTCTGTTTGCTAGATATGTTCTCCTTTGATACTCTGTACACACTAAGCAAATAGAAGTGAAAATGGCCAAAGCAATATGATCCAAAATCAAGAGTTTGTAGTTCTTTTTTTAGTGTCACTGAAAAGCCTGTAGACAGGACCTCATGTGTCTTCCTCATCAGCTGTCATTCTGAAGACAGTTCTCCATTATTACCTGTAGTTGTTTGTTTGCATGCTGATTCCTTGCCAAGAGTTTTCAGAGGATAAATAGGGATCATTCTTGAAAAGAGGAGGGGTCTGAAGAAGATATTTAGAACTTCCAAAATACTTCAGTTTGATGAGAGTTCTTTGAGCTGGAAAAAATAATTTTTCTTGCCCACAAGAGAACTAGATGCTCACTTCTAGCTCAGCTGATGTGGGACAAGGCTTAAACTCCTACCTACTGACCTGTGGCGAGAAACTTAAATGTTTTGCCACTATACATCTGCAAACTCTTTTCTGAAGTTTGCAGTGAAAGGTCTACAGCTGATAAATCAAAGCTGATTGCTGGGAAAAAGTGGGATTTCCACTCCATTCATCCTTGCACTGATCTTGAAACTCTGCAGTCAAAGACACTCTGCTAATGACTTCAACAGGTACTGAAGAAAGCCTTCATTTTCCCATTCTGCACAAATGTCCACCTAGGAAAAAGACCCAAATAATGAATTACAGTTTTTTGTAGAATCAAGAAATTTCAGACTGTGTTCCAGTAAAATTTCAAACTGTCCTGTAGTTGTCCATGGGTAAAATTCCTCACACTGACAAAATTCACATGGCTAAACAGTTTTTCTTAATTATGAGAAAAAGTGTTCCTATGATTTGGAAAATTGCTTGATCAGAGTTGATAATAAGGAGTTTACTGCTGGAATATGTTTTTGCTGTGAAAGTTTCCTTTTGCTAGAGATGGGTGTATTGCTCAGTATGAGTAGGAATGGCAGAATCGGGTTTAGAGCAGCAACTGTTAATTGTAACCTTTATGACATTAGCACAAACACATTCCATTTCCGTCAATCAAAATCAGCTATTTGTATTTGTGTTCTGCTATAATGAAGTACAGCAGTACTGGAAACATCTCTTTCTGTTGATATGAGTTTAGGGCAAGGCTAGGTTTGGTTTCTGTAGCGAGTAAGGTAGTTATGGGGCATTGCTCAAACGTATTAGTCAATTATATGTCTGGTTAATAAGAACATAATATTTGTAGTTGGAAATTTTGGTAAATTATTGTAAATTCACAAACGCACTTTTTTGTCTCCAAAGTGAATCTGGGTTGAACTTCTCAGAGACTTTAATTCCAGATTAATGAATCTTCTGGAGAAACTTATTGGTATCTGTCTTTCATTTAATATTTCAAGAGTGGTAATATAAAAAGGAGTAAAAAAGGTCACATCCGTATCCCACATAACTTTCCTAAGGAGTGTTAAAAAGCTTTTGTCTGCTTAGGGTATCAATCAGTTTCCAAATTTCTCCAGTGTGCACTTACATATGTTAAAGAAGATACATTGTCTCTCATTCTGCCTACCAGTGGCTTAACTAGGTATTTAGCTTGAGACAGTTCTATGTCCGCTTCAGAAATGACATACCAGTAAGGACTATATTTGTCCAGGCCTATTGGATGGTCTTGGCTGGATGTCTTGTAACACCCATAGCTGAAGCTGCACCATTTCATATAACTGCTTTTTGAGTCTGAAAATGAGAGAAAACAATTTTCTAGCATGGAAACTTGCCCACTTGGATTTAGTTATTTATAGGTAGTGAAACAAAAGCAGAGTTTGACGTTATTTCTACCGGTAGTTAGGTGACTGTTGGATAGTGAGGAGAAAGTTCAAACACAGCTAGGGAAAGTTGAAACTAGACTCAAGATTCCTATTTTTTGAATGGATATGCTTAAATTCAAAGCTGCCATTATCTCCTTATACTACTTAGACTTTAGCTCATGTCACTTTATTTCTACTGACTAATATTTGGTTCCACCTTGGAAAAGTTCACATTGAACTAAATATTTGAGAAGAGGAGGGAATTTTCCATTAAAGTGAGGAAAAAATTCTCAAAAATTGTTTCAGTGCAGAAAGCCGTTTTCAGTACAGCTTCCAAACTTAAGGATATCTTTTTCTGCAATTTGCATTATTATGGTAAACTTGGATTCCCAAAGATATTTAATGCAATAAAAAATGACATAAAGAATTATCAAGGCACACATTAGGTAAATTAAAAGCCGACTCACTGAGGAATCAAAACCTCGAGTTTCTAATGGGAAGATGTAGATGAATGGGGCTCATTAGGGTCTGATAGGTTTGGATAATTGGTGGGAAGGACAAGTTGAAGTTATTAAATAATATGAATCCCCTGGTATAATGGCCACATTCCAGTAAAATGCACTTTATTATAACCAGATGAAATATATTTGAACTAAATGAAATATATCTGGCACCAGAGAAACATCTGCCTCTGCTGCAGAATAATGAGGCTTTGTCCTGGAAAGCAGTGACCTACTGGATTTGGGACGACTGTAGAAGATCATCTCAGTGTCAGTACTCAGCATAATGCTGTCACAAAGAAGGGTAGACCATTCCTTGAATGCCTAAAAAGTTAAGTAGAAAAGTAATTATTTCACATCATATCAGTAAAAAAACTGTGGTTTTGGTGTTTTGACATTAAGAAAGATTGGAATTACTTGAGAGATTTCAGAAGATGATTAAAAACAACCCGGGGTTTGGGAAACCCTGTTATGAGTTTGCCTCACCTAAAGGCATTCAACTGGGAACCTTGGAGATGAATTGGTGTATCTGTAGATAGGCATTCAAATAAAAAAGATTCAACTCATCAAACTGTGATGAAGGAAATTAAATGCTATGTCATAGCAACCAGAAGCCTTAAGCATTGTAAGCCCAAGTTAAGAGAGGCAATGAATCTGTAGCATTGACATGAGATGATCACAGAATCACAGAATGTTAGGGATTGGAAGGGACCTCAAGAGATCATCTAGTCCAGTCCCCCTGCCAGAGCAGGAACACCTAGATCAGGTCACACAGGAATGCATCCAGGTGGGTTTTGAATGTCTCCAGAGAAGGAGACTCCACAGCCTCTCTGGGCAGCCTGTTCCAGTGCTCCGTTACCCTCACTGTGAAGAAGTTCTTCCTCATATTTATATGGAACCTCCTATGTTCCAGCTTGCATCTGTTGCCCTTTGTCGTACCATTGGATGTCTCTGAGAAGAGCCTGGCTCCATCCTCATGACACTCACCCTTTACATATTTATAAACGTTAATAAGGTCACCCCTCAGTCTCCTCCAAGCTAGAGACCCATCTCCCTCAGCCTTTCCTCATAAGGGAGATGTTCCTCTCCCTTAATCATCTTTGTGGCTCTGTGCTGGACTCTCTCAAGCAGTTCCCTGTCCTTCTTGAACTGGGGGGCCCAGAACTGGATGCAATATTCCAGATGCAGCCTCACCAGGGCAGAGTAGAGGGGGAGGAGAACCTCTCTCAACCTACTAACCACACCCCTTCTAATACACCCCAGGATGCCATTGGCCTTCTTGGCCACAAGGGCACATTGCTGGCTCATGGTCATCCTCCTGTCCGTCAGGACCCCCAGGTCCCTTTCCCCTACACTGCTCTCCAACAGGTCAGTCCCCAGCTTATACTGGCACATGGGGTTGTTCTTCCCCAGATGCAAGACTCTACACTTGCCCTTGTTATATTTCATTAAATTTCTCCCTGCCCAACTCTCCAGCCTGTCTAGGTCTCTCTGAACGGCAGCACAGCCTTCTGGTGTGTCAGCCACTCCTCCCAGTTTTGTGTCATCAGCAAACTTGCTGACAGAGCACTCTATTCCCTCATCCAAATAATTGATGAATATACTGAATAGTACTGGTCCCAGTACCGACCCCTGAGGGACTCCACTGGATACAGGCCTCCAACTAGACTCTGTCCCATTGACCACAACTCTCTGGCTTCTTTCCTTCAGCCAGTTCACAATCCACCTCACCATCCAGTCATCCAGATCACACTTCCTCAGTTTAGCTGTGAGGATGCTGTGGGAGACTGTGTCAAATGCTTTACTGAAATCAAGATAGACCACATCCACTGCTATACCATTGTCTGTCTTCATAAAAGGCTATCAGGTTGGTCAAGCATGACTTCCCTTTGGTGAAGCCATGTTTACTGCCCCTAATGACCCTCTTATCCTTGACATGCCTAGAGACAGCACCAAGGATAAGTTGTTCCATCACCTTTCCAGGGATGGAGGTGAGGCTGACCAGGCTATAGTTACCTGGGTCTTCCTTCTTGCCCTTTTTGAAGACCAGAGTGATGTTTGCTTTCCTCCAGTCCTCAGGCACCTCTCTCGTTCCCAATGACTCATGATGAGGCTTTCTAAGTGACAGATGATAGATAATCTAGCAGGAGATTCTGTGGGCTCTATACAGGGGTACAGAAGGTCAAACTAGATGATCACAGCAGGATTTTTTGTCTTGGTGTCTATGAATAAGCTTACTCATTCTCATAGAGAGTGGTCTTAATGTGTAATTTCACTTGCTTTCCTGGATTTAGACTTTGCTTTTTCAAAACACTTGTTGAGTGAATATAACTTAAATGTAGCTCTTTGTGAAGGTATACAGCGAACTGAGAACTGATCCCATTGAGAAATCTTTGAGTAAAAAGAATATTTTTCCTCAGATGATTCAGTCCTGTGTTGCTCAGCCCTGTGGCTGCCCAACATTTGTCCTGTGTGAATCAGGAGGAGCTATGGAGAGTATCAGAGTCTGACAGTGGTGAGCTTAAACTGCTTCAGCTGCCTTTCAACCAAAAAATTCTCATGAAGCAATACTGCTAGGGTTTTAGTAAAGACAAGTGACTGTAACCCTATGAAAATTGTGAGGTGCAAAGTCATCCAGTGGAACTGTGTCTGGCCTTAGAGCGGCACATTGGTGAGCTGTTTGACTGGGGGACTGCTTTCCAAACTTTCTAGTTGGAAGGAACTGGCAATTTCATGTGTCCTTCATAATACAGAGCACTGGAAAGAGTTATGGACCAAATTACACTGATAGGATCATTCTTTCATACCTTTCTCAGTTCCTTCTTTTGCCATACTGGCTGAGTGCTTTCACCACAGGCCAAGAAGGCCTTGCTGCAAACCTATGTGTGCCTTTTATTCCATTCAATTGTCCCAACTTTTTTCAAGAGCTGTCAAATCCAGTCGGCTTTTACCAGTGCCTTGTGTAGTCATGTTGTCGTAGTCATTGGTCATGTTCTACACCTATTTTTCGCTCAATTTGTTTGCATGCGAATGACCCTATGAAGTGCAAGACCCAGGGAGCAGCAAACAGGGATTACATCCCTTTGCATTAAATGAGGCCTTGAAAGGCTTTTGGCTCCACAGCTGACTGATTGATTCAGCAGAGGGGCCAGATTGCTGCAGAAACTAGAAAGAATGTAGAATGCTTGACTACTCCCAGGGTGCAAAAATGACCAGGAGGTGAAGGATCTATGAAAAGAAATCTGTCTTCCTTCTTTGGCCCAGTATTCTCCAAGCTCTAAAAAAAAATATTAACACTCCTTATTACCCTATATTGCTGTATATGTGTTTTACAAGGCTGAGATTTATTCTAAGCCAAAACTGTATAAATTCTTCTTTTATCATGAAGAACAATTTCAAATTCAAGTATGGAAAGCTCTGTAATGAAAAAGGTTAAGATTTTGTGACATAATTACAGTGACTGTTCTTGACCCTGTCAGGGAGAAAGTCCATGAATGTGGAGACTGGGAGAGAGGGAGAAGAGAGGTGGGTTGATCCTTGATGTGTGACTTCTGTTTGTTTTGGTTAAATCTTGTTTGGCAATGCATAGTGCCAGTGTGAGTGTTATAGCAAGATCTGGGCAATGCTTATTTTCTCTGTCGTATTTCCCTGATCTGCAAAGTGGGGTGATAAAATGTGATAACTGACAGCAAAGCTATGAGGAATCACCAGTTAATGTTTCTAAAATGTGTCATGAGTCTGGGCCCTAATTCTAATGTCTATTTGTATTTCTTTCCAGTGTGATTTCACTCAATTTAAAATGGCTGTAGTTTTCCAGTTACTTTCTCTAAGTCCGTGAGGGCTTTCTGCTTGTATTAGCTAGTTTTAAATTATTTTCATTCCCTTTTATACTGGAGAAATCAGTCTGTCAGGGTATGACTCATTTCACCTACATTCAGCTATATAAAAGTGAGAGTATAGTCCAAACTGTGTGTTCTCTGATGTAAGAAGAGAAACAAAGGGACCTCAGAGAACAGCTAGAGATCTGTCTTACTTGGAGACTGGGATGGGAACACTGAATCCCATCACCTCTTCAGGGTATCCTTCATCTCGTGCATCTCCACCTTGATGCTTCTCTATCTCATGTCAGCTGAAAGTAGATTTGATCTTACTAATATCATTTCTCATGAGTCAATAATTCCATAATGGGCACGGAGTAGCACTGAAAATATTTTCTGGCTGGCATCCCATTTCATTCTGCAGCTAAGAAGACCACAGCCCTTGGAGTTTTTGTGGGTAACAGTCATACAGTCATGAGAAGAATCTGCAAATGAAAGAAGTGTACATATATTTGCCTTTCTTTTCCCCCTCTTAAAACAAATTTGTTACTTAAAGATCAAATTGTGACAATGCTTGAATATTGATAAATGAAGTGTCTCCAGGGAAAATGGTTCGTAAACATTAGGTATAAATGACAAAAAAAGACGTATCAGGTTAATAAAGGATAGAAGTGTTGCTAAGGTTTCCTAAGCTTGCTTGCTTTTTTTTTTTTTTTTTTTAAATGCAGAGATTTTCAGGGTATATGCCTATATGCCTTGCTCTGTTGAATATCAGTACAGTATCAGATATAAAAATCCACGCTTATCACCTGGCAAAGTGAAACTTAAAGATCTTGTTCCAATTGTATTTTATTGATTAGCTGAAGATAATGGGAATAGTTTGTTCCTGCCAAGTTTCTTTAATTTCCCAAAGAGGACTTGCATATTTATTTATTCAAAAGGAGTAAATAAATGTGAAGCTGCTGTGCCTGATTTCCTTCAGTGTTTAAAAATGGCAAGGTCAAGGCTTCTAAGGTAACACACAGACCTTTAAGCATTCAGCTGTGTAATTAAATGTGGTAGTGGTGTTTATTGCCGGTTTATATCCCTTATTCTCTAACTGAATCCACGAAAAAGGTCCAGTTGTAGCATTACATCTTTTACAAACATTTGAAGGGGGGAGAAGTTGTGTTACAGTCAGCGACTTTTGCGAAACAATATATTTCAATATGCATGTGTAAATATTTGTAAAAGCTAAATTTCCATTTTGCTTTGGGGAAGTTTTCAACCTGAACACAATCAGAAATTAAAACATTACTATCTCAGCTTATCTGATTCATCACAGTTGCCTATTATACTTGCTGCTTTTTGCAACACAGATCACTTTTTACAATCTATTACTACTATTCAAAAACAGGCAGCAGAAAAACCCTCCAAAACACTGAATAATTGGAACAAATAATATAACTAAAGAAGCTGTGGTTTACTTCTGAATATTTTAGAAATAAAAAAAAAATCAGAATTCATCAAAATACTGATCAATGTTGCTTCTTTAACTGTGAGTTCAGCATTATGGAAAAGTTTTACAAAATGCAAACACAGTGAAAGATATTTTTCCGTTTTATCCTATTTTTATGTACATTAAATTGTAGCCCTAATTTCTGTGTTTTTCTGTTTGATTTCACAGGTTTGTGAAATCAGTGGGATTGTTGAAGAACAATTTAATTAAAACAAAATTATGGTGATCAAAACAACACCTGAAAATTTGCTTTAGTTTATACATAATAATTTTAAATAAAGTTATTTTTCTAATATCAGCAGTACATAAGTGGAACTGCTCTTATATGTGGATGCTGTAATGCAATGAATCAGAGTATTTTCTGTGGTACAGTGGCCTTAGGAAAGAAGGGTAACTGTCACCTTTTAGTGTAAAGTTACTATAATGTTTTGGTTTAGTTTATACCCCTGTTATTTTGGATCGACATTTGATAAACTACACTCTGCCTGACCAAAATAAACTTTACCTAGAGATTTTATGTATTTTAACTTGCCTAAGGTTTTCTACTTACATTTTTGTAATCTTTACTCTTTTTTAGATTGGTAAACATTATTCACCCACATCTGCTAATGTGTATGTCCCATTCAGGTCTCAGAGAACTAGCTGTTCACTCATAGTCACCTGCAGAGAGAGGTCAGAAGGGGGAGTGAGTGAAAGAGAATGTGTGTGGGTAGCAGAAACAGGTGTTGCCCCTGCTGCATAGCTTTGTATTGAGTTTATCTGCTTTGATCTTTCGAACAAATAGAGACTCTGTTAAAAAGGGAACATATCAATAAGGAACAGAGCATGCATGCAAAAATAAAGCACCTAAAAGAATTTCATATATATGATAAAGCATTAGTTACCCATATGGATTATTGAGACAAATTTGCTGTTTAAAATAAGCTAACTGGTGTATGCTGTGTGCTTGGAAATTTAGAAGATGCTTTTGCACAGATATCAAATGAAGGGATATGGCAGTTGCATTTACTGATTTCATTTTCCTATTAATTCTGTCAATTTCCTTTGTTTTCAACTATGTACTCTTGGTTCCTGTATCTTAGACATAATGATATAATGAAATTGCTTGCAACTATTAAAAAACAGTATAACAATCCATCTGTTTGTTTAAGAAATAAATATTGTCTGTCATGAATGTTTCATAGAGTGAACGTTTTTTGCTATCTCACAAACATACAGTGCTAAATACACAAAAAGTATATGGTCTGTCTTAGACATGAGCAAGTAAAATGGAAGGTAACATGGTGATGAACAAGTACTTCATGGATTCACAGAACTGTCAGAGTTGGAAGGGACCTCCAGAGATCATCTAGTCCAACTCCCCTGCTTTAAAGCAGGATCCCTCAGAGCACATCACTCAGGACTGCATCCAGGCGAGTCTTGAAAATCTCCAGAGAAGGAGACTCCACAACCTCTCTGGGCAGCCTGTGCCAGTGCTCTGGCACCCTCACTGAAAAGAAGTTCTTCCTCATATTTATGCGGAACCTCCTATGTTCCAGCTTGTGCCCGTTACCCCTAGTCCTGTCACTGGGAACCACTGAAAAGAGTCGTTCCATCCTCCCTCGACCCACCCTTTAGGTATTTGTAAACATTAATTAAATCACCCCTCAGCCTTCTCTTCTCCAGGCTAAAGAGTCCCATCTCTCTCAGCCTTTCCTCACAGGGGAGATGCTCCAATCCCCCAGTCATCCTCGTTGCCCTCCGCTGGACTCTCTCCAGTAGGTCCCTGTCTCTCTTGAACTGGGGAGCCCAGAACTGGACGCAGTATTCCAGTTGCGGCCTCACCAGGGCAGAGTAGAGGGGGAGAATAACCTCCCTCGACCTATTGGCCACACACTTCCCTATGCAGCCCAGGGTGGCATTGGCCTTCTTGGCAGCAAGGGCACAGTGCCAGCTCATGGATAATTTACTGTCTGCCAGGACTCCCAGATCCTTCTCCTCAGAACTGCTTTCCAGGAGGTCCCCCCTAACTTATACTGGTGCCTGGCATTTCCCCAGGTGCAGCACCCTACACTTGCCCTTATTGAACCTCATGAGGTTCTTCTCTGCCCAACTCTCCAGCCTGTCCAGGTCCTGCTGGATGGCAGCACAGCCCTCTGGCATGTCAGCCACCCCTCCCAGCTTGGCATCATCAGCAAACTTGCTGAGGATACACTCTGTCCCCTCGTCCAGGCCATTGATGAATATGTTGAACAAGACCAGACCGAGTACTGACCCCTGGGGGACACCACTGGTTACAGGCCTCCAACTCGACTCTGCTCCACTGATCACAACCCTCTGTGATCTGTCACACAGCCAGCTCTCGATCCACCTCACTGTCCCCTCATCTAACCCACACTTCCTGAGTTTCCTAATGAGGATGTTGTGGGAGACAGTGTCAAAAGCCTTGCTGAAGTCAAGGTAGATGACATCTGCTGCTCTCCCTTCATCCAGCCAACCAGTTATAACATCATAGAAGGCTAGCAGATTGGTCAAGCATGATTTACCCTTGGTAAATCCATGTTAACCACTCCCAATAACTTTCTGTTCTTCAACATGTTTGGAGATGACCTCCAGAATGAGTCGCTCCATCACCTTCCTAGGGATGGAGGATAGACCAACTGGCCTGTAGTTACCTGGGAGGTCCTTATTGCCCTTTTGGTAGACTGGAGTGATGTTGGTCTTCCTCCAGTCTTCAGGCACCTCTCCTGTTCTCCATGACCTTTCAAAGATGGTGGAGAGTGGCCCAGCAACAACAGCTTGCTATATGTATCGTCATAGTGTAGACTTCCTGTATGTAAAATTCTGTAAAATGTTCCAGCATACTGGAACCCCATGGGGCTAGTCCCTTGAGGTTCACTTCGGGATGGGGCTTCATTAATTTGTTATCGATAGAGAAAAATCTGTTACACTGTCTATATTTGCAGTATATTTGAAGCATCATTTGCATATAGGAGAACACAGTATCACTGATACACTATATTTAGTCAGTTGTGCTCAGTAAAGCATTCTTGCAAAACTAACATCTCCTCTTCATGGGTTTTCTTCTTCCTTAGTGGCCTTCATTTCATATTTTACCTTGTCACTACTGAAAAATATAAAGTAGGTTTGCCTTTTTTCTTCTTTATCTAGTCGCTGAACATCTGTTAAATTCTGTTCTTTCTGTTTCATGCCATTATTAGGTAGAATTGTGACCATATTTAATCCCTGGAAAAAACCTCCTTGACTTCAGTGGAACTAAGATTGCCCACAACAAGTTGAGAAAGAAATAAGAATTTGGCAGCATCTTAATTCTAGAAGTTCTTGTGTGTCTAAGAACTTGAAGACAGTTTTGGCTGGATAGTGCAGACAGATTCGTTCAGGGACATATCTGGACTTATATTTTGATTACATGCGAAGAAACATGAGACTAGCTTTATGCAGGAAGGCAGAATATAAATCTTGCTTCTGGTCTTCAGAGAGCAAAAACCTTTCCAGTTACAGATATAGAGGGTACCATCAACACTCATTAGAATGATTAATAATTTAGCAAGTGTGAAATGTATGCAAGTGTTTGGAAGCGTGATAGGATGTCTTGACTTTTGAGTGGTCCCTGCTATAAAAGCTCTCAAGTCTTGGGCTCCTGAGATCTGACTGGTTTTGGGACTGGCCCAAACAATTGTATTTTTCTGGGGCACTTTCTAAGCTGAAGGGTAGGGGATAAAACCACGGAAAATTTTACTTTATTTTCATGCTAAAGCATACAGAAAATCCCATGTAATTTTTTTTTGTTGTTTTAGTTCTCATTGTTTTGACGTGATCTCATGATTTTTCAACATTTGTGGTCTAAAGCTTATGGCAAGCAGTCTTGGCTGATGCTAACATTCAGCCCAGCAACTGCTGCTGACATTGTAGAAGAGAAGCAGTTGCCTGGTACTGTGTGTGTGAGCAAGCTGGCAATGAAGTGTAACAAGTCAGGAGAACTCCAAGGAGGAGCTGAGTTGTGCTTAATAGGCAACAAGCATCTGGGCTTAGGGGGCTGGGGAGTATAAACAGCAGCTGGGAAGGCCACGCAGAAGGCTTGTGTGATAAACTTGTTTTCACCTTTGAGCTGTGGGAAGCCTTACTCATTTTCTGTTTGACCTTTTTGGCTTCAGAAAGCCATTTCCATTTGTCACTTGCTTATGGAATAAACTCTGCTTCTGTGGTGCCTAATTGAGTTGAGAGTCAGCTGTACAAGTTGTTCTTGTTGATGCTGCTCTAGTTTATTTGGCAAGAGGATCAAGGTGGGTTTTTTTTGGTTTTGTTTGTGAATCTGCACCAGGCAGTTCAAAGTCATCACAAAAGTTCAGTGTGGGCTATGTAGAAATGTGCTTTTCTCTAGTTGTATGTAGCAGAGTAGAGATAGTGCTTTTCAGAAAGGTACTTCATGGATCATTGCCGATGCTATTCAATGATTGCTTTTTGATGGAAAAAGAGCCATGATAAATGGATAAATTTTTCTTAGCCATATGTTTACATCTTAGTTTTTAGAAACATTTACTAAAGCAATGATGTAGGAATGTAGTATTCTCAACAGTATTTGTTAATGAAAAAAATATAAAAGTATCTTAGTATATAAAAATGCATGTAGCTTGTCTAATAAGCAGCTGTCTTTCTTTCAAATGCCAGTTTATAATAGAATGTTTTTTATTGTCTCCTGCTTTCTTTTAAGACTTTCACACCTTTGATACTTTATCTGGATAATCTTAAAAGAAGCCTTAACCTATCTTTATTCATTTCAATAATACAAGAATATGAATAAGTTCCCTTCTGTACTGCTCAATCAAGTGACTACTCCAGTATCTAGCTCTAGGATTTGTAGGTGTGGCTGAGGAAGAAATGGGGAATAGATTTTATTTGCAGAAGTTATTAAAATGAAACAATTTCTTTTGAAATATTATCCAATGGAAGATTTCTAGAAGCAAAACCTTATCTTGAAAATTTAAGCAGTAATTTAAAAACAACCAGCTGTACTGTGCACATACAGTACTAACAAAAGCTTCTGGTCCAGTGGGAATATGCTTCCTAAAAATATGTCTTTATTCACAGTGTAAGTCTCTTTCTGCTGAGTCTGTAATTGCAAAAGAGGGAAGGAGACTTGTTTCCTGCTCCTTGGAGTATTGCTTCAGTTGTGTCTACATTTCACTTAGAGAGGTAACTAGCCAAGTGCAAGAGAAATTCTATATTGCATCAACTAAACTCATAGAGATATGAATAAAATGAAAGCCAGCTCACACTCATGCATATGACACTATTGTTTCATTGCTCTGGCTATATGGGGACAAGCTTTACATTTAATCCAATGAACTATTAATGTAAAATACAGAAAAGCTCCCTGGGATAGACTACAGCAACGTGGACTTTTCTGCAGCAAGTACATTAACTGTGAAATCACCACACTTTTAGTAGCTTTCTATGGCTAGTTACAGGCAGCTTCCCAACAAAAAAAAGATGTGCAAAACCCCATATTTGGAGGCAAATAACTCTTCCTGTGCTTCTAGAAGTTTGGTGCCCCTTTGCTCTTGGCCCCAGATTCTACTTTGTTTGAATTAGCTAGTTAGGCAATGCAAGTATGTAGTTTTGTAGATGTTTTTGCCCTTTATAGTTTTAGCTGAAAGTGCAAAAGCTTGGGGTTAATCCAGTGAAGTTTAAACAGACCACAGCATTAGCTTACTTAGTATTATATTGCTAAAATGTTAGTCAAATTAGGTTTAATTACTTTTAATTACCAAGTTGGTGGTTAAAATAACTTATGTTTGAATTCTGACACGACTGTTCCTTATGACTTTGATTACTGTTTTCTTTCCTGACATGCTATATAAAACTAAAGCATAGCCAGATAAAATTGTTTGATAGCTTTTTTTTTCCCCCTTTCCTTTGGATAGTACAGTCAGATACTCTTTTCTATGGATTGTCTACCTAAGAGAATATGCAACAAATTTTAACATGTACTGTCAATAGAAGTTTCCTTTATGATAGCTTTAAACCTGTCAAGTTGCACTGTCAAGTGAAAACACTGTAGTGGACCTTAAGTTCAGTTTGATCAGCAAAGAAGTCGAGTGGTGCTTTCACTTACAAAACATAATACAAATGTGTAAACTTGGCTTTATTGAGAACTGGAATATAATCTGCAAAGTTCCATACATATCTCTGGTGTTAGAAGATGACAGTGCTTTAGTGATTGATAATATGCCAGATGTTATTCCAGAAGATGTTCTACTGTAGAATTTTACACACATTCCAACTAGTGTAGCTGCATTGTATGAATAGTATCTGTATTATATTTGAGCTTTACATTGTTTTTCTTGTAATTAATTATCAGCCAGTCCTGGAGAATGCTTCTGGTTCTGAAACAACTAGTTGAATCAGTGAACCAATGTCTTCTGTAGATTCATGGACTTTCTTTTGAGAGTTTGGTGACAGAATATTGTTCTAAATTGTGAGATCTTCTTTTTGCCCATCAAAACCCATTACAGCACAGCTCTAAAGAGACACCGCAGGAGAGCAAACATAAATGGCTCCTCTTGTGACTTACTTGAATGCTGAATCCTTCTCTCCAGGGACTTCCTCTACCAGAAATGTACACATGTGTTTGCCTACAGAGGGAGCGTAATAGGAAATGGGCCTTCAGATATCATTTAGTTGCTAACCCCAAGGCAGGATAACTGCAGCTAAACCATTTTTGACAGATGTTTGTCTAATCTGTTTTAAGAATGTCTGGAGATGGAGAATCCCTCTCCTTGTCTTTGGAAATTCATGTACTCAAATGCTTGTACTTTTGCTGAAGAGTGGTTTCTCAGAACAAGATCTTTTCTCCTTGCATATGCTCTTCACATCTTAACTGCTTGCATCTTGTTTCAGCTCAGATAACACTGAATTCATATGCCACCCAAAGCAACAGAGTGAAATACTGGTCCTGTAAAATCTTCTTAATATTTGCAATGATTTAAATATGGCCAGGATTTCACCTCAGAGTTAGACAGTTACTGAAGAAGCATTGTTACAGGCCATGAGATGTGTCAGCCACTGACAGCAAGGACTTGTGCTCTGCAGGGTGCAGATGTTGCTGTTCTGAGAATCCCTGCTCTCGCCCTGGAAATCACATGTGATGAAACAGCAAAGGGTCATTTGAGCCTCCATGCTCCAGTCATTGTAGCTGTCTCCAAAAAGCACATGAGGAATTCATGAGTGCATTTCAAAAACTTGCCAAATGCTCCCTGGGGCCTGATAAGTACCGTAATTCAAAATCTCTCCGTAAGTGCCTCCAGAAATCATTCCCTTCCTATTGATGTGTGTAATCCAACGCCTACACACTCACAACTCCAGGTTTAATAAAGTGTGGGGCCCTTTAACTGAGATTCCAAAGCAACTTATACTTCCTTTCCCCCCAGGTGATGCTGTGTTTCTATGTTCAGAACACGTTATCTGTTATTGACTTTTCATCTAGACACAGCTCTTACAGAATTTAAAATATTTTCCTATGAGGATGTGTTGAAAATATCTGATGGGCTTGCCTGTGATGGATAGGCCTTCTGGGAGAGACTGTAGCATCAACCTCATCCATAATTCTGTGTCTGCTGTATGCAAAGACAGTAAGCTATTTAAAAGGCAGAGCTAAAGCTCTTCAGGTGAAAACATAGGCAAAACTCTAGATAGAGATGTACATTCACTATTTCCTTTTAAAAGCAATTAAGTCACCATATGACAAATTAAACATTTTCTTCTGTTGCTTGTTCTGTACACTAAATGTTTGTAGAGAATAATATCACGTTCAAATGCTGGAACATGGATTTTTCAGCTTTCAGACATGTCAGAAGAAGGTTAACTCATTTAAGAAAAGTAAATGTTGTACCCTGTAGATTTTCAAAGTACAAGAGAATGAATTCAAGAATGTGGAAATTTTTATTCTTATATCCAGATAAAGTATCTGCAGTCAGAATGTTTTATTTGTGGCATAATTTAACTGATGTGAAAAATATACAGTATCTCCTTCTCTGCTCCATTCCCCTGGAACCACATTCAATAGGTAAGATACACTTCAACAACCCTTCATAATACTTTTAGTGTTAATTCTATCTTCACTAGTGATTCAGAAATCTGAAAACCTTAAAAAATGCCATTCAGAGTGGCCCTTATCTCTTCAGAGATTACAATGAGAGATTACTGATACTAAGGAATGAGCTCTACAGAGAATTAGGGATATTGACATGGATTTTTGATTGACTGCAACTTCTGATGATCATGTGGTACTATGCTTTTGGCTAAAATGCTTAGTGAGCCATGATACTTTTCAGCCCTATGGTTAGTCTAGTTTTAAAATGCTATTATAATAGAGTTTTATCCTGTACTTACTGATACAGAGACAATATTACTATTAACCTTTGTGTGTATGTATTCGCTTCTGTGACACGGTTTTTACTCCATCCATTAAAATGGTCTTCTGGTATTTATAGCATTAATAAATTCTGTGTTCCAAAATCCAACTCCTTTCTGAACTGTGAAAAGCTTCATATCCAAATTGCACTGTTGCCTTTCTAAACTGAAGTATTCTCTTCTTTGGTTGGCAAAGTTGTCCTAGCAGAGAGCAGCCTCCCAGAAGCTCCTTCCTCTTGGCAAACTGAAGGAGCATTTGCATCCTTGCTGCTGTTTTCAGCAGATTCTGCATTGTACAGTTCCAGCCCTTGCAGTCCTTAAGTTTTATGAGCATGGAAGTAATTCTGTTTTATTCTTGGTCATTTATTAAGTATAATCTGAAAGTTTTAATAATTCTTTCTAAACTGTTTTTTTTGGGGATAGAAGAACTTCGACATAGACTAATTACAGGGCTACAATTTTTTCATTAGGAATATCTGTTCTCCTCCTTCCCAATGCCTCCATATTAAATGCTGTTTGAAGTATTTAATTGAGGTGGCTACTGTAATCCAAATGTGGCATTTTTGAGTGTTTCGGGGAAGCAATGCTAGTTTTTCCTCCTAGTAGTTATAATTTACCACTACCATGGGATTTTGGGGAGAGCTAGGGTGATAACTGAGATAGACTTGAAACTTAAGTTTGCTCAATTTATAAAAGGAGCTTAGGGGCAAAGGACATCTTTAGGTCATCCCTCTGCCCACCGCCAACCCCCAACTCTTAATATATTGCTTACTGAACTGGAACACAGCTGTTTGTTTCTTTCAGCACAAGGAACAAGCCTGCATGGATTTATGTTTCATTGGTACCTTGGCAAGGGAGGAAATATTCCCCCTCTACCCCCAGGGTATTTCTGTCCAAGAGGAAGCTGAGATCCTTCTTTCCAATTTTACTTTTTTGGTCTGAATGCAGCTGTGACAGGCTGTTTGTAAGACTGTTTAAGATATTTAATTTGTTTTAAGATTTGAACTATCATACCACTAACGCAGTGCAAATAAGAGTAATATGTTATTATTTTCTCTGTTGGTTCATACTGACGGATTTTTGGGAAGATATGTATCGAACCCACCAGATGTTGAAATAATTATCTGCATCAGACAGCACTGATACGGCGCTGTGAATTCAGATTGTTGCTCAATCTTGATGGCTTTCCATACCTTCTACCCTTGAGAGTGCCACAGGCAGGTGACTGATCTTGTCATAGGTCAGTGTTTACCTAAACAAAATTAACATAGTAGAGTCCTAATATTTCTCATTCCATACCTTTCCTGTCCTGGAGAGTCTAATTGCTGATTTTAATATGTTCATTGACAAAACATGGAGTCACTTCTTCTTTGAATAGGAAGGGGATGCCAGGCAACGCCACTATGTAAGTTCTGAAGTGTGGATATTGGAACGGAGCCATGTGAATAATGTGTGTGTAATGTCATGCTCTGAATTGTTTTTATTTTTTAATAAATGTTGGTGAAACAAAAAACAGCTTTGCTTTTGTGTCAGAGAAAACTGATTTCTGTGAAAATATTTAGGGATTTCAAGAATAAAATTATGGTGGTTTTATGAACAAACTACTATATAAATACAAATGGCTCGACATTTTCAAATTTATTTTTTTGACACAATATGAAAAAGTAATGAATTTTTTGAAGTTTTTTTGTGGTGTTCTATTTCTTCAGTTTTACCAAAAGCATTTCAAGGAAATATGGGGCCTTTTAGGAAAATTTTGCCTGCTTGGTAGGATTCACCTTACGTTTGCAACTGTAAGTTTTATTTCAATGTGTCTGTCTATCTATCAATTGATTGGAATTAAAGGATTGAGCCACGTGAGTAGCAAACTTTGTCTTTTAGCATGTTGGACTCCAGAGCATCTTAAATTTTAATACTTTGTTGATGTTGTACTGTTTGTAAAAGGTGAATTTTTCTATATGAAACACATTCGTAAGATCTGCCAATAAAAAAATCTGTCATATCTCCATTTAGTGTGCCAACAATTGGCCCACACTTAATGTCGTACCCTGTGATGTCATATGAATATTGTAGTTTTGTTTTATGGTCTTCATGCTTTTTCACTATTGGAGAAGTTTAGGATAGTTCATTTAACTGTCAAATTTAGTTTTCTCCTTAGCAAACTAACATTTAACACTTTCACAGGCTGATGTGAACTTTTACAGAGACTGTTCTCCATTCTTCTTCAATGAAAAATGAGCAGTCTTGGCTTATATTTTAGTTTGTATTAGTTCGTACTTTGAGTAGGAAGTCACATGCTTCCAGATAAGAGGAATTTTCTGGGGTTTTCTTGTTTGTTTGGTTTTTTTAGTTGGGTGAATAGCTTGGCATTTAGCCATATAGAATATGTAGCTGCGCATCAGCTAACATTATGACAACCTATAAGTGTTTAATAGTTTTTCACAGGTTCAGAGTGCCTTTAAGTAGAGGCAACTGTGGGCATTTCAAAGTGTCAAAGTGTACAAGACTGAAGACAGTGAAATCTGTCCTGAGCTCCACAAGGATGTGTGTTTTCCTTCCTTCCAGTGCTCCAAGGTCTTCAAGTTCCTCTCCTTTAATGCTGCTGTAATGGCACTTATGCTGCACATTTTTGTCCTCTTCCTGGTCTGTCTTCAGTATGCAGCTTGTCACACAAAGCTCTTTCTTTTGTGTGTAGGCTGGGCTGTTCTGTTGCCATTGTAGCTCTCCTTGATGGAGTATGGGAACAGCCTCAGATGTGTCTTCACAGGCAGAGAAAGGTTTGTGTGCGTTGGGAAGTGAAAGGAGTTTGTACATGGGTGTTTCTGTAACGCTGTATGGGCTCTGTGTGTATATGGATATTTCTGTATACATCTCTATTGCTGTCCTTTTGAACAAGTGGAATTAGGTGGGTGTCTGTATACCACAATGGGAGGTCTCCATGTCGCTCACAGTGAACTTCTAGACTTGCTTAAGTGCTTGGTCATATGTTTCTGAAAGGTCCATGCCACTGCTGCTAGGCTATTTCATCACTATGAACAAAACCCCCTGACTAAGCAGTTTGCTAGATCACTTTGGGAAACAAAGACATCCATGTTGACATCCCTTGGTGCACCCCAAATCCTCTGTCTTCTCATAGTTCCCTTGCCCTATTGATAGCACTTTGAGTCTTCTGTGGTCATCTGACACTGGTGTCCCAGGAGGATGCTCTGCTACTGCACCAGTATCGGTGATTCTGTCTCAGGTTTGAGAATAAACTTAAATCCACAAGTGAAGGGTGTTGTTTTTATCCTTAAAATGATGCAATTTAGTGTTGCTTATGCTGCTGCCAAGTGACTTTCTAGCTCTGGAGAGAGTTGTGAGAGGCCATTTAAAAATACTTTCTGAAAACCATCTGTTTGATGTTGATGTTCTGAAGCACTGCAGAAAGAGCTTCCTCCAGTCCCACAACCCACCTTACAGACAGTATTTACTGTAATCCAGTTTTGACCTGCAGGACTTTAAATTCTGCCCTTTAATTTGTGTGTTCTGTACAAAGAGGTACCAATTTTCTCTCTCGTAAGTGAAGGAACAGTTATTCACATGGTGAGAGATCCTATAACTTTACGGAATGAGGAAATCGTTTTATTGATGGCAGTGGAAAACAATATTTATGTCACAGAGAGGAGAAACACTCGCCAACACATTATGTGGGATCCTAAATTTACTAAGCACTTTGAATTTTTGCATTCTAAAGACTCTTTTTTTGATAAGATTTAAGGTTTCTATGGTGAAATATTTGGAAATTAAGGCTTTTCTAATTGCTTGTATTGCCTTGTAGTTGAAATTGTTGGTTTAATAAATATTCCTTTTTTTACATGTCATCACAAAGCTTTCTATTCTATAGAATAACTTTCAGATTTAGTTAGAGCTGTGGAAACAAGCACAATAAGTATATAGATACAGTGTTTAATCTACCACTGTATGATTTCATATATTTTTTGTGTGAGAGTTGGGAAATTCGTTTTGGAGCTGTAGCCCAGTGCAAAACCAAAACAAGTAGTAGACTTTGGCCCTTTTGGAAAGTGGTTGTGTATTTCCAATGATGACAGCCAGCATCATTCTTTGATTTATAGCACCGCAACTTTCATTCAATATTGACCATACGGTAGTTTTCATCACCTACATTGTTCAGGACCTGTGTCAATAGAACACAAAGCAATGAACCTTCTTCCCAGTCAATTCAACTAAGACAGAGGATGCTGCATTGTGGCATATTGATTGATAGCACAAAGCAGTGATAATTAGATCTCTCTGAATCCTCTATAAGCTGGCTGTGGGCTTTTGAACCTTATTGCATTATTTTGACACTGTTGAATTTTCAAACATGCCAGCTTGTTTTCAAACTGTATATTTCAAATACATGATGACAAAAAGGTGTCATGGAACAAGTTTATCTAATATAACCCACAGTCTTATTTTCATTTATACGAATAGATAGTTTTAATTTTAGCAATAATTTGGGGCGATGTTATTGTGAATCTTCATACTATAGCTCACAACTTCAGATGAGAATATCCCAGATCTTTTACAATGAAAATTTTCACTTTAGTAATTTCTCTTTATTTTTACATTTGTAATTGCTGTGCCACATGTTGGAAAAAAACTGAAGACAGTAACAATTATCCTAGAATTCAGAGAGAAAACATTTTTTTTTAATTATTTGTGGAAATACCCATTACTAGAATTCATTGAGGTCAGTGAGTTTGCTGACATGCAGGACTGTAGGAGAGTGTTGTGGTACAAGTGAAGGGAGCTCAGGTTGGTATCTCAGTGTACCCACATTATTTACACGCTGATTCTGTGTGGCTAGTTGAAAAGGGAAGTTCTTTGTTCCATCTAGTGACAGTGCCACCAGATATGTCAGACATCTTTATGCAGGGGCATGCTGCTCAACATATTTGCCCCTTTTTTGCCAAAGGTGTGTGTAGAGCTCTGCCCTTCAGTCGACTGACTCAGGCTGATTTTCTGAATATCTAAAGTTTTGTGAGCTAAACATAACTGTTTCATGGAGGCTGGATAGCATCTCGCTTTGCAGTTTGGCAACCTAATGGTCAGTATGTGCATCATCAGGTACAGATTTCATGATTGCTCTGTAGGCATATGGAGGTGGGGTGAGAGAGTGGAGGGTGAGGGGTGGCAGGGATGAATGCTGATCCAGTATAAACAGACAATGCATATAAATAAACAGTAAACCCACATGTGGACAAAATGGTCAGTTTTTCTGAGTATTCTCTAAGATTCTGTAAGACTGCAACCTCTCATCTGGTCCCAGCTCCTCTTGCAATCAGTTATGAACTATTGACTTTACTAGGAGTCCTGTCAGGTGCTTTCTGATCCCACAATTGCTTCTATAATGGAAAATGGAATTAAGTGATAAGAGAGCGAGAGCTCAAAACACATTTACTGTATCTGTGGTGAGAATGAATTGCTGTGATGATAGAGTTGGAGAAAAAATAAGTTCTGGGAAGTCCTTCTGCCTCAAGAATACTAATAAAGATTTCTAATGGGAATTCATTGTCCTTGCATGACACATACTTTTTCAGACAATCAATAATTTATTTTTGGAGAAAGAGTCTTAAGTTCTACCCAGGTATGCCAAATATGCCTATGTAAATGTAACATATATTGACCTCCTCTATGTTGAACACCAGTGCCCACTGGCTGCAGAAACAGACAATACTGTGATGAAGATGAACAAATAAAGACACTTGGTTTTCATTTCTAGTTCTTCGCAATCATCTATCCTGTACAATAAAATTGGGCCAGTTTTTACTGCCTTTGATGAAAGTACAGTAAAAAAGGAACTTGACTGATTAGAGAAATACAGTTCTTAGACTGAAGGGATGAGAAACTTCAAACTATAGGCTGTAGACCAGTACCACTAAAACTTCAAGAACTTTCTTATTGATTTTACAGCAGTGGGTTTTCACACCTTTTGCTTTCAGATTTCATTAGTGGTCTGGGACTAATTAAAAAGGGAGAGGCTCCTTTTAAATGCCAAAAGAATAGATCACAATACTACATAAGAGATGGGAGAAGAAACTGCTAATACCATTATTGCCGATTTTTTTATTGTGTATAATCCCTTAAATTTAATAATTGTGTTGTGGCAATATACAAACAGCATACTGCTGTCTCTTTTCAGCAGAATAAGAAGTCTGGATGTTCTTAACTGTAAAAAAGCTTCAACATCTGAAGTCAGATATAATGCACGTTATACCTAGTCCTGGTAGACAAAATAGATGTATGAGTGGTCAGCTTTCTACTTCACACTGTACTGCTGGCCTCCTGCCATGTGTTTTCACTGAGCAAGAAAACCAACTTTGATAATGCCAAGACGATGCAAACTTTAGGAATTATTAGTGTAGACATTTCTAGCTTGTATAGTTGTCCTGATCAGTTGAAACTACTGATAGTCATTTGATGACATATTCAGTCATTTAGATTTCTAGATCTTACATTTGATCAGGGAAGTGTCACACTGACTCATTTAATTCACTGTAAAAACCAGTCACTATAATAAGGATAAGAATTCCTTCCCTTCCTTCCTTTCCTTCCCTTCCCTTCCTTTCCTCCCTCCCTCCCTCCCTCCCTCCCTCCCTCCCTCTTGGTTATTGCACATGGGTGGGTCAGAGATCTAGTTACCTGGATGGAGCTTTGCCTGGGTGCGATGTCCTGATCTACCCATTAAATGAATTTCAGGAGGAGGCCTTTATTTTGCTATAAAATGTGATTGCTGTCACAAAAGGAATAAAATATTGCATTGGATTGTTGAATAACAGTCAGTTTCTTTACAAAGCCAGGTCACCTACACAAGAACATATTGTTGCCGCAAGCCTGGTATTGTAGTCCCAATAGCTGCCAAAGAAGTTTTCCTTCTTTCCATCTAGTCCTCGACAAAGGAATACCAAAGAAATATCTCACCATGTCTTCTGTTTAAAATTTGTTGCTAAGACTTGGCACTCCAAAAAGGGGGAAGCAGTGGAGCTATTTTAATTTATCCTCCTATGTAAAAAATAGACAATGCTTTCATAAACAGGAAGAAATAAGCATCATTAGGAAGCACATTTGGACTAAGTGCATTTTCTGGAAATATTTATGCTCTGTTCCTTGGATTTGTGATAGTACCAATATTCAGCCTATGGAGTTGGGAGTAAAATGGGCTTGTGTAATTTGCTTCATTATGGGCTGCAGGCTGGTCTGTTCCAAACACAAAAATATTTGTTCCTCAGAACTATTTTATGATTTCTCGAATAGAAGTAATCTGCATTTGTATGGTGGCTGATTCCCTTGTTTGTTATGTGCATCGAAGACATTTGTTCAGTTTCAAGGGGGCTCCACACTATAAAACAATTTAAATGACTTTTATTAATTACTTATTATGTATAGCACTGTATGTATGGGAAACCTATCACAAATCACATCTGTGAGAAAAAGCATGTTAATGGACCTAATTGCTTTGATGTAACCGTATTACATATTGGGTATAACTGAGCTAATAAAATTACCTTTTAAAAACAATTAGGCACCTCAGATCTCATTGGTACTTTTAAAGCGATGTCCTTTGATTTAGTGATGTGCTGGAAAGGGCTGTAGTTGTAGCTCTGTGAAAAGATTGTAATAGCTGGTATAAACATCTAAAAGATGTATTTAATTTGATATTGAAGAAATATTCATTTAAAAGCAATTTTACTACAAAAACTGAGCTATGTTCAGGTAGAAATGGCATTCAGCTGTTGTATTTTAAACTTTTTTCCACTTGACTTCCTCAGAAACATGTGCCAGTTATGATGGACTGCTGTATTATTTGCAAGATTTAATGTATACTGGACACTTTATGTTTCCTAAGAAATACTGGAACCCTGGTGACCCTCTTTTCTGCTGGTGACTCAAAGCTGTACTCATCATAGCAGTACAAGCCCCTTCAAATGTGTCATTTATGGCAGTGACCTAGATCAATGTCTTTGTAAACTGTACTTTTCACATAGTTTTGTAGGTAGTGAGCAGTATACTTCTGCTTGGTTTATTCTGAGTTTTGTGTTTCCCTCTCTATCCTATACCCTGCCATCTTTGCTGTGCTTTCTAAATGTTTTCTTACAGTTTCTCTGTATGGTCTTGAAAATCTCTCCTGACTTTGTGGTTAGCAACAGGAAGACTTCTGTCAGTGATAAAGGCTCACTTACAAACTAAAACCAAACGAGACCTGGGTTGAGCAAAATGTCAGGGACTTGCAAAATACTTGCCCTGGCTATCAAGGCAAACATCCTTTTTGGCTGCAAAGCTCAAACTTCAGGAATTCCTTTTCCCCTCATCATTTCCCTTCTTTTCTCTCCTTCCTCCCTACTTCTTAGTACCTTTTATTATGGAAACAATATCTCTTTTTCAAAAAAACTTAAGACTCCAAGTTTCGGTCTTCTTAGCTACATTGCTTCATGTTACTCTGCAACGTGCTGGCTGGGAGAGCATCCCTCTTCCAGATTCAGGAGCCAGGATACAGAGGAGACCAGAAAACAGTTGTGAAGTTTGCTTGTGTCTCACAACAATGCCTGAACTGGGAAGCATGCACTCAGAGAAGGAGAGTAACTAACAGTAAACCTGGTGCTCTTGACAACAGTTATTTAGGATGCTGTTACTATGGACCATTTGCAGCTACTAAATGGGACTTGGCCTTAATCTGTCACTATATAAAACTGTCATTAGTTACATTCATGAGAACTTAAACATCTCCAGACAAAATGAGTTAAAACAACATCTCATCGTTTTTTAATGTTTATACAATTTTAGTTTTGAAAGAGTAGTAGTGATTGCATGCTTGTTAGAATCTGCTGGCCATGGTAATATTGGTCTCAGAGCAATGTTCTCTTGGGCTGGTAGAGGCTTTTGGAGATCTTTTTTCTTTTTCCAAATCCCTGTCCTTTGGATTGGTTAATGGAGGCTAACACATTGGTAGGAGGTATTGCTTAAACTTTTGTCAGCTCTTTCAGTTCCCACCTAATTTAGAATCTAAATGCTAGCCTCAACTCCACTAACACTGAAAACATCAGAGGTGTGTTATTTTGGACCACCTTAATTTACATTAGTTTTGTAATCTAGCCCTCATGATGTCCCTGAAACACCTGACCGTTAAACTCAGACCTGTAATGGTTAATGTAATAATATTTACATAGTGTATGTCTTATTAAAATTGATTATGTATCTTAGGCAATCACTACCATACAACCAGTCCCAAGACAGCACTATAACTTAGCACTCCCTCTGTGAATGCCCTATGGACAGACACACTCACTTGCACTCTGCATCTGTACACTGCGAACATGCCAGCGCTGAAGAAATTGAAATCTGCTGCAGCCTTGCTGCAGTTTTGAAGCCTCTGCTTTTTTGGACTCTGAGAGGAACAGCCTGAAGACTGGATTTGTTTGGTGTTTTCTGAGTTTTCTCAGAATGTAGTTTGAATCAATCACCTCTTTCTTTTTTGATACAATTTTATTCCAAACCCTTATTTTTCCATTATGCTACTGAGCCAGACTTTCACTTTCACTAACTAGGATTGGAATAACCTCATATTGTCTCTCAGAATGTGACAGTTGACATCCTGAATTTATACATTTTTATATTTTAAACCACAGTTAAAATACTCTATGTTGCACTTTAAAAGCTGATCTCATCATCCTCAGTTTAGCTCATTTTTCCCTCCCTTAACCCATGCCCCAATTCCAATGGTGGATTGAAACCAGGCATTTTGGCTACAGCCTTTTGAGATCTGAATTTGATCAGTGATAGAGCACTGGAATGTCTGATTTGAAGCAGAAAAGATTTGTTGCAGTCAATGTTAGTGCATGCAAAGTCACGCCATCCTGTTTTGCAAGTTACCTTCTGCCTCTCCCTTCTCTCCAACCACTTCACCCCACTTACACCTTACTGTAGAACAGTCTACTTTCACTCTCATCTCAAACAAAGGTGGGTTTTTTTAATGATGCATTCAAATATGTAATAAGTATAATCAAAGCATATTTCACAAATTTAAATTAATCACATTATTAGTGTTGGCCCATGAACAATAAACAAATTCTTGTACAGAGCCCTATTAGAGATTAGTGAAAGTTCAGAACTTAATTTCTCTTTGGTGCATTTTTGGGGGCCAGTAAATGATTTCATACAGACTTTCTGGCTCTACATGAGCTCTCCTTTTTGGCATAAATTTACTTAAAAATAAGAATGTAGAACAGACAGTAGTTGCATTTCATAAACCATTCTATTATTTCAAGTTGATTTTTAATACTATATCTAAACTGACATGAAGAAAAAGCTTAGCAAGTATGTTAGATAAATTATCTGTGTGCTTTTAATTTATAAGGGAGATTGTGATTCGCTTTTAAGCATGGTATCATATTAGCAATTGGCAACTTAAAAATACATTTTCATTCCTGTTGACTTTCCTATAAAATGTACACAGAGTATATAAAAAGTGTACCCCAATCAGTAAGAGAGCTTGTGTGGTTTTTCTTTTTCTTTCTGTAACATTATATATGTGCATGTAAAATTTAGCCCAGTGAGAGCAGTTTGTTTATGACAGAAATCTTTTTCAAAGGGCTTTTAAACACATCATTTATCTCTCATTAGGTGAGTCTATCTGGTTTTACTGTCACAGAGATTCTTGTGACACGCTCACGGTGTAAAGATGAAATGAAGCTCCTTTCCTGAAATATGGGAAAGATTTCACAAAATGTCTGCTGCTCAAAATCCATAGTGGAAGAAAATCAATTTACTAAGTAATAGATCACTTCAGAATGTGCCAAAAAGCTGTGAATTATTTGATGGATATGACCTTGCTGTCCTCTTATTGTCCCAGAGGATGACAAAAGTAAAGAGAATTAATGTCATGTATGTCCCTCATGCTGGTATTTATCATCAGCACTGATATAATCTTAATTTTTTTGTATAAACCCTTCACAGTAAACCACGTCCTCCAAGATGAGTTTATAATGTTGGCCAAACATTCCAGATTAGTTGCAACAAAAGGGAAAACTTTAAAAAGTTTGAGAAAGAACAGACAAGACAGCCTTGAGGGAGCATGCTAGCTGCTTCACAAGGTAAGCACACATGATGGAGGAAGATATGAGGCATGCTGAAGCACAAAGCAGAACAAAATTTTTTTAAATGGCCTTTCAGATGTCCTTTAGAAATGGTCTTTGAGTAGGAAAATCAGTGAGAAGAATCCAGCACAGCTCTTGGCATGGCTGGATTTACTGTTTAGTGGGGCTGTTGGTACCATGAAGCCCCAGAAATTCCAGATGTTTTCAGGATATGCTCACAAGCCAACTAGAAATGTGGTTATAGGCCATGTGGGTAGCCCAGGATCCCCAGAGTTATTGTTACTAAGCTTTGCCAAAACTTTTCACAGAGTATCCCAAAAGCTAGATTAAAGGCAGGAATCTGCATGCTGGTTTCTACCAGTGGTGCGGACCCACCTTTACAGGAAGCTCTGCTATGAACAGGACTTTGCCAGAGATTTTTTTCTGTCTAAAACCAAGAAAGATAAAATTTCCTTTATCTTAGTGGAGGTTCTACTTTCTGGAGGAGTCATGAGACCCTGTTTTCCTTTCCCTGTGCAGAGGTAGCAGCCCTGTTACTTCACATCCCAGAGACCCTGTAAAATGAAAGGGTGAAGCCTCAGGTTTTTACTGGGAGACTTTGAAAAGTAGGGGACCACATAGTTTCTCTCCGGAACATTGAGCCATGAAGGTTAGGAGCAG
This sequence comes from Podargus strigoides, assembly GCA_028020825.1. Classification (NCBI taxonomy): domain Eukaryota; kingdom Metazoa; phylum Chordata; class Aves; order Caprimulgiformes; family Podargidae; genus Podargus; species Podargus strigoides. Next base: position 35,408,439 of record CM051620.1, on the reverse strand, counting down.
ATTCTTTAATTGACTATTTGGCACTTTGAATATATGCAGAGCTGAAATCAAGCTAAGCTTGAGAGCTGAGTCTAATTTCCAAATTGTGTGTTTAATTTATCTGTAATACAGTTTTCCCACTGCTGACATTGGAGGAAGTTTTCATATGTGCTGACAGCCTTAAGCCAACGAGATTGTATTTGATTCTAGAATTCAGGAGTGAACTTTCCAGACCCTTTTCTGAATGTTTTACACTTCAGTTTGCGTATGTGATCTGCCATGGCAAGATCTATGGAATTAAAATGGAGAGCAATTTTGAGAAGTTTTAAAATTGTATTTAGATGTCGGGTGTTCTTTAGAAAACGGTGGAATAAAATTGTGTCCCTTTTCTGAAGACTCTACTGTAACTGGTTTGCTAATTTTGGCTTCATGATTGTAGTGAAATGCTCAAGGGTAGACTATTGGTTACTGAGCTTTAATTATTTTACCTGAATGTTAACTGTGTTTTAACAGAACCAGGGTGCACTTCCTTTACGAGCTAATGCTTCTATTAGTTCACAACATGAAGTTACTTCTGTTTATTTTCCGTTTAATTTATTTGAATGACATAATCTGTGCTGTTGCCTCTTGGTCTGCGCTTACTAACCACAGTGCAGATCCTTCTGATGTTTTAAATCACAGCGATTTTTGTAGTACATATAATTAAAAACCATGTCTGGATATATCTTAGTTGTTTTACCCACTGTAGGTGTAAATTGCACCTGCTTAGGTCACAGAAGAAAGCCTGTTTAACCTATTTCAGGTGGTTAATTGGTACAGAAACTCACAACCTCAAAATGCCACCTCTAGGATCCTCTTTCTAGTTTGCCAATCTCCTCTCCTTCCACTTTGTGTTGATAAATCTACCGACTCCTGTGGTAGACACAACTGCCTTCCTGCACCACTTATCCTCTGCTGGGCTATCCCATGTTTGACCTCTGCCTTGGCTAAGCCAGACTTGCCAGCTTCAGTAGCCATCATCTGCTTTTACAAGTATTTGTGCATTCATAGGAAAACTCCAGGCAGTCATCCACCTATTCTGTTTAAATCCCTGCTGTTCTGTTGCCTTGTAAGATATCAGTCAAAAAATCAAGTCTTCTTCTAAATTCATCTGCTAAACAGACCTTCAAGTCATGTTTATGGTCCATCTCAGTTTATTCTGGCTAAGGAGCCGCCTTACTTTATTTCATTACCTGAAGTTGTCCCTTTCTCCTGTAACTTTATTGATATTTATTTGGGCAGCAGGAGGGAAGCTGACTGGGTGGTGCTTGCATAGCTTGAGTCACTGCAAGGTACTAGCAAGTGGCTGGGACAAAAGGAAGGCCTAAAAGGTCCCTCCAGGGTAATGTCTGGAGCTATGTGCAGAGCTTACTACAATAAGGCCTTTAACCTCATTTGAAAGTTGTACCTGCTTTTCTAAGAGATAAATAAACAGAAATAATAACACCTTCATCTGATATTTCATACTCTTCTGAGATTTGTGTTTGTAATACATTAACATAGGCAGGCCTTAGCCTTCTGTGTTTCCACTGTGAAAATTATCTGCTAAGGTTAATAAATGGATATTACGCATTTCTGAAGTACTATATAGTTAGGTAACAGAAATTCTTATTTATGTAGGAACTAACTGGCAAAGTAAACTCAAAGACTGTGACTGAGGTCCTTGTGCATGTCAGATACAAAGCATGCTTGGATCAATTCCACATAGACAAAGACATATGCACAGCTCAGCTCTCCTTCCTCCGACACACAAACCCAGGTGGATTTATTCTCCCAGTATTTATGCCTCTTATTAATGCTACTAGTTATTGCTCCAAACAAGATGAAAATATGCCCTTAAGCTAGCAGTTTAACATTTATTTCCAATATTATTTTTGGTTTTTTGAAACATAAAAGAGAAATATCCCTCTTTTTCCAGGTGGACTAAAGGGGAACAATATAAACTTTGTATTCTGGTGTTAAAAATGTAAACACAGATGAAATGTACTTCAGAGTTCATTTTTCCAAAGCTTTTCTTGGATAATTTCCATCAACATACTTATTGTAATTATTTTCCAAATGTTACCCATGTGATTCTCTTTTGCTACATGTTTAACTCTGTACCTTAAGTTGGGGCACTCAGGTACTACTAAAGATGGCAGACACCTAAACATTTGTAGGTTCAATCCACATAACAGCTCCACAGTTGTCACATAGTGCTCATGTGCTCTTCTATGAACTACAACAAGAACTAGTTGAAATTCTATGTGTGAATTCAGTCTTGTGCATTTTGAAGCTAAAAAGCAGATGTTATCCATGGCATGATACTTAATCTATAAAATTTTAAAATTTTCTCTTTTTAACTTATTTCTGGTATTCCACATGCAAAAGCCTAAGGGTTCCCATCAAAAGTAGCTAAACCGAGTTGTTAAAGATCAAAGCAACTGCAGTATAATTAGGGCTACCACTGAATTATATTATCCTCATCTACTTCTCTTATTCCTCCTACCCTAGCACCAGCCACAGATAAACATTGTCTCTCAAATAGAGGTTAAAAGCCAAAACTCAACAGTTTAAACACTGGTATATTATTCATCACGGTGTGGCTTATACGAACAATCAAAATTCGAGATAATATTCCTTTTATTTATCTTTGTTCTATAGTTAAATCACTTCATCAAATTTAATACCACTGAAATATTTTCATCCTACACTAACATGGCCTTTCTCCTCCTCTTCCACTTCCTCTCCTACTCTAGAAACCTCTGGTTGAATCACAATGATGTTGACAGGTTATCTGGCAGTTGGGGACTCTCTAATGTTGACACCAAAGTTACTTTCTTGCTATCCCAAAATAAACATTTAAAAAAATCCTAGAAAAGGGCCAGCCTCACCCAAAACATTAAATGCAAAACTACTCTATCAATTCTACACTAGATCTCAAGACAGAGTATGATTTCCTCTTGTGATGTTTGAATGTCTTGGTGTACCTGTGGAGATCTCGTAATTCCCTGAAATATGTCCTGCACAGCACTTTTTTGTTTAATAAATCTTCAATTTATATCAGAATACCTTTCTGATTTTATGTAATACAATATACTGCCCCATTTACTGAGGCAGAGGGTAGAAAACAGAAAAGCTGATTGATCACATACGTCAAAAAGCGACTGTTTCCATCACTATCACCGACATCCCTTTCAGTGTAAAAGGCAGAGGGCAGCCTTGCGTTTCTTTTTTATCCTCCTTGGCTTTACTTTATGTTTTAATTCCAAATGTTATGAGACCTAAGGTGGGTTATTCAAAACTATTTATTGGCTTGTTAAACTGAAATGTCTTTGCTCCTTGGCCAAGTTTTATAGGAACCCACAAAACATTGAAGTACCTCACAGGCAGTGCCCCACCTTTGTAGATGACATCAGTGCAACAGGACTTGTTTTTTCAATATATCTTTAAACATATTTTTCTAACAAGTACACATTCTTACATGTATTTTCTTTCACTTAAATCAGTCAAGTTATATGCAGACATGAATTCTGTCTCCCAAAGGATCTTAAGAATTTAGAATCTATAAGCCTCATCCTGTAGTCTTTATTCAGGCAAATGCCTGAAATAAACCAGAGGATATATGAGGCTTCATATAACATTTGGCCATGAAGATAAAACACCATTAACAAAAGCAATCACAGGTATCAAAGCTGAACTTTGCCTCATGTCTGAAAGTGAAGGAGTAATTATTAAGATACACTATAAGTTACTCCACGCAACTTTTACCAGTTTCCTTGATGGACTCGATCTTTCCAGGAGGGGTCATCTGCTCCATCTCATCAGGCATTTGTACACATATATGGGCGTAATTGAGCTTAGACCAGGCAAGTACTTCTGAGGAGACTCATCCCCACTCATCGTTAGTCCGTGTCGCAGAGACTTCCAGCACACAGACCAGCTGCCTTTTGGGCTAAGCCAAGACACAAAACTTGCTCCAGGCACCGCACTAATAAACCCCCACCGCTCATTGGCATTTGTTCCACAAGGCCAGAATACAGCTCATCTGAACCAACCCCCCGTCCACCCAAACACAGACAGTTTGGAAGCCAGGTCCCCAGTACTCACCATTTTGCTCTCCAGACCTGCTCATCTTGGGCTGCATGACTCGCCTGGGTAGATACAGCCACATATCATGTTCCTCATGATCCTACTACAAAGCAGACTGTAACTGCAGCCTCAGCAACTAACCCGCAAGTCTGCTGCACATCTGTGCAGTGAAGAAGCCTGAGATACACTTTTTTTTCAGGTTGTTCTTTTTTTGTTTTAAATTTCTATCAGGGATTCATGAAGCTGGAGTTATGGTTTTCTGTTATCAAATGGAATTTCACTGAAAAGATCTGTTGCTTCTATATGCCCTGCTAGTAAGCGTCTCAAGCTACCACACTCAGTGTTCTGTAGGCAAACTGTATATTATTTTTAAATCTTACATGGAAAACTGCCCCACTCTTACAGTGGCAAAGTTAATTTCCGTAGAACCAACACAATTTAGGCTTGTCAGCTGATAAGTTTCAGTGACATATGTCAAAAGTTCCATCCCATGGTGACTTGAACTGATGATTCTGTGATTCTATGAAATCCAGGCTGCCCCTGCTAAACTGGTGTCCCCTCTGCCTTAGGCCACACTGACCTGCCCAAATGACTGCACAAAGGAGTAGTTCAGGGTGTTCCCCATAAAAAGTTTGTGATGGAGTTGTTTACAGCAAGTCAGCAACTACCTGTGACAAATCACACTGTCATTTCTCAGCCACACTGCTATGGGAAGGGTGACTGGGACAGGGACAGGAGTGGAGATGCAGCCTGGACCATGATAATTCAGACTTAAATTGTTTTATACTGCAGTAGAACTGCAGGCTTGTGCAAATGTAGTGACATTGATTTTTAGCCATGGAGAACATGGCCTGTAAAATTCAAGTAAAAGATATTATCTGGTACCTATTTCAGAAAGAATTCACCGTGTATTCCATGTGAACCACTACAGAATTGGGATTGTCCAAGTTACTGGAACGAATTGTCATACAGTTCCTAAAATAAAAAAAACCAAACCTTTTAATGGAATCTTTTCCCTGGTTCATCTTTCTGTTTCTCCTTTTTCCTCTGAGTGGAAAGTTCACATTACACCATGACAAGAGAGCACTAGCAAAAGGCAAGAGAGAGCCCACTGCATGTACTGTTTTGGAAGTTCCCTAAAGTGAAAAATGATATTCTTGAGGATGAAGATTCCACAATGCCTTAAGGTACAGTACATTCTCAAAAAATGATGCCTAAGCATCTTTTTTTACTGTCTGTAATACTTTCAGCATAGTAAGATTACAGACACGCTAGTAAGGATTTGCTGGGAGCTATAACAGTCAAATCTTTCCATAAATTATCAGCACAAAAAAACAGCCTTTTAGTAGAAATTGATTTAACACTAAGAAAACTGTGCTTGTCTTAATGAGTTAATTTGGTGTTCAAGTGCATATCATATACATTTCCTTGGGGCTTTAAACAGAATCTAAAAATACCTGTAATGGATATTTAAAGTGAATTGTCTCTCTCCCATAGCATGGAAACATTAGGTCTGTGTCTGAATTAATGCAATTGATATTTAAACAGATGAAATGGAAATTTCAATGGAAATACAGAATGGATTTTTCAATATAGGAGCATGTTAATTACATTCCAGGACTTGATTTATGGGTTCTTTTATTAATGTATTTCAAATAAAAGGCTATAAAATTGGAAGGTCATGAAGAATTGCTGACATCACTTATTATGATTATTTGCTGTCTTGGACACTTTTATGGATGCCTTAATGCTCAGTAGCTTTAAGCTACCTACCATGCTGACAACAAAAGACAATTGCTCCAGTTTTTTTCAATGGCTGTATGTTTCTTAACTGTAGAGTGATGATGCCTTTCTTTTTTTTATATTTTTTTAACAGCAGAAATGGATCTGCCTTAAAGTTATTCAGTATTTGTGATGACAAGATTTTAAAAGTAATCGAATACTTAAGAATTAATCTAAAAGTCTTAAAATTAATTAAAAGGTCAGCTTGGAGAAGGTCAAAAAGACCTGTTTTTTTTTTATTAGGAGTGACTTCTGGGTGTGAAGTCTGCTCAAGTGATGATGACAATACCCGAGTAATCAAAGTCAGCAATAAACCAGCCTTTTAGTCATGGAGAAGTCCATTTCTTGAAGGTGTAACATTTAGGTGAATACTAAAACCCCCACTGTAAATCTGGTGCATGTTTAGCAATAATACTTTCCTCATTGTTCCAAAGAAATTCTGTTTACAGGTTACATTTACAATCTGATTTACATTTACAGTCTGATGATGTATTACATTTAATTCTTACTCTTCTCATCACAGTTGTCCTCAGTGCCTCTAGAAATGTTAACCTTACTGTGACTGGACCTATCAACCAGAGACTGCTGTGAATGAACACACGCTGGTGTCAAACTCTCAATATTGCAGAGAAGCTTTTGTCCTAAAAATAAAGATGTGCTCTACAAGTGAACATCTGTAGCACACATAAGGAATGTAGAAGATAGCCACAGCTGAAAAACAGTGCTGGAGACTTTTTAATGAACAGTTCCGGAAAAAGAGTAAAACCATCTGACTTCTTAGCACTATAATATGCCTTTAGCCAAATGTTCTGTTAAGCACAGCTAAATCTTGTTAATCCATATTACCTCTACTTCTAGGAACATTCAAACTATCTTGTAGTTTGCACTGCTCTTTTATTCTGTAACATTGTACATCATGAATACAAAACTGTAAAGCCAATTAAACAGAATCCTACTCAAAGCAAAATAGAACCAAAACCAAAATAACATTTAAATTGAAATATAGTGGAATATATATACAAAAATTTTCACTCTATTTCACGCTGTCATAATAAAAATAGAGTAGAAATATCTAGTTCCCCAATGCTTTACCTACATATTTCTATTTTCCCTTACAGCCATTTGAACAGTGTGTTTTAGTATACTGCAGTACTGGTTAAGCATTTATTTTAAAAATTAAGAAATGTTTGGGAAATGACACAGTTCAGCCAGTGGCAAATAAGTGAAATTAAAAGTTGGCCTTTTGCCACTGAAAACAGAGACACACTCCTAATGTGTTGACTCAAAGCTCATAACATCTCTGGCAAATGAAGCATGAAACATATTTTCAGATACGTAGAGACTGTTACATCCAGAAAACTACACTACAGGAATGTTAAGATTGCAAGCCAAGCACTCAGAAGTTCAAAATTGCTGGGGTTAAAGCTGCCTAAGTAATATTAATTACTTGTAGATGTTATGGTGTTCTTTAATTACATGATAATTGCAATACCTATTAAGTGCACAGAACGCAGTGTACTTACGAGGGCAAGATCCAACTGTCAGTCCAGCTCAGGTACACTATTTCTATCCAGCCAGTTGCTGTTCTTCCATATGGCCAGATTCTTGGACCTTGTGGGGTCACCTCAATGACATCCTTCTGAGAGGGGGAGGTAGGAGGCACACGCTTCCCTGCATGACCAGGCTCAGAACCAGAAGTCACAGTGCCAACATAATCTGCAAATAAAAAAAAATCGCAAGAGCGGAAGGTAGCCCTGCATCTACAGAGCTTTGGCCACTTGATTTATTGCATGAGTCTGCTTGTGGGAACACTTGATATATTTTTACAGAAGCTGAAAGGTTTCAGTGAAGAAAACAGAGGCTTTCAAGATGAGAAAGAACAATATTAGTATTACAGGAAGCTGAAAAACATTTCAATATTGAACTGGTTCTTATATCTGTTTCCGTCACAGAGTTCATCATCATGCTTCTAATTACCTTTCTCACAGCTGCCTACTGCCAATTCTAGCACCAGCTGTAAGAAATGGAAAGGGAACTTATTCAGAAAAATCATGCTTATTTGTGAAGCATTATGATAGTTCTAACTTAGGACTGAACTCAAAGACTGGGAATAAGATATCCTGATATGAGAAAAAGCATAGAATAGCCAGCCACGTTGTCTGTTCTGTAATCATACAAATGAGGCTGTGGAAGAAATGGGCAATAGTGTCATTAGAGACTGCCATAATGAACATGTACAAAGCATTGATTTGTCACAACCTTAATTCTGACTTTTTCACTTGGAGGAGTTCTATTTTGTATGGGTTTTTTTTTTGACACTGCAAACTGAGGGAACGAGCAGGGGAAGGAATGCCTGTCCCCAGCTGCAGGACCAGCAAGAAGACTGGAAACTTTAGAACTCAGCAAAGATGTCAGCCATCTGAGTTGTCCATGGTTGCCATGGTCGACTGTTACCTAGTGTGCAGCCACACATTTTAGCAGTGGTTTTCATTGCAGTGCAGAGGGACTCAGGACTGCTGCTTTTCTTCCCAAGTTTCTGAAGGGAACAATTTCACCACTGGCTATAAACACAATTTCTGCTTCCCAGCCCTCTCCTTTTCTCTTCTGATTGGGTCCAGTCCTCCAGCTTCTGGCCCTGACCCCTTCTCAGCACATGCCTTTTGGTTCCTCATCTCTCATCCCCTTTGGATCAGGTTGTTTCTTCCTCTACTGCCAGCACACCAATGCAAATAGTGTGCTCGCTGGATAGAAACTGGGTCTCTGTCTTCAGTTCTGGAGTAACTGCATGACAGGACTACCCCAGCCCTTGCGGCACTTCTCCAAGGATAGTACATGCATATTTCCAGTATTGTCAGCCGCAAGCATTTAAAAAATAGACCACAAATAATGAAACTGCCTCTACAGTCACAGGACTGTTAAAAAAACCCAACAAACTTCCGTTGTCTTTTATTAGACTTCTTGGTTGTTGAGGTTTTTTCCAAATCTTTTTTTTGTGACTTCAGCGTGTACTCACACCATGCTTTCCAGATTTTTACTGTAATACCGAGTACTGGAAACCTCTAAAAAGTATTAGCAGCTGAGGTTGTCTTCAGCTCAGCAGGACTTCAGAAGCTGGCATTTTAAGAAAAACATAATATGGTGCAAGAGATGGGCTAGAACCAGAAGCATTGTCAGCTCTGCCCCTTGGCCAGCACACAGCAAGTCTGAGGGGACAAGGCCCACTCAAGGCCCAGAGGATCTGGGAGAATTTAGCTGCAAGGCTCCAGCTGACTGTGCTAAGCAAGAAGCAATGTGCTTTCCAGAGCTGTCTCCATCAGCTTTTTAATTACCATGGATTTTTGTAGGAAGAAACCTACTGAGCAAATCCATGCCCCTGCTCCAAGCAGCAAGGATACTAAACTTCCTTCATGAGGCAGCTGGAAGCATTTTTACATGGACAGCAACATTTTATTCTTATTGTTCCTAGAAATGGGTGAACCATTTAAGATGACACTATCTAGAAGAACTCAGCCTGAAAGCAAGCAAACAGCAAAACGTACTTCAGCATGACCAACTGAAATATGGAAAAATTCTGAGCAACTCGAAATAAAATCTTACTGGGAAAAAAAAAATGGGCAATAGGCATCGTTACCACTCATGTTTATCTTGTGGGGAACTTAGAGATTCCAACACATTTCTTACATATTTACTTTAATATTTGTTTCAACATTTAACTCTTGATTGCTGCAATATGACAATGTTTGCCTACTACAGTCATATTATTGGATTTAAATATCTAATTTTAATTAAATATATATATCTAAAAGAATCTGTTCTTTCCTATTAGTGAGTAATTATTTTAAAACTTGTCTTTAAGTGTAATTTCAGCAGGTTATCCTAGTTGAAATTCTGGATTATACAAAGATGTGTTTCTGAATAAAGATACCATTCAAAATTTCATTTTACCATATAACATTTAGAAATAAATTTGGTATTAAGCATAGCAATTGTTTTGTCTTTGTGGCAGTTTTGGGGCCAAATTCTGCCCTGCCACTTTGAAAACTCTGCTTTATTTGAGTTGGCAGCTTTTAGAATCAAGAAAAAGGGACAAGATAGATTTGACAAAATTCAAGTTTACACTTCTTCACTGTTTTCTACTTATTGGTGTATAGGTCTGAATTCAGTTGGTAAATAGATTGCTTCTTAAATTACGTATATTACAGGTTCACTTACAACCCAATGTTTGAAAGCACTGGAATCTTTGAAAGCGAGTATGATGGGCCAAACCCTACCCTATTACACTGGCATAAATCCCAAATAATTCAATGAAGGAAACAAATATTTGTAAAAAAAGACCTGGAACTCAGACTTACCCCAATAAATTCACTCCAGATTCACATTAAAGAAAGACTCCGTAGAGTATCTAGCTGTGAATGCAATTTAATGAATACAACTGTAACTCAAATTAGTCAGGAAGAGGACTTAACAGATGACTGTTGTAGTATTTGTGTCACACTTGTATTATATTCCAAACATTACTCTTTTCTTGCCTCACCTCCAAATCTGCCAGAGATACAGAATACTTAAATGTTTGTATCCTATAAACCTACAGTTAGAGCTCTCATAAATGTCAAAAAATTACATCAGTCTTCTACATACAACTCTTAAAGCTATTAAATGCCTACAGTATGTTGCACACAAGTGATAAAAGTATATACGTGTGACACTATGTCTGCTTGGTAGTGGAAAAGGAGAGAGAGATGTTGAAATACCTGATTTTACTATTAAATAATGATTTGCTTATGAGACTCACTGACCTATTAAATACAAACATCTGGTTTAGGTGTTCAGGATCCAAATGAATTACCCACCAAAGACTAACCAGGCATATCAGACCTCAGCCCAATCTCAACAACAAAATCACTCAATATTTCACTTGTGGAAAAACTTAACATTTTGTTAAAGGTGAAGCTAGTCACATAAAAGTTGATTTTTCCAGTACTGACAACATGGCTTTACGATTTATGTTACTGTATTCTTCATCTGTGTTCTGTTGTTATTCCACTAAACCAATCAGACTTCCAATTTCTCATTACTATCCTCAGTCCTACTCTGATCACATCCTGTCTAATAGTTTACAATAAGGTCTTGTTGAAACTGGGAAAGAACAAACCTCAGAATTGTGGAGGAATGTTTGTGTTATCACTTGGATATAAGACACATTTTAGTGAGTCAGTATTAAACAAGAACTTGTGCATGGTGTTGAAGGAGCTGTGATAAGTAGTAGTACAAAAGATTTTAGTGATACTAATCTAGGACCTGATTACTTGTAATTATTCTATTTTCATGACCCTAATGGGCATGGGTCTGGCTTGGTTCAAGATTTATATGGCTTGTTGTGGCCATGCCATGTAAGCTTCAGTGTTGCTCTGGTATGGAACTGCCCAAATCTTCATGTCTGCTGATGACTGCAGAGGAAGACACATCAGGCTGCCTCCCTTTGCTCTTGCCTTGTCTGATACCCATTCTCAACACATTGTTTTGTGCTATTTTGCTGCTATACAGATTCACTGAGACACAATTAATCTTGCCTCTGGAAAGGCAGAAATCAGACCATTTGCTTTGTGTTGCAGAGAACGAAGAAGGAAGGGTGCCGCCACTGGGTGTTTGGCACTTCATGAACTGATGTTTTCTCAGAAGCCTATATTGAGCCTGACTACCTGGCAGGAGAAGAGCTGCATCTGTGTACAAACCAGGTGGCTGCAACTCCTGTCTAACCATGCTGGGGTCTCAATTATCCAGTAAGGCATCTGTGTCTCATATGGTCCCAGGGTCCTTTAATTCAGAAGGAGAGATTGGACTGTTCTACTTAAATGAGCTGGCTGCAGAAGTAGTTGTAGCAAAGCTCCTTTCTCCAGCAGGTGAGCTGTATGCCTTTTTCTAGCAGGAGCAGCAGTTGGACCCTGGCACTGTCTGCAGAACATCTGCTAGGGGGCTGGCAGAGAGTGGTGGGAAGAGCTGGCTCTATGGGCTATAAACCTTGGATGCCTTCTTGCCCAAACTTTGTCATATTCTTCCATTAGTGAGCCAAGTTTTGCTGAAAGAAAAAGGAATATGTTGTCTCACAGAAAAATGAACACTGAAGGGAAATTCCCAACCCTGACATTAACACACATAAGTTCTCCTTTGCCCTGGTGAAGGAATGCAGAGCTGTGTGTGAGGATGAGGAATTGAGCACAGGTGGAAATGTACTTCAGCAAATGCATGACATCTGCCTTCCTGCATATTCTCTAAGTGAGAAATTCCTTAGTAATGGCTGTACATAATTTTCTTTCCTCTTTTTTTTCCCCAGCTACGCTCTCTACTCCTTATCTTTCATCTACAGGCAACGCTTATTAAAGAAAATCTATGTGCTCACTAGTCTATAGACAAAGTACTTCCAGAAAGTGTTTGCAAATGAACTGTGTAAAAGTCATTCATTGTTGATACCTTGATGCTAATTAGTCTCATCTTCTGTTTGCATGTTTTATCCAATACATTTCTCAGTTTAGATTGTTGGCATGCTGGAGCAGGAACTGCATTTTGCTGTGGCTTTTAAGACTACACTGAAATAGCAAAGAAAACAGTTGACACGGAGCAGGATCCACAAAAATAAATTATTTTTCATAGAGAGATCATACTGTACTTCTTTCAGGACCTGAAGTAACTTTTCTGGTACTTAACTGACCAAGTTTACACTGTACTGCAAAATTTAGCATAAACATATGATCACTTGTGTTAAGTGGACCCGTAGTTACGAAACCTTTAAACTCATTGCAGTCAATCGTCATCAGTATTTACAGACAGGAAAACTTCTCAGATAAACACATTAATAACGTCTAACGTTTCCTGTTGTTGCTGTTCCTGTTTGTTACTCTCCAAGCAGGTTAATTTGAAAATGCTAATAGGTTTGTAAGGCTCAGCTAACTTAGTAAACTAACTTAATAACTTATATTTAAATATAAAGGACAATGCAATAAACCTAAACAATTTGCATACTAGAGCTGTTTATCCTTCATGAATCTGTTTTCAATATCTGACTGTTGTTTAACCAACATAACCAACTTTTATTAAATCATGTATAATTTTGGAACGTAGGTTAACGCATTCCCACAATATTTGGTGCAGATGTTATAAAGTTGTAAAAATCTGCAAAATACCCTGTTTCAAAGCTGGGTATTTTAGGATTAGGAACAAGATGGGTAAACTGAATGAATGTCAAACATTATAAATTGTGAAAACATTAGGCAACTGCTTTTTGCCCTGTTCGCCTTTGTGGGGAGGGTAACAAGTACTGGGACAGCTGGGAATCTGTTTGATCACAGAACATATCCTGCCATAGGATTTGGAAATATTATGGATTAAGGCACAACACTGAATTAAGTCCAACATACAGATTCCTTCTACAAAATCACTGTTCTACAGGTGCCATCACCCTGGGAAGGCTGTTCATTACTGCACTGAAACCTCCAGAAGAAATTTACTGTCCCTTGTGAGTATGGGCAACCAACCTTACACTAACAAGGGTGGAAAACTACTCTTTCTTAATTTTGATGCAAATTATTGCTGTCCACTTGCTTACTTGAGATACTAGTGTCTACATTTAACCTGTACCTACAGCTAAACTGTAGCAGTTGTTCTACCACCCCATGACCCCTTCTCAGCTGAGAAGGGGAATTGGGGGGAAAAAAGATTTAATGAAATAACAAAAACAACACAATCAACAGCATAAAGTATGCAAGGCTATACTCAACCTCATCACTAGGATCAGCAGCAGAGACAGAAAGCCAAAAGATCAGAGCCCCAGGAAGAAGAACCCTACCCTTTGTTAGCTCTCTCCTTTTATAATGAGCATGACTAGGTGGTATGGGGTACACCTGTGAGTCAGCTTGGGGCAGCTGCCCTGACTGAAACTCCCAGCTGACTCGGGGCTACTCATGGCCTGCCTGCATGGCTGGCCCATGGGTCTGTGCCTGGGAAACCAGGACATACCAACTAGATGATCTGACCCTCTGGGACATGTTCACACTCTGAACAAGCCTGACGAAGACAAGAAGGGCCATGCTCCCAATGCCACCAAGTCTGAGCATTGTGATGTGGTAATAAATTGAACACAGCAGCCTCACATTTTGTACCATATTCCTGTAACTGGGCACTCTGGAGGTACCATACAATTGCTTGCTAACGCAGGGATGCATCCTTGAACTGTAGGGTAATATTGGTTATGTTTGGAATATGATTCCTTGTAAAATTACCTTTGATAATATTCACTGAGACTGAACAGTAAAATGTTGTTTATGAACTGTGGCTGTTAGGGAGCACTAGCTCTGAGGGACATGAATCCTGATCACCTTGATGTCCTGCCATCTTTGAAACCTGAGCATTGCCTTTAAGATGCCATTTGGGGGTACAGAAACTTTGCAGTGCCCAATCCAAAATTTCCTTAGAAGCTGCTAAGGGGTGTTACAATCTCATAGCCCATGTACCAAGGGAGAAACTCGTGTAACTCCAGTGGAAGTAGTGGCTTGTACAAGGGATTCAGTGTATGAAAAATGATGTGAGGCACTGCAGTTATGTCTCAAAATAAGTGATTTTGATTTTCAATTTAAACACTTCACTATTTTGATTAATCATTAAGAAAGAGCAAAACCTTAACAGAATGTGTCTTTTTTTTTTTTTTTTTTTTTTTTTCCTGAGCATGTATGGATGTTCCACATGTGGATTAAAGTAAAAAGAAGAAACCCAGGTAGCCACATGAGCCTTTTGCTTTACAAAGGCTGAGTTATAGAAAGATGAAATTAGAACATCCAATTCACCCTAATTTTGTCTCGCACATGTCATATAGTAACAGCTGGGTTATGATTATGGAATTTCAGTGTCTGTGGGACAGCCTGGCATGTCTGTGTAAACTGCTGGTAAGGGCATGTCTGTTTGAGGGCACTTCCTCTGAGTTTGAGAGCTGGATTACGGGTGCACACTTGTGCTACATGGGGAGGGCTTAGATTTCTCTCTGATGACTGAAATGATTGAAACTGTCAGAATGTTTCTGTCACATTTTGCTAACTCTTGCCTTTGGCAGCCACCAGTTTTGCCTATGTGTTATACTAGTATCTCCCAAAGGTACCCTAGATAAAATGAGTTGGAGTGTCTGCTTATGATGAAACAACACCCGTACTTCCTCCCCATCCCATCTGCCAGCCTTTGCCCCATCTCTCTCAACTCCCCATCCCCTGACACATTCCTAATTTTTCCCTTCTGTCACTCAGGCACGCACTTAGAACAAGTTTCTTCTTCTTTCCTACCTACTCTGTCTTGCGTGAGCGCTTCCAAGAAGTGTTTTATATGCATGGTCACATTTACTCCTGCCAGCTGTAACTGAAAGCTATGAAATAACACCCATTACTCCAAATATTGTGCTTCAGAGAAACTTGTTGATAATCACTCGAAGGGTGACTATTTCCCATTGTGCTCCATGACAGTAAAGCCAAACGCCTGCAGGGAGAAGGATGACCTCCTCACTGGTTAGGAGTTGGAGACAAGAGAATCCCATTAAGAACAAAGGGTTAGAAATACCATTTGCAAAATCACAGCCCACTGAGGTCAACTGGGAAAGGACAAGGGGGGTGGCAGCCATGTTGAAAGGAGACTTTGCAAGGCTTTCTGAAATTTATCTTCTGACGAACTTTATTATGCAGATTACTTGGTGATGAAAACTAGAACAAAAATGTCAGGAAATCACTAAATTGTCTTTCCTCCCCGCCACCCCCCCAAAATCTGGTAATAATTCATAGGGCTTTTTTTAACACTTTTTTTTTTTAAAAAAAAAAACAAAACAAAACAAATGCGGTGGCTCTGATGAGTCCCTGCCTGTGCGCGAAATTGTACAGGAGTCCCCAGACTGCTTTAAGAGTGTTTCTTGCAAATATTATGCAGTGTACATCTAAACCTAAAAAGCATGTTTGATTCCAAGTTATGCATCTGTCTCAAATAAGACAAAGCAAAACAAAAGACTGCATCCTGAGACCCTGAGAGATAGTGAATAAATTAATTTTCAGGAGAAAAAAAAATAAATATGCAAAGGCATTGTGTTTTCCTTTTTTTGGTTACAACTTTAAAGAACTGATCAAAAAATGAAAATCAACAATTTTATTTGTTGGGATTTTTTTACTTTTATGGTGGAAATTATGCTTTATTTATAGGCCTGATACTAGCTGTTGCTAGAACCTAGTGTTCCTTCTCAAAATTAATACC
The DNA here is from genome assembly GCA_028020825.1 of Podargus strigoides. Taxonomy (NCBI): domain Eukaryota; kingdom Metazoa; phylum Chordata; class Aves; order Caprimulgiformes; family Podargidae; genus Podargus; species Podargus strigoides. Next base: position 35,392,299 of record CM051620.1, on the reverse strand, counting down.
TATAAATAACTGACATTGGAGAGAATAAAATCCAGACTCTTGCACACATACTGTATTTGTACATCTTCTTTACTTATTTATCTTTGTGTTTTGGCCTAAGTGATTTTTCTCTAGATGTCTAGACAAATTTGACTTCAGCAAATTAAAACTTGAAATGACATTTATTTCTGTTAAACAAATATGTAGCTTTGAGAACATAACTAAATATGTTACGAATTATAAGTGCAGTGTACTGAGTCACATACTTGCTTGAGAGAATTAAATCTTGGCTGGAATCAAATTGTAGAACTCAAAGTGTACTGCTTTAAAAATAACTAATTGAAAACACAGAATCTTTCTTTGGGAGGTACTAAACCAGGATAAAAGGAAGTGCATCTTTGGTATAATTGTATTAGCTTTCACACACTCAATTATGCTTTTCAGTCGGTGGGGAAGAAATTGGGAATACTGTTAAAAAGCATCTGCTAAGCAGATACTTGTGAAAGACTATGAATCATTACTGTGTACAGTAGATAGCTTTAAAGGAAGATTTTTGATGCATTCAGTTTTGATCCACATAATCCCAGTTATCCTTCCTTGTCTCGGTTGTTTACTTCTGGTTACAAGGTCATTCAGCTCTTTTCTCTATCTTGTGCTGAATTTTATATTAGAGGCATGAAACACTAATTTACTTTTATTTCAGCTGCATGATTAATAAAAAGAATTTCCTAAAAGCTACAGATGCAAAATATTTTGAACCTTAACTAAAATCTTAGCAATTTTGGAAAAAGACCTTTATAATTTTCCTGCCTGAGATCTTGCTTCCCATGACATGGATTATGACTTGGCTTTCAGGACTGTTCTCATTTAATTGTATTGTTTTAAGTCCAATAGTGAGATAAATTTGGAGCTTTTCCCACTTACTTCACTGAGACATAATCAGTTTCTTGTTGAAATAGGTTTTTTTGCCCTGAGCATTCTAACCTTCTTATGTGATAATTTCACAATAAAATAGTAATGTTAAGCAAAATTATCAAATTGATAATAAATCTGTGGTCTTGCCCAAACAGTGAGCTAATACAGCACTCAACATTTTCGTTTGTTCCTTAAAAAAAGTTACACCAATATTGAAGGAGGTGCAGTTTTTTCCTATTACTTTTAGTTCCAGAAATTTAAACTATAATCTTGAAAGCTGCATGTGCTCTACATCTGTGTGATACAGTTACCTTCACTGAAACCACTCTCTTCTTTATCTAAACAGCTCCCTAAGTGTGTTTGCAAGATTGGAGTCTTAGAATATTTTGATTTTAAACAATACGATATCATCAATATGTAATGGCAACTTGGTGCTGTCTTTCATTTGGAAAAATGGAATCTAAGTAGCTTCAGCCAGGTCTAATCTTTCTCTTCAATGAAAACCATGGTTTTGGCTTTTTGTTGTGCACGGTGTTGTTTTAGACAAGCACTTGGTTGCTTTTTGAGAAGGATTATATGTCATATTGCCTGTGACAGCAGTAGATTCAGTTTGATGACTCTGGAGATCCCCTCCAGTCTTGTGCTTCCATATGAAGCCAGTCAGTATCACTGTTGCTGTTTAGATGAGGATTTTTTTATACCCAAAATTGTAGTTGTAATATTGCCTTGCACAGCAGCGTGTGCATTACACTTAAAATGTAGGCTGATGGGAATTCTACAAAAGTAACCCACTAAAATAGATATTCAGTGGTTATAAATTTATTGGTATATTCCTGCAGTGGTGAATAGAGAACACAACTGTATCCACTGCTTTTCTTTCCTTCTAGGTTATCCTCTTTTAAAAGTGTACCCTGTAGGTGTTCATGTTAGCTGGTATTTCCTTTCAGCGTCTCCAGTAAGCTATCCTTTCATTGTGGGCAAGTAAGAGTTTGCAAAACTTTGCACCCTTATTCTTAAATTAAATACTGACAAGGAATGGAAGTGTAAAGCATGCTAATAAGCAAGACCTCCCTGTGGGAACCTGTGGTAGAAGACTGTTTCACATTGAGAGGCAGACAGCGCTGTTGACACAGGCTGTCAAAAAGGCTTCATGTCTTTGAAAGAAAATCTTAATCTTCTTTATTCATGTGTGAACAGGTCCAGGCCCTCATCCCGGAGCTCATACTCATTGACTGTTTAAACTGTGGGTTGCTAGGCTTTGGGTAGGGTTTGTTTGCTTGTCTCTACATTGTACGAATGGATGAGGACTGAAAATTAAAATCTGTCTGACACAGAGCACTGCTTTTCTGTCTCTGTTTGAAGAGACATGGCAACCCAGGGTGAAATGAAAAGGAATTTTATTGAGCGCAAAAACCGCTCAGTGTTTAAATGTTGGACACAGGAACTGAATGGTCAATTTGGGAGGCTTGTAGGTTGTTTATAGACATTGGGATGGCTGTCAATCACAGTACAATGGTGAAATTTGTGTCGGAAAAAAAGTGCTTTTTAGTGGCTGAACTCCTGTTTCCTGTTAAAATGCTCACATCAACAAACAAAAAGAGGTTTTGTCTGAAGTTTACAAGCAAGAAAATTTCAGAATAACAGAGATGCTGCTACTGTTGTGGCATCTTTTGATCATCGCGGCACTGACTATTTAACATTTAAAACCAAATTTTACAGAGAAAGATCCTATTGCTCTGTGGATCAGATTCTGCTCTACTTCTGTGGCTTATAACTCAGGAATAGGTCAATTAAATGAGTGGAATTGTACTACTGAAAAGCAGCATGACAGTGGATTCTGAGACTTTACTCTGCATATGTTTGTGCTATTAAACACTTTTAGATATGTTTGATATGTTATTTATATGTTTGTAAATCAATAGCAAGGAGAAGCAGAAAATAAATAGCACCTATAAAAAAGTAATCTCTTTCAGCACTTGTTAATAACAAGTAAAGGGGCTTATTTCAGAAGCAATATTCTCTTCTCCAGTTATTGTTAAAGCTAATTGGCAGTATTTTGCTACTTCATTTTATAGACATTGATATTATCTCAGCTATAAAATTTCATACTGAAGCTTGGCAAAATGCCAAACTTGTCACTATAGGTTTTGGAACAATTAAAAAAAAAAGGGGGGGGGGGGGAAATGGAACTGAGGGGAAAATAGAAATAAACCTGGTGCCCAGTTTAACAGAATAGAATTTAAAATGTTAAAGCTGTCGGCTTTTTCGGGTTTTATAACATGAAAAAAAAATGTTTTACAGAACACTGACTGAGAACTCAGTCCTCAAAATCTGACATAAAATATGGCTTCTGGGCCCTTGTGGGATTCGTAGAAAGGAAGAAAAAGAAGAGACTTTCTCCCATTGTTTCCTTTCACCTCAGACCATTGCAGCCCCTCAGCCCAAGATCTTTCTGCTCCAATGGTGGAGGAAGCAGAGAGGTTCAAATGGAGCAAGGCATCACAGACCTATCATCCAAGCGATAGGTCATATTGAATTCTTCCCAACTTATGAGCGTTCAGCCCTTGTATTTTCAGTAAGCACCGGAGTCTTGCAGAGTGTGATGCAGTTTTCAGGTTTCAAGCAACAGGGCTCTTCCTTTGTGTTCACCTTTGTATTTTCACTAGATTCCTCAACATAGATATATGTTTACACTACTTTTCTTGTCTTTCTGAGCAGGTTTTTCATTGATATGCACAGTAATAAACTATTTGGCACTTTATATGACAGAGCGGTATGAATACTTAATTCCTGATTAACTATCATCTTCAGTATTATCATATATGGGAGCTACTTCCCAGATCACTTGCTTCTTTCTTCTCACCTTTAAATATATAGCCTTAAAAGCCTACAATATAGATAATGACTGAAGTGTTCATGATGAGGAACTCTCCTATATAATTTTTAAATGAGAAGGCACATGTGAGGGCAGATGTAAGGGAAAAATTAAAGTTCCTATCATTCTGCAGATCTCTGTTTTTGGCTATTTATATTTTGTAATCTTTGCTTGATTCCTTCAGCAGCTTAAGTTGTAGAGCTCATACAAAACACAAAGAGGTAATCATATCACTGCTTTCCAAACTGGAGTTGCTCATTTTGAGATCGTCTTTCCTTTTTTCAATTTAAATGTAGCATAGTAAAAGAGGTACTGATCTAAATAGTGATTTAGTATTTCATTAATTACTGAAGCTCCCTCTCTTTTCAGGTTTTGTTTTCCTTACAGGCCTGAGATAACGCAACAGGAGTAATTGAATAGATAAAGAATACTTTAATTTATGTTTGGAGGGAGAATGGATTTGGTTTTTAGTCCCTGCATATAGCACTCAACCTGCTCAATGGAGAGGAGAAGAGAAGGTCTCACCTGGAGGTTCATTTTCTCTCCTCATGCATCCCACATTGCTCATTGCAAAAGAGTTTTCTCTCTGTGTTTCCTTTAACCAAGACTCCATTTAGCTTCAGGGGGAATGCAGCTTCACAGGTGAAATGCTGTGGGCTTTTCCAAGCACTGTGGTTTTGTTCTTGCCCCCGTACTGCCACTCTCTGCAGCTTTGGGTGGTTTGTATTACTTTGCTATACATATTTTTTCCTTCTTCAGTAAAATAGGAGCAGTGGTAAGGGTTCTTCATAAAAGCAATGATGAAAACTGATTTTATGGAGAACATAGTTGTTGTTCTTTGTTACTACTTGTAAGTCTCAGCTGAGTAAAGTCCTTCAATATCTTTATAGTTCCCTTCACCAATACATCCACATAGCTTGTGTTGCTTCCTTCCTGCATAACTAAGAGGTAAATATGTCTTCTCTTGCAGAAAACTAGAACACTTATATTTGTACTTTCACTCATCATCTTCCATGTTAACTCTTGTAATGTCCTACTACTTATTATTATTCTTGTTCTAATCTCTTTGAAATGTAACAAGGTGGCAATACATGCAGTTCTTGCAAGACCAATGCATTATTCTTGTTTACTACTAAGCCACTTCCCCTTAGCGAGCTTGACAGATATAGCTGCCACTGGAGACAGCTTCCTATAGCCTCTCCCAGATTTATCTTCATCTGTCCAAGGTTTGCTCCCTTTGCCATCAGTAATGCCACATGCAGAGCTTTCATAATATGCTTACCCTATTCCACGCTATTGATTTCTTCCTCTCAGCCATGAGCTGCTTTTGAAGTCTTGATTTGCCAAGGTCTTCCCATTTTAAAATGTCTCCTAAAGACTGACTTACTCTATAAGTATTGTAAAAAGAAACTATTTTGCTTTCTCTTCTTTCCCGGTATGCTTTAGTCTTTCCTCTACAATGTAGAGTCCCTGGGGGCAGGGACTGGGTTGGATTCTCTGGATGTGGACAAGGACTTTATTTTTTAAGAGATTATAGCTGGCATAGAGGGGCTGCTGCAAGCTCGGCAGATAGCTGGGAACTGTATGCTGCATAAGGTGGTTGAACAACAAACTACATCTTTCAGGCAGCAAGTGTTCCTCCCCCTCCCCCCTTCCTCCAGGCTTTATTCTGGAGGTCTAAGTTTATAACAAAAGAAACAAAAAGGTTTTTATATAAATGGAAAAGCAAATGGAGCCCAGCTCATGTTACAACTCAGCCTTCTGACAGCCAGGAATGGAGATCTGCCCTACTTAGAGGCCTCTCTTTGCTCTGAACTGCAAGGGAGCTTTTAATATTCCCTCACTTGCTCTGAGTGCTCTCTGATTAGACCTTCAGCTCCAGCTCGGTATTAGCCCAAACTGTACATTTGGCAAAGGTTGCTGCAAAAGTTTTGTCTGTACAGTAACTGCAACAGTGGAGCCTTTATCCACCACATCGGTGCTATCAGGGTATAAATAAGAATCAGAGTGTATATGCACAGTGTTGTGATCTCTCAGAAAGCTCCACTGTGTTGCAAATCCTTTAAAATAATACAGCAGAAAAGTATTTTGACTTTCTATTAGTCATAAAAGCCGACATTTTTAATATGCATGATTAAATTTAGTCAGGGAGCTAAATGTGTATTGTATTTTCCTTTTCTTCAGAGACTAATGAAAACTGCCCAAAGCTTTTGGTGTTGGTGCTTGAATATGTTTAAATTTAAGGGGGTGCTTTAAGTTAATGAAGCAGGTGCCAGAATGGCTTAGCTGGGTGAAGGCTAAATCCAAACTTCTTACTCAGATGCCTAATTTTAGGCAAATATCTTTTATTAGACTATTTAGAAAAAAACAGACATGGGAACACAAATCATTCTCATGTTATGCTTTTAAAATTTTGAAGAAATCATTCACACTTTAAGAGATATTCTGTGGTGAAAATAAATGACACTTTATAGTCATTTTCTTGGTGTGCAGACTTTCTGCAAGCCATGTAACAAAGGTGGAACACAATTTTAAAAGGCAAATGCCTGAAGAAGCTGCAAAATGTAGTGAAGCCCACATTGAATGCCACAGATTGCTGCCAGACTTTGAGGTTGAATCATTGTAGTTTCATGTTAAGCTAATTTGTAGGTGACAAAACGTCTTTCTATTTTTTAATCCTTTTCTTCCTTTTAAAATGAGAGCTTCCCCAAGTTTATGGTCTGTAAAATAGTAAAGATTTTGGAGGGTGAGGGAAAAGAATGAGATTATGCTATGGCCTCAAAACAAAATGAAAAGTGTGGTCACTGACAGGAATAATTTGAATCGGATACATTTTATGGAATAAATCACTGTCTGGTTTCCTGTAGGATTATCTCAGTACATAAAAATGACTAAAAGAATGAAAAACTTGTGCAGGACTTTACTAAGTAATGCAAACATGGCATACAGAGCATCCCACAACTCCTTTCAGTGTAAGGTTCATCCAATGTCATCATCTCTTTTCTTAACTTTCTTTGCCCTTTGTTGTGCTTTCTGCCTTTGCCAAAAAGGGAAGTATGAGGAGATTTCAGGGATATTATTTTCTCTAGTTTTATAAAGGGGCCAGATAACAAAACAGAACCCTGACGACCTTTAGAGCTGTGGGTGACCCTGTCTGATGAATGCTGGGTACTCGTATTGTGATGTGTCCTTTCCACTTAGGGCCCATAAAATCTAAATTCCCAAAATGCGTAGCTGCAAACCTGTGCTGGTGAAGAAACAGATGGACGTAAATCATTGATATTTGGTGCCAACCATTTTCACGATGCCAACTTTCATGCATTGTAAAAATGGCTAATTGCTATTCTTTCCTAACTGTCTTTCACTCATTGAGATGCCATTAGCCTTTAGCTCTTTGTTTTTATATACCCGACTATTTTGTTAGTGCTCCGCTCTCTATACCCCTGCTTCTCTTTCTCAGGATGTTAGACAGTGAATTATCTGTTCACTTCAGAGACAACCCTCCCAATTTTGAGAATGAATACAAAAGGGGTGTTGGATAAACACTTTGTTTATCTTCTAATTTAAAATCTATTAAAAAAAAAAACATGTGTGTGTGTGTGTGTGTGTGAGGATTCTTTGGTTTCTGCTAACAGTAGAAAGATTCATGGGGAGAAAGACTTCTTTGGATGACTCTTGCTGTCTCATGAGAAATAGTACATCGGGATTTACAGATCTACCTAATTTTTATGCCTGTACACTCCTCCTTAAAAGGATTGCCAGCTTTGTCAAACAGTGAGGTTCAGGTACAGTTAACTTTTCTTTCTCCTGGAAAGAATATATTGACTTTGACTGGTACGGCCTTTGTCAGCCTGATCTTTAGGACTCTGAGTCTCATCCTAAAGCCTGCTCTGTAGACGGCAAAGTAGAAAATGAGTGTTCATTGCCTGAGCACCACATTGCTTCAGCTAAAACTGAGAAGACTTCATTCTATATTGTAAGAGGTCTGGCAAAAGGAAGCCAAGAGCCTCACAGGGGGCCAGCTGGTTTTTGGTTCTCAGTCTGAGTTTGCTTCTCAGCTTTTTCTTAATATCACAATGGGCTCTTGCTGTGTACTTCTAATGCCTCAGCAATGAAGTCAGGGTATATTATGCCATCTGTCCAGGAGTCAACACTACAGGTCAAGCTAATTTAAACTGGCACTTTTCATCTCCCTATGCCTGTATGTGCTACATTTAATAGTTTAAGTGAGTGATTGTATCTCCTGACCCTGCAACAAAGGACAAAGCTCATGTTTGTATTTTTTCATTATCTTTAGTTGTCAGGGATAGGGACGTTTGATCCTTTAATGCAAAATATAGTTAAAACAGTGACTGATGCTCAACTTTTCTTTTAGAAATGGCTGGGTTTTTTAAAATTATTTTTCATTCCCCCTTCTATAACTTTTTTTTTAAAGGTAAGAAGGAAGGCAAGTTTTTATATGGTAGAATTTTGTAAATTTAATCTTGGTTTGAAAATTTTAAATGTAAAAATCAAAACTATCTTTTCTTCTTTATATTGACAGTTAAAAATGTAGTGGGGGGAGGGAACTGTGTTTGTTCTGGGGCAAACACAGAAGAGTTAAGAGATCATCTTGGAGCAAAATTGTGCTCATAAATACTTTGGATGCTATGAAAGAGCAATGTCCACATCATTATTTCTCATTTGAGCTCTGTAATGAACTTTGAGGAGTTAAATGTATAAAGATGATAGGTGAATTATCAGAATGGAGGTTTGATAAATGAAAATTGTGTGGAATAGTACAGTAGGTGGTGTAAAATCCAGGGAAACTTGTCTGAAGATTAGTACTCAGTTTGACTTGTCTGTCATGTTTTTAATTCTTTCTGCTATTTCGCTGACTTGCTATTTCTCTAGGCTACCATGTTGCCAGCATTTTCTGTTCTCTATCCCCAGAGAAGTAGAAAGATTGCTGAGGAGGGAAGGGGAAGAAAGACCACACAAAAGTACTTATTTCTGAAATGCATCTGAAGTTTGGAACAGGAATTCTGTTCATATGATTAGGTTGTCAATAAGCTGTTTTCCCTCATTTACAAAAATGTTATATAACTACGATAACATAAATCTATCTCCTGCAGTCATACCAGCCCAGGGCACCAAACTTATAACTGCTGATATGAAGTTAATTTCAGAACCAATTGAGATATATCTATGCAAATTAACTGTGTGGACAGATATACGGGTTGTTGGTTTTTATCGCAATAAAGAATCGTCTTCTTTGAGAAAACACAGTCCTATCTGATGCCCATGGTCAGCTATTGATTTACTGCTGTTTTGTGATGTATACCTTTTGTCATTAATCAAAGCTGTGGCACCATTCAACACAAACACAAAAGTCCAAATGTTAAGAATTGGGAATAAATACTTTGAGCTTCAAACACTACACTGGCTCAGAAAGAAGAGGCATATTGCCCTCCCTGTCCTCTGAGAGATCCTGAAACTGAGAGAAACCAAAGAAGAAAATGTGTCTGAGCCAAGGGCAAGCACACATACACGAAGGTACAGCCTGCCCAAGGTACAGCTTCTAGCTGAAAATTTTTGAACTGCCAAAATTAATGTTTTTACAGAAATTTATTAATTTCACACATCCTCTCTGTATTAGTGATGTTAGACTTTGTAGGAGGAGTACAAACACATTGAATCAACAAGGGCAGAAGGAATAGAAAACAATATGTTATAGATATTTTTCATATAATGCTGAGTGTAATTTCATATGCACATCCTTATACAAAGAAATTTCTGTGTTACAAATAGGTACAAACAGGACAAATAACAAGATTTTTAACCAGGAATAAAATTTGGAAAGAACTATTGCTCTTTCAGAAACATTGGCAACATTTTCAGTATTAACCCTTATATTTTAATACCTTTCTCATATCTACTACATCTGAAATATACTGAAATTTGGTAATACTGATTTATGGTTTATTAATCAAAATGCCACTGTAAAATAATTCTTACCATTATTGTGAGTTAAATATTTTATTCTAAGTAAAGGCTACCTGTCCAGAAGCTAGATTAATAATTGAGTAGTAGGACTAATGGCATATTAGACCATTGGTGAAAGAGGAAAATTATGAGAAGCTATAATGGTGACTTCATTGGCTGTTATAAATCTGGCAGTGTAATGATATCACATAGAGCTGTGTCTTTAAAAAAACATTAAATTAATCCAGTAAGGCAAGACAAAAGTATCTTAGAATTACACATTAGTATTAATCCAGAGCACACTATTATAAATTCAAAATCAATTCTTAAAGAAGGGCCTTAGCAAATGTAATGAATAAGTACAGACACTCCCATTATCAGTAGTAAAACTATTTAAAAAATTGAAGAATGAACATTTATTAGTTTAAATGTGTTATACTTACACAGCATGATAGAAAAGTGAGGTACTTATTCATGTGTGCAATTCTAATGTATCTAAATCACAGGAAAGACCGTTGCAAAAGAGCATTTAGAGTGAAGAGGGAAGGGACTGATAGTCATTAGCAGCAAAATAAGCGAGAAGTTCTCGTGGAAGAACAAGTTCTAGAAAGTGATTTGGCCTCCTTTGCTTCCAGCAGACTAAGTGATATTATTCTACATTATACAAATGGATTTAACAACTGGGTATTTTCCTTTAATTCACCTTAATTCCTGCCTGTTGTTGTGTTCAGCCCTTGCTGCCATGGCATACATTTCCACCCATGAAGCACCAGAATCATTGATAACAAACACTGTCATTGATGCATATTGCATCTGTCCCCTGTGCTTCCTAGAGTACTGTTCCCCACAGAAGACATGCTTTGGATTTTACCTTGATTGGCATGGCATAATGGGTTCTGCACAGGAATTGTGAATTTCCTACACAACTTTCTGAGATCCTTTCTAGCTCTGTTTTTCTATGGATAGGCTTTCTGTTTCATAGTCCCAGGTGTGCTTAGGGCTGATCTTGCCCTTTTGCATGTCCCAAGAGAGGAAGCCTGTTGAGGGAGCTGCTGTCCAGAACCCCAAGGTTCAGGGACCCCAGCCTCCAGAAGACCTTTTTAGAACAAAAAACAGCAGCCAAGCCTGTGTCTCTCACTCTGCTTGACTTTGCAGTAATTCACCTGCCTGTTTTGTCTCAGACATTCTTGGATTTATGAAGTTTTACACTGTCTGTATATAATCAACTATAAATGTTTGAATGGGTGGAGGCAAAGCTGTTTATGTATCATTTACACTATTTGTTTTCCTTTCTGAAATGCTCATTTGAAACATGGCAAAGAACAGAATGGCACCTTACTGCATTCTGAAGAAATTCTGTAAACCACCAGTTGGTATATAGCCCTGTGTTCATTTTTTCCCAGCATATAAAAATGCTGCAGAACAAAAAATTCACAGATGTGGAGTCTGCAAATCCTTTTTGTTTGCATAAGCTTTGGGAACAGACGACTTTGTTTACCCTGCACATCGGATTTTACATGAATTTTGTTTTTTAGGAAGAAAGGACATTTTGTGGTTTGGCCTGCAGATGGCTAAATGGATGATCGGTCCAGTAGGCTTTATAAACCAGGTTTTTGGCTTGGTTGGAAATACCTTCTGAGGAGATCGATGCCAGTTTGTTTGGGTTTTTTCCCCTCTAATGTGCATGGTGCTCTGTGGATCTATCTTTGGAACAAGTCACATACCAGTTGCTTGAGAAAGGAGATCTATTATTAACTGACGTTACAAAGAGTCCATAGAAGATTAAAAGAATATTGTTCTTTCTTCTGCTCTTCTTTTATCTTGCACTCTTCTCTCAGTGCTTTTTAAAGTTTATTTAGTAGGCAGAGATACGATATGTAGTAAATTAGGATCTTTTACAACAAGCTTCTGGCAAAAATATACTGGATTTACTGATACTTCATGAGATATTAAATAAATAAAGTGACAAATGTACAGCAATATTTGGCTAGCTATAGACTTTAATAGACATTATTTGTTGAAATTGCTTCTGAAAATCAGGAACTTGTTGGAAATTATCACGAATCACTAGGACTGATGCTGTTGCAATATTAATATATTTTGTATCTATTAAAATGTTATTTAGCCTTTCTCCCTATTCTGCAGAAACTGCAGAAATGTAAATCTGATTTACTGCTTATGACCAATACACATATTAGCCAAAGACAACCTTTAGTCTTAACCCTTTTCCCTGAAGAAATTTGAATTAATAGGATGGTTTAATATGACGTTAAAAGGGGAAAAGGAAAAAAAAAAACAAACTATTATATAGATTTGGGACAGAATAGCTTGAGCATTTTTTTCCAGTAGTGACACACTGCCATGTAGTGGCACCTTCTATCAAAAATTATTTCTTTTTTTGGTTTAAAACACGTGTGTTTTTTTCCTTCAGTCAATCATGTCTGGTAAGCAGAGGTTTGTTTAAATATTACAACCAAAAAAGAATTGGGTGCTATAGGCTCAGCAGACTGTTCTGGTTTTGGAAACTGGAAAGCCCATTTCTGATTTAGGAGCATGCATAGTCAATCTGAGTTCACAATTGGAGACAAGTTGTCTTCTGCAGTGTTATTCTCTTTCTGTCATGTCCTGCTCTGTGCTGGTGTTACAGGGCTTGATCTGCACTTCTTGCTTCTGTCTGTTGCAGTACAAGTACTCAGGATGATGAGCTGAAGTTATGATTTCTTGCAAGAAGGTGTCAAAGCCCACTGCTGTCTCTGAGACATTTGTAAAGACCCAGTTGCTGCTGTAGCATGTTAATACACAGCCATTTTGCACAGGAACACCTTTTGAGAAGTTTTGCAGCTTTCCTTCAAAAAATGACTTTGCTTGCTTAGCTGGAAGGTTTTTTTACATGCAGTCACTTTGAATTTTTTCCTGTTTATTTTCTTACAAAGGTACAGCTGAGCCCACACATTTACAACCAATAGATAAAAATACTTGGATAATAATTAAGGACATAATTTCTGTTCTATAAACTGGCTTGGTTTGATTCTAGCAAGTGCTGAACTCAATCCATCTGGAAGTGAGCATCTAGTTCCTTCAAACAGATAAACACACTAGAGACTTTGTACAGCTAAGATGTCTGCAATTTTTTATTAGCTAGCAGAGAGGCTGTTTTCTTTAACACAGTTAACACTGAAAATATGATTCAGTTCTAAGCTTAAAGGAGAAGAGCAAATTCGAAACCACAGGCTTTGTTAATGCTTTCTAATTCCATTCCAAGTATTATGGAAGTCTGATGTTTGTATAAGGCAAAGTCATCTTTTAATTCCTAAACTGGCTCCATTAAAAGGCTAGAATGTCTTTGATCTATGTAAAAGAGAGAAACCTCTGCTTCTGTTTGTCCAAATATTACAAGCAGAATCTCTAGTCTACAGCTAACAACTCAAATTATATTTGTGTCTTAGACAGACTTGTTGATTTGCATATAAAAGGGATTTCAATAGCAATATCAAGTCTTTCATGGCATTTGCAATAGAGGAAAAAGGCTAATTAAGTTTTGATCTAATAGACTGGCCTACAATGATGTCATGTAATTAGTGTCTAGTGGTGTAAATATTGCCTGATGTCGTATTTCTGAAGTTATCTGGTATGTACATACGAAGGCCAATAAAGGCCATACAAAACCAGGGGATAGAAACTTTTCCAACATGAGGTTAAAAGCATGGAAATAGAACCAAAGAGAACAGAACAGAATAGAACAGAATAGACATTTTCCTGCAAGGAAGAAAATCTCTGGAAATCTAATTATAGGAGGAATAAAGGAAATTCAGCCCCAACAAATGTTTAAAGTTTGTAGAACACAGTTTCTATCAAGGTCTCCTGAATTTTTTTCATTGATCTTTACAGGTAACTAGAAAGTACAAAACTAGGCTGAAGAGCAGGTCTGGTTATTTAATAGTTAACAATGTGAAGGAAGTTTAAGATTTGTAAAGAAGGCTACATGCATAAGCTTATGTTGATGGCATTTAGTTTTACTCTGAGTGAAGTGGGAGGTACTGGAATGATGAAGATGATAACAAGACTAGAACTTGTTTCTGGTATTAAATGCGATGCTTCAGCATGATAACTTTTACTGTTTCCATAAGAATAATGTAACATCATGACCTTATATTAAAAGCTAGTGCAAAGTACACCTGCTCTTCTCTGACTAATAACTCAGTACTTTTAAACAATGGGAATGTGTTGCTTTCGTGTCTGCAACTTTCACATGTGCCTCAAACACTATGTTTGTAGACTGATGTAGTTGGAAAAATAAAGGATCTCACCTTTTCCTCCAAACTTTGCCTTCGCTATCTATGTAATTAATAACTGTTAGAATATAGAGTCTGGATAATCTTACTGACGTCTGAAGAGTTCAAAGGAAAGACTGTAAAGTTTGTCTTCACTGCTTGTCAAATCATAGAAAATAGTCCAGGTAAAGATCTCAAAAGCCCCTAAACTAAGATCAGCTATACCTATCTTTTTTCCTGAAAGATGTTTGTCTAACCTTTTCCAGTGATGGAAATTCCATGACCTTCCCAGAAAATCTATTCCAAAGCTCGCTCTTAATGTTTAATCTTTGGTGCTGTCAAAACTTTTGGCTACTTGTTCTTTCCACCATGAGCAAGTAGAACAGATGATTTTCTTCTTTGTGACATGAGCTTTTTATGTAATTGAAGAATGCTATGATCTTTCCCCTCTTTGCCAGCAAACTATTTTTCTGTCTTTGTGTTTTCTAATCTCTAACCATGTTCTTTGCTCTTTTCTGGAGAGGTGATGAAGCAAAAAGATTTGATATCCTCCTTCTGACCCTGTTACCCTCCTCTTAGCCTTCCTACTAGTCTAGCAAGGAGAATAGAGATAAGACTCTCTGGATCATCATGTTCTTTCCCAGGGTATGTGAAGGCTTTGCTCTGGTACTGGTGACTATTTTTACTTTTGTTCCATTAGTTGTTTGCTTTTGCTGCTGTTTTAAAAATGTTTCTACATTGCATATAAAATCATTTGTGTGGCTTTAAAAAAAAATTGTTCTTAAAAAAAATTTCATCACTTCTTGTCTTACTAAACATTTCAGTCTGCCTGAGTAGGATGGTTTAGACCTGTCCCTTTTCATTGAAATCTTTGGTTACCTTGGTTTCCATATGGTCTGCATCTGTAGTTAACTGTATTAGCTAACTTTGGTTAAAATATCATCACCAAGGACCTAATTTAAACCATTACCATAAACAGAAACATTGTTGTTAAGAGATGTCATTAGGGACATCATATCCCTTTGCTTCCTGCAGCCAGTTGTTTTCTAAGACATCTTGCCTTGTTTAGAGCTTCAGAATCACTTTTGTATTGAAACTTCACAGTTACTTAGCATCAGGGTTTTTGGTTCATTTTGTGTCTGCACTTTCTCTACTGACTGAACTCCACCCATTTCCACTATGAAATGTGGGTCACTGTTTTTTTCCTTTTCTCTAAGCAGCTGTCCTCCTGGTAGTCCTTGTGGTGAACCTCTTCCAGGTTTGTTTCAGTTCTTGAACTCTACAGAACTGAGCCAAAAATTTTGTCATATAAGTCCCATTAATAATCATCTATTTCTCAGGCTCATGGGATCAGTCTTCTGTTGTGTGCTCTGACTGGAAACTCCCAAAGCCATGCCTGACGGGTGATCTCCTTGTAACATCTGTTCTGGGGCTGTGCTGGTAAGTCATTATCAATTGATGTGTTGTTGCCTTGCTAATGCAATCTGTGGACAAGAGATTGGCTGGAACTGGTAAATGTAAAACTGAACGTTTAGTGTTTGGGCTTTGGAGAAGTGTGGTACCATATCAAAAGCATGTGTCAAAAATGGACGTCTAAATTAGACATTGAAATAAGTTAATCTTCCCCCACCCCAACAAAGTTAAGTAAGACTTAGTACTTGCCTGACTTGGTGATATAGAAAAAAATTATTTAAGTTTACTCTGTGGTCACATTTATTCTGTGTGGTTACAGCTGAAAATCAAGGGCATATCCAAGATATATTTACATGGTCAGTCAGGCACCAGATTAACTCTCTGCCCACGGACACTGCACTGAGCTCTGAGTCAGTCTGCTGGAAAATCTTAAAGCATAGTGCTTGTGCATGAGCTGAAGATCATCTTTGGCCAATTTGAATGAACTGCTCATTGATAAGGACCAAGCTAGCTGCTGCCTAGTCTAGAATGTCATGTCTTAAGCACAGCATTCTAGTATCCTTGTTGCTAACTCATGTGTGCTGGGTCAGCATATAAGATATATTTTGCATATATATACATATATGTATACTTTTTATATATATATGTATACTTTTTTATATATGTAAGCCAGCAGTTTTAGGATTTCTGAATTAGGCAGAGCACTTGGAAGCATTTTATTGCTCTGAATCCCCTGCTTGTGGCATCTATTGGAACACATCAGTTCTGGGCAGGTGTGCTGGACTCCATACATAAATGTGGGTACGTGACTTAAAATAGTTTTGTGCTTAAAAGAACATAAAAATAAAATTTTAAAGGACTTAGATAACAGTCTGGGGATTTGAAATTGCTTTAGCCTGGAAAAAAAGTTTCTGATCTTGAGACAACCTTTAATGTGGCTGTCAAGATTAGCTGCTAGTCCTTAAGGATGTCTTTGTGACCCTTGTGAAGACCCTTTCTGATTTTCCATGAGCCTTGTCTGGAAGTAAAGGCAGTAAGTCCTTTCTCCTCCCCTTTCCCAAAGTCTTTTAAGATACAAGTGTTCATGCATGCGTCATCACAGTATTGAAGTCCAAGAAAGCAAAGCCTTGAGACCAGAGGTTTTGAGAAATGTCAGTAAAGCCATATATACATCTTGTTTTTATATATGGAAAAAATAATTATTTCCTCTCATATAAGAATTTGAGGGGAAAAGAGAATTTTCAAAGGCATGAAAGAGTTCAGTCTTCTGAGCATGAATATCTAAGCAAGATGTGATCCTAAAATGACAAGGAGTCAACATCTGGGTATGTTTTCCCACATTAGCAACTGCTGTTCTGAGCTGCGCTGTTGTATGTGATGTTAAACAGCTGCTCAGTTTCACCTCAGAGGTAAGAACATTCTGTATCTCACTTACATTTTGGTTTTTCAGAACTTTTGAGATGAAAAGCTCTCAGAGAAAGTGTAAAGTAGTAGCACTGCTTGGTACCTAGAAAATAATGTTTTAATTCAATTCTTGGCACTACCGTATTACATTATCCAGTCACCGTTTCTCATTATCTACATATCAAATTGTTCAAGTCAGTAATTCGAGTCTGTCCCCACCATGTACTAGCGAAATACCATACAAATACCTGCCACAAATATTAACAGCTGGTCCATTTCAAGGTGCTGTTGCCTTTGTCTATGATTTACAGCAAGAATGAAATGTATCCTGCCAACATCATCAACCCATTCTGCATGCTAAAATGCATGGTGGCTTTTGAAGCTGTATGAGCAAGTAGGGTTTCTTATCAATCTGCTTTTTCTGGAAGAAAAAGGCTTGTATAGGGTCAGGGAAAGAACTCTTTGGGAGTTGTTCATATTTAATAAAGCTACACTCAGGAAGTTTAGAATGGATAAAAAGATGAAGGTTTTGTAAACTACGAAGGCATTCTTCCTGTGGTGATTATACACAGGATACTGAAATGTAGCACACCAGTGTCTGTGTTTTTTTTCTTCATTTCTGTGTCTTAAATGAGGTGAATCATGCTGCTATAAAGAAAAAGCACGACTGTAACACACCTGCCTGAGTGGGACTTTCCAATCCGTAATTCCCCGAGACCTTCATGACTCTGTGTAAACATGTTCGTAACAAAGCAGAACTACAATTCTGTATGCGCTCACGCAGAGAAATAAGATGCAACGGTGGTCTCTTACAGAAGAATTACTAAAGTGAGAATTATGGCTGTCACTTCTTTCAAAAGTTTCATTGTAAAAGTTGAAGGTGACCTTGCTCTTTAAGTCCAGCTGGAAACATTTAACCACTTTCCCCATTTCTAAGACCAAACTTAACTCTAAGTGCACTTGCAAAATCAGTGGCTCTGGAGTTAAGTTTCTGTTAACTAACGTAGTTCAAACTGATCCTTTGCACAATTATATCTTTTTTTTTTTTTTCCTCATCCAAAAGAGGATATTGTGAGATGCTGCTTTCCAGTCTGTCTGAACTGAATGACTACAAAGGATATGGCTTACAGTGTGAGAACTGCAAAGAATATACTAAAAATTCTTTCAAGTATAGATCTTCAGGTGCCTCTCTCCTAAAATCTATGGAATAATATAACTGAAAATGATACAGAGACATTTATGCTGCTTGTTAACTATCTTGTGTCTGAATTGTTGCCATAAAAGGAAAATCAAAGGCTGGATTCAAAATGAGATTATTGTGGTAGCTGGAGCTATGTTTTGAGCTAGGGAACCCACTGAGTATACTGGAGTTAAAAAAGAGTCTTGACCAGCCACTTTTGCCCTCTTCTCCCTAGATTTGTTCAAGTAAAAGAGTTTGTGTGCTTGCACAGTGAACCACAGACAGGGCAATGGTTCACTTATTTACTATTTTAAAATAATAAAATAATGTACAAAAAGCATAATTTAACTTATATGCACTTTATATGAATTCTGCTCTACTGGGCTGTTTACTTTCACTCATTGTAAGCACTTTTGGAATTGTAATACGGTGCTGTAAGTCCTACTCCACAATAACTGGTAATTTTACAGTCACAAGAAAGTCCTACAAAACATCCTCTCTCCCTTGAGGACTATTACTCTGTATTCACCTCACATAATGCAGACTCTTTACAGATTACAAATGTCATTCAACTCAAACCAGTCTGCTAGTGAGTCTCCTCTAAATAAACTTTCTTTTATTCCCCTGGTCTTAAAGTCTGTTCACTGTCTCTTTATTTTCTTTGCTCTTTTGTGTGGAGATAAGATTTATAAGGGCTACTCTTCCAAGTTACACATTTTCTTACATCAGCCCTTTTGGTCTCAAGACCTTGAAATAGAGAATTTACAGTGGCCATAAAATGGACACCTCAAAAAATATGACCCATCTTTGCAAATGCTCTGAATTTGACATAGAAAACCAGTGGGATGATAGGCTGATCCCATTATTCTTCATGCAGAAAACCAGCTCCTGACTACCATTAAAATTAGTGAGGAGCTTACACCAACTCTCTCTTTAGAAGTTAGAGGAAATTCTCACTACTGTGAGAGTCTTATCTGTACCTTTGTAGAGAGCCAAGCTGGCTTGAGATCTGAGAAAGTTTCATCTTCAGGAAAATCCAAGCATAGCTCCCAGACTTATGCTTAGGCCCATGTCTAAGGGAGCTGTATTTCTTCATGGGACATAATGGAATATTCTAGACAAAATACAAAAACCTGTTATAAATAAATTAATTAAGCATTTTCAGATGGATAAACAGTAGTTTTATAACCCTTGCTATGAAATCTCATCATCTTATAATTAATTCCATGTTTAATATAAAAATGACAGTTTGATGGAGTTGCTTTGAGGATTAAATAGGGAAATGTACCACATGCAGTTTTCCTGCTATATATGCTACAGATTTTACATGGGATTGACAT
Organism: Podargus strigoides; assembly: GCA_028020825.1. Lineage (NCBI taxonomy): Eukaryota > Metazoa > Chordata > Aves > Caprimulgiformes > Podargidae > Podargus > Podargus strigoides. Next base: position 35,372,958 of record CM051620.1, on the reverse strand, counting down.
CACAGTAAATAAAAGACTGGCCATCTATCACCTGCATAATGAGTGCTAAATAATGATGAACCTGGTATCTTGCATATAATTTCCTTTTTCAGAACTGAGCTCCCAAATTTCTCTTTGTTCACATTTCCCAAAATTGGTCATCTCAGTCTGAAGCAGCGTCTGTACAGTGTATGAAAGGTAAGAAAGTGAAAATCAGACTTTGGTTTGCTTAGGATGTATTCCAAGATTATATGACTTGTGTGAGCTATGTTTCCCACTGTTGCTAGCACACTGAATGAGATCTTAATTGATCTCTTGTTCTTTCTTTTCTGGGCAGAATGGAGTCTTTGAAGATGAATACTGGCTCATAAACTAAATGCTTTCAGCTGTTGCTGCTGAACATGACAATTCCTAAGAAGATTTTTGTCAGTTGCTTAGAGATTTCCTTGCTTTTATGGAGAAGAAAAGGTTGTAGTTTAACCCTTAAACAACTCCTGGGTAACCTTACAAGTCACACTATGTGTCTACAGTAGGAGTTCAACAGCTGAAGAAGGGAAGGATGCTTTAGTAAGGCAAAGCAGTTAGAAATGTGAACATATGTCTAGATGTAGGATTTAGTATGGCCTCTGATGTAGGAGGTCATGTTCACTGATTAAATTGGTTTACTCTGTACTTCAAAAACACAAATGAATAACCTTAAATAGACTTAAATAATACTACTGTGTGTATATTGAGTAGCTAGGTGAGAAATGCTAGGTAAGACCAATATACAACATGCTGACACAACACAAAGTAGTATCTCTCTGTCACAGAAAGCTGTTTCATGCCTTTTCCTTCCTTGCTTTCTTGCAGCAAGGAGTGACATGCTACATGATGCAGCTGGCAAATTGTCTTGGCTTGAAAATGTATGATCAGAGCCTCATGAACTGGTTTAGCTGGAAACTTCCTAGTGCAAAACAAACTAAATAAAAAGCAGAAACACAGTGGAGTGAGAAGGTGTATGTTGGGAGTCAGGTGTGCCTGAGTTGCAGTCCTCAGAGCTTCACCTCTCTGCCTTTCTTTCTTCATGGAGAAGCAGGACACAATATATGCTCTGTCAGCCTGACTTGCTGCACTAACTGATGACAATCTGCACATTACTTAGTGTATCTACAGGTAGGTTGTAACTATCAGTTAGTGTTTGTCTTTGTGTTGAAGTATGTATTAACATGAAGACATTTATACATTTAAGTATGGACAGGATTCCATGTAAAGTTTACAGATACCTTGCTGTACAATCAGTCCAGGGCTCTATCATCCTTATGTCCTCCACCCTTCTGTCACACCTCTTGAACCACAGACCCACCACCTACTTCTCCCGTTCTCCTACTGAAGCCCCAGATCCATTCTCTGTATAGTTTTAACTGCAAATTCTCCCTTTTTTTTCTGCCTCCCAAGCTTGTAACTTGTATTTTTTTCTTGCTTCTCATACTCCACTCTTTTGTTCCTCTTCACCAAGACGACAGATTCCTTCAAGTACCTTTCAGCCCTACACACATCATGTTACCCTTGTCCTCAAGCAGCAAGAGCTGGGGAGTCACTGATAGGGGGTAACTGGAGTATGGGAACCTTGTGACTGCTGCCTGAAGTTATTGCAGGGTCTACAACCAAAGGGAAGGAAAAGAGGAACTAGGATCTCCAACACATCTGAGGTTGGACCCAAAACTCACTTTAATGTATAAACTGCCGTGCACAAAAATATAAGATCTAAAGCCTCCATTTTATTGTGTATTTGTGCTCTCTGGAAGCCTTCTCTGTTGGAAAACTGCTTGAGCAGCCATCGAAAGTCTTAGATGAGGTGGGAGAATGAGTATCTAGTTAGCTAAAGTAGGAAGAAAAGAGAAATCCATATGGAGAAAATGGTAAAAATAGTGAAAACTGGGGCAGATTTGGTCACAGCAGGAAAAAAAGGACTGTCACATCTAGGAGACTTGCTGGGAAGCACCTGGAGTTCCCCACTTTTCAGGTTCCTCTGCTGACAGTAGACATCTTAGCCAGTTACTGACCAAACTTCAGGTCTTATCCATTCTGTCTGGTGTACATAACAACTGACAACCCACTGCTGTTATCAGCTGCAGCTCACACCATACATGCTGTGGACTGAGGAATTCTTATCCCAATAATGAACTTTTTAAGAATTCACAGAAAAGATTTTTTTTTCTTTTCTAGATTTAACTGCTCCCTGCCCCCAGCAAGTAAATCACATACATGGCTTTGGGTGGAAACTCATGCAGCTTCAAGCTAGAAAATACCAAATGGGTGTTTGTTTGCTTTCCAAAATTAATCCAGTGATTTGCTTTTAGATTATCTGTAACTTCCATGATCATGTACTTCTTTCCTGCAAGATCCATGCCTCTTTCACCACAGAAAGTACTTACTTAATAAGCAACTTAATCTTTTCTCCTCTGTTTCTCCTAGATTTGCTGTGTACTATCTTGCTATAAAAACCATGCTAGTCATTTAATGGAGTTTTATCTAAGACCTATCACTTAAGGTTTTCTCTTTAAAGCACTTAAAAAAATAATTTTTTCCATTTCCTGAGAGATAAAGGATCAATTTTATCAAAATTTTCTAGAAAGTGTGAATCCAAACTTTAAAATACAAAGGTGGACTTTTTTTAAAAGTAGCCCATTCATTTGGGATACACTGCTCCAGGCTCGTACCTTGAACACAGAGCAATAAGCAGCTTTCACCAAGTAAACAGCTACGATGAATGTGAATAACATATCTTGCTAAGCAACACCTAAGACCTTTGGGACAGGTTGAATCTAATTATTCAGGGACAAAACTGTAACTCACTATGAGAATAATCTTTCTTTCCCAACACTTTGCTTGCCTTGTGTTTCTTTCAACTTCTGCAACAAGCAACAGGCACCTATATTCAAATTCGTCCTGGGTAATGGTTTACTCTGCCCAGTCAGTTGGACAGAAGCCCTGAAGAAAAAATAGTACATTACAGTCTTTAATTTGACAATCTCTGCTGAATGTACTTGCAGAAGGATACTAGTTTACAGCTACATAGACAATCTTATCATTGACTTCTCTTATTATTATTGCAACCTTAGTTTTTTTTTGCAATGCATGTTCTTTTACAAGTTTCTCTTCTTTTTCAAGAGGTTTGCTAAATTTAATATGACTTTGGAAGTCAAAGGAAAAGTTCTGCTTTCATTCCCCTATGTTTTCTCACATATTTGTAAATATTTTCTTGTATAACAGTATAAAACAAACTCTTTAAACTGATAATATCTCCACTACCTCATAATTACACTTAGTGCTTCAGTTCTCCTGAATAATGCTTTCATGAGATTTAAGGCAGAAGTAGGAATGAAGCATTGGTTAGTAACTATGACTGGAATAAAATAACATCATAGTGTGCAATGTTGACATTTTTCTTGCTAAAATTAGCACATGAGACCTCACTAAATTTGTGGAGTATTTGACCAGTATGCACTGCTAATATACTGGAAAATATGCTGAAGATGTCAATTCTGTACTTGTTTGTGAAGCTTCTCACAGTTCATAACCAGTGCTTTGCCTTAGACGTCACAAAATCAAATCCTTGTTATATCCCATGAGTTCCATATTAGGCTGGAATTCCAATGGAAATTCATGAGGGACTTTATGTCTGCAGGGTTTTGTAATGTGGCTATGAATACCACTAAGAATGTTTTTCTTGAAAGCTGGGTATCCACACATGCCCTATCGGTAAACCACTGGGTTGCTGAATTAAGTTTTTATTTACCACTGGAATAAATATACTACCCAGTATACACAGAGTTGGGAACCACATATGGGAGCCATTTGTAGGCTATATCAACATCAGTTAAGTTGTTTGCCGTATTTAGTGCTGTGTGTTAGCATTGGGAAGTATGTATTTAAAATCATTAACTTTGCAGGTTAATCTCTTCTGTTGGGCATCTTGACCCTTCTGAACTTGGAAGTATTTTGCTGTCCAGTCAATTATGCTTTGAACCTGTTTTTAGAGAAAACTCTACTATCATACTTGGATATCTTTTTTTTTGTTTTCTTTTTCCTCCTGAGTGTGATATTTACTGTCAGACAGAAAACTTTAGATTTTCGTAAGAGGAAGACATACATAAAGCAGGGATATGCTGTTTTTTCTTGAAGTCTCCAACAAAAAGTAACTATAATGCTCTTAAGCCTCTCTTTTTTTCTCCCATGGGAATCTATAACCATGCACCACATATAACTTCTGGAAAAGGGGAGTAAAATGCATTGGTCTGACTTAGCATTTTACTTCTAATTTGTTACTTGATGATATGGGTAATGAGTAATGACCCTCTGAATAAAACATTTTTCCTGAATACTTTAATAAGCCATTTACAATTTTTCCAGCTTATTTATGGCCATAACCATTTGATACTGTATATTTTTTTTAAAAGTTGATTGTTGGCACTAGCTGATACACCTGTCAAAATATCTATTTACAACGTATACACCCTGTCTGCCAAGTTAAGTCATAGTTTACAATGTGGTTAGTACTGAATTCACAACATGGCATGATTCAGTACAACAATCTGAACTTGTGAAACCAACTAAATGGTGGTAATCTTATAGGGAGTTTTATTAAGCTGCAGCTACACATGGGGATATTGGAAATATGTTGCTGAAGTGAAACTAAAATTTATATAATTAATCATTTTGAAATGAATTTTCTTCTCTGTGTGTGTGTTTTTGTTCAGGGTAATTAGCTAACCACAGTTTGTTTATATAAGGTGTATGTAATCTGTTTATAGAGCATGGTGGCTGACATAATGTAGCTCTTGGCGAGCTGTGACATTCCCTTCCCACAAGTAACATTTGAAATGATAAAACAACATTCAGATGAATAAATCCCCACCAGGTAAAAATCATTACAGCCCACACTCTCCAATAATATTTTTAATCCACCTTGTTAAACCTTTCCACAGCAGCAAACACAGGCACAGCCCCACTTGCTGTAACTGTAGAGCAATTCTTTGTCTAGTGTGGGGCCCGACAAATGTGTCTGAAGCAAATCTGCTGTTACTGAGAAGTGTTTGTTGTAGACCAAAATGTTCCAATATGATCCAGACAAACACAATGAGATTCGATTAGGGGATTAGAAACATGAGCACAAGTTTTGTGTCATTCAGACGGAAACATGTCATATTAGGGGATGGGGAATTTGAGCCAAAGTATTTACCACTGCTGTGACTCACATCATTGTGCCTGGGGTCTGCAAAGGCTCTCTCTAAGATCATCCCATGCTGCTCAAAGGAGAGCTTTCAGAAACTCCAGAATATGAAACTTTTCTTTCAGATGGCCCCAAAAATATGCATATTTTTTAGATCAGGATTCATGTGAAAGTCTTCTTTCTGGGCTGGTGTGTTTTTCCCTGCAGAATGATGAAACACAGATCATATAAATGTCATGGGATCTGGAAGTTTCTGTACAAAGACGGATCATGGACATACCGCCTGTGATTTCTGAGAGAGAGGTTGTGGTAACAGGAGCTAGAGCTGATGTGAATGGTGCCAGTTTTGGTTTGCAGAAGAAACACTGATCCTTCCTGTAGGTATAGAGTACACTTTAGCAAGCCTGTATTTGATGGACCCAACCCCCTGGGGGAAATGTAACCTGGCAAAAGCAATGACTGTTGAGGATTAAATTCACTGGTCCCCAAACAGCATAAACACATGTAGTGGAGGATCCGAGCTAGAAGAAATTATCAAGTGGAACTGGCAAGGATCTGAGGGCTGAGCTGTGAACTCCTCCTTCCTTCACTCTGCAGTGGTAAAGCCAAGGATGAAGAAGAAATGGCAGTCAAAACAAAGTGACTGTATTGACAAAAGAGTGTGGAGAAGCACTGCCTCTTCTTGTACAGTGTCTTTTCTCCCTACATAAAGCAGCTCTCCATTCTTCATGCTTTCAGCTTGGGTCTCAGAACACAACAACAAAGCAAAGAAACAAAGAAATGTTTCTGGCTTTTGCTATAGATTTCTGTCAATAAGATCTTCCTCCCACCTTGAGGGAAATTCATTTCCTTCTAGCATGTCCCAGTATTAAAGCAGTGCTGGTGTACGTATACAAGTGCAGACGTTTGACCTGGAATCTGTACGCTCTTCAGTTTATGATGCCTTTCATAGTCACCCTTGCACACCCTGCAGGGTCCTTCTGACTTGGAAATTCAATTTATAATGTCAACTAATTCTGTTTCTACTCATCTGTGGATTTTTTTACATGATGGCTTGATCTTACAACTGCTGGTTACTGGTGATAGCACCTCTTTTATCTTACCTTGGTAGCACAGCCCTCCACTTTACTGCAAGTGAACTGTTTTCCCCTTTGCCAGCTCTGAGCTACAAACTCCCACAGCATGTCCAAACTATCCATTTCTGCAGAACTGTGCCTCCAGTTGAAAAGCTAAAAGAGGGTGGAAAGGATCATGTTCTGCAAATGAGCGAACTTAGTGCTAATGGTAGTACAAGTGGGTGGGTGATTGTAGTCAGAATTCCCCTTGCCATACTGCTGCAATTCAAGACCCAGCAGGTACACATGAAACGGCACAATGACAATTTTCTTTTGCTGGTACAATGGTTACCTTGAAGTGAATTGAAACTTAAATGCAGTTGAGGATTTACTCCAAGAAGAAAAGTTCCATCTTTATTGAAGTAACTGGAAATTTCGCTGTTTGATTCGGTAAGACAGGCTGTCAGTCCCGATCCCTTGGGACATAGGAAAACTGCAACATGAAACTGGAAGAAGTGCATTTTTCTTACTCCAGGTAGGGCTGGGATAGATGTTGGAACAAGGTAGAAGGGCAAGGTGGAAGGAGGAGAGGTCATTCTTCCTATAGTTTGGGCTGTGTGATGTGCACTATGCTTACCAAGCACCTGCCACACTGTGCAGTATATATAGCTAGTTGCAAATGATCTTCCTGCTGAAACCAAGCTGCTATGGCAATGGCACAGGTCTATGCTGGTTTCCTTGTGAGTAGGATGTCCTCATACTTCCCTTTAGTATCAACGTGTGACTGTTCAGTTCTCTGACTAGTAGGTGTGTGCTGAAAGCTTCCTCATGGTGTATCTCATGCAAGAGTGGCAGGTATTTTCTTGCTAATATTTAGTTCTTTTAGCCTTTTGGGAGGTATTTGTTGTGCATGTACTCAGTCTTCCAGTAATGTCCAGTGTTTGACCAGAATATTGAGAAAGGGGAGTAGGACATGACCTACAGATTTATTTCTGAGAACATTCCTACACAATAGTTATGTTTACACTGACTGTATCTTCAAGCCTGCACTTAAAATATAGATCAAACAATATTTCCAACATGAATTTTTCCTTATTGAGTGTTTCTCCAAATATGGAGTCATATTTTCTGTTCTGCCAGTATTCTTGTAGCAGTGTATGTTTTATATTTATGTGCAATTCCTCTTATTAAAAAAAAAAAAACCAAAAGTAAGAAAAGCATAATGGCCAATGTCTGGCTGAAAAGTGCAATGGGGGTATTGACTCTATCACTATTTCAGATGGGTAAATGCTAAACAAATATGCAAAGAGCATGCAGTGATGAAGTCTTTGGTACAATGTTGCTATTCTACCATTTCTTATATGTTCAAGAGGCACTAAAATAGTCATAAAATGGTAGTGAATAGAAATTGAGCATTTAAGTAGTCTGCTCTCAAGCTATTTAATATTCAATGTACTGCTCAGAATCCTGCTACAGTGGTGATATAGATAAATAGCTACGTCTCGCATGTTTGATTGAGAGTTTGTTAATAATATGTGATCAGTTAAACAGCACAGAATGAATACATAAAATTATTTAATCATTTAGAAATCACGAAATTTGCTAAATGATAGGGTAAGGAAAATTGAATTTGTTCAGCTCTTTGTCATTGCAGAACTCTCCAAGCTAGCCTTTCATTTTCATTATTGTGTCAAGTTACAGTGTCAAATCTACTTCATGGGCATTTATGAAAGGCACATTTAACAATCATGTTCACTAGAAAAAACACTCTGATTTTTCTTGAAGGCTCATAAGAAATTGCACAAAGAATGAAATAATCTTAGGCCACTGATCTGGAAAGCAATTATTATTTTTTTTGGCATTCTTTATACCATAAAAGGGCAAAAGCCTAGTATCTGTGATGTTACTCGGTTCAGTATATTTCATCCTCTTCAAAAGACTTCATCTCTCTGGACAACCAAAACCCATTAATTTAGGGAAAAAGAGTCAGCACTTAATAATAGAATGTGGCTTTATTGAGCACTTAAACTGTGGCCAGGAAAAGCAAATACACTCTGAATCAACCTAGTACAGCGAAGTGGAATATAAATGCTGCAGAGCTTTTCTATGGAAGCTTGTTGTCATTTTTCTGAGGTTTCAATCAAACTTTTAATCAAATCCATAGCTGAAATTGGCCCATGTTACTGTGATCTTTTCTGAATGTTCTGTTCTATAAAGTCTAGCACACAGATTTATAACGTTGGAACACTAGCATTGATGCCAAAAGTCACAAGAAAGTTGCAGGTTTCAGGCACACATCATCAGTACAGGTTATATATCTACTTCAGAAACAAAGGGAAGTCCATTGGAGATGGTCACAAATGCACTTCAGTGGCTAGAACCAATGATGCTGATTGATATAGTTGCAAGATGATCTGGGAAATGTATTATTTTAATGATTAAGGAGGAATGTATTCACAAAGATCAGCTGCAGATAAGGTAGGCTAAAGGCCTGTATTAATTCCTGTAAAAGCCAGCTTGAAATGCCTATAGTTAGAGTTCAGCTCTGAATGCCCCTACAGAATGGCAGCACTGATTTAGTATGTTGCTTAGTAACATGTGTTTTTTCTATTAATCTGTTTTCTTAGCACAGCTGGCCATTGCGCCTCTTATCTTTCCTACACACAGCAGTAATATGTGAATCATACCAAGATATATGAAGATAATCTCTATATATGGTCCATAATGCCTATTGCACATACCTGAAGTTCCCATTTAAAATTTCTTCAGGTAAAATGATCCTACTACTGACATAAGATTTATTTTAGGCTTGCTCCTTGTTTTCTTGCCTTCAGTGCATAAAAACAAGCACTTGCTTATGTGTTCTGGTCAACCTTGGAGGCAGACTTGTTTGTTAGTGATAGGTTAGGATTTTTTTCCTGATAATGCATCTACTACAATAGCTATTAACCTACTGATTTCATATAGCACTTGATATTATACAAAGACATCAAAAAAACGCATATATTTCAGCTCTCTTTGGTTTATATTAGAAGAACAGAAATGAACACAACAGCCTAAACAAAAACCAGAATAGAGGTTTACCTAATGCCACAACTGATACTTTTGTAGAGATCTTAATGCCATAAAAATGCTGTAAGGAGGAGTATCAAAAGAAAGAATAAATACATGTGCATAAATACATAATGTTAACAAAGTGCTTATTTAGTAAATTACAATAGTTATATATTCCCTCATTAATTTTTTTGTAGATTAGAAAATTTAAAATGTTATACATTATTAACTAGGGAAAGGAGATACTATGATTATCATGTATTGGTAGTTTTTTTTCTCCAAGTAGAACACTGTATGTCGTTGTGCTTTGATAATGGAACAAGTGTGAAGAACTGACTTCACGACAAGAAGTAATAAAATCTTGGGGTTTTTTAATAGTAGGTTAACAAGTTAGTTGTTTGTTTCTAATTAATTAAAGTTAGAAAATACAAAGAATATATATATGGTAATAAGTTGAAATGTTGAATTAATTTTTTGAGGTATACCAAATTTGGAAAAGTGTAATTCAATTGGTTCTGTTTTTCCTGAACTACTATCTCATTGGGCACTGGCTTTGGAGTAACTCCATCCTGTACTCAATTTCCAAAGAATTTCCATCTGGTTTCATTATATTGGCCCAGTGTTTGAAAGGTAAATAGGCATTCAAGCATGCAAGATACTTTGCAGAGTTAACTGACCACGATCAGAGCTTTCTGAGACAGTCACATAGTCAATTGGGGGAAAAACTGACTCATTTGTATGAAGCATCCAGCTTAATTTTCCTTTATGTAGCCAAGACCCCAAATTACCCTGATGTGCTTGGCTGAGTATGTGATGAATAGGTTGGCTAGAAGAAGGAACTGGTACTGTCTATAATTTCCATGTACCTCTGGGAGGTCCGTGTGAGGAAATCTCAAGTAATAATTTGAAGACTCTTCACATGAAGTAGTTCAGGATTGTTGTTTTTCTATTTTTTGAAATAAATTGCATAAAGCGCTTTGGACAGTAGGAGTAGTAAATGATGAAAATTCCTTTGAAACAATACAGTTTCCTGCCTAACATATACTTCTTCCATTTTCATTCTTACCTGGCTCCTCTCCCTTTAGCATCTGAACAACTTAAGTCTCTCATGCCTCTGCTTAACAGCAGCCCTTTACGTTAAGGGAATAGTGATATTTACATCTAAATGGCTGGATGAGGGGGACTTCCAGGTGAGTCCTAGGTGAGATCCCATTGTACAACAGCCTACTCCAGGATTTTCAGAGAAAGAAAACCCAGACACTCAAGCTAGAAGGATTCTGCAGTGACCACCATCCTTGCCGCAGCCAAGCTGCGGTCAATGCAATGTCCCACTCAGCCTAGGTGCTGCCATAATTGCCAACTGCACTTACTCCCTATGAAACTTCTTGGAGGATTACAGGGAAATAAAACAAGTTAGTGAGTAGGCTAACCTTTAGAAGACCTGTTAGCAGCAAATCTATTTACATATTCAAAATAGCAATGGGCACATTATTTACAAATAATGTATGTTTTGTGTTTACAGCATCCATTGAAAATCGTTAGGTAGCAGGGATCACAGAACTGCTTCCAGCTAAGCCAGAAATATGAGTCAGCTGTTACAAATAAAATCTGAATTCAATTGATTGAATAATTATTTTATTCAGCCAGTTTTCTTTTGAAAATGGTTACATCAAATAGCTTGAAAACTGTTCCAGATGTTAGTTGTTCTTTCACACTGGGAATGCATGAGCAAATGGAAGACAGGTCATTTGATCAATAAATATAACATACAAAAGTATGACCCTGTATTCTATCCTAATATATCTGACAAGCAATTTCACTCCTAACAAAACTAAACCTGAGGGTTCTTTTCCTAATTTAAACAAAAATTCAACTGTGATTCCATCTGTAGTCTAAAAATACACTCCTATGTCCCTTCCAGCAATGAGTACCTCTGGATGTTTGATGGTGAAAGCTTTAATCTTGATACAGGTTCATCCTTCCTGATACCATTTAACTTAATGTCAGGGTTTACTGCAAGTCTTCAGTCAAAACTATAAAGAACACATTGGTCTTTGATTGAATGACTCTTTTCTGAATCACACTGTTTCCTGTAGAAAATGTTGACTCATGGTTGAAATTGCCGGAAAACCAAAAGTGCTACCTTGGAAGTACTTTCTCCGTTCTTCCTAACCTCACTTGCTTCTGTGTCCAAATTCCTAGGTCAGATTACACTGCCTGTAAAGCATTTAAGTGCCTCTTAGAACAGGGAGATATGGTGCATTGTGGAGGCAGATAGAACAAAATGTCAGAGCAAAAAGTTTACAAAATTGCCTTTCTTCCTTCTCCTGGCTCTGAGATCTGTTACTCTGAAGTACTGATTTACAGCAAGACCATGTTACTTGTTAACGTATTAGTCATACTTTTGACAGCTGAATAAGATTCAACAGCATATTTTAAAAAGCTGACAAACATTTCAAAATATGATTCCTGATATGTCATTAAAAATAATTCTATTCTAAGGTACAGCACTTCCTTAAAAAAAAAACAACAAACAAGCATAAAACCAAATAATAACAATTCACCATGGTCTTTTATGGCTTAAAACAGTGAAGTTTTTCACTAAAGTTTCAGGAGTTCTAAGACAGTAAATAAAGAAGCCATTTATAATGCCTTTCTGTGGCCTGTAAGGAAGTAGATACAATGAATACTGTAGTTTACGCAAGCTAGCCACAAATAAGTGTTAATTTATGAAGACTAATGAGCTCTGTCATGTAGGTTTGTTCCTTAGAAACAAAAAGTTCTGGATAAAATCCTGGCTACCATGAACTTAGTTGGCAGTAGCTTTGACTGTACCAATAAATAAAAAATAGAATCATCATCATAGAATGGTTTGGGTTGGAAGGGATCTTAAAGATCATTTACTTCTAACCCCTCTGCCATGGGCAGGGACACCTCCTACTACACCAGGTTGCTCAAAGCCCCATCCAACCTGACCTTGAACATTTCCAGGGAGTGAGCAGCCACAACTTCCCTGGGCAACCTGTTCCAGTGTCTCACTGACCTCGCAGGAAAGAATTTCTTCCTAGTCTACCCTCTCTCAGTTTATCCCTCATCCTATTGCTACAAGCCCTTGTAAAAAGTCCCTCTCCAGCTTTCTTGTAGGCCCCTTCTGGTACTGGAAGATGCTATCAGGTCTCCCCAAAGCCTTCTCCAGGCTGAATAACCCCAACCCTCTCAGCCTGTCTTCATAGGGCAGGTGCTCCAGCCCTCTGATCATCCTCCTGGCCCTCTTCTGGACTCGCTCCAACAGGTCCATGTCCTTCTGCTGAGGTCCCAGAGCTGAACACAGCACTCCAGGTGGGGTCTCACCAGAGCAGAGTAGAGGGAGAGGATCACCTCCTTCGATCTGCTGACCACACTTCTTTTGATGTAGCCCAGGATACGGTTGACTTTCTGGGCTGCAAGCACACATTGCTGGCTCATGCTGAGTTTTTCATCAACTGACACCTCCAAGTCCTTCTCCTAAGGGCTGCTCTCTACCCATTCAAAACCCGCCTGGACATGTTCCTGTGTGACCTGATCTAGGTATTCCTGCTCTGGCAGGGGGGTTGGACTAGATGATCTTTTAAGGTCCCTTCCAATCCCTAACATTCTGTGATTCTGTGATTCTGTGATTCTCCACCCAGTCTGTATTTGTGATTGGGATTGCCCTGAACCAGGTGCAGGACCTTGCACTTGTCCTTGTTGAACTTCATGAGATTGGCATGGGCCCACCTCTTCAGCCTGTCCAGGTCCCTCTGGATGGCATCCCTTCCCTCCAGGCTGTCAACCATACCACACAGCTTGGTGTCCTCTGCAAACCTGCTGAAAGTGCAATCAATCCCACTGTCCACGTCACCAACAAAGACGATAAACAACACCAGTCCTAGTACTGACACCTGGGGAATGCCACTTGTCACTGATCTCCATTTGCACCTTGAGCTGTTGACTGTAACTCTCTTATGTGTGACCATCCAGCCAACATCTTATCCAGCGAGTGGTGCTTGTGTGAGAGTTAACTTTTTCGGCCTAAAACTTCATTTCTCACACTTGGGACCACTCCCAAATGCCTGGGACTCTTCTCTGCACTGCTGCATTCAAGTTTCCTGTTGGTACTATCTTCATGCCACCTCCTGAGACCTGCACAGAAGTCATGTGGAATAGAACTAATTGGCCCAGGCCAAATTCATGCCAAGGACTCTTCTGGCAATTGGCAGCACAAACTAGCATAGCCATGGCCAGCAAGGCTAGAATTTCACCTTAGCCATCCAGTCTCTGTTAATGGAAGTACACTTGTCCTCTGTTTCTCTGTTCCTCGTGTAATTTCCATAGCTGGAAGATTAGTTCATAAATCGCCTGATTTTCTACCAATACAGTTTAAAGGGAAAAAGAGGCTTTCAAGCAAAATAGCTGGATAGTTGAAAGCTGGATTTGACTGAATCCCACACCACACCCCTACCCACCCAAGGAAAAAGAAAATCTGTAGAGTAATAAAATGTTAAGTGTCCTTAAAATTGTAAAAGTTAACTAACGGTTTTATTTAATTGCATACCATACGCTACATTTGACACACATCAAACTGCAGGTTTTTTGTGAGTTTCCTACTGGTCAGTAACTAGTACTTACTAAAACATTTAATCTAAAACTTAAATACAGAATTAGCCTACATGAGTTTATAGTCTCCTGTCATGCAAGAAAGAAAAAGATAAAAATCTGTAACTCTTCAAAGCTTTAGAGAGTCAAAAGACATATATAATCAATAGGCATCACCTTCCTGTTGGGTCACTGAAATTTAGGTCATGTCCTCCATCTAACATGACACAATTTTTGCAAACTAAATTGTTCTGCAATGCAAGCTTAATGGATCCTCCTATCCACTATCTATCTATTTGAAAACAACCTTTTAATTTGCATGTGTAAATACATGCTCTTTTAGGCAGGGAAGCCTAAGAATATTTCTCCTAAATCTGTAATTAAGCATTTAGATGAAGTTTCTGTTTTTCAAAAGTCTTCATTATGATTTATCTCCTATTGAACATCTGTTGTGTATCTTCTTTCCTCAAATATAACTCCAAAAAGTTGAAAATAAGGATTTGTCCTGTATTGTAGAGTACTAATTTTTTTTAACAGTAGGAAATCACATAAGATTTTGAAGGCAGGAAGGGCTCTACCACATGCTAAATCACATTAAAAGTTACTACAATTAGTTTTTGTAGCCTTTTTAAAGAAGAAAATTGTTGCCAGAAGGAAGAAATTTAGACCACATAGAGGAAGCTGGCTTTTGATTCCTTCTCTTAGATTGCAGTGCTGGAAGTAAACTTTTTGGTGGTAGAACAAGGGTAGAAGTATTCACTTAATGAAAACAATTTAAAACAAAACCAAAAACAAAGCCACAGTGTCCCTGAAGCAAAAGGACTAAGAACTTGGAGCCTCCTCTACTCTACCTTTCCTCAGTAGTGACAAGAGATTTTCATAAGTAAGATTCAAAACTATGGCAAAGGTTTCACTTTTATTTTGCCCCAGAACCCTGCATTTTCTTTCTTGAAAGTGACTCCATTGGAAATATGGAAGCACATGGAACTGAGATTTTTGCTGAAAAATTAATAATCCGTAAAGCACATGTTAGTACCTGGGTGCCTTCCCCAGGTACAATGGAAAAGATGTCTTTCTCCAGAATTCTTTTTTTTTTTTTTTTTTTTTTTCCATTTTTTAGGATAGATTGAAATTAAAAAGTTTTTATTTTGTTAACAAAAGTCCCTCCTAAAGTCTTTCTAAACTCTGAACACATATGACGTTCTTTTAGTGTCCCTGACCACCAGGAGCATTAAATCAAACCATGATCAAGAGTCATCAAAGGGATAATGTACCATGAAAAGTTAAAGTTAATTCAATTTTGATAACTTTATTGGCACTACATGGTGCCCAGGTACAGTAGAAGTTGATCAAGGCAATGAATATCAGACATCTGCTCATTGAAAATAATTTAGTATTAATTTAGTGTGAATTTTACACATAGCTAACTTCTGCCCTAAAATATCAGCTGTTTTTAATGTTGCCTAATATGAAAAATCAGCACATTATTTTGGCACAGATTTGTGATGGAACGGTCATGACTTTGTATCAGAAACTAAAACTGTGATTCTGCAGAGACAATTGTCTTAAGAAAGTTTGTCATTCTCTCATGATAACTTTTAAAACTGTAGTGTGTTTATCACTGGGAAAAGGGTCACTTGAAACTCAGAATATATTCCCTTCTCGTTCACATTTTATTACTGAAAAGAACAAATCTTTCTCGATATTTCATTTGTGGCTCTAAATTGTTGCAAATAAATACTCATCTGCTGTATAGTTTACTTATCAAGAAACTCAGTTGAAAGCTGATGTTTCAGAGTGATTGTACTGGCCTTGCAGCATTGAATATTTCCTTCTCATTGAAAGGAGTAAATACTAAACACTTTTAATTGAGACTGTAATGAAATAGAGTGTTTCCCATTTCTGTTAGTTCCCTCTATAATTTTGAAAACTTTCTTGAAATCAATCTTAATGAAACATTCTTCCCAATGAAGTGGTTTGTTAAAATATTTGTGCAAACCAAACATCTGAAGAAGCATGTTGCTAACATGAGTCAAATGGAAACTGAGGTTTTAAAGTGTGTTTGAAAAAAGTATTATTTGTAAGTTATCTTCCCTTTTTTGCTCAAGATGTTCCATCAACACCGTAATTTCTGGAAGGATAATATCCAGGAAGAATTCAAAGTAAGTTGTTTCATATAAACTAACCTCTGTTAGCTAATAGAGAACTCTTTTCCCTGGCTTCTAGTAGCACATTAATTAATGTTTAGGAAACAGAGTGAAAGAACTCAGTTAGCATCATGTAAATCTGATGTGTACCGAAGTTTTAGTATAATAAATTAGTTGTTGAAAGGGTAGCAAGGAGAGGGAATCTGCAGATATGTCTAAAACGATTTAAGTCTTTGAGAAAATTCATGTTTGCAAGTTCCTTCCCTTCTAAAATGGCAAAGGCATTAAAGACTGCATTAATATATTGTCAATGGTAGATGGACTTCATTATGACTAATTAAGTGTTAGAGCTGCAATTATTCACTTTTAGTGACATCCTTAGGAAAGACACAGATTATTTTTTTTCTTTCAGCCAGCTCTACTGCAATTACTTCTTTACCCTACTTACCCATTAATTCCTCAAGAGGCAGGAGCTCTCATAATTGACTGGGATAACAGGCTCAAGAGCCAGGAAGGTGTAAATCCCATTTCTTAGATGTCTTCTGTGGTCCTAACAAACGTGCAGTCAGGAACACTACAGCAGTGTAAGTTTAAAATTGTGGATGAGCCTCAGCCTTTCCACTTAATGACATGTATTGCTTGTATGTAAATACACAATGGAAACTGAGCCGGGTGTGTATGTGGTTTTTTGCTTTTTAGTTTTTAATACAGTTGTTAAATACCAGATTAATTTCTCTGTACAAAACTATTCAATTAGACAGACCTGTAAATAATACATTAAATCTTATTCTGAGTTTCCTAATAAAGCATGTTGAACCATTCCTTTTAATATATAAGAATGTATAATAAGAAACAAGCATTACTTTTCTCCCAGAGGGGAAGTCAAAGATTAACATAGCCTCAACTGGAACCTCTGTGGTAAGAAGGAGGAGTAGAAGTTTGAAGGGTTACCTTAAATGAACCCAGTTGCAATTAGGTTTCAGAAGTTTAGATTCACAAGTCCACTTTCAAAAGACAGTCTACTCAAACAGCAACCAATTTCTGTAAATAGCATAAAATGTGATGGACTGGGCGGTTAGAAAGAAATTGCTGATTTGCTAGCAGAGTGAATGAACATCCTTTGCAAAAAAAAAAAAAAAAAAAGGATATTCTGATTAACTTAAAGATTTGGATTTTAATGTGGGATCAGAAAACAGAAATCAGACTCTAATTCCTGATACATGATTCTTCTAGTCTGCTTCCAGAAGCTTTTTGTAGCCAGGAGTGATAGACGGAAGAGGAATGATTTTCTAATTATTATTTGTTGTAACAGACCCACAAACTGTGCTTTTTCTTAAAGACTGAGATTCCAAAGACCCATTCTCCTTGGAACCATGAAGTTAAAGAAAGACAAAGTCATGAACAAGTGCAACTTCTTTTAACCTGTCATCAGGAGAATAAAGCTTTTATCATCGTTAATAATAAATGACTACAACAGTTATTGCTTTCAGTGTAAGCTGCAAGACCAATGTAAGAGAGCATTTTCCAAAGGCATACAACAGGGAGTAAAAAGCACTGTTCTAGTATAGTGAAATAGAAATTCTTACCAAAATGGTGTTCATCCATTTTAAATAGAATGACACTCAAGGAAAGAAAAAGACCATAGTTGTGCTTTTTTTGAGGCCTTATCACAGTCAGCTGAAAGCTCTGAGTGATGAATCAGATGATATCATGTGAGGTTGTCCATCTAAGCTTCCCAGCAGTAAGGAATTTACTATAACAATTTATGGACTTTGGTTCCCATGGAAGGAAATACGTGTGTGCATTTCCTGATGCCATTGAAAGTAAAAGCTGCAAGATAAAGTAACTGTTCCCAGGGCTTTTCACATTAGACTTGATTTCTGCATTAATCATCTCTGTCACAAACAGTCCTTGGCTGTAGTCCATGAAGAAAAGGGAATGATTTCACAAAGTAAAGGAAGACATTTTTCATTTACTTGTGGATGTCCTCAGTCTGAAAGGTAATCTTTTAATAACAGAGAAATTTAATGTAAAAGCAATGCTATTGACAAGTAAGGTTAAATGGACTGAAAGAATGTCGAGTTTCACTTCAGATCCAAAATAAAGACACTTGTCTTTGTGCTGAATATGTTCTCAGCTTTGAATCTTGGAAATGTTAAGGCTAATCTTAACTTTATTTTCTTTCCCTTGCCCTTCCTGGCAACTGCGGAACTGTGTAAACCAGTCATGATGCTTATCATGTCACTTAAAAGGTTTCCTACAAATCTTAAAAGATTTTCCACAAAAAAAGTAAATTTCACAAGTAAAAGGTCTGAGAGATAGCAGTTTGCATTAATGCGTGATGGAATTCAAAACCTTCTCACCCACAGCTGGCTGCTGAGATGCACAAAACCTGGAACTCCACACACAATAATTTCGTATACTCACGTCTGAAGTCAAAGGCAGTTGATACAAAGTTGGTATTTCTTTTAGTGAAGAATTCTGCAGGAATGACTATCTAGACAGAACACATAGGGATTTTTTCGCTGTTTCCAGTGGAAACATTTTGTTCTGTGAAGCTGAAACAATGCTGAGTTTGGGCTGTTGACTTAGCCGTGTTTCCCACAGCATTCTTGGGTGCAAGGTGGCCTAGGAGGACAGTCAGCAATGGTCACCTGCGGGGCTTGGAGCAGATGTGCCCATCCACTAGGACACCTGTGGCATAAGGAGAGCTCCTGGTGCAGACAGGGAAATGCTGGGACTCCAGGAGGTGAGCTGGCAAGAATTTACACAAAGTTGCTAATATAACTCATTTTTCATCAAAAGTTTACCTGACTGGCCTAATATCACAAAGTATTTTGGTGACTCTGTTTGTCAGAATAAACTCCTTTCATTGTAAGTTTCCAATCAACTTCAGTAAGTGACAGTGTCACCATGTCACCTAACTTCTGTTTTATCTTTTCTTTTGTACCGTGGAAACATTAGCATCTCTGTGCTTCATGGAAGTGTTGTGATTGAGAATGTTTTTCAAGTGCTACAACGTGCATGAATTGACATCTTTCCTCTGCAAGATGAGGGTACAGAGATGATGAACTAAAGTTCCTGGTCGTTGGTGGAGGTTTTTTTGAAGGGAGAGGGGTGATGGGCAGGGTGAAAGCTGAATAATTTGTGTCCTCTGGAGGTCATAGCTTCACTGTTAGACAAGGTTGCTCAGGGATTATCCAGCAAAGTTTTGAAAATCTCTAAGGATGGAGATTCAACAGTCTTTCTTAGGCAACCTGCTGTTTTTTCCTTGCTGCAGCTTGTGTCTGTTGCCTCTTGTAATATCACTATATGCCTCTGGCACGACCTTCTCTGTAACCACTTGGCAAGTGATAGAAGACAACAACAATATTCCTACCTCTAGCCTTCCCCTATTCAAGCTGAACAACCCTCATTCTGCCAGTTTCTTTTCATACACCATATGTTCCAGACCCCTCATCATGTTGGTGGCCCTCCACTGGACTTGCTCCGGTTTGTCAATGTCTTTCTTGTACTAGGGAGCCCAAAGCTGGAGGCATTACTCCAAATGTCATCCCACAAGTGCTGAATATAGGAAAACAAACTCTCCTCTTGACCTGCTAGTAAGAGTATACTCTTACTAATGCAGCCCAGTAAGTGACTGTTCTTCATCCCTGCAGAGGTATACTGCTGGGTCTTGTTCACCAAGACCCCTAGCTCTGTGTCTTCAAAGCTTTCTCACTCATCAATATCAAGTCTTTACTGTTGCATACTATTATTTCATTCCTGATGCAGGACTTCGTATATGCCCTTAACTTGTGAAATAGTGCATGCATAAGTGCATTTGTCTCCGTCATGCTTTACAACACAATTTGTAGTCATTGCATTGGGTAAATGAATGTCCAGGTGTCCTGCTTTGGGCATAAAAGCTGGAACAACTTGCAGGAAGGGTGGAGTGTCTATCTGTGAGGTGTAAGCACCACTAAAATTCCTGCCACATATTCAGGAACTAGATCTTCGTGAAGGCTTCTAAGACATGGTCTTAGAACAGCTTCTGGTCTTAGACCACTTTGTGGACTCAGCATTCAAAGAAAGAGAATGGAGAGAGAGTCTTTACCAGATAAGAGAAGGAAAAGCATTTTGTTATTAGGATACACAGATGGGGAACTGTGCAACTCCATTTCTTTAAAACCGCAGTCTGAATAAGTCCGGGTAAGTGTTGGGCGGTGGATTCAAACCAGAATTTTAGAATGAGTCCCTTGAAACCTTATTGATGACTTGCAGCCACCTGAAGGAAAAATAAAAATGGTTGTGATGGCTTTCCTGCCACCTCTCCCGTGTACCATAAGGGTGCTAAAATGCTGCAGCACGTAAATCCTATTACAAATCAGTTTCTCTTCTTATTCTTGGTTAGCTTTTACCTTTTCATAGAATAGGTTTTCTCACGTTTAAGACAGTAGATGGGATAAAATCTTGGCCGGATTGAAATCAGGCATTTTTACTCCAAGGATGGAATCAACACTTCGACTCTAACTTAAGCAGTTTTAAACTGACTTGTCTTTCCAAGATAGCTGTCTGGACTTTTGTGTTCTCAGCAGTGAGAACAGAGGTACCTAATATGCAGTGTATTCCAGCGGGTTAGATAGCTACCTTGGAGACCTACTCTGATTGTTTCAGTTTTCTGTTTTGGAGAAAAATTCTACAGCTTCATATAGACTTCTGAAAGTGCTTGATTAACACCTGAAATAATTTTGTGGTCTTTAGTCTTAAAATATATATGCGAGAGTAAGGTACTGCTTTTTTATATAGGATTACTTTTTTGACAGATATGAAATCTGATTTTTCAATCTACAATGAAATCATAGTTGTTCAATAGGGAGGCAAGTGAAGGTCTGCACCTACTCTGCTTCACTATTTAACTCATTGCTCAGTTTCAGTCTATCACAAAGATCAGGAAAAGAGCTATTAGAATAGCCGATGGGGAGTGGGGTGTGTGTGCTAAAGTTTTCCTTGGACCTGATCATGTTCTGAATCTGATGAGGTTGCTTTAACACTTAGTGGAAAGGGTTAATACTGGGCACACTAAACTGTTAACAATGGCAAAAAGCTTGACTATGAAAAGTTAAAATATCAGTTTTGCATGCACAAAATGAACTGGTAAAACCCAAATATTTTCTGAACTCTTTCTTTATTAGAAAATGTTCTCATGGTTGTTTTATTGTACAAAATGCTTTGCCTTGGAGTTGGAAATTCCTTGTTACTCCCTTTTTCTTGTGTAAGTTCATACAAACACTTTTGATAGTGGAGATCCAGGGCAATTACATCTAGGAATCAAGCCCAGAACTTTCTCCCTAGAATAATCAGAACTTTAAAAAATTAATTATGATAGGATTTTGTAACAACAATAATAGTAATTTGATTAATATTTTTAACTTTTATTATTATCATTAGTATTTTTAAAGTGAGCTCAGAAGTACAGGCTACAGAACTTCCACATCAGCCTTATCTCTTGGTCATCAGCATTGTAGACAACCAAAAATCTAACAATCCTGGGAACTCTGCAGGTTGTAGATTTGCACTTTGTTTCAGTGGCTACTTTTAGCTTACTTGCTTACTTGCAGCTGTGGTGACTGTTAAGAGATCAGACACAGAGAAGGTAAAAATGATGAGCAGGGTACTTGATTCTGTATCACAAACATTAAATGCAAACTTTAAGCACTGGAGAACTCCAGCTGACTGACTGTAGCTGGAAGGCCCTGGAAAGTCTTAAAATGGCTGTGCAACAGGCATGATGATCTGTGTAGGGCAGAACAAAATATGTGACCATTTATCACGCACGTATTCTGCTAGAGTCACGAAACTTTTGCAGGACTAGATGTATGAAACAACTAGTGAACAAAGCAATCAAGTAAACCTGACTGGTTTATTCAGTCCAGGCATAAGAGCCAGTGATTTCAAGCCATTGCCTTTCATATTTTATGTTTCCAGCACCAAAACTCATGAGAGAACTAAACTGTGGGAAATCAAAACCAGAAAACTTGTTTGTGCATTTCAAACAGCTAGCTTCCCCTGTCTTTATCCATGACTCTCTTGGCTTGCTCAGCACTGAGCCATCCCACTGCTCTTCAAGCACCAGTACATCATATCCCTGGCCTGGCTGACAGGGTGTGATGTTGTTGGATAACAGTGCAAAGTGCCTGCATGATTAGGGGCTGGCCTGGTGCCAAGGGCAGACCCATGATAGATGCATCCATTCAAGGCATGGGATTCCCAGATGGGAGTGCAGCGGTGAAGCGGTGCTCTGTGGATGGGGTAAGTGCCCTCATTATTCACACTGTGGACAGCATAAGTGCCTCCATTATTCACATGTGGGTCCATTGTATATGGAGGAAAATATGTATCTTTATTGTTTACTCAGTCACACTGAAGCACTCTATCAAGTTAATGTTACTGAACTAAGTATGCAAGCACATGACCTTTTTAACCTTTTTTAAGTTACTCCTATCATGTTTGTAGGTGATCTCAAGACTAAAAATAGAGTGATATATTATATCACCAAGGTAAATACTGTGCCAGTGAAGGATTTATGTCCTTTAGTGGGAGATGAATCAAATATAATTAGATGGAATTACTCTTGATCATAACAAAATGAAAATGCTACCCCATACACTTGATTTTTTTCTAATTATGTTCCTAATCTGAAGGCCAAAATGGAAGAAATATAAATGAAACTAACACCGTTTGAATTGAAAATATAGTATAAAAGCAAGATAGAAATATTTTGAAAGGTTGTAAGAGATGAAGGGTATTTATTTTCTCAAACAATATTGTGTCATGGATGGTATATAGCCACCTATTTTACTGCTATAGAGTACTGATGAAAGTTTTTATAACAGCCCAAGTATATCACTTTTCCTTTGATATATTTCAAAAGAAAGTAATCCTTATTCAGACACTGAAATACATCACTGAATTTATTTAAATCATTTTTCATATATAACACAAATTTTGAAAGCTTTTTGAAGGCAGAGGGTAAGTGAAAAGTCGCTTTTCAGGTGTCCACATAACATTTCATGCTAGTGGGGACACCAAAGACTGATTGGCAGTCGCAAGCACTACTTGGTTAGACATGGCCCTCAAAAAGTTACGAATTAACATTCACTAGACCAGAAAGAAGTAAGATGAAGAAGAGCAGGAGATCAGCAAAGCAACCAAGGGACTGATCTTCTGCAGAATAGTACCACAAATCAAAAAGCCATTCACAGGCAACTTACCCAACAGGTAATGAAGAGTTCTTAACTCAAGTACAAGAGCTGGCACTTTTAAATAAATACTACCAAATTTTTGTTGGGCAGGGAGACATGTCTTTCTTTGATCAAATGTTAATTTCTAGGAGCCTTTTTGATAGCAAGTAAAAATTAACTCAAGTTACGAAGCCCCTTGAGGAATTACTTCGTGAATTAACTTCACCCATTTTGGCACGGCCAAATCCTGTTCACCACTGTTATGCTGATCATGGTCAAAAGTTGTGGAAATGACTGGCTGTGTTTTTTTATATTTACTTTGAAAATGGAACAGGAAATCTACCTGAAATGACTGATGTATCTGCTAGCACAATAGAGTGGTAGCAGCTTAAACAGCTTCTCTTCCGCTGTGAACAACTCATTCAGATTGGTCATATGCAGAGAAGTATGTAATTTTTTACAATTTCTAGCTTCAGTCAGTGGAAACATTTGCAGCTGGGTGGGATGTGGAACACCTCCAAATTTAGTGCAGGCAGTTTACACTGACTGAATACACAGACTGTCTGGGGGGAAGTGAGGATGCTTAAAGTCCAGAGGATTTATTTTGCAGCTAACAAACAAACTGTTTAGATCAGTTCACTTAAGAGGCAAAGTAGAAAAGTTGAAATCTGATCCTCTGGTGTGTCCCCATCTTGCTGTGTGGCCTATCTTGAGCTATTTAGACTTTGCCTCAGTAGCTTGTCTGCACAATGGAACAATACTCACTATACTTCTCTAAAGCCTTCTTAAGCACTCTGATACTTTTAGATGGAAAAGAGGCTATGTGAGAATGATTTCTTATGATATGAACGCAAACTTTTTGCTAAGTTAATATTTATCTCAGATGCCCCTGGATTTTTAAACCTATCAAAATCCCCTAGAGCAGACACAGATCTATTGGAAAGTCCAACAGACCATGTGAGAGTGTTACCATTGCTGAATTTCTGTTTTATATGTCAACTTCTCTTGTTATTTATGCACAATATCAGGCAAAAGGCACAAATAATAACTTAATATCAGAGTTAGGCACAATTCTTAATGTTGAGGCAGTGGAATTACCCATAGACCTAAAAAATAACCTTTCCTGCCCTTTCCCCTTCAGTCTGTAACAGAGTTGCATCTGGCGTTGTTCCTGCCAACAAACAAGCCTGCGTAATTTTGCTGCTGGTCCTTCTGCTGATTGGTATTGATTACTCCTCTCACCTGAACGTGAAGAGAAGTATCATTTCCTTATTGAACTCACAAGGCCAGATGCTGAGAATACAAACATCCCCTGCTACCTCTGCAATAATAATAGACATACAAAATAAGCTAGAGCACAGACTTGTTTCAACCCATTTAAAGAGATGACCAGATAACAGCCCACAATACATTAAAAGCAGCATTTGAACTCATGACAAATGGAGAATTACTATCTGCAAAGCACAGGTGGTGCCAGTGCTCATCTGGAGAAGTACCACAGCTCTACTCAGAAATATGAAGCAGAAGCACTCAAAGGTATCTTGACTGTGTCTAGCAATCTGTCATGCAGTTTGTCCCAATTTACTACTGTAAATTAGTAACTAACCTGACCAAAGCATATCTGTTGTTAATATTTTGCATCACTGTTAGTTTACAGGCAAATTTTCTCTTTCTACCCATCCTTAACTGTGTCCTGTGCAGACAGATACAAAATAAGAAATCCTATCACCAGCATAAAACAGAGTATATCTTTTCCACAGTGTTTTATTCTCTGGGAGGAAAGGAAACTAAGAATTAAGTGATGAGTGAACTGCCAGCTATCTGAAAATGCTGGTTATATTTCAACAATAAAACAATTACACTGAAAGCTATAAAATTTAGATATTGATTTCACCCTATACTTTTGCAGTTGGAGGCTTATAAATTTCTTCTACTGGGAAATATTAATCATGGCTGATCTTCCTCAGCAAAGCTGACAGAGGGTAATAAATGCAAGGGAAGAGAAACTTGAAGCTTAAAACTTTAGCTAGCTCAAGTCACTTGTTTTGTATTGCTTTTAAACAGCCAAGTTACCTTCCTTTACAAGCTTGTAGCTTGCATCTTAATTTTACCTTAAGAACAGCTGAGGCTGATGTCTCTGTCCATGTTGTAGATATTGGCGATTTTTCTATCTTGCTTTGCCATCTCTTTTTCATGCACATTTCTAAGCAGAGTCCCACAGTGCTGCAAAGTTGACCTTCCTTGTGTTGTCTGCATTGTTAACTATTCTGGCTGAGGCTTTACTGATTTTTTTCACAATCATAGCAGTTCCCTCATCTGCACACACCTATGTTGTTTTCATATATAATTTCTCTCGTCATTTCAGCTTCCTCAAATTCTTGTTTTCAGTTGTCCCCACATACAGACAGCTAGATTCAAAATTGTAACTGTCTCATTTTCACAACTTCCCCCTTCCTAATTTTCTGAATAAATCACATCCTTTATAAAGCAGCCTTCAAACTTGATTTTCTCTCTCTTTTTTTTTTTTTTTTTCTCTTGCACAAGTCTCACCATGTCTTTGTCAATTCTCTTTCTCTGTATAGATCACTCCTCTAACTTGTGATTGGATACGTTCCAGAAAGAAAGTGCTTATAGCTAGGTAATATGGTAGATAATATGGCACTTGAGCACTGATGACTATTTTCAGGTGCTTTGGAATGACAAAGACTGACAGATTGATTTGTGTGTTAACATGGTCTTGTTATTTTTACTCTACCCTCCTCATTTTCTCTACTTTCATTACATTTGTTTGTCACGTCTTCATTGAAATAATATTGTATGGTATCAGTACCAGGGAGTATCTCTGCTCCAGCAGTAGTAACAGCAGGTGGCAACATTCTGACTGGGATCTGTGGATCCTGATTGGGAACTGTGGTCACAGTGCAATAGAAATAAAGCAGGTTTTAACTAATTTTCAGGGTTTGAATGCTGAGAAAGTTTGGGTTCAGCTAATTAGGGGTGGCTAGCTTCCCCCCATGTTGACACATTCCCTTCCAATTCCAGGCACAGTATTTGCTCCTCTCCTCCTTTTCAGCAGAACGTTTCTACCCCTGCACAAACCTGTACATATTGTTTGTGGTGCAGTACTGAGACACAGGGGTAGAGAGGCAAATGGACAGAGACAGAGGAGAGAAAATGGCATCATAAGTACCATGAGTTATAGTTTGAGAGCACATTTAAGTAGAAGAGCATTTGCTTATATGATATCATCCTTTTGAAGAGGTCAGCTGGTATCATAGGCACAGACATCTCTGAGTTTTGATACGGATCCAAAAATTGTCTCTTTGTTTTAGTTTAGCAAAATTCATGAATTTCAAGCAGGTTTATATCTTGTTACACACTTATTCCATTTTATGCACATCAGCTCTGTGGACTGGCAATGGTATATGTTATTTTCCAGAAAAATAATAAAAAAAAAAAAATCCAGGCTTATGTTTATGGCTTGACTGGTATCTGATCATTGCAGCAACTGGAGCAACTAAAATTCAAATATCCTAAAATTCAAGGAAGTTGCCTTGCAATACTGCTGTCCTCTAAATAGCATGTCAGTACAGCTAGGTGTATCTAATGTATCTATGACCAATGGTTCCATCAAAGGGGCCTGATTTTGGCTCATACTATGAATTTTCCATTTTTAAGTTTGGGTGAAATTCTGACTCTTCTTGCCAGAAGCATAGATTTGAACACCTTTATTGTCAAATGCCCATAGGGAGATCTGTCAAAATAAAGTAGCCAGGATAGTGTGTTAGCTGGCCTGTGCCAGCTTCTCTTTCAGCAATCTGTTTTTCCTCTAACAAAGGTCAAAATTGCATTCATTGGGTCAATGTATATATGCTTATAAATATTTTTTTAACACCAGGACAATGAAATTGGAGGTGAGCCCATTAATAATTACTATATAATAAGTTGATACCAGTTGGTCTGAGTAGAAATCAGGCTTTTCATGTGGAATTAGTGATGATGAACGGTGACTTGATATACTTGTAAGGAAGCAGGATTTGGAGTGTGAGCAGAGACGTCTCTGGAAAGTCCCATCAGAATGGGACTAGAAATGGATATGGGATAAGAAAGTCAGAGGAACACCCCACTTGCACAGTTTCCCAGATGCAGAAAGGATTCTGCATGAATTGGTTTTGATCTACTGTTATCAAGGATGTATAAATGGATGTTGATGGTGACTCCAGAAATTGCAGAGACCCTCTCACACCATGTGGGACAGGACGTGCATCTCACCACTCTCTGATCAATGGGGTCCATTGTCATTCCTCAACAAAGGGAGGCTGGATGTGAGACCCTGATAAAAACATATGCAAAAGTCTCACTCAGGGAAGTAGAAGCAAAGAAAAGAGCAGAAATCTGTAATAACACCTTTTGAGAATAAAAATGAATGATGCAGTCCCCCAGACAAAACGTACAGTCAGTTGGATGATAACCCTCTTGGGCCACAGACTCTAAGGAAAAGTCAGAGAAAATAAAATTTAGTGTAAATTCTAACAATGATTTAATAACCCTTCTCTGTAGATATCTTGTTATACTTCTGATTTATTTCTACTTGTCCAGGTCAAATCATCGTAATAAATACTTCATTTATATGCATAGTTCAGATGGACAAGGAGTGTCCAGTTTCCATTTTCTGAAATTAGAGTTGCTTAGGGGCCCTTAAATCAAGCTGAAAAACTAAACCACTCTATATCACTGATCTTTTTGCAAAACATAGGCTCTAGTATTTCAACAAGCACAGATGCAGAGCCCTACACCTGACTAACGCCTGTGCCAGGGTGGGTCTGGGGACTGATTGGTTGGCAGCTCTTCTGGAAAGGATCTGGAATCCTGGTGGACATGGACCAGTAGGTTAAACATGAGCCAGAACTACGTCCTGCAAGTGGTGAAGGCACACTGAGCCGTATTAACCAGGAATGTAGCCTGAAGGGAAGTGATAATTCTGCTTTAATCAACACTTACAAGACTACATCTTGCATACTGGGTCCAGTTGGGGGTCCCCGGGTTACAGGAGAAAGATCAAAAAACTCCAGCAAGTTCTGCAGAGGGCTCCTAGGAGGCTGGATCATGTGCTCTGTGATAAGAGGCTGAGGGAACCGGGCTTGTTCAGCCTGGTGAAGAGACAGCTTTGGGACCTACAAGAAGCTTATCAAAAAGATAAAGTCAGAGCTTTCAGAGTGATACAAGGTAAATTAATTGAAATGGGGGAGATTCCGGTTGGATATACAGAAGTATTTTTTCCACTATGAGGATGAAGAGTCATTGAAACATGCTGCCTGGGGTGGCTCTGGTTTGTCTGTCCATGGAGGATTTCTAGTCTAAGCTAGAGCAACCTGGTCTGAAGTCAGTGCTGACCCTGTTTTGAGCAGGAGATTGAACTGAAGACCTTAACGCCCTTTCCAGCTTGATTGTTCCTATTTTATGATGAGAAATTTTGAACTTTTACCTCTTCTTCTTGTCTTTTCTCCTGGGGGTCTTTCATTGCAATCCAGAGCTTTCTCCTAAACTATTTCATTTAAAGTCATATCAGAACATTTTGGGGTAACACTGATTCATTGTGAGACTGCTATGAGAGAAACATACATCTCATGTGTCTGCAGCTTCCCAGCACGTAGGTGAGTTTGAGAAAAACCGCGAGGAAAATGCATAACAGAAACCACAGCTTGCCTGTTTTTCTTCCTGGTGACAAAGACTAGATTTTTTTGTTAGGAAATTAGTAGAGAAATATTTTACATTTGCCCCAGATGTTCAATTTTTATTGTGGAATTTTTAAGTTAGATGTTTTGAGGCAGAGGTGTACACTGGTTCATTCTTGAGAAAATTATTGTGCTTGGCTGATTTGGAAACTATTGCTGCAGTGAAGAGGTGTTCTCTTCTTTAAAATTTAGGAAGAATGGTGTCATTTCATATACCAATGATGATTTTCAAAGATCTGAATTATAATCCCCATTTAAACAGGAAAGGAAAGGGATAATGAAGACAGGAAAAATGTCTCAAATCTCCTATATTTAAAGCCATGTATTTATTGCAAGACTCCAAGGCTTCCCACTGAATCTAGTACTTAATGTTAGGTAACACAGCACCTCTTCTGTCATCTGAACAGCAACACTTACTTAAAGAAAGAAGTTTGTGAAAATGATGGATATCCTCTCTAATGTTACCCACACTCCCCCTAAGAAATTGCAGTAATTCAGTCTGATGAACATTGGAATCCAATGCAAGCTGATTCCATGGAAATGTTAAATCTGATCTAGTAAAACTATTAAATCCTCAAAGTATTTTTCTTATTAGGATTGTGAAAAAGCCACCTTATTTATTGATAATATTTGAGATCATAACTCTTTAAACAGCTGGAAAAAGTGCTCCAGGATTTTATTTTTGGGGAGTGGAGGTACCAGTTTGCATTGGCAGGTAGTTGGGAGGAGAAGTTGGTGTCATTTGATGTTTTTTTCTTTCTTATAACTAGTGCAGTAAACCCAAAACTGTATCATCCTGCATTTCTTTTCTCCAACTCACATTATGGCTATATTAATCCTTTTGTTATTTCTTATCTAACAAGTAATGTGTCAACTGTAAAAAAAGCATACTCCAGAGTGGAAAACTACCATTAGAAAGGACTGATTATCTACTGAATGTGTCTTTTGTGCCACACTTCTGCTGAATAAAGAAGAAACACTATCTGAACATAAAAGTCAGAAGGAGATTTTTCTGGTTTTTGTGTCTTCGAAAGAAAATGAAGGCATCAGTTCTTTTCCCATTTTACTTGCTAGAAGTATCTATGGGGCAGTATGTATGTAGTAAGCAGCTTTCTCATTCACTTCACAGACTGTCAGTCAGAAGAATTCCACTGTGTATTAAAAATGTGAATGTGAATATACAGGATTGTGCAAGTGTAAATTGATTTGATGTGTCAATAAAATAATAATGGCAAGCACTAAAATCCTTTGGCTGTGAGTCAAGTGTGATGTAAGAGTTTCAAAGAATGACACAATCCATTTTTCTTGCCTGTTTATTGCATTAACTCCTAAGGCTGCAGTTACCAGATATTACTGATATCTGAGGTCCTCATACTAACAGATAGATGTAAAAATGTCAATACGTCTGCCTTTCACTTGTGAACTTTCTGTTCATGAGTTAATGCTGCATTAAAAATATACATGTTTATGATGACCATTAGTACTATTACAAGTAAATGGAACAGTAACTATCCTTAAGTTTTGCTAAGTTTCACATAGCCCAGATTGACACTTAAAGTAAAATACGTGCAAATAAAAGCCCTGTAGGTAAAGCAATTGTTTTTTATTTTGCCAAAGAAACTATGATTTCAGGCAGTTATTGCAAACTTGAGTAATTTTTTGGTGGGGGAGGTTGTTTTTTGTTGTGTTCTTTTTTTTTTTTTTCAATACAGTAATTCCTTAAAGCCCATCAAACAGCATTACTCTTTGTGCTAGGGCAGCCTTTGTGAAATGATCTGGTTTGAGGCGCTAAACTTTCAATGTGACCTTTCTATAACTAGTTCCTCAATCCCTCCATCTTCATCTAATTCCTACGACCTAAGAAGGTTTAGTTCTTCTCAACTGCCCATGTATTCTTCATTTTTTAAAGATGCAAAGCTTCCATTAGAGTATTATCTAACTGACAAGTCCTCCCAGCATAGACCTGCTTGAAGAGGGTGAGGGGTTAAGCACCAAGTTGATGTGATGATATGAAAGCAACAAATAACTGAAATAAGTGTAGGTTGTTAAAAGTCTGTTTACCTGCAAGGTGTTTTCAGAGTTGCACCACTTCTTGATGACAGCCAGCGATGGCTCCAAAGAGCTGGAGGCTGGCATACTGTTAAATTGATAGCTCACACCAATTAGATTATTTCTATAGACTACATGGGCAATAAGAGGTTATTAAAGATAATTGTGGCTGACAAACAAATTTGCACCAGAAATTGTTTACTTAAGTGGTCAGATCATCTTGTCAGATGCGCTCACCAGCACCTTTCTTCAGTCAACAGCTTTACCAATTGCTGTGGAATTGGTTCTCTCTTTCATTCTACATGACCCTCTGCTCAAACACTATAACAATTGAATTGTTATGCCTGTGATAGAAGTATTTCAAATTAAATGGATCTTAAGACTGAGGGTATTCAATATTATTCATGAGTCCTACATGAACTTAATGAAGCTTTAAGAGACTGAACAACCTGAACTCAGACACCTGAATGAAGTACTTCAGTGCCAGTTCACTTATCAGGGCTTGTCCAACAGTGAAATGTCTTACCCTAGCATTAATTTTAAAAGAGTTTAATTAGGAGATCTAAACAGAATGTGAATTGGTGTGCTAAGTTTTTGCACTTAATTTATTTTGCAGCATCTATCAAAAATGTAGTTGGAATGCTGCATGTGTCTCTCCCTCAGACAAGGCTCAGTAGAAATATTGAAGAGGTGCTATTAGATGCTGTTCCATGTACTGATCACTCCTCCAGTGCTTTATTCAGCCGTGGAGTCCCTTGTCTTGTTACAGTTGGTTGAGTCTTGCTTTTGCTTTCTCTCAGCCGGATAAATACCACTTTTTGAATTCCAAAATAAAACATTTATTTGCAGTTTATCTTTTAATGACATAAGAATGGCTGCATACAGATGTGTGAGCATCATGAGCAATACAGCCCCTACAGTTTTGCTCCCTTTACTTTCAAATGATATCATTTACTGCTTTCTCTAGGGAGAGACCTCACTTTTCTTGCTTTCTAGGATTTCCTTGGGACGGATTTTCATGTGTTGCCTATTCACAAAAAGGCAAATGAAAGTGCCATATATTTTTGATAGTCCTGCGTAATCAGAGGATTACAAAGCTAAGGAACAACACTTCACCAAGTCATTATGAAATATTTGGTTAATATTAGTCCTCTTCAACTCCTATCTTCTCCTTCCACCCCAGTTCCTTCAAGCTGCCTCTGCTGCCATCTCCTGCTCAGAGCACAACCAGGGACAAGCAGTTCATCTTGCCAGGTGGCAACAGGAATATCCTCTATTCCTCTGAAAAGCTGGGAATACTTTGGGCTTAGCATTTAATTGGACCCTCCTGAAGAGTGCACCTACCTCCTGCTTGGAACAGGGAGAGGCAGCCTCTCTAAAGTGCACCATTGTCTTAAAAAAGCCACTCAAGTGGAGGAGGTAGTGAGAAAGTGGAGAGACAAGGAGACAAAAATACTGGGTGTAGCTGCTCCCCTGTGTTTTCAAATTGTGCCCTGAATTTCCTGAGTCAGAAAACCAGAATATTTGGCCAAAAATCCCAGATGCAAAGAACAAACAACAAAGATACATACTCTCTTGCTGCAAGAAACCATGAGTTATTTAAGATGGAGATTCTTCTCTAGTACTGGACATTTGTCCACTGCAAAATCTCCCTTCTCTCCATATCACTTGTGCTATGAGACCAGGCTTACAATTTTTGTGTGTTTTTAGAGATCAAGTTGAGGTGAAATGAAATATGTGAAAATTAGCTTCATATAGCTAGAAGCAGTAAAGCTTTAACCTTTTTTTTTGGGTGTATGACATTTTTTGTGGGTGTGGAAGTGAAGTTAATTCAAAGATAAACTGTGCTGTATGCATGAAAAAAGTATCTTTAAAATAATTTAATACTTGAGGACTTGGGGATCCAGAAGGCTATTAAACCAATCTTCCTTTTCCCTTTCCTTTTCCTTTTCCTTTTTCCTTTCCTTCCTTCTCTCTATCTTTCTCTCTTTTGAAAAAGACATTTGCAGACTGAAAAATTCCTAGCTTGAAAAACGCTAATGAAAAATGGACCAATTATCACCTGGAAACTTGGCAATATATTTGCTTTTGTAGAAAATATTTTAAAAATAGAATTTAATATTTTTTTGGCAGTTTGCTTTTAAAACGGGCTATTTACTTTATAATAGTGCAGCACACAGTTTATTGCAGTTCGTATGGTTATATTGAAATTACATGAACTGGAGCACCTAAGGGAATGTTTATATTTCAGGAAAAAAAATTGGACTGGATCGAAATGCAGCATGAATCATAAGAGAAGTTTAGAAGCATATGAAGATGAATGTGTCCCTAGTGACTCAACAGAGAACATCTGGTAGGTGAGATGCTGTATAAATAAATACCTGAAAGGGCCTTGGTTTTAACAAATATCAGTAAAGCATGAAAATGTACTCTAAAAAAACTGAGAAATGTATATTATTTTATTAATTTAGGAAGGATAGAATATATTGTGTATTTGTCTGATCATGCTGGGAGATTCATGGAGCTGACAGAATAGATAACTGGAATGAAGTCACTCTGGAAACTCGAGGTCAGCTCTGTAGAGGAATACTGGTGCAGCACAGCTGTATGGAATCCATGTAAAGTTGAGGCACATGGTACTTACACTGACAGCTGGAATCCTTCTCTGGGAATCTCCTCCCAGAAGACAATTTTAGGGTGGGCATACAAGTATCTGAAGCCAAAGAGCTATCCTGAAAGTGTGATGGGACCTTTCCTTCTCACCTGGCTCCACACGGTTTCTGGCCTCACTCTTTGGTCCTGCTAACTCTAGTTTCCAGTTGCTGAAGGAGGGCACTTGCTCAACTCCCAAGATCCTTTCCAAGCTTGTCTACTTGAAGAAAGGTCAATTATTGAACTAGCAGATTAAACTAGCTGATTAGAGTTTGCAGAACTGTTCAGTGAAACTGGTTACAGGTAGATAAATTAAAACCCAGATGTCCCTATAAAATATTTTATCTCCTTAGCTTGGGGTTATTTTTTATATCTGTCTCTATACAGAAAGAAACAGAAGATTCTGGAATAGGCCTGGAAAGAGACAAAATTTGGATTTTTGATTTGCCACTTGACTGATGGAGCTTTAGTTCTGATCCCCACTTCAGGGATGTCTTTATGTTTATTTTGCAATGAACAACCATTCAATAAAATGCACAAACATTTCATGGAACAGAAATAAGAGCCACAGGCAGTGTCTATTGTAGGAAATCAGATCTGCCTGGAACTGTTTGCTGTCACAGAGGCCAAATGGCACAAGAATGGCCCGTATTCATACTACTAAACATTCTTACCCTCCAAAACAGAGTAGCCACATTCAAACTGCCTTCTGGGAATTGTTCCTGGCACACACAAACTCCCAAACCATCTCCAGGATCTGTTTGAAGGACAGCAAATTGGCTGATGCCAAAGCCATCTCAGAGAATGCTCTGAAAGTGCAACAACAGTGTGGAACCTCCAGCACTGGTGCCCGGGAGTGCTCCCTGGTACAGGTTAGCTTACTGGCATAGGCAGAACCAAAACCTTCTTCCTCATGGGAGGGTTTCACTGGGACAAGAATGCTATGGTCCTTTTTTCCTTTTTTTCAGCACACAAAAGGAAAATGGCTCCCCCTCCACACACCCACTATGGCGGTCTCTGGCCAAATGTAGTCTCTTGAACAAAACCTGTTGATCTGAACTCCTTTGTGCTGAGGAAGACAGTCTTCCACTGGGGCCACTGTCTCCTCTCCTGACTGGTTTTACTTTTATTCGGTTTTTTTTAATACACATCAGTCTTGTTTTGATAACCATACAATGAAAACTCAGCTCTCTATTCTTATCTGCACTTCCTTAGCAACACAAGCTGGTTTAATCTGGTGATGCTGTGGTCTCACCCTCCTCTGTGTCCCATGCAGAGTCCCACTGGGAGATGCATGCTGCCCCTTCTTTCATGCCTGAATTGATCTTATGTGAGTTGGTTCTGGGAACTGATTCAGACAAAACGTGAAGTCTCTGTTTAAGTTTTCAGCCAGATCATTTCCCAGAACTGACTTGCTGATAGTGTTAATGTGAAAGAAGAGGTAGGAATAAACACTTGTAAGCAGCAGACATGAGATCAAATGGAATTTTTGCAGTAGGTGGGCAGGAAGAACACCATCAAATCAGGATTTTGTGGAAGAAAGAAAGCCTCTAAGCACACCAGAGGTTATTGATGGATTTCAGTATGTACTTTAGGAAACAGGCATATAGCTGTTGCCTACCACCAACTTAGGTGTTTACCTTTTGTGAATTTGCCTAAATTCTTCATAAGGAAACCCAGTTCCCAAGCATTCTGAATCTCTGAATTTTTCTGAAGCTCCCTTCAAGAGAGTGAGGTATTCTCAGACAATATATTGCAAATTATGTAGTATGTTTTATAGTGATTTAAGCATTATTTTTCAGTCAAAACAAAAAATTCAATGTTTTAATTTTTTAGTTGACATGAGGTCTTAATTTCTTTTTTCTTTTTTTTTTTTTGAAGTACCCAATCTTCTGCCATTGGACTTAAGC
This sequence comes from Podargus strigoides, assembly GCA_028020825.1. Classification (NCBI taxonomy): domain Eukaryota; kingdom Metazoa; phylum Chordata; class Aves; order Caprimulgiformes; family Podargidae; genus Podargus; species Podargus strigoides. Next base: position 35,337,325 of record CM051620.1, on the reverse strand, counting down.
TGTGTGTTCAGTCACCAGGAAACCAGGAAAAAGACATGTTCTATTGTGTGATTTACTTAGCTGAGTGTATGAGCAGCAGGTTATTTATGTGAGGTACTAAAAAGAAATGAAGCATATAATATTTGTATACTTAAGGAATTTCAGCCTCGATTTGGGGTGTCTTAGGTTTACCAATCACCTAATTTATTTGTACAGCATGTTCAGGTCTAGTAATTTGAAGAGATAAACTAAATCTTTTTACTTATGGAGTCTGAAAGACTTCTGTTTATTGACCAAAATGGAAGGAAAAATCCTACATTTTTTTGATCCTTATCAAAATAAGCTCTGTCCATGTTAATTCACAATCTTAGTCCATAAACAGTTTTTTAAGCAGTGAGGGAGAGAACACACAAGTATTCTGCACAAAAATACTGTGGGTACACCTTTCTGTAAACATTAATTCCCTAATCACATGAAACTCCTTCATCTAAATCCAAAAGAACTATGTCTGGGCAGATACTACCATTTTCTCTTCCATGAATAGTTGAGATTTTTTAACAAATTTATTCCGGCTGCATTAGTGGCTGCTCTGTATTTTCTTTGTGTCAAAATTCAGACAAATGCTCTTATTGTCCAGCAAGCTGGCATAAACACTGAATATTGGAGAAAAATGCCATGTGACCTATAATTCCAATCAAAATGAATACTACTACTCAAACAGGGCCAATCTAAAGCCTATTTTAAATCAGTGGGAGAATTTCCATCAACTTCAATAGGCTTTGGATGAAGTCCATGCTGCATACTGGCAACAAACAGCTCATTCACAAACTACAGACCACTGCTTGTTTGCTGAAATTTTGGAATGAATAATTTTAAATAATGAAGAAAAAAATCCTCAAAATTGTAAGCAGCTCATGGTCAATTTATGCACATGAAGGGGAGGGGAATTATCTGAAAACAGTTGCTGTGCATTAGTAAGATTACTTTGATATAACAAAAGTGCAGCAGTGAATTACTTGATGGTTGATGTCTAAACTGAGTGAGCATCTGTCAGTGATATGAAACATTGGGTTTTAAGTTTCATTTCACTTATATTCAGTACTACCTTACAAGTATTTCAAATGCAGCTTTAAAATAAGCTTGTGAAATAGTCGGTGGCTTCTGAAGCTGGCAACTATTTAATACTAGTCTTTCCTAGCACCAGCATCACCAGCACAGCTCATTGAACCACTTCTTATCTTTTGAAGCTTCCTTCTATCCCAGTTTAACTAAACTATTTCTATCTTGTAAGCATATCATTTAGTCATTATGTAATTACAGCAGGCAGACTGAAGCCAGCAGTGTCTCACAGAGTCCTAACACACATAAGGCTGGAAGACACCTCTTGGGTCTTCTGACCAAACCGTCGGCTCAAACCAGGGCCAGGTTATTCCAGTTTGCTGACAGTCATGTCTGATTCAGTCTTGAGTATCTCCAAGGCTGGAGATTCCATGGTCTCTCTGGGCATCTTGGGAAACCTGTTCTAATCATATGGTACTCTAATGGTTTAAATTTTCTTTCCCTGATACCAAATCATAATTTTCATTGCTGCATCTTCTGCCTGTGGCCTTTTGTCCTATTGCTGTGTACCTAGAAGGAGAGTCTGGCTCTGTTTTTTCTACAGCTTTTCATTAGGTCACTGAAGACCTGCAATATGTTAGCCTTCTCTTTTAAGACTCTTTATATATATATGTATATACATATATATATATAAAGCATATATACATATATAATACAGCATATATATATATATGCTCTATTCTGCAGGTGTCTAACTATCTGGTGGCCTTCCACAGGACTTGCTCCAGTCTTGTATCAGGAGCTCAGAACTTAACACAACACTCCAAATGCAGTCTCTCAAGTGCTGAATAGAGGGGAAAAATCATCTGCTGGCAATGCTTATACTGTTCTTGAGCCTCATGAGGTTCCTGTCAGGCTGTCAAGGTCCCTCATATCTCTCCACTTAAAATAAGGCATCAAAATGCAGCCAAGTAAAGCAAATGGCATATTTTCTGCTGATGAAGACCATATGGGATCCATTTATTGCTGGTTACATGGTATAGAGTCTGCCAGAAAATGATACCTGCTTTCTGTCTAGCTTTTTGTTGTTGATTGCCAGGTCACCAGGTCTTCACCAGTAAAAATATGGCAATAATATGGCAATGCAGTCCTATAATGTCTAAAGCAACTTAGCAGATCCTGATGTGTCTACTGATACAATGTGCCAAGAGTAATTATGTCTCCGAATAACTTGCTGGTTACCTGTAAGACCAGCTCAGAAATCTTTTACTGACTCTGGCCACTGAGGCACTTTTTGTGCATTTCATATTTAAAATTTTCTAGCTTAGTTTGCCAAAATCCAGTCATTATAACAAGTAGAACTTATCAACTCTATCTGTATATGCATGCAAGAAATACTACAGTTTCAGTTTGAATTTGAGCAGGTACTGCAACACTGAAAAGATTTAGAACTCTGTACTGCCTTGCCTCCTTAACACTCTTTCCTGGGCTGATCTCTTTCCAGGATAGAGAGTAATGTATAAATTGAGTAAAACAATAAATTCAAAATGTTCTCTTAAACAAAAGGAAAAAATTCATCAAGGATCTTGCAAATCATCTGTTTTAAGAGTTAAACAGATGCTCAGATGTGATGACCACACCTTCATTTCAGGCTGATTTAGGAAGCTGACTGAACTGTGTGGGATTACTTTTGCTGTCACTCAATTTGCAGAAAACTTGTGAAATTCTTAAAAATGCCTAGACATTCTGTGAACTGCTTAGAATGCAAAGCTTTGTCAGTCAAAGCTGAAAGTACAATTGGTTGATAACAAAGCCAAAAGGGGACATTTTCTTCTGAGATGACTATTTCTCCACAATATCCAAAATGTTGTGAATTTGAAAGGTTTCAGCCTGCCATAAGTCTAGTCTTTTCCCTAAAGCTTATGTTATATAGCAAGTAAAAAAGTTGGAGTTCTCCTATGCAGAAAAGTATCATTTGAGGTACTCTTGAGGTGGAAAATCTGGGTCCATACTTGTATCAACATTGTTTACTTCAGAGATGTTGAAAAAAAGATTATTTTTCTTACTTTCAGTAAACACAACTGTTACCTAGTGATGACTGTAGTTAATTTGCTCACACTCGTGTAAACCAGAGAACCAGAGGCTATGATTCACAGAGACAACGACATTTTGTATTTTGTCTAAACACCTGTCTCAACTAACTTGCTTTCTGATGAAACCTTTTTTTGGACAACTGGCTTTCTTAACAGTTTAGTGCTTTTCCTCTTCATTCAAAACCAGATAAGATTAAATGATGTAATTTTGGGAGATTTCTTTCTTCCTTTACTTTGAAAGTAATATTTGACTTATAAAGACATGAGTTGGCTAGTAATTTCACTTTCTTTTCTGTGGAATGCCTCTGTCACAATTTATGAGTTATCTGCTTTATTTCAGTGTTTCCTCACTGATCTGACTAATAAGTCTCATTTGCCTCTTACTGATTTTCTGAAAATCTCTTCTCTTCTGTCAACATCTCATTTAACCAGGCTCTGAAGATACCTTTTCATATAAATATCACTGATATTTTCAGCTGAAGCTGTGTTATGAATTGTCCATATATATTTTGATCAATTGCATGCATCTGATCAGAACCTTAGTGTTTTAAAGAGAAACATTGTTCTATCTTTAGATATATACATACTATAATTAGTATTCTCCCTATGCAGAGATATTTGTCCAAAAGCTGATTATGTATCTCATAATTCTAGCAAGTTCCCATAAGCTCTTCTGTACCACAGCCAACTAAATAGTGCACAGAAATTGTTGTTGTGGACAGTTATATTGTCTGATTTCATAATAGACCTCAAACATATATTTCATACTTTCCTTGGGTTGAGCTAGGGAATCATGACTAAACAGAGGTGAGCTCACTCAAGCCCATCAGTGACAGATGTCTCATTTGGTGGTTCATGTGTGTATTATTCATTGCCCTCTGCTGGATGTGGCTCAGCATTTATTTGGGCAAGATCTGAACAAATTGTGCTGGTGTCTCAAACATAAGAATAGCAACACCAAAAGAAGTGTAACAGGTCCCAGTGAGATGGTTCAGGGAGTTTATGTAAGGTGTCTAGGCAGCATGAATCTTCTCAAGGCAAAATGAATTACCTTCAAAGAACAATAACAGCACTGGAGAGGATCTGATTCCTCATTGTGGAGCTACTTAGAGCTAGCTTGTATGAAGTGCCTCTATGAACATAAGAATGTGGTTACATTTCCATGTCATTAAATCTTGCACTTCATATGATTCCATCTAGTCAGTGTCTAGGACAGGGACCCACTCTTGGTAGGGTGGCATCTAGTTAAGTCTTCAAAACACATTTGGGAGAGGAGGAGAAAAGAACAGTCTTCCACACACAGTTTGTCTAATAAGCCGAGTGGTGAGAACATTCAAGAGGGAAACATGAAAGTGACACTTGGCTGAATACCTGGAAGTTGGGGAATGTGGATGAGACTCCACCAGGAATGAAGCTGCCTCTTGACATGACAGGGGAGCTCAGTTGAGAAAGATGCACATTCTTGTTCAACATGGAAAAAAAAACCAAACAAAACCAAACCCAACACTGCTTTTGTGGGAGCTTGAATTCGAAGACAAAACAGGAGATCTTTCAGGACAAAAGCAAAGTGGTTACTAACATTTTTTCTTGTCAGGGTTACTTTTTCCAGATAAATTTTATGAAACTGGAGCCTGCATCCTACCTAAGTGACCACCTAACTTCTGAGGCTGGCACATTGCCCTTGCATGCATCTGGAAGGTATGAGTTATATAATGGAAAGATTACTGAATTTCTTTTCTGTTGTATATTTTTTATATCTTCAAGTATTAAGAATATGATTCTAACTTCTTCACTGTATGATACTTGCGGTTTAGCTCTCCATCTTGGTGTCTGTCATTGTATAATCAGGGATTATGTGGCAATAAAATGGCATTTGATCCTCAATCTTCAAAATAGATCTTCATGCCAAATCTCTCCTCAGTCATTACCCCATCATTCAAAGGGCTTTGCTGCTCCATTGCCAACTTGTCTTTTAGCATAATGAGATGTGATTGAAGTGAGTTATTATTCCCTTCCTCTTCTTTTCTACCACACTGTCAAATACTACCAGTGAAGGAGTGAATGTCATGAGATGCTGACTACCTAAGTTAAATTTAGACCTTTTAGCAATAATAAGGCTATTACATGAAATATTAGATCACTTCCTGTTACACTAGGCAGCAGACTTTTCCAGAAAAGAAAACATTTATATTTCCAGCATAAAGAAGTGCTCACAACATTTTCATTTAGTCTCACGGTGTTGCAAATACAGCACAAGACTGACAGATGAGCCTGTGAAATAGCACCTGGCCACCTACCTTAACTCATAAAACAGCAAACTGCAAGCATTAAAAATGCCATCGCCTTGCTCTCCTGGCTTGAGCTGTGAAAACTGTAATTATGTAGGAGCCAGATCAGTCAGGTTGGATGATGTCATTTTGTAGAAAATAAGACTGTAGCAGTATAATTCTGCCAGTTCTCTTTACAGCCATTCTAGTAAGTGCAGGATTTGCATGTTAAATGAGTGCTGTGTAATTAATAGAGTAGTATAGGTTGAGATATCTGGGACCAGAAAGGAATGTTGTGCAGTAGATATGTAGATGTGCCAAAGCTGTATTTCAATCTGCTTAAAGAAGAAACAACAAAAATCTTACAACATATAAGGCCAGCTGAATAGGGAATTGCAGTCATTTTTTAATGTTATAGTTATGTCACTTCTAGAATAAAGGTCTACTTTTACCAAGGCACATGAGCTGCTTCAGTGAAAGCAGCAGGAATGAATGCACTTAGTTCATTATAGCTGTGTTGCTGTACCATTTCGTTTGTGCTTTTCCATATTGTGACATGTGCCTTTTAGATATCTCTTCCACAGTATATACTGCAGCCTCCTACAGCAATGCCTTCTGAAAGACTTCGCTGAAGTAATTCTGAGGTAATTTAGGCATCGCTTGGAGAGTTATGGGAAATTCTGAGTTATATTAGTATCCATAGTATTTGGAAAAATTTGTTTAATTTCCTCAAGAACTTGTACAATTTTCCTTTCTGGAAAAAAATTTCTATTCTTTTTTTCCAAAGTGAATGCCAGCTCAGAGGCACTACTCTCATTTCTTCTACTGCTACATGGACTTTGCTAGAACTGTGGAAAAGCACCGTTGAAGATTTGGGGATATATACAGTAAGAAAAATTTGCTGTCAAAAGTCATCATGACAACCTTCTCTCTTGTCAGATAGGAACTACTCTGCCCTGGTGAGGCCTCATTTGGAGTACTGTGTCCAGTTCTGGGCTCCCCAGTTCAAGAGGGACATTGAGCTACTTGAAAGAGTCCAGCGCAGGGCCACTCAGATGTTGAAGGGACTGGAGCATCTCCCATATGAGGAGACGCTGAGGGAACTGGGCCTATTTAGCTTGGAGAAGAGGAGGCTGAGGGGGGAACTCATTAATGCTTATAAATATCTAAAGGTTGGGTGTCAGGAAGACAGAGCCAGACTCTTCTTAGTGGTGTCCAGTGATAGGGCAAGGGGCAATGGGCACAAACTGGAACACAGGAGGTTCAATCTTAACATAAGAAAATGCTTCTTTACTGTGAGAGTGACTGAGCACTGGAACAAGCTGCCCAGAGAGGTGGTGGAGTCTCCACCTCTGGAGACATTTAAAACCCATCTGGATGTGTTCCTGTGTGATCTACTCTAGGATCCTGCTCTAGCAGGGGGGTTGGACTAGATGATCTTCAGAGGTCCTTTCCAACCCCTACCATTGTGTGATTCTGTGATTCTGTGAATGGTAGCGTTAAATGAAAGAATATTTGTTTTGTTGGACAACTGATGTCCTTCATTTTGCCTGAAATGAGAGAACCATAGAGTGGTAAGACCCCTGAAAGGTTTTATGTGTACATGCAGAACCCTGGTAGGTTGCATCATTCTCATTCTTGTTCCCAGATATGTCCTCTTAATACAGAAGGACTTTGCATCTCATTTTAGCTATAAACAGCTTTTAAACTCAGAGCTCATGGCAGTACATGAAATGAGTAAGATCTGTCCATGGTCCTCACAGTTAGCTCCTTCCAAGGGTGGTTTAACTTCCAATACAACCAGCATGCTTCTGCAAATCAGTCTCTGGTTTTGGCTTTGAAAGCAAATATTCTCCATCAAATGATAAGAGATAATACTATCCCTTACATTTCAGTGAGATGTACAAAGAGAATTTCTGCTATGCTTTCATGTCAATGAGGAGATTAATGTTATACAGTACAACATCCACAGGAAACAAGTGCAATAGTTAAGAGATGATGTACGTATGACTTCCATCAGGATAGTCCTACAAGTGCTAAGCCCTTGAAAGATCATTGAAGAGCTCCTGTCCTCATCACAGTTTTACAGTCAACTAAGAACTGTTATTGAAGGAAAGAATGGATTTCTTATTTTTGAGAGGCATGTCAGAATGTAAAAGACATCAATATACAAAACATAGGTACTGTGTGGTTACAGGAACAAAAATCCTGGTTCTGACATGATTCTAAGCAAGTGAAAATATATGAATTGGATAATGCCTACTGCTACTACTACAGTGAAAATTATGTTTGCTTTAAAGTTTTGATTGCATTGTATGGCCTGAGGTGGCTGTTAGAGGCTGACCAAATTTTCCACAGGCATCATTGTTTTAAATTTACTTGGAGCTAGACATGAATAGATAGCTAGCCAAAAAGGGTAGTTACCCACTATGGGTAGCCATATGCTGGAAGATATATCAGTCTTACTACAGAATGTAGAATAAAAACCCAGAAACATGGGTTGACCTGAATATATTGGAGCTCCTATACATCATGAAGTATTCCAAACATTTTTGCAGTTGCTTACTTTGATAAGCTTGTTGGCAATACTTAGCTGATGAACATCCAGTGACACTTTGCTTATGGTGACTCCCAAAATAAACACCAACCCAGCTATGGTGTAATCTACATGCAACTATTGATCAAAATTTTTTGCTTGAAATACTTTTCTTTAAATGAAATTAAGTCATTGTTCTACTGCCTATGATTGAAGAAGAAAGAGGATTTTGCTTAGGATGAATTAATTAGTTCAGAAAAATTGTATAGAAAATACAGGCTCACTGTATCAAATAATTCAGATTGTACTCACTTCAAGAAGCCAATACAATATAATAAAGTAAACCTATACTTCCCAATTTTTTACTGAAACATCTCTGTAGAGAAACTAGGTTTCCTTCTCTCATAAGAGCTTCCCCTGTAAAGTTCTTCTTGTTTTCTGAAAGTTTCCACTTGGCTGAATTAGTTATAACATACTCACTGTGAATATTAAGTCTTGATGTCACAGTTAAAGTTATTTTTCTTAATTTCATTCATGAGATATGGCAGAAAGCTAATGATGACCTCTGCCATTTAAATTGCTTTTCTTTGGAGTGAGTTTGTGTTATTTTACATTGGAGAATAAGAAAATAAAACTGTACTTGTTTCACTGACAATCAGAAAAAAAACAAAGACTTGTTGAAAAAGAACATATCTAAATGACATGATAGTAAATACATGGAAAATATGTCTTCTAATTCTTACAGGCAAGTTACTTCATAACTATCACAGAAATTAAGTAGATACACATGTAGACCTAATCTCCCCAGGCCTGTTCATGCAATCTAACCACGATCAGTGCTATGTTCTTTCCTCAATTTTTCTTCAGGAAATTCTCATATTGTAGGGCCTAGCAACCTAATATAGTTCTTAAGTATTTGAAAATAAGTATTTAAAATTCTCCCTACGAGTAGAAAGATACATCAGGTTTGGGATTTTTCTGATATAGCTGTATATGTCTTAATTTATTTTTATCTTCAGTGACATCAGTGTGGATGTTTCCTGAAATAAGCGAATGTACTGTGCTTTTCTGTTTTGTACTTAGGATATACAAATAATATAGGAAATATAAGTATGTATAGGACATACAGGGATGTGTATTATAGAATAGTCCAGTGTCACCGTAATTCTTTCCCCTATATAATCGCTTGTTGCTCGCTGTCCCTGTTTCTGATCAGTCTTTCTGAAGTTGAGGTGAATTTCCTATGTAACCACTGTCAACAACCTAAATTGTTCTGTTCCTTGGACTTCTGTTTGTGTTTCTCCACAAAGAAGTGGAGAAGCTTCTCCACATATGAAGTGTCATAACTTTGTTTATAATTTATTGTTGTGCATTCAAAGGTCCACAGAAAAATTTACTCATATAAGTACCAATTTGAGCTACCTTATATTTTGACTGGGCATGCTTGAATGATGACTGGATTAACCAAACAAAGATCTGCTACCTAGACATTCTTTCAGACTCCCAAAGAGATGGGTAAGAAAAGAATCAGAAACTATGAAGAACGGAAGAAGCAAATCCTACTTACAATCATCATTCTTTTTAGATGTTTGGTGCCACTTCACCCAAGCTACTAGTTCTAGTGCTGACAATCCATCTCATGACTGTTTATGTTCTTCTGAAGTGTTTTTGCAAAGCTGGCTCTGAAGTATGTCATTTACTAACTCTACTAATTTGCCTTTTATGATACAGCTGCTTACTGAGTTTACTCCTGCACCAATAAGCGAGAACAATGCTGCAGTATGATTCATTCTGTGTAAAAAGAAAGAAATTATATTGAGAATCTTGTTGAATTGAATTTGAACAAAAAACTATTTATTGACATTCCTAAGTGATCTGAAGGATTAATTAGTGGGAAAACAGTGCATAGAAATTATAAATAAGAGAAAGGCTTCATTTCAGCTTATAGGCTATAATACTTTTATTTCCACTTCTAAAAGAAGCTTCTGTAAGGAATTAACCTTTGTATTGGCATTTTTCAGTCCACAAAGAGGTTTTAGGTTACATTTAAATGAGGCTTCCATTGCTGACTCTGGAAGTTAACTAGTGAATGAGCAATTCAACAGAAATTCATAAACATGAACGTTACAAATTCCAGGTATCATATTCTTGTTAGAAAAACCTCAGCACTTAAAATTTCTCCAGAACATTTTTTCCATAATTGACCTTTAAAATCATGACACAGGAACAAAGCATTGGCTGACATTTAAGGTGAAATAGGAGGATTTCCTCATATTTTATTACTAAGTTTATTTTTCTTTTGTTGCAGACTATGGGAGGAATAATTTTTGTCTGTTTATAATCAACCAGTATTGGCATGGAAAAATACTAAGGGTGCCACTTCACTAGAAGTAGAAACCATTTGTTTCCTTTTGAAAAAAAACCCATAATAATTTATAATTTTCAGACAGGCACTCAAAGAATGATATGATAGCAGTGATCTACTGTTTTTTCATAGCCTCAGAATTGCTCCATCCATGTGTGTTTGCCTGTTTGAGGATGAAAGGAGAATTTGTGGCTGAGTTTTGTGCCTTCCAGTTGTATTTGCTCATTTTCTTTCGGGAAATGGTCTGTTCTAGAGTTATGTAAGGATTCCCAGATTCAGCACTTTTGTCCAAAGATGGTGTAAGGAAAAGCTGGAAGTAAAAATTGTTGTGACAAGTAAGGCAGACAGGATGAACATTTAGTGTTGGGTCTCAGATCAGAAGTGAAACTACTCCTTTATGTAGTAGCATTAATTATATGTGCTATCAAAATCTCATTTATGGGACTTTCAGTCATAAGACCAACTCGTGTTATTTCCTATTAATCCAGTTCTCAATGTCTGGGCTGTCGGTGCACATAGGCAGAAAACAAATCACCTAAACAGTCCATGTGGAATGAATTGAAGAATAAAAACATGTAACAATAAAAATGGTAGTCTAAACATCTCAGCAAAAGAACAAGATTTAAGAGTACAATTAGTTGATGGCTGCTTAGACAAAAAGCAGTAAATTAGAGACTATAAATAACAGAACAGTTACAGGCTTTATAATAATGTCCTGTAACACAATTTTGGAGGCAGTGGTTTACTGTTATTACCTCTAATGACCAGACTCTGTATAAAGAACAAAAACTGAAAGGCACACTATACCTATAAATTTAATGAAGCACATTTAGTCTACAAACACACACACACAAATGTAAATGGCTGTTTTATGTATAGTAAAATAAGGAAACCAGAGAAGTGCTGAGACAGAAGAGTGAATCCAAAGCTGAAGTCTGACATACTCAAGTTAGTTACAACTCCCTTTTGTGCTTGTCTCACAGATCACAGACGCTGACACCTGAACCTGGAGCTAACTCTAATTCGCACACAGAAGCTCATTTCTTTCTTTCTGGAGGTTACCAGAGAGATTTCATTCCTGAAGCTGGGCCTGTATGTGTGCATGCGTGTGTGTGTGTGTGTGTGTGGTAAGGTTTACTCTTTTCCTGGTCCTCAGGAGATTTTAGGTATTGCAGATCCTATTTACAAATTCTTTACCTCAAGCTGTACCAGTCAATATTCTTCTCTCCAGGAGTTTCTGCTTTGTGGTGCCCAGAAGAAATGACTACAGATTTAACAGCAGTTTTGACACCACTTCCAAAACCAAAATTTTCTCTTCCCAAAAACTTAGCATCTCCCTGGATCGGTGACCAGGAAAACAGGTCATGTTACACCTTCAAGTTGCTTTCCAGTTCAGAGGCTCACCCAATGGCTTATAATACATCTCAATATTTTTTTTTTTACTGAATGTATGAGGCTCCCTGTATTGGTTTATGTGACAATGTGATACTGCCAACTGATAGCTCCATGACTGAAATGCTCACATGTGTCAGCTGAGGCAGCTCACAGCATGAAACCACATGGGCTGGTGGGAAACGCTCTCTGTCCTGTGGATGCTGGGCAATGCTGTCATCCCACTTCTGCTCTGAGACCTGACCATGTCAAGTGTGTAGTGTCTGTGGGTCTGTACCTGGGAGGTGGAAAGAGGCTGCTACATATCCCAGGAGACCACCAGGCATTCACAGCTGAGAGAGAGACCTGAAAGAGCTGTGTAAAATGACAGGGAAAAAAACCCAAACTGCTCCCATGGAGAAAATCTTACTCTCCAAGAAAAGCTTACATGAAGTTACAACTCAGAGTAAACATGGGACAGTTTCTTTGGAGAATCTACAGACCTAGCAGCACCTCGTGAGGTGTCACCTGACAGTCTAATGCCCTTATCAGGACTGATTTTCTGAGCAATGCTTCCGCCTTAGTATGTTTTAGTCAACGTTTCAAAACCAGGCTACGATCCTCAAGATACAATTAATCATAGTGATGTCTTGCACTGTCATTGTCTTGCTGAAACGAGCTGATGATCTCAGTGACCACAGCTAATGCAGTAGGATAGCTGCCCAAGTTGGTCTTCTTTAGCTTTGAAACAAAATCCTATGAAACAAGGAAATAGTTGATGTAAAATATAGCTTTGTGCCTTGCCCTCAGTATTTCAGACACTACATAAACAGATGGTTTAAATACAGATAATGCAGTAATTCTGGATATATTTACCAGTGTTTTATTGAGGGAGTGCATGTTTATATTGTGTGTATGTGATCTCCAGGAAGGCAAAGTTGTCTCCTCTTTATACAAGTTATGGGATCTCTGACAACTTATCAGAGACATCCTCCTGTCTAAAACCTCTCCTTTCTCTGTGCACATGAGTTCCAAGTTGTGAGGCAATTCAATTGCATAAACACTTTGGTTTGTAAAGCCAGTGACAGCACAGGATCTGAATTGTTTTTCTTTTGAAATGAAAAAAAACCTAAACCACCGAACTTTCTTTCAGCTCTGTTACAGTAAGTTGCTCCTTAAGTGCCAAGAAGGTTACAATAGATGCCTGAACATTTATGAGAAGATACTGCATTGTAAGTAGAGATAGTCCTGATTGGGAGCAAATTAACATAAACAACAGCAGCTTATCACTGCATTATTCTATTGTATAAGAAATTTTTGAATTTTTTTTTACTGACAAACAGTATAGGGATAATGAAAGCCAGATGGCAACATTTCAGTTTAGTCAAGAGAAGATTTCCCATAGCCATTCATTTAAATATTTTATTTGAAGCAAGGAAATTATTAATTGTTCTCTAAGTAATGAACTTAGACATTAATCACTGCTTAAAATCTGTCTTCAATTTTCCAAGAAACTATGCTAATGCTTCGGGTTAAAACAAAACAATAACTTTTTTTTCTTATTTTCAGCGATATGAAATTACGATTTAAGCATTACTGATCTCTTTATTTTTAATTTGATTTTAAAGCTGCCGAACTACATACCTTTTACGAAGAAATAACTAACTTTATAGAACTTTACAGAAAGGTGACATAGCTGGTTACAATTTAGTCATTTCAATAAAACTACTGTTCCATTAGCTTTGAAGGCAGCTTGAAATAGAGCTTGCATGTACCTGCCCCTGAATTACAGGAACTCAGTAGGTGAAGTGCTCCAGGACCAGAATACCTCTTCTGTTTCTTTACCAGTCTAAAGGTAGTTTTTCTGCTTCTCTACCTTCAGCAACCTCCACCATTCTCTAAGAAGGGGCTGTGTAAAGTGTGAGTAGAGAGGAAAGAGGGAAGAGAAGGGAAGGTTTTGCTCTCCCACTTTCCCTTCTGCCCTGACTATGACACCTTGGCACATGTAGCAGCCCTTTCCCAGACTATGACTCAAATACATTTTCATTGAAAAATATAGATAGTTGGGAAATTGCGTCATCGAGCTCAGGGGACAGCCTCAGGTTCTTGGAAGCAGCAAAAAGTTTATGTATTGGAGTAGGACTAACTAGTTTTCTAAGTGAGTCTTTGCTTTCCTGGAGACAAGAACAAGTCTATAAACATTTTAAGCAACAGAGAGAAATCTGTACATTTAGATGTGAGTGTAAGTTCATCCCTATTTGTCACCAGTATTTAAGTGAGGATAGCGAGCTCTGAGAGATCAGTTTGCAAAAAGACCGTGAGAGGAAAATGGGCCACCTTGTTGGCTTAATGCCCTCCCCCTCCCCCCGGTAAATTCTTGCAGACTGCAATCCTATTCTTATCCCTGCTGGACAGCACATTCGGAAGCTGAGTAGAGAGGACTAATTATTGTTTATTTATTTTGAAAGTATTTGTACTGTACAGAACCAAAAAGAATATATCTGCCATTATTTTGTTGCTTTTTTAGGTGGGATATGTGTCTGTGTGTGAAGTATCCCTTGTGCATTTTCACTTAAGTGCAGTGCTTCAAGAGCAAACTCCACCTTAAAATTCATCCTAGTGTTTGTGTGTTTTTTAAAAGCGGAATCACTCTGTGACAATGTGGGTGGTTGGGTATGTCATAATCCTGTCATGCACTTGGGTGCCCAGACTGCAAAGAATCTCTTAATTTTCAAGCAGGCAGGAGGATTTCTTTACCTGAATGGAAAACAGGCTGCCTCCTTGGCTCTGCAAGATGCCACCCAAGTAGGTGGAGAGGAAAAGGCCTGTAAGCCTCTCCTTTTAACTCAAAATTGCCTCTTGATAAACCATTTGATTTTGACTTGTATCATATTGTTGTGGTATTTCTGTTTCAGAATATGGAATACTATGTTCTTATTAAAAACATGTTAGTAGGACCCAGCAGTTGACGGTACAGGGGAAGCAGTAAGCAGAGTAGGCTATTGAAGAACACTCTGAAAGTCAAAATGTGCTATGGAAAGTAGGCGTGTTTGAGTATGTGATCCTAGGGAGTCTGCTGGGCCGCTAGGCAGTTTGGGGAGCAAGAAATGCTGGGTAAATTGATGTGAGACAGACATTGACTGCTACTAAGTGAGTTGATCCAGATGAGTGAAAATCCATTTTGCTGATAAGATTTAACATGTATGACAACTGTATGGCAAACTTGCTGGGAATAAAGCCTGCAAGGATGTCTTATAGTATCAGCCTGTAAACTCTTTTTGTGTCCAAAGCCAAGAAAAAAGTTGCCTATATATTCCAGCAGGACTGTATCTTGTCTGGGGCTTGACTGTGAGAGATCCAAGATACTGAAGTTGAAAAAGTATCTTGTAGCATTTCTCCTTCAATATTAAGGAAGGCTAAAAGCTGTGTGATAGCTGTGTAGGTGGATAGATCTCCACATGGAATGCTTCTGTTGGGTGAATAAGGTGGTTGGTAGTTCTCTATGGTTTTGAAGGAAGCATTGTTAAGTGTCAATTACCATTTAGATATTCTTTTCTCGACTCCACTGGTTCTGAGGAGCAAGAGTAGCTCTCAAAAGCAGTAGGCCAGGTAGTTTTTATGGGTTCTGGACTTCTCTTTTGGTAGTCAGTTCAAATTCCTCTAAGTCAGATAAAGCGAGTTCTTTCCTAGTTCTCTAGCTGTCTCAAAGATTTACTGCTCGTATTTTATTTGCAAAGAAAGATGAGAGCTGTTTGAACTGACTGGTACTTCATTGACAATTGAATCCAATGAATTAACTGACATGGTTACACAGATTTATCCAAATTGAAGGAGTTTTAACAATAGCCTTGAATTCTGTAGCGTGACAGTGAGTTACGCATCCATTGTATCTGAGCAGTTTCTTACCGATTCTGCACCGTGCTTTATTGTGTCTGTTTTGCATTGCTATTTTTCTTGGCTGAAGACAGACCAACCCCACAATAAAATATCTGTCATGGCTGATTCTTTTCTATTCCTTGCTTTATTATGTCCCCAAAATACTATTATAAAGACTGGTGCTGGTTTAACAGACCAGTGACTTTACTACACGTGGGGAGTTGTTGGACACCTATAGTTTGTGCATATCTTCCAGATAAGATCATGTAGCTTAAGTTTAACTAGTTCTATAATAGATATTCCCTATTAACGAACTATTGTTTCTCTAAATTTCTAGACAACAGTCAGATAACCTTTCTGGTATTTTGCTGTTTGTTTGCAGCTGAAGTGATATCCCATGTGTCATTTTAACATGCATCTGGAAGTCTCACATATTCTCAAACAAAGCCAAGTTGGAACATGATAGAATGTCATTTAAAAGCAAGTTTTCATTCCACTGCTGAGGTAAACCTATTCACTTCTGAATCTCCTCATGGACACAGAGCAACATGGAATGAGACAGGTGAACCTGAAGAAACAGCAGAACACAACCTTCATGACAAATGTAGAATTGCAAACCACTGGAATATAATGCCAAATTGTGGTTTGTGTTGCATTGTGACAGAACACTGTGAGAGAGGATAATATTGCCAAGCATTAGCAACAGTCAATTCCTATGTGAGGAATTAAAAGTTACATTGAGAAATTGTTCACATCTGTTCAACATTCTCTATATTAATATTGCATTTTGTCTTTCAGATACAGTATGGCAGTATTTTAAGTTAAAAATTCAGCTAATTTTTCAACATTGTGTGTTGTCATCTGTGTTATTAGACATGGACAGATAAAAGCAAATTTAAAAAAGATCATTCACTTAGACAAATTTTAGAACATTTTTTTGACTGCTAATGACATAATGTAACTGCCAAGAAATTAGTGGATACACGATATTTTGAAAGCAGTGGGCACAGTTATTAAAAGTAGAGATAATTCTTCACTTATGTGATCATGAAAGGCAAAAGCATTAGCCTTACAGTTTTTATAGCTGATCACAACTTGGTCTCTCCATTTGAAATTAAGATATGTCTAATCAATTCAGAGAAAACAGTATGAGAATAAACTAACCAAATAACTGAAATAGGTAGAGTTAAGGTAAGTGTAAGATGGGAAGAAAAATTCCTGAGAAAATTAACTTTGGATTAGGTTAGGTACTACCATGAGAATGGCGAGTTATACGGCGCAGTGGGAAAAGAAATTTGAGCAGACTCTGGGAGATAAAGTTTGTAAAAATCCCTTTCCATTTAGGGATGCCTAATGAGTAAAGCGCAAAGGGAAGAAGACAGACAAGGAGGCACGCCTCAAAAGTTGCAAAGGATCAGGGGAGATAGGGAAAAAGAAAGAAAGCAGATAAATAATCTTTGACAGCCATTTAAAAAGATGCATTACAAAACAGATGAGTGGGGGATAGCTTAGGTGTTTTGGCACAAGGCTGCACTGGGAGTCCTGGGAAGTGTTAAGAGTGTAAGGGAGAAAAGAGAGAAGCCATTAAACTGATAATGAGGGAGTCAGTTTTGAAAACAAGGTGTATAACGTTGGTATTTGGTGCAGAAATGGGAAGTGTTAGACAGAAAACAGGAGGAAATCAAGCAGCTTGCTGAGGTGACAATGGTATGTTTGCAAGACAACTGAAAATATGGGATTAAGAGTAGTGCAGAGAGTGACTCGTAAAGTAGCAGCAAATGTGGTAGCCAAAACTCCAATAAAGTAACAGGACGAAGAGCTGTCAAGAGAAGAGGGAATAATCTGTGATTCTCATCTTGAAGGGTTCTGTCACAGTAAGACAAATAAAGAGTCTCGAGGGTCGTGAAAGGAGATAGGCTAAAAATCAGCCTAAAGCACCCATAGAGAGTAAAAGATAAAACCAAGTAAATTATAGGAGGCCATGTATGACATCTACTTTGTTTGTAAAAAGCATAATTTTTCTAATGCCTACACTAAGCAGCAATATCAATCTGAGTCTTGTGGCTATTTTGAGAAGCTAAAAAGTTTATTTCAAAAATTACTATAATTGACTTTAAATGGTAGTGTATTCTGGCTTTGTCTTTAAATGACTTGAACATTTTTAGTCTGAGGTAAGTACAATCTTTATCATAATGTTTACTTTTTACAGCTTTTGCATATGAATCCTTTTTTTCAGTTGTTTCACAAATGCCTACAGCAGTGATTGTAATGAAGATCATATCTCACTACAATGATCTTTATTAAAGAAAAGTTTAACATTTAAAATTCTCCATTCCGAAATACATTATGTGGTGCAATGTATTTCTAAGTGGTGAAATTTGCAGATTTTATATCCAAATTACATTCACTTAATTTTTAATTCCTGTAATTAATGTTACTAAAGCAGTTTAAAAGACAGAAGTTGTGGTGCTCCTAGTTAGTATCCTTAATATTTCTTTCACTGTAGAATAAATACGTTAGAAAAAATTAAGGCTTGATGCAAATGAGTCCTATTCCACTGTTCTGTTGATCCTAAAATGACTTTAGGTCTGCTTAGACCAGAGCTTAATTTGGTCTATTGATATGAAGGTTTTTATGAAGTGAAATGCACAGGGACCAGAAAACTAAGCAAGATGCCAGAAGTACGGCAGCCTCCACTGGGTGCATTGCTATCCAGCATGATATCATGGTGGTGAGTGTATAATAAACACCTAGTTAACTGATATAAACTGACACTGCGTGAGACCAGCATATTATATAGCACGAAGCCAGTGGAATGATGTAATAAAGGATCAAGTTTAGATAAAAATATTGACTTTACTATTGAGATATTTGCAACATTGCCAAACTCAAATGCTTAGAATGACTGTTTTGAATTTGACTTAATCATCTTTTATAAGAAACGTACATGTATATCTAAAAATATTTTTATTTTTAGGGTTGGGATTTCTTTTTGAGTTTTTGTGTTTCATAAGAACATACCACATTTTGAAGTTTTTCTGTTTTTTCTCTTCAGTTTTACAGACTGAAAACTTCATTAAAAAAAGGACAAGATTCTTCTAGAACCACAAGACTCTCGGAGCAAGATACTCAGATAAACAGTGAAATGTTATGAAATTTGCCATAAAATGTTGAATTCTTGCAGCACTACTTGTGAGAGATATTGTTTCCCATATATGCATTCAACTTTTTAAAGTATGACAATATCAACTTTAGGGCTGGTAGTACAATTCCTGCAAGCAGGGACATGCTGTATCAAAATATTAAATAACCTCTGAATACAACTGAGGATAAAATTAGTCTGGGCAATGGAAGTCAGTGGAATCTTGTTCATGCTTTGTGGCTTGATTGGACAGTCAGGGAAATATGCAATATGATATACTGTTATGCCTGGGATTAACTCTATTTTCCTTTTATTTTACTGTCTGTTCAAATTAAACCTCTGCAACTTCACTTATTCATGTCACTTTCTAGTCAAGCCCAAACAGAAGAGACTTAATATAATAGACACGTATACTAAAAGGACATACTAAAAGAAAAAGTAGACAGTCAGCATTAATATTACTGATTTACAAGCTCTTCTGCTCTGACCCATACTAGATCCCATGGAAATTTCTGTAAATGACTTTGGGTAATGAAATATTTAGAAATCACATTACAGAAGTTGCCAAGAGGGTGGGATTACCCGACATTTAGTTATAATTTTCAGTAAATTTCCATTTTATCATAGTGCCCACAATTCTACCAGGGTTCCAAGTGTAATGTAACCACAAGAGAATCCACAGAGGCATGCAGTGAGGTTTTGTTGGGTTTTTTTCGTGTTCAGCTTTTTTGTTACGTGAATATTTGAAAAACACATTGAGTTCATTATATGCTTTAGTAAACAAGTTTTAGTCCAAGAAAGAAAACTTGAAAATACCTGACCAATATGTTGTTAAATAATATAACCTGGGGAGGCAGAGGAGCGATGGATAAGAGCTTTTGACAATGGAGCAGAACAAGGAAAGCCCAAGAATATTGCATGTTTTTACTACCAGCTACATTACTCACCAGCACCAGCTACAAGATCCTGAAGGATCAGTGACTGCACACTTGACTATATCTCACCTTGCTAGGGAGTTACTGCCTGGCAGAATCTACCTCATCCAGCTAAAAGCCATAAAAATGCAAACTCGCACAATTTGCCTAGGATTCCTTCACTCTAAAATGTTGCATTTAGCAACACTCGATATTGCTAGTACCAAATCACTGGCTTTTACTACTGCAAATAAGAGGATAATTTAATTGGCAACACGGTTGTAAATTTTTCTGTGAGATGGCTTCTAGAGAGATGGACAAAGGGACAATGAATCTACTACATTTTTATATTATTCACATGTAAATAAGGTGAAAAAAGATAGAGTTTATTCAGATTTTTTCTTTTAAGGGTAACACAAAGAGAACCATTCCTTCCTCTCTCTTCTCTAGAGTACAAGTACCACAAAGGGAAGATCCCTGAAGGAACACTTCTGGAGCGTATGTGGCTTTCTCCACTGAGGAAAGATGCTGGTCAATGAAACTGTGATCAAGAGAAAGGACACTGAAGTAGCAACATTTTAATATTATGTCAGTGATTTTAACCAAAGAAGTCTTTTGTGCAGGCCATTTACTTCAGAGGGAGCCAGAAAGGTCAGTCCTGTTACAGCTTAATAAACAAGTAAAAACTTCAGGAAACACTTTTCTTTCTCTCTTTCTTTCTTTCTCTCTTTCTTTCTCTCTTTCTTTCTTTCTTTCTCTCTTTCTTTCTCTCTTTCTTTCTCTGTCTCTCCCTCTCTCTTTCTCTCTCTCTCTTTCTCTCTTTCTCTCTTTCTCTCTTTTTCTCTTTCTCTTTATCTCTTTCTTTCTCTCTCTCTCTTTCTTTCTTTCTTTCTTTCTTTCTTTCTTTCTTTCTTTCTTTCTTTCTTTCTTTCTTTCTTTCTTTCTTTCTTTCTTTCTTTCTTTCTCTTTCCTTCTTTCCTTCTTTCCTTCTCTCTTTATCCCTTCCTTCCTTCCTTCCTTCCTTCCTTCCTTCCTTCCTTCCTTCCTTCCTTCCTTCCTTCCTTCCTTCCTTCCTTCCTTCCTTCCTTCCTTCCTTCCTTCCTTCCTTCACTTCCTCTATCTCTCCCACCCTTTTTTCTCTTTCTCTCACTCTCTCTCTTTCTCTCTTTCTTTCCCTGTCATTGGTGGTCTTGAGGGTAGAAGCACACTGACTGCTTGTGTTTCCAGTGCTGTTTTAACTGTTTAATGGAGAAATAACAGATTTTACTTTCCAGGACAGCCAGTGCAGCTCACAAGAGTACATTTGTGTTTAAAAGTCCCTGCCAGCCGGGGAATGAAATTGGTAAGAATGATCACAGTGTAAGTTAAAAACAGAATATGACCTGAATTTGGATTTTGAATGTATTTTTTTAACAAAAAGAGAGAATTCTTTCTGCTTCATCATCTGCATAGTCAAATTCTGTGATTTATTAAGGCGTTAAACATAAACTGGAGTTTTTGTTTTACACTTTCTCCCTAGTATTTTCATTACTCTTCAAAATAAAAGGAATTCTAAGATTGTTCAGACTTGTAAAATTAAAAATTATAGCCTGTCTTTCCATTATGGAATAATAAGATTAATATTTAGCGGGGGCAGGAGGAGTTGCAACAACTAATATAGTGCTTCTTAATTCCATGTATGTTTATAAAAATACAACAAAAGTACTCTACATGAACTACAAAAATATTCCCTTGGCCTGTTTATTAAAGATAAAGTTCTGTGTTTAAGAACCACACATTAAGAGCCAGATATTGGGTTTTATTTCTGCAAGAGCTGGTCCAGTTATTTCTGATTAGTTGCTGAGACATTTTAGAAACTATCAGATATATTTATCCACATTTGATTTGCTGGCTCTCAAAGAAAGGATCAAGAAAGGGAACGGAGAACACCCGTGATAAACTATTCCCAGGAACATTCTGAAGCTGGCGAATTCTCAAAATCATGTTTTACTGAGAGTCAGATGAACTGCATATTATATACAGTCTTCGGAAAATGAGCTAGATTAATGCATTCTGTGCTGTGGTCCCTGAGTTTAAGATGAAATGTGTACTGAATCTGCCATGCTTTCTGTCATTTTACTTACTAGTAAGCAGTCATAGCGTAAGATGGCTCCAAACAAATTTGTGAAAATAAAAGCTGAACTTCTGGAAATATGACGAGTGCGCTGAATCAAGTGAGTGTGCTTGATGTGTTAAAATAGGCTGGCCCAGTGATGTCTACTTGCATAATTCTGATTTTTCTATTTATTGGTAATTTAACCTGTACTGTTAACGTAAGAACTAACGTCATTTTTGTTGCAAGTAAATTTTCATTCAAGAATGTCTTGTTAAAGTTGTTTTAGTAAATTGCTGGTAGCTAAGTGTTCCAAAAATCTGCCTTTCACCAGATACCCAAATGCTAGTTCCCTATTGTTTCAGACAAATTACCTCTTCACCTTACCTCCACAGAAATGTTCTTACAGTATACTTAATTCATATTTTGCCACCAGGTGCCCAGTAAGTGGCAATAAATATGATACCAGTGAGAAATTCCTGTTGCAGTTGTTACATGACTGATAAAGTAGTTTCACCTAGAATTGTGATTAATGACAACAATTGCATCTACAGAAAAATATTAGGAAAAATTGTTATTAAGTAGAAAAGCATTTATTTTACCTACATCACAGTAAAGTTATTTTATTCACTAATAACATCTGCAACATAATCTCTAACAGTCAAAGTGACATGAAAGATATACAAAATAACTATGTCGTGGGAACTATTGACACTGAAATACACATTTTGTTGCTGAACCAGCCAAGATTTGCTTCAAGTGCTGCTCCACCAATCTCAAAATCTGAAGTAAAAGGAAGTATCATGAAGTTTGAGACTAGCTTCATCCAAATACTATGTGCCATCTATAGTATCAGATTCACTTAAAAGAGCTGGTCTGTTAGATGATATGTTGCAATTTATTTTCAATTAGCAATAGTTCATATATAAATGATATTCTGAGTTGCTACAGCAAGTTATTTATGCAAGCTAAAATTATAAACCAGAAAAGCCAGGAATTACCATGAACTAGTTGAGCTTTCTATGCTGCTATTCAGCAAAGAGAAGGCTTTAAGTAAAACACTTTATTAAGACAGGCACATTTCATTGCTGAGCTGCCAGTATGGAAATGATTATGTTTGACAAAATAATCACCCTCGCTGGCTTTTCTTTTCTGCAAATTTCATACAGCTCTTGAGAGGTTCCCAGAAGCTAAAGCAGTGGCATTTCAACAGGTCATTACTGTAACGCTACATTGTTCAGGAGGTTACAGGTATGCTCATATGGGAGAAAAACTGCAGAATAGATGAGAATGATATAAACAGACAGATAGAAAGCAGAGATATCTTTGGCAAAATGCAACTCATGACATAAGGAAAGACCAGAAGACTGGTCACTGATGAGGGAGATACAGTGCATTCAGTTTAGTGAGATTCCTATTGCTTTCATTGTTTTTGCTGTAAAAAAAAAGCAACAATGCAAATACTATGTGTGCAAACTGTTGAATTTTAGAGTGGATTGTAATCATTATGAAAAACACAAAATGCCTCTTTTTTGATGTGTGGAAATTGAGTTTCTAGATTTTTCTACTATGGGATCCTGAAGAAGAAATAAAAAAATCTCTGTGTGCCTGGCTTTGGATTTTGCCAACATACACTGTGTCTCCAGCCGCCTCTTAAACCTATCAGGAGCTTCAATGCATATCTTGGCCTGGGCCCCCTGAAGTCAAACTATGTCTCTGTTTCCATCTGGGATTTCACCAGGAAGTGCTTGAAGTACCAGTCTGTAGGCTGATACCATGAGATCTGCAGACCTGAGAAATTCAGATAAGCCTGTACAAGCTTTGAAACTCCGAACCTTTTGAAGTTTGTCTGTCATGAAGTGTAACTCCATTGCTGTCTGCAGACAACACTGAAACATGAATCTAAACAGATCTCTGTTTTGAAAAGCTACTGTGGGTGGCTTAAGGACAAATGAATAAATACAACTATATATGGAAATACAGTGTCTTTCAGAGAAGCACTCTGTCTCTTTGCACACTTGAATATTTCCCTGCAACCATGATGACAATAAAAGCTCATAGAATGAGTTGATTTCCTACATTCCCTGCATTTTCATTGCAGGTGATCTGACGCAGCAATGTGTTTTTTAATCATTCATTTCTCTATTTACACAGTCATGATGCTGTTGTTTACCATTTTCCCATTAAGCTGGTCAAGGGTGTATATATAAGGGAAATCCCAGCAACAGCCAGAAGTTGCTGCAGTAGAAGGAAGAGTGAGCAACCGAGAGGCATTGACCAGGACTCAGTGTGGGGCAGGGCATGCATCCAGCCCAATTTTTTTAAAGTCTGTCAGCTCTGTCTGCGAGGTGTAAAGGCATAATATCATGAGACCTGCTGTTTTCAACAGTGACAAATAGCAGATACTTCAGGAAAGTATACAAGGACTGGGAAAGTTTAAGGTGATACTTCCTCCTGCAAACCTTCCCAGCTTCTAATAGTCTTTGAAAAAGACATTTCCTGAAATAAATGTTACATAGACACGCTTAATGCTTCTATAGAGTTTCATCACCCACTGTGGGTTCAAAAGCTTATTCCTAGGAGACAAAATCATATGGTAATTAGTTCTGTGAAGTCTGAAAAAATCTACAATTATACGTCATCTACAACTTCTGGTGGTGGAAAAAGTATTTTTTTCTGGGGAAAAATAAAAAGAAGCGGTTAATCTTTTTTTAAGCCTTTTGCTGAAAAATACTATTTGCTGCCTTTTGTGTTATAAGAAACACTGAACAGTCATTATTTGTTTTTTCCATAAATATCATTGTTTTACTTACCCAAGACTGAAGAAAAGGTTTCAGCTAGATCTAAACAGCAGCTTTCCAATATTTAAAAGAAGGTCATCAAGAAGACAGAGCCAGGCTCATCACGAAGAGGACAAGAGACAACAGACATGCGTTGAAACAAGAAGTTATCAAATGGTATGTATGGAAAAGCTTTCATACCATGAGGACAATGGAGCAAAGGGAAAGGTTGCCAAGGGAGGCTGTGAAGTTTCCATCTTTGGAGTTTTTCAAGATCCAACTAGATAAACCCAAAATCTCACACGATTTGAACAGGTGGTTGGGCTAGAGACCTCCTGAGGTCTCTTCTAACTGTATTTTCCTATGATCCTGTATCATAATGTCTGCTAGTTTTCTCTTTTCCAAACAGAAAAGTCCTTCCTCATACAGAAACCATTGTCCACCTTTGATCATTTTTGTTGCACACCTACATTTTACTGTGTCCTTTTTGATTCAGGGCAACCGGAGCTGCACATGCTTTTCAGGAGAGCATGCATAGAAGATTAGTGCACAGAGATGTTTCCTGCTGTCTTCATTAGTTCTTCAGTAGTATTTTTGTCCTAGTCTATTTACCTTTTTGACTGGACCTCACTATGGAGTCGATATTTTCAGAGAATTATACATAATAATCCAATAGCTGTGAGTAGATGAGTACCTGTCAAATGGTCACAGAAAATTTAGAACTGATCATTTTGCAAATATGATTATGTCTGGTTTTGCTGATGTGTATTTCTTTGCATGTGTTGACCTCAGTTTTCATCTGTGGTTTAATATTCCTAACTCTTGTTGCAGTACTTTCAGTCAGGATAGTGCTGAACTAATCTGATTTTTTTTTAGTCATATGAAAGTTTCATTACAGAGTGAACAACAATGTGAATTGCATATTTGTTTCGTATTATGCTTCTGTCTGTTTTCAAGGCACATTAAAATCTATTAGAAAATGAAAACTCACCAGCTAGCATGTAGATCAAAGGAGAATAAAGTCTTGTTACTAGTGTCCATGCTTTTCTTCTTTTAGATGCTTTTTTTCATTGTTATGGTTTTAGACCTAAGTTTCCAGAGCTAAGGTCACTTTTTTTTTTATTCTAGTTGGACAGGGCTTCCATTTCTGTGGGATGACTGTTGTATTAGCCTCTTTTACACTGATGTTTAATCTTGATGTTATTATAGTGCTCTTTTCAATATTATTTGGCTTCATAGAACGTTTATTTAAAGCCTCTCTTGTCATGTGTCTCCATAACTTTGGCCTCTTCCTAATAATTTTCCACTAATAAAGTTTCTAGTGTAGTTTAATAATTACATATTAGACCAAATCACATATATCTCAGGATGATCTCAAGAATTGCTTCTCCTTTTGTGGTCTTTCTAATTTTTTGTTCATAGAATAAATATTTTATGTCAGCTAAAACCATAGCCTTTGTGTGAGGTTTTCATGACATCCACTGAACTCTCTCAGCAGACTGATTCTTCCCTCAGCTTTCACAATCTCTCTACTGCTGTGGCTATGCCTCTAGTTGTATGTACTTATGGAACTTGTGTTAGGTTGTGAAGGGAAGGATTGCAACATTTAAGCTACTGGGGAAAACTGGGTGTTTTTCTAAAGGAAGATTTGACTGTGTCAGGAGTGTTTGCATCATTTTGATCCCTCGGTGGTTCTTGATGTTCTGTTAATGTGGCATTTCTTTATTAAAGGCTTATATTTAAGACTAGTAATGCAATACAGTAAAAAATCTGTAAACACTTTATTTCTGCATTATCATTGCTTTTATTGTTTTAATAAGCATGGAGTTGACATTTGGGGTTGTTTTTTTTCTTCACTGAAGTTCTGAAACCGTTCAGCTGTTTGTAGAGCCCAGAATGTTGACACCAGAATATAAGCCCCAAAGCTAGAAGGCTTAAAGAGAAAAACACTAATCATTAGGAAAAGGGAAAATTACTTCTTAAGTTTCATTTACATAAATCACAGCTTTGCTCAGAAAAGCTTTTTCCAGTGTTTTCAGTTATGTTTCGGGGAATGTGTTTGTATTCTGGCTCTGGAAACAAAGTGTCATTACTGAGTATACAGGTACAGATGTTCATGGAAAGGGAAAAAACTTGCAAGAGAGACATCCTCAGGCACTTGTGCATTCATAGTACTGAAAAGTAAAAACTAACAACCACATTGTCCTGGACTGTAAAAGCCATCCAGATGAGAAGATGAAAAGAATGTCCATAGCCAGATGAAGGTGAATGTCTTTCATTCCAAACCACAAGAAAAACAATCCACCTACCAAGGAAAGTTTATGAAAGAAATTATGTGAATTTTGTTAGATAGAGCCTGCAAAGATACAGTCCTGCAGTAGCCTGCATCTATGGACTAGGTATTACTTATTAGATAGCTTTTATGGATAGACTTTCCAGCCAGTTTTATGTAGACCATACTGAAAAAGAGTGACCCAATAACAGTCCAGTGAAAGGGAAAGGTCCTCTGGTTCCTATTAGCGACTGAAGCCACCTTTGTGCTGAAGTATGAAGTAGTTGAGGCAAGAAAAGAAATTTAAAACCTTCAGGTTTTGGTACACCATTACCAAAACCCAAGGAGAGAAGTTAGTGAAACTTGCACTTAGATTCAGACCTGTCCAACAGTTGACTCCACTAAACAGTAAGTCAGTTCCTGAGAGGTATTTTTATGTTGCTTGGAAAGAGAGCTAGTGGACTTCGTTGTCTGTGTGGCAAAAGTGACTTTGCCTAAGAGTTATTTTTACTCCAACATTTGGTCCTGGGCTGGTATGGAAGTGGTTTGGGGTACTGACTGAAAGAGTTAGAGAGGGAAGAATACCACTGTAGATAGCAGTGGAAAAAAATAACAGGGCAGTAAGCAAGTAATAGAAAATGGAAAAATGTCCTGCTCCCTGACACCCTCCCTCTCTAGCACAATGGGTGTAGAACTGACACCTGCAGAATGGCTTGTCTCCAAAGTGGGGATGTCTCCCCTCCCACCCCATCCTGGTGCATT
Organism: Podargus strigoides; assembly: GCA_028020825.1. Lineage (NCBI taxonomy): Eukaryota > Metazoa > Chordata > Aves > Caprimulgiformes > Podargidae > Podargus > Podargus strigoides. Next base: position 35,309,817 of record CM051620.1, on the reverse strand, counting down.
TTTTATAGCCTGATTATTTATAGTCTTGTGATTAAAGTGTTTCCTGGAAGATTGAATTTGTTTGCCTGCATGACAGGAGGATATTATAATTTGACTTACTAATTGCTACTCATCTATTGTGTGAAAAACAGAAGGGGAGAAGAAATCCCCGTGAATCCTTTTAGAAAGGCAGACTCAACTACAGAGGTCCTGAGAGTGCCTCCTGAACAGCTTTCAGGTGACCGTGGCAGAGGAGCTGGGGAGAATGCATTCCAGCCACTGAGTCCTTTTAGGTTGCCACAGTAGTGTCTGTCACTCAGAGCTTCTCAGGTAGTTTAAGGTCACAGTGTGGTGTTCAGGAAGTTAAGGTAGATGAGGAAGCGCTTGATTAAACAGATTGAAGGTGCAGTTTTGACTCATGGTACTCAATTTCCGGTATTTCAGATGCTTGTGATTTTTTCTCATCTAGCTTCTGGTACTGTCATCTGAAGCACGGAATGTTTGAAAGGGAAATGGATGTGTTTTAATGCCCGGAGGTGAGTGGATCAGTCTTGTGCTGAAATGAGGACTTTTTTTGATGTCTTAGCTCCTCAGCATGTTGCTTGTGTAATCCTCAGATTCTGTTAGCATGACTCTTCCCGAGAGGCTTAGCAATGCTAAGAGGGAAAGGTTTTGGGCCTCTTGCTGACATGATGTTGCAATAAACCGTTTTCTTCCCTCCTGGTAACCAATATGTAATGTCAGGGTGAGAAGCCTGGTAGAGCTGAACAGCTTTACATTTCATCCACTTTTGCTGAAGCTGGGAACTTCTGGTTTAGAGTTTTGTTCATCATCTAATTTGAGGAACTGCAAAAAGGCAAACTTCACACAGACACAGGCTTTCCAGACCTCCCTTATAATATAGGATTTCCTTTATTTTGCCTTCAAACTTTATTTCCAGCACAAAAAGCACACAGGAGATAATTTTTTCCATATTTTTCTTGTTTGACTCCTATCTGTTCTTCCCAGGCTGCAGCTCTGAGAACATAAGCATTCACAGTGCCACAGCCTGAAAAAGGGAGAGAGGGCTACAGCATTCCTATTTTAATAGTGAAATTCTAGCATCCATATGCATCCACCTTAAATGTTTTACTCTATGAGTACACTCCAGTTCAACTGAGCCAGGAGACATGGAAAAAAAGAGGGCTTCTGTTATCAGTAAAACTTTCCACAGGCCTTTCAGTGAACAGTTTCTTACTAGTGATTCACTGTGTTTCTTGGTTTTTTACTGTCTTTTGATATAAACACTTTTCTAAGGGACAGAAAGTCCCAGCTGTATTCTTTCTTTGAGATGTTGCATCAAAGTAGGACCTTGGTGGTTCTTTGTTCTTCTGGCATCAGGATTTTTGGTCCAAGAGAGAAGTACATGCCATGAACTAGTGGTGCATGGCAGTTTTACTGCTTATTATCATTTCTTGCTTCCTTAAAAAGCTAAGATAATCCAGTGTATTAAATAAACTGGGACTGGGTGGAGTAAGTAGGAACATCTGCATGTCTTATGTTATGACTCCCCTAACAGTCATCTATAGAGCTGTATAGTTCCAGAAAGTCTCTCAAGCATATAGATGGTGACATTCCAACAAGCTGGAACTGCTGGCTACAGCTGATGTTTCAGCAAGTCATTTTATCTGCAGCTGCCTTCATCTGTTGCTGGCTTTAGGAAAGAGTATCAAGTGTCCTTAGATTTCATATGCTGAAGGAGGGACAGAATCCCAAATGACAAAAAACTAAAGCCAAAAAATAAGACGGGGAAAAAGAAAAAGATGAAAAATACAGAAAGCACAAAAGAAAAGAGGAGAAATACCAAGAGAAGATAGAGGCTGTGAAACACAAAGAAATTTGAGAAAAGGTTATGTCAGCGACACCTTTTAAGTACTCAGGGGATTCATTGCATGGAATTGGATCTAGATTAGCAGGATGATCTCCTTGAATTCAGTCACTATGGCACAATCCACTATTGTTAAGGATGGATTTAAATGATTATGCTATCCCAGTAAATATTCCTAATTCTTACATATAAATTGATAGTGATATGGTTGATGAAGAAAACACAAATAAGTATTTAGAGAAAAATTGTGCTGTCACCTTTCCTCAGAACTACGAATATTTATTGTAATAGTCAACTCAAAGTTGAATTTTGTGTGTGTATGTAATTTAACTTTATGTGCTATGAAAATACCTTACCTCACAAGAGGAAACAGCTCACAAGCTCCAGCAACTACAATAGCAGCTCTCAATTTCCTCAGTGTATGGTTATTTTGTTGGTAGGTGTATCTGATCAGATAGGAAGTCTCTAACTGCACAGTTCTATTCCATTTGTAAAAGTGAACACAATAATAAACCTATTAGGGAGAGGGTTTTCAAGTTAAATTGTATGTCAGTATTAGCTGCCATTTATGCTTCTGCAGTTCTCGCCCTACTCTTTTTGCCACCCTGGCTCAGTCCAGTAAATGATATTTCCGCTATCCATTGTCCCTATGCTTCTTCATTCTCTCTGATCCACTTCAAGTGAATAATATTAAATTCTGAACTGAACTCTTTGAAAACATTATTACTCATTTATAAATTAAGACTCAATTAGTTGCTTTTAATTGAAAACCTTTAGGGTTTCATCAATAAAAAATACATGGCTTTAAATGATTTGTGGGACAAGGTGATGTGTATGTTCCACTGCATCTTTACTGGCAATGACCTCTATTCTTCTATTCAGCATTTTGTGGATAAAGGAGAGAACAGAGAGAACATTCCATATTTCTACTTATTGTCAGGTTGACAAGCAGCAGTGAAGCTGCATGGGCCATTCAAGAGAAATTCCTTTTACTCAGAAATGTTGAATTCTAATAAGGATCAGAAATTCTGTTAAGAAAAAAGAATCCCTACAGCAATAAGCCCTAAAGCCAGATTTGAGGCTTACAAAGAGATTTAGATTTAGGAGCTGATATAGTTGTGTGGGATGAGGATGGGGATGGTCATGAGGTAAATCTTTCTCTGCTGCTCCATTCCCAGTAGTTTCCCTAACCATATTAAGCCCAGCGGACTGAACTATTAAAAGCTGTCTATTAAAAGCATCATCACAATTAGAAATTATGCTGTATTAGTAAAGTCACTAGAACTGTGAAGAGATGAGGAAATAAGTCTGCTTGATCTGCTCTTTTAGTTGTGAGGCAAGTTTTTGAAGTTTTTGTAAGGAGGAACACTGCATGTTAAACAAGCTGAAATTTAAAAAGTAAAAAAGGAAAAATGAAAAAAGGAAAAAATAGGTGCTTTTGCTCTACATAAATTATGCTTCATAATTAAAGTACATTTTCTGCAAGTGGATTTTCTGTACTTGAGAGAGAGTTGATAATTTCCTAGAGAAAAAGGAATTTATAATGGACAAGATTCCCTCAAGGTGTTGGCGATGTTGGTTATGATAAATATGTCTGCATTCAGAATATGAATTTGTAGTTCATATATCATAAGGGAAAAGCATTAATTTATGCATAGCACAGAGCTTCTTTCCTGGTATGTCCTTGATGTACTGGGGTTTGGTACCCATGTTTCTTTATGGTTTTAACTTCATTACAGTGCATATCCTGACATTAGCTCCAGAAATTGTTTCTTACTTTCTGCGTATATTTCTGTTCATTAAAACTGATTTGGGAAATAAGATGCTTGAACTCAGAAGATCTCTTGGCTCGAAGGGTGACAGCTGTATCCATTAACTTTATGAAAGGTTTCCTAGAGACAACACGAAGCTACAACATAAGTTGTGCATTTGCTTTGTAATGCTCTGGTTCAAAGTGCAAACAAATAGTTTTGGGTGTGGTGTTCTTGTTGTTCATAGCAACCTTTTTAATCACTACCTCTTGCTTTGGACTACGCAAGCTGCTGGAAAAGGCTCAGTTATTGTTTTTTTTCATGTCACAGCTAATTTCATACTGATATCACCCCACAGACACTCACAGCTGGGTAGAGCCAGAGCACAGTGGCAGTCCAAACAGACTTTAGAGAGGGGAAGTTCCTAGCAACCCACCTAAGGCAAATCTGCCCCATGAACTTGTCTATAACATCTCCAAAACTTTTCAGGTCTAAGAGAGCACACATCACTTTCCCAAAAATAGGCACTTAGTTCCTAGTTGTAATAGAAAAAGATCTCGAACCATCATTTTGGTAGTGATGGATTTTATTCTCAGCCAGACTAATTGCAACCCTTAGGCAAATTCAGTTTTCAGTTCCTCTGTGATACTCATTCACTCAGTATCATCTCCCTCTCCTTTGCCAGATTCTCCTCTATGGCATGAGTCCTATCTGACAACAGTGAGGAAAAGCTGGAGGAACAACTACATGGAGTCTTTTTTTAAGCATATAATATTGAACCAGGGAGAGCATGTAACAATGTTACCCTTTTCCTCATTCGAACAACGAACAAAGGAATGGACAGACACTGCAGTGACAGGTTCATTTTTGTGGCACATGATGCTTCAGCCTGGGGAGTACCTACACGTCTATGGGGCTGGATGAGATCCACCCGAGAGTGCTGAGGGAGCTGGCGGAGGAACTTGCCAAGCCTCTCTCCATCATCTCTCAGCAGTCCTGGTTATCGTGTGAGGATGACTGGAAACTTGTCAATGTGATGCCCACCTATAAGGAGGGCAGGAAAGAGGATCCGGGGAACTACATGCCTGTCAGCCTGACCTTGATATCGGGGAAGGTTATGGAACGGCTTGTCTTGGGGGAGATCACACGGCAAGTGCAGGACAACAGGGGGATCAGATCCACCCAGCATGGGTTCACGAAGGGCAAGTCCTGTTTAACCAACCTGATCTCCTTCTATGATCAGGTGACTCACCAAGAGGATGAGGGAAAAGCAGTGCATGTTGTCTACCTGGACTTCAGGAAGGCATTTGACACTGTTTCCCACAGCATTCTGCTGCAGAAGCTGGTGGCTCATGGTCTAGACAGGTGGACTCTTCACTGGGTTAAAAACTGGCTGGATGGCTGAGCCCAGAGAGTTGTGGTGAATGGAGTTAAATCCAGATGGAGACCGGTCACAAGCGGTGTCCCTCAGGGCTTGGTCTTGGGGCCAGTCTTGTTTAATGTCTTTATCAATGACCTGGATGAGGGGATCGAATGCACCCTCAGTAAATTTGCAGATGACAAGAAATTGAGTGGGAGTGTTGATCTGCTTAAGGGTAGGGAGGATCTGCAGCGGGATTTGGACAGGATGGAACGATGGGCTGAGGCCAATTGTATGAGGTTTAACAAGGGTAAGTGCCAGGTCATGCACTTTGGTCACAACAACCCCATGCAGCGCTACAGGCTTGGGGAAGAGTGGCTGGAAAGCTGCCTGGCAGAAAAGGACCTGGGGGTGTTGGTTGACAGCCAGCCGAACACGAGCCAGCAGTGTGCCCAGGTGGCCAAGAAGGCCAATGGCATCCTGGCCTGTATCAGAAATGGTGTGACCAGCAGGAGTAGGGAGGTGATCGTGCCCCTGTACTCGGCACTCGTGAGACCACACCTTGAGTACTGTGTCCAGTTCTGGGCACCACAGTATAAGAAGGACATTGAGGTGCTGGAGCAAGTCGAGAGAAGGGCAATGAGGCTGGTGAGAGGTCTGGAAAACAGGCCTTATGGAGACCAGCTGAGGGAACTGGGGCTGTTTAGTTTGGAGAAGAGGAGACTGAGAGGAGACCTTATTGTGCTCTACAACTACCTGAAAGGAGGTTGTAGTGAGGCTGGTGTTGGTCTCTTCTCCTAAATTACTAATGATAGGACGAGAGGAAATGGCCTCAAGATATGTCAGGGGAAGTTTAGACTGGATATTAGGCAGAAGTTTTTTACTGAGAGGGTGGTTAAACATTGGAACAAGCTGCCCAGGGAGGTGGTGGAGTTGCTGTCCCTGGGGGTGTTCAAAAAACAGGTTGATGAGGTACTTGAGGCTATGGTCTAATGGTCTAATGGTTAGGAATATGATGGGATAAAGGTTGGACTTGATGACCCTGGAGGTCCCTTCCAACCATAATTATTCTATGATTCTATGATTCTATGTACAGCTTTTGAATTGCAGTTGAAGTAACATCTTTAGTGACTACTACAGTGGCTGCTGTACTTTCTCCTCAAACTCCTTGTGTGAAGAGAGTGCTCCATGTCTGTGTATTTTTCACTAACAGGTATCAGTAGGCATGTCTACATTGGGCCCATGTCAAACAGAGGAGTATTAAGAAACTCATTTCTGTAAGTTTACTTCAGGAGGGTAGGTGTTTGTCCCAATTACATTCTTCTCAGGGGGAAAGTGCAGCACTTAAAAAGCATACTGACTAAGTTAGCCACACATAAGAGGACTTTGAAAGAAGTCAGAAAGAAGAAGAAAGGCACTTATCATTATAAATCAAAGGAACTCCATCTACTTCAGAGCAAAACAGAAAGGGAGAAAAAGACAAGAGGAGAGATGCTCCATGTTGTGGAGAAATTAAGTCCACCAAAAGAACACTGGGAGGATCCTAACACATGTATTTCTCAAAAGAGGTCAGGAGAGGATGATGAGGTAAGGATGCAAGTGTTTCTAGTTTTCTACATGTCTGTGAATATCTTATTCTGCTTGAAGTGATGGTTTATAGTACTTGAAAGCGGACAAAATCTATATCTGTAGGCCTTGACTACATGCCTCTGGAAAAGCGAACTTTAAACTTAAACACCAACAGGATAGGAGCAGAAAAAATGATAAGCTTATACTGATGGGCAGATTCCACACAGAATTCTAGTATGAAAGTCTTCATCCCAAAAAATCCAGGTCCAGAAGCACCATCAGGATTATCAGGAAAAGAAAGTGCAATAATCCAGCTTGTGATATTTAAAAATATATATATATATATATATATATATATATATATATATATATGTCATTGGTTGATTGTGTGTGGTAGCTGATTTTCTGATTTTCACTATCCTGTGAAAATTCTAAAACACACAGAGAGATGGACTTTCAGAAATGTATATATGAAATAATACCAAGTTTGAATGTCATAGGACAAAATGAATTCTTTTACTGTCCTTAATTTTATTTTGATGTCATTCCTTACCCCTTCCCTTCTCCCTCAGTGACATGCTTTTGCTCAATGAATTAATCTTCCTTAGCTATTTTCCTGAGAAATATTCTTGTAGATGACATCTTGCACAATCTGTAAAGAACTCTGAAGGTCCCTGAAATAGGTTTAGTTTTCTTTCAGTTGTTTTTCCTCATATGTATCTTGCTTTGTGTGGCTCTCACTTAGCACTGTAACTGTTTCAAGCCTGTTGAACAAAGAGAAGCTCCATTTAGCACATACACAATGAAGGCACATTTGTATCCTTTCAGTTTTTTCCAGAAAGTTGATGCCACTTGATGGTGGTTGAGTATAATAATATCTGTCTCTGGGTAGATTTAACATCAAAATGTGTAAAGTAGTGTGAACATCTGATTAACATATGGAAATATTTTTTAAATAAGGGTTTCTTTTCAAGTGCTGAAAGTTTGACAGTCTTTTATACTGCTTTATGATGCTGCAGTAGCTATTCCATGGTTATATATAATCCACTTTCACATTTGATTTTGAAAACCCAAACGCTTCTGTATCTCAATTTTGAGATAAGTTTTGTATTGAGTATGACATTTTCCATGTGTGGTCTTCAACAAGAGACAGAATGTACTTGTGGGAAATGATCAGATGAGATACAGAAAAATGTGAAAGTTTGCATAACCAACTACTTTTTTCTTTTGAAAAAACTTCCAAACCTACAATAATGAACACAAACCACTGTGTAGCAAGGTAGTATGGCATGATAAAGAAAGATATGGGAAAAGGTCATATTCTAATATAAATAGTGAAGTTTTATGATTTTATTTACCAAAACTTAACATAGAATGTCCAAAAAATCCAGCTTTAGTTTTTAGAACTTCCAATAAAAAAATCTCTATTTCAGTGAGGCATTGTTGCTTCAAGTGAGCAGAACAGGTTATAAAAATTTGCTTTCTCTCAGATGAGTTCAAAGTTGGGACTGGACTAAGCTGTAATAGGCTATTCTCTTTGAGATGGTCAGTTTGATCTGAACTTGGATGGATCTGAAATATTTTCAACAGTTCACTCATGGAATTGTGATGTCTAGTTACAAAAATGAACAGACAGAAAAAATGTATTAAATACATGACAGAAAGAAGTGTGAAAATGTATCAAGTACAGAAAGGAAAGCTACCATACAATAAAATACTGTATAGGAAGGAACTGAAATATGTCTCTAATAAGTCCTCTTTTGTAACAACTAGATATCCTGTTTCTTATACAGCTGTTAAGTAACCCTTCCATTTTTGTGAGTTTCTTTTCCACAGCAGAACTTCTGGAAACGAAGTCAGCTACAAATTAAGTGGAGTAATAATAGTAGTCTTCTTACTGACTGCCTAACTTGGGGAATTGAGAAAGTCATGCAAATTCACCAGTTCTGCATACTGCTTACTGTCTGGAACATCTCTGGCACTGGCTCCAAAGCAATCTTGTCTGTGGAGCAGGAGTTTGTGTGCCTCCTGTGTGCAGTCAGTGGTGCATTTATCTGCTGTGTGAATAGACTCTGACACTTTGTCCCTGACATCTTTCCTGCAAGCTGCAGCAGTGTTGTAACTGTCCTTGAGAATATGTATATGCCCAAACATGAATGTTAATGTCATTACCCACAAGGAGATTTCTGTGAAACGTGAGTCTGTGGAATTGGATCTCATACCCAAGAAAGTCTTCCTTCGTTCACTGTTCTACTGAATGCAACATCAAGGGGGTATATAAGTATATTGCCTTTTCATGTTAATTTTAAAACGAATGTTAAGAACACATGCTCTTCTTTCATCTACACTACAAATCATTCTTTCTTCCAGTGCCACATACACTGTTCAGAAACATTTGAGTAAATTTTGTACTGCATTTGTGGTAAAAAATAATCGATGATGAATGGTATTAAGGACTTTTTGAAGGCTACTTGAAAAGAAAACCCTTTCAGATGAATTGAAAAATATTTTTAATAGCATTCCATAGTCAATATTTAAGAAGTGTCCTAAATAAATCTATTAAATTTTAATTTGCAAAATAGAAGAGCACATGAGGCAGTCCTACAGGCCAAAATAGAAGAGCACATGAGGCAGTCCTACAGGCCATGAGGACATGTCCCTCATTCCAGACAGAAAACCCGTGAATATAATTTACACAAGCCTATGCTAATTGCCCCTAATAAGCTACAGCTTCTGGTGGGGCTTGGAAAATTCCAAAGAGCAATATCAAATAAATTAGCCATAACGATGTTCATGGAATGTTTGTTTCACACACAGCTGCTGGGTCCACATTCATTCACAGAAATTCACATTTTTTTTCAAAAGTCACAGAAGCAGCAATTGTATGTCTCTTGCACTCTGTACAAAAATAAACAAGCTCAGAAATCCAGTACAGCAATCCTATTTGAAATGGCCTGGGGGACACAACAGCTTTTGGTGATAGAATGATACATGTACTAGGGGAATGTGGCAGAGACAAGTTACTCTATTTGATTTTTTTCTGTCCAAAATCTCAGAGCTGACAAAGTAGACAGAGAGTGGCACAAAGATGCAGTGGTGCTTCTTATGGATTTATCTATGAAGGGTTCTTTTGGAACACATTTCCTTCTAAAAACTGTTGACTAAACCCTGAACTTCAGTTGTTGGAGATTTCAAAGCTCAGGGGATAGGATTATTCCTACCAGATAAAGTTGCCCTTTTATGGTTACTATAATGTCTTTACAATCTCTGCAAAACAGTAATAGGTGATGGACATTTATGTTCAGGATCCATTGATCCCAGGCTCCTCTCCTTACTTTGTAGGTACAGGAATGCCTTGGGTCACAGCAAGCAGAGGACTGGAGCAGGGGCTGTGGGATGAAAATTTCCTTTTCCTTAGAAGAGCAAATGAAAACAGGCAATTGAGATTATTTCAGATTGAGATTTTTTTATTTCTTCTTTTTTTCTGAAGACTGAGGGCTCTCAGTGTATGCTATCTAGGCCTGTCACAGGGAAAAAATACCTTTGGGAGTTCTGAATCAAAACCACAGGGATTCACACTACAGCAGTGAATGTTTTAAATAAGCATTTCAGGTTAGTCACCTACCACACCACAAAAACCTGCCATTTGAGATAATATAAAAACCAGAAGCAAAAGCAACAAGGAAAGCATGTTAATGGAGACACAGGCTGAGTGAAATGTTTTTATTATTACAGGACTGGAGGTAGATTTGGATAAAAGCTTCCTGTCTGGCAGCTTGTGCTGTCAGCTAGATATCTGATTGTTAGAGTAGAACAGGGGAGTAGGTATACTGCAGTTGAACATCATGCTAAAATACCTAGGAAGACATGGGGCTGGGTTGTTAATTGGAATGGAGCATAACTCACCAAGATTAAAACCACTACAGTAGTAAATGAAATATCCTGATTAAAACAGACATTCTATGCTCCAGATCTCTATTTCAGGTAAAATGAAATGTGCATTTGTAGAAAAAAACATACAATGTGGTTTACACACAGTTACTCTAGCATGAAAGCTGTAGACATATCATAACAATTCTACAGGTATTGGTCCTGGCAATAATTGTCTATATTCTTGTTTGTATTTCTTTTATTATTTTTTGTAAAAAAGAATTAAGCTGTTAAATATCAGGGATGGCTTTACAAGATTTTTTAAACATTAAGGGATATTCAGCATTTAGACTCCCTCTACACACAACAGTATCCTGCTTTTTTCAGAGTTCTTTCTTAGGATGGAATGTATTTCCCTCTGGAAGTATCTACATCTCTTCAGATTGATTGAGGGGCCTAGATTACTTTTTAGGACCATAAAAATGAATTTTTGAGAGCTACAATGCATTTCATCCTAGATAAATCAATACTTGCTCTCTTCCAAGGCAACAAATGCAATCTCCAAGTCTACAGTGTACTCAATGGAGGTGTAACACATGGTAGACTACCTCCACTCAGGATATTGTTGTGAATCTAATGGCATATTGGGGATTTTTGGTCAAACTTTAAGGAATCTGTTCTAACTTTTCTCCTTTTCCTTATATTGTTTCTTACTGAACTGTTACAGCAATAGGTCGGATTTTCCAGTGTGTGTTTCATAGTCCAGCAAGGATGAGGAGGACAGCACCAGACTCTTTAGCTCATGATTGATGGAACAAGGTAACTGCTCTTTTAGATTGTATATGAAAGGATAAAAGATGAAATTATGTTGCTTCCTCCAGTCAGCAAACATTGAGAAATAGCTAAATGAAGAATGTTTTGAATATTGATTGTAACTTGTTTTTCTTAGACTTATTCATATTTAAACTGTCACTTAAGGATTGCACATATATAAATGAGTCTAGTCCATTCTTTGGTTTATGCATCCAAAATTCGCCAAGGAATCTCTCAAATCCACACCAAGTATTCATGGATATCATATTTGCATTTAGTTGAGAACTATGTAAAATTACACATTGGCAGACAATTTCCTGTTAACTAAAGAAGAGTCTTAGTTATTTAGTCCTCTATAGAGATTAATGTACAATTGGTGAATTAATTTCTGATATTCATGTTTGTGAGAACATGATGGAAAAAGCTGCAAAGCAGTAGAAGAGCATCTTACTTGTAGTTCAGTCAGATCTCAGCATCCTTTCAGTAGCACCCAATTCTACAAACAGGTAGTGGTATCCACTGTATAAATTCAGAAGAAAAATATTAACACCAACAAACAGAAATAATTTTAGAAATGTATGTGCATGTGGATAAATAACTATATATGTGTACATACACATACACACACACGTACCTAGACATGTACATACACATTTAAATATATATATAAACATACACATACTTATACATGCAGACACACACACATATATGGTCCTGTAGCCAGCTTAATATAAAATTTGAACAAATACTAGTAACCACAGGGTGTAATTGACAGGGATATTGTTCTGTCTTGGTCTTATTCATAAGTTCTCAGGCAGTTTTTTAAGAATACATCTAAGGAAAATGTGAAACCCTCTGTGAAGACCATAGACAACATTATTTTGGCAATAGAAAAATTATGTAAGTTGATTTTCAAGCTTAAGTCTAGCTTTTAAAAACTAAAATCAAACTACACAGTAAAATTTCTGATATTTATTAATTAATTTGATTTTTTAAAAGCTATTAATTAGGAGAAAAAACGACTCGTTCTTTGAAAAATGGAATGCAATTTTAAAACTTTTGGTTTTTTTAGGCTTTGTAAAGCTCTCAAAGAAATTTGCTAAAAAACCCCAGATATAATCAGTTCAAGGTTTCTAGAGGAGTAATTTGAAATATCACTGGAATACTATTGAAACATTTTTTAATATGTACTCCTTTTGCTCATCAAAATAAACATATTAACCTATTAAACTCAGATACGTTATTTGAATAAGCAATACCACTTACATCCCAACTTGTTTGTTAACACACTTAAAGTTAATAAGCATGCACCATAATTTTGCCATAAGACTGTGTGGGAATTTTTAAAATGAAAAGTTCAATAGATGAAAATTTTAGTTATTAGTATGTATCAAGAAACTAACAGACATTTACTGTCAAGGATAGTTAGAAATTAAAAAAATTTCCAGAGCAAGTCTTCTGCATTGCAAAACTGTCGTACTACAAAAGCAACTTTCCAACCTGCACGATTCTGTGTTTCTGCGATTCTATATCAAGTATTTTGTGTCTTCGTAGCAAGCTAAAACTAACCACTTGGTTTAAAGTAAACAGGTATTTTCTAGGAAGACTTTTATGAGTATCAGAAGAATCATCAATCATGCAGAACTCCAATTGTTCCACTTACTAGGGTTGAAAGAAACCATTAACACTGACATTTGTTTTTTCATACTGGAACCCCATGCTGAATAAAACTTCAACAACTTTGGAGGCAGTTTCTGGACAGTCTCATTTGTTATGGAATTATCTGTTGCTTAGTTAAAAGGTGCCTGTTTATTTTGGGCATGCAACAGCTAATTGATTCACAGGAGAAAAATGTTTTCGAATTATTTCAATATCATTCTGCTCAGTTATGTAGTCCTGAGTGAACTGAAGACCTTACATTTCTGACAAAAAAAACATTAGCTTGGACACTGTGGAACTTAGGTCACACTCTGCTTCCTCAGGGTCATGAAGACAAACTTTTATTCACTATCATTACTGTTACAGGTACCTGCATAGTATAACATTCATTGAAAATGAAAATGAGGTTTTTTCCCTCAAAAATACTTTTCCTGTGATAACATATGCAAGTCTTCTGTCTCCAGGAATAAGTAATAATATTGGACAAAAACAGATAGAAAAGTGTCAAGAGAGAATATGCAAGTACACTTCCAAATTCATCAATTTACAGTCTGCCGAGTCATCCTCAGCTTCTCCAATGATGATACATCTTGATTAAAACTTTAACAGAGGGACGCTCAGCACCCAGTGACAAGTCTGTTAGTGGCACGGCTAGGTTTGTATAGATTTGGATTAAAAAGGGACTTCCTCCAGATAGCTTAATAATCACCATTGAGGAACTAAATTGGAGACACACTACCTGTGGTAAACAAACAGCTTTGATTTCTTAGTGTAATTTTTCTAGAGCTGTGAATACTAGAAAAGCTAATGCTCAAGAGTTTGGCCATTTATAAAACCCAGTGTTTCAGGGCAGAGGTATCTCATCTGAGTCTGATTCCACTACCAAGGGAACTGGGAAATGTGGTGAAGGGACATTTAAACTGGCTGTTCAGAAGCCAAGTTTTCAGAGACAGCAGCTAAACTAAATTGAGTTTCTCTTCAGAGTGGCTAGGAGACTGACTCAGATGTGAAGCTGATCAGTGAGTCACACAAACGTTTACCAAATGCTTATTATCTGCTCTCAGTTTACTGCACTTTCTCATGACACAAACATGCCAGGCAGTCAGAAAGATGATGAAAAATGGTGAATCAGCATTGCCTGTTCACCTTAACAGGTAGATTTGACCTAATTACTCACAAGAGAAAGGATGATCATAGCTTGAAAGGGTGTCCATTGAAAGGTCTGTGATGCTTCTATACTTGGGCACTAAAAATGGCTATGATATCAAAATAATTTCCCATAAAAATTAATGTCAAAAGTGTCCTTTATGAAGCATATCTCATGGCCTTGAAGGTCTAGACAGGAATTCAGGTCATTCCCAAAAAGGAAATTGTGTCCTCATAGGAAACAAAGAAGAGTCAGCTAGTCAGAGGGCTGGTTTCAGGACTTGAGGCAATTCAAACACAGTCTGAAAGCCTAAAACAAGAGACCAGAAATGATGTGTACAAACCCTAGAGTTTGAAACAGATTGGATGCTTTCCAGACCTGGCTGACATGGAAGCATGAAGCATTCATTCAATTATTTATTCAAGTGCAGGAAACTACAGAGACTGTCAAATCTGTAACATTTCTCATGGTCATACTCATATTCCCAGTGCTAGGCCTATATGCAGTATTTTATAGCCATCAGTCAGACATTCTTTGAATGTATGGGAAAGATTAACAGGCTCACAGGAGATGGCCTTGGTCATTTAGACCAAACAGAGCTCATTTTTGAAGGGTTCTATTTATACCTCCAAAGGTTCATCTGCCAAACAATCCTCTATTCTTCTTTGTTCAACATTTATTTGAAATTATACTAGACAAGTCATTGTGGACTAAAATATCAACAATACCCTAAAATTATTTGCCCATTCAGTACTTTCAGGTTCAATGCAAACAGAATGGACTCCCAGCTGTCCTAGGGCTTGATAGGGATCAACACTTGCATAAAGAATATATGGGTGAAAGTAACTTTGGGATGATTCAGGTGATGTTGACAGAAAGAATAAAATATATTTACAAAGTTGCCCCCTGCAGCATCCTCTACCTGTAAATACACATCCTCCTGAGGAAGACTCATTTGGACAACTTTCTGCTTCTTGAATATTAAAATTACCATAGCTGACAGAAGTGTTGCTTTCCACACACTATGTGTAAGAAACCCTATCCTCTAGACTCAGTCTTAGACTTAGTGACCAACCACCATCCCAGGATGAAAATGTAGTATTTATCTCTTCTTAGATATGAAATCTCTAAAAATACCCCAGTCAAACATTCCTTCTCAGACTCCAAGATTGATGAAAAGCACAACCACAAAGTTGCTTTCTAAAGTTATCAAGGTTTCCATGAGAACAATACAACTGAAGTCCCACTCTCTCAACTTTTATTTTCAAAGACTTCCATGGGAATGGCTGTTGCAATCAATGCCACCCCCCTGAAATTCCATCAAACACAAAAACGCTGAGGACATACAGTGTGCTGAGGACCTCCTAGCAAATTGTTTGCAGGAAGGTTTACACTAGTCTCCTCACAGGAGTGTCAGAGAAAAAAATTGTCATCAAACAGCTCTTCTTCTGTCCAGCATATTCACAAAACACATTAAACCCCAAAAGTTGATACCCATAATGAGGATGCAGAGTTTCATCTCTAAAGATTAGAAGGAATAAAAAAGAAAGAAAGATATCTTGAATCATTCAGAGAGATAGAAACAACAGTTATTATTATCACACGAAGACTTGGATAGCCTGAAGGATTAAAATATAATTAATTGGTCAGAGAATAAGTCCACTTCTTAGGTAAAGAAAATGAATGTTTTATAGGGAAGTGCTTAACTGTAAAGTGAACTGTACCTAGGAGCAGAACTGATCCCTCAGAGTTATAATCTTTGAATGCATGTGTATAAATAAATAAATATACATTTTATAAATAATCATTTTAATTATACGTCTTTCAATATGAGGAAAAAGTATAATAACCAGAGTTACTATAACTGTAATTTTCGAATCATGTTTGAACAGATCACTTCTACCAATCTGGATTACTTCAGGTTTACAATACAAAACTAGATATTTTCAGTTCTGACTAGTAAGACATCTGATGGTAGCTGATTTGCAGCAGTGAAAACGGGTTCTGAAATTCCCAGCTGCTTCAAAACCTACATTTTAACCCCTCTCATTAATCAAATGTTAATAATGTAATTTTTGAAAAAATTTTTAATTCATTGTGCATCAAAATAAACACAAGCTGTTTGGTTTTCTCATTTTTCTTTCATGCATTTTGAAATGCCTGAATCGTATTTTTAAAAATAAAAAAATAATAAAAATTTTTAAAAATTCCGTTGAATTGAAATCTGTTGATTGGGAATGATTTAGCACCATAATGAAATAATTATAAAGGGCTCCATAAGGACCACATGTGGGAATTTACATCAAAAGGCATAATATGGAATTCATAATAGCATATAATATATATATATATATTAGATCAAATAGATTCTTTTCCATGAAGCTTTTACTCTACCACTTACAATGAAGAGATACTATTGAAAAGCTCATTAAATGCTTGATCCTCAAGCATCAGAAAGAATATCCTAAGCAGAAAAGTCATTGCACGTTCCCGCAACACAGCAGTACGAAATCGTTCTTCATAAAAAAATATGTAATGGCCATCAAACACAGGAATGTGCTAGAATGAGGGTCTATTTGTATTAATATCTGTTGTGGGTTTTTTAATACAATGGCTTCTGCTTCAGTTTCAGCAAAGGAAGATTATATGTAGCATTATCTTGTTGTATCTGTTCCAGCAGTGATGTGCCTGATAGGCCTCTACTTCCAGTGGCTTAAAACCAGCATAACTCGGTTGTTTGCTTTGATCACATTAGATTTATCCAACATCTCAAAAAAGTGGAATATTTTCTTAAGTCAGTCTTTTATTCTCTCAGCAGTTTCACTTATTTCACACCATAGAAATTCTGGCGAGAAGTGATGTGCGTCTATGTTGCAGTTTTGACAACACTATGATTGTGTGGTTGGAATAATTTTCATGACTGAAAGGGAGTATTTCCTGCTTTGGAACACTGCAAAATAATCTGCAAGTAAGATATGATAACCCTAGTGCTCATAAACACCAAAGGCAAATTTGAGATGAAACAGGTCATACCAATGTTTTCTTGACAAATAAACTGTGCCATAATTTCTAATTACACTGTCAGTGTACTCAGTGTAATTTCTAGGAATAAAATAAAATAAAAGTATTCACTAAAAGCATTCTTTTGTTGTGAGAATGTGACCAACGTAATTTTTCTAGGATGGTTTAGTATTTAGAATAAAATACATTCATGCAATTCTTTGTTCTGCCACCGACTTTCAGTGTAGTCTTGGGTGGGTGACTGAACCTGCATCTGTCATTACCTGCTGGTTTCCCAGTGGTGCTCGCTGGTGCCCAGACAGAACACGCTGCAACATTCAAAGGATGTGCACACTGGTCTTCCCAATGTGAAACTGGGATAAAGCTGGAACATGCCTGAGACTGAAGTGTTCAAAAACACCCCCAAATTCTTATGTCTGGCCCTAGCCTGAAAGTATAACCATGAGTCATAGTCCAGGGACAGCATGTGCTAGCACTCTGTCCTGGTTTCCCAGGCACAGACCCAGGGGCCAGCCATGCAGGCAGGCCATGAGTAACCCTGAGTCAGCTGAGAGATCCAATTAAGGCAGCTGACTCACAGGTGTATCCCATACCACTTCATCATGCTCATTATAAAAGGAGAGAGTTCATTAAGGGAGGGTAGAGTTTTTTGTCTTCCTGGGTTTTATCTCTTGTGGCTTTCTGCTCCTGTTGTTCACCTCAAGGACCAGGCTGAGTAGAACCATGCTTTATGCCAGTTGTTATATCAGTTTTGTTATTCTATTAAAGCTGTTTCTACTTCAACTCACAGGGCTTTTCCCTTATTTCCCTGATTCTCTTTCTCATCTGGGGAGGGAGCATCAGGTTGCAGACTAACTGCTATGATTTAGCCTCAGGTACTGGCTAAACACAGACACACTCATATTAATTCCCAAATTTTAGCACTTAGTCCAGGCTACTATGCTTTTTCTCTTCATGTTTAATGAGGCTGGGTGGAGGATCTCATTCTGTTGCTTCTCCTGGCCAAGCTACAGTATTCCAAGCTAGGAGCTCTAGTAAATTTGCACAGTAACACAGTGTTTTCTTCTGCTCAAATTTCTTGAAAAGTCAAGAGGATGATGGATTCTCCACTTCTCACCTACTCCTGTTTTTTAGCAAAGGTACGCCTCCATATTCAACTTGCTACCACTTACAGATCTTGTAATTCCAAACTTGCTTTCCAAATCTGTAACAAAGCAGAGGTCCTAAGGAAAGAATATTCTTTTGCAGCACAGCTCTGAGGTAATCATAGCAGAACTGTATGCTATTCACTGAATAAAGTAGAAGTATGTAAAACTAAATACAAAAAATATACATGATTATGCAGTAGTATCTACACTATAAGATAAGCCTAATTAAGGATACAGGGATACTAATTCTGGAATTTCTTAACTCCAAGTTTTTAGCTTTGCCATTTAGCAGTGCTTTTGCTGAAGCTTTGTAAGGTGGCAGCAATCTGAATTGTCAGGAATTGCGTTTACTATGCCTTATACAAGCCTAAACATAGACTAAGGGGGCTAAAGCCTCAGAGGGCTGAAAATCAACATACCTAAGGAGAAACAAAAGACTAAGATAACATTTGTAGTAAAACCATTATAAAATAAGAAGGGAGACAAACATCATGTTGTCAAAAGAGTTTGTAGGACTTGTGTCAGTGGTAAACATTAGAGAGAGATAATATTGGGAGTTCATCCTACACAGAAGATGTGGCATAGATCAAAGGGCAAATGTTGAAATGATCTTTTAAGTAGTGAAAGCTAGATCATAAGCAGAGAAGAATCTAAAATAAACAGCTAAAATGCAAAAAAAAAAAAAAAAAAAAAAAAAAAAAAAAGCCGTGGCAGAGAAACTATGTTTTAAAGAAGAAGACAAATGGTTTGTTATCAACATAATATAGTATAAGGCTTGCTGGGTCACCGGAACAGTCTCCTTGTCACATGACTACCATATAATGCATGGAAAATACTTATTTATAAGTGTAGATGACAGGGACCCAATTTAATTTTCTTTTGTTCCCTCCTTTCTGTTTGATAACCTGATTTCTCTGTGCATAATGTATAACTGGTGATGCCAACAATTAAATGCTCAGTTCTTAACACAGCAAAGGTAGTTTCAGCCAGTAATTACTGCCATAATAGTGAAACTGGTAGTGCCCTGGGGGTGACTAAGATGCTGCTGACTGATTCTAGTGTTCTGAGAGCTCTTTCAAAATTTCATCTAGAGGTTAAGGAATACTGAGATAAGCTAAATAAGTGAGCCTCCTCCTGCCTTTGCTCGAAGAAGTTCTGTGTTCAGCTATGAATGCCCATTGATGAACAACTGTCAATATGACATTAGTGTTACCAGAAATATATCTCCTACTGAATCCTGGATTGCATTTGTTGCAGCAGAAAGAAGACTCGTGTTTCTGTAAAGAAATAACATGTTTAGGTCCTTTTTTTTTTTTCCCCTCCCTTTCTGGAAGCTGCCCACCAGTAGTTTTCTAGTTTTTCTTTTGTCAGTCATGGTGACAAGGCTCTGCAGGGTTTCTGTAAATCTAACAAAGTGTGTGCTGTGGCTGGGGGAAGAGAAAGGTCACGTCCTTTCTCAGGTTGGTCTTATGCTGTGCCATGTGTAGCACATGGCAAGCTAAATATAAATCAAAAAGGAGCTTGTACAATTATGTTTCTCATGGTATTGCACTTACTAAAGCATGCCACTATATTGATGAAACTTATAAGCAAGACACCAGTTGAGAACATGGTAAACAAGATGTACTGTAAAAATCAAGACACCGAAGCACAATGTTGGAGATAATAAAATGCTGGAGATAATAAAATAAAAATCTCCCTTGTGATTTTCTACTACCCAAACAGAAGGACTTGCTGGGAGTGGCAATTGGACACACATGGACTTGCCAAGGTAGGGCTAGAAAAGGAGCAGAAGATCAAGGGAAATGACTGTGGACAGTTCTAGTCATTTTCTGTCAAAATAGAAGCAAGAAAGATACAGTTTTAAAACCCTTTAAAGTATGCCCTGAAGGAGATTATGGAGCCTTGTTAGCCAGCCTGAGAGACTACTGGAAAAAGTTACTTAGGAACGTGTTTTCCTTTTATGATCTTGTTCTAACATCCACCTACAGTTTCAATAATTCTATCATTTCACCTTTAAATCTTTACATAATTCATGGATCTGACATGCTGAACATCCCATTCACTTGGGCATGGAGGATCCATGATTCAAAGATGGACAAGTCAAATTGCTCTCCACTGCTGAGCTGTGAATTCCTAAGAATTCCTTGGTCAACTGATCACTGAACACCAAACATTTACTTGGAGGATCATGAACAGATTACTCTTTCAGCATTAACCTGAGTCTTTTTTTTCCAAGAACCAAAACAAGGGGAGACAACCTAGGACTTTGGGGTCTCCATGAACTTCCTTCTGAGATTCCTGTATGCATGATCCTGTTTTTTTTGCACTACTCTGTTGCATCTTCAAGTACATTCAATATTTCATTGTGTTCTCCAGGTCTTTTTAACTCCAGTCTTTTCTGTAAAATCCACCGCTTTCTGTAATATCTGCTGTCCTCTGTCGTTAGCATGTGATATACGTCATTCTTTTGTGTTCATTGTTTGTTTATCCAGTCTCAGCAGGACTATAGAGGTTTTGGAGCAGAAAATTACCTCTATCAGTTTTATGTATTCGCAAATCTTTTGGATATTTTTGATTGAAGCAGATTTCTGGGGATATAAACTTCCTTAATTGCATTTAATTTTGAATGAATATTTTCAAGGAATGGCATTTGTGCTGTGGCAGTCCAGCCTCTTTTCTTTCATTGTTATTTACTTATTCAGGTAGATGTGCTGATAAGGATGTATTTTGGTTTTGTTTTTTTTCTTTGCAGTTTTACAAACATCAATAATGCACTACTCCTGATAAAGTGATTCTTTTTGTAGGATTCATCATTACAAGTCTGAAAACACAATATCCTACATGATGAAAGACAGAAAAATTATTACAGAGAAGTAGCATTCACCATGCTCCTGATCAGAAATATATCTGAAGTTCTTTTAAAGATGGAAACATATTTACAGCAGCATATTACTTATCTTTATCTCCCTAGACAGAATACTGCTTTGTGAATGGTGCATTGTTTTATTGCTGAGTTTTAAGTTCATTACTCTGGTAACAAGTAGCATTATTCTGAATAAAGCTTCTCTCTCAGCTTTTAAAGTCTCTAAAAATAGGAACCCCTTTGTAGAATAAATATACCTAGCTTTTGTATAAACTATCATTGAAATCATGCCAGCCTTCTGTATGTTACACCAGTTTATGCTAGCCAAGATATTCTCTATCATTACAGATTTGTTTTCCCAATTAAAGTGATAGTACTTCAAGATAGGAAGGGTTAATTTTTATACATATTCCTCTGGGGCCACTTCATTAGAATGCGCCAGATGAACCATAAAGCACATTCTTCAATTCAACACCTAATCTTTATTAGGAAATTAAATGCTGTCAAGGTCCTTTTTCTCAGTCCAGGCCACTGGCATATTCTGATCATGACCATACTGCATAATAATAGTCTGGTACTTGAATAAGTGGAGAGTTGCCAGTTGACAATACTTCTAGGACTGGACTTATTCCCAAACTCTACTTCAAAAAATATTTGGGTTGGTAAAAACTGATCAGGCAAAAAGAATAGTAATGACTGTTCTCTGAATTTAACCATTTAGACTATCAGCACCTTGACACTGTTTAATTTCTCATTTAGACGTATTCAACATGGCTGAGGTTTATGGATACATTGGAACAGTCAACATAAACTCAAGGGAATTCAGCAGGGTTGGGATGACAATGCCTAGTGTGAATCAGTCTCTACCACAAAATGCTTATGCTGCCATGTGCTTGTTAGAATGACTAACAGGGTTTGGTTCAAACTTAAATAAGGAGCTTTACTACTGACTTCAGCCATATCTGAAGAAAGTAGACTTTCAGAGTTTAAGTATGTTAGTCTTCTGTGACATGTCCATCCTCCATTGTCCTCAAGGACTCCCCTGGTTGTGTTCAGGATAGTCTGTTCGATAGGAATTCTTTCATTCTCCCTGTGGAATCATACTGCTCTCTTTGGAACGTCTCTTTACATCTCTCATTTATCTGCCTTTCATCTGTACAGATGCCTCATCAGATGAAGTTTTTCAAAATCCCAACTGGGATTTTCCATCATATTTGCACTGATTAAATGGTTCATCTAAAGCCATTTAAGAGGTTTTCTATAATACTGTCATCCAAAGAGCAATACTTTCTTTATTATACTTCCCATTAATGTTTATTCAAAACCAGAAGATGGTACTGGAATGAAAGACGACTTCATACCCAGCATTCGTTGTGTGACATAGTTCAGCTTTACACTGGCATGCAGGGAGGCACAGAAGGGTAGGTTAACGGAATGAAATGAGGCTGAGGACGTAAAGGCACCACTGTATAAGATTTGGATATTTCATTTTCGGCTAGTGCTAGTCTCATCATGCTGATTGAGTGGCCATTTGTGGCTGGAGCAAATTAAATGTACTCCTGGTCTTCCAGCTTAGTTTCATCCAGAGGAATTCAATTTGTGCTCTCTAAGATGACTCAGTTGTGGTAAGTAGAGACAACTGGGACATCAATTTCAAAGTGCACTCTGGTTATAACCAAAATGTACCCATAACTTAATTATCTGGGTCAGGAAAAGGTCTGAGGATATCAGAAGAAATTTTATATGAATGTTTGGGAAGTATTGTCAAGAGATGAATGCGGACAACACTGAAACCAAAAGACATTGTAATATTTACCTGAATGTCACAAGTGAACAACTTCTGCATTGAAACAACATTGCAAAGCAGAAGCTGAAACCATAACATTAGATATTAATTAGAAAAAACCAAAACATTAGAGAAGGAACATAGAACTGAAGACCAGGACTTGACTCTTAAAAGCACACATCTAGCCTATGTTAAATTATGGTTCTGAAACATAGAATTTCAAGCCATTTTAATAAAGAAACTGTTTCTTATGGGAGTTGAGTTTAGATTTGTACTTTACTGTCTGTGTATATATAATACAGTAGATTATAAATAGCGTGCAAACAAAACAAAAATAGTCATTAACATTTGTGTCTTCCTTGATCCACTTAGTTAGGAAACATTTCTAGTGTAGTCAGTGTGCTTTTCCATAATTGCTTAATATTGGACAGGATTATATGAAGCCAAAATATGTCTTTGAGAGATTTTAGCTCACCAATTTATCATGGATATGTTTTAAATGTTTTTAATGTTGCATTTCATCATAGAAAGAAATCATATATCATAGAAAGCCACCAAGATATAAGATGTCAACTGCTTTTAGCTTCAAAAAGCAGACTTTTTTCTTCATCAGCGGGGTGGGTTTTTTAATAATTTTAATAACTGAAAGTAAAGTTAAGGAACAGCTTACATAAGGATGATTTACACAGACAAAACTGGGAATTTATTGAAATTAAGAAGAGTGGAATTTCTTTTTTAGGAAGGTTTTGTACCTAAGTCTAGTAACACATGAGATTTTTGCATCTCCTAAATTGGCAAAGGCATATGAAATATTAAAGTACAAGAAAGGGAAAGTTCAAACTTAGATATGAATTTCACAATTTTTTTCCTCTTGAAGCATGAATACTATTAATTTTTAAATATATTTTCCTACCACATATTTATTATAGTTCGTAAATGAAAAAAAATCTATATAGTGTTACTTAACAACGTCCAGTAGAAGAAAGAAAATGTAGTGCATTTTCCTCCCATTTATAGAAAAGCAAAAGCAAAAAAAACCAAACTGAGGTGAAAGCTTGTTTATGAAGACAATAATGTAGGGAATGAATTTGTCTATGAGTGTCCGGGCTTGGCTGAAAAACGACCATGTCAGAAACAAATCTTTGAAAGGAGTGGTTTTATTTCTTCCCTAACAACAGTTGTTGCATGACGTCCCTAAGCAAAAGCTAGTGCCTCACTCTCACTTTTATGTCCTTTACCGATTTTTTACAGAAATTAGCTATGCGCTTAGGACCTAAGATCCCTGTAAAGCATGGCAGGTCAAATTTATGACTTAAGAATCTTAGTATTTGAATTAGTAATTTTGGTTGTAAGATAATTTCTCTGGTTTTGTTCTTCTTCTCAGTAGACAAAATATGTAGGTTAAGGGAGAGCATTAACCTTTTAAAAGGGAGGGACTGTGAGAATGAGCTTTTATTGCTCTTATCTGGTTTTCTTATGGGCTGATCTCAAATATTTCTTCCCATCCTCAGTTCTTGATCTAAGGACAAAATAATCCTCAAGGAAAAAAAAAAAAAAATAATGGAGGGTTGCTTGACTCCTCATTTACCTGTATTCATGTGATTCTATCACTGGATTGTTGAAAAGCCACCAGAGAAGGGCAGGATGGTGGTGACGGGGGGAAGAACGGGGAGGCAGTGGGAAGAGTGGAGTCAGGAACGTAAGGAGTCAGTCAACAGAGCCTGTTAATTTTGAGATAGCTGTGTGACAGGTTTTGTTTGGGAGTATAAACTTTCTCATTGTTAGGTGACCAAATTATTTTTCTTCTTGTCCACCGTGGACTGTGGAATGATGAGGGGCCCCAGAAGTGTAAATTGGAATTTGGTGGCTGTGGTAACAGAGAGGTTGAAAAGTCAATGAGGTTGTTAAAATAAGCCTTTCCTCCCATAAATTGCCATAAGTTCCAGCACCAAGTGTTCCTGACAGGAGTGAGAAAATAAGTGAGATAAAATTCCAATTAGATCAGCTTAATTCAGTGATGAAGGTGATGTTCCAAACACCAAGAAAAAGGACTGAGAGCAAATACCAAAGCCTCTCTAAGATAAACTCCTAGTATAATATATGGATAATGACATTTTAAAAATCTTGTGGTTTTTTACTTTCCTCCTAGTTCAAAAGGAGTCATTTTTCTGACATCTTTTCCATTCACAGTCCCCTCAGATTTTAACAACGTATTCAGCCTGTGTCAGCATTAATTCTAAGAGAGTGACAGCTTCTGGTACACACAAACACACACCACTACAGGACCAGTAAAATATTGTGAAGGTATCTAATCTAGAGTCAGAGGAGTATGGAAAATCACACATGTAAATTCAAAAAAAAAAAAAAAAAGAATATTTAAATCAAAATTGTCTTAAATCATCCCTCAGTCAAGAATTTTGTCAACCTAAAAATATAGAGAGTGACAAAGTTGACCATATGAAATTTCACAAGCATCATCGGACAGATCTTTCAGGAGTATCTTAGGGCTAGTTCCCTTCCTCCAGCAACACCCAGTTTACATTATTAAGAACTGAAAGAGAGATGAATAGGTATCTAATGAAGGTTTTATTCTCTCTCTGCAGAAGACACCACCTCTCCCATAGGCAGGGTCCTACATCTTTTCACAGACTAAGGGCTTATCTGAGGTAAATTTGAACAGTGTAAATATTTTATGATGGTATTCTGGTGGTAGAAAGGTTCCTTAGAATGTAACAAGGACAGTTTTCAGGCTTCTTGTAATTAGGTCTGGGTCTTCAACACATAAAGAAAGAAAAAAACAAGACAAGAATTTATGGGCTTTGTTGTACATTGTGCCTAGGACAGATTTTAAAAGTCTCCTAAAAACAAAAGAAAAGGTGATTTTGCTCTACTGAATATGTTTACAGCCTATTGTTTATGTATTTTATTAATCTAAGACTTCAGAGTTTTTCTTAGTCTGTAGCAGGAACCAAGAAGATATTATCCTCTATAAGGAAGAGAGCACAAACGGAAGAAGCAGCTTCTAATGAACTGCTTTTGTAGAGTCAGAAACTTGCCACACTTCAGGCATGTTATGTGGGGCATGATCATTCCTTTATAAAATTAAAAATCTCCTGTTGCTCAGTGGCACAACCAAAACTACATTCTTTACCACTGCACAGTCCTTTGACCTTGTCAATGCTTTTTTTTCTCCTACTGTTTTCCTATGGCATATTGCAGCTTTGGATTTTTTTTCTCTTCTATACTATAAATCTTAAGTTAGCAGACACTGGAAAGCAGTATTTGGTACAGATATCCTACAAACTTTTCTGGATTAGACTTTTGCTTGTGCTTATAAGAGTCTAGACTTGATTGTCCCAGTGGGCCAAGTGTGAGCCACTATCTGTGTTTCTAAAAGCTTTTGATCAATTTTCAATAAGAATGGTGATACTGAAGATGGAACAGAGGCACAATAGCTGTGGGAACGTGGAAAAGGAAATTACAACAGCTGAAGTGGAAATTAAAAGTCAAACAACTTAATGTAGTCAAGTTGGGGGAACCAGATAATCTCCTTGCAATACTACATGAACTCACACATGAAGCTGCAGATCCAGCAGCAGAACTTTTTAATAAATCTGTTAGATCAGGGAAGGTATAACTGGAAAAGAGTCAACATGGGATACATATTTACAAAACAGAAAATAAAGAATGGTCTACATAACTACATGCATGGTATGTTATATGCAAGGTTTAGAACACTTCAAGAATGATTAAAAATGTGGAGGTAAATGAAAACAGAATGCAACATGGATTTACCCATGTTGCATTTTACAAAACAATACAATGTCTTTTTTAGATGACTGATTTTCTAAGACAAGGAGACCAAATTCAGTCTAATTACTTAGAATTCCAGTAAAGAATTTTATGTGACATCATGTAAAGAAATTAGTTAAGATAGAGACAATTGTTAATTTAAGAATTGTCAGACTTTACTGACACTCTTTATTCAAAATGTCTTTATTCAAAAATCCACTAGTGATTTTGACACAAAAAAGTAAGAGTATGCAATGACTTTTGCTAACAAAGTTAGAAAATTTTGTTAATATAGAGAAGGGCAGGAATATCTTATGAAGGACTGAATAATCCTGAGTACACAAGAATGACTATGTAATAAATGTAATAGTACAATACTGAAATATTGAGCACTGATGAACCAAGAGGAATTTCTGCTATAAGATGAACTGACTGAAAAAATGAGAAAGTGAGTAATCTTGGAGAACTAGTTGATCATAAGATGAAAATGTGCCTGTATCATTAAGTATCATGAAGCTAGAAAATTTTTAAAAATAGCTGTAATCTTAGGTAGTATCTTGTGAAATATTTCCTGTAGATAGTAACACCATTATCAGAGAGATTTTTGAGTAAGGGGAATTTCAGAAGAGCCTCGCAGTCTGGCATAGCTGTGCACTATTCTGCTTATCTGTCTTTAGATTAATCCAAGCTGGAATGGCAGCAAAGTAAAGCTACCAGCAGATCAAGGTAATGAAGAGTCAAGCATGTAAGAGAAGGCAAAACACTTGGCTTGTTTTCTAGTGCGGGGAAATGACTCATGAGAAAGCAAATTTTTCTCTATCGATAAAGAGAGAAAAGCTATGTAAACTGAAGGATGCAGCTGGTGTCAAAATGCTCGAGTTTAAAATGGCTAGTAATTCAAGATGGAAGGTTCTTAATCATCAGAAGATTTCTAGCTCAGTTCTTATATTCTTATATTATTAATGGGTGTTAAAAACACCTCTGTGGTTTCAAGATGGAACTTAGTGAATGTATTAAGGAGAATAATATGTGATTATGCATATGTTATGTCTGTATGAACTGCCTGGGAAGTAGAATCAACTTTTCACCCATCAGTCCTGTATTTCCTCAAAAACTGGCTAAATCAGAAGTCCTTTAACTTAACAAAAAGATGTAATTACTTTTACTGTTTTTTGCTTTCCAGATCTATTTTATTTTCAGACATGTCTTCCAAAGTTTGAGGGTTGAAATCCTACTTTATTTTCTGATAAAGTTCTTATTTCTCAAATAATGACACTACTCCAGCAACAGGGTTTAAGAATTAGAAATCTGGTTTATACTAACACCCCAAAACACAGCCAATCTACACAGAAAGAAGAGCCAAGAGGCTTCAGTCAGGCAGCTCTCCCCTGAGACCTTCTGATGACAAGGAATAGACAACTAACAGAGAGCGTTTTTATGCCTCTCCAGAAATCCCTGATGTGCACACATTTCAAACACTTGTGTGCCATCCTGTTTACCCTTCCTCCATGTCAAGAAGGATAATGTATCAACAAGTAAATGCTTGGGGAAGGATGCTCAGGGATTTGGAAAGGCATCCATCCATTCAAGGTGCAGTGAATTAGGATAGCATTCTTCAGCCTGGCAAGGGATGACTAAGGCAGGATGTCATAGATACGTATGAAATATAGGGAAGGTGAGTATGGATCAATTGCTTACTGTTTCTTCCAGTAAAAAGAAAAGAAAAGGTGTGTTAAATGAAGCTAGAACGTGACAGGTTCTACACAGAAATGAGGGAGGTTGATTTACCAGTAGGATGCAGTCAAGCTGTGTAACTTCTTGCTTCAGGGTGCTGCCAGACCTAACTGAGAAAATCTCTGAGCTGTCTGCTGCTGGAGCTGAGACAAGTAACCTGGAGAAGCATCATTAAAGCTTGACCTGCTCTTACACTTTTCCAGTCTTTGCTATTGCCAGCACCAGCCAGGTGAGGTGGAGTTTTGGTTTGACCTGGTACTTCTTTCTTCTTATATTAACTCTGGTAAAATCTGGAAAGGGTAGTTCAGCTTTGGAGCTTGCAGAGGAAACATACTCTTACCTGATCCACAGCAAATTTGTGTACTGATGTGACCATAGGTCTCCTGCAAGCTGTGCATCAAGAAAAACAAGGATTATTTCCTTCCTAACAGGCAGCCAGCTGAAGATGCAGCACAAAGTCAGCACAGTCTCTTTTCAAAATCCTTTTCATAAATTCAGAAATTGGTCTGTTGAATATTGCAGGGCATTTCAACAGGGTCTGGAGCAATGGCTAAGCAAGGTTTCTTCCTATCTGCAATATTCTGCCATTCTAATTCTTGCCTTTCCTGCCCCTCAAACCCCACAAAATCCAGTTAGGAGGAAGCTACACTGCAGCTAATTGGAAGGAAATAAAGGAGACTGAATTTGTCCTCCTATTTCACTGCAAGTAGAATTGTTTCAGT
This sequence comes from Podargus strigoides, assembly GCA_028020825.1. Classification (NCBI taxonomy): domain Eukaryota; kingdom Metazoa; phylum Chordata; class Aves; order Caprimulgiformes; family Podargidae; genus Podargus; species Podargus strigoides. The sequence continues at coordinate 35,280,733 of CM051620.1, read as the reverse complement.
CAGTTTCTCATATGCAATACTGGTGAATACATGTGACAGAGCAGGCTGAGCCTTTAACTGGTGTTTATTCACAAGAAACAGAAGATTTGGCTTGCATTTCAGAGGGCAGGCTGTGCTTCCAGGGCTTTGTAGGAAGAGGGAAAAAAAAAAAAATGAACTGTTTACTTGCAAGCTGAACTTACTATATGTGGAAATTACGGGGAGATAATCAGTGTGAAATCCCATGCCATGGTTTTCAGAATAAAACCACAATTTAAATTAATTAGGAGAAAGCTGACTGTACCTTTGCCTTATCCTCTTTAACAGCAACACTTTTACTGTTTTCTCAGTATTTTTAATCTATAGTTTTATGATGCACTCAGGTTTTATTTTAGGGTTTTTTTTGGCATTACACAAGTAGCAACAGTTTTGATCTTCTTTATCTGCCTTTTCTTTTCATCTTTTCTCTATATCAAGCAGTATAAAATGATGAGTCAGTGGAAAGGTGTTTATTTATGACAAGTTTTCCCATAGGTCCAATGAATGTAGTTTCAATAGTATTTGACAGTTTTGACTTTGAAGATGGCCATTATCTCCAAGAAGTGGAGACAGGACACTTTGTTGAGAGCCTTTGAGAAATTTCAAAAGAAGATTCAAGCTTTACATCCTTATTTTACCATTCAAATACCAGACACAGACTGCCATCCATTTACTTAAAGCCATAGATGGCAGTTTATGCAGAAAGGTTCCCTTTTTTTTGTCATACTATTTTCAGTTGCCAAGATGTACACCTGTTAGTTTACTTGATTCTTGGAGCATAGAAGTTGATTTTCCATGCATGTTTAAAAAATTATCAGCTTGAATACCAAAACTAATCAGGTAATTCTTTTGGTTCCAGTGCACCAAGCCTTCATGGCTATGTGTTATACAACTGTTTTTAACTGGCACATTTATCCAGCACAGAAATAGGGAGCTACTGTAAAACTCTTCTATCAATAGCAATGTTTGAAATATGTGCCTTGGACCCCTGCTGTTCAAGCATCACAAATTGTCAATTTATATGTGACAGACTGATAGTGATTTGTCTTTTTCTTGACAGAGAAAAGTGTTTTTCCTCACCCTTGGGAAAAAAAAGCATTCAAGTACATTAAGAGACTATTTTAATCCCACTTAACTGTTATTTTGCAAAACGTTAGTTTGTTTTAACAAGCAGCTATAAAGTTCTCCCACAATAGTGTTCTATAATTGATGCAGCTCTTTTCCGTATTAATAGAGTGTTGCATAAATTTTACAAAAATTCTGTGACTGATGATGACTACCTACTTGATGACTTGTATTAATTAAAGTTTTTATCTATTAGCAAGAGGAAAATTAAAATATATTTTACAATTATGTAAAATGTGCTGGTGTACTACAAAGAGAAAGCCATTCAGTGAGAGCTACACAATACCTAACTTCATCCATAAAGGAACAGCTGGGGTTGTCCGTGGTGGAAAACACTTGTGGTGTGAACGGTGGATGAAGTATGGCAGTGCATTCCAGTGTGAATGTATCGAACACTGGGGATGACTGTGCTGGAGGCATATCTGTGTACCACAGTTACATATATGCAGCATAGGCGTTGTTTCTTAGGCGTGATTATTCATCATATAGTGACTGTGTTACAGCTGTTAGAAAATATTCTCCTCTTCTCATTGCAGTGTAAGATAGACAACATCTGTTAAAAAGATCCTAAAATAGAGCTGGTGTGAGATATAAAGAGCTTCTAGAAAAAGAAAACAGGGACAAAGAAACTGCATGGACAATTTTTCAAACAAATACAAGGATCATCATTTTCTGTACTGGTTAGCTAGTGGAGCCAATAGCTTGTGGTCCAATAAAAAAAAATATCCAGCTCAAAACCTCATTATCCACTGCTGCTGTCATGTAGCATAAAAAGTAGTAGGTAGGATAGAACAATATTAAAAATAAGCCCTTCAAATTTTTGTTAAAAAACACTTGTTCGGGAGCACATTTTTAAATAACCCTTTGAATTAGACAAGCATACTATTTGTTGACATCTTAATTAGATAATTATGTCTTAATTATTCATTGTCCATAATCCACAGCTCCATGCAGCTGAAACTCAGCAACTGTGGCTAATAGTGTATTCTGTAATGAATCTTGAGGGAGAGTCAACTGCACTCTGCTTCAAATTGACCAGCATAAGAGTAATTTGCAACATGACTAATATCTAATACTTCTGATTCTAAAAATTCAACATGATTTTCATTTATGAAAACATTGGAGTGGACTTCTTAGGTCTGTTTTATAGCTAACCCTTCATTTAGATTAATCTATAATTTTTTCTGTATCTATGTGAATGGATGTACTTACATGTGAAAAATAATGAAAAAAAAAAGGTAAAAATGAGAATGAAAATCTCATGGAAATTTGATAACAGTATTATTAATATTGAAAACATGCTGTTTAGCATGAAACTGATGTAGTTTAGACCAACATGTTTGTCAGTAAGATCATACTGTAAATACAGTATACCATGATGAATATACATACTATTTTGAGAATTCAAATCTAGTATTGGCTCTACTTAGCTTACTCTGGCCATCCCTGTTTATGATCATTACCTGGTCATTAGTAAGCTACTTTCATAATTTTTCCTTTTCGTTGGCTTTTGTGCAACTTTCATTGTATCACCAAGCTTCCTTTTACAATTTTGGGAGTCTAAAATCTGACGTTTGACCTACCTCCCTATGCCGTCATCCTTGACATGCTAGTTATTGCACTGTAGCACACAGCCCCGCTTCATCAGAGCAAAACATACCATCACTTATGTTTGTGTAACTGAAAGAGGAGCCCCCCAGAGTCATTCCCAAGCTGCCATGCAGTATTACACCCATACAACAGAGAGATGCTTATAAACCTTGCTGTCATTTTCTAGCCTTGTTAGTTGGTCTGTCACTGGAGAGGGAATTTGACAAGACAATGGGGAGACAGTTGCAGAAAACCCAATCAGCCCACTGGGGAAGCACTCAGAGATGCTGATGCATTTCTGACACCTGCATCCACTAGTCACCAGCAGAGGAATGCTTCACTTGACTGGGCTCAGCCTGACCACACATAACCAGGAGTCAGTGCAGCTTTCGGCTGCTGTCATTTGGAGTGACGCTTGTTAAGTACTTATCAAAGTGCAGTGATGAAAAACAATAGAACTGACGTTAGAGACATAGCACGATCAACAAGAAAAATTAATTTCACCAAGTTTAAAGAGACAGTATTTTTAAATTATAATTCATATGACATTTTAATAGTTTCTGTACAACAGCAGTTACAACTAATCTATTGTGTAAAAGTAACTTACTACATTTATTCATGTCCTCTTAGCAGTACTTGCTCTTGTCGAGAGTGCAAAGTGCAGCTCTAATCAGACGGTTCAGATCCTCACTTGCTGTGAACGACTTCTCAGGTAAAGACCTAGCTTTATATTAACTAGACTGTTCTCTTTCAGAAAAAACCTCAGCTACCTCTTTGGGATTATTTTAAGTGTCCATCAGGCCCACAGTTTATCACTATGGCTCAAAGTGTAATTTGATTTAGAGAAAGAGTAATGCCAAAAGCCTGTAAATTTATAAACATACTTTGTGTAAACTCTCCAATGTGAGAACTTCTCAGGTGATAGGGGAAAAAGTCCCCATCAAATGGAAAATGTTGTTTGTTCTTTTTCAGGGCAGGTGGTAGGGGATGCTCTTGAGGAGATAAAAATGACTTTTATTTCCTTTCTCTATGCTGATGATCAAAAGATAAGTGGGCAACTGCCAGACTTAATGAGCTATGCTGAAGGGCCGCATCCAGACGGAATTAACGCATCATTTATTAAGTACTTTGTAGGAAAACGTTTTAGTGAATCACATGTCACTTTGATGTCTTGTAACATTCCTGCTTATTAATATTTATGCAATGAATTTAGCAGTTACAAATGACAAAATCGTGCATGTCAACAGCTAGAAGTACACATTGTGGGATCACTGATGTGGAATGGTTACAAACAGAAGATTTGGGAAGAATCAGTACACACCACAGGTTTTGGGACCTGAGTATAAGTCCTTGATTTGGACCCAAATAAATGTCACTCAGTGGGGTGGAGAGACGGAGGTGTCAACATCCCTGGCAGGCTGTACACTGCTTTTGAATGATGCTGCTCTGCTCATTCCAACTGGGGCTAAAAGGCTCTGAGCAGAGACCTATCAGGCCTGCTCTTGTTAGAAGCACAGGGCCCTGCAATGCACATCTGCCCTACCAAGAAACAAAGAACTAAATTATGTCTTTCCACTAGACCTCTGTAAAGGGGAATGAGTACTCCCAAATCACCTGTGCAGATGTAGCTGCACAGGTCCTATTTCCAAAACCACTGTTGTCTTTGTTTCCTGCTTCTTGGGCCTCCTACTGCTTTGTAGAAAGATGGAAAATGGCTGAAACAGGATGTAGGACGAGGGAATAAGCACAGAGCTACACCACTTCCTTTCTTGTAATGGTCAGACGAGCCTGATGGGCTGGTGGTAAGTATTTCCTCAGCAAAGACAGAGAATACCTCTTTCTCTCAGTAAAAAGGATGTGTGTCAGCCTACCATCTTTTTTCAGTAGGGATGTCGGTCTTCTGTAAGTGTACTCAGTTACTTAGTCATATATAGCAATGGAGATGGACTCATTCTAGTGCAAAATCTATAGCATACTAAACAGACCAGCAGTTTTCAATCTTTACCTTGAGACATGGGACTCCAGATTGCTCAGACCTGGGCCTCAGGTTTCTCAGGTCTTGCAGTGGCTGAGACATTTTCCTCTGATTTTCATCCGACTCTAGGAACTCTGGACTCTGGCTTAACATCTTCAAGCATAATTTGGCAAGAAAGCAGTGAATATAACCTTAGCCAAGTAATTTCTTAACCATAGTCACTTTGTTCTTAAAAAGACACAAGTGAGCCAGAGGGTCTGGAAAAATATATAAGACCTGAGGCAGAGCCTTACCTGACCTATTCTCCATCTTTCCATAACTAGCATTTCAGGCTGGGCAAAATTCCTCTTCCTTTGTCTCTCCTGACAAAATCTTTTTAAGCAATGGCATGCTTAAAGTAACATCTTCTAAATGTAGTCTGACTTCTCCATCTCCTCTTTCCATATATGCAGACTGAGGACCTGTAGGTATAAAAGCTGTACTGTTCGGTTCAACAACTAAATGGCCTCAAGTTGTGCCAGGGGAGGTTTAGATTGGATATTAGGAAACATTTCTTCACTGAAAGGGATATCAAGCATTGGAACAGCTGTCCAGGGAAGTGGTTGAGTCACCATCCCTGGAGGTATTTAAGAGACATGTAATTATGGAGCTTAGGGAACACGGTTTAGTGGTGCACTTGACACTGACGGGTTAATGGTTAGACTTGATGATCTTAGAGGTCTTTTCCAACCAAAATGATCCTATGTTTCTATGATAAATGCAAGTGGTTGATTCCCAATCCTTCTGTATGGCTTTGTTGTTCACTCTAGCTCTAAAGACTTCTTCCTGGACAGAAAAGCTATCTGAAGCACTTCACAGCACCCTGCTCTGTCTTCAAAGGGACAGGAGTCTAGCACATAACAGAAAGAAGTGAAGTTCCTACTTGTGGCCAGAAATATCCTAGCCTATCGTGGAAGAAATTGGGCATTGGTTTGTGTCTGGATTCACAGGCCATCCCCGACATTTGTTCTTGAACCCAAAGCTCTTCACCAAATTGTTCAGTTTTGTGTAAAATTTAGCTAGAATTAAATACACTGACAATCTTGGAGTGACAAGTTCCCAAACTCAGTTTCAGTAGCACTGCATCGCTTCACTGCATCAGGAATAGCTTAAGAGGGACTCTGCTCTCATTTCTTTTTTACTTTGCCTGAGGATAGAAAAGTATTACCTTTCTCCTCCTCCCTCAGTGAATATGGGGATTTATATCTTTCTTGGAAGCATCTAGTTGCTGTTGGAGACAGCTTAGTAAACTTTTTTTTCATTTCCTGCGGTCTGCATTCCCTAGGAAAAAGGGGAGAGAGAGCTCTCATACAAAAAACTCTAGGTTGTTCAGTACAAAAACACAGGGAGATTATGCTTTTGACCCCATCTGGCAGCCTGCTCTTTACTGATTCTGCCATTTTCTATACTTCCGAAAAACTTGTTCTCTCAACAGGTTAAAATCGCTCTTGGTTTGCCTGCATGCTCCAATGGAAAGATAAATATGCCGTCTCTTTTTCCTTAACATGTAGCATGAAAATAGACAAGATCATTGGGATTTATGTGCACAAATGTGGCTGGCTTCTAGTATTGGATTGTAAAATGCAATTTGTGATCACTAAGAACAAATATATGTTTCAAAAATCTGATTAAGTACTTATGTTTGAAGGTCAAACATAAGAATGGATTATTAAAACCATTTTTAGGGTTTTTTACTTATGCTTTTGCCATTTCAGAGAGACCAGTTACTGTGCTGATGAAAATTTGTCTCATCATGAATTTAGGTTACAAGAACAGGAAAATACTAAGATCTAAAAAATCTACGATCTGATAAATTTTCTTTTAAAATACTTCTGTACTTTCTGAGGAACTAAAAGTATCTGCACAGAATCATACTGACTTGGGGTATAATATTAGACTTCCACAAGTAAATCCAGTGCAGGCAGATAGTGTTTAACTTAAGCATATTTTTATTCTGTTTGCTATAACTAGAATTTCTTATTTGCTTTTGCACATGCTTTTAGTGGCTTACACAGGACCTGAACTTCATATAAAGCAGAGAGGGGAAGAGCAAGGCTCTGAAATGCCCCAAATGTGCATCTAAAGATCTAGAAATGTAGGAAGTGCTTTGAATTTCTGACCTAGGGATCAAAACCAGTCCAGACCTAAGAAACAGTGGGAAAGCTCCTCCAGCCTTACTTTACTTTACTATTTACTTTACTACATTACTTACTTTACTTTACATGGGATACTGCCTGGAAACTCTTTTCTCTGGCTGTTTTCTGGTTAGGAATTCAGTTCAGAAGTGATCAGTGCAGAGGCTTCAGCAGAGGTAAATAATGCTGAACGAGTAAAGCACTGCTTGGTAGGTCTTTATTATTCCCACTCAGATCCTCTGGATAACCCAGACGGTACAAAATTAATGTATTTCAGTATTCTTGACAAGAGGAAACAAGGCATGGATTGCCATTACCTGAAGTGTATTACAGATATTTTAGAGATACACTGGACACAATGTCCTCTACAGAGATTAATGGTGAAATGTACAAAGGGCTCTTTTCCTCAGTGCACATGAACATGACGGGGGTGCCTGAATTAGGTCTGCTATTTGGGTCTCAGTACCCCAGCTAAAGATTGTGTTTTTTCAGGGAGTATGACAAGAATACTGATCTGATATTCAGTGGGCTACAGCTATTACTGGAGAGCACAGAGACTGCTTTGACAGGTATAACTGCAAATCTGTGATCAATAAGGGAAGATATATCTCAATTTATGACAATTTCTTTTTTTCCCCCTGATACTCATTCCACTGCAGCCAGGATAATTTCATTCAACACCATTTTGGCAGATGACAGGGCAGGAAAAGTATTTCAAGTCTGCATAATTGATTGAGGAATACCATTATTTAATGGGTTTTAGAAAAAACTAACTGTATCTATTTAGATGTGGACTTTTATATGACTCAATTTCAGCAAAATCAGAATGAACATAGTTTATTCAGAATGTCTTCATCCTGTAATATTTCCCAGAAGAATCAGTAAAGAAATAAATGTGTCTTACAATGTAATACAAAATTTTAACCTGCTGTGATATGACTAAGTGGAGAAGGATTTTGAGAATTTAGTTTCAAGCACTGGTTGTTTATCAGATTTATTAAAAGCTCTTCACACTTCAGTAAACATTACACACTGTGGTTTTTATTAATTTCCTCCTTGACGGGTTGAATGGGAATATGTAATGCAGCTATTGGATATTTACTTTTACTCTTTATTTAAAAATTTTTCCTTCAAACAAAACAAGTATTATTGGCCTTTATTAAGACTTATAAGTGAAAAAAAATCAGATAGTACAATTCAGGCAGCACAGGAATATGACACGTGTCTCTGAATTCATTTGGAGATAAAGTGCATAAACAGCTAACAATCATATTTCCAGACCACATTAATTTAACTATTACATCCAGTGTGCTACCTCTAAGTAGTAAAATTGCTCTACATTCACAGAAATGCGTCATGGCATGACATTTCTCAAAACTAAATTGTGCTTTTGCTAAAATTGTTCTGGCTAAAAAACCAAAGTTCTGTTAAAAATCATTAACTAGTACATAGACTCACTCTTTTTAAAAGAAAGAGGTAAGTTTTTTTTTTTTTTCTTTGTTTAGGTTTCATGTAAGAGAGGATGGGACACATCTCTTTTGCTGTTCCCTTTTGCTGAGATGTATGCATAACAGACATGATCACATAAAGATGTATCCAGTCATTCTTGAGAAATAAGAAATTGAATCTTACTCATACCTCCTCAGGTACCTACTCAGCTCCTACTTCTCATGTACACTCCTGTGCTGGTCAGCAGCAACAAGAAGCTGTTGTTTTGTAAGTAGTCCATGGAAGGCATCCAAAGTGAGAATCTGAAAATATTATCTATCTTCACAAGTTTATTTTGGATTTTAACATTATTTTGTTAAGGGCAAAATGGAACTTTTCCAATATTTATTTAGATTTAATTCAATTAACTAAGCATGTTACCATGTTACCTGACACCAAGAAATGGAGCTGTTCCTGTGGCAAATTGTTTCCTAGAATGGAGTAAATAGTGTGGAGATTAAGTGTAAAACAGGCATCACATCTGGGGCCAAATTCAGAGACTGTCAGCTGGTATAAATCACACTTCATTAAATTCACCTACAGTGTCTTACATTGATAAAATCTCAGCCTCAAAAAGAAAGATTAAGAACACATGAGGAAGCATAAATTACAGGATATGGGTCTCGGTGTCTCTCTTAAAGTGATTTACTTCCTAAATCACTCTGGCAAGAAAAAGAAGCCTGAAGGCATGTGGAAGTACCCCTCACAATATTCCCTTATACAGTGGGGTTTCTCAGGGCAGAACTGAAAAAGTCAGCATCAGACTGACGCCCAACACGTGGCATGGCAGCAGATAATGGCTACATTGGTATGTGGCCAGACTGTCTTTTGCTTCTAAAGGACCACAAGGAACAGAGCATGAAACCAAGCAACACTGAGGATGTCACAGCTTTTACTAGGGGCAGGACAGACTCACAAGACAGGTCAAACAGAGTCAGTTTTAACTTCTCTAACTCGCTCTTACATCTAATCAGATATGCGTAATTTCCACCTTTCATCTCACAGGCTGGTTTAGACAGTTGGGATTCAGCTTCCTTCATCTGATGGTGCCCCAGCCCACCTTTTTATCCTTCCTCTTGGCCAGACCCTGAGGCCACAGCTGCATTAAGCTTATTCCACACAGGAGGCAAATGAGCTTCCTTGAGAGTATGACTAAGTCTCAGGCATTTCATAGCTCCTGTCAGATTCCTCTGACCATTTAGAGACAGCAAGAAATCTGATCTTACAGCTTTTCCTTTGTGTTACAGTTGCTGGAAAGTAGGGAAGCAAAGAGGTGGGAATGATGCATCTTTTCCTGTCCCACTTCCCTGTTTGCATTTTGGGTGAGACCTTCATTCTCACTGCAGTGCAGAGTATTGCCACTCCAACCAATTTTATTGTAAAGGAAAAGGGTAGAACTGGACTTACAGTCCCATTACAGTCATTTCCAAGTATCAAAAAAATTGTCTTCCAGTCACCCGCTAAGGATACCTGTGATCATTTCTGCACCTTGGTGGCAGAGTATGATAAAGTCTGCATCTCTGGGTCTTCTATGTGGTGCTCATAACTTCCACAACAAGACTACATCAGCCTATATCCTTGTGAGCTGTAAGGCCAATAGATATTTACAATCACACAGGGCTGTCTTTTCAAGCAGCATCAAGCAGCAGAGCATTCATCTTGTGCTCTATTCAAAACTTTGTTCCTTGTTCTCATTTTCAGTCATATTAAATTAACAGGAGCTGTTCCTTCTGACGCAGAGAAGAAAACTGTGTTTTTCCATCAGCCCTCAAAGTTATGAAGTTCAGTTGGTGGTTCACCACTTACACAGGGACAGCTATGAAATTGACTTACCTGTGTGATTACTGATCATTCTTTGTATTACTTTATCCCTCTACTCTGAAAAATAAAAAAGAATCCCTTTAATCCAGTCAGGTAACCATCTAGGAGTAGGGGAAAGTAGAACACACCCTTTACATAAAGGTAATGCAATAGTTATCATATTCTTCATAAGAATGTTTCAGTCACACAAACTGTTCTTGCCATAGTATGTTCGCTGAACACTCCCATTGCTGTACAGTTAAGGATAGAATTGAAAAGCCTCTGATGTCTCTTCTGTTACTTCTTGTGACAATGTGCTTGGGTTAGTCTTTAGTATCGAACTACCTACTGCAAATTCTAACTATGTCAGTGCTGAACAGATGTCATTTTGTACTTCCTAACAGAAGAGGAGCTCTCTTAAACAAAACAAGAGCATTTCCAATGGACATATTGCTCTAGTTGGAAGTTTAGCAATACAGAATCTCTTTTGTTAAGTTACTAAAGAAGATCCTATGGAATTTTTTGCTCACTAGGGTTCCAAAACCACAGATATTTGATTTTAAGTGAAAGAGCAGAAAAAAAAGAACAAAATTCATTCTTACTTTGGATTGAAATTTTCCTCAGAGTATTTTTCACAATTTGGGAGCTGGTACTGACTATCTCACACTTCTTGACCACTTGAAATGTGAATATTTGTGGACCTACATTGTGTTGTGTCATTCTAGATATCATACTAATTAGAATTAAGGTGCAACATAAATCATGCAACACAAAGTCAAGAAAAGCAAATGATTTATCCTAGAAGTTACAAATTTCAAAGGTTAATGGAAATTCCATGTTACCAGCAGGCACACAGTTCAGGCTGAGAAAAGCAACATATGCAAAATCTATACTGTTGATATTTCTAAAGAGGTCATATTTTATCTTAAGTAGCAGAAATACTTTATGCATTTGAGCCTGAGGTGCAGTAATAACTTTAGACCTAAGAAGGATGCACAAAGCCATGACAAAGACAGTCCTATTAGACATGTACTGCAGTCCTAAAGGAACAGTGTCTTCTACTTAGCCATCTCTCAGCTCCATTTTTATTAACTATTGTCTATGGTTAGCCAGTACTCAGGGCTAAACTGTAGCAGTTAGTATATCACCCAGGGCTCCCTCACCAGTCAGGAAGGAGAATTGGGGAAAAAAGGAAAGGGCCCATGAGTTGGAGTAGCAACAGATTTAGCAGAATAACAAAACTGAAAGAACAATCAACATAAAGCATAGAAGGTTTGACTCAACCTGGCTGTCAATGGTGACAGCAGGAACAGAGCACCACCAGCCAGGGAGAGGAGGAACCCCACCCTTACTGAGTTCCCTCCTTTTATAATGAGCATGATGAGGTGGTAAGGGATACACCTGTGAGTCAGCTGCCTTGATTGGATCTCTCAGCTGACTCAGGGCTACTCATGGCCTGCCTGCATGGTTGGCCCATGAGTCTGTGCCTGGGGAACCAAGACAACTAACAAATTTGTACACAGATATTTCCTGCACAAACTGGTGAGTACAATGTTTATGTTCAGTAAATGTCTGTGCAGCTCACAGACCGCTGATGATGTAAAAGTGTTTTCTTAGATTAGGTTGCTGTAGGTTCTTTTAAGATTACAGTAGCACTAACCGAGGTAGCTGCATCCCTACTCTCTTTGGGCAGTTGTGCACATGTATTCCAGCCATACAAAAGTTATTGTCCAGGTATTGTGTTCAATAAAGAAGGAATTGATTAAATCTATTTCATCAAGTCCTACACAACCCAGTTTTGAGTGTATTTTATTTTGTAAGACTTGTTTTGTAATATATTTGGAGACAATTAAGTCAACTATCAGTTAATTTTACCAAACTTTTCCTCTTACATTTTTTTATCACGAGGCCAAAAATAACAGATTTACACAGTGTCACTTGAATACTCTAATTCAAATAAATCTAAAATACTGCAGGATTTTACTTACACAGAAATCCATAATCATTTTAGAATGCTAAAATGAAGAGTGATATGTTTCAATTCTCAGAAACAAACTATTAAAGGCATGTATTACAGATAAATAGTACATGTGTCATAGAGTAATTATATGTCATTATATATACATATATCATATATATCATATATATCATATATCATATATATAGATCATATAGAGTAATTACGTGTCATAAAAGTAATTATATTCCTAACTAGACAATGTGTTGGCTTCTTGTCATGAAATTCCAGCTGCAATGTAGCTTGGCCTTAGCTTCACTTCCTAGTGTCTAGCTTCTCCAGATAATTGAGCGTGAAGTCTTCTTCACACTCTTCAAATGGAGGTCAGGTAACTTAGCTTTGTTGATGCTCTGTGGTAAGAGGGAATATCTTTGCTGCTGTTTTTTGTTGGACACTGACCTGGTGCCATCTCTAAACTAAAAATCATTTACCTCTGAAACTGAAAAGATTTATTTTGTTTTGTTTAGGTGAATCTATTAATTTTGCTTTCTGACTTTTATGTCATAAACGTATTGAAAATCTATCAGTCCTTATGAAAGGTATGAAAAACAGGACAGGTCCCTTTTTCCTGAAAGAGCAAACTTTCTGGACGGCAGTTCTGTCTATACCATAGCGGCATTTTTCATCCAAATGTCTAAACAGAGATAGTTGCGTGGATTTTGTCTTCATTTTGCCTGCATTAGAATGAAAACTAACACTTGGGACATTATAATGCTACCAAACAGAACCTCCAAGAACACTATGCTTCTTCTAGGGCCGTTTTTCTTGGTGTAGTACACCTCCTGATGATGTGAAAAGTGTACCCTCCCATTCCCACTGAGAACATATTTCTAGCAAAAGATTACTAAGAAAAGCAAACACATTCTCTTGAAAATGTCAGTCTTTTATAACTACATCAAAAGCTGAAAGAATTCCAAAAACTGGGGTAAAAAACCCCAATGTTTTCTTAAAGCTGAAGAATTACCAATTCTTCTCAATAACTCGGATCTTCAGAAAAAAAAAAAAGTTCAGGAAACTTTAACAACTACCAACTTTCTGAAACTTCAGCAAATTATTTTAAACAGTTTTCTTGGTTTCCTCCAGTTTGCTGAGTATTGGGATATTTGAATCATTTAGCTGCTTTAACTGAATTATTTTACACACCACAATCCAGATTTTGCAGTATCAACAGCTCATCATGAAACAAAGCCAATGCAGCACCAGGAAATATCTAAAGCAAGAGAAGAAACAGAATTATTTAATTTTACACACATATTCCTTAGAAATCAGTGATGAGGGTAAAGCAAATCCAGAACACTTATTAAGCTTTGCTAAAATATGTTTGGATAAAATGTATTTCATATTTGTGATATTTTCCACAGACTGTTAAAGGTTCAGTAGTAACTGTTGCCAAAGCCTTAATTTCAGTCAGTTTTACTGCACTTGACTTATTTCTAAAAGTATTTTACAAAGAACTGATTTAGAAGATAGTCGACTATCTGACTTCAAAAGTATCAGGAACTGTTAACAAAGCAACATCTTTTACTGGTGCTATCTGAGATGGTATTTCCTTCTCTTTCAAAATCAAATTAATATCCATGTTTTAACTTATTAATAATGAATACTGGGAGCATATGCATATGCTGTGTACAAGTGTATAGAAGTCTGTAAGAGGTAATAATTTTGCATGCAAAATACCTTCTACCAGGCTTACAGGAACAAAATACAATAGATACATTCTTCACATTGCAAAGGATGTCACAATTTCATAACTCTATACAGTCATACACTCTTGTAGGGGTATATGTGTAAAAGAGGATTTTTCCATTTGATAGCTCCCAAGGATGAGAAAAAAACATTACAAGAGACATAAAAAAGATAACATACGTAACTTATATGTGAAACTTCTGCAACTCTTTTTAGTTTCCTGTGCTGAGGATTGTAACTCTTAGAATTTCTAATTGCTTAATCTGGTGGGGTAGGGTTGGGGGGGGTGGGAAGAAAAAATAAAATTGTTTTTACAGGAAATTTTGAAAGATCAGACTCTTATCTTTCTATTTGGAAAATCCAAAATACACAATTTTCTTGTAGCTGGAGGACCCTTCTCACAACTGTGGAATGGAAATGTCATCTTTGCATGATTTCTCTCAACTTCATGGAATTTGTTTGCTTTATGTGTGTGTATCATAAATGTAGTACACGTGCCTTTTCTGTCCCTCAGCCTTCCCTAGAATACCACATGGCTACCACTAAATTAAAAGAAGCTTTCTTCAGTTTAAAGTGAAATAAAACTGGAGAGACATGTGCTCTGGAGTAATAAGTAAAACACGGAGATTGAAAAGTATTTAACATTACTTACTGCCGTGTTTGCAAATGTCAAAGACCACTCACAGATGGAGGGTTTTTTTTCCTGTGTTTAAATACTTTATTGTCCACAAGAAAGACATGAAATATTTCCATGAAGATGTCAAGGGACGGCAGAGTGGTCATTAATACCAGTGTGCAGAATGGGAAGGAAAAAAAGACAGAGTCAGGAATGCTTGCAATGCTGCAGTGCAAACATGACCCGGAGCGCAGAGCACTCCTATCCAACAGCAACAGGGACTACTCCAGAAACTGGGTGCATGAGTTAACTCTTTTACTGCCACCTTTGTTTCTTCCATTCTAAGCACCTTAACCAGAAGAAACCAGAGTGTCAACAGTGAACACAGGCTGAGATGTCACAAATGTAGGGAAAGAAACAAATGCTAAATATCTGGCCTTCTAGCCAACAAGGTGGAGGTACACCTGCTCCCACATCTTTTATAGCACTCTCCTAAATAGAAAAGATTTACAAGAAACAACACCGGCACTTTCTTACACTATATGAGAACACCAATGGCAGGTGCAGTCAAGTAGAGTCTACTTTTTACTTCTAAATGTTGGCAATATTTCATATTTGTGATCTCCAGGGAAGGTGTGCAGCCCAAGAACTGGCTCCAAAACGTCTTCAAGGTGTTCTGGCCTGGCCAACAGCTTCTGTATGGGAAACAGAAGTTCACAAAAACAATACAAGTCTTCAGACTAAATAACAGCAACTACTTCATCCAAGAGATCTGTTTGATAGATACACTAAAATATAGAACAACATTAGCCAAAGACTAACAACCTGGCGGTTCTATCAAAAAGGACAAGAAGGGGTGGGTGAGCAAATTTGGCTCACATTCTGCTGGGTTTCACCTTCCCTAAAAGACCAGAAAACAGTGAGACATGATCATTTCAAACTCTAATAAGAGAACTCTAGTTTTAAGACATTGGTGATCAGCTACTTTGATGTCTAGTAGCTTTTATTATCAGGCAGTATTTCTTGCCTAGACTTTTGTGTATAGGTTACACTTGTTAGAATCATAGAATCATAGAATCACTATAGTTGGAAAGGACCTCCAGGATCATTAAGTCCAACCTTTATCCCACCATCTCCCTAACCACTAGACCATGGCCTCAAGTTCTTCATCCACTCGTTTTTTAAACACCTCCAGGACGACTCCACCACCTCCCTGGGCAGCCTGTTCCAGTGCCCAACCACCCTCTCAGTAAAGAACTTCTTCCTAACATCCAACCTAAACTTCCCCTGACATAACTTGAGGCCATTTCCTCTCGTCCTATCATTAGTAATTTTGGAGAAGAGACCAACACCAGCCTCACTACAACCTCCTTTTAGGTAGTTGTAGAGAGCAATGAGGTCTCCTCTCAGTCTCCTCCAGACTAAACAACCCCAGTTCCCTCAGCCGGTCTCCATAAGGCCTGTTTTCCAGACCTCTCACCAGCCTCGTTGCCCTTCTCTGGACTCGCTCCAGCACCTCAATGTCCTTCTTATAGTGTGGTGCCCAGAACTGGACACAGTACTCAAGTTCTTTCATTAGCACAGTTTCTCAGTGCCTGCCAGTAATATTCCAGGAGACATAAGTGACATCTGCCACATGGGGTATTTTTCATCTTATAATCTTTCCAAAGTGGAAGTTGGTCATGAAGTAAAATTGTTTTGTCTGGTGGATTTTACTTCATTATATGTACATGCTGCAATGTTCTTGTGCTAAATAGAACAAGGTCAAAGAAATGATAGCTCCTAGTTCCTGTGGAAGTTCATTTTGCTGTCGGGCACCAGAGCTGAAAATCTCATCTCCTGCAATTTTTAATTTTACTGATTTAATTAATTCTTGTTCTTCAATTAATGATAAATCTTTTTTTTTTGTTTGTTGGTTTGTTTTTTGTGGGGTTTTTTTAAACAGAAGACACTCTGTGAGGATTTTCTCCTTTTGATGAAAATATCCGAATGACTGGATACACAGTGATGTGGTGAGATTTTACAGCTTTTCAGGGCTGTCCTGCAGAGCACTGGTCTGCAAGCTCACAGTACGTTTTTATCATTTTACAACTTGACATTCATTTTGGTTTCCTCTCCACTCTTTTCCAGGGGAAAAATATACCTCCTGAACTGAAAAGTCTGAAAGGACTAGGAAAGGAAAGAGCTCTAAAAAGATAAATCTGAATATAGGATGAAAAAAATAACTGAATATTACAATCATATTGGTCCTGCATTTTGCACCTCTGTTTATACTGAGCATTAGCTTACTTCTACTGGTTTTCTTATGGTTCCACATGAATAAAGTAAAAGATTCACTTATTCACTTTCAGCATGAAGTATTCACTGTAATCAGTAAAGATGGATATCATATGCTATTAAGACAACTGTATAATTACATTGAAAATTAATGAATCACTAAATCCAGAGTGAAACAACAGAGCAGGTGTTGTTATTGGATTAAAAGTATTGCAACTGTGTAGAAACACTGGGATAGAAAGACATTAGAGTTACCTTTCAGTTAATGAAAGCTGAGCAACTCCCTAACAAAAAAAAGGTAAGAAAAAATGTTGAGAAAATGTAAGTTAATCTAAGAGACTTGCAGTTCACAGCAAAATAGTAAAATATAAGCAGACAATGCACATCTAATTCTCTCCTCATTTTTCTAAGTTTACCAAAATTAAAATTCCAGCCTCCTAAATGTAGGCAGCACCCTGAGGTAAGGAGCATTTATCTAAATGAAGACATGTTCCTGTATCCTGTATTACCTCTGCTTCCTTCCTTACTACTTGTCTTGCAATCAGTTTGAGTAAGAAGGCTAAACACTTTGCTGTTTTCAGTGCAAGCCCTGTTTAAAAAGAACCTCCACAATCAAAACACAGGTGGATCACATCTAATATACTCTACATGTATCCCTCACTCTGTATAGGAAAAATAAGGCAGAAGCACTAGATTAGTGTGAGTAGAGAACGCTGTGAGGCTGTGTGATATACCTTATGCATGTCATACAGAATCACTCCACCATCATAACAAGTGTGTAACCAAAACTTTGAATCACCTAGATCTACTCTCTAAGTTTTTTATTCTACACTGAAGAAAGGAATTATGTATTTCCTTTCTCTACATCTTTGAAAATATAACTCTGAACAGTGAAACATAAATATATCATAGCCACATATAAAATTGTTTCAAACATCATATTTTCTTCCAAATGTTTCAGTGGTTTATGAATTTTATACTAATCACACCCAGTTTAGACTTTGGGATACGTAATTTTGGTTAAATACCAATATTTTACTACCACTGCCTGTTAACAGTTTTGATACAGGTCACTGTAAGATCTAGGGAAAATGAAGTAACAAAGACTTCATTTTCCTGAGACTTCAGACTAGAGACATGTTATTCATATACACTCCTTTAAAACAGTAGTCATAGTATTGCTATAGTTGAAGTCAGACCAAGATCAGGCAGCTACCCTCATTTCGGTTATATGTAAGAACTGATACTACTGTCAAAATCTCAAGCCATGTTATGGCCAAGAAATACAGGCATATTGTGAGTCTGCTTAGGAGGGAAAAGCAGTTGGGCAAAGACCTTTTCTGGATGATGTTCTAAGTATATAAGAGAAGAGGAAGACAAGGATAAGAGACATGAAAGAAACAAGATGAAAAAATTCCCCAAACCACAGTAGATGTATTTACATTGTGTTTTGAGAGATGCCTGGATAGTGAACATGGAAACATAGCTCCAGGTATTGCTTCCGTAGCAAAATGAGACACAATCTCTTAAGTAGTTAGTGGTTCAGTATACTGTCGACGTGCTATTAACGCAGCATGAGGCAGTTTGGACACTCTCAGGCACACCTGCATACCATAGCTGTAGGCTGCCTGCAAGCATTTCTGCAATCATTGTACCTGCTGCCTAGGAATTGTTTGTGTAGACTGGAGGCAAGAAGAGCTGGAAATATGCCATGCTTCTGGCTTCTTGGAGACTCCTCTTTGAGACTGGTATTGACAAAGCCAAAGACTCTAGTAACATGATCCTGAAAAAACCCTCCAAACTCCCCTAAAGAAAGTATTTGTGTTGGGTGCTGATTGCTAGAGATTTGGTTGAAATGATAAGAGATTTTTAAAAGTAAAAATAGATGGACAAAATAACATGAAATGAAAACAAATTATCTCTTAAGACAAATTAATCTGAGGACAGGGGAAAAAGAAAGGTGTGTAAATACCGGTATGAGTGGCAGATATTTTGAGATCTTGCTAAAGCAATGAGCAGTAATAATGTTCAACTGCCATAAATAAATGCTATACCTGTCTTACAATATTCATATTGTGCAAATCTTTGCAGTTGTGCAAGAAAAGAGATACATCCTCAGTAGAGTTATGCAGATTTACAGCCACATAGGGCCTACAAACAGGCATGCAAGACATATCTTGCCTTTCTCCAGCACTGTTCCTGCTTGTGGGTTAGCAGAAGACAAAGGGATAACATTTTCTTTTTTTGTGATTTTAAGACATGTAATTAACCTGCTTCTATTTACTGGATACACAAGTGCTCCCGTGAGAGGGAACTGTGCTCCTTTGAGGAGCGTAACAAATAAACAAAATGGACTGGCTGTTTAATCAAGCAATTGCCCTAACGATGCCCTCCTAGGCACAAACATTGGTGGGTTTGAGAGAGAGCTTGAATGTTGTTGACTTTTGGTCATGTTACAAAGTCCATTTATTTACTCAGATTTCTTCTCAGAGAAGAGCTTGAACAGGCAGAGTTGTTTCCATTGATGGATAAGAGTTTTTGACATACTGGATAATTTGATCATATTTTACTACTCTGTAGCTTTTCTTTTCTTGGTTTACTTATAAAAATAGTATCTTTTAAGATATATTTCAACTCACTAATCAA
Source organism: Podargus strigoides (assembly GCA_028020825.1). Classification (NCBI taxonomy): domain Eukaryota; kingdom Metazoa; phylum Chordata; class Aves; order Caprimulgiformes; family Podargidae; genus Podargus; species Podargus strigoides. Next base: position 35,261,321 of record CM051620.1, on the reverse strand, counting down.
ACAAAAACATTTTAAGAAATATGTACATCTTTTCTGGGTCTAAGTGTTTAGTCTATGAGCAAAATTCCAAAGAAGAATTTAGTACTAATTCAACAAGTTGTCTAATTTCAGATCAGTATGGTGTATGGCTGGCCATATTTACAGGGAATTCACTGAGTCAACATAAATCCAGGGCCAATTGTATTCAAAAGGAAAACTGGAATACTTCCAGGAGAAAGAGAAAAAAAAAAGATTACTTGCTAAAAAAATACACATTTAATTAGAAAATTATTATCATACTATCTTAATAAAGAGCTTCCTTTCCAAACTTTACTCATCCTTGGAAATTTTTTTTAACAACTAGGATCATAAAGTAAGCAGTCATTAGCAATTATCCATCTGTAACACTGCCCCAGCAGAAATGTAAACCCAGAGAAACTAATACTTCACAGTAGCAGAATAAACATCACACTCCTGTATCACCCTTCTTTCAAATACGTTTTGTCCTATGCGGTTCTGAAGAATGAAACTAGGTTTTTTATGGCATAAAACTAACAACCAGCAGGCAGGCTCATAAAAGGCAAACTGACAAGGCTAATGAGTGATGAGACAGCTTAATAAGATGGCCACCACAGAAGCTGCTGCTCCACGTGCTGCTCACTACCTGTGTCCTGCAATAGGTTGCTGTTGCAGTGTCTACATCTGGAAGAAAGGAGGTACAAGATCCCATCATGCAAAGCTTATTAAACCCCTCACTCTGCTTATATCTTTCTAGCACACCTTTGCTTGTGCTTGCTTTCTGTAGCTACAATAAATGGCTCTTAATCATCTAGTAATTAATGTTCATACACACTGATCATTCTCCAACTTGTGAAAACAAAAACAGATACTCCTTTAGATAAAAGCAATGAGATGAACAGCGATGTTATCCCCAAGGATGCTTCGATGCTTCTCCTCAATCATTCTCACTTTCCTCTTATTTGGCTGGAGTATGTGACGTTTACTTTTCCTCTATCGTGCTTTAAAGTGTGTGATCTTAGTGGAACTGTTCACATGTTTTAGGTGGGCAACTGCTGAATATCTGGGGGAAGTGGGCTCTATATGTCAGTAAGACCTGGACCTACAGCACTACCAGCTTATTGCCACATTTTAATTGTTTAATTTCTAAGTGCTGGAATGTAGTACCAATGTATTACCCTGTCATCAGTCTTACTCCATTAGAACTGGGTCCATGTCCACTTTTAATCACCACTGCAGTGTTTTCCAGTGTGTAGCTGATTGTCTGTCTCTCATCTAACAGACTATTCTGTATGATTTAGGGCTATGTGTTAAATCTGCCTTCCTGGTTAATGGTTCATCCAACCAGCCAAACAGCAGCTGGCAGGGCAGAGCCAGGAAAATGTGGTGGGTTTTTGCTAGGGTTTTTTATAATGTGGTAATTTATTAATGATCACTGCTCACATTCAGGACTTGCATAACTCATTATGGAATCCTGAAGTATTATTCACAAGCACATATGAAGGAGGATATAAATATCTATTGTCCTTAAATCCAGACTGAGCATAACTCATAATAGCGTGTCCCAAAACTTGATCTCATCGACATTTTTGTCAGATAATATGATACAAATAAAACAATGCAAACCAGCTGCTCGTCATTTTTTGCAGACAGTTTAAAACAAATTTTTTTAAAAAAATTGCTTGAAGACTTCCTGTAGCTTTTTTAAGTGGAGATTTTTCCTGTGCATATTCACACAGAATAGCAGTCTTTATCACAGGGTCTGTCATTGACATTGAAGTTATGGTCCCTTCTGCTTATCCTTGATGGCTGTCCAACAGGGAATAGGTTGAGGAATTTGTAGTGCACATTTGCTAAAAGTTTATGGATGAATTCCAGTGGCTGTCCTGATATTCCCTCTTTTAATGAAACAAGTTGTAATGGCCAAGGTCATGCATAAGCTGTTAATGAGGTCATATAACAGTTGCTCTGTTACTCTCAGATGTTACAGGATCCACAGTTCATTCTGTCCTTTTTGTAATGCATTTTGTGATTGTTTAATGATGGAGGCACTATGTCTGACCAAATTTCACGCAGGCATGGGAGATTATAAAAAAACCATAAACATTATTTGTTGTAGAAAAACACAATACACTGTCCTTTGTATATACTATCTGTTCCTTCTTTCAAGGAGACCTCATGTCCCTGTTTTTCTTAATTTGTTTATATTTAACTTTATTTTAGTACTTTCTGACTGTTCCTTTCTAACAGGAACTCGTAAATGAAAATATTGAACCTAAATATAATGTGAAAGTCTTCACATGAGATGACATCTATGTTTGTATTGCTTGGGGAGGTGCTAAAAGAAGTGGATGTTTAGTGTTGCTTATAATGAGCTCCACTCCACAGGATCATAGGAGGTAAAAGGATGTTTTATTTTATTTTATTTTATTTTATTTTATTTTATTTTATTTTATTTTATTTTATTTTATTTTATTTTATTTTTCAAGAGGGGAGATTGCTAACCACTTCCTTGTTCAACAACTTGGCACAAACTTCAAGGGACTATTCCATCTGCATCTAATCGATCCTTACCATGAAGTGCAGAGAGACGAAATAGACTTTCTGGGATTATGAGTGTCTGTCTTTTTTCATTCCTACTGGACTACACAAACTGCCTTTCACATTGGATGGTTTTCAAGCATGGAGAGAGAAGGTGTGCATTAATCAATGGGTGAAATAAATTTTATTGGACCTAAATGTCTTCGTTATATAAGCAGAACAAAAAGATCTAGCAAGGAAAATAAGCAAATATTGTATTTTCTTAAACTATCTTGACATGAGAATTTAGTGTATCCAAGAGAAACTTTGTTTACTTCCTTTTACAAACACATTCCTTTGAAGTCAGCAAAACTAAAGGTATTTGATTTGTGTCCAGTATTCCCAGGATAATATGCTCAACAATCTCTTGCAACAATCTTTTTTACAAAATTCCTTTTAAAACATGCTAATGAGTCACATTTTGCTCTCTTTTAGATTTTATGATGACATTTCAGAAGTTATGCCATACAGAGTTACATACTTAAGCTCATGACTATGCAGAGGTAGCACAAATTGGCACCACCATTACATCTTCCAGGAAAAGGCATGTTTGTATGGCATATATAAATTAGTTTACTGTTAACAAAGCAATATAATGAGAGGTGTCCACCCAGCTGAGTAGGATACTCAAAAGATACTTTACATAATGAAAGGAACCTGTATCGTGCAGAAGCTCATTTGCATAGGAGATAGGGTTAAGAAACACATTATTGTCTTAATTAAATCCATTTGCAGGACTTGAGGCTTAGGGTGTCCTGAAGGCAAATGTGGAAATTCAACTTAATTCTTACAGCTTCCAGGGGCAGCACTGAGGCCAGTTAAAGGAGAAGAGAGAAAAGTGTCTGAGGGTGTCATGATATTTCAGACACAATCTTCTCCACTGTCTTTAGTTCAGTAACTGCTCAGTACCCTAAATCTCCCATAGCACGAACATCTTCTCACAATATTCTTGGTTTTCCCTTACAGGCCCATGTGTACTGCCTTCAGTGACTTCCCTAAGATGCCCACTGAGTCTACCATGATCTTTAGACTCATATTTTTGTATCTGTTAAGCTTAGTTTAATTATATTGGCAGCATTATGAATGGTACAATGTCAATGTGGATTTTTTTCCATTAGTTTGAACTACTTCAGACCCATAGCTTAAAGAACAGTGATAAGAGATATTGGGCTTTAATTTGCAATATAGAGAAAAGAAGTCAAGCACTAGGCAAGATTAAGATTTTGTTAGTACTGTTTATTACTAGATTTGAAGGTTCAAACTAAACTTAGCTTAAGCAAAAGGGAGTTCATTCATTAAGTCCACTGGTTTAGGATCAGACTCTAAAAACATAATCTTATTTTTCAGTCTACTAGCCTATCAAATTGAAATAGTTCAAAAAAACATATCAGCAATGAATGTAAATGAGACATTGGTTCAATAACACGTGAAACTAAAATCTAAGAAAGTCTAAACATTTTGTGTTAGCAGAAGTTTTATGTTTACCTTTAGAGCATGGTCAGCATTCTTAAATGTTGTGATTCATGATATGGCAAAGTGCTATATGGGTCAAATAACATTTGAGGTGCCATGGATATCAGTAAAAGATCTAATGAGTTCTCTCTGTCCGCTTATTGCCATTTGAAACTACTGTAGACTACTTACAACAAAATCTGAAAGTACTGCTACTGTACTAGTACTGTACTATTTACTGTAGAAAGGGAGATAATTAGCTACAATTAGTTCACTACATCTAAGGTTACTTCATGGCAGCGAAATCCTACTACTAAAGATAACACTACAAATTTTCTTTTCATCAAATTGAGAAATAAATATGATTTATCCAATGGGTGTGTTCCTCGTGCACTAATTTATCTCAGATGTTTTTTTCTGATTCTGGGGTAAGAACCAGTTTCCAAAGGGTATCCCACATTCTTCAGGAAAACAGACAGAACAACCAAGTTGTGTCTGAGGAGCTGTGAGATTGGCTTTGATATACTGCTAGTGTGAGGAAATCCCAGTGTTTACAGTCCAATACTCAGAAGTTCCTGAATCACTGAGTTATGGCTGCTCCCATCAGAGCCATTGACAGTTAAGGGCAATAACTACATTGAGTTTAACTGGAAAAGACAATCATTCTTTGTTTGATATTGCTAGCTTTGATTGTCATTGTATAGCTGCTATTTATATCATGTAGTTTTTGTGTTTCTGTTCCGGTTAAGCATAACTTCTCCCTGACAAAACCGGAATGTTTTGTTTCTGAATCAAGTATTGAGATTAAAAATTGAAACTGAAGGAAAGTTCTGAAAGAAAATGAATTTATACTTGAAAAATTGAAAAAAATTATTTAACAAATGATAACAGAAATCAGTGATATCAGACTCAGTGATTAAATTGATATTCCTTTACCACAGAAAATCTAGTATACTGGGACAATTTCATAAAATGTTTCAGGCTGAGCTAATTTTTGTTTCTTGAAAATAATACAATAATGAAAGAACTTTGGCATAAATTTCATCCCAGTTGTACCAGGAATCTTCTTCTGAGTCAGCACAAATTGAGTTCACAATACCAGAAGCTCATTATCTCAAATAATCATAGACTGAGGAGAAAAAGTTAATCTTTACAAGTGGGTGAAGTGCTGGGGTCTGAACCCTGAGCCCTGAATTAAGATTGACATATGGGTGGTTCCCATGGTCCTTCAAAAGGAAGTGATGAGTTTGCCTTTTGGCTTTCCTCCAAGGTGTGGCCAACCTTGTAGGGAAAGCCCTTGGGTAAATGAGTGCCAGGTGTCCTGCTTTGGGGATAAAAGCTGGGACCACTTGCAGGAAGGGTGGAGTGTCTATCTGTGAGGTGGACACACTTTGCAGAGTTTCCTTGTTGGGGAAGGACCTCCTGACTTGCCCTGCAACTGGGCCCCCGTCAGGTTTGGCATTTACAAATATGGGCTTCTTGGGGGAACAATATGTGGCTACTTCTATCTTATATGATCAGCCTATTGACTTGGTTGTCTCCCATCTCTTCTATGGGAGGCTTTGTTTCTTTGTTTATTCCACCTATTATTGGTTGTGTTGTGCTGTTACTGGGGTCGCTGGAGTTGATGTCTGTTATGTGTGATCTGTTTGACTTGTTTGTACCCCCAGCAATCACCCATGTACTGACTTTCTTATGTCCAATAGAATCTGGTTACTGGTTTGTTTTTCTGCTGGCTGTGTCCTTTGTGCTAGGCCTAGTGATTGGCAAAACAGTGGGTCCTAGATAACTTAACTTAAACTTATAAAAAGACATTCCAGTTGTGGCTATTCATAAGCTGAAAGACAATATGGACCAGCTGATGTCAGGTTTTTTACTCTATTTTGCTTACCAGTAGAAGGTAGGCAGATCTCAGACAGGAACTTCACAGTCTGATGTAAGAGGCTGGAAAGCAATTTCTGATAATAAAAATCATAATTCAATCAAGGGGGATTGGATCCAGGAAGGCACCAACATTGTGAAACTTCTTCATAACTGCAAATAAGTACCCTCACCAAAGGGATGCGTATAGAGCCCTTTGCCAAACTGATTCTATGATTCCTAAAATGTTTGAGTGTTTTTTAGGGCAAACTTGCTTGAAATGGAGATGCTCAGTTCTAAAAGCACATGGAGGCAGTCTAAGTTAATGACCTTTGGGTCAGAGTTAAAACACATCTGTGAAGTCACATGTGGAGTTTTGTACTGCACTGTCTCCATTCCTTGGATAATGCAAACTTGAGTTGCTGAGCCTCTTAATTTGGAACTTTTCATGAGATGTATATTGACTTTAAAAAGAAGAAAATAAGAGTAATAGAAACCTTTAGGTAATAAAAATAATTGTCATTCAGGCAAGAATTTAGACCCAGTTATTCATTGAAAACATGTCCCTGGCCATTTTTTTTTGTCTTTAAACCACGTAGGTACTTTGCAAATTGTTAGAGTTTTTATGCACTCACTGTGGCAATTTCAAATGAACCTATTTCCTCTGTTAAAACTAAAGAAAAATGTCTCAGCACAAAAATAGAAGTTGTTGACACTTACAGAAAAAAGAATGTGAATACCTAAAGTAATGAGCAATTTCTTATATGTAAAAGGCTTAAGCTGCCATTGCAATAATTTTCTATCTGTTACTCTCCAATAGAGCCATTTATAATGGGGACGTTTCAGACATCAGTGCAGATTGTATTACTAGGCTCACTAGTTACGCCACAGAAGTGAGCTCTTTGAGTCTTCTTCAATGTCATCCATCACTAACCTTAAACATTGAAACATTTCCTAGACAGCTTAGCATTGTGTCACTCCTAATGCCCCACCTGAAAAGACAGGAATGTTTAAGTGATAAGCACAGGAGAAATACAGGAAGCATGAGTGATCTGAGTTTTCTAGATGCTACTACATTATAAATGACAAAAAGCACAATTTGGAGAAAACCACTGGTAGATCATCTTTAACTTCCCTTCTTTGTTGAAATCCATGATTTTCCTTCCTCCTAGTATTTCTCTGCTTGTCATTTACCACCTAAATTAAGTTCTTTGTGCATTTTCTACACCTTTAGAAAGGAACTGTTAAAAGAAATTAATTCCTTGTATTACTTTCACAATTCAGTTACATTTAAACTGATACAACAGCAGCACATTGTTATCAACTAGCCATTATTATTGCCTTGAAGTGATGTAGTGATGCAAGCTAAAAACCCCATAAAAATCATTTTTACTTGCATTCCTGTAGAGCTGAATTCTAACACCCTCCAACCAAGTGAGTGGCAAGGAAACACTCATTTGCAGCCTAAGACAAAGGCCTTCTCCATACTCTTTTTAAATGTATTTATTTAATTGTATTTTTGTTAGCTAACAATATCTGATTCTTCTTCAACCTTCATGTCTTCCTGGAAACTTGGAGATAACAGCTGTAACTCCTAAAGGAATAAATGAATCCTAGTAGTCTCCTGGTATTTTACATCTGAAAGAAGAGAGAAGTGAATCTGGTGTTAAAACACTGCAGGATTCTCCTGTGAGGTGTCAGATAATTGAATCCAATAAGCTAAATAGTTCTGTTTCTAACAGGATTTTTCTTTCTGCTTCCCCAAGTCTTCTCCAAAGCATATAGTGCTTTTTCTCCAGGATGACACTTGGATTCTAGTCCCTTAACTTCCAAGAATCCTGTCTGTCTTAAGTACTTTGTTTTTTACTGGATACTTGGCCATTTTCACATTTTTCAATGTGTCCTGGTTCCCCAGGCCATGGGCCAGCCGTGCAGGCAGGTCATGAGTAGCCCTGAGTCAGCTGGGAGATCCAATCAAGGCAGCTGACTCACAGGAGTACCCCATACCACTTAGATCATGCTCATTATAAAAGGAGGGAGTTCAGTGAGGGTGGAGATCATCTTCCTGGGGTTTCTCTATCTTGGCCTTCTGCTGATGCCGAGGACCTGGCTGAGTAGAACCTTGTACATTTTCTGTCAGTGACTGTATTTTTGTTATTTTAATAAATCTCTTTCTACTTCAACCCGTGGGGCTTCTACCTTTTTTCCCTGATACCCCTTCTCAGCTGGGCTAGAAAAACTGCTACAGCTTAGCCACGGATACAGGCTAAATGTAGACACAATGTAGATACAGAGATATTTGAGAATGCAAGCCTGCTAGATGACAATCATTTTCATGAGCAAACTATTGGTGTTTAAAAAGGCTGGGTTATTTTTATGACTAACTTTTACTGGATATATTCTAGAAGTTTCTTTGGAGTGATGGGTCTTTGTAAATGCTGCTTTCTTTTTCTGTGTGCTTCTCTTTGTGGGTTTGTTTTGGTTTTTGGGGTTTTTTTGGTTTTTTTATTGCTCTAGAACCTTTTGTGCTTTAACCTTGGATTTATACCTCCAGATAATGTTTTAAATTTTCCTTCTCTTCCCAATCATAACTAATAGCTGAAGCCAGGAAAAAAAAAAAAGGAAATGGTGATTCATTTCTAGATAAACATTAGATATGTTAATTAACATTTCCCCCTGAGGGAATGACATGTTTTCACAACCATCTAAACATTTTTCTGTGGCCAGCTCACAGTTCCAGGGTTCAGTAGATCCAGATTTCATGGGATAATGCATTAGGCATTTCAGAAAAGCTTAAATTGTGTTTTATAAATCCTTTACTACTTGTATTTTGCTGATTCTGTTCATGCTATGTGATAAACATTCTCAGAGATTTATTCCTTTTTATGTATAACTTATTCTCTGATTGGTAGACTGCTGAACTCTTTGTGCTTTTTATAGATCAATCAGACAGTCTTTCTCTTGTAGAGGGTGGGTTGCTGATACTCTTATTGTTGTCTTACTGATATCAAACACAATGGAGCTATACAAAGTGATGTCATGTAGTGAGAGACAAGTATTTATTGGCTATGTATGAGAAATCAGAAATTACGTAACTTCAAAAATATCTATGATTTTGTTCCCTGACTGGAACACTTTCTGAACCTCACTGTCTTTGGGTTTACCCACTGTTGCATCTAGGGATCAGCGGAAAGATATCTTGATAGATATTACTGCAAAACACTATCTCAATATTTTCAGTTCCATTGGAAAATATTTTTTCATCTTCTATGCTCTAACTTAACAAAAATTTCCTAAGGTTCAAACACTAATTTTAAGATGATAAATGTAATTCTTAGTGTTCATGAAGTTAAACAGAGATAGTTATTACTGTGCAATTAGTCACAGAGTACAAATAATAAGTAAGAATTCAAAGTCTGCATTTCATTTGAAGTGGTGAGCAGTTTCTTATGGGTACTTTTAGGGCATATTTGTGTACATCTGCGATTAGCTTGTGTGACTCTCTGCAGTTCATAGACTTGTACACACACAAAACTCTCCATACATGGTAGGGACCTGCTCCTCTTATTATCTCTCTCCATCTGTTATTTCCCACCTGAAGAGGAAAGCTTAGGAATAGCACTTTCTTTTCATCCTGGTGGTTTCTAGACATCCCAAGATAGTTTTAATGTTGGCTTTGGACTTTAGCAAAAAACAATAGCTAAAAGCACACACACCTCAACTTATTTATTAAATAGACATTTAATTTGTTTTGTTTGGTGACTAGTTGGCATTCTGATCTTGCATGAAAAGTTGCTCACTGCAGCTGAGTTAGTGAGTAAAAGAGCAGGAAACTTTGTTTTTAAAATATGGGATAAAATACAGATCAAAAGATCTTTAGTACTGTGTTTAATCCTTTAGTCTTAGGCATGTCAGAAATGGTTCTTTTGAGCTGTGGTTAGGAGGGTGAGGAATCCAGAAGCAGTTAGCTAGGAGCAAAGAAGTTACCTGTAAGCAATAGAAAGACTATAAAGAAGACAGGCACATTTAAAAGATAGCAAACTTATTTGGATGAAATAACAGCTGACCAGAATAGTCATCAGGAAAACTGTTCCCATGTCCCATAACTGTCCACCCTTTTCCCAGCACAGGGCAAAGATGAGATGGCTAGTTTCCGGAGGCAGGGTTAAATATTGAAGTATTTTCTTGAGAGGTGCAACACAAGCAAGGTTATGCAGTAGTCCATCCAGCAAGACCCTTATTTCTGACTGAAGTTAACATCAAATACTGCCTGTAACAAAAGACCTTGTGGTATTTAGATGGCTACCAAATAACATGTCTACAGGAAGAATTTTTTCCTAAAGCTATTAGGCTAAAATTTAGTATCTGTTTTCAAGTAGATATTTTACTTCCTAGTGGGTAGACTTGTTTTTTTCCCCCTCCTTTTTGCATTTAAGTCAAAGTCTTTCATCCATACTTCTCTTTTGAAGTTTCCCAAGTTTTTTACCTTAATGGTACCTTGTAGTGACAAGCTCTAGTGGCTGACTGCTTGACTTGTAGAAATATAATTGTTTTAGCTGGTTTTGAGTTTTATTTACTTTCAAAGGATGCCCTCTTTGGAAACAGCAATGTTGTTAGCTCTATCTGCCTCTAGCCATTCATTATCTTGAATTTCTCCAACTAACTGAGCCTCTCCTTTCTACATAAAGAACTTGCGGGCTGTTTCAATCTCTCTTCATATGGAAGTTTTTCTGCACCTCTGTCTCTCACCAGGCACCTTTACTAATAGAGAACTGGGGAACTGGAAACTTAAACTAGAACTAAACTTTACCTGGGTTCTTTTTTGTAAAATGAGGAAAAAAGAATCCTAGCTTGTTCAAATATTTACTTACAAATCTGTGTGCAGATTTTGTTACTTACTCACACTTTTATTTCCTACTTTGCCTTTTCCCTTCTGTATTCAACTGCCTCTGCCCTGGGGTCAAATATCATTCACATGCACCATCTACCTTTGAGCAGATGCTATCAGGATAAACCTAATCTCAAGGCATGTATTTTCTCTTCCCTTTCCTTTCATAACTGCCATTGCATCATCAGTGTCTGATAGGTGACATCAATGTTCTGTTACTGTCCACCCTGAAGACTACCTGGGAAGTCTGTACACTTGTTGCTGCTTCTCCTCTCCTACTCCTATCAGCCCAGTGCTCAGCAGGGGATGTAGTTGCTAAATAACTGCTGGAGCATGGCATTTCCAAATGGGAGGAGTGTGGTCTGCTGTCCCTGTGAGATTTCCATATCCTACTCTATTTCAGTTTTCTTTTACCCTGTTACTAGCATTAGTGTTGCTCATGAATACATTGAAATAAATGTTGTTATGAACAGGTTCTCATATGTCACAGACTGCTTATTTTATCAAGGTCATACAAGATCCAAAGAAAAAATTCAGCCACAGAAGTTAGACATAATCTCAGTACACAATCCAAAATGGAGGTCCTAAACCACAGGGGAATTTACAAGACAAGATGAGGGTTACAATTTCATACAATATAGTTAACACTGTTGCAATGATAAATGTACTTCCTCAGCTCCTTGAGGCTTGAGTCTAAGTTTTTCTAAAAAACTGCATATTTTCCCTTGACCCACTGCCTCACGGATTCAGTCAGCAGCACTAACAATGCCACCCAAAAAATCTCCACACAACAAGCACAGTGCTAACAATTTTCTTCAACATAAGTGACAGGGACAGCATTCTTGCAGCAAAGACATGGACATGTTTCACAGCATAACCAAGATTTTATTTTTTTCTCCAATGTCTTCCAAATCATTCAAAACAAAAGGAGGTATCTGGCAGGACTTCAAAAGGAGTTTTGTGAATGAAGTAACTCAAGCCATGCTACTTTACCTGGCTAAGCTCTTGGACACCAACAAAGATAAAACATAGCTTTGGGTCAGCCAGGAGCCTTCTTGCAAAACTACAGATTAAAAGTTGCCTGGTCATTGTAATGTAACAAGGTATTCAAAGATCATAAAACAGTATATTGTCCTTTAATTTTGGATTTGCATAAATCAAAAGTGTGCTTGAGATATGAGAAGAAATACCTTAGGACAAAGCAAAAGAAAACATATTTTACATGGATATTTCCTTGGTATAAAGGCTTGTTAACTGTTTCGCGTGCATTTTATTCAGCCTAGAGTTATTCTTAAGTCTTGAAACTGGTAGCTTAAAAAAAGCAAGTACCTACATAATCTGGCCAATTTCTTTTTCTCAATGCAAAATTTTAGCATTTGGTTGTCTAAGTTGAGCCAAAAAAGCATCTCATAGTTTTGAGGCAAAACTTAGTTGCTAATGGACTAAATATGCTCCCAGGGAGGTACGATGGTAAAATACCAGTTGGATCTGGTGGCATTTAACCATGTTCTATAGCAAAGTACAAGGAGAAAAATCACTAAGACTAAAAAAAATGGATAGACTCTAAATGCTTCTGGCAATTTGTCGACATGGCCTGTTATTTGTAGTAGTGTTTCAGGAACAAGGAGGCATTTAGAGGAAGGAGTCCAAAGGCAATAGGATTCCAGCTTCAGCAATTGCATAGGATAGGGCATAATATAAACATGCATACATGTATACATGTGCACATGCATTGCTTTTTTCCTTATTGTCACATGTGATCATTCTGACAATGTTGCAGGTCTAATAATGAAAAGCCTTCTGTTACAAAGTTTGGAAACTTGGCCATCTGTAGTTGATTTCTCCTAGACGATAATTCTGTGGAAGGATGACAAAGTGCAGCTATAAAATCAGTTAATCTTATTTATAAATTCTGGTGTGTCATATCTGTGATCTGCAAAATAAATCCAGAAGAGCATCACAATGAAGTAACAGATCTTTTTCCCATAATAAATGTTTGGTGTTGAGCGAGTTTGCTCAACAGACCATGTTTCATTCTTATAAACAATTTTGTCTTTCATTGTTACAGCTACATACCCTAAACCCACTTGGAAAAAACAGATTCAGTATTTTCACCTGCTTTTTTTCCCTGTCAAATATTCTGTAATTACAGTTAAAAATTAGAAGTAACTAAAACCCTTTTTAATCCCCTGAACCTATTTTATGGCAGGTAGGTAGGGAAAGGAAGCTGAAGAGCAGCCTCTTGACCAACAGGCTGGAGAGGCTTTCACATATTTCCCATGTCTCTTAGGAATGGAATAGGCAGAGATCATAAAATACTATATTAAATTTGTGTCCACACACAGTGTGCTGTCATATTCAGCAGATTACCTACAGCATATGCATAAATTCTTTAGATCTAGTAATAGTTACATTTTTGACTAGTTCCTCTGGGGGGGAAAAAAAAAAAGCATAGTGAAAAATAACTAAGCAGCACTTTTTGATAACCTTGCTTATAGGCTCTCTTAGCACGACATAAATCCAGAAATTGGATAGGATTATTTGGCAGCATGAGTGTGAGAAGATGGCCAGGCTGGTACTGAAAAATAAAGTATTAAGAAAAGCTTTATAGGATTTATGGAAGGAAAGGCTGCCACTAGTAGAGAACTCTAAGTGTCCTTTGACTAGTAATAGAGGACAAAGTGTGTCAAGATATTTAGCATCTTTCCCACCAACCTTGGAAGAGGACTGGTGGGTCTGTTTCATCCAGTCATTCCTCAGCTTCTCCTTGTGCGCAGTCCTACAGTCTCCAATGACATAACTGAAATCCAAGAAGAGTCAACTGCTGGGGACATTGACTTCAGGGTATTTTACACTCCCTTAAATAGAGATTGAGTGCATGGACTCAGAGATGATTGAAATTAAAATGGAAAACTCAACAGCTTTTAACATTTTTTTTTTTCAAACACATTTTTTCCAAGGTTGGGAGAAGTGAGAGGGTTTTAAAAGCAACATCTCTGGCATCTCAGGCAATGACAGACTTGTGCGTCAGAGTCATGGCATGACTTGGTATGATAATGGGAAGTACTTGGTGAAGCTCATGGGACTGTGTGACAGCAGGTGCTGTGGCTGGGAGGCAGGCGTGACAGACGAGGCTTTGCGCATGTAACCAAATTGGAATTGGAGATTTACTGTTATTCAGCAGCAGCCTGTCAATGTTAAAGTGGGGAAAAAAGTCACTTGAGCTATTTTCATCCAACAGTGTGGGATGTCCTCTGAAGTGTTTTTGGAATGGGTCAAAATTCATATAAAAATGTCACAATTATCTGAACTCCTAGCCAGAAACTTCCACAAAAAATAAAGATGAAAGTGTATATAACTTCAGGAAGAAAGACATTCACAGACCAAGGGCAGATGCTTTGCACACATGGATGATACTTTATTATGCTTTAGTCAGCAGTATCTTATGTTTATTAGAAAAATAATATAAATGTCTGAAAGGCTTTCAAAATATGTTTGTCCTTTAGCTTTAGAAAGTGAGGAAGATTTAGAACTATTTTGATGAAGCAGGAAAGATTGGAAACTCTGAGGGTGGCTTGAATCCATTCAAATGGGTGCCTTTTTATCCATTCTGAACTTTTTACAAAGCATTGCTGTGATCACGCTTTCACAATGGGCATGATGGTTCATACTGGATATACTCTGAACATCTCTAGTCTTTTTCTGTATGCTCTCCCCAGAATTAAGGGGTCCCCTGAAGTATAGCAGCATTAGAATGATGTAGGTGGTATATCAAGCTCCTAACCATATAAGGGTGACACTGATACTCAAGGCAATGTCATGCATAAATATTGTGCTAATGACAAGGTATGAGTTGTATATGTGAGCAACTGTTCTTCAGAAAGGTTGAGCTTACTGAGGGACAGAGATCCCTCCAAAGTCCTGTAAGTCAGGAAGAAGCTTTAGCTCAGCTTCCCTCCCAAGGACTCAGAGGAAAATCATGTCTGGGAGCTGGGGAAAGTGAATATTTCTTTGTTTTACAGCCAGTGTTTGATGAAGTATATTAGTCCCCAGTATGGGGAAATTTTTCTGCCTTATTTTTGGACAGCATTAACTTATTTTTCTGTTATAACAGTCCAACCTTCATGAAAAAGATATTGCTCAGTACTTATAGCACCAACTCTACCAATAAGCCTGATACAAGCAGAAGTTTTCAGTGAGAGATTGACTATTGTAACTTTGATCTCCACTGGAGACTCTAAAAACAAACTCCTCAGGTTTCAGATTTACTGGCAGTCTGGCACATCATTGCCATAAACACTAGGACAAAGAGAAAAGATTTTTTATATGTCTGCATATAGAAGGATATTAATTATAAATAATGAGTTGAGACTGCCTGCAGAGCAGCTGTGGTTCTTTTAATGAATATTGTTTTCAAATGGCTGAAATAAAATGTCAAGACTGATGGAGATTTGCAATTGGAAAAGCTATATAAGCTATTTATAAAAGCAAATCAACTGTAAAAACATATTTGCTAAACCTTTCAGGCTTCTATAGTGCAGCTGAATTTCTTAGTAAAACATCTATCCTCATCACTCATATAACCTCCCAGAAGTAGTGTTTGTGCAGTTTACTCGGTGAAGATTACAGCTTCCTCTCCTGAAGGCAAAGAATGTCTTTGTATTTTTGATGAAGCTAAACCCAACAATATCAACCACACTGTTTTTAAAGAGATGCGTTACTGGGTGGTAGGCCTTATACTTTACCAAAGGATTTTCCCAAAGGTAATATGGTAATCAAGAGAAAAGAGCTTTATAAAATAAATCCATCTTAATAATTCAAAATGTTGCTTAGACTAAAACTCATCTGAAATGCTGTCATTTCAGGCAAGTTAAACATATTTCTGCAAAATTTCAGCAATATCCACCACGGTGCCTTAGAAATAAAAGAGCAAACAATGTTATGGGGTGACTGTCCATCTCTTCAGATGTGCAGGTGGTGGGTAGAGCAGGGATGGGTAACAGCATCCTTCCTGGTCTGTCTCCTGCCTCCCTACCCTTGCATGCCCTCTGAGGGGTGAGTCTGAGTCCACCTGCTCCTTCCTCAGCCTCCCTCATGGTGCTGGAGAAGGCCTATGAGATGTGTCTCTCTGCCCCAGCAGCAGCAGTGGTCCCTCCTGGGATGTCACGCATTTTGTGAACTGAACTGGGCCTGTTCCAGTGTGCAGTTATGTTTCTTAAAGAATGTCCCAGACAAAACACACACAACAGCAGCAACAACAACAATGATGTTAGCTTGTCATTATTAATTACCCAACTGAGAATTCATTGAAAATAACACTTTGTATGGAGACAAGAGAGGGACTAGGAAGGAGAAGGAGCATTGAAGGAGTTTCAAAGAACTGGAGGAAATTAAATCTTTCTGCTTTTATTTTTCTGGTTTGTTTATTTATTCTTTTCTGAATAAGTCACCAACAGAAATCTTATGAAGTTAGTGATAGGTCAGCACTGTTTGCTGGAAAATGTTTTTGTTTCAGAGCAGATAAAACATTAGTAGTATAGTGAACACTTTTAACTTAGAACTGCAGCACACACAGTAAATCACATGTTATTTGCATGTCAGAGCAGGAATCCCTGGAGCTGCACTCCCCACAGCAAGTTCGCTTCTGCTTTTGCAAGGCACCTTTTGTGGTTCCTTGTATTTTCCCTCTGACACACATACTGGCTGATAAATAGAGCTGGATATAAGTAAAGATGGAGTGTCTGGGTTCCTTGGCTGTCAATAGAAACAAAAGACAAATCCAAGTGTGACTTTCCCTCGAGATCTAGTTCTGGAGGTGACTCACTCTCTCTGATGGTTATACAGGGAACCTCTGCACTAACGCAGGCACTGCAGTTTGATGTCCTCACTCAGGTGACATCTACCTCTGCTTTTGTGACTCAGTATCAACTACAGACAGTGGTTATTGCTGGTGCACTGAGTATCTGACAGTCTGACAGCTGTCAGTCAGAGGACACTAGTCAGACAGAGAGCTGTAGCTGTCTCATTTCTAGATGGTAAACAGAATTAAGAAGTTGGAAATTCCCATTCTGATCTGTCTTTTTTTGTTGTTGTTGTTACTTCTCCTCTGAGTTCATAATCTCAGCTACCGTAGCAAATACAGAAATATCAGCTGGTTACTGGTGGGATGGGAGGTAGCCTGCAAACTGTATGGGAGCGATGTGGTGTCCTTTAAGATGTGGTTCACAAAATGAAAAAGTTTGTGTAAAGGGAGTTGTCTCTGTTCTACATTTTTTTGAACAGGTGCCCACATTACAAACACCACCACAATTGGCAGTATTAGCAGAGAGGTTAACCAAATGGCTGATTCCAGCTATTCTTTCCAAATGTCCTTTAACTCTGAACTGTAACAGTCCTGCTCAGTGAGAACAGCTCAGTAAGATGGTAGCCTGCCTGCACTGCCACCTCTTCTATGTGCAAAAGAGTTTTCCAATAGAGAAAATGAAGCAAATACTAAGACTTTATATAGGTTAGAAGGTTTCTTCATCCTTAAACTCCTTTCACATCTTTTTGCGTTTTGGCTCATAATAATTAAGACATAAAGGGACATCTCATCACCAAGTTAAATGACCTTTCCAAGTTTGCCCGTAAGCTAAGATTGAGTCACACCATGAGGATGTGGGTAGAGGGAACAGTTCTGTGACAAAGCCAATTTAATACAGCCATATCTGTGTAAAGCAGAGACTGGCAGGAGTAAGTGCCTCAGAGTCTAAGCTTGTTAATTAATTAAGTTATTAGCAATCTTTTAAAGTAAGCTGTACGCTCAGGAAAATGGCTGTAAAAACATAGCAAGGGAGTGATCTTGTTTCTTTCAACAATTCAAAGAAATTATGGTCTCTTTTCACTGATGTTCACACACAGTGAAACTGGAAATTTCATCCCAGTTTGCTTTCAGTGTGGAAAGCATTAGTTCTAACCTGAAATTGGTGTCTTCATTAATCTGAGCATAATATTTGTGAAATTCATTTTGAAACGAGATACTATTTAAATGCATATAAACATACTATTTAGTTGGTCTTTTTGTGGTTTACAGACTTATCCAAATTTTCCAGATAGCAGATCACAAATACAATAGTATTTTCTATTTAACTGGGTGCATCCACTGCTAGTCAGACATCGTTATACATAATAGCTCGTGCTAATGCCATATGTATCCCATGTAGTATTGCTTTTCTTGCTTGCCAGAGACAGAATTGTGTCAGAACCTTGAAGGCCATTTGTCTTCACGTTTTCCTTGCTCCAGCTAGATTCTGCTGCACTTGTTCTAATTCCACACTTGTTGGTACACATGTTTCTGAGACACATGGGATTCAGGATGCTTTTGGGGTTCATGGTTATGTTTTTCTCAACATACACAGCCAGTGGTTTCACACAACTGAAAAGAGATGCGCATGGGGAATGGAAAAGCTGCTGGCTCAAAACTGCTGGTATGATACTATCTAGAGAGAAATAAACTGTAAGGAATTTGCCAGGTGCTGGTTCTAGCTTCCATTGTAGGTATTGGCTTTCCTGCTCTTAAAGTGGTGTCCAGATTCCTGTTGGACTTTCAGATTCAGTAGTAAGAGTAACAATGATAGATGCCTCTCCTGTCCTCCTGAAGGCCAGGAACCACTGTCATTTTCTAGACGGAGATATATTTCTCTTCGAGTTGAATTATTGCAGCTCGTTCTGTCATAGTTATGGAAAGTAGAGCCAAAACAACTAACTATAGAAGACAGAGCTACTACAAATGAGCTTAGGGTGAACATTCTTGTGGCAGTACTTTGAAGGTTTTCTTTTCTGTTGCTTCCTTAAGCAATACTACTATTGCTTGTATTGCATGGGAAATACATAAATGCCTTTACTGAATTTTAATTTGCGCTTTTTAGGACAATTCAAACAAAAAATGTATCCACTCATTTAAAAAAACTCTCACATTTAAGAATATTTTATCTTCGATTTTCTTAGTGTAGAGCATCACACATATATTTCATAATATTTCCAAGTGTACATGATATTACAGCTCTGTGGTAAATGGAGACAGGATATTAGACATAAACACGGAGGTCACACAGCTCTGGAAAGAACTGCCAGACACTACTCTAGCCAGAGGAAGGAACCAACTGATTCTGAAAACAACTGCTGAAATCAGTATCTATCTATATACATTTCAAGCATGAGTAGCATTCAGAGTCATGTGAAAGCAGTTAATGTGATATTCTGGAGAAAAAGGCATCAAGGACAAATAAAGGACGCTTCAGAGAAGTTACTGAAACAATTTCAGTTGAACTTAGATCACAATAAATCCAAAAATATCTTGGACGGAGTCAGAAGAGATTGGATGAGCTATACTTCTAAAACACAGGTCTGGAGGCTTGTAGATGCCAAGCAGGGAAACAAGAAAATCTAAACTTATATGACTGCAGCAAAGGTGCCAACAACACCTAGGGAGGCCATAATTTAGTTGTCTGGTTTCCAAGAATGCATATTTGAGTAGCACATGGTTTCTTGTTTCAAGACAGGCAGCAAAGTAGTAGTTCTGATATGTTAGTAGACATGCAGATGGAGGATGTCAGTAAATGCAGCACTCATTCATGAGATGCATTTCTCAAATGTAGCATGTTGATTCATATGTTAATTAAAAGTGAATGTACGGAGCAACAGTGATCACGATCTTGTCTGTCCCACAGTTCCACCATTGCCGTAGCTGGCAGAGCACCACGCAGTACATGCTGTTCAAACTGACAGGAGGAGTTTTTCTGGCATAGTTACAGCACCTCCCTAAGTGATGTAAGTTGAGCCAGTACAAGCTTTCCCCTTCTGGCAAAGCTGCATCTGCACCGGGAGTTCTGCAAACATAGCAATATCTGCTGGGGACGTGAATTTTTCACACTAAGAACTGATACAGCTACATTGGCAAAACATTATAATTTAGAACAGGCCTAGAAAAAAAATGCATTTATCACCCCATCCTCAGCCATTTGTAAAACATTAGAGTCCTAAATACTTAACTTTCCGATAGTGGTTACACTTTACAGCCAGAAGTTCTTATTTCAGTGAAAGGGACAGTGTGTTATAAATGCACTGGTTCCTAGTTCTTAGTTATTTCTGTCATAAGGTGTCCATAAGTTTTGCTGATAGCATCTAGAGTATTTATAAAAGATGTAAATAACCAAATACAGTTTGACTGTTCCACAGAAGCATAACACTTCAAGTGAATGACTGCATCTTTTGTTGGGCTGGAATCTGGCTCTCCCATCCTCAGTTGGGCTAGGCAGGAAGGACAGTAGGTACATCCATGGTTCCTGAGACCACACAACCTAACCGTATGTGAGTTTTCCTTTTCAGAGTTCCAGTCAGCACCTGTAGTAACCCAAAAATGGGAATTTTTCAAAACAAAGTATTTTTACTTTAAGTGATCGTATCAAAGTAAGTGAAGTAGCAAATTGTTTTTGCAACACCACCACAGTGATATTTGCGCAAAGCTCAAGTAGGCCTGGTTTAATCAGGCACCTTCAGTCTAGAAAAAGTTCAGCCTGTCTCCTTGCAGTCTGTAGGTGTCTCTTATCACTAGTCGTTCCCAGTTTCTACAGAACATCAGGAGCAGGGCGGCAAATGTGAATGTTTGCATTTGCATTTCCCCTTTTGCTGCATCAAAAGTTACCACCAACTTACTGGGGGTTACCCTTGCTCCCATCAGCTAGATGAGAGGTGGCTGGGAGGGCTGTCTAGCCCTTGTCAGAAAGACATGGGTAAGCAATAATTCACTCTTTAAACAAGCTTTAACTAAGCTAGTTCATTTTAAGCAGCAATTCTAGCAATAGCTCAGCCAGAAAATCAGGAGAGGGAGAGTATGTGTGACCTCTAGGAAGAGGGTGGTGACAAGTAGCTGGCTGAGGGCTGCATATGGAAACCACTTCTAGTGGCATGGCAGCAGCCAGAGAAGAAAGTATGACTGTTGGTAACTGACAGTTAATGCTGCTGGTGGCTTGCTGCTGGTTTATCTGGATGGAAATCCTCTATGTCACTCACTTGAAAACTGCCTACAAGTGTAACAATGAGGCAGAGGGTAGAATTTCTGGTATTCATGGGGTATCTCATCTTTCACATGAAAAGGAGAAGGTAAGAAATTTTCTTAACTAAAAGGAACAAAGTGAGGTCAAATGTAGGCAGGATATCAAAAAGCCTTTCTGGCAGTGAAATCCATTAGCCTTGAAGTAATCTCCTAAGGGAACTGAAGACATTCCCGTCGCTTGCGGTATTTAAAACTAGGTTAGACAAAACACTAGGAAGTGTACAATGGGGGACAATCCAGAATCAGCAGGGAGAGGGATTAAATAGTCTTAATCAGCCTTTAACATAGATTCTGTGATTTCAATGCCAAGAATTCACATGTCCCCCTGCTCTCTCTCCTCCCTGAAGTTCCAGAATGAGAGATTATGAAATTAATGTAAACGTGGGCAAATAACTATTCTAATAGAATTTGATAATGTACAGGTCGTACATTGTTCTTCCTCTTAGTCTCAACTAGGACTCTGCTACGGTGGACTTAAGTTGACTTTTAGTAGAACTATTACAGTCTTTTGGTATGGAGACTTAGTAAGATTACTTTGTGTTTCTAATGATTGGCTTGGGTTTCAGACAGTGATTTCACTTTTAGCTTAACCATCTTCGCCCCCCCCAATTTCAAAATTCTGAAGTTATTTATCTAAAACTTCCATAATTTACTTCTGTATTTAATTACTCGTTATCACTATCTTACATCCTTCTAAATCTGTAGTCTTTTGAGAGCACAGAAGAGCCACTTCAGTAAGATCAATAGGTAAAAGATGTACTTTGTGGCATAGGGATGAGTTGGTATTTGTGCCTCTGCTCTGTAAATGTTAGTTCATCGCTGAATTATTCAGATCAACAATGTATTGTTTATAAACATTGTCTAAGAAGGATTTATTGTTTCCCAAATACCATTGTTTGCTGTGATCTCTGATAATTTTTCATGTTCTCCTGGTGTATCCAATTGAGAGTGTGTCCTTAGCTCCAGGTAACTGTTTGAATCATATTCACATTGGAACAGAGGGTACTTTGTTTAGTTTCACTGGGGGAAAAGCCAGTACACTGTGGTTTAGATACTGCACTGAAGATAGCTCAGTGAAACTGTGCTTCATGGTGCAAGTAAAAATTACTTACAATGACTTGCAATTGACATAACTTTTGAAATCCTTTCAGTTTGTGCTCTAAGGGAATTCCTACAAAGAATTACTTTCTATGTGCACCTCCAAAAAGCCAAAGTCAGACTGCAAAAGAATGAGGTTTCACTAACATTGCATTCTGTGGCTTTTGTATATTTTTGTGTGACAAATATTGTGCCTATAAATCACTGCTAGTCAGTTTTGCTCTTTTGCATATTTAACAAATTCTTTAAGTGACACATGACATCCAATTTGGATGTAAAACTATCTTCAAATAGCTGGGAATTCATAGTTAGAATAAGAATTTTACATAGAAAAATGTGATTAAGGTAAAAAAATGATGATTTATAAATGACTTTCTAGCAGAGACATTTTTATCATTCTGTGACATTACAGCTGCTAAGGTGAATGATAGATGTACCGGTGCTGAAGGAATATAATGACTGAAACATGAAGCAGGCTCCATTTTCTTTTTCACACTTAAGTGGTGCTTACAGAGACAGATATCTGTTCTGTACCATCATTTTCAGTGGGACTGAGCAGACGGTTACCTGCAAAACCTTTAAATGGTATACACATTAATCTAGAAGAAGCCTTACTCATAATTCTGTGATCCAGATTGAATTTTCAGTATGTAATAACGTTAGAAAGAAAGTACTGTGCTTGGTAATTGATTTTTTTAATGTCTTGAGAATTAATTTTCACCGGGAAAGTTTATGGTAGCATTTTTACAGATGAAGTAAACAACTATATTATACTGTGGGAGCTGGATCCTGACATACCTATCCATCCTAAGAGGACTCATTCTTCTCAAAGCTCTTCAACTTTAACCTAACTTCTTGAATGACAAAGCATTGCTGAAAGGTTGTGAGAAACTCTTTTTATATTACCTGCCAATATTTTATTATTATTGATCTGACATACAGATAAAGGTCAGTGAATTTAGAACAAGGATGAATTTAACCTTTAAACTGCATCTATAACAATATGATTACCAGCCCCTTTTCCCCTTGCACCTTAAAATTCAGTATAAGTTGATATATTGATATGTATAGCTGTTTTTAACTTTCTGCATGCTATTCTCTGGACAAAGAGAAAAGAGAACACATGGCTTCTAGTTATGCTAATAAATTTAGAAGTGCCAGCGAATGCTCTCTGGCACTGGCATGGAGCACCCACATCTAACCTTTCTAACATTATTTTTCTGAGCGGTGACCACCTGCAAACTGACTGTCTCTACACTGTGCTAGCTCCCAGATTCTGACCAATAAATGCCAGGAGAATTCAAGTTGGCCCAGGCTGAAAGCACTGCAGGGACTATTCTTACAGCTGAGGGGTATGTGTTTGTGTGTACCACTATATGTCCTTTTTTCCATGTTCAAAATGAGTTATGAACTAGCACCATGTCTTTAGGATTTGCTTTGACATGTTGAATGAGAGGTCACAGATGCATCTAAAGATCTTTTTCTTTTCTTTCCTTTTTTTTTTTGTTCTCTTTCTATTTCAAAAACCTCCTAAAGATAAAAAAATTAACCAAAACACACAGATGTTCCTTGGCAACATGCTTGATGTATAAAAATAATTGCAAAGAGGCATGAAGCAATAACCTCTACCCTACTCCTGTTTAGGCAAGTGACAGCACTGCAAATGGTTGATAGGATAGTATATTTAAAATGTTAATAGGCTGTTCTGTTTCTGTTTAGGTTCTAAGGCTTGGAAGCAGAGGATTTTCTACTTGTCTCAGTAAAATGGAAGCTGCTTTTCCCTAAATAAAGTACTTGCTAGAAAATATATGTCAATGCTTAACACCAATTGGAGTTAACCAAATTCTCTCCTCTGAATTCAGTGAACTTAAAGATTGACACTTGAGAAAATATTTAATAATCCAGGAAATAGTAGTGAAGGAACTGCTAAGTCAATTAGACACCCACAAGTTTATTGGGCAGGATGAGATCCACCCGAGAGTGCTGAGGGAGCTGGCAGAGGAACTTGACGAGCCGCTCTCCATCATCTCTCAGCAGTCCTGGTTATCGGGTGAGGTCCTGGATGACTGGAAACTTGCCAATGTGACACACATCTACAAGAAGGGCTGGAAGGAGGATCCAGGGAACTACAGGCCTGTCAGCCTGACCTTAATATCGGGGAAAGTTATGGAATGGTTCATCTTGGGGGAGATCATGCGGCAAGTGCCGGACAACAGGGGGATCAGGTCTACCCAGCATGGGTTCAAAAAGGGCAAGTCCTGTTTGACCAACTTGATCTCCTTCTATGATCAGGTGACTCGCCAAGAGGATGAGGGAAAACTGGTGGATGTTGTCTACCTGGACTTCAGGAAGGCATTTGACACTGTTTCTCACAGCATTCTGCTGCAGAAGCTGGTGGCTCATGGTCTAGACAGGTGGACTCTTCACTGGGTTAAAAACTGGCTGGATGGCTGAGCCCAGAGAGTTCTGGTGAATGGAGTTAAATCCAGATGGAGACCGGTCACAAGCGGTGTCCCTCAGGGCTCGGTCTTGGGGCCAGTCTTGTTCAATGTTTTTATCAATGACCTGGATGAGGGGATTGAGTGTACCCTCAGTAAATTTGCATTGGGAGTGCTGATCTGCTTAAGGGTAGGGAGGCTCTGCAGAGGAATTTGGACAGGCTGGAGTGATGGGCTGAGGCCAATTGTGTGAGGTTCAACAAAGGCAAGTGCCAGGTCATGCACTTTGGCCAGAACAACCCCTTGCAGCGCTACAGGCTTGGGGAAGAGTGGCTGGAAAGCTGCCTGGCGGAAAAGGTCCTGGGGGTGTTGGTTGACAGCCGACTGAACACGAGCCAGCAGTGTGCCCAGGTGGCCAAGAAGGCCAATGACATCCTGGCCTGTATCAGAAACGGTGTGACCAGCAGGAGTAGGGAGGTGATCGTGACCCTGTACTCGTCACTCGTGAGACCACACCTTGAGTACTGTGTCCAGTTCTGGACACCACAGGATAAGAAGGACATTGAGGTGCTGGAGTGAGTCCAGAAAAGGGCAAAGAGGCTGGTGAGAGGTCTGGAAAACAAGCTTTATGAAGACCGGCTGAAGGAACTGGGGTTGTTTAGTTTGGAGAAGAGTAGACTGAGAGGAGACCTTATTGCCCTCTACAACTACCTAAAAGGAGGTTGTAGTGAGGCTGGTGTTGGTCTCTTCTCCTAAATTACTAATGACAGGATGAGAGGAAATGGCCTCAAGTTATGTCAGGGGAAGTTTCGGTTGGATATTAGGAAGAAGTTCTTTCCTGAGAGGGTGGTTAGGCACTGGAAGAGGCTGCCCAGGGAGGTGGTGGAGTCGCCGTCCCTGAAGGTGTTTAAAAAATGAGTGGATGAAGCACTTGAGGCCGTGCTCTAATGGTCTAGTGGTTACAGAGATGATGGGATAAAGGTTGGACTTGATGATCCTGGAAGTCCTTTCCAACCATGGTGATTCTGTGATTCTACGGTGTTTCTGTGCCCTGAGACCCACTGTAACCCTTCACACAGTTGCAGTGATTCAAGGAGTACATGAAGATTTTGCTGTATCGAGGAATCCCTCCTCACCAGGAGAGATGCTCTTGTCCATAGCCCTTTCCCATACCTGCGGCACACAGCTCTGGAAACAACCCTCATTAATATTATTGTTACTGTTGTGCTATTGTAATGGTGTAGTAATTTACTTATGAGACAGACGCATTTGTGCTTCAGGTCAGGATCAAGCCTTTAGAAAATCTCTCTTTGTGTTTCAAAATGTAGTGAAATGAATTTTAATGGATTTCCAAATAGCTTGCTGATTCCTATTTGATATGAAATGTAGTTTAGCGTTTAACTATTTGGTATTGTTATTGTAGATATGATAATAAAGTATTTCTAGCTTAAAATTGTGCTGTCTAGGCTAGAATTTTCCCTCAGTTTTAATATAAAAAAATAAGAAAAGAGCAGACACAGTTTGTGTATCTTCTGAAGAAGAGCCCTAGAATTGGCAGAACTGAGTGAATCCTTGGGAACTGCCATAAGTTCAAGTGGCTCCAGGATATGATGAAGAACCTGTCCAGGCACACATTTATTTCAGTTGGATGGTTTTGCTTACAAAGCTGGGATCCCAAAACATCCATCTGGAAAGCATACTGAAAGCTTAAGGAAGCATAAACAGTGTTCCTGATGATTCTGGGAGAAACTGTCTAAGGAAATTTGGTAAGACTCCAACTCACGTTTTTATGCCTTTAACCAGTTTTCTTTAAAACGCTGGCTGGTTGACTAAGCCAGAAGAAAGTCAGCTAGGGGTATCCTAAGAAATTTTGTAGATATTCAATCTTGGTCACTCAATCACATAGCAAAAAAAAAAAAAAAATAACTCAGGGAAATAAGTGAGTTAAATAACAAAATGAAGAAATTGGATTTCAATCATAAAAAGTTCACTATAAATTTATGGAACGTGGAGGGTGGATCATAGCTATGTCTGTACATGAAAGGTCTTCTAACTGTATGTGCAGTTAGAAGTGAGATGATATCAAAAAATCACCCTCTGTTGCAGGGAATCTTCATCTTGAAGTCGCCTGTGGTGTTCAAGTGAGTAAGGCTGCTTTGGGCATCGTGTCTTTCCTGTTAATATTACATAGCTCATTAATATTACACAGCTCTTATATGAGAATTTTAGTATGATGGGACAGATTAGGTTTGCCTTGATGGGGCTGTGCAAAGAATAAACCCGGTCTGAGGGACTGGAAGGGTGTGCTAGGCTTCTCCTACGCTTCTGTCCCTAATTGACCTTTCGTGCACGACTGTTCCATTTAAACACAAAGGATATTCTGTCCTGGCAGCCCTGCAAGCCTTGTCTAGGAGCTAAGAATCAACCCACTACATCTCGTGCTCTGTATTCTTATGAGGGATCATTCTGCAGCCCACACTGTAATCGTAATTTATTTTCAGATCATTATGCTCTGCCACAATTGCAAAACACAGTTATATTCAATTGGATTTATATAGATGTCTCTTTTAAAAGTGTAAGCTTCAGGTAGTCTTCCAACATTAGAGATGTGAGAAGATGCTAAACCTATTGCTTTACTTTACCTGTGCTGACTGTAGAACACAACAGAACTATTAAAAGTGTTTTTCCCTCCTATTAAAAATACACAGATTTGAATAGCTAAAGAACAGAATGATAATGGGAAAAGTGCCATTTTCATATAATCTATTCTTGCAGTAATAGTCCTTTTCAAGCGAGCTGAATATGTTTTATTTTATTTTTGGTAAATTATCTTGTATGCATAGAATTTTTAAGATGTAATACTAGGCTTTTCATAGCTTTAACACAATAAAATACAGTAAAAAATTAATAGAAAAATAGTCATCTTCATCTGTTTGCTGAAATAATACTACTTTCAATACAGGTAATGAAAATCTTTGTTTCACCAAAATCAATGGGAAAATTTCTATGACTTAAACTGAGCTGTGGCTTAGATCCTTTTTCTGCTTTGGATGTTTTTGATATTGCATTACTAGGATTTACACTTAATAGGGCTCCTAATGTTTTCCAGTTGAGCATATATATAATTTTATACACATATCATGGAGTCACAGAATATTCAGAGTTGCAAGGGACCTCTAGAGATCATCTAGTCCAACTCCCCTGCTTAAAAGCAGGATCCCCTAGAGCACATCACTCGGGACTGCATCCAGGCGAGTCTTGAAAATCTCCAGAGAAGGAGACTACACAACCTCTCTGGGCAGCCTGTTCCTGTGTTCTGTCACCCTCACTGAAAAGAAGTTCTTCCTCATATTTAAATGGAACCTCCTATGTTCCAGCTTGTGCCCGTTACCCCTAGTCCTGTCACCGGGAACCACTGAAAAGAGTCTGGCTCCATCCTTCCTCAACCTACCCTTTAGGTGTTTGTAAATATTAATTAAATCACCCCTCAGCCTTCTCTTCTCCAGGCTGAAGAGTCCCAGCTCTCTCAGCCTTTTCTCACAGGGGAGATGCTCCAATCCCCCAGTCATCCTCGTTGCCCTCCACTGAACTCTCTCCAGTAGTTCCCTGTCTCTCTTCAACTGGGAAGCCCAGAACTGGACGCAGTATTCCAGTTGTGGCCTCACCAGGGCAGAGTAGAGGGGGTGAATGACCTCCCTTGACCTACTGGCCATACACTTCCCTATGCAGCCCCGGGTGGCATTGGCCTTCTTGGCAGCAAGGGCACATTGCTGGCTCATGGATAATTTACTGTCTACCAGGACTCCCGATACTTCTCCTCAGAACTGCTTTCCAGGAGGTCTCCCCCTAGTTTATACTGGTGCCTGGCATTCTTTTCAAAGGCTGCAGACTTTCTTTTTGTTTCTGAGGTCTAGCCAAAGCTCTCTATTTAGCCAGGCTGGCCTTCTTCCCCACTGGCTTGTCTTTCGGGACCTGTGGATGGCCTTCTCCTGAGATTTTAAGAGTTGCTCCTTGAAATATGCCCAGCCATCCTGGGCACCTTTGACCTTCAGGACTGCCTCCCAAGGGACACTCTCAACCATGCTCCTAAGCAGGCCGAAGTCTGCCTTTTGGAACTCCAGCGTGGCAGTTCTCTTGGCTCCCTGCCTTGTTTCTCCAAGAATTGTGAACTCTATCATTTCATGGTCACTCTGCCCAAGGCGACCTCCAGCCTTTACATCCCCAAGACCTTCTCTGTTAACAAGCAGCAGGTCCAGTAGGGCGCTGTCCCTAGTTGGCTCCCTTACCAGCTGTGTTAGGAAGTTGTTTTCCACACACTCTAGGAACCTCTGAGACTGATCTCTCTCTGCCATGTTATATTTCCAGCAGACATCTGGGAGGTTGAAGTCCCCCACAAGAACAAGATCGAGTGATTGTGATATCTCTGCCACTTGCTTATAGAATATTTTGTGAGCCTCTCCATCCTGGTTAGGGGGTCTATAACACACTCGCACCATATGTGTTTGTCTGTGCAAAAACAGGCTTGAAGAGTTATCTGTTTGCTTTTTTGGAGACAGCCATTAAAATGTCAGTGTTTGCCAGTGTATGACACAGAGCTACCTCTGATTTCAGTGATGGGACTAGCTCTAGCATCATAATACCACTACTTGAGTAACTCCTGGTAAACAAATGCCAGGTTGAGAAGGCATGCTCCCAGATCAGGTACTGTGCTACAAGACTAAATTATTTAACAATCCATTCGCGCTACTCAGGGAAAAAGCTTCAGGGTGAGGTTTTTGATAGCATCCCACTGGTTTACCTCCATGCTCACTGAAGCAGAGGAGACCATTACCCATGACTTCAGAAGAGCAGGGCTCAGCAGTGCTGCTTGCAGAAGTCACATCCTACAATTCACTCTTTCTGCTTATTCCAAGAGGAAAAAATGCCTTGACCTATGCATAACTTTCTTGTGCTTAATTTGCCAGCTGGTGAGTGTCACATGTTTAATTCAGGCAATGTAAATAGCAATCTTTAATAGTTAACATTTTCACTGACAACACAGTCACTGAGCTTCGACAGCTGATCACTGCTGCTGCAGAGCTAAGTCCTTAAATATTATCAAACTAATACCCTTGTATGGTCACACTGGATACAGATTAGTGAAAGCCATAATCCTATTTAATTTAACAGAGTCCTAGGGATTTTCTTCTACAAAGAATTTAATCACATGCATACCACATAATATTTTGCATAGTTCTTAGATATATGGCCCCTCTGTAGGAGCAAGGCTGTCTGCCAGTTTTAATGGCACTTATTAAATCCCATTGTACTCTACACCACAGATGCAGGTATCTGCTAGAAAAAGCTCCATGGTTAGTAAGAATTTGTTGCGACTTCGAGCTATGCCGCAGCTCATTCTCTCAAGTCGGCTGTTTTGCCCTCCAAGGAGGATGTTATGCCTCAGGAAAGTTAAGATGATGAGGGACTACAATTAATTTTACCCACAGTGCAGCCCAGCCAAGTCCTTGTTGTCTAAGAACTCGGACATATAAAAACTGACTGTTCTTGAGCTGTCATGGATACCGAAGTCTGTGGTTAAGCAACTCACTTCTGAGTCATACAAAGGGCCTGATTTTTACATGCTGAACACAGTCAAACCCATTTGCCTTCAACACTATGTGTTACCTCTGACACAGCAGCAGATTAGACTTGTAGACTTAGGGCTACCCCATGTACAGTCTTCCCTGCCCCTCCCCCACCCCCCCCCGTGTAGAAATATTGTCTGAATGGAAAAAGGAGACTTTGGCCCTCTGTCAAGGTCTTTTAGCTAACACCACTGCTTATCACAGACGAGCTGTAGATTTCAAGGACCGTGTCTGGTGTGTCGCAGGAACATTGCAGACCTTGCAGTATATGTGTGGCTACAGCTTTGTTGGGTGACCCTGGGCAGAGGTACAGGAGTCTAGAGGAAAGTAGTAAGGTACATGGTCAGCTGTGTGCTCAGACAAAAAATGCCAAATCCCAAGAGGATGAAACCACAGGATGCTCTGTCGCCTAGTCAGAAGCTGAATTCCCAAGCATAGTTTCAGTCCAGCTAATCTTTCAGGGCTCCCAGTTCAAGTTTATTCCTGTTACACAATGCTTGGAGCATTTTATAGACTTTCAGTACTTATTGCAGAGAAATTATGATGAAATCTAAATCAACAGACTGTTGGGTAGTCAAGAAGCTCCAGACAGGGAGCAATCTTCTACCTTCATTTTCCTGACAGTTTCCAGGCATGTTGGGACAAATATGTGGCCTGGATGACTTCCATGTGAGAGTGTCCCTGTTCTCCTCAGGAGTGCTTGGTAGATAAAAGCAGCTTAGGCACAGAGACTTCTCCACCTTCTCTAGCACCATGCTAGAGGTAGAACCTTCCCCCCCTCAGGAAGCAGAGTGAGTGGTTTGAGTTGATTAGGTTTCCAGGTTATTTTACATAATTTAGGCACCACCTGAATGGCTGTTGGCTTAATGCACAGAGTCATTATTAGTATTATTACTACTATAACTATTAATAATAAAATGCTTCTTCCAAAAGCGCCTAAGGAGCAAGCTAAGGTAAGCTTTGTCTTGCTAGATTCTCTGCAACTCTGGGCTGTCATTCAAGAACACAATATATCCTGCTTCAAGGCTCCCACTACTGGATCAAAAGCACCAAAGCCACATGAGCCAAAATGCTGATGCTGTACAAAATACTTTTGCATATTCAACTGCATTTTTAAATGTCGGTAATTTAGCTTTATATTGGTTGGCTTTGTGCCAGTGTCTTTATCGTTTTCACCCCTGGCCATCCAACTTTGTACCAAACCAACTGCAGCCTATTAACTCAGCAGTGGCATAGAGTCAGTATACACCCCAGATCAGGTGCTCCCAAAGCACAGTTGTGTGACCTCTTCTGGGTCAAATCTTTACTGCTCACAGATCTGGTGTTAGTTTTCACGGCAACACAATCTCAAAAGCTCCAGTGGTTTTCTTCTGAAGAGCTTGCTAACTACACAGGTAAGAGAGCTGTCAGAGAAGAGATTTAATGGAAAAGTGAAGGGGACAGAAAGATTACAGCAAAACTCATGGGTCATTTTTGGAGGGGCAGTGAAGGACTGAAAGATTTTAAGGAGAGTACACACATGGAAAGGCAGGGGAGAGGGAGGGCACAGAAAAGCACAGAGAAATAAGAAAGAGAGGTAGATAGGGAAGCTATTAAAAGATCTGGCTAAGAAAGAAGAGAGGGAAAGAGACAATCGGAAGGGAACTAGAAAGCCTGAGCATAACTGTGGGAAGCTGCTGTACAGTGCATATCCCCTGCTTGGGCTGCTTTTGCTTCTCTCTGCATTTGGCTGCAGCTTTTTGTCTTCTCCTCCTTGGGTTTCTGCTGAAACCTTCCTGGAAGAGGACCCAGAAGGTGCTCTTCTTGCTCATGGATAGCAGAAGTACCTCACTGAGCCTCTACCACATCCAGAGCTGAATCTGAATAGAATAGATTCTCATTTGATCTATTCTTCTTGCTCGTCTTTGCTGGTTCTTACAAGGCCTCTAGTCTGGTGGAGATGAAGAAGGCGTAAAGGACAGCAGCTGCCTGAAGAGTTTACTCATCACAAAAAGATGAGCTGCTCTGCCTTCTAAAACTGACACCTTAGCAGAAACGCAAAGCTTGACAACATTTAGTTCTCGTTACAAATCTTTACATATATAGTTAAGACATGTCAAATTTACTGCACTCAGCCATGTGTAGCAGAATTTGGCTTATTTACAGTATGTTTTCACATGTTGTACATCTTTAATCAGACTGGAGTATGGCATGGTTTGGTGGGGTTTTTTCCATTGATTATTTCTGCATATAGATTAGAAGAATTGTTAATGTTTTGATTTATCCAGTGTCACACCATGAAGAAATTATTGGCAGTAATAATTACAATTACTCCCTCCAGCTCCTTCAATCTGGTTATAAATGTTTGAATTAGTGACATTTGTTTTGGCTGATGTGTCAAGATCCAGCATGAGTCTTTTTTTTCTCAGCATTTCATGTGAAAAGTAGAAGGCAGTGGTGTGTATGCATCTGTATACTGACACCTATTATAATAAGGAAGGTCATATGGCTCTGTTGTCTGCAATACTTATCATCTGCCCTGTTCTGGGCTTCTCTTCCTTTACCTCTTCCACCACTTTCTGCCCTCAACTGGGAGTCTTACTCCCCACGCACTGCAGCTCTCCCAAAGGAGTGGAAAGCAGGTCTGGATATGGACCATGCTCTTCCCGCAGCTTTCTCCCAGGTACATCGTGGCAAACACGAGCTGACAGAAATGTGAGGCATGTGGGTTGCAAAAGCAATGTTTGAAGACCGCACTAACAGCTTGTTTTCTTTAAAGGAAATGCCTTGTGCTGTTCCTTAAAGGTGTTGTGATAGCACTCTCAATATCTGTGTTGGAAAAGATTCAAGTACTACAGTCTGTATCTACTAGAAGTCACGTTTTCCTGCCTACTTTTTTTTTTTCTCCTGCTGACCTGAAGATTTTTGTATAACTTTTAATGAGTTTAGGCCTGCTGTCCTTGTTTCACAAGAAAAAACTTCCAGTGGTGGATCAGTATTTCTGCTTGACATTTTATAGTTTGTAAAATGTGTGTAAACACAAAATGCTGAGGTGATACACATAGCACAAGGAAAATGTGGCTCCCAAATTGTCCTGGCAAGCAAATTGAGGAACTGGTTTGTGGAGAAAGGAGAGGAAGGTAAAATGCATCTGGCAAATAAATCACTGTATGCCTACCACAGTTGAAATACCTCTGATTTACTAAAAAGAAGAGAAAGGTAGCAATCTAACTCAGAAAAGCTTCAAAATATTTTTGAGTAATTCTAAAAATCTGAGGTAAGTAGAGCCAAAAAGAAAAATCTTTTAATAAGTAAATATGTATGTTAAAAACCACACAGAATATTGCACTGCAAATAGTAACTTCTGAACCTGTGAACTAGTAAGATCACGAGTCATATTCTTTGTTTCATTTCTGCTTTTGAAAATGCCTCAGTACATATATGTTTCTTTACATTATCAAAGGGATCTGTTTCACCAAAAGTAGTAATGAAGTATTAGTTGCTGCTGGTGTGAGCTGAATGTTCCATAGTTTTATTTTTTCTGTAGACCAAAGTAAATAATGAAGCTGTATTCCTTGAAATATATGTGGATTATTTTGCATTAAGTAAACACTAATTTTACAACCCTGGTTCTATCAGAAATGAAACATTACTGCAAAAAGTTAAAACCAAAGGAGATCTGCAAGTTAAGAATAAGCTCACAAGAAACTACTGTCATTGTGAGATATATAGATATATACACATATCTATTCCTGTCCTCAAGATTTACATGGCTTTAGGGAAATTCATTCCCTCACTCCTTCTAGTTTTTGAGGAACTTGTTTTATGTGATGGCCCTTTACCTTCCCTGAGCTCCTATGAGAGTTTTCAGAGCAATAGACCAGAATTTGCAGTTCTGTGGGCTTCCTCCCCTTGCCTCCCTCCTTGCCTCTGGGACTTTCACATTTTCTTCTAGAAAGCCTATTTTATTAAATAAGTCAAGCTTAGATTCAAATGTGTATCAAAATGTGCTCGCAAGGCTGAGGGTGCTAATAAAAGAGCCTGCGGGTGTGTGGGGCAGTGACAGTGCTCTCCAGGGGAGAAAAAGTAACTGATCAGCCTCAAGTACCACCGCAATGCATTGCCACCGCCAAGGGAGAGCACGGGGGGAGGAAGCCAAAGGGCTCCCTTCAACCCCTCCAACTTGTGCTACAAATCCTGTAAAAACATCTGGTCTTTACAGAATTGAAAAGAAAAATGTCTCTTCTACATACGAATACAAATTGGGAAACATATCCCTTTACAAGCCCTTGAAAATGAGTGTCACTCACCACATATATTATGTCCCTGAACCGAGCTAAATTAAAGCCAGATATATATTTCTCTTCGATGACTCCATCAAGGTATGTTTTAGCTCCCCTTCCCAGTCCTTTAGCCTCTCAAAAGATACCTGTGTAGATAAGGGAGCAGCCTGAAACCCAGGCAAAGTAACAGCAGCCAAACAAGTGGCTTTAAAAAGAAAAATCCAGCTTTGTAGCTCTCTCTTCCTGCAAGCAATTTCCTTTCCCTGTTATAAATTTCATCTCCTAAAAAAAATTCCCTGGAAGAGGCAGAGGAGACAGGGAGATAAACAGAATTTGAGTAACCCTATGTATTCTAAAAGTGGAGAAATGTAACTCAAATTTTCCAGACAACTTTCAGGGATACCGATGATCATGTAAAACACATCTAAGCTGGCTGACTGCATGTCTCAGTAACTCAGTTTTGGCATCTATACATGCTTATCAAAGATCTAGTGGTGTTCGACAGGTTTGCTCTGCAGAGAGTTTGAGTAGTGTACAATTGTTTGATAGCATGGTTAGTGTTAATAAGATTACTGTTACTTGAGAAATGCTTCTTGTTTTCTGTTACCTCTTACTAAGTGTCAAAACCAGCCTTACTAGCTTACCTATATTT
This sequence comes from Podargus strigoides, assembly GCA_028020825.1. Taxonomy (NCBI): domain Eukaryota; kingdom Metazoa; phylum Chordata; class Aves; order Caprimulgiformes; family Podargidae; genus Podargus; species Podargus strigoides. Next base: position 35,226,377 of record CM051620.1, on the reverse strand, counting down.
GGCATATACTGTCAGGTCTAAGAACCAAAACCAGTTGTAAATTACACTTTGAAATGCTGGACCTGGTGATACTACATCAGATAACCTTATTTGAGGCCCAGCTTTCGCAATTGCTCCCAAAGATGTCATCATTTCTTCAGAGCGAGATAGATGGTTATAATGGCCCCTTATAAGATCAGGAAGACTGGATGAATTGAGTGAAAATGCACTTCCTCACCAATTCCCATCTCCATAGAAACTCCATGACTCTGCTCTGTCTTCTGCCTATACAGATTAGGCAGCCCAGTTTTCCAATAACAGACAGTGAAGTCTGAAGCCTGCATTGTCTCGCAGAGGGGTATCTTGAAGAGCAGAATTTAAGCATAAAAAGAGAACTTTGCCAAGTGCTTAGTGTTGCCTCCCCCAACTTTCAAATTCTTCCTGTTGCTTTTCAGGTTCCTAAGAAAATTTCTCATGAGAATTATCAGTATTTGTTGTCAGGGTACCCACAACTCCGATGATGCTTTTGTCCATTATTTTTGCTTCAAAGGATGCAGTGTCATTCAAAGACTAGAACACTACCCAGTATCACAATTCATGTCACTTATGGGGAAGACAGGGAATCATCAGTAGCAGACTATGGGTTGTTAATTTAAACATAAAGCATTATTTTCAAATTTATGGAATAAATTTATGCATAAAGGCATGTGCCTTTTCAGCAGTTCAGATAAGCAGATAAAGAGAGTATTTTTTTTTTTTTAAATGAAGTGAAATGTATCAGAGAACATATTCATTGATTATTGTTAGGAAAAGAAGTTACTAAACTGTAGTAGATAAACATCAGCATGTAAAGTTCATTTGTTAATAAGAATAAATTGATAGATTCACAGGCTTTTAATTCTGGTGAGATCAACTGATTTCCTCATCAGACCTGTAAATCAAAGCCATTAAATCTCACAGTATTACCTCTGAGCTTAATAGAGCTAGACAAAACTTGTTGGTAAAGCAGTACATGAAACGAAAGATGCAATTCAGCTTGACAGAAGATTTATAGCTTTGGTTCAAATTTACCTTCCATAAGTTTTAAAAATAGAGAAAACAACTAAAATTGAAGGGCTATTTCCTCCAGTTTTCCAGCTTTGGCTAAGTGTACTGTGTTTTGGTTTATCTGTGAAAATAACATGTCTGTTTTCTTTGTTCAAGACAGTGCATAATAAACATGCAGCAAAATCATACCCCTCAAAAACATCCAGTTTTGACATCAGCATTTCAAACAACAAAAGTTTCTAAAACTTCTCTTGTTTCAGAGACTGATCACCCATTCTGTATGAAAACCCAAAGTGCATAATTTCTTATATAAATAAGTCCAGCTTCAGTGTTCAACCTTTATCATACCTTCTGGACTGTTAAAACGCCCTCTATTTTCTTCTCATAAATGTACTCATGCACTGTAGTCAAGTGACTCTCAATTTTCTTTTTAATGCAGTAAAACTGTTGAAGTATTTAAGTCTCTCCTAGTAGGGTATTTTCTGTGGCTCTTGAACAAGTCTGTGACCCTGCTTTTAAGGCCTCAAATTTTTCCAATATATCTACCTTTCTAATGAATTAATCTTTGGTTCACAAGTCTGCAGCTGCCAAAACTCAAATCAATTTCGTCTTTTGAAAAGACGGTCTTATACAGAAGTCAAGACCACTTTGTACACATGTTCTGTCTTGATTAATGTATGCTAACATTGATATGTGCAAATTTTATCTGCAATACTTTGTATTTGCAAATTATTAGTAGAAACAGTAATTGGATTTAGACTTCATGCTAATGTGACCACAAACATGCCCATTCAGTGGGGATTTTTTATCACTGTCTGAGATTTCCACTTTAGAAACATGAATGTTACACACTTTGATTTCTTTACACATGTATATTTAATCCCAATACAACTGCTGACAATTTAGCATCCTTTTCCCCAGCCGTTCTTGTCCCTCCATGAGATGTGTTCTCTATCCCATGCTCCCTGATTCCTTGTTCATGTTATCCTCAGGTTCTTGTCTACGTATGTCAGCTCCATTTTCAACACAAATTCTCTCACTTTTTTCTCTTGATGCTTTTTGAGATTCCTCCCCTGACCTGTAATTGACAATACAAGACAAAAATACTGTTGCTGGGATGAAAGATGAAAAACTGTGCACTGTTCTCACGCTCCACCTATAAAGACTTTCCCCTCAGACTGGAGCCCCAGTGCTGGGCAATTTATGCTGTATTGATTCCAAGGAGGAAGAATTACTGTCTGACAGCTACACCATGTCCTCTATTAGCATCCAAAGTAGAGCTGGGATTTAGCTAATGAGGCTAAACTATCTCCTTCTGCAGCTGCTGGAAGAAGTAGTCACTTCAGAGGTACAATTAATATCAGGGCTATGTCGTGTTGTCACGCTTAAACACCTGAAGCACATTGTCCTTGGAGAATCTGAGCCCTTCCCTGAACAACACGTGGGCAGAGTTGCAATGATTTCTCTGTCTGTGCTCTCTTGTTATTTCAGCATAACAAAAGTATGGAGAGAGACAGAACTTTTACAGTTTAGAATAAATTAGTTGTTCTTTTTGTCTTCACGTACAGGATTTTTCTCCTACATTTTCTGCAGTGCTGAAATGAGTAGGCAGCTATGCAGTGTTACATGTATTAGTCACAAAATAATGATTTCTGAAGCATCCTGACTCTAATTCTTGATCTATCCGGTATACTCAAACCAGAAGATGCGCAAAGTTGCTTCCAGCAGCAGTCATTGAGCTCTCCTCTGTGCTTAAACATCCAATAAGAGATACATTTATATAACATAGGACAATGTGACAAACTTTCTTTCTTCATGACTTATGAACAGCATATGATAGAAAGTATTACCAGGCTAATATGAATTATTATTCTCAGACAATACTGCTGCAGTGTTGTGCTCCCCTTAGCATGCCTTCTGCATCCCCAGGGTCCCTAGAGCTGTAGGCTTTGTGGTTCTCTGGACCCTTCTGATACAAGCCAGGATTCCATTGGTCATCTTGGTCACTTGGGCACACTGCTGGCTCATGTTCAACCGGCATTCAATCAACACTCCCAGGTCCCTCTCAGACTGGCAGCTTTCCAGCCACTCCTTCCCAAGCTGTAGCACTGCTGGGGGCCTGTTGTGGCCAAAGTGCAGAACCCGACACTTGGCCTTATTGAACCTCATACAATTGGCCTTAACCCATCGATCCAGCCTGTCCAGAACCCTCTGCAGAGCCTCCCTACCCTCAAGCAGATCAACACTTCCACCCAGCTTCCTGTCATCTGCAAACTTACTGAGGGTGCGCTTGATCCCCTCATCTAGATCATCGATAAAGTTGTTAAACAGGAGTGATCCCAATACCGAGCCCTAGGGAACACCACTCGTGACCAGCTGCCAACTGGATCTAACTCCATTCACCACAACATTTTGGGCCCAGCCATCCAACCAGTTTTTTACCCAGCAAAGCATACGTCCATCCAAGCCATGAGCAGCCAGTCTCGCCAGGAGAATGCTGTGGGAAACAGTGTCAAAGACCTTACCAAAGTCAAGGTAGCAAACATCCACAGCCTTCTCCTCATCCAATAAGCAGGTCGCCCTGTCGTAGAAGGAGATCAGGCTTGTCAAACAGGACCTGCCTTTCATAAACCCATGCTGACTGGGCCTGATCATCTGGTTGTCCTGCATGTACCGTGTGATGGTACTAAGGATGATCTGCATCATCAGCTTCCCTGGCACCAAGGTCAAACTGACAGGCCTGTAATTTCCTGGATTATTCTTCTGACCCTTCTTATATATGGGCGTAACATTAGCTGATTTCCAATCTGTTGGGACCTCCCCACTCAACCAGGACTGCTGGTAAATAATGGAAAGTGGCTTGGTGAGCATCCTGGCCAGCTCCTTCAGCACCCTCTGGTGTATCCCATCAGGTCCCATAGACTTGCATATGTCTATGTGGTGCCATATTAGAAAGGTGTGGAGGGAGCAATGTTGATGCAGTGCCATGCTCTCCTTGTCATGTCTTCTGCAGTGTCAGTTTCCCTGGAGCTGTAGGCTTTGTGGTTCTCTGGACCCTAACCCTAATAGGATCTGATGTCTGATTCTGATGTCACCTGCACAAAGGAGTCCCACATTAGAAAGGTGTGGAGGGACTAAAACTGGTGTGGTGTTTTGTTACCCTTGACGTGCCTTTACTTTAACAGAATCTCCATCCTTTACTGGACGTGGAACTCAACGCTGTCACGAAGGATGGAGATAAGGCTATGGTACTAAATGCCTTCTTTGCCTCAGTCTTTGATAGGCAGACCAGTTATCCTCAGCCCCCAGAGCTGGAAGACAAGGGTGGGGAACAGAGTAAACCCCCCACAATCCAGAAGGATGCGATTATAGCCCTGCTATGCTATCTAGACCCTCACAAGTCTATGGGGCCCTATGGGATCCACACAAGAGTACTGAGGGAGCTGGCAAAAGAGTTCTCCAAGCCAATCTCCATGATTTGCCAGCAGTCCTGGTCAATGGGGGAGGTCCCAGATGACTGGAGCCTTGCCAGTGTGGCGCCCATCTGCAAGAAGGGCTGGAAGGAGGATCTGGGGACTACAGGCCTGTCAGCCTGACCTCGGTGCTGGGGAAGGTTATAGAGCAGGTCATCTTGAGTGCAGTCATAGAGGATGTACAGGACAACTGGGGGATCAGGTCCAGCCAGCATGGGTTTATGAAGGCCAAGTCCTGTTTGACTAACCCGATCTCCTTTTATGACAGGGTGACTTGCTTGGTGGATGAGGGGAAGGCTGTGGATGTTGTTTACCTGGAATTTAATAAAGCCTTCGATTCTGTTTCCCACACTGTTCTCCTGGAGAAGCTGGCGGCTCACAGCTTAGACAGGTGGACTCTTCACTGGGTTAGAAACTGGCTGGCTGGGCAGGCCCAGAGAGTTGTGGTGGTTGGAGATAAATCCAGTTGGAGACCGGTCACAAGTGGTGTTCCCCAAGGCTCAGTGCTGGGTCTTGTCTTGTTTAATGTTTGGAAGAGGGGATGGAGTGCTTCCTCAGTAAGTTTGCAGATGACACTAAGCTGGGCAGGAGTGTTGATCTTCTTGAGGGTAGGAAGGCTCTGCAGAGGGATCTGGACAGATTAGATCAATGGGCTGAGGCCAATGGTATGAGATTCAATAAGGCTAAGTGCTGGGTTCTGCACTTCGGTCACAACAACCCCATGCAACACTACAGGCCTGGGGAAGAGTGGCTGGAAAGCTGCCCAGAGGAAAAGCCAGCTGAAAATGAGCCAGCAGTGTGCCCAGGTGGTCAAGAAGGCCAACAGCATCCTGATTTGCATCAGAAATGGTGTGACCAGCAGGACTAGGGAAGTGATTGTGCGCCTGTACTCAACTCTGGTGAGGCCGCACCTTGAATACTGTGTTCAGTTTTGGGCCCACTACAAGAAGGACGCTGAGCTGCTGGAGCATGTCCAGAGAAGGGCAAAGAAGCTGGTGAAGGGTCTGGAACACAAAACTGATGAGGAGCAGCTAGGCAACTGGGGTTGTTCAGTCTGGAGAAGAGGAGGCTGAGGGGAAACCTCATTGCTCTCTACAACTACCTGAAAGGAGGTTGTAGCGAGGTGGGGGTCAGTTCTCTGAGTCAGGTCTCTTCTTCAAAGTAACAAGTGATAGAACAGGAGGAAATGGCCTCAAGTTGTGCCAGGGGAGGTTTAGATTAGATATGAGGAAAAATTTCTTTACTGAAAGGGTTATCAGGAACAGGCTTCCCAGGGCAGTGGCGGAGTCCCCATCCCTGGAGGTATTTAAGAAACGTGTAGATAAGGTGCTGAGGGACATGGTTTAGTGGGGTTTAGTGAGGAATTGGCAGTATTAGGTTAATGGTTGGACTTGATGATCTTAGAGGTCTCTTTCAACCAAGGCTATTCTGTGATTCTGTGACTGTAAGTCTGCTTGGCTCCCTTCTCCCTTCTCTTGACTACTTAGCCTTTTAACATTACAAAATGGCTCTGGCATGAGCTGTCAGAAAGAAGTGCACCAAAGTCACTACTGCACATGAGGCTGTCTGCACACATTAATAAGAAATTCTCCACTACTGTTAGAAATCCTTGTTCTCATTCTTTCTTCTCTTTTTTAATGCTTAAGGAGCTCTGGAGTCACTAGATGTTACATTTAAACCCACTCATTCTTTGCACTGTCCCTCTGCACACTCGTGGAATTCATGTGAACACCAGCTTTGTTATTTATCTTGCACAGCCATGGGTCAGACATGACACTCCTTACAACCAGGAAAAAACGTGAGATTCATCCCTTCTATATAAAAATACTGAGCTAGATACTTAGTTGTGAGCCTGCATTAGAAAAGTATTTTCTAAATCAGTCACATCATAAACTGTAACCTTGTGTTTGCTTTTCTATTCTACTTTGTCGCTTCATTCTCTATTTTACTTTTTTAAGAAGTATTCACAGTAATCAGGGTCCCTTTATCCCTACTATGCCCCTACATAGATATCATGTCAGATTATCCCTTAAATCACTGTTTTTTTTAAACAGCGCGAAAAGAAGTCAAAGTGTGAAAGGGAGTTGGAAGGAGCTGTCCTCCTCACAGGGTTGGAACACACTCCTGCCAGGGGACAGGGGGGGAAATGGAAGGATTAAGGAGGAGTATATGGGAGTGAGAGGGAACCCTTCTGACTCAGAGTGGTTGGGCAAAATGGATGTGTAACCTGAACTAGGTATTCAAGAGTTAGTTTTATGGGTGATTCTTATTTTTCTGGTTCTATTTTTCTCACATTACCTGATAGCAAATAAATGATGAAGCCCCGACTTCTGTAGGAATACATATAGTCATTGCCATAGGGATGGGCCAGGACAGGGGTGAGCTGGAGTTATTCTTATCCAGGTCAAAGCATATCCAAGTGCCTGGTATGATTCCAAGCTAGATTTAGGGAAGGAATTAGGAGCTTCCACTGGTGATTGAAAGTGATAGATTACATAATTTCTACCCGAAATATCCTGTTTTGTAAGGATTTGATTGTGAGCTGCAACACAGCTCTATAAAAATTGCACTCTACAGTCTTTTTTGTTCAGCAACTTGTTCTATTTCACCACTCTACTAGTGAAAATTCAAACTGTCTCGCTTTCCAATTTAAGATGCCTTCAAATGGTTTTTAGCCTCTAGAGAAAGCTACAACAGCAACTGTATATTGGTCTTTTCTCAGCTGCTGCCTATCACTGCCCTTTCCCCGTACCACTACTCCTACGCTCTCCAAGCCAGCTTTTTGATTTGTACCTAGAGCAGGCAGTTACCAGAAGAATTTCCCTAAGGGAACCTGATCTACAGTAGTTCAGCTACTTTACTAAGAAAGCTTTTCTCAGTTACCCTTTCAAAATACTTACAAAGAAGAAAGATTTGTTTTGTAATTGTATTTTCCATACTCTTTTCAGCTTCTTCCAATTCCTGCTTTGGAGAAAATAGTCATTGAGAGCTCAAAGATACATATACAGTTATTATTTTTCCCAGCAAACATTTATCACTAAGTCAGTTATGTCTTTTGAAATATTTATCTTGAAAATGGTTACAATGCACAACCAGAACTTGCTCTAAATATGTTACAAAAAGGGTTTCTCATCTTTCCATGGACACTTGTAATGGAAATCCTTCTATTGATTGGTCAGGCATTTATACAATTTGTTAATGATTTTCTTAAGGGACACATTGGTGGTATTGATTTACAGCTGAGGAGAGGAAAAGGTTCATTACTCTGTCTAAACATAAGTGCCAAAAAGATGACCGTGAAAGGTACCAGAGGTTGGCTAAACACAGCCTTTTCGTGACAGCGTTTCTTGTATGTTACTTCTTCCAGAAAGCCAAACTAAATGCTATATGCACGATTTCCCATGTGTTTTCATTCACCATGACAACTAGCTAAATGTGACCTTGACTTGTAAAACCATGTGTTGCCATCTATAGTAAAAGAGACCTAAAGATGAAAAACTTCTTAGCATTTTTTCTCCCAAAGGAAAGGTGATTTCCTCTACCTTTGGACAATGAGGTAGGAAAATTCTATTTAATTAAAAATAAGACAGAACGAAAAGAGGTGTGTTCATGTTTAAGACATGAAAAATTAGTCAATGTTAAGGCATATTTTACTAGGGCAGTTATTGCGATTGTTCAAACACTTTCCATTCATATTGATTTTTTTGTGGAAAATAGATTTTTACAATTTTTTTTTGTGCCTGAAGTGTTTGGGTTTTATAACATTCTCTCCACACCCCCTTTTTTTTTCTTTTTTTCAAGTATCGAGCTAGAATCCATTTTCCAAATCAGGTTCTCTGGACGTGCCATTAAAGTCTCTTGTGTCCCATATGAACCAAGTTTGCAGCCAGATGTCTCCTCCTGTGAGCAGTCATAGGGACCCCCAAAATTCAAATTGGCTGGGAAAAGGGGAAATAAAGGAAAGGGAAAAACTTTGGTGTTTGGACTGAAGATAAATTCAAGATGTCTTTTTTTTTTTCCCCTTAGCATTTCACTGGGGAAAGCTTTCAAGAAAATGAAAGTCAACAAAGGGGAATTTGAAGAAAGTTAAAGGTTGATAACTTCTCTTTTTTTTTTTCCAGAGAGACTACCAGTAAGGTCTTTCTTCCAGAACTGGAAAACTGGAATCAATTTTCTGACCCTCCAGAGGATTTTAACATATATGTCCCATTTTCTAGAGCCAGGACCCAGACATCAAACATTAGACATGAGACGTTCTTCAGATAAAATTTTCTACCTTGCTAAAATAATTATGCTTCTCATATAGGGTATTCTGAGTTTAACACCCCTCATTTGTCCATATGAAATGATCCCATCATGTATAATACAAAAGAACACACATTTCTGACACAAGGTGGGAGTGACTGAGGGTAGCCTTGTGTCAGAAAAGGGCTCTACTGTTCTGTTACCCAAATCCAGCCAATTTCTAAGACTTTTAAATTTTTGAATACTCTCAGTTGAAACTTTGTAAGCTTTTGGCAACTCTGTTTCCAGAGAATTTTATATTTGAGTTGGATGTGTAATTGAAATAGACTGTTTAGGGCTGTTCAGGCTATCGAATTCACTTAACCGTGTCCTTAAGAATTTCCTGCCAGGTCCTGGCAATGTGGAAAAAGAAGGTGTTGTATTTGAATGAAAAAGAAACAAGACTTCTACAGCTATGCAGCAATCGGAAAACTAGAAAGAGATGACAATAGGAATTAAGAGGGGAAAGAGACTGGTTGGAAAATAATACTGTAACTGCGGTGGGCAGGGTATTGAGACCTAAAGCAACAGGGGCTGACTGGAATGCAGGATAGAGAAGATGGTGGGGAATAGACAGAGGTCTGTGCATGCCCCAGCACATCTTTCTCTAGAGGCTAAGAAAATATCACCGTGCTTCTAAGTCTCAGTTGTCTGCAGGCAGGATGCAGTTCTTATACCACGCAGCACAGCTGCCCATGCTGGATATGTTCCAGCTTGTGCAGATCCCACAACAGCAAGCAGTTTTCCATACCCACAAGTATCAGAAGTTATTGCGATGGCACTAAGCTTTCCAGCTCTGGGGATGTCCAGTACAGGTTTTGATATGAGAACAGAAGAAAGACACCTATTTTCAATCAAGAGTTTTGTGAGTAAATTCCCAAGGTACTTTCTTTTTTAAATACCAGTGTGGAAGAACATAATGTTGCAAAGCTAAGCAAAGAAAGATGAAAAATGTCAGAGGGTAGCCTGCAAAACTTCTTTCTCTCATGCACCATGCCCTGGCACCTTGCCTATACAACCCGATCCTCCTCCAATTCAATGGGCTCATAGAGGCATACAGAGGGAGTCACACTGACTGACACCAGCCATCCACCCCACTGAGGTGCTCAGAATTGCTCTTTGGAGACACTCACCTCTCTTCCTTGACTATGCAGAAATTGATTCCCAACTGTAAGGTAGATGCTTAAGCATGAAGGCAACCAGATGATCTTGGCTCTGCTGTTGGATTCTGGTGTCCCATAGGACATCATCCTCACTATATAGAAAAGCTAGACCTTTCCTGAGAAATAATCAAAACTATTTTAAGACACTGCTGTTTGTGGGACTCCTCAGTTTGCTAAGGACAAATCACATAGGAATGGCAAGAAGGGGAAAATGAACCTTGTTGTTAAAGTATGGGTTGGTTAGTGATCTGTGGCCATTTAATGAAGCCAAAATTTTTCAGATGGTCACTCATTTTTGGCATGACTTTCTGGAGGGTTGTGGGCAGATTTGTAGAGAAAACAATACTCGCTCTTGGAGCTGAAGTAAACAAAGTTATTCATAGATTAAGCTCTTACTAGTGTGAAGTACTCTCAAGAATATCAGGTCCTGGTCCTCTAAATCACGTACTCAAAATGCTTTTGGCCTTTCAACCTTAAGTTCCCCCTCTATGAAATGACGATAACACTTGTCTCTTGCAATGTCTCCCTATCCTCAAAAGCATGTTGTAAAAAGAAATTCATTTTGTTCACAAAACCCTTATTTTGAGTAGAGCCATGAAAAAGTTCATGGGGAATTTAATAACTCTGTCTTCAGAGCAGGATATGAATTGTGTATAGTAAATAAGGCCTGCAGGCACAAATATTGTGTAGCTGCTCATTATTTGAACTCTGCCCATCCTGTGCGTTGAATGAGAAGAGAGGAATGGAGAAAAAAAATGATTTTAATTTTGTATTTGCTTTTACTTAGACAATTTTACCTTTGATACTTACTAGCTTCTGAGAGCTTCCCTTGACAGCTTTCATGAACTTTTAAGATATATTTAACATGCAATTAAAGAGCATTCTTCAAATCAGCTGGAGGTTTGCTTTGCATGTAACTCCCAAATTGCTCCTGGCTACATCCGTGTTTTGATTCAGATCAGATTCTAGGCAGCTGAAAAAGGTCCATAAATATATCTGTTCCTCAGAGCGGGCCTTTTCACTGCTTCTTGACTTGGTGTCAGGGAATCTCAGCTGCTGTCAGTAAGAAAACCTGTGCTGATAAGAAAATCTTATTGTATTTTTTGGCACTGAAAGTAGATACAATTCCTCATAGGACTGACTGCTTAGATCAACATAAAATAGATTTTTGAAGAATGTTTTTTTATTCCCCACCATTTTTTGTTTTAGTATTTAAAATTATTTTATTCACTCCAAAGTTTAACTTAGAGGTTTTTTCTTGGAGTGTCCTATTGTCTCTGAGTTATAGTCACCATTGTCCTGAAAACAGTACTGTTCATGGTGCATCCTCTCATCTGAAACAGAGGAACTATTTTTCCTAAAACATAACAAAGATACAAGACAAATATGCAGAATGAATCTTTCAAAAACATAGCTATAACAAGGTGAGCTGTTATTTCATGTCGTTCTTTTCTACCTTCTGTTTAGATAGAAACTTTTGCATTCTCCGTATAGCTATAAAATAGATGGTACTTATAAATGAGCTTGACTATAGTTTGCTTTCACTGGTCTTGCTTATTTTCCTTTTTTTTTTAAAAGTAAGAGCCAATGGTCTACCTCACTTTTGTCCCTGAAAAGGCAGGGAGAAGCACTCTGCAGAAATAACCTAGCTGACATGATGAGGTGAACTGCCTGCCACCAGGGTAGCCAGAATGACTGGGGGTGAGTCCTGCCTGGGCTGGTGCAGAACCACAAAAAAGCCAGTCAGGTTTTACCTATTCGAATTTGAAAAGATAGCCTCCAGAACAAGTTCTTATCTGGAGTATTCAAGTCGACAATTGCAGCCCGGTTTTCTTGAAACAGCTGCATCATGTCACGCATCATCACACACGCACCTCTCTACTTGAAGGCGGAGGAATTTCTGTTTAACTTAAACCCCTATATACCAAGCCTACTAAAGCCAAATAATATCTTCTTCCTGAAATCCCTTTTTCCCAGTTAGCCATTTCAGACATCTTCAGAAATAACCATCTGTAGTACAGATGCTACAGATGTTTAGATTTGTATGACCAGGTCTCATTCTCTAGTGGATTTATATGCTTCTATTTTCCTCTTAAAAATATACGAGAGAAATGCTCACAGACCTTTAAATGTAGCAGTATGAGTACACCACCATAATTAATGCCCTGGTCTACTCCCTCTTTTTTTCTTTTTTTTTTTTTTATTTTCAGTGTACAAATCCCGTGGAGTTTGCAGATTGATTCAATTGCAAAGTTAGATTCCCACTGTGATGGCAGTTTTCAAACCGCTGGGCCTTTCTGCTTGTCCTGCCAGCCAAGGAACAATAGGTGCTAATTAAAACCCTGCTTAAAAGGTTTCCCTTTACTTCAGCATTTGAGGCTTTCAGGGGGCAGACAGGGGAAGGATGCCTTGTTCTGTTTATGCATATGCAAGCACTTAGTGAGCTGGGTGGCTGACTGTGGGTCGAGAAAACACTACAAAAGCCTGGTGCTTATAGGAAAGGGCTGGATTTCAATCTGATGAGGTTCAGACTAGACTGATGAGTGCCCAGCTGTATTTTCTTTCCAAAATTTAAGGCACATTTCAAAATAGGGCTTGCTTTTTTATCATTTGCTACTACTGAAATGGTCAGGTCTCTGCCTTCTTGTATTAAAATGAGGAGTTTTCTTAAATTGCAAGGATAGCAAGTAATAGAGTTTCCTTTATTTTTACTGATAAGGTTAATAATTTAAACAACTGGTTTTGCTAATCAACTGGGCTGCCTGTGCCAAAATTTATATATTTAATAAAATTACTTTTCTGCATCAAGGGTTTGTTTCTTGACCCAGTATGTTGGGTTTTTTTATAAACGGAAAAGATCCCATCAGACATTTCTCTTGCTCAGTGGAATAACTGAATTCTAAGAAGTATGCAGACTTCTGCCTTTTTTGAGAAGGAAAAATGAGAAATGAACTATACCTTAGAGTTTTATTTGTAAATGTATATACAATTGCTCAGTCCTGGAATATGGCAGATAAAGAATCAGTTTCATTATGTCAAGCAAATTCAATATGCTTTGGTTTGCAGCAAGAGCAAAGAACAGAAAACATAGTATTGCAAATAAACTCATCAATAAGTGACACAGGTTTTTGTTTGATGTCATTTGTAACTGACAACTTGATCAATCTTACGTTGAATAGCCCCTTAGAAATACGAGAGTAATAGGAGCAGAATCTGTCTCATGTCTTTTGTTGAATAGCAGTTTGCTTGGTGGCATTCACAAACCTGTCCTAGCCTTCTTCAGCTGTTTTTCTTGTATAAAACTATCTCACCCAGTGAGATAGCAGAAAATATTTCATGGGACAAATTGCATGTCATTGAAATGAACAATTCACAGATAACCTCATAGTTTGACAAGTATTATTCTAAACTCTTTTTTTTTTTTTTTTTCTCTAATCTCTATGAAGAATGAATGCTTGTGCAGAAATCAGGAGTGCCTTGCAAATAACTCATCCACAAAAAAGACTATTAACTTATATTTTTTTCTTGTCTACAGACATTGTCTAAGAGGTTAGCTGTATAGATAATTTAATTAAAGGAACCAATAAGATTTTTCTCATTTTTAGCTTTACAGCCATATGCAGTAATAATTAATAATGCTTAATAGAGCTACTTGCATGCTGAAGACTGCTTAAAAGACTAAAGATGTCTTGGATCAGGGCATATGGCCTTTGTTGTGAGCCACATGCATCGAGGAATAAAGGCAGCTAAACCCAACCTCCTACTCTTACTCTGTCACTCAGTGTCTGTTCACACTGTGATTCCTGCTGCGGGGAGAAGACAACTGCTTTTTTTCTCTGTTTTGGGGTTTTTTTTCCCTCTCTTTTTAAAAAAAATGTTTTAGTTCTCCATACAAATAGGGAGAGAAGTAAGAACATTTGGAGGAAACCTGTCTCTGCCCTGGATTTTCCTTCCCCATGTACCCAGCTGGGCAGGCAGAAAGGGAAAGCTGCTGGAGCAAAGGGGACAGGGCCTGATCCTGCATGTTCCCCACAGCCATCTTTCTCGCAGGCACATCTAAATCCTTATGAATACAAAAGCAGGGTGCTTCTGACAAACAACAGTCCCAAGCCCAGACGCACACATCGGTTCATGGATTGGCAAGAGCTTTGCTGATGCAACACTCTACATGGCTATTCAGCTTTGAAGGGATATGGCTGTTGTGCAGGCTCCAACATCTGATCCTGTATCCACATGTACCACTCTTTCTTGCCAGGGTGAAGAGGCAGGAATGGCCTGAGGAGCTTCTCTCTATAACAAACACCTACAACAGGTGCTATGGACCAGTTCTGCAGAGGTCTTTTGTACACTTCTTGAACAGGCACTTCAGGGTGAAGGTGATTATGGGAACACCTCAGTCAGACTGTTAACTTCCTGATTTGCTGGAGCTTTTTCAGGGAGGCTGTATTGCTCCACAGTAGGAACTGAAATAGTCAAATCATAAAGACTGTTGCCAGATCTCTTAACAAAGAGTGAACGGCATTTTGCCTGGTCACAGGAGAAAGTGCTGATTTCTCAGTTGCTGTGGCTACAGGCAAGAATCCAGAAAAGATTATCAAAACCCTGTTAGTCGATAATCCCTGGAAAGGTATTCTAACAGAAGACTTCTCCCTCTTCTGTCAGCATCACCCGGTCTTACATAGTTTCCTGCTTTGACAGCTAAACCTCAAGAAGGTGCCAATTTCAGCTAGACAGCTGGCCAGCATCATACAACCTTGTTGTAAAGGAGATATACGTCTCAGCACCAGGTGCCTTCTGATCTCCTTGTCTCACCTGCTCATCTTCACATCTGCCGCTGCTGCTGCCACCACACAAAAAGGCGATGCCAGCTCAGGGCTTCATTTCTCATCAGATAAATAGATTTGAATGGTCTAATTCGCCTCAGCCCATCTATCTCCATTTTCCTAAAGGATCATACCATCTGTTCCTCAGCTTCATGCTAGCAAGCCAGGAGCAGATAAGAAGATTTTCTCTAGAACACGCTACTGATTGCTCCTGGGAAACTAAGTCAGGGATTCCTGGGAGATTTCGACAAATTATGCCTCACTGCGGTAGTATAAAACTGGGTACTGCATCTCATCTGCCCTGTAATCTTCACAAGGATACTGTGTGAAATGGTAGCAAGAAAATGATTTTCACCATTTTCACAGCTATTTCATACACAACAGTCAAACTGTCTTATTGGGTCCGGATCGCCAACAGCATAACTTTGTGTGCTCTAAAGCTGAACTAACTCTATTACGTACAGTCCTTCACTCTTCTCTGCTAGGTATGGACAGGTCTGGAGTAAATCTGGGCAGCCAGCTTCTGGAGCAAACTTTCGATCAGAGTAAGGTGGGGAGAGAGGGGCAGAGGTTAAAAATATTTCTGATTGTAGGAACAGTGTGCAAATGAAGGAATTTCACGATCTATGAGCAGGCAACTAAGCTGATGACAGACAACTGTAGCATGTAAATTTGTTTGGTGAAGGAACATGAACCAACTGTTAGCCACGAGTAAATCCAGTCTGATCTAAAGAGGGTGCTTGAATTTTGTTCATGACTGGCAGAATATTTTATTAAGATGCTGTATATGGGCTTTAAAATACTGAATTCTCACATTTTTGTGACATTCTTCAATGAATAATAGGGTGTCTCTGATAAGTACATCTCTGTTTGCTTAAGGGCAGTGTATTCCAGGTTAGTCACCAAACTCTTCTTTTCAAACATCTAATTTATATAGCTGCTGAGCTTGAATCTTGAATGAGGTGCATGGGTGCCACAATTAGCATAATTATATGCCAATCAATTTCTTCTTATCCCCTGTGCTATCCATTATGACTAAACTTAAATACCACCTGTGACATTGGCAGGGGGGGCATGTCTGCTCTTGCACAGAACTTGTGCTATGCAGAACTGAGCTGATTGGGGATCCCGCGGGATCTTTCTCTCATCCCAATTACCTCTGGCTCCGTGAATCAGTGTGGCTGCTTATATTGCCCAATGGCAGAAAGGTCAAGAATGTATGGAGCCTTCTGGGAGTCAAGGCAGCCCTGTAATGTTTCCTAGCCCAGTTTTGACAATGCACATGCTTTACTGTATGCTCATGCATAAGCCTTGCCTTAAAGTCTAATGAACTAAAAGCTTGTGATTACTGTAGTGCATGTTTTAACCTAGATCCGTCCAATTTAAGCAGGTGGTTAGATAACCTACCATTTAACCCAGCCTTTGCCCTCTGATGGAGTCTAGCCAAGAGATAGATACACTGGATGTTATTTGAAGCTGACTTTGAAATATCCTGAGTTTAAGCAAAGCCAACCTCATCAGCCTTATTCTGGTAAGCATAGTCCACAAGAGAAACGAGCTTCCCCTGAAGTTTCCATCCTCTCTGCTCTCATGGAAGGATCTGAAAAAAATTCTTAAGTGTCTGTATACCAACGTGAAAGTATTTATCGTCATTTCAGTCTCTGTTATTAATTTTTACCTGTTGCCATGGAAGTATTCATGATTCTCAGCAATGTTTTGGTGGGTGATGGTGATGTACTGTGAAGTGTGTTTATTTGTGTTTCTGATAGCCTTTGGAATCCTATACCTGTGCATTTTTAAAAAACTAAAAGCAATTTTTATTTATTCTACACTTTGCTGCAGTAGTGCAGAAGAAAAGAGCTTTTAGACTGGAGAAAAACACGACACTATTTCACGGCTTTAAATGTGTTTCGCAAAGTATATGTGGATGAAAATTCCAGCAATGAGTGACAGTATGTGGGTAGATGTTGAGCAAATAGGTGAATAATTGTAATAAATTTACACTTATCACATCAATTATAAGCGTCCCTTCGGTATGTTGTGAAAAAACATTTTCAGAAACTGTGCCACCTAATTTAAATGTGATTTGAATACAGTTAAGTAGATTCTACTGATTTTGGTGACAAAATGCAGGATGATCTTAGAGGTCTTTTCCAACCAAGGCTGTTCTGTGTGATTCTGTGTGTGCAATATGCACAAAAAGATGTAGTTAAATCATACAGCTTGCTGGCAGCGAAGATTTCACATACTCATCCTGAATTTTATTGTTTTCTGCTCTGGGAAGCCTCAGCAAATGTATCAGAGAGTATTTTGATAATCTAAGGGTGTTTATAAATAATGATGAGAGAAACACCCATGTCTAAAATGTCTGTAGAACTTCCCATAATGGAAGTTTGTTCAAAAGTGACATCACTATAAGTTTTTACTAAAATATCAAAACCTGCTATCTAAAACTGGTAGCAAATGCTCAGTCTGGGAAAAAAAATCTAACCAAAAAATAACAAAAAGCTGCTTTCTGTTCCCTGTTAGTGCTGAGGACCTTAGCACTG
Source organism: Podargus strigoides (assembly GCA_028020825.1). Lineage (NCBI taxonomy): Eukaryota > Metazoa > Chordata > Aves > Caprimulgiformes > Podargidae > Podargus > Podargus strigoides. The sequence goes on along the minus strand of CM051620.1, from coordinate 35,209,059 downwards.
TGCACTTAGTATATAAATAAACCACTGTGATCAACACCTGGGAGCTTATAAATGTCTGAAATGTATGGTGACAATTTGCAGAACTTCTGCATTGCTCCCTCATGCCCACTTACAAAGTATTTGGATAATCTGGAACCTGTTAGGCAATACCATGTACCATTGTTTGCTGGTCTCCTCTAGGCTTGCACAGCGCAATAATAAACACTGCAAGGAATGCTTCAGTTTATATAGGGGAGCAGCAGAAACATGCAGCTCTCCTTCACTTTTTGTGATGCAAGTGTGCCTGATAAAATGAGATGCGATTGAACTGCCTTGGCCACCTGGTAAAACCATGCCAGTTTTCAGCTACCAGTCTTACATCTTAGTTCTCTGCTTTCACCCAGATTCGCAGTACCCTTCATTCCACGTGTCTGGGTGTTTGTCTTACTGTACTTTTATCACTAAGGGTCTGTTTGCTGTGGGAAACTAAGTCTAGAAAACTGTATACATTGGGCTCAGTTCACCTCAACTATAATGCTATGAATTCAAGAATATTTGGTGGCCAAATTCCCCTGAAGCTGTTTGCGGTGAGCAGATGGAAATTCCGCAGAGGTCTCTGGATCTCATTCAGAACTGACCTGAATGATTGTTACTCATCAGGTGTAAGTGATCATTAAAAGGCTTTTAAGCATTTTCAAGTTGTTCCCCTATTTATTGCACAGTTTGGATTAAAAAAAGAAAAAAATAATCAAGTTCCAGTTGAAGAAAAGGAACAGTAAAAAGAACAGAGAAAGTCCTGTTCACCTACTGTACTCTCTTCTTGCTTCTTTCCTGCTCTTTTCTCCTCTGTGCTGTTCCCCATCCATGCTCCCTTCACATATCCCTCCCATCACTAATTCCTACACCATTTAAAATGCTTTTGAATCCTATTTCTGTTCTGGTTTTCAATAGATGTGAGTCCCATTGATTTATGTCAGGGCTGAATTTTGTCCCCATAGCATACCAAATTGCTCCTGCACACACACGGAATGCCCAATCAGCATACAGGCATACTACTTTGTAACTACGTCATTATTCATTTACACTTGGCATGACATTTATACCCTTATTGACATATGGAGTGTTATATAAATTTGATCCTATATGAACCTGGCTGGTTTAGAGGATTGGCAATGGATACAGCACCTATCCCTTGTAAATTATGAGCTCAAATTCTAATCAAGCCATCAAACCAAACCAACCAAAACTTCTTTCTGTGTGATGTTGTTGTAAAAATAAGGTTGGTCTCCTCCCAGTTCCCAGTACACATGTGTCAACACCACAGTTGACTCAAATGAGCAGGCTTGCTGGCTACAAAAGCTCTTGAGCCAAGGATTGAAGCAAGGAGGGAGACTAAACTCTTTGTCCGGATCTCAGGTCACGGCAGGTTGATGAACAAGCAAGTCCTACTTTTGCCTCAGCTATAGCTGCCTTCTATTTTCTGGGACTAGCAGCCTGGCACCATCCACAAGCATGTTGTTTTCATTAAAAAACATTTAACTCTTGTCTCATTGTATAATATAGGTATTTTCTCTCTTTTTTGGGGGAAGTTTTAGAGATAATAGGACTTTGGTCTGAGTAGGATTACAGGATTTTGACCCCTCTGGGATCTTTGTCCTAGATTTCAGCCTTGGCAGGTGAAGCACTCTGTAACCAGTTGACATTTTAGTGGCTAGTTTGTGAGTCAAATATCTTGTTTTATGTTTTCCTTTTTAGTTTGGGTGAGTTTATATGGGTTTCTGAAGTATTTAGGAAAGCTACATGAGTTTTGTGGTGCCACTGCACCTTCCTTGAGCCAAAGAAGTTGCTTTCCTCATTCAGAAATCTTACTTCAAAAGAAGCTGTGATGTTTTTAAAATTACTGTTTCAGATGGCTTTTATTTCCAAATGTCTGCATCACTCAGAAAATCTGAGTTTGTCCTGGTTTGTGGTACTTTTGATTTATTTTCCCTATTTATTTAGAGTGCTCTTTTTTTTTCTACATATGTCCACTGTCTTCATACACACACACACACACACACATAGACAAAGACAAAGAAAGAATGACCTCTGGTCTTATTTCAGCTTGAGGAAAGAAAATAAGAATGTAAAAAGATTCTGGATCTCAGCCATTACAATGAAAAACATCTGTTGAAGCCTTTGCAAGCATAAATTTGTCTTACCATGGGCATAATTACTAATTAAAATTCAGATTCTTTTTTCTAATAAATTATTTCAGCTTCATAATCTGAAAAAGGAAAGATAGAAACCTGTTGTACTTGGTGCTGCTGTAAAGCAGAGATGACCCAATTTTATTCTAGGCATTACCTGATGGTGGTCCAGACAATACTGGCTCCTTTGCTCTCTTTCTCACTGCTAAATCACATAAAATTGTTTCCTACTGTTGTGTGTCCATGTAAGCAACAAAACAAAGTACTGTGGAGGTATTGTGGAGTCAGAAATCAGAGAAGTGGCTTCTATGACTGTGAATGTAGAAAAGGCAGTTTGAGGCAAATCTGTAAAGCTACTATTCGTATTTCAACAAATCTATCATATCCGAGGAATGCAATGCCTCCGGAGTTGCAAGGACACCAAATTCCTATGGCCAAGGTTAGTTTGGGCAGTCTGGCTATGAATGTGTATTACACAGTGTTGCTGGAATACCGGTCTGTTGTGGGGTCTGTGTCGGAGTGAGGACTTGCCCTTGCCTGAGTCATAGCAGCGGATCTGCAGAGACAGAACCGGTCAGACCTAGGAGGGTGTCAGCCCCCCTTCCAGGCCAGGCAGGGACCCCTCAGAGGAGGCTTGCCACAGAGGTCTCCATACTCCCTCCCCCAAAGTAATTTTGGTGATGAAATGGGAAAAGTCTTTCCCACAACAGGTCGCATCACACAGCTTTCTTTAATGTGGAATTTTTTATATCATTGCACTGATGAAACTCCTCCCCGTGATTTATTTTCTAGGGCTTCTTCAGATTTAACACGGAAAGTGAACCATGGTGAATCCATGCTCTGTACGGTTCTGTTCAAACTAAAAAGATGTTCTCTACAGAAAATCCCCTTTTCATGCCCCTGTGTTGTTTTGTTTTGTTTTGTTTAATTCTCCAAACCCATATCTAATCTAAAGGCATAAATCACTTTCGGAGATACAGTAAATTCAACCAGCGTGTTATGCTGCCTCAAACGATTAGCTAACGAATCTGGTCATGGACTTACCTAGCAAAGTTTGATAGAAATTGTAAATGATGCCTGTTTTTATTGCAGTGAAGTTACATTTAAACATAGGTAATACAGATGATAAACTTGCAACACTAGCAAACTGAAAAACACATGGGACTGGTATGTGTGCCAATTCAAATACAGCTTTATTAAATGCACCTGATTTTAAGCTACCTTTTAGTATTCCATTTAGCAGTTTAATGAGAACCAGTTATAAGGCAGTTGAGTTTTTTTCTGTGTTCAGCATTCAGCTGAACCGACTGACATGCATACCCATTTAGGCAGACAGCATCAGAAAAATCCAATGAAGGCCTTTACTGTAAGTAAATATAGGACATCTATGTGACCTTCTGAACAAACACATAGTTTACACAGTCTGCTGAGAACATCTGAAGCAGAAGCTACCAGTGTTTCTTCGAGACCTTTTAGCATAACAACTGTATCATGAATTAAAAAGCTGTTGACTACAAGGACTTGGGCATTACGAGTAGAGAATGGTACCTAGCAGTGTCCATTCTTACGTTAACATCTGCAGCCATTGAAACGGCCACTTGCTCCTGAAGGCAAGGGAGTAGTCTATTATGGACACGTTACAGAGTCCTCTTTCAGCTGCTGTTTCACTGAAGTGCCAGGTGCAAAATACGTGCTCAAAAAGAGACTATAGAGGACGGTAATGGTCACATCGATTACAAACTGATAATTGCTCACTCACTGTTTCCTTGGTATTCAGCCGCCTAGCTGTTTCAGCAATTATTTTCCAGTTCTTTATATCTATTAATGGTGTGCCCAATACTGGGGACTGTTTCCCCTTTTTATAGCTCTAACCCACTATTGAAATACTGGAAGTGTAATGTATAGCATTAGTTCTAGTGTGTATGATTAATGTAATCACAAGCTTAGCTCTGGAAGGAATCCACCTTGTAGTTTACATTAGCTGTTAGATGACCTAAAATTCTCCTTTCTCCCCCCTTCCTGTGCAGAGCTGGTTACATGTTTTTACTTTTCGCTTATTCTTATGATTCTCCTAAGTCTGGTGAAAAAGCTGACTATCTGCCATTTTCCACATTCGCAGTAACCTTATAGTTCTGAGTTCTGTTTTCAGATGCACAGGGCTGATGAGGGTCACAGAGCACCATACGTCTTTGTTAGCTTAGCTACTGCATCTGCGGCTGCTGATTTATATAGGTTAGAACACAACCGTTCAGAAAGATATTCACAAAAGCCTGCAAGCATATTTTTTTTCTTTTTTTTTTTGATTCTTTTTTTTTTTCCAGCTGAGATATTATGAGGAGTGACACCCTTTGTGAGAAGTAATCAAATCATTGCATTTTAAAGATAGGCAGATTACAACCATTCAATTTCTTTAGTTATCTTTTCTTTTCTCAAGTAAGAAATCTTGGCTTATATAAGGATTTCAAGAGGAAATGTGAGTTGTCTATATTTTATTTAGGCTCCAGAAATGTAGATTCTGCTTTTTTTTTAAAAAAAAAAAGTTATAGAGAATTAAATTCCATGGCAGCATATACCAGTTAGTAAAATAAGCTGAAAGAAACAAAACCTGCAATTTCCCTTTCTCTGAGAAGAAGAAAGTGAACTATTTGAAGAGGCCAATTATGGAAGCTGAGATCAATATAGCATTAAAAATCAGTTAGGATGAAATGCCAGATGATAGCATATTATCATATGAATTAGATGTTTGCTAGAAGGAACAATTATCACAGCACCTGTTAGAAGCTTTCAGTTGTTACTTCACTACAGCAAATCTCCTCTTATCTATGAACAAAACCCTCAATAATATTGACTAATAAAAAAAAAGCTGGCAGATTTCCTACTGAGGTAAAGAAGTCAGGGAGCAGATAAAGTGCCCACTAAAATGTGGCATGTTGCAGGTGGGGAGCTGGAGATTAAAGTGATCAAATTATTTTTAACAGATTTCTCTGGAATGTGAGGCTATTCACAGTTAACCACAAAGCTGTCAATATTCATGGGCCCAGAGCAGTTTTTTTGACAGCTACAAGAAAGCTTTGAGTGGCAGTGGCTACATACTACTGCACAAAGTTTTGAGATAAGGATGAGATTCAGCTTGTGAATTATGATATTATACAAAACTCCAACAGCAACTAGAATAAAAATTATTCCCTGCCATACAGATTAAGCAGAAATAAAAAGAGGGGTCTCTGGGGATATTGTTTGTGCTGTTGGAAGCGGGAATGTTGAAACTGAGGAATACACAGAGTCTATGCTCTGGCCTCCTTCCTGACAATGTATGCTAATTGTTTTATTTTTAACCTCAGAAACTCAAGGCTGGCAAACTGGAGGAAGCTAATTGTCTAATCCTGTGTTCCAATGTCATTCAGCCACAAACAAAATTTGCTGTTTGAATTTGTCATTTTTGATGAGTGTTATTAAATCGACTCTGGCCGTATCAGAATAAAGGATGAGTCTACCCCAAACAAAGTAAAAGCAAATCTCTTTTCCCCTACAAGCAGTCTCAAATACCTGCTGGCTCTGCTGGCAGGAATCTCCCTGCCTCCCTGAGGCGATTTGCTTGCTATTGGCTGGTGGGGTGTTACTTGTTCCTTCCATTTTGAAGTGCTGCTTTCCGACTGCAGCTCACAAGCCTGGGAGACACCAGTAGTTCTTCCTCATCCTTTCTATATGGTGTTGTACAGAAATCCCAGTCTGCACTTCCCTGTGAGAAGGAGAGTGTGTACAGAAAATAAGTATAAATTTTCTAGTGGTTATTGCATCCAGATGCAGGGCAGGAAGCACAACCCTTACCTTGGAGCTGCTGTGCCAGCGGAGCAGGGCTGCAGGAGGGAGCCTGTGCCGAGGAGCTGGGCTGCATGGCAATGCCACGGCCTGGCTGCTGCATTGTGTGACTGCCCTAATTGGGAATGCCAGGTCTTATCCATCCAGCAAAGCATGCTGAAAGCACAGTCGCCTGCCCAGGCTCAGGACTGTCCTGCCCCGCTCCTGGCTGAAAAATGAACTGTAGCCACAGTCAGACAGTACAGGGGACTACTTGCGGTGAGTACTGTATATGGCAATATGTAAGAAGGGTTTTAAGTCCCTTGTCGCAGTTACAGCGAGTGCATAGAATGTTGTTCTCTGTTCTCTCTCTTTCCTGAACTTTTAACCTCATCCTACCTCTAGCCATGCTCAAAATGACAGCCACTGAAAAGGGGGGGCAGGGGAATGCTTTCCATTCCTTCTTCTGTCTAAATATGCGAATATACAAATATGCTTCAGCTGGCCATAAGCTTTCCTACTGCTTTCTCTCCCACTGAGTGACTCCATCTTCCCAGACAATGTGGTGGTCCTCATGAGTAAAACGGAGATTATTTTGAGATAAAGTACTTTATTGTAGGACAGATGCCAAAAGAAAGCAAGAAAGCACTTACACAGTTTTAATGGACAATGGTTTTACCAATGCTCTCAACTTTGAGCTAACATATGGGGTATTATGAGCTAAGTCATCCAATCATAGGTACTCACATTTCTGAAAAAGAAAACATTTTAAGGAGTATAACCTCTTAATGTTACTGGAGAAGGCTATTCACTTTCCAGCCCACTTCTTGCTGATTTGTGGAAATTAAAAGTGAAAAGCCAAAAAATAGTTCATAACTTTGCCACCAAGATCCACATCAATGCATATCTGTCAGTGTTACCCACTTAGCCTGTGGTTCCTCTGCGTAACTCAGCAGAGGGTCAGAGCATTCTGACAGCTCCACAATGGAAGTAAGATGTGGTGACAGGCAGTGCTGAAGAGCCAGAGATGTTGACAGGATCTCCAAACGCCAAACGGCCTTGAAAACCAGAACTCGGAGCTGTAGAAAGACGGTAAGTTTATCTAACGTAGAGAAGGCAATCTTGCATGAAATGCATCCTTTAGACAGAATCAGAGGAGGGAGATACTGGGGTGCCTAAGCACCTATTTATGGACCATGGGTTTACCCGAAAAACACTGAAGTCACTTTGCAGCTGACTATCAAACTTTAACCCATCATACTTTTACAACTGAGAGTTGTTAAGTGGCAACCTTTTTACTTTCTTCTAACAAATACCATTAGAAAAGATTTCTAAATTAACTGTTCTCCATTTGGGATTTTCTCCTAGTAAGTATCTACAGTGCTATATGACACATTTTAAGCAGAGTAAAATAATTTCATTTAGCTCACTATTTCCTTTCCTAACGTACCTCATAGCTTGCAAAGAAGATAACAAAAAGGATAATAATTCTTGGTTTATATTTTGCAAGAGTAGGGGTAACTATGGCTTAGGCTTAGGTTTGGAATTTATGAATATATGCCTTGTAATCTGGTATCTACACTTTTGCCATCTGCATTTGTGCAGTTAAATATATAATTAGGATTTTGGATGACACAGGCTTAGAATTTCTGCTTTACCAGAAACTTGGTTAATCACTTAATTTAAGTGTACATTGGCTTCCCACACTATGTTCAACAGTTATGGGGGTCTTTTTGAATTTCCAGGGCTAAAACCAGGAGGTGATGGTAAGTTCATCACATGCCTATGGTTCTGTTAGCTGTCGATGATGCTGGCAGCTAAGAGCAAAGCAGCTAGAAAGGCTTGGTATGTTGAGCAAACTTAGAAAGGAAGGTTGATATAATTGCTCTCAGATGTGCACTTAAAAATCTATGGCATTTTGTATACATTATATCATTACTCCATGGAGTCACTGTGAAATACCTAATAAGTCTAGAGGAAACATTGAAAAAAAAAATAAATTTGTTGCTTTCTGGGCATTCGGATGGTAGCTTTAGTTAGCAGCTCCTTGTTGAAACCAAGATCTTGTCTTGGTTAATGAACCGAAGCATAAGGTATGTAAAATCCAGTGGGGACATGATTTCATTGTGGTTGCTGCATCTGATGGAGACAGACCTGAAGGTATGGAGTTAGATGAAAACTTCTCATCACTACCAAGGAGGAAGGTCCTGCTTCCCCTGCTCAAAACTCCCTCCTTGCCCACTCTCCGGCATGTTCTCTCACCACTTCATTTTGGCACCACTGTCCATGAACCAGCTCACCTCCCCACGCTGATGGGAAAGGCAGCAAAGACACGGGCAATTCTCTTCTGGTTTTGGTCAGTTAAATATCTCAGCTAATGGACTCTGGCAGAAGGCAAGTGTGGGAGGAGGCAAGAGACAAAGGAAAGAGGCAGAAGGACAGACAAAGGAAGGAGCGGGGCAAAGGAAAGCAAGCACCAGGTGATGCCAGCTTAGCACATGAAACCACAGGAGAAACGTGTGCTGGAGGCAGAGGAGTACACCATGCAACTCTGTCCAGCTTTGTTGTCCTGAAAAAATAGCATCTTACAAAATCTGTCACTGTGTTGGGAACACTTATACTTTAATAGTAACATTTCTTTTGTCAAAAAGATGAGTAATTTTGATCTGTGACAAAGCAAAAGGAAATTTTGATTTGTCCTACAGACAAGACGTGGGTGTTTAGTTGAATGAGGCATGATTCTGTTTTTGAAGAATTGTATGATATGCTTCTTCTTGCTATGCTATGGACTAAGGCAGCCATTTTTAAATATTTTTGAAGCTACCATATTCTTCTTTTCACCTCCTGACTTAAAGATGGTCCCTGGAAGAGGCTGAAGAGAAAAACTTATGAACTGCATACAGAAAAGTGTAAGTGTCCAGATGAAATTCCACAAGTGTGATGCAGATATTTCAAGTCATATTTATGTCCAATGAATGTGTATTGGATAGTGCAAAGTCCAAGATAGAGGGATTATATTGACATGGCTGTGGCCTAGTCACCAAATCTTAGAAATACGTATTGGTATTTCAGTCAGTATTAAAAATGCTTTGCTTATGTTCTTATACCATCAGTTATGCAAGAAGTGATCGTAAGGTGTTTCTTGCCAGGCTCTGAGTTTAGCTACTAACAAGACTTACATTAAGAAGGAAAATACTGTGGGATCTTAAGGGTTAAATTTGACAGTTTCAGGTATATTAGGCTGAAGATCCTACTCCATTGATCTAGTGGGTAGAAAATATTACTAGCTTCTACTGTAATCTCCACAGAAAACTTACTGGTTCCTTTTTCCTACAGAGATACTGTGAGCAGTGGTCTAGTGCTAAACCACTCTGAGGTCCTTCAATTGTCACTGTCCATGTTGCAGTCAGAGGTCCATACACATATATTACAGCTAGAGTTAATCTCAGGTCCTGATAACAGTGGAGTACTGCAGGCAGCAACTAAATAGGCGAAGTTCTGGTGTCTTATTGCTGTGGTAAGTACCATCCCCCTCTCACCAGCAACTTTAAACTTATTCAGTGTTCTGCAGTCGAACCTCCAGCTGTAGTGCAGATGTAGCCTTCCATAGGACTGCTTATAAAGTCCTGCTCCCACTGTCCTATTAGCCTTTTCTCGGGACAGTTTACACTGAAACAGTATCCTAAACAAGAAATCATCTTCAGCATTTACTTGGATGCCTTTCAGATGGCACACTACTCGGAAGCCTGGGTGACGCTTCAGAGCCTCTGTAACATCTCACCCCTCCCTAGCAATGGGTGAGGAGCACATGCAGAGGCAGCCATGCAAAGTCACCTTTTGCTCTCTGAGGAGGGAAGCAGAAAGGGCACCCTGAGCCTTTTCCCATTCCTCTGACTTTCCCTATCTGGTTTAGCCAGAGAAAATAACCTAGACACAGAAGGAAAGAGGAAACTGAATAGTTGTTGCTGAAACCATAGCAGCTAGCTGATTTAGTGAAGAAAAGAACAAATATTTAAACTCATAGTGGTAAAACACCATTACAGGACTGTAACACAAGTTGTATCTTCAATATGTGAAAAAAAAGCACAGTTGAGACACAGCTCTTTGAGGTCAGGGCCAAGAGAAGCTTCTACAACAAGGCTCCAGTGGGGTTAGGGTGCTGCAGTAGGAATTGGTCCTAGCTACACTTTCCCCATTATTCAAGAGCTTCATCCCAGTCAGCTGCAGTACCTCAGCAGGGCCTGGCACCCCTGTTTGCCCCCTTCTCACTTCACTCATGTATAGTAAAGCAGAAGCTGTTTTAAGGAGATCTCCAGGGTCATAAATTTTGTGCATTAGGGTCAGCATAGCTACATGCCTGGTACAACTTAAGAAATCTATACATTGCAAGTTGAGTACTTGCCAAGGCAGAAATATTCAACTGCAAGAAAGGGTTAAACTGCAGATCATTGCAGACATCTATGGCTTCAGGTCTCATTTAGAAGTGTGCAGGGCTCAGTACTCTGTTCAAGCACATGTCCATCAGACAAACTACCAGAGGAAGGGAAGCCAGCATTTGCACAAAATATGACTGCCTGATTTTTCTGGGACATAGGATGCATATACTCCTCTGTGAATTTTAAATTAGTTGGAATGCACAGCTGCTTCATTTTGTGAGAAACATTTTCTAACAAGAGCGTTGCTGACCCATCCATCTGCAGCTACGAATGCTTTGACTGAATACTGTTATGATGTATAGAATAGCTAATGACTCTTCTGCATGCAGTGATCTTTTAATGAGGATCAAGATCCTGAGAAGAATAAAATAATTCCCCTAAACCAAGAATTTAACTCACTTTGAAATTAAATCAAAAACCCCAAATGAATGTACTGACTAATCTGTATGAACATTCTGCCTAGGATGGGTGACCATTTGGTCTAAGTATACTTCATTTAACAGTATGACAATGGAAACTACTGTAGTTGGAGTACTTAAAATTTAAAGGATCCAATATTTCCCAGACATTTTATTTTTTTCCCTAAGCCTAGGTCTTTACTAATTAAGGAAAACTAGCTTTGTAGGTGGAGCAATACCAAAAAACTACCAATAAAAATTTTAAAGCTCTCTAAAACATTTTAATACCTTATTTCATGTGGCATATACAGAGTTATGATGGTTTGTAAGGTATAAAGTTTTTTATTAGTGCTCCATTGGAAAGACGGCATAACTCAGTCATTGCTTCGCAACTCATTTAATGAACGTCACCACAGCATTTGACTAGCATACTTATCACAAACTGAAGTCAGTAAAATATTTGACTCAGCAGTCCATTACACATTTACACAAAGAGAGAGTTAACTACAAACTAATTTAGGGAATTAGTGGTCAGTTACAAAACACAGCATAAATACTCCAACTTTTCTCCAGATTATGCTATACTGTTTCCAAAAGCTTCTAGGTCTCGCAGTCCTTTCCCCAAAGAATGTGTGGTACAAAAATTATAAAATCAAGTGACTTGTGTTTTAACTTGGTTTTATGAAACAAATGGTAAAACTGATACGGGAGGTATAACATTCATTTTCTTCCTCTCCCTTCACCTCCTTCTTTACTTCCCCAACATTTAAAGTTTCATTTCAAAAAAGTTAAGCAGGACTAGAAGGTTCCCCTTGCAAATGCCTGCTTCTTTCCATTCATGACATCATCTGACAAACCTAGAGGTTTTAAGAGCCCAGTCAGCCTGTCCCCAAAGTGCACAGTGGTGGTGACACCACACATAGTGCAGTCATTTCTCAAGTCATCATGGCTCTTGCTTTCCCTCTTACGCAGAAGGCTAAATACAGAGAGAAAAATGGGGCAACTAGCAGAGAATCTGATGTGGCTTTATATATATGTCCAAAAGAGAAGAGAGGCTGATCATCCTCTGTTATTCTATATGTCATCAACAGAGCATCGGGAGATTGTGTTTTCACCTGAGAATTTTCTTTGAATTACAAAAGTCTTGGTTAAAAACCTCCTCTTGTTTATCATGGAACAAACACAGATAGTTGTAATATAGTATCATATAAAATACTGATCTTCTATAATAAACTTGAAGATGTGTACAGCAGTAGAATAAAAAGAAAACAAACAAACAAACAAACAAAAAATAAATGATTAACAGGAGCTGATTAAAGCCCTAGATATACAAGTGTTTGTGAAACAAGTATTTTAATTCAGATCTTCAGACGTTTAAGAAGTAAAGACTTTTTCTTCTAGTGAGACGATAAGAATTATTTCAACCTATTCCTACTAATATTAGTTTGTACCAGTTGTATTTATAGAAGGCACACTTTTCAAGGCTGCATGTGGCCAAGAAATGAAAATTTGCCTGCTTGACATTAGAACAAACAAATGATCTCCTGGAACTGTTTTCATGGAAATGTGAGAAAAGCCTGCTGGTTACATCATTTACCTGAAATCTAGAACACCAGATTAAAAATTGCTATGCTGTCCAATTTGAAACAGGGATATGAACAACAGAGTAGAGAAATGTACTAACCATCGGGGCTATAAAACCAGTCTTGCTTTCACTGGGATATTTAATAATTTATGCAAAATAAAATATTCCCAATAAGATACTAAAAACTTGGCAACAGAGAATAAGACTGTATTATTCCTTGACATCCTTTTGAAAATCTATCTACAACTGGCTGAAGTACATATAGTTGAAAATTGCAGAGTTGCAAAAAATTCTAGTGCACTGAACATGCTCCATCCTCATACAGCTCTGGTATGTCAGCTGGGTCAATTGTGTACCTTCCCAGAACTGCAAGAGAGGTACAGGTCTCCCCTGATGTTATTTAATATTTACTAGACTAGAAAGAACACTGTGTATTAATTTAACACATTGTTTGCCATAAAACAGCAGAAGAAGGAAGAAGCAACCTAACTAATATGGAAAGCTGCAGATTTTGAAGGAGGCAGGAATAAAGAGGCAAAACAGGCATGTAGATGAACGAGATTTATAGGAGTCAAAGGACACTAGGATGGCTTAGAAGTAGAAGAGTGATTTTAAAAATGAAAGAGCCATGAAAATTCCACCTCTGACAAGGAAGTAAATAACCAACAGAGGATATCTCTTTTCTCCATCTCTTAGTAGCTGGTCTACAAAGCGCATGATATTCTACTCCATTTTATTCAAGAAGCTGGGAACCCAAATCTGCTATAGAATTCTGCCAGGGAACATCAAGGTGTTGTCAGTTTTACAATTTTCCTTTTTTAAAAAATGGGCAAAAAACCAGGTAGATGTTACCAAAACAGTTGAAACCACATAAAATCTCAGACCAATGGCTCCAACCAGAATTATGATAATCTGAGAAACTTCAGGATTCTCTTGCATATTCAGATATAGCCTCAAACTTCTATATGACCCTCGTCTTATTAAATGACACCTTAATTTGAAAACTACTAAGTGTTTTGTATGCTTGAACATTAAATCTAAATGTTCTTTTAGCTTCTTTTAACTCCCTTCTTAAAAAACCATCAAAGTACAAAACATATTTCAAAGAGCCAGCCCTTCATCAGCAGTTAATAGCTCAATTCTGCTGTGCATACACAGGCAAAATCCTCATTGAAGTCGGTGTCTAAGTTCAGAGAGTTCTTTTTCACTGGGTTGTTTTAAGTAAGTATGGAATTGCTGTCCCAGAATGTATATGACTCAAATAAAATTTCCACAGCAGTTAGGTTCAGGATCTACAGCCTGGGGACTTGTGGGATTTATGATTGGGTGGGTCCATCAATGCCATATGGTCTTAAGAAAGCCAGGGTAGGTATGGAAGGAAACTGAGGGCAAGGATGGAAACTTGGGTACAATTGTGGTGATTTAGAAGCAATGTAAAGATAGCCCTGGACTTAGACTTCTAGAAAACTTCACATTGTGCAGAAGAAACTACACATACTATATACTCTATGCTGGGCTGAAGCTGTACAGAAATGCTCACTGAAAGGTTACTGCAACTACAGAAAGACAAGTGTTTCCATTTGCTTTGCAAAGAACAACAAGGGACCTCATCCTCCAGCCAGCTTTTGGCCCTGAAGGCTGAGAGGTTGTCATCCCTCTAAGGGTTAGAATAAGGGTTGGAATAATGAATGGGGAATTAGTCCTAATCCAGTATATTGTGCCAAGCACATGGTGAAAGTGATTCAACGTATTAGCCCAAGAGCATGATGAAAGTGAGCTTTCTCTCCTACATGGGACTGTGAGCTGGGCAAATGAGGTGAGGACCCGCTGCAGTTCCTCCCTGCAGGCTTCTGCCCCAGGCAACTGTCTGTGCTGCCAGTTCTCTGCCTTCACCCTGGAAATTCCTGGGTGGAGGAGGTAGTTTGATCTCTCCTTCAAGGCAGTAACTCCTAAACAGATTCCTCTGCAGGTCTTTGCTTAGACAGAGAAATAATACTTAGACAGTAACTCTGAGCTTCAAGTGTGTTTCACTCAGCAAATTATATTCAACACTGTAATATGAAAACTGTGTTTACAATATGAGGACAGATATTCACTTCCATGGTAAGTAATGGCTCTTTGCCGTTTTACATCACAGAGAGCAATTTATAAAGAGAATCAGTCCAATGAACAGATAAATAAAATTGATATGTAAAATAATCTAAATATTATAATCTTTACTAACCTTCTCTTTCTTCCATAAATTATGAGGTTTTTCTGAAAATAAATTTGCATGCCATCTTTTATATCTACCAGAATATGAGGCTAGTGCAAATATCCACATTATTTTTCATATGTCATATATAAAACATGCCCTTATTTTTGAAAACTTATGCTTATTGTACACCTCTTCCCAAATTTGAAAGCACTGCTTTCATAAAGGCCACATCTCAGTTTGGGTTATTCTTTAATGATCAAGTTAAAAGACTACTTGGGAAAGACTGTATACACTTGCAGTCAGATGGATTAACCAGAATCTCAACTGTAAATCACCTTTGGAGTTGGCAACATCTTGTGCTCTACAGCAGAAAGCTCTGAGGAAGTTTGTCCACAGTAGGAACAGTATCAGCAGTGAATTAGTACAACAGGTACTTCCAAAATCATATAATTATTTTGTGATGTTTGTCTTCTTGACTAATCTTTGTTTGTTTGCTTATTTGAACTGATCATGGCTATGCTTTTGTTAAAGTTAACTGTGGACTGAGGCTTGTGCTGCACAATAGAGAGCTACTCTGCTTTTTCCCTCTGAGAAAACATACAACTCCTATCCTACTTCATACACAGTTTCCTGAGTTTGAGCGTGTGTTTCCAGGCATGGAAACGGCTGTCCTTGCCTTATTAAGGCATTGACATGAATATCCCTGTAGGAGCAAGGGAAAACCTTACCACTGAAATGAGGCTTGGGGCTGAATGTTCTTCTCATTCATTTATTTGCTGATGTTGTGTGCATGCGTGGTACAAAGGAGATTTAATGAATACTGCAAGTCACATAGACTGTATATGCATTTAGGTATACACATACAGAGAAATATTTGTATACTCTTAGCATGAGCTTAGTGTTGAATCGGAGTTTAGAAATAAACATTCACTGGTGGCATAAGTTATCTACTTCTACCTAATAAAATATATGTACCTACTATCTTGCTTGTAAGCTTACAGAATTGAATTCTCTGTGTAGATCCCAGGTCAATTATATGCCTGCTGTAATGCTTCTGGATGTCCTCTTATACCCTGCCACAGGCTCTGTTCTGTCCCCAACCCTTACTGCTCACATTGCCATTAAACTTTTACAGGAAAACTCTTCTTCTTCACATTTCAATGACTTCTGGTTTAAAAAAAAAAAAAAAAAAAAAGAAAAAAAACCCACAAAACCTCAAGGCCTTTCTAGATTTATATAACTCCCAGTGAACTAACAGTCCTGTGTTTCATGTTCTTCCCAGCTTCTTCTCATCTGAATGCAGTAAAATGCACAGAATAAAGCAAAGTCCAAGACTGGCTAAAGCAAGTCGCCTAAAAAGGGACCACTTGTCTTCTTCATGACACTGTCACTTCCTTGATAGTGAGTTTCAGTGGAGCATTACTTCAGCTCAGAAAACACGTATGTAGCACCTTGCCAATCTGCCTCCAGCTTCAAGCTCCAGGTCTGCTTCTGGTTCTGCTGAGGAACTGAAACCCTTTCTTCCTGGTGGACTCCTGATGAAAAATTGGCCAGTCTTCTCTTGGTCTTCCATTACAACGAACTAAGCAGATTGTGTTCCTTAAGTTTCTCCCTGCAAGCTGTTTTCTCTGACTCTTGATTTACTGATTCAACTTCTTCTGTATGTAAATGTCCCTTCTGAAAATGTCACCTTCTAGACACCTGAATTTTACTATAATTAGTAAGAATCATGCTTGAGTGTTTTAAACTCAGTGGGTTTCAGGTATTTCATGTTCTGGGTGCTCAACTTGAGAGGCCAGAAGGGGCCTGGAGCTTATGGAAACACATGCTTCTCCTCTTGAAAGGCCTAAAATTTATTTACATACAGCATAACTGAAACAGAGTTACCTCTGGTACTGGCAACAGCCATCAAAAAGTCACATAAAGAATGACAGACTGGGGAAGAAGCCAAAGTTTTGGATATATATATATGAGGGCAACTAATAGCTCCTCTTAAGGATCCCATGGTACTTTTCATATTCACTGAGACGAGACCTTATTTTTTCAAGCCTGCATCTGAATGACCCAAACACAGTAATCATGGATGCGTGTAATTTTTTTCCCCTCCTCCTGCTTGATCCCAAATTTAAATCATAATGCTGAACTCATGACGTCACTCTCAATCATTTCCACATGGCTTCACTTGTAGGATCAAAAAGAAGGTGAAGCTCTCTTGTGTCAGCAGAAAGCTGATTTGGGGGATGGCAAGATAATTCGATGAAATTTCTAGTAATGACAAGAAGACTTCAAAGAAGCCTTCAGGTAAAGTGCTATTCTTTTTAAATAAATATTTGTTCTGTCTCAAATTTACCACATTGATAGAGGTTCAGTTTTAAAGGGGGCTGTGCTGGTAAGGAGATCCCAAGTCCCCAGATGCTCCTGTTCCTTTAGAAAATCTTTCTTGAATTTAAAATCCACAGGTGAATTCCAGAAAATAAACCTCAGTGACAAACAGGGTAAGATAACAGCACATTGGGTTGCCCAGCTTCATACTTCCATTTCTCTGGTACGTTAGTTTTCTAAAGATGGCATTTTGGCTCCGATCGAATGGGAGGGCAAAGGTTACCGAATGTGAGGCTGTGGCTGCTGGAAAAGAGAACAACCACTACAATGGTGGGGAAGGCAGGCCACCAGCGCAAAGCACAGAGAGATGTGGGAAACTGACAAGTAAGAAGAAGATGTCATTTTCTGAGAAACCGGGAAATAAACTCTGTGTTCAAGCATTTCTATTTATGGTATAAGAATTGCAAATATTGCAGGAGATATATGATACTGAGATGAGGAAATATGTGTCAGGTCTTTTAGTTTTAAGCCTTTGTCTTTGGATGGACTGCTTTTGTTCAAGGAAACAACAATGAAAAAGAAGGGATTTGCAAAAAAAAAAAAAAAAGGCTTCTGCCACAGCATTTCCCAAACTGTTTTTCCCGTGCCCCTCTTCCAAGTGAACTCTACTGTTTGTGACCCTTCTCTCCCCCTTTCCTCGCCAACTCTTCCAGCATCCAGCATTCAGGATTACAGCTGCTCATCTCAGCTTGTAACCCTGCCAGTACCTCTCATACACACCTCCCCCCTCGCCTCTTTCCCAGAGGGTGAGTCCTAGTTTGGAAACTGCTTTTTCCACTGGATCTCAGTTCCCGGCAACCTATCTGTAAAATACGTTGACCAAAAGGGAGCTGTTCCCCAGAGACTGCAATGCAAATTCTGCTGTGTAGCACTGGTGTGAATTCAGGGTAAATCTCCTGGCTGCACACCAGCATTGTCCTGCTGGGCTTGTCCCTAAATGTGTAAAATTAGAAAGCCTCTACAATGTGGTTTTTTAAAGTGTAGCACCTCACTCTTGTGCCCCTGAGGAGAGCTTCACTGGTTAGCAAAATGTCTCTGTGTTCGTTTCTGTTCTGCTGCAGCCCAAAAACTTTCCCCCTCTTCTGCCAATAGCCTTTATTAATTCAGATACTTCTCCTTCAAGTTTCATTAGTTCTGTGTTTTAAAGAACACTCAAGCATTATTTGGGAGGGAGAAGCAGAATTTTCATTGCTCTTCCTGGAAATGTGCAGACGTAACTGTGTAACTCTTCTACGCCCTGGTCTTTCCCAGAGCTAATTCTTGTCCCCGCTTTTCCTTTACACTGGTGGCTCACCAGAGCCACTGACTCGCTTGCCTGAGTGAGTGGCTGCACATCTCCTGGAAGCCATTTGTTCATCCCTTAGAAGGCAGAGGCAACAACAGTGCTCGGCACTATTTGTTTATCTACCCAAATATAGATTTTAAAGGCTCATTATAGTCATTTGACTTTGAAACATCTTGGCCCTAGAATACCAGGTAATTAAAACAAACAGACAATTTCATGGAAATTCTGTTCTCTTGTTCAAAGTTTTTTGAGTTACTCAGTCATCTCCTCTCTAAATCAGCATATCCTTCTCCCGGTGTATGTTTATTATTTCAAGGCTAAAGCATATGCATCTAAAACAAGGAGAACAATAGTGAGATGTTTTGGAGAGAGTATCGAAGTGATGGGAAATAATTAGAAGTTGTGATCTCAGTAGTAACTGAGAGTAGACATGATGAGCAGTAACTGATGAGTAGACATAAGGCACTTGCCTGACCCACGCTCACTGGCCCTGAGGGGGGGACACCAGTGTGACAGACACCCCGTTCCCCACACCACCTTATGCTGGAGATGCTTTTATCTTCCCTGCCATGCACTGAAGTTAGGAGAAATTGCTATGTGTCATAATGGTCCTTCTCATCGAGGGTACCTCACATACTTCCCCTTTGTGACAGAAGCTGAATTA
Organism: Podargus strigoides; assembly: GCA_028020825.1. NCBI lineage: Eukaryota > Metazoa > Chordata > Aves > Caprimulgiformes > Podargidae > Podargus > Podargus strigoides. The sequence continues at coordinate 35,190,146 of CM051620.1, read as the reverse complement.
GGATTATAGAGCGAGATATTTTTTTTTCCTGAAACCCGAGAGCTGTTGCTAGTCAATAGGGATAAATCTATCATCAACAAAATATGTTGTGGTTCCAACCCTATGCACATGAGAGGTTTTTCTCGTAAAACTCACTGTTAGGGGTGGCTGAGCTCCCCACACACAGCCGGGACTGGCTGTGCGCTGGCTGCTGCCGTGTGCCAGGTCCGCCAGCTCTGCTCGGCAGAGGATGTGAAATGGCTCCGCAGGGATGGTGGGGAGGATGTCCATCACAGTTCCTGTCAGGCCAGCACTTGAACTTGTGTGAGATGTAGGTGATTGATAAATTTGTTTCTGAGACTGCTCGCAATATGAAAAAAGACAGTGACAGAATGGCACAGAAATACAATCTGATGTGAAACCACAGCAGTTTTCTACTTTTTAGAAAGGTTTTGTAATGTGTTTGAATTGGACACCTGGTTATCTTTGGCTGTGATTGCTAATCCTTCATTGTCCTTAACTGGTGTCCTCGGTACTCTAAATTAGCTAATATTTTTAGAATATTTTAATTTTTATTTTCAATTATGCAATGAACATATCACTGGTTATTTTTCATGTCAGGATGATTAAAATGCTTAATACCCTCAGAGAAATTTGCAATGATTTAAACCACTGTTAGAATTCAGCTTCAAGATTTAGGAGAGTAAAAAGCCAAGTCAATTTAGGAGGCAGCAATTTTTCTAAAAGATTTTTTCCCTCTCCTAAAACATTGGGACAGATTCTTTGCAGAAGTAAACTCGATGCCAAGTGCTGTATCAATACATACAATTATGAATGTCTTCTGCATTCATAAAACTGGGGTGCCCCAGGAGTGGGGTCCTAGGCCAGCAGAGTTTCTGAACAGCTGAAGGGACTATGACAGCAAAGCAGTGGTGTGCCCCAAACCAGTGCTGGAGAATATTGAGAGCCTGCATCCGTGTGTTTAGGAAGAGTCAAAGTGGTCCAGTTCTCACCCCACGAACAAGACCCTAGGCTTATTTCAGGTTGGGAAGCACACTCAGCAGTGACTGCTGCTTTGGAAACATGTTCAGAATTAAACATCCTTCAGAAAACCCAGTATATGAAGGGCCTTTCCTGGGAGGTCTGTAGTGTCATTCTGCTTGTAGAAATAAAGAAGCCCAGAAAATACAATCTTTGTGTAAAAAAAATGAAATTACCTAATCAATATATTAGGTTCATAAAGGCATTCTTTCTATCATCATTACAGCAACTTTCTCAACATTTTTCAATATATTCCTCACTTTTCACCAGTTAACATGCAGTGGAACTTATGTCTTGATCTAATAACTATTAAGCTGTATTAATTAAACATTTTAATTTGCCTAGGTGAGGTGCAAATTTACGCCTATGTTTCTCAAAATTATTATTGATATTGCTTCTTTTAAATATGTGCTGTATTGTGCAACATATAGCAGAACATTTTCCAGGGAGTTTCTATGGTCTAAACAAAGGTATTTGTGATTATTAATATTCAGAATATAAAAAGGTGCTCTGTTCTTTTTACATTATTATTTTTTTATTTGAGAGAGATTGGAATTTCAATGTCACAAAACGCTTTCAAGTATATAGGAATCAGATTTCTCTTTGGAAATGTACAAATAGTTATTTTCAAATCCAAGAGGCCTGCAAAGAGTGTCTGGCTTGTTAGAATTAATTGCTAAGTTATAGGTTCAGGTGCTAAGTGTTATTACGTCAAAGTATAAGTGCAGGAAATGAGGTCACCCGAAAGGTACCACAAGCACTGCAATATTAAAAACTGGGTACTGCAACTGTATTTGTCTCCTGGTTTGAAATCTTCCCCTGTTAAAACCACTCATTAACTATTCTGTTGAATACTGTGAAGGAGACCAGGCTGGGGTGGAGGGATACAATGAATTCGGACTGAGTTTTCAATTAAAATCCACAGTCTGTTCTGTTTCTGATAATCTCTAAATTCTTTTGAAGAAATGATCATTATAAGGGTGTTTAATCTGTTTTCAAAACAGCCTGTGAAATAGCCATTGTGTATGCACCTTCTGTTTTTATAACTTCTGCGCTTTGATATTGTAATTGATGCAAGTGGGTGCAATTAAATCTTTATTTGGAAACTTGCACCAAAACAAGTCATTCAGAAAAAAGCCACCAATGTGCTTTGACTCTCGATTCTCACACATATTTGCACTTACAATCAAAGCTTTTGTTCTGTTAAACTAACAAGGGCTGTTTAACATAAGAAAGAGTTAACACAAACTGCCTTAGGTTGTGCTAATTTGAGGAATAACACTTGAATGGGGAAAAAAAAATCTGCAGGAAACTATGCTATCCTAATAAAAATGACCAGTTTTTATTTTAATGAGTAGCTCACCACAAGTGGAAAGGTTTGTTAAAAATGACCAATGATATGCCAACGATTACTGTCATTCAGTCATCAAATATCTCTTCTGATTTTCTTAAATTAAAGAAAGATTACAAGAGCAGATCAAACTACTTCTAAAATTGTCAACAAAATCTACTACTTTCACTTGCTGGGCTTTTATGTCAGAGCATGAGACAGGCAGGGACCAAGATCTGCAATTAGCTCTAATGCATGATTTGTTAGCATGTCTTTGTTATTAGTGCTGTGACACAGCTATTGATCAGCTATCACATTACGGCATATGATTCAGGTATTGCTGTCTTAAAACATAGCTGTGGATTCATTTGTGTGAAAGAGGAAACATAACACTCATTTTCAAAAAGTGAAAAAAAGATGAGCCAGAGAACCACAGACCAGTCAGTCTCACCCCTGTGCCCAGCAAGATCATGGAGCAGATCCTCCTGAAGGCCCTGCTGAGGCACATGGAAAATGAGGAGGTGGTTGATGGCAATCAATACGGCTTCACCAAGGGTAAATCATGCCTGACAAATTTAGTGGCTTTATATGATGGGCTTACAGCATTGGTGGATAAGGGAAGAACAACGGACATCATCTACCTCGACTTGTGCAAAGCATTTGTCACTGTCCTGCATGGCATCCTGGTCCCAAAATTGGAAATATATGGATTTGTTGAATGGACCACTCAGTGGATAAGGAACTGGCTAGATGCTTGCACTCAAAGAGCTGCGGTCAACAGCTTGATGTCCAAATGGAGACCAGTGATGAGCGGCATTCCCCAGAGGTTGATATTGGGACCAGTGCTGTTTAATGTCTTTGTCAGTGACATGGACAATGGGATCGAGTGCACTCTCAACAAATTTGCTGACAACACCAAGCTGCGTGGTGCAGCCAACATGCTGGAGGGAAGGGATGCCATCCAGAGGGACCTGGACAGGCTGGAGAGATGGGCCCATGCCAACCTCATGAAGGCCAAGTGCAAGGCCAAGTGCAAGGTCCTGGACTTGGATCAGGGCAATCCCAAGCACAAATACAGCCTGGGCAGAGAATGGATGGAGAGCAGCTCTGAGGAGAAGGACTTGGGGGTGTTGGTTAATGAGAAGCTCAACATGAGCTGTCAGTGTGCACTTGTACCACAGAAAGCCAACCGTATCCTGGGCTGCATCAAAAGAAGTGTGGCCACCAGGTCAAGGGAGGTGATTCTGCCCCTCTACTCCTCTTTCACGAGATTGCACCTGTAGTACTACTCTGGGGCCTACACCTGTAGTACAGCTGTACTACACCTGTACTACACCTGTAGTACAGCTCTGGGGCCACCAACATAAGAAGGACATCAAACTGTTGGAGCAGGTCCAGAGAAGACCACAAAGATGATCAGAGGGCTGGAGCACCTCTCCTGTGAGGACAGGCTGAAGAAGATGGGGTTGTTCAGCCTGGAGGAGGCTCTGGGGAAACCTTAGAGCACCTTCCAGTACCTGAAGAGGCCTACAAAAAGCTGGAGAGGGACTTTTTACAAGGGCAAGGTGAAATGGCTTTAAATTGGAAGAGGGTAGATTTAGATTAGATATTAGGAAGAAATTCTTTCCTGTGAGGGCGATGAGGCACTGGAACATGTTCCCCAGGGAAGTTGTGGCTCCCCCCTCCCTGGAAGTTTTTAAGGGCAGGCTGGATGGGGCTTTGAGTAACCTGGTCTAGTGGAAGATGCCCCTGTCCATGGCAAGGGGAGTGGAACTAGATGATCTTTAAGGTAGCTTCCAATCCAAACCATTCTGTGATTCTATGATTCTCTATTTAGTAGAAGGGTAAGTTTGTTATTTCGGTTAAATGTTCTTTCTGCTTGATTCCACTGCTGTAAACCAGGCTGTAAACCCGTGGAACAGAATTCAGGCTGTCAGCTGCTTCTGGAATGACTACAAGTGAAAAGCTTTTTTCTTTTGCTCAGATACTCACAACTAAAAGGGAAAATTTTAAATACAATAAAAGACGGTGTTTATATGTATATATATATTTGCATATATGTAAACTATAATTTCTTTCTCTTCTTAGAAAGTTTAAGTAGATCATTTTAGACCCTCTGAAGCAAAGTCATGATAGCAAATAGTGGGTGTAGTCAAGTTTGAAAATCCTTACAACGGGTTTAAAAACCTCTATATTCATTTATCTGGAAAATAAGATCTTGACCTTCTTGAGACCCAAAGAAGATGACTATAAAAAGGCACTCCTTGGCAGAATACATCTCCAGCACAAGCCAAGGCTATGGTGTTCGTATGTCAGGCTATCTTCCTGACAGGAAAAGTCAGTCTCCTCATGTCTCTCAAACAAATATGGCAGAGACGCTAACCTCAGTCTATCACTGTGAAGAAATCAAACTCGACTCCTTTGAAAGTTGTTGCCAATGAGGCTGGTTTAAATAGCACTTGGTCCAGTGCTCATTTTCTGATGATTGCCTCTTGAGATAATTCAGGATTTCAGGGACAGGTCTCATCTCCTGTAGTAAGATAATTGCCCATTAGTAGAGCACTTTCTGTCCCTAGTACCATCCTTCAGTAGATGACAGTTGTAAAAATACTCTAGTCTGACTCACCTGGATTTTGCATGAGTTCCCAAATTTGAATTTAAGATCAGCTTAAGCCCATTTAAGATGAGACTGTCTCTGAAAGGAGACTTATTTCTTCTTTCTCTACCTTGCCCGTAAGTTGCTGTGCCTTTTCTTTTGTTCACATTAGCATTTTCATAGCTTTCTCGTCTGCTTAAACCTGACTGAAATTTAGCTGTTTAAAAAAAAAAAAAAGTGGTCAGCTAATGTTTATGCAAAGAAGTCAGCAAGAATGAGAACCAGGAGGAGGAGAGCAAGGGAAAAGGATGGATTGTTGTTTCCAGTGTTTTTTTCTGGATGTGAACCTGCCCTCTGAAACTGTATCATCTGCAGTTGGAATGCAGTTCTTAACTGCCTCTGTGGAGCCAGGTGTTGGACTGTATGTCAGAATACAGCTCTTACTACAATCCTCTGCAAATTCTGATTTTTCAGTGTAAAAGTGACTCTCTGATAGCATTCAGTTTGAGGAAAATGTTAGAAAGGCCTTGGATATATTAAAGTGGAGAATGAAAGCCAATTTTGAAACTAGTTGCAAAATGGCATTTCTGTCCATTTTTTTAGAACTGTGTGTACAACCTTGCGAGGAGAATGAGCCAACTATAAAAAATATTCTGACTTCCCTAGGACTGTACAGAAGAATGGCTCTGCCTTTTATACTAGGCTAACTGACTAGGTTCCACCTTCTCACTGATTGATACAAGAATGAAGGAAGAGGAAAAATATTTTTCCCTCCCTTCAACCAAATGTGGAATTCACATAAAAACAAAATAAAAGAGCCAGGCAAATATTACAACTTCCTGCTCCAGTCCTTTTAAAATTCAACTTCACTGACACAAGCTTGGAAAAGATTCAGTGCCCTAAATTACCACTGAGAGTAAATAATAATTATGTTTACCATATGAGGAGGTTTTGGGTAAGTGTCAGCCTAAGGACAGCAGATGGGACTATCTGTGGGAGCTTCCCTTTGCTACTGTAGTAAGTTTTGCTTGGAAAGAGAAGAGAAGAGAAGAGAAGAGAAGAGAAGAGAAGAGAAGAGAAGAGAAGAGAAGAGAAGAGAAGAGAAGAGAAGAGAAGAGAAGAGAAGAGAAGAGAAGAGAAGAGAAGAGAAGAGAAGAGAAGAGAAGAGAAGAGAAGAGAAGAGAAGAGAAGAGAAGAGAAGAGAAGAGAGAAAGGAGAAGAGAGGAACTGAAGGGCTGCTCTGGCAGCTCAGACTTCAATTTTGCCCCTTACAGTCCTGCCCCTTTCCGCTATCCTGTGTCCCTTCCCTTTTAGTGGTCACAGTCTGGGAAGTGCCAAGGGACTGCCTAAGTAGAGACACAGAGTGTGACTGCTGTGTTAAAGGGCAGTGGGCAGTAGGAGAGCTCTGAGTACTGAGAGGGAAAGAGAGAAGCCATGAGGAAGAGTAACAAGTTTCTCTTGTGCCACAAGAGTTGAAGAGAAAGTGCAGAGAGGCACAGACTGTCAGAAGGGTCAGGAATCCCTTTTCTTACCCACAGCCTTTCAGAAATGCCATAGCCAGCAGGCTTTGCAGCCCAGTGTCTTTTTTCAGATTCTGTCTTTTGTGAAAACCTCCCTGAAAAGCATCAAACCCTGTTAGCACCCTTTCCTGCAATTATTCCCCTAAAAACTTTCATTAATCCCTCCAAAACCTTTCCATCTTCTTTGAAGACCCTCCAACTCCTTGCTGCCTGGATTGAATGCCCTCAACCTCTATTGTTTTCCTGAAATTCAACTAATACCTTATTCTTCTCCAAAGAACCATGACTTTTTCCATCTTTTCTCCCACTACTACAACACCGAATTTTGCCTATCCTTCCTTCATCCTTGGGACAACACAATTGCATCTCATCGATACAGCCAAACAATCTACTGCTAAGTAGGCTCCTTGGATGGCATCACTCATGCCTGCCTAAACTAGCTCTGCTTGGAAAGAAATGACATCTCTCCGCTCTTTTTCACTGAAGACCTCCATCAGCATCGATACAGGACCCACACATGTTCTTTGGACTTTTTTATACATCCAGAGGGATCGTTCTGACCTGCAAAGTAATCATGATGTCTTCCAGCAACTCTCCACCCTATGTTAATAACTCCCGCTTGGCCTTTTTCAATATTTTTGTTTTTACTATATCCTCACTTCTTCAGTTTTCTAGACAATGAATATTTTTTACTGCCACAAGATGTGAGCCATAGATATTTTTAGGTGGTGAACTAGAGGTTTTTGCAGTATAGTGAGGACATTCTGGAGTTTTGTCACCTAGAAAGGGAATGACAAATGATTTGGGTTCATGGGATAAGCATATTAACTTTTCCTTAAAGTAGCTGGCTACATTGGAATTATTATATAAAGATCATGTTTATAAAAATATTGTTATATGATGTTTGTATTTGTTTTTCAGTCTATGATATCCTTAATTTAGACCCAACAATAATTTAGATATAGAATTATATACATATAATCCTATGCATACTTATATTTTATATATGCACATATATTTAATTCTACATGTCAATATCCTCTGTACATGTCTGCACATACATTTTAGGGATGGATATTGACATCTAAGTTATTCCCATGTTTAGGAGAAGGTACTAGTGGTACCCAAGACAACACTAGGGAAACTTGGCTCCAGAAAAAGCTTTCTCCCAAGCAATGAATACTGCCTTATCATTCTTTTGGTGACTTGGGGCTGTATTATGACTTTAGTATGTGCTTACCTTAGGTGTCATGAGTACATCAAGGTTTATGGTCAAGAGGGCCTTAAGTGAGTCTGCCAGCTACTACGACTGTATTAGCCTACATGTTTGCTTGTAGGTGCTTACGTTAGGTGCCAATTTCCTTGAGGTTAATTGGCTTAGCAGGTGCAACTCTGAAGGTAATTATATATGAGTCAATCTAAGCTTATTGGCTTGTTTTCTCAGTGAAAAAAAGAAGTACTGAGGCTGAAAGGTCCCAGCTACCATATAAAAATTGCTATACAGAAATACAGTTGGTCCTGCAATGTGTCTGGTCTTTCTGCTCCCAAATATTCTCATCATTATGTCTGAGATGAGATCACAAAAGGGTTAAATATTTTCCTAAAGTGTTATGGGATTTGTTGATGCTTTGTTGTTATAAAAATAAAAGGGCTACAGGGGCTGCTGCTTCCTTGACTAGCTAGGAAAAAATGAATCTGTATGTTAAACTATGTGTATTCCCACGCTCTGTCCAGAACAGCATCATGAACATAGTTGTTTTTTTAGGCAAGTGGTACCTTGACTGTGTGTTACAATAGAGGCATACTCAAAGAGGGAAATGGTAAAATTGAACCTTCATAATTAAAGTTTTACAGATTTTGGTGAATTTAACCTAGGAGTCATTCAAGTTCTTCATTCTTTGTCATTGTAGTTTTTTCAGGCTGAAGGTTCTGAGTAAGGGCAAAGATGAAAACTGTGTAAGAGTGACGGACTTAGAGATGACCATTGGTCATCAGTTTACTAATAATTAACATTAAAAGCTATGAGACATTCTGGCATCTAAATTGTTGGCATTTTTTCAATTTTTGTTAAGTATTGGATGGTTTACCTCAAATTTTTTCTGTAATGAAATTGAACTCTGTCCAAAAATGTGAAGTCAGCACAAGTTCTGAGAGCACATTGCTCGCTGAGTTCTCACACTTTAAAGCCTTATAGACTCCATATATACTCTCCCTTTAGCACTTTCCCTACTACTGAACATGGGATCACCTACCTTGTGCTGACTGGTTAAGTTTGTTGATTTTCCTGCCTTGATTTGCCTCTATTTTCCAACTGTCTGCTGTGTTGAGCTTTTTCCAGACTCACTGATCACTTGTTTACTGTGCTGGAGTTGGAACTCTTGGCCAACTGGCAGCTGAGAAGGGAAGAACCACATCTTCTCTGTGCATTAAATCGTCGTATTAGGCTCTAGCTTGGAAAAACTTTTCCTGGCTTTGTTTTCCTTTTCTCTAAGCCTGACATGACAAATATGTGGGGTTTTCATTTGTTTTGGGTTTTTTTCTTCTTCTTTTATATTTTGGGGTTTTTTTTAGAAATTTAGATATGGCAAGTCTAAACAACTCTCCTGCTAGCGTAAGAAACTTGTCATTTTTTCATTATTACAGTGGCCTTGCTTGGTACTGAGTTACTATGCAACCACTAATAGGGAGCTACCTTAGAAGAAACAGTAACCGAGGAAAATGAGTATTTTGGGCGCTGATGTAAGTGAAGCAACACAGATTTGGGACTGACGATCATTACAACCATTAATCTTCTTCTGGGGCAAGTGATAGTAATGACAACAATCTGACAAATTGTAAAGCCCTGTGATGAATTGAGTCAATTATGAACTTTTGTCTGTCTCACCTGCATTCTATCCTCTGTTCTAGTTACCCTCAGGGAACTATTTTCAGCATTGCAGACCTGAGATAAACTGTAGTTGGGTATAGCTTCCATACCATTTGATTCTGTTGCAGGGAAGATGGAGGAAGGCAGGAGAGCTTCCTTTAAAAATTGACAAAGGCTAAACTTTTCCATCCCACAACAGCTATGCAGGTAGGTAATTGTGAGTCTGGAACTGCAGTATTAATGCATTTCTAAAACAGTCCTTCTGTACCTAGCACATGTATGGATTCATACTGAGAAAGTACCTGTATATGTCCATATACATTATTCCAGAAAATATGGCAATTGTTCTGGGACACCTGAACTATCATCCCCTCTCCTGGCATACAGAACCATGCATTTTCCTATACTTGCACTGTATGTGACTCACTGAATCTTTCAGCACTTTTTGCACACTAACCTTGTCATATTTTTACACAGAATAGTTATTGTTGGAATATTATGTTCAAATGGATGGCTTTGAACAGGCACAGTGAGGAGAAAGCTACCCCAGTGGGTATTTGGTTTCATGTCCTACAAGTTATCTATTTCTTCTTCCTCCAGCCAGGTTTTAGAAGAAAAAATTGGTCTTTAACTATGCCACTCAATGCTTTCCAAGTTTGGTAGGTACACTCTGAGAGCCCAATGAAGCAATTCAGAGGACTGAACTGAAGGAATGCCTGACTTCTGAATCTTGCTTGGCCTTGGGCACAAGCTCAGCATGGGGGAATGTACAGAGATGCCAGGGGAATGCTTTAAAAAGACCATGTGTCAGTGTAATTTAAGTGACTCTAGGTAAAGAAACAAGTAAGCAGAGTTTTGCATGGAATATAGTTTGGGATTTAGCACCCAAACTTTACACAAGCCCATGTCTGACTTTGGAATGCCTACATATGGAGAAAAATAAAATTAACTGCTGACTTCAGTAGCAGCTGCTGCATACTCAATACTTTTGTTCTGACCATTTCTACTTAGATTCCTGAATATGGATTTATGAGCCTACCTTTAAAAATATTGGCTTAAGTTCTTAAAAGGAATTCATCTCTTACACTACTCATTATGAGGCCCAAAAACTACCAATGGCTAAATTCTTTAAGAAAATAGAAACAGCTGTAAATCATGGGTATACTAGACTTGGCACACTCCAATAGTGGAAAATAGTAGACACTTGGGGTAAAGTGTAAGAACAGGACAAGCACAGATAGATACTTGTCCAGGATCCTCTTCAGGCACTTCAGAGATTCCCTGTACCAGAAGTTCTGTATTTGTCTTCAATTGCTGTGAGTAGATTATTTTTTTCCATGAACTTGCCGGAACACTTGAATACATGTAATTTTTTTTCATCTACTGCATCCTGCAGCAAGGAGTTCGAAGTCTTCACTGTAGAATCATAGAATCATAGAATAACTATAATTGGAAAGGACCTCCAAGGTCATCAAGTCCAACCTTTATCCCATCATATTCCTAGCCATTAAACCACTAGACCATGGCCTCAAGTGCTTCATCAACCTGTTTTTTGAATGCCCCTAGGGATGGTGACTCCACCACCTCCCTGGGCAGCCTCTTCCAGTGCCTAACCACCCTCTCAGTAAAGAATTTCTTCCTTATATCCAACCTAAACTTCTCCTGACATAACTTGAGGCCATTTCCTCTCGTCCTATCATTAGTAATTTAGGAGAAGAGACCAACACCAGCCTCACTACAACCTCCTTTTAGGTAGTTGTAGAGGGCAATGAGGTCTCCTCTCAGTCTCCTCTTTTGCAGACTAAACAACCCCAGTTCCCTCAGCCAGTCTTCACAAGGCCTGTTTTCCAGACCTCTCACCAGCCTCGTTGCCCTTCTCTGGACTCACTGCAGCAGCTCAATGTCCTTCCCATACTGTGGTGCCCAGAACTGGACACAGCACTCAAGGTGCAGTCTCACGAGGGCCGAGTACAGGGTCACGATCACCTCCCTACTCCTGCTGGTCACACCGTTTCTGATACAGGCCAGGATGTCATTGGCCTTCTTGGCCACCTGGGCACACTGCTGGCTCGTGTTCAGCCGGCTGTCAACCAACACCCCCAGGTCCTTTTCTACCAGGCAGCTTTCCAGCCACTCTTCCCCAAGCCTGTAGCGCTGCATGGGGTTGTTGTGGCCAAAGTGCATGACCTGGCACTTGCCTTTGTTGAACCTCACACAATTGGCCTCAGCCCATCACTCCAGCCTGTCCAAATCCCGCTGCAGAGCCTCCCTACCCTTAAGCAGATCAGCACTCCCACTCAATTTCTTGTCATCTGCAAATTTACTGAGGGTGCATTCGATCCCCTCATCCAGGTCATTGATAAAGACATTAAACAAGACTGGCCCCAAGACTGAGCCCTGAGGGACAGCGCTTGTGACCGGTCTCCATCTGGATTTAACTCCATTCACCACAACTCTCTGGGCTCGGCCATCCAGCCAGTTTTTAACCCAGTGAAGAGTCCACCTGTCTAGACCATGAGCCGCCAGCTTCTGCAGCAGAATGCTGTGGGAAACAGTGTCAAATGCCTTCCTGAAGTCCAGGTAGACAAATCCACCACTTTCCCTTCATCCACTAGGCGGGTCACCTGATCATAGAAGGAGATCAGGTTGATTAAACAGTACTTGCCCTTCATGAACCCATGCTGGGTGGACCTGATCCCCCCGTTGTCCTGCACTTGCCGCGTGATCTCCCCCAACATGAACCGTTCCATAATCTTCCCTGGCACCGAGGTCAGGCTGACAGGCCTGTGGTTCCCTGGATCCTCCTTCCTGCCCTTCTTGTATATGGGTGTCACATTGGCAAGTTTCCAGTCATCCAGGACCTCTCCCGATAACCAGGACTGCTGAGAGATGATGGAGAGCAGCTTGGCAAGTTCCTCTGCCAGCTCCCTCAGTGCACTCTTGGGTAGATCTCATTCAGCCCCATAGACTTATGGGTGTCTAATTGACTCAGTAGGTCACTGTGCTCCATATAAGGAAGCTGTCGTTCTGTCCTTCTTGGAACTTGCCATTTGCTAGGATCTTTAGAGAGAAATATTTATTGGTAATTCCTTATTTACCTTTTCTTTGCCACTCAGGGTTTTAGAGACCTTTTTATTATATCTTGTCAATATATCACCCAATCTCAGCATGGGCCTCTGCATGTGTACATTTTAGGTTAGAATTTGACCATGGACTCATCTGTGGGTTTATAGTCATGTTCTAGAACCTCTCCTGTTCCTATATAAATTCTTCAAAACTAATCAAAATCCAGGTAGATTTATAATGATTCAAGGAAATAAAAAATGCAGATTCTGTTCATATTAGCTGCGGAGATAAACTGATGCTGCTGTAGGAACCATGGAAAATCCCCTTTAATTACTTATGAGAGCTGCAAATGCTAGAGTTGAGAATTACGTGAGGTTCTTGAGCAGAAGTGCACGTGTGTGAATGTGTATGTATGTCTGCACAGACACACAAAACTGCCAAGGCCACCAGTGCTGGAGGAAAGGTGGTGAGTTCAGTCCAGGCAACACTGAGTGAAACTCAGTGCTCTGGCTTAAAGATGCTTCTGGCTGCCATGGATACTAATTGGAGATAATAAGTAAGGGACATGTTAACTGTGGGAACAAAACAGGAGTGACTATTTCTCGATATCACAATTAGCTGTAATTAATCTTGCATATTAGGATCGTCTTGAGTTGCTTGCATAAAGCTTTACTCATTTTGTCACAAGTCTTACCTGAGTGGTGCCAACCTGACCTTAGAAGGAGTTCACGGGCTAGTGAGTCGACTTGAGAACCTGTTTTATGATGCATTATTTTAACAGTATTTCAGGTACAGCTCTTCCAGCACCGCTTTCTTTTCAGCCTTTAAAACCTAAACTCTTTGCAGATGGCAGTCTGGATAGAGGAGAAGAGGCGGAAAAGTCTGTTATAAACTGTCATAGCAAACTAAATCTGGCTGCAGTCATAAGAGTAGCATTTAAATTATCCCCCAACATCATCAGTAGCTTTTATGCGAAAACATGATCAGGTGCAATGTTTGAGGGCTATTGCTAACACTGGTTTTGGAGATGAAAGTTTGTGTTTCAAATTGTTGAAGAGTCTTTGAAGATAAGTGTGTATGTGCATGTGTCTCTATGCACAAAACATGCAATTAGGGGTCCTTTTAACCATGTCAATTTTACACTACTGTGACTTGACAGGCGTCAGCAGAGGTATCCCTGACTTACTCAGGCATAAAAAATAGCAGAACTGGGCCTGTACATCATGTGAATGCTCAGTATCTTGTTGATGTATATTTATATTTATACACAGATATAATACACAATATCGCATAAGCATACACTCAACACAACAAAAAATAATTGTACTGTGCATAACTGTCATTCATGTTGGTTAGATGTTATCTAAAGGTTAAATCCTGTTGAGTTTGCATCTCATCTCACCAATATGAAATAGAGCAGTCATGGGCTGAGCTGCATTTTAGACAATGAGTCAGTACACAGGATGATACAGCACAATTTTGGGGGCTTTTTGATGTTCCACATCTGTAATCACTATACATTTTTAATGCAGAGTTACTAATACAATACTGGTAAGAAGAACATCTAAAGGGAATGCAAACGAATTTAATAATGTCTCCAGGGATTTCTGAGTATGTAAGGTTATCCAGCCTGTTTACAGACCACAGTCTGCTAGAATAACACAAAACCAAAATAGACCCTTGCCCTGAAGACGTAATTGGCATGTTAAAAATCTTACAATACCTCAGGGACAGTAGTTGCATCCCTACTTCACCACATATTATTGTTGAAAATATTGTGTAGTTGTCTATTCATCTGGAATTAGCAGATTAGGGAGTAGTGTTTTAGTGAATACCTAACATCTGTGAAAGCAGTTTCAGTTTAATAGGCTGAAACAGACACCACATAATCACTTTTTGGGATTAATTTGATCAAATGCAATAGTGAGTACAGTTTCTTCTTTTTTCTTTGTTCTACAGGTCAGCTCTGATAACAGCTAACTAGGCATAAACCACAGCTCTTTAATCACACTCTTTATTAAGTATTCACTTTGTCACTAGCGATTCAGAAATAGCTTCGTGTAAGGTATTAAAGAACAAGTAAGCCAAATCAACATTTTGGGACTCTCATATGGCATTCATACAGCTGGGTAGAGTGTGTCTTTTCACAATTGCAAACCTTGCTTTAAATTGGATGTTAACACTTTCAGAGTAACTTTTAATGTCAAAACAACGTTCCTTCCTTTCAGTTCAAAGAAAACACAACATCTGTCATAATGTGAAATGTAGATTTAATGCAAGTGTCAAGTCAGGCACTTGGTAATGAGGTAAAAACCCTTGAGATTTTAAGTCTCTCTTCCACGCTATCGTGTTACAGGGAGGGGAAAGGAAAGAACTGTTTCTTTGGCACTTTGCAGCTTTTCTGTGTCCCTTATCTGTCCTTCCTGGACATCTTCTGTAAATTAGTGGTTTTTTCCTGGCAATGTCCCCGAGAGGGAGGAAGGTGTGATAACGCTGGCTTTGTGGCTGAGAGGAACTGAGGTACAGACTAGACACTGCAGACTTGCCGGGGCACTGCCCGGAGCCCCAGGTGCTGGCGTGGGGAGGGGGGGCGGGTCTCGAAGGGAAGGGCAGCGAGCCCTGAACTCTCGGGCTCCGTCCCGCAAGGAAGACCGAGGGGGCGCGGCGGTGGGGAAGGGGTCCAGCAACAGGCTGGTGGCGGGGTTTCCCGGGGGGGCGGGTCGGAGCTGTCACAGCATCGCCGCGGGCGCGGAGCGGCGGCAGCAGCCACGGGGCGGGCGGCGGGTGTGGAGCCCGGGCGCTTACAGCCAGCCAGGGGAAGGGTGGGCTCCTGGGAAGGGCTTGCAGATTGCTGTGCAGAAAGAGAAATATTTGCCCTTTGGATCTCCCCTCTCCTCCCCGGTTTTCCTTCCGCCTCTCTCCCTGGAAGGCTGGAGACAGCCGCGGGGTGCTCAGGGCACGGTAAGGAGTTGGGATTTCGGGATGCAAACGTCACTTTGCAGTGCAAATGACTCCCGCATCAGCACTTTATCACGATCTCAAACTGCATCTTTCATCTCTTTCAGAAAAGCGCTTCTCGCTTGAGGAGATTGCCCTCAATAGACCCGCAATAAAAAGATTTTAGTGTTGCTCTTGTGCTTCTGTGCATCCCACTGCGAGGGGGGGGTGGGGTGGGGGGTGTCCCTGTGGTCCCTTGGGAATACAAGGAGTTGTGAGAAGTAACACAACTGGCCACCAGACTAATCCACTCCCTCTACCTTCCCGCTAGTACCTCCCCCTTCTGCTCTTTTTTTCAATAGCAGCCCGTTCGCAAAATCTCAGGTTACTTTGCTAAAGAGTTCGCAGCCCTATAGTTTCTGCCCTTGTCTCTGCCTCCAGCTCCTTAAGAGCCACCCAGCCCCAGCGATAGGATTGGGCAGCCCGTCTTGACACACCACTGTGCTGAGTGCTTGAGGACGTGTTTCAACAGATGGTTGGGGTTAGTGTGTGTCATCACACTCGAGTGGGGATTAGGAGAGAGGCAGCCTTGCTGGAGCTGTGTGGTCTTCCCCAAGTGTGAGCTGCGAGCAAAAGAAGAACTACCTAGCTTTGGGGGACGAGAGGGGAGGAATCGTTTCTATCAGCTCTGAGGGAAAAATAGAGCCTCACACTTGGTTCAGGTAAAGTAAAAGGCACCTCATGCCTCTCTCTTTCTGTTTCTCTTTCTTTTTTCTGCACGGTTTTCAGAGGAGTGCTAGCACAGCACACTTGTCAAAGCCAGTTGCTGCTGCCTTATCAATGCTGCTATTGTACGGCTGACAGATAACAGCGAACATAGCCTGATGCTTGCCTGTCTTCATAGAGCTAACACTCCAGCTAAGGTCACGCTTTCGGAGGTGTAGATTGGAAAAGCTCCTCCTGGAGCGGTGTACCGTGTCTCCGCGGTGCCTCCTCTGCAGCTCTCCCGCGGGCACTGCGCTCCTCTCCCGCACACACGTGCTGCGCAGAGACCTCCGGCACGGGGGAAGCGGCAGCTCCATCGTGTTTGTTGCTGTTCCTGCGGGTATAAATGCCTCCGTGTTTCAATAGAGCCGTGGAAACTGCGTGGTGGGGATGGGAAAGGAATCGCGACAGAGTATTTCCCAGGTTCTGGGGAGGATGCTAGAGCAGTGTGCAGCCCGTCTGGGGCTCAGTTGGCAGGCAAACCAGAGTGTTACGAAAGTACATTTGAGATGTCTGTAAAGTTTGAAGGGTCCTTTATAGAGACCTGGCTGGGCTTCTGATGATCGGTGTAGAGACAGTTTGGCTTACATATGGGTTTAAAGTTAAGAGAAAATCAGGGAAGTAGGGCAAGACAGTGTACAATATAATGCTGCTCTTGCAGCTGCAGCAGAGCAGATGGATGTAATTCATTTGCAGATCTGTTTGTGAAACTTTTACAAGTCATTGGAAACTAAGTAGCATCACTAAAATGGATCATTAAAGTCTCGCTATATTTATAGATTCTAAACTAGCGATCTGATGTGTTAATTAAAAGTAAGCAAAAATTTATGTTTAGAAAGGAAGAGGGGCATAAATGTAATTAGAAATCAGTTAAATCAGTTATGGAAGTACTCTGCTATCATTTTCATTTAATTTGACTATTAAGTTCATTGATATCAGGAACAGGGGAAGCCTAGCAAATTGACTAAGAAGTCAGAAATGTTATCACTAATTACAGTATGTTAGCTTATCAGAGATTTAAGATGCTCTCATTGTTTTACTCTAAATTATCTAGATGAAGAAACTAGAGGATGGGTTACTTCTTTTTTTTTTGCTAAATATGTGCTGTATATATATGTCTTCTTGTGCAGAGTAATAAAATGATTTGTTTCTTTCACACTGTAACAGGTCTTCACACTAACTCTCACATACCTGTGGTACTTATGAATTATTGGCCTCCTACTTGTGAAAGAAATCTAACACTGTCCTCACCATTTACAGGTGAGATATTCTATAAATAATACTGTATATAACGTATTCTGAAATAAGATCTGTTTAGTAGGCCGAGCAAGGGAATTTATAGCTGGTGCTTTGTGATTCTGACATTCAACTGTGTAACGATGCCCATAAAACCATGTTTCAGGTTACATATATATTTTTGCCTCAAACCAACTTTTTTGTTAACTTTTTTTTTTTTTTAGCAGGCTATTTGGCCCCTTTACAGGTTGTTCTCAGCTTGCACTTTCAAACACACTCTTCAGTAAGAATGTGTCCTCAGAAGTGACTCGCAGCAATTTCAAACAGAGAATTAGCTAAATCACTAATGCAACTGCATGACCAGACCAGGACCTATGTGAATAAATTTGGCTATTTTGATTTTTCTCTCAGTTTTCTCTTTCTCAATGTAAAAAAGTGATGGAAACTTTTACAAACTTAAGAATGAAAAACAAAATCAAAGAGAACTCTCACTATGATCCTATGTTAAAACCTTGTATGCCTAGTGTAAGGGATTTCTCCTCTTGACTCTTCCCAGTCTGTCCTGTAGGAAGCCCAATAAGCCAGCTTTAATGCATGGAGGCTTCATCTTCCAGCAAAGCTAAGATGCAGCACTGTGAGCTGCACAACCCACTGCTGTCACGACCTAACTGAAATGCAGCCCTCGCTGTGGGTATCACCACATCACAGATCGAGTGATCTATAATAAAACATATTTTTCAAGAAACTGCATAGTTAACTACACATGCCCAGCTTGTTATTGTTTTACTAGAACAAAAAGAACGAGTTTCTCTAGCACTGCCAGAAAATCTTGCTGAAAAACTAGGAACAGCAAATCATGTTTTTCCTTCCTTTATAATGATGGGGCTGTTTAAAAGACAATGCCCATGGGGCAGTCCAGCTTCTTGTCAAAATGTAATCTACTGTTCCAGATGGTAAACATTCAAAGACATATTTATGGTGACTTCTACATACCTTCCTTTGACATTGGCTTTTTTTTCCCTGAGAGCACTTGTGCTGGGTACACACATGAAGTTCCCATTAGCATCCTAGCAGCTGTAAAAGTGTTCAGAACTCACAAAGATGTTCCTCACAGTGAGATAAAAATAACCTGAGGAAAAGATCTGAGACCAGTACAAACCTCAGTAGATCCATGATATGCTCAAGGTGAAAAATTCCAGAGGTACAAAAAGATCCATAAACTGCTGCATGAAAGCTGTAATACATTTTTGTTGCGGCTAATTCATCTTGGCTTGATATGGAATGCTGAACATACCAGGCATGTCTGTACTATCAACTGTGTTTGTGATGTGAGGGAATCTGCATTGCACAAAACCTGGTGGGTTTCTTTTCCCCGCAGCTAGTGAAGACTAGGTGGTATATTGATTGTCTTCATAGAGTTGTTTTCAAAGTGTCACCTTTTTTTTTTTAACCTCACTGCTTTGAGTGGTGAGACAGAGCCCAGGAAAATGTTTTCCAGCCAGAATGTATTCTGCCCTGAATTGTCTTAATTATGTGTCAGTTTATTGCTTGTCAGGGGCTTCCTCTTCTTAGCACTTTATCATCGAGGTGGGTGAGCTTGTTCCATCATAATACGCAACTTCAATTTCTGCTGCTTGGCATGTCTCCTTGGCCCTTCATTGATTTTTGTCTCCATTTCAGAAGAAAAAAAATTAATTATGGTTGGTGTAATTTCACATTGAAAAAAAACCCAACTTGGTGAATTTCCAAATGGCATGTAAATACATCTTCAAAAAGTAGGCTAAATGAGAGGTCATTAGGGAAAAAAAAATGCATGTAGGAATCCAGAAGTATCCTAGAGATGGCAAGTATCTGTGTGAAAGTTATTGTAACAGCTCTCATTGCAGTCAGGAACTGATAAAAACAGTTTATTAAAAATGTTGTGATGCTGGGGACAGTGTTTCCAAATGTGTAAGCCATTATAAAACCCACACTCAGTGGAAGTTAGACAGCTATGGAAAAAAATATTTTGAAAGATTTGCAAATGCTGTTCTGACTAGATCACATTATTGCAGACTATTTTGACAGTTTGCAGTTTATTATCTAGCTTTGTTTAACTCGCATTCGATGTTATATGTTTGTTCATGCAGGATCATGAGTTTGAGCCTTGTGTAATGGCAGGACTCATTCTTACCCCGGCGAGGCTAGGCACTTGTCACAGATGTCATGGCAGTCGTGGGTTTCATGATTTCCTTAGCTTTAGAAAGGGCTTTGGGGGATTTGTGCTTGAGTGGGAAGGCAGACTGATGTGATAACAATTGAGAAAGCTCCTTTCTGAGTGCCTTGAGAGCTGAAGTGTTCAACAGAGAACGAGGGTCCCGTGACAACTCTGCTGTGACACAGAAAGAATCCAATTAGTGGCCACTCCTGCTGTTGATACTAGATCTCTCCTAAAAAATTTCCGCCATTACCACCCTCATTGTAATCCCATCCATGACGCTGATAATGGGATCAAGAGTGTGTTTTCAAAATGCCTGCTTAAATTTTAACTGCTGTCTTAGGAGATTTTGAGGACATTAAATTAGAAGGCACCGAACAGCACAGCTCACAAGAGGGCTACATGACACACGTGTCACCCAGTAGCTGTCTTTCTCATAATGGATTTTCCTAGCACCTCCATCACAGGTAGAGCTGCTCTAAGGGGGCTACAGATGGGGGGAGCCAGGGGGTGTATGTACATAGTGAATACTCCATTGAGTTGCGGCTGTCCCTGCACTGCAATTACCTGTAGACCTTGTTCCTAAGCAGTTAGATGTGTGAAAAGCAGCAGGAGAAGGGAGCGAGAGGTGATACAATCCCCTGTACTGTGCCCCAGTAGTGGCAGCAAGTCAGCCTGCTTTCCCCTTTAACTAGTCCTAGATCATCACTCTGCCTTCCCTGCTGGACCAGCAACAAAATATGCCCCACCACCCCCCTGGTTTTTTTTGTCTTTCACTTTTCTTGCTCCAACACTAATTCACCATTTCCATACGATCAGAGAGCAGTAATTCTACTGTTGTTCTTACCAAGTAGGGCATGTTCAATGCTGTCATGTGCTTGTAGAGGACACTCTAAAGTGGAGACACTTAAGGCCTTCACCTGTGTCACCTCAGAATGCAACACAGTAATGTATGAATTGTCAAACCAGACACCTTTTAGATGAATTATTTTAGCATATTTCAGTTATGTCAGTAGGCTCCTTTTGAGAACCCCTGCAAGATCTTTGCTTTAGTATTGCTTGTTCATGCTCAAAAGTTGTAGTTAACCAGTGAGAGAAATTTCTTTTTTATTTTTATTGAGACTTTTATTTGCTGAGAAAACTCATACTTGTTTCATCTTCTGGTTTATGCATTGTACACAGCAGATTTGGTATCAGTGGTTTCCCAGAACTTTAATTCCCACTTTCAGAATCTACTTAAAAGTTCTGGTAAGCCTTTGTTACTGTGTGTGCTTTATTAATCCCGGGGCTCTGAGCCTTCCCAGCCTTAACCACCATTGATGATTTGGTTACAGTGAAACATTTTTGTAATAGTTGACCCTGTATTTTATCAGAACTTTCTTAAAATTTTTTTTGATTTATTTTATAGCAAAAATTAACTTACAATTGACTATAATTCTACGTAATAATTATTATAGCTCCCTGCAAAGTTGTTAATATTGCTGGAACTCCAAACAAAAAATACTCAGTTTCACCATTTTTATCACAGGCTAGTGTGGCAATACCACCATTATATTCAGGACGAATTCTAGATGTAGTACCATTCTATGGAAATCCAGACTGTTTTGTAGATCAATGCTAGATTATCTACAGAATTTTTCATGGAGGTTCTAAATGGAAGCAGAACACTGAAAGTCAATAATTTTATGCTCTAAAAAAACACTCTCTTGATGCTGTCTGAGTGTGATTATGGCACTGCAAGTTGCTGTTTCTCTATGATGTGACTCTAACCCATCTTAGCAAGGAGAGGAGCTGCTACTCCACGGCAGCTGTATTTTTGTGGTGCTTCACAGGAGGTGAATTCTGTTTGGAAAGCCCACAGAGAAGATGGGGAAGCCTTTGGCACTAGAGTTATGGAGAATAAATGTAACAGGGAGCTGAACATAGTGACTGTTTTTCTCAAAAGCATCCATAAAAACAGAACAGTGATCTGTTCCAGTATTGTAATTGCAATGTGCCAAAACGTTCATTATTTTAGCATGTGCACTGTTCTGTCTGTTTTAACTTAAAAACAGATAAATGCATTACCAAGCCCATAAATGTCTGCAGAACTGCCAACTCTCCTGACTTTTATCAGTAGTCTTGTGATATTTAGCCTTCTTTGCAAAGCTTCAAACGTTAGAAGCGAGATATAATGTGCGAAGTTCAGATCTCTCCTTTCTGCTTTTTTAAACTTAATCCTCCTGGTTGCTGAGGAAGCTGACTTGTGTGCAGCTCCAAGAAACATGAAAGAAACTAATGGAAATCCCAAATCTTGCTATGTCAATGCATGCAGACTGTGAATAAGGTGGGTTTATGTATGCTATGCCTGTCAGTTCAGAAAAAAAAAACCAAGGTTTTTTTTTTCCTAAGGTTTACCATAATCAACTCCCCCACAAATTTCTGATCATTTGTCTGATAACTCTCATCTTTTTAAAGAGGTTTTCTTGCAACAGAGGGTGAGGCTACTTGACTCCACTCAGCCAGTGGAATAGCTTGCTGTCCTGGAGAAACCCATCTTTGATCCTCCATCCTCTGCCTCCTGTTGTGTGTTCCCATCTCCTCCCTTGTGCCAGGTTTGGCTCTTGGCTCACCTCCTGGCATGCTGAATGAGCTCACGGGAGCAGCGGGAAGCTACATTGGCTGCCCACCTAGTGAGCTGATTTAGCTCAGCATGTGGACAGAAGCTCCACATGATGCAAGGGAAGCAGTTGGAGCTCGTGGCTCGGGGCGAGGGGGAAAAATGTGGCCACTCCTTTAGAGGGATGTGAGCTGAAAGATCATTCAGCTACCTGGTGACACGTCACCCTGAGAACCAGGGTACTGTGTGTGTCTACAGGAGAATACGTGATAATAGACACATATGACTATGCCAGTGTTGTCGTGAGCAGAAGGTCAAATGTACATACTTTTAACAAAAGAGTATTGTTCTTATGGAGAGGATTGCTGCAGTGTCACTCAGAATACAGAAAAGCTCTGCGTACTGTTTCTGACTCTTTAAATCGACAAATATGCTTTGGAGAGAAGCTAATAAGAAGTGTGTGTAGAAAAGAGGAAAGAACCACAGGTGCCTGCTGAGTTACTGCTTTAAAAGGGTGAATGAGATTCTGAGGGTGGGATACATTCTGCATAACCAAGGCACTTGAGGTGCCCCCGAGTCTTAAATACTTATACAGCAGCTACCTAAAGGCATGTTCTCTCTCTGAGCAATGAAAAGAGTCCCTCTGAAGGCCTCCAGGCATTACAGTTAGGAAGGCAGGACTTCCCCCTGAAAACCTTCAAAGGCACCTACCTCTTTCAGTTGCACATATAAGGATGGATCTTACCCACTTGCTTTAAAGAGATTGCTAAGGAACTTAAGCAGGAGGGACTTGATATCATCTTGAGTTTCTTAGTTGTCCCACAGATGAGCAATGCCATGGATAAACAATGCCTGTATTTGAACAGCTGTGATGTAATTCCTATGCAACTCTTTAAGATGTCTCCTATACTTGCCACAGAAGAAAGCATGAAGCAGATCTTTCATTTGAACAGCAGGAGCTGCAATTCACTTGAAGAAACTAGGATACTCATTTTAGTTTACATGTAATTGAGGTAACTGACTGTAGAAATGGAAGACAGTACTCATCCAGTGTCATCCTTTTCAGTGCTGGTTTACACCGACAAGGAAAATGCATAACCTTTTCTTTCTAAATTATATAATTACAGGAAAATGTTTTAAAAATCACCCATGGCTGCTACTTGAAGGAATGTCTCAAAGGCCTCTTGGGCAGAAAAGCCTAGGGGGATCAGAGATGTTGGTGCCTGCAAGGACTAAAGGTGTGGTGAGGAATAATGGATGATCTCACAGGAGTATGAAGTTGGACAAAGAACGGAAAAAACACAGAACTGTAAAAGATTCAGTACCCATGTTTCTGGGTTTAGCTATGCTAAATCTTTTGAGTATTATCTTCCATTGACTTGGCTTCCTCAAGGTGTGCCAGTCATTAATTAGAGAAAAGTAGTGCAACAATAAACTGAACATGCTGTAAATAATCGGCACAGGATACCTTTTAGCTATCACTTTTTCCAAGGACTGCAAAAATGCTACCAATAGTAGATTTTAGAATAATATTTGGGTTTTGGTAACTTAATAGCAATAAAGAAGCATGCATTAAGCCAATCATTGTAGTGATTTTTAGCAAAGATTCCTTTGGTATCACTCCCCATTATTTTATCAAGGAGAATAGCTGTAATACCTGAATTCCTGAATGTGTCCCTAGTAAAGCACATGTGAATTTACATTGTTGTGATCTATTTTACATCTAGAGCCAGTTTATGAACTGAGACTGTAACACTATCTGCTTGGCCACCATTGTGTAGGATTTAGGGAGACTGTTAAAAGTATTCTGAAGTTAACCCAGGTTTATCTTCTGGGCATTCCAGTAGTTTCTTTTATCTCTATATCTGTAGACAGTTGGCATTTCTTATCTCACTGGAAACTTCAGTCCATTGCTGGCATATAGGCTCACAGGGAAGGCTTTCTGTGCTCTACTACTTTGCTACTCAAATCCTTAGTTAATTTTTTGCTTTCCTTCTATGTGGTATGGATAATTTCTCTAAAGCATGGATACTCTGAAGTGAGGAATGGTAAAATGAAGAGGCTTTAAGGGGTGCATGATCAACGATCACCAGGCTTCTCAAAAACCAGATAGCTCATCACAGACAGATGAGCAGCTACCAAGATGTGTTGAAACAGGTACATCCCTTTTTTAGGTCTTTTCCATTTTGTGAAGCTCACATCCAGTTTTCCCTTTTACTAAATTACACTGCAAACTTTTCCTCTCCACAAATTTTGCACCTTTTTGCACCTCGGTAACTTGTGAAAGGTTTAAGATGCTGTATAGCCATATTTCAAGAAACAGGTCTGTTTTACAGATACTTGTTTTGGTCTTGGCTACCATGGGTACCTTTGGCATAAAAGTCTATCAAATCCTGTGAATCATTTAGAGTGGAGAATAGTTGCCAAAAGAGGCTGGAAAAGCCAAATAAATGGACATGTCTAGCTAGAACTGAGGTCCGTACCTGTCTTGGACAAGTGACATTGTGCATCCATATCCTGACCTTGTCCATTCTGAGGAACCCTGTCTATCTTGTATGCAAGCCTGGAGAATTCACTGCTCTTTCTGGCAGCTGAACAACATGAGCAGCTAAGTGATGCTACTGCTGTAACCTGTCTGCTTCGCTCTTCTGCGGCAGATTACTGATGGAGTGCATGCACACACCTCAGGAGCTCCAGTGCCAAATTTAATATTTGCCCTTTGGCCAGAGTCAGTTCAGACAATGAGCAACAGTGATTCAGCCATTCTACATTTGCTGCACTAATGCTGCTATATCCTGAACTGTGACCCTAGTGCTACCATGACAGTGGAAAAGAGACACAGACATGGGGAGCATCTGTGTGTTGAATCTGGCAGCTACTTGAACTGCTCACTGTTTTTTTTTTAGTATCCATCTACCTACAGCTGCCAGAACTTCCACTTTTCCCCTGCCTGCAATAGAAGAGTATGCTGGGCTTTTTAGTTTGGAATTGAGCTCAGTAATGTATGTATTTATGCATCTGGGGTTTTTTGAAGTCCTACCTTACTGTCAAACAACTCATCTTTAGAAAAAGCACTGCAGATAGTTTGGATGAGAGCCTAACACCAGGAAGAGCAGGTCTCCAAGAATGCCTTGCCCCTCTCTTTCAGACACCTTGCTGAGTCACATCTGGTATGAAATGAGGAGTCCATGTGTCAGCTGTTATCTTCAAAGTTATGTGTGGGCCATCCTCATTGTTTGAAGAAGTTCTTTGCCCTGCTTCATCATGAATCATCTACATCTACACTTAAAAGGAAAAATGTTACTGAACAATGGAGGATGAAAATTCAAGTGGGTAATGAACTGCCATTCTGACACTATAGATACAGGCATCTCAAATGACTGAGTGAACAGGCAGCTTCTAAAACAGAGAGAGCAGAAGTCTGAATCATGGCTGAGAGATCTCCTGAAGGAATATAAACCAGATTTGGCAAGTGGAGCACGGAAAGAAAATACATTCCCTCTCTCAGTTGCGTTTCAGTGTGCTTCTTGCGTATATCTGTTGATCTATCCATGTTTCGGTCTGCTCAAGGGTATACATATCTTTTCTTCCAGGAGAAATCCTGAGCACCGTATTGCACAACCAAACATTTCTAGGGCATTTACCATGTATCATCTTCTGTTGTATAATACTTGTAGTTGCTGTAATGAACATGGGGAGGTGGTAGTATCAAAAAGAAGCTCATCTGTTTTCTCAGCAGTTTGGAAATGACATAACTGTTATTATATAATTTGCAAAGGCTAAAGGTATTGTTTCTCTTACGCTGTTTCTTAGGTGTCCTTCATAGTATTCCCCATTTTGTACACAGTACACAAACTGTTTTCCATATATGCTTTTATCTTTTGATTTTCCTACTTTAAGATCTGGTGTTCAATGCTGTCAGGAAACTGCCTTAAATGAAAGTGTGGAGTGACGCAGGATAGTTTTAATGAAAGCCAAAAAGAATGTGAACTTAATCTTCCTTATAGGAAGTTTTGTTCTCTTCTGTCCTGTACCCTGCTTAAACACATTGGCCTTTTTTGACCTTTTTGTTGATGAAGGTTAAGTGGGAAGTATCTTGGCTGCAACCTTTCCAGCTTAACCAGAGAGATTTTCCACAGTTCACATTTACATTCTCTGCTATGGGCATTCATCTCTCCTAAATCAAAATTGTTAAACTGGATTTTCAGAGAGAAATTAATAGCGTGTGGCAATGATGATAAAATGTCAAGCTTTCCTCTTTCATGTCTCTAGCTCTATTTTGCCAGTGATGATTTTGCCAGTCCTCTTCCTAGAGATAAACAAATCTCAGGAGCAAGTTTCAGTTTGATTAATGAGTTCCTCCCATGCATCATGTTTATTTGCTTTAAAAACAAATGTAAAGGATTCCTACATTTGCAATTTATGAACACCGATTACATTGCTTCTGCAAAAATCTGAAAGTGTCGCCATGTTTTCCATCTCTGGGCAACTTTTGTGCCTACTGTAACATACACAGAGTGAGACAGAATGCTCTCAGCTGGTGAGGGAGCTATTGCCTGTCCCTGGTGTGCTGGCTTCAAAATACTTTGGCAGTCTCCCAGCAAAAGAGCTTCAGAGAGAGCAGGATCTATACCCTCAGGACACTACAGCTTTCAATGGAAAGGCTGTTGTGTTCTTCAGTTGTCATACTCTTGATAGGAGAAGATCTAGGTCTGAACCTCTCTCTTGCCTTCAGTCCCAGCAGTATCCACTGCAGAATTTTGCAGTTTGGGATGTCTCCATTTGTTATTCCACAGCAAACTGCTCCATGGTGCTTTGTTATGAGAGACACCACAATGTGTATAGACAGTGTGAGAACTGATTGTGTATTGCAGAGAAAGAACCAGTCATTCTTTAGCCTCAAATTTAATTTTGGTTTAGTTCTCAATTTAATTGAGCCACTTCTTCCTCCCATAAAACACAATCACATGATTAGCACTATGCTCTTCCATAAATAACCTGGATAGGGATGTCCAAATCAGTTGTTTATCCCTCTGTCAAGAATAAGGAAAGTTACCCTTTCCTGTGAAAAGAAGACACAATCAGGTGCCTCACAAACATATTAAACATTTCATATACTCACAGAATGATCACAGGAAAATTCACGTTGGAAGGGACTCAGGAGGTTGTCCTGCTCAAACTAGGCTTTATCCAGTTGGCTCTTGAAAATCCCAGTAGATAGTGCAGTGTCTTAAGCAACTTGTTCTGTTGCTCATCTTTGTCACAGGGAAGAAGCTTGCTTTTACTTATACCCACTTTGACTCTTGTTTCTGTTTATGCCCGTTGTGTCTTGCACTCCTGCCATGCCCTGCAGCCTCCTGACAGAGCCTGACTCTATGTCCTTTACAACCTTATTTCAGTTACTGGAGAGTTGCTGTGAGGTCCCCCTAAAGCCAGCTCATCTCTAGGCTGAACAAGCCCAACTACCACAGGTTCTGTCTGCAGAGCAAGTGCTCCACCCCTCAACTATCTCGATTGCCCTCTGTCAAAGTTGTTTCAGTTTATCATTGCTGATTTTGTACTGTGGGCCTCAAAAGTGGGCACAGTACCCTAGGTCCCATCTAATGAGTTCTGAGAAAAAGGAGATGATTACTTCTCTCGATCTACTTGCTGTATTGCTGTTAATACAGCCCGGGATGCTGTTGGCCTTCTGTGCTCACTGAGCACACTACAGGCTCAGGTTCAGCTTGCTGTCTAATGACCCCCAGGTCCTTCTCAGCAGAGCTGCTCCCCATCCAGTCCATCCCCAGCCTGTATCACAGAATCACACACAGAATCACAGAATGTTAGGGATTAGAAGGGACCTCAAAAGATCATCTAGTCCAATCCCCCTGCCAGAGCAGGAACACCTAGGTCAGGTCACACATCATTGCAAAGGGCTCTTCCTTCCCAGATGCAGAACTTAACATCTGTCCTCACTGAAATCCATGAGGTTCCTGATGGCCCACTGCTCCAGCCTGCCTAGGTCCCTCTGAATGGCAGCTCTCTCTTGAGGGGATCTACTGCTCCCCTCAGTTTGGTGTCATCCTCAAACTTGATGAGAGCTGCTTATTCAACTTAAAACACTTGCCCTCAAGCTGTTGTTTTCTTTATTTACTTTCAATTAAGTTTTATTCTTGATTTTTGTCCTACATTCTCAGTGGCTCTGAGTAGGCTGGATATGTATAAAAAGAAGTATATTAAAGCAACCCTTCATTCCATCTTGTAATCTGTTCCTGATACACACAGTTGTTCTTAATTCACCTTTAAATAGCTCTTCCAGTCACAAGGAGCTGCAGGACAAATCTTTCTCAGGGACAGTCCTCTTCATGATTTTGGTCAGATTTGTCACAGTAGACATCTTTAAGATTTAAAAAACTCACTTTCAAATTCAATGGGTTTCTGCACAGCCCAACTAAACATAGTGTTGAAGACTACTATTTAAAACATGTAAGCTAAAACCATGCAAGATTTTTGTTTTGAGTTCAAGCTTTATTGTACATTATGGATTAACATTCCCTTTTTCAGAAGTTTGAAAGGACTTTAACTGAACTTTATGAGTCCTGAAATAGAT
This sequence comes from Podargus strigoides, assembly GCA_028020825.1. Lineage (NCBI taxonomy): Eukaryota > Metazoa > Chordata > Aves > Caprimulgiformes > Podargidae > Podargus > Podargus strigoides. The sequence goes on along the minus strand of CM051620.1, from coordinate 35,161,422 downwards.
AATTTTCAAACAACTGCAGCCTATAGTTTGGAGCCCTGTAAACAACATTTAAAATTTTGCATCTCTTTTCATCAGTGGTATTGTCTCCTCTGAGTTCCTTGCTGCTCTGGCAATGTTGCCTTCCCTCATCTTCATGTTACTTGAAGTTGCTCCCATAACTTCATCACTGATTCTCAATAATAGTGGTTCTTCTACGTCGCCATAACTTTAGAACTGCTAATTAAACCAATCCAACTCTAGTCCAACATACGTATCATGGAATCACAGAACTAGGGAATTTTCAGAGTTGGAAGTTTTCAGAGTTGGAAGGGACCTACTAGTTGGACATGTAGTCCAACTTCCCTGCCTAAAAGCAGGATCCCCTAGAGCACATCACTCAGGACTGCATCCAGGCGAGTCTTGAAAATCTCCAGAGAAGGAGACTCCACAACCTCTCTGGGCAGCCTGTTCCAGTGCTCTGTCACCCTCACTGAAAAGAAGTTCTTCCTCATATTTAAATGGAACCTCCTATGTTCTAGCTTGTGCCCGTTACCCCTAGTCCTGTCACCGGGAACCACTGAAAAGAGTCTGGCTCCATCCTCTCTCAACTCACCTTTTAGGTATTTATAAACATTAATTAAATCACCCCTCAGCCTTCTCCAGGCTAAAGAGTCCCAGCTCTTTCAGCCTTTCCTCATAGGGGAGATGCTCCAATCCCCCAGTCATCCTCATTGCCCTCCACTGGACTCTCTCCAGTAGTTCCCTGTCTCTCTGGAACGGGGGAGCCCAGAACTGGACGCAGTATTCCAGTTGTGGCCTCACCAGGGCAGAGTAGAGGGGGAGAATGACCTCCCTTGCCCTACTGGCCACACAGTTCCCTATGCAGCCCAGGGTGGCATTGGCCTTCTTGGCGGCAAAGGCACATTGCTGGCTCATGGATAATTTACTGTCTACCAGGACTCCCAGATCCTTCTCCTTAGAACTGCTTTCCAGGAGGTACCCCCCTAACCTATACTGGTGCCTGGCATTTCCCCAGGTGCAGCACCCTACACTTGCCCTTATTGAACCCCATCTCTGCCCAGCTCTCCAGCCTGTCCAGGTCCCGCTGGATGGCAGCACAGCCCTCTGGCATGTCAGCCACCCCTTCCAGCTTGGTATGATCAGTGAACTTGCTAAGGATACACTCTGTCCCCTCGTCCAGGTCACTGAAGAATATGTTGAACAAGACCGGACCGAGTATTGACCCCTGGGGGACACCACTGGTTACAGGCCTCCAGCTCGACTCTGCTCCATTGATCACAACCCTCTGTGATCTGTCACACAGCCAGCTCTCGATCCACCTCACTGTCCCCTCATCTAACCCACACTTCCTGAGTTTCCTAATGAGGATGTTATGGGAGATGTATTGTCCCTATAAAGATATTTTAAAATGCCATTTGTTGCTGGATAAGGAGTTAAACAACAGAGCTGAAATTTGTGAATTTAAAAAACACAAAGTCCAATGCCATCCTAGTTTAGTAATTATTCTGGGTAATTTTGTTTCCCGGTCTGTCTGTCTTATTTCTACCTGAGTTTGCTCACAGCTGTTGTCTTAAAAAGCTCCCTGCTGTCTGAGACTGTGGACTTTGTGAATGGCACTTGAACATTCAGTTCATTCAATGTCAAGCACTTAGTCAGGAACACATCACTTCTACCAGCCTCTGGTATTATTCTAGGAAACATAATTTTAATTTCTTCTGTCACAGTTTTGGGGCAAAATATCTGAATCACTTTTTTAGTGAGAAGATTCTTGGGCATGTAAGAGACATCAGCTACTGACTTGTATGTTATGCAAGTGATGTGATCACCTGCACCATTCAGCCAGTTCTTGAATATTTAGAGAGGAATACATATTTCCTGAAGCTTGGTCCACATCTGAGCTGTCTTTGTCCAAGTTTTACAGTGTGACAAAATAAAGGGGAAGGAATTTTCAGGGATTAGGTGTCCATGCCCATAGCAGGGAGGTTGATATTTAAGGTCCCTTCTAACCCAAACCATCCTATGATTCTAGGATTCTATGATTTTTTTAGGGTTGTGGTAGAGGAGAAAACTCATTTTGGATACTTGTTTATAAGGTTTAGCATTGAAAACACTCAAAATAACCTAACTTCAGTAAAATTTACTTCTTGAAACCTGATTATTCTCCTGCTATTTTTGACCTTTTAACTGAATTGAGTTCCTAGCAAGCGAGATTCCTTTTTATCCGTCCTTCACTATCCATCATCTTGTAACTTCTCATAGGTAACCAATATGTGATAGCAGTCATCACAAACTTGTAAATGTCTCTGAAACTAACAGCTTGTCTGCAACAGCATTTATTGACTTTTTAAACCAGTGCAAACTTGGTTGTATAGCTGCTTTGAAACTGGCTTAGCATTCCTCAAACAAATGTAACATTGGACCCACACCAGCTTTGCAGCTGTGTGGTAAAGGTACTACTGTAGAACAGATGTGAGTGTGACCACTCTCCTCTGAAGGTTGTTTCTAATTTCTTTGGCAGTGTTGTTTCAACCACAAGAGCTTTGACCATATAATGGTGGAGCACCTCCTAGAACCTCCTCAAGATAATGAGTTGTTTGTTCCTGAGCAAGATAATTTAGACACCTAAGATCTGAGAAGGCAGAGGTTTCCTTCTTGCTAGCTAGTTAGGTCCACTCTTTGCTTAGCAGGAAAATGAGTCTGAAATGCAGTCTTAAACTCCTCACTTGCAGTTTGGAGCCTCAACACTGATCTTTATTCTGCACTGATCCGTGATCTCTGATGCCTGGGAGAGATTTCAGAATCTGTCCTCCCAGCTGTTGCCCTGTTAATCTCCCGGAGATTAGACATCCCTTTGCAAATAAAGCTGAAAATGCTCCATAGCATCTCCTCAACTACTCCAATCCATAGCTCTGCATCTTGATGTAAATTGAAGTAACCATCTTTAAATGTTAGTTAATATGATGAACTATACACGAAAAGCACTGGGGATCTCTCCCATCGTGACAGATCTCTCATTTTGCTTTCTCCATTAGAGGATTAGTTACCTTGGCCAGAGATGGGGATATAGAAAATGGAACAGCTGGAAGAACTAACTTCTTAATTTAACAGAGTACAAATTTCCAAAATCATGCATCAAGGCCTTAAGTTTTACTGGTGTCTTCAATATTGTGCTATCCTGTATACTGTGATATTAAGGGAAGACTGCTGATACCATTTTTTTGACTTCTACACTTCAGAAAAAGTTAACAATGCAAAATACAGAAGCTGAATGAAAAAAAGTAGGCCGAAGCTTTTTTAAAATCTAAACTAGCTTTTATAACTAAGAGTTTTCACAGTCCTTGACATTGCTGGAGAAACTCAAAAGACATATGTTTAAAAAAATCTCCATGGAAGAGGAGGCTTAATGTAGCTGAAGCTCTAATCTAATTTAGACTTTTTGTGAGTAGGACAGGGAAAAAAATTGTGTTAGTAAGAACTAGTTCCACCATCATGTTTTAATAAGGAAAGTGAATGTTTGTTCTTTTGTTCTCTCTGTGTGTGTGTGTGTGTGTGTGTGCACAGAAGGCACAACAAAAGAAGCAAATCCCTGTATCCCTAGCGTTAGAATGTTTAACTTAGTTTTCACTCTTTGGGACATATTTTGCTTCAGGAATTGCCTGTTTTTTTCAGTTAATGATAAGGATTTCCATTAGTATAATAAATTACACACACATGAGAGAAGCAGTGCAAATCATAGCTCCTAGCCAATCCACGAGTTCTTTTGCCTCCATCTTTAATCTAGCCATGCCAATATAGTAATATAAGATTTCAGCAAAAGAGGATTTTTGTCCTGAGAAACAAAATTTACCAGTATTCTGTATTGTATAATATATCAAGGATGCAAAATATCTCTGGTTAGACTGACACGACACCTTTTTGACTGATAAAAATATATTCCAATTGATTGCTAAAGCAGTGTTGCTTAAGGATAATAGTGTAATAGAAACAAATTCATCCCGTAATTCCTTTAGCCTCAGTAAATATGTTGCAAATGTTTAGTGTCTATTGTGGTAACATGAAGCAGAAGACTTAATTAGTCTAATCAAAACAAATACATAGGAGAGTTTTTAAGTATGTTTCCAATTTCAGAAAAATTTCTCATGCATTTGCCTTATTTTATTTTTTCACATCTTGAATCAGGCATGATCAAATGTATTTGTATGTGTGTGTTTTCCCCAAAGCACTGAGAAGAATGTGGTGTGAGAATTGTCTTTTCCATTCACAGTCATGCTGCTATTTGGTCACGTTTCAATCACTGGAAGAAAAAAAAGAAGGTAGAGGGAATTGAAAGCACAACAGAACTGCTTAAATGAGTTCAAAACTTCAATGGTGCTGCAACCCTTAACAGAAGGCAGAGCTCAGTTGTGTCTATGGAATGGTTCCACGTTTCTCAAAAAAAAACAAACCAAAAAAATCCACAAACAAAAAAAACCCAACAAACAAACAATGACATTAACAAGATAACACAAAAGATTTATTACTTATGTTTTCGTTTCTTTTCAAGTAAACTTGTGCGTTCTCAAAATCAGAGACGCAGTTTCCAGCAACTACTCTTCCTTGCCTCCTTCCTTGCCTTCACATGTTTCACTTTCTTAAATTGCTCCTTAAGTATTTAAATTAAGGTCATCTTGCTTTTTGATTCGTTGACTGTAGTGACATTGTTCTTTATGTTCAGAAGACAACAAGGAGTAGTCAGGTTTCAAGTTACAGTGACTTTGTTATTTTAAGGGCTGACGTATAAGGAAAGCCTGCTTTATTAAACCTCTGAGTTATTTTTTTGCCTGAAGCAACCTTGTCTGTACTTTATGTTTCTCTCTAAACCAAAGGCTGTATTTGGCTGCTGAAAAATCAAATCTACCAGAACAATAAGGCAAAGGGAGATGCTACTATTATATCCACTAAGAAAGCACATACAAATAATTGGGGGTGCATGAATCCTCATCAAATCACATCTAAGAAATTTCCTGCTCCACCTTCCTCTTCATGTATTTTGAGTATCATTTAACATTTTAAGTCTATTTTGGGGCTGCTAGTCTCCCAAAATACCTAAACTCAGAAAGATATCCATTTAAATGCAAATTATTTGTTTTCTTCTCCCACAATTGCATAGCAGAAACACAGGAATGCCTTACACCTTGAGGTGTTATAGCAGTTTGTATAAAAGTAATTTTTGAGGAATAAGTGCCTGTCAGGTTCAGTCCATTTCAAGAAGAGTCCACCATCTTTTTGCTGTTTCTAAGATAAGCCATAATAATGATAATGGGAGTATCCCCCAAGCCGATACATCTATTCAGTATTGGTACTCTTACCAAATCAAAACTTTTGGTTAAATCAAAGTAGGCAAAATTAAGAAATACAAGTTAAATGTAAAGTGGGTTGCTGTGTCAGAGCTGAATTGAATATTTTCTCTTATTTTAGAATATTTATTGTATTTTTATTGCTTACTAGCTAGGTTTTATTATATTTTTACTTCACTTAAGAGTCAAATTTTTAGTTTGGCTTTCCATGTGTAATATAAAAAGCAGAATTTGCCCTTTGTTCTTTTGAACTGTGACAGTTGTGTCCAGTTTTGTCACTAGCTAGCCAGCTAAGCGCCCGGAAGCAGACTTGAATCCTATAGCCGGTGCTTTTTTAAAATGTAGCAAAATAGGTTCATGCATCAGTCTAACACATTTTTCCAAATGGAGGATCAAATACTATGGCAATTTGTTAGTCATATCATGATGGAAAATTAAATGAGCAGAGTTTGTTGTCTCAGGAAAAAATATATATATAGATTAATTTAATTTAGGATTTTGCTTATAAGTATTAAAACCAGTATTTCACACTTCAAAAAGATGACACCAAGAAGTTTTCTTCTGCACCGTTTCACCCAGAAACGAAAGGCAGGAGTCCTTTTATGTCTGCTGCTAAATTGCCCCTTGCATGTCTTCTAGCAAGGAATCTTTAGCAGCAGGTGATAAAAGCCCTTTAGAAATTGGTCTGCTGAGGTAATCCCACTGAGTTATGAATATCTAGAAGCATGAGATCAGTTTTAATCATCACTGTTTTGCAAATAGAAATAGATATTGTATTGATCTGCATAGGCTGATCCATTGTTTATTTAGACAATAGATTTTTCCATTGTTATGGCAATACTACTGCATGAGTGGTGAAGTCAGTAATGTTCATAAATTGCTGGCAGTTGGTGCCTTTTTATTACTTTGTCTTCCAAATCTGTTATGAGCAGGGCTAGATGGCATGATAACAGTGCCAGGCAGTGGGGGAGTTCTGTGTATACTGGAGCTCCCTTATGTGTCAACAGTTGAACTGTAGTTCTGAGAAATATTAGGATATATTGTTATTCAGAAATAGTTATTACAGTGCCTACTGAAGGCAAGGAGAAATACAGGACCAGAGTACAGCTGAATACTTAGATAAATTGTGGTTGCTTGGACTGCTGTGCAGTCATTCCTACAAATGGGCCAGCAAAAAAGTATTGGATAACTGGAATTGGATTCTCTTGTCCATTTATTGGCATTTGTGAAGTCAGTCACTGAAATGTTTTCCAGGTCATTTTGTTTCCAGCAAGTTACAGCTTCAGTCATCTTGCACATGTAACTTGTGTATGGAATATTTAAACCCTGGAAATGCAAAAGCACTTTATGCACACAGAAATCACTACGTTCTCCACTGGAATAAAGTTGTTTCTGGGTGAAATGGGAAGCTGCTGCATAAGGACATTCTTTATACAGCATTGGTCTGAGGAAGTAATGAATATGTCTCTAGCTGAGTCTGTAGAAAGATGTGGGTCTAGTATTTTCCTGTTTTCTGAAAGACCTCCCTTCTGGCATGAAACTGAGTACCTAAATTTACCACTGACTCAGAGATGGAGTGAATCACACACAGCACTCCCTGCAGTCCCTTGGGTATTCCTTGGAGGCTTTGCAGCTGTGTTTCTTTTGTAAGCTTAATTAGGATCACTGCAGCCCCAGAACATGGTAACTGTCATGTATTACCACTTCTGGAATTATTCAGAAAAATCCTTATCACCAATATGTCCCAGGTATGGAAAAAGTCCTGCAGATAGTAAACCCTCCTATGTTTTATTGGTTATATGTGTTATACAGGAAGGGATCAGTACTGGGACCAGTTCTGTTTAATATCTTTATCAATGATCTGGATAAGGGGATTGAGTGTACCCTCAGTAAGTCTGCAGATAACACCAAGATGGGCAGGAGTGTCGATCTGCTTGAGGGTAGGAAGGCTCTCCAGAGGGATCCGCACAGGCTGGGTTGAAGGGCAGAGGCCAAATGTATGAGATTCAGCAAGGCCAAGTGTCAGATCCTGCACTTGGGTCACAACAACCCCATGCAGCGCTACAGGCTTGGGGGAAGAGCGGCTGAAAGCTGCCTGGTGGAAAAGGACCTGGGGGTGTTGGTTGACAGCCGGCTGAACATGAGCCAGCAGTGTGCCCAGGTGGCCAAGAAGGCCAATGGCATCCTGGCCTGTATCAGAAATGGTGTGACCAGCAGGAGTAGGGAGGTGATTGTCCCCTTGTACTCAGCACTGGTGAGGCCTCACCTCGAGTACTGTGTTCAGTTTTGTGGCCCTCGCTACAAGAAGGACATTGAGGTACTGGAGAATGTCTAAAGAGGGGCAACGAAGCTGGTGAAGCATCTGGAGCACAAGTCTTATAAGGAGTGGCTGAGGGAACTGGGGTTGTTCATTCTGAAGAGGAGCCTGAGGGGAGACCTCATTGCTCTCTACAACTCCCTGAAAGGTCTCTTCTCCCAAGTAACAAGTGACAGGACAAGAGGAAATGGCCTCAAGTTGTACCAGGGGAGGTTTAGAGTGGATATTAGGAAAAAATTTTTCACTGAAAGGGTTTTCAAGCATTGGAACAGGCTGCCCAGGGAAGTGGTTGAGTTACCATCCCTGGAGGCATTTAAGAGATGTGTAAATGTGAAGCTTAGGGACATGGTTTAGTGGTGAACTTGGCAGTGCTAGGTTAATGGTTGGACTTGATGATTTTAAAGGTCTTTATAACCAAAAAGATTCTATGAGTCTATGATTTCTCTCACTGTCACACATACATCTACACTTCTCAGAATTCCCAAACAATACACCATCCAGCAGTATCTAAGCACCTGCTGTTCAAAGGCAGAACAGTAAATACAAATCTTGCATTACAACATGCTGTAAGCCTTTCTCATTGTGAAGTCTCCATCTGTACCACAGGTTGGAAATGTGTTGTGGCAAGGTTCCTGAATAAAGCTGTATCCAGAATTAAGATAGTAAATTGTACACAGAAACCTGAAGAAGAAAAATGAAAGAAGGAAGAAAAATGAAAATGCTCCTGCAATTTCTTTAAACATATGTCCTGGTTCCCCAGGAACAGACCCATGGGCCAGCCATGCAGGCAGGCCATGAGTAGTCCCAATTCAGCTGGGAGTTTCAGTCGGGGCAGCTGACCCAAGCTGATTCCTAGGTGTATCCCATACCACTTAGATCACAATCACTATAAAAGGAGGGAATATACCAAGGGTGGAGTGTTTCTCTGCTTGAGCCTCCTTTCTCTTGGTTTCCTGCTTCTTCTTCTGGTTGTAAGGATGAGGCTGAATAGAACCTTATACGCTTTATGTTGGTGATTGTATTCATTTTGTTATTTCATTAAATCTGTTTCTACTTCAACACATGGTGTTTTTCCCTTTTTACCCTGGTTCACCTTCTCAGCTGGGGAGGGCTCACTGGGTGGTAGAACAACTGCTACTGTTTAGCCCTGGTTACAGGCTAAATGTAGACAACATAACATTTAAAGAAAATATTGGGTACTTTTTCCTTCGACTAAAATTATGACATAACATCCTCTCTAATGTTAAGTCATAATGAACTTCTTTGTGCACCCACTGGAAACTATTGTACCTTCATACGCTCATGAATGTGGAAAGCAGGCGTCTGGAAACTTTGACAATGGTATCTACTATCTCCATGTGTCTTTTTCTGCTCTGTAATGGTCTAGTTCAGTGCCCACTAAAGCAAATAGAAAGATTCCTGTTGATTCCAGTGTTACTGGATTCATTCTTCTGTATATCATCCAATGGTTTATTTCATCATCTCTTTGCTTCATCATTGATATTTTTACCCTTTCATATATGTAGATAAAGAGGTTCTTAAAGCCAGTGTTTCAATCCAGTTAGTGCTATTAGGTGTTTCTTGATTTTTGCCTTATCACATGTACTTGAAACTAGCATCTTAAGTGCAATAGTGAGCAACAAGGAAGAGGTAAAACAATCATGGATCTCTTGCAATGAAAGGAGATATTTTAAACATTCATTGTAAATGGGAATGATTTGAGGATTAGTTTTTAAGCATCTTCCCTCTATTTAATTTCCTGGTTTAACCATTTCTTTTTCGTTAGTTTATTTTCATCTTTATAATTTGGGTTTTTTTATTTTCTTTGCTATTACATTCTTGGCCATTAGAAAACATTCCTTCCAAAAGCTCTTTGCCCAATTTGTTTCCCATAACAAAAATGATAGGGAAAAAAACCCTCTTTTATAGCAAGTTAAGAGTAAAAATCCATCCTTTGGTACTTACATGCAGTAATCCTTTCAGTGGGATTTGCACTCACGTAACTGAAGCTAAACTGGCCCGTGCATCACAGTGCCACACCTCTACGTAACTACAAGTAACTGTAACAAAACATAGTACGACGTAATCTATGTTTCAAAACTGTCGAATAATTTGATTAATCATCTTCTAGTGTTTGCATGCCTATCCCTTTTTCACATTCTCTTGTACAGTGATTGATAGCTAATCTTTCATTTCATCACGTGCTTGAGACTTGGTCTAGTTTATACGGTAAGTGGAAAAAACATGTCAGATGTGACTTCTTGGCCTTTCATTATATCACAGATTTTGCTGGGGGGAAAAACTGCTGTAACACTACTGTGCATTCAACCAGCTACTGTGGGAAGGCGCCTGGTGCACTCACCCATCCCTAGTGCTGGTTACCCAGGAGTCATTGTGCTCTTAGAAGGTTGGCAGGGCATTGCTGACTCCTATGATGTTATCAAAGGAGGGCTTATGCAACCAATGGGACAGATAAGTTGTGTTGAGTGTGACTGACTGTCATGAGTGCTTTTTTTAATTCTCAGCCTCTTGGCCCAAGAAGTATACATGTTCAAGAGTGCTGAGATTATCGAGAGGAAAAGACAAGTCTTCATCAGTTGCCCATAACTTTGTGACATTAATGGTGACCAAGATGTTCAATGGTAGCTAGTGAGAACCACAAAGAAACCCTTCAGTCTGATTATCCTAGCTGTTACAGCATTGCTAAAAAATTGGAATCCTATCAACAAAAAATAAATCATTAAAAGTTGGAGAGACCAGTCTCTCAAAGGGAGCCAAAAACATGTATTGGGTAATACAATAATAATATTATTTTTCACGTCTCAAATTATTTCATACCTATGTACTTTTTGTTGTACATTAAGAGTGTTCAATCTAGATTCTGGGCTTAAATTTTCAAGGTGAAATCCTAGAAGACCTATTGGTTTTCACGGCCACTACCAACTTGAAAACCTAACAGCACATTGGTTTGGTTTTTGATTTATTTGGAAGCAGGCTTAACAGAACTTACTGGCTGGAATCTAAACAAGTCTTGTTGGATTTCTGCTTTGCACCTGCAGAAGCAGCTTTAGAGAGCTAGTGCCCTCTGTAGATACTGTGTGCTATCAGTACAACCTTCTCAAGGAAAGAATTAAAAAAACTGTTGTTGATAAATGAAGAAAATTGCAGTAGCAACATACTTTGCTGTACTTTTCCCTGTTGAAATTAGAGGCAATGATTCCAGCAAGGCTTATGGAACAGCTCAAAAAACCACTACTCTGTGCAATGCCTTTCTTGTTGTGGTGGGATATATTCCTAGTAATAACGTGTAGATAAATGCAATTAATTTTTTTCTATAAAAAATGTATTAAATTTATTGCTTAGAAATTGTTATAACTTTCTATTGGTTTATTTATTACAGAAAAAAAGACTGAACTGAGGACGACTGGAAAAATAATATTTTTTTTTTCTTGCGTAAGAAAGAGGTAAGATTTAGAGGATTGTAATATTGCAAATACTTATTCATAGAATAATAACTATGAGGTATTTTGTTAAGTTCCCAAATATTGGCAGATTTTTATTTAAACTTATCCAGACCTTCATAGTCTTGACTGCCTAAAAGCCAGTGATTTAAAATTCACAATACTTTCTGATTAACCGAGGCAAGACAATGAGTCCACTGCCAGGCACTGTATATGGCACTGTATTGACCTGTTCTGCATTAGAGAAGCAAAGGTTACATTTCACTTTGTAGCAGCATATTAGAGGTGCATGTATTTCAAGTTCCTTGATTTGTACTATCTCCATATAGGGTTTGCTGAGGGGAGGGTTCATTCTTTCTTTTTATTATTTTCTCCCACTCCATTCCCTGGAAGCTATAAATGCCTCAATTTTTCTTGGGATTTCTTTTTTTTTTTGGTCCCAGGTACCCAGCTGTGCATGAAATAATGCTCCCCATATGTGTTCATTGTTCCCATTGCTGGTATCTGTGCAAGTCACCAGAGTTTTCCTAATAAGGTTGGGTTTGACCTTTCAGAAGTTCTCAAATGAAGAATCTAACTGCATTCATTATCCTCAAAACAGATAGACTTCCTTGCCACTGCCCTTATAAAACAGCTGTAAGAAACAGCAAAGCATGCTTGTGCCAAAAACAAAGTCAAACCTCAGAGCTGCTCAAGAGTGCATAAGCATTAGGCAGCCAGGCTTTGCCTGGCCCTTCCAGAAGGCTGACATGCCAGATGGAGAGATCCCAGAGAAGGGGAGCAGACAGACCGACAGAGAAAGGGACTTCAAAACAGAGGAAACTAAAGCCTAGAGAGAAGTCTTTTCAACTGACAGGCTGGCTTAGGCAGGAAAACCCTGTCTGGTGGTTTCCATGTGAGGGTTTCATGATGTACCTACTAAGTGCTTTTGTGGTGGCCCTCAGTTCTGCTCCTTTCTTGTGGTAGCACTGGCAGTGGTCTGACAATGGGAGGAGCCACATGACAGAGCTGGCCCATCTGAAAACTAACCTGTTTGCTGGTATGCTGTTGGCTGGTGGGATTAATACTTGGTCAGTTTAGTTCTTTCGCCTGGCTCCCCTTAACCCCAGGAGCATGCGTGCTGGCACATGCTGGAGAGACGTGCCACCAGGATGGGGAATCTGATGTCTTTTATTCTGTCAGAAGCTTGTGACTAGTCAAGGCTAAGGGGACATAAAACTACAGTTCATATCAACAAAATATTACCTGTGTTCATGAAAAGAAAAGAAAAGAAACAGAGGTCTTTTCCTTTCAGTGAAACTTTCTCCTGAGTGGAGTCACCTGTGAGATCTTGCATCTTAACAGTAGCTCAAGTCAGAAGAGGAGAAAGTAGATATGAACCAATTGGTTCTTGTAAAAGGAAGATGAGCAAGGGATTTATATCAATACAGTAGATACTGCTAGGTACATTTCAGTGGCCTGAAGAAAAAATAGAATCTTTTGTGTTAATTTATGTGATTTTAATATTACCTTATTTTAGAAAAGAACAGAAAATTCTATTAAAGTATTAAACGTATTCCCAGGAAATATCCTGGCAAGCTACAGAACTTAGTGATGAACATCTAGCTATTTGAACCATCCATTAGAATCTGACGCTGGAGATGTAAAAATTTTATTAGCCAAACAGTAAGACTATGGTTAGCTTGAAGATATACATTTCTGTTAAATTTGATAGAGCTTTCCCACAGGGAATATAAAAGGAATGCACTTTCATTTTATTTTGACAGCTAGATAAAATATAACTTTTCATTTCTGTACAGTTATTTTACAACAGCAGGAATTATGATTTATTTTTTTTTTTCTCATGCAGAAGAACATCTGCCATAAGTTTTCTCAGCTGGATTAGGGTACTGAAGAAGCAGGTACACATTGCCAGGTACTTTAATATCGAACAAAACATAAGGAAGTCAAGATCTTTAAAAATTAATGTATACTCTCTAATGTTTCAGTTATTTTAACTGTGACAGCTTGCTGACTTGTAAGTAAGGTAATTAGACATGGATAAAATTGGATGTGCAGAATGATTCAGCAAAGTAAATAGGAATGAATAAGCTCAGTTTTGCAAACAAACTCTAAATCCAGTATGAAGACAGTGTGTCATTCCTAGCAGCTATAAATATTGATGTGTTTTCCCCTTTTTGCAGGTTTTGCCTATAGTAAACTCACTTAGTAAGACATACAGACTTCTGTCCAATGCTATGAAAATTAAGCAAGGAACATTAACTGTATGAAATCTTCAAAGCTACAAAAATAAAATGCTTACTCAGTAATTAATTAAACCAAACAAGTCATCAGCATTTGCTGCATAGCCAAAGTATTATGTCAGGTCAATAATTAAACTGTAGGAAATCTTCTGGAGGTTCTATCCTGCCAGACTTTAAAGGCTCAAAACTAACCTAAGGACCCTTAACATTTTAGTGAGCCAGTAAATGATTACACAGGCTCTCAATCCAAAGTTTCCTACTATAAACTTTCTGTTTTTCAAGTCATCAAGAAATTGTATGTTTTGTGGTTGTTGAATAATATCCTGCCTTGCTTGAGCCTAGGTCAAGGAATATTCTTATAGTCTCAAGTTATATCAAGATAAAAGTTCTCTTTTCCTGCAGGGAAAGATATACATTAAGCAGAAAGTAATGGTTTGGAATTTTCCCTTGTTTATGCGCACACGATGATTATGAAAACTTGAAGCTAATCTCACTATATGCAGCTGGTCACGGTAAAGAAAAACACTATGCAAGCTGTCTTATATAACTCTGCCAAAGCAATTTGAAAGATCTGCACTAGTTATGTGTTTTCAAGGTTGGCTGACTTTTAGGCGGAATTGGGAGGTCACAGCAAGTTGTGTGGTGACATTGTGATGTGCGAATTATGGCACTAGGCTGAGTATTAAATCATGTACCTCAATAAATAGACATATAAAGCCACTGACAGAGCACAGAGCAGGAAGCTTGAAATACTCTGAGATTCTTTTTTTCCCCTCATCTGTATTATATTCTGTCACCTTATTTACATAAAATATTTCTGGTTAAACAATTTGCAAATGCATGTGATTTGATAGCAGGTATATATGTGGCAGAGGTAAATTTGGATTTAAAATTAAGACATAACAAGCAAAGAAAGACAGCTGGTATAAATGAAATTTATTTCATGTGCAAGTTTTCGTATGGAATATTGTTTGGAACCAGCTACTGTTTAACATGTTAGCTCACAGTTTATTTTAATTACAGAATATTTAAACCAGATCTTCAGATAATGTTTTGTAACAATTAGAATGTAGATAAGATTATTCAGTCATCTACTTTGTTTTCTCTCCAGATGTGTGGCTGTATATTGGTCTCATATAAAGCACATTGCTTGCATACACAGTGTCAGGATATCCAGGCTGTCCTATACCATCGATCTAATAATTATGTCCAATTCCAGATTAATGTTCTTTCCCAACTTTATCTACGTTTTTTCCCAGGTTTATCTATAGGTTTATCTATATTTTTCCTAGATTTCTCTTAAAGAGGTGTTAACTAGAGTAGGGTCAAGAAAATGTATGCCTTAGATTTCAACAGAAGTGGAAGTTATTATATAACATGATTTAGATAACTGATTTTGCTTTTGTTGAAGAGAATGAATTGGATTATTATTTGCAATGCTTTCCAGTTCTAGTCAATAAAATGACAAGTGATCATTTTGGTGATGTTCCCAGTCTACCAAAGGCAGGAAGCATAAATAATCTTAAGAAGGACTTTACACTGGAAAACTTCCAAGCAATTTTTGCAGATTGAAAGGTTAATTTTTTTTTTTTTTAGAAAAAGCTTGGACGTTGTTTATCTAACCTGAAACTTTAGAGGTTCACTCCTCTTTGACTACATCATGAGGTGTTGTAGAGCCATTTCTCAAGAAAAACTCATAAACATACTTTTTCTCTACGGCTTTAGGGTCATGGTATCTCATACGATGAAACTGTAACTGTGAAGTATACGTAAATGTAATTCATATTTGTCAGTATTAGAAATGCTTTCACAATATTTATTATGAAATAAAGTGTTATCATTGCACCATGGATGAAATAGTTAGAAAGTTCCAAGAAAAATGAAAAGGTGTTTTTTTGACCTGAAGCTTAAAAATCATGTCTCTTATGTATATAATCTATTAATGACACTCACAGTGCAAAGACTTTCCTGGCACATTATCCACTGACATTCCAAAAGCCAACTTCAGTTAATTAAGTCGAATACAACTTAACCCTTGGGGTCAGGTTTTTTAGAAATGTAGTTTTATTACTGCACACACGTGTATCCCAGTCCCAGTTCCAAACAGGCTTTCAGGTCTCAGTTTATTTTTTGGAATTGTAAGAGCTTGAAAACCTCATTTCACTTCAATTGAAATGAGCACGATCTTGAAACAAGAACAAGAGAGGCTTCCATTACAGCATTTCACTCCAGGTTGCAGGGCTTAGGAGAGTGAATCCACATGAGGTCAAGAATACTGGGCTGATCAGTAGTGTCTCCAAGCAAGAAACGTGGTCTGATAGTCAGATGGGTCTCTCAGAATAACTCAAATATCCCAACAGGCAGAAGATTGTTAGGAGAGGATGGGAAGCTGAGGAACAGATACATACAGCAAGTGCAAGTAACATTTTTTTTTACAGTTAACTACATTGCCCTTCATTTTGCTGTATGTGCACCGAGGGCACAGTCACTGGTCTATCAGCAGAAGGTATTGCTGAGTGTCCTCCTTGGAGATATACAGCAGAGCTACAATTTTTTGTAGGATTCTGTGATGTGATGTCTCATTGTTATTAGTTGTCTGCACAGGATGCAGCCAAGTCATGCTGAATCTGTAATCAGGCAGCCTTTCTCTAGACAGGATCTTTTCAATTGTTTTCATCTCCTTGTCTAGAGGCTTTTTCTTTCTCTTCTACTAAAAGAACACAAGGCAATACCTACTAAAACCAGGGAAATCTCATGGGGAAAATCCTCTAACACCGAGGTACATCTGTGTTGCATACATGTACATTTTCAGACACGCACCTACACAAAGATCATCTACTAAGAAGCATGTGCTAAACTATTTGCTTCTGCATCCCTCCAAAGTGATCTCTGCCATCGGTGACCTTCGTTCTATCTCATTAGTATATTCCACTTCTGGAAACAAAACTGATTCTTCTCAACTCCTTTTTTCTCATGCTGTCAAGTTTCTCAGTTTAGAAAAGAGGATTAGGTAGAAGAGGATTATTAGCTGAAAGATAAGGAGTTTTCCCCAGAAATGCATCAGGGTAAACGGTTTTAACTACAACAGATATAGCTGATAAAATGAGATATTCCGGGAAGACAAAACTTTGCGTCTTCATTTCCTCTCTATTTTTTTTTTACTTGCCCACAGTACATTTCTGATCTGACCTGGTAAATGAGTGCCCTTTACATTTGGTTTTCTTTTCCATCACGCTCTCACACATAAACCTTTTCTATGTTTTTCTATCTACACCATTGACTAAGATCCAGGGGGAGTGTTTTACAGCCTGTCAATACAGTAGAAAGCCTGTGATCTTAGAGTTTTCTCTTTAGAAGCTGTGAAAGTGAAGATTCTGGGATTCACTTTTAGTGTATCCATAACCTACCACATGTCACTTGTATGAAGCAAGAGGCACTTGTTTGCCTTTGTGGCAGCTCATCCCTATTAAATTAGTACACACCAATAGAGCTCCAAAGAAGAAGTATGAGGTTTTTCTCGTTCGTCTCCTCCTGCTACTTAGTGGAAGGGGTTCTCAGCTGCTGATTAGGCTGCTTCATTGGTTTTTCTTACCAGCGTGTTTCTCTGCACTGCATGTCTTAATGAGGAACAGGCGGTCGGCAATTTGGTGAGCAGTGTGCTGAGAGTATGCTCAGGAAAAGAGAGACAGGCAAGAGAAAAATAGATCCAAAATAACTCCTTCCCACCCTGCACCAAACTGAAGGCAGGAACTTTTGTAAAGACTACTGTTATGATTTCAAGATCAAGCTTTCAAAATGCCAGTCTCTGGAAGTATTTATGAACCTTTTCCCTCATTTAGGTGGTGTTTTCTTTCCTGTAAAAGCCAAGTCCCTTCCTTCCTACCCAGTATCAGTCATATCACCATGCCTTAGTGGAGAACTGGTGCTACACAAGGGCATCAAAATAAGACATACATAGTCTGATAAAAATACTTCTAATATTTCATGTAAGGAATGTTTTTAAAGTGGCTTTTGCAAAAGAATTGTATGTGTCATTACTTCCTCTACCCATTCAAAATATTTTCGTTCAGATGTATGTTTAAGAAGAATGGAGGGTTTTTTTAGCCACACACTTCTGCCAGTAACTTGATCCAGAAGTATCTCACTGTTTTTCTTGCCAAAAATGCAAAATGTCTTTATTAGGAAATAGACCTATAGCATCAAGACTGTAATGAAATAGTCTGGGAATGGAAAAAAAGAAAACTATAAAGAAAACTCTTTTCTGGCTTTATGTATTAAGACCAGAATGACAAAATAAAACAGCTAAAGGAAAAGCATACAAATAAACAGAACTGCCTAATGTGAGCTCAGTGGTGAGATATACTAATATTAAAACTGTAAATGCTTTTTGAGTGAAGTATATGGATAAGATTAAAGTTTCTTCACAGAGGACTTTTTTGGTCATCTAGGGAAAAAAAAATGGAGTATCTGCAACTGTTTAAATCTACTTGCAGTGAGCAAATCACTTGGACATGTGCTTGTATATGTATATGTGCTATTGACATAGCAATGAACAGCTTACTGAATCGGGGCCAAGAAACACTAATGGGAAAACTTTCTGGCATTTGTTGTTGCCTTGCAGATTTACAGATCTAAGACATTTCTTTGCTCATTATTGCCTCAAGTTGTAATCATTTTCCCTACCGCCTCCTCAATCTGTTCCCAAAATGAAGAAGAAAATGGCCTATTATCCACATAACATGAAGACCTGGTAGGTTTTGTTCTTCACAAGAAACCAGATTGTGTACTAGTGAAGTGCAGGATCTCACCTAAATAAATGTTTAAAGTGAGGATATTACTTCTGGGGAAGAATTCAACCATGCTTTACACTTTATTCTTCATGTGGAAGAAAAATGCATGGGTTTCCAGCCAGTTTTGCAGTTCTTAATATATAAGAGAGTGTACAGATGAGAGATGAGGTGTACGTGAGAGATTCTCTAAGTCACCACCCCCTTCTCAGCTCCTTTGGTGCTACACTGCAGTGAGAAATCTGGTGCACTAATTAGTTGATTAACCTGGTATTTAAAGGAATTTAGTCTCACCTCCTTGCTCCAGTGAAGACTTCCTGTACAACCATGCTATAGTCAGTGCCACAGGGAAAATATTGCTTCACCATCTCACAGGAGAGCTGTGGGAAAAGATACATTTAAGATTACAGAATGCTTGGATAATGCAGTAATGGGATGCTCATAAATAAATGTCATAGAGAAATCCCAGGCTTCATGGCTCAACAACTGTGTATCTCACAGTGGGCATGTTTATCTCTAGGAACTGATCCTGGAAGCTGCAGGCTACGCCGCTTCCCACTGAAGGCGTTCTCAGAGATCAGGTCCAGAGCTTCTATGCGATTTTGAAATCCTGTGGGATGTAAATTAAGATGACAAAGGCAATAAAATATAACCACTGATTAACAAAGCAGGTCTTTATAGGTGTTAATTCTATATTTATAAATAGCCAGAGACATGACTGAGTGACAATGTTCAACCATGCGACTAATTGAAAGCAAATAAAGATATGATGACACAGTAATTGTAACTGAAATGAGAACATTCTTCACCAGTGTTTTTAAATTTTTATACACACATTAACTATTTATTTTAAGCAGGAGGCCTTCTCCACAACTTTTTGTAGTTTAAATAGTACTAAATTAAACCATCATGTACACTGTGTGTTCCCGAATATATAAAACTAGGCATAATTATTGAAATCATCCAGAATACCCTAGGACAACAAAATAATACAGTTTTTCCATGGAAACTTGGACTTTGAATTTAGGTTGTGATTTAGATAAATCTGTAAATATCCCAACTAGTAGCCATGATGCCATCGAAGCGGTGAACTGTGTTTGCAGGGCCTTGTGCTTAGGTTACACATAATATTCTAGAAGAATTGTGCTCTGTGATGCTCAGAACATAGTGGATGGCCTTTACACCTCAAAGTATTCAGTTGGATCATGACGAATTTTTAAACATATGGCAGTAGAGAAGTATTTTGAGAATACTGGGAGGGGGCGGGGGGCTGGTGGTGATTTTTATCTTTTTCCCATGATTTCCCTTCTAGTAGCTACAAATACTGTTGTACCATCTTCTGAATGCATGTTGTGATTCCTGGGTGCACTGTCATTCTCTTCTGGGTCTCTGTCGAGAGACTTTTTCACCAGTCTGAATATTGTATCACACACAGAGCACAGGCTGGGATAAAAATAAAGAGAGCTGATACAGTAGTGAAGCACAATGCTAAAATACAACAGCAACAATAGTACTCAAAGCACATTAACTGGAATAGGTAACACAGGGATGTGCTTATAGGTGTTTGCTGGAAAAAAAGGTGATGAGAGAGAGCTAAGTGGATCCAGGAATATTTCAAAGGTAGAGCTGTTCTATTTGGGCTTTCAGACTTTCTAAAAACTTGAGGTGATTTTTATTAATGTGCAACTCTATCACAAGACCAGTATCACAAAGTTCCCATGTCTTCTGTGATTCATGATGGTTACAGTGAATGTATTAAAGTTATACAGCTTCTGCTGTCTAGTAAGCAGTTTTACAAACATGACTTCTATTTTACAAACTGCTAGTACTAAAAGTACATAGGCTACATTAGATGTATTCCTTTAGCAAAGATTTTCTGTCTGTAAACTTTAGATGCCCTATATAGTTACTCATTAGATCATCACCATTATAACATCTGAACAAGCCACTTACTTCTGGAGTACTTGCCCTACTGTATCTGACAGGAATGTAATTAACTATTGAGTTAATACACAAGGTGACACAAAAACCTAATTACTTTTTTAACATTATTGGCCAGAAAGAAATAACAGGGAAAAAAATGATTAAACTTTTCTTCTTTTTTTTTCTTTTTTTTTTTTTTTGGCTTTGGATTAGTTCTGAAGTTTGTAATTCACTAAGCAAATACTGCTGAATAAGAAGGTGTCACTTTGCAAGCTGAATTTTCAGTGCAGGACAACAGTTAATGCACATTCTTGATCAGCATATTAAATAACAGCAAAATACTTCCATAAATCAGTTTTAAAATACAAACTTGAAATGCGTGCACCTTCCAACCTTCCATATAAATAACAATAAAAGAGACTTCTGGCGTTAAGTTTCATTGACTTTTTTTTTTCTTTTGGAAACTTATGTCATTTCTATAGGTAGAAATAAAGAAATGTATTTTCAAGTAGCACTGTTAGCCCATTATATGAAGAAAATAAGAGGGATCCTTTCACCTATCATTGAAATGCAGCCATTTCAGGGATGTGGAATTTTATTGGCTCTAGCAAACAAAACAAGAGTTTAGTGAGGAGTAGAAAAATATGTGCTGTGAAAATTGCAGAGAAAAAGTAAGCAGAATAGAATGCAGCTACTTAATTAAAAATTTTGTATATGTCTTAGAGATGTTTGTTTTAAACAATGGGTACTTTCTTTAGCTATGTGAACTCACCTGCTGTTTCTATAAAGGGAGGTGTTTGACTTGCTTCAAGCTATAAAAGAAGATTTGTGATTCCCTAAGTCCACATGCCCTAGATTAATGTTAGTGTCAAACTGATTCTATGCTAAGCTCATTTAATGTACCTCTGGGCTGTAAGATGCTACTTTGCCAGCAGCAAAGGTCACATGTTTTTAGGTATTGACAGTGCAAGTAATGACAAGTTGTTTCTGTGTTTGAGTGGATCAGGGTCCTTTTAACATTCATTCAACAAATTTGGCAAACTGTAGCCTCTGCCCAAGAGGGCTCTGCGCTTTTGAGCATATAGCAGAGGGAATTATTACACCTCCAGCTCCAAAATCTATAGCTTCATTTAGTTCAGACCTCCCAAAGGAATTTTTATCCCGTTAGCTAAATAGCAAAGAATTTTGAGGCTGACTTTACCAATGTAGCAAATTTCTTTTAGATCATATAAAGAAATTGAAAGAATCATTTATATACTTATTGGGTTTTTAAGCACATTTTTTATTTGGATATATTTAGCTACAGTACGTCAAACTAGTCTCACAGCTGCAGTTATAAAAAACAATGGTCTCTGTGAAACTGCAAGCACTGGTCCTAAGGAAGGAAGACTGATCAAATACCTGAAACTCAGAAGTAGAGCTAAAGTTCCTATCTCCTTCCCAGGTTGTTGAGTGATGTAAGCAAGTCGTGTGACAATACCAAGATTTGCACAATGTTGTGAATCATCTTGAACAGGTAATCAGAAAATGTATTAAACAACTTGAATGGGAGCCTGACATATCCCAAACATTCACAGACATAGCTTTTCCTGTACATTTTAGTGGCAAAAAGAATACTTGGAAAAACGTTTTGCTCTCTAAGGCAAAAGGCAACAAAGGGCATTAATGTTATGATGCTCTGATGATAGAACTTGCTGAGTATTATCAGACACCAACAATCTGTGTGGTAGATTTTTTTCTTCTAGACTGGGATGTGAGTAAGTGGAAATATAAACAGCTTATAGGGGATGGAAAAGGGACGGGTACCCTGGATATCTGTCTCACACAAATGCAGAAACCTAGGTCAGGGCTACAGCGAGGCTTTTCTTGGAAGCAGATACTTGGAGCCTGAAATCATATCTTCAGTCTCAGTGCTTGCTCCTAGGCTGTTCATACATTATCCCAAAATTGCCATTTGATAAAGAGCAGAAAGATCTCAAGAATGCCAGCACTCCATCCCCACATTAAGTAATCTAACCTGCAGAACCAATCCCCCGTCCTCCTCCTCCCCAGTGTACAGATCTTGCCCAGAGCAGCTTTCCCAGGAGAGGCAGACTGAACCTTTTGTCATCATTGCCTAGTGACTGAGGAACTCTCCTGACACTGGAGCTGGAACTCGAGATGTCATCAGGAGGAGGAGGGCTTGAATCTCAGAATTCCACTTTCCTGGTGGATCCCCAATACCTTGTGAGTTTTCCATGGCCAATATATGCCTCACAAATTGGGCTCCTTTGGAGACTTATGCCTGTTTTGCATCTCCCAAACAGCTTTAGCTAAAAGGCAGGTTCTTAGGCAATTAGTGTTACAAAGACAAGGTGACAACTGAGCAGACCCAGAAGCCTAGCATTAGGTCTCCAAGGAACTTTAGGTATCTTGAACTTTGCAGCACGATAGGTATGGATTATTTTAATTGTTCTGCTGAAGTTAAGCTCCTAAATTTCTCTGAAAGGGCACTGATGTGATTTGCTGCATGCTTGCTGAAAAGCATATTGGTTCACGCTATAGTGACCCAAGTATTGTTAGAGATTGTTCATATGTTCGCATATGTGTCACAGTTCCCAGAGGTATCCATGCAGGGGTTTAACTGAACCTGATTAGCTTAATCAGCACAGGCTTGTTCATGAGCATGCCTTTATCACATCTGTGCCATTTGTTTCACTGTTTCCCTTTTCCCTTTCCTCTCATCACACTTTTACTTATCAAAGTTTCCCTAACTTTAAACACTTCCCCAAACCTTTTCCTTTTTATGGTCTTCCCAGTTGTTTTTTCATCCTTGTAGAAAGCTGGGGAAGATGTAAAAATGGCAGATGGAAGTTGAGACTAAATGTAATCTGAAAATGCAATATAGTTTGCCCCCAAGCCCTTCACAGCAAAATTTGGGATCTGGACAGCTTCCTTAGCTTGCTTAGTACAGCTGAGCAGAGGAAGGAGAACAGGGCACTGTCAAGTATGATAGTATGTTAGGCTTCAGGAGAAAGTAATAAAGCATTAGAGGGCAAAATTATGCCAGGCTTTCCCTCACAGCAGCACTGGGTATTCAGGCACAACTTTCCTAAAGCATAAGGAAGAGCAGTAAGTGAATATTTTTAGTGTTGCAAGTGAAGTCTTATGTCAGTGTCAACTTTTCCAAAGGCAATAGTATTATATTGGCTTATATTGTTAAAATTCAGGATTACAGTTGATGTTTCTGAATACAAGTCTATTTTTTTCCTCCCAACTGTGGATTATAGGACAGTAATATTCTTTCTCTACCCTTGTGAGGAAATAAGTGTACTGAGTTTTAAATACGTGCATAAGAAGGGAAAATAATGCATATATATGTGTGTGTGTATGCCTGTAGGTGAATATAGATAAAGACATAGATATAACTTTTAGCCTTGTTTTGTTGTGGTGATTGTTGACTCCCCAGACACAAGCCGGGAAATCACGAAAATTTAAGAAGCCGTCCTCAGTGTGACTCTTTCATCTTCCTCCTCTTTCTTTGTACCTTTAAGTACAACTCAAAGAACATCTTCAGGGAGATTTTAGTCCGTGCATGTACAGTAGGTTTATTATATCCTAAAACACTTTCAAATGTGTGCTTTTTGATGTATTTTCAGTAAAATGGGTTAGGCGATAGCTCAGAAATTACATCAATTACCTGATCTACTGGCTGGGATTCAGAGACCTAGATGTACGTGTTAGTGTGTGATTATCTGGTCTCCCATTACAGGCAATAGCATTTGAGTTGATACAGCCAGTGGGGCTTGCAGAGCTGCACCTGGACAGCCAAATATTGTTTTCAGGTTCCCCTAACTGTACAGACTAGATTCCCCTCTGACTATCATGAGAGCTTAGACACCTACCTCATGTAGTGACACCAACATTTTAGGAATTAAACCTAGGTGTCTACAAAATGGAGGTGAATCCCACCCAATGTGGTTATTTAAATAGATGCAGATGTACGTGTGATGTAAATACAGTGATTGGATTAAAACTGCTGTGATTTTAACATGAATAAATTCCAACCTATTCTGTCATGTAATTAAATAATTAATTAAAATCCAGCATATGGTTAACTTACCTTTGTGTACATTTGCCTATTTCAAAAAGGATATATATGCCAGTACTCATGAGGCAAGTAACTCTAGAGCATTGTTTTCATAATAAAGATATTCTGGGTGCTCAGTAAGCATTTAGTAATGCTAACTCCCATTAAGTACTACATAAGTCAATTACACTTATTCATTTCCAACAAAATTCCAGAAATTAGAGAGCTAGTCCTGTAGAGTCCAAACAATTCCAAATAATGATTAGTCCCATAAAGTAAGAGCACTCATCACTTTCACAAGTTGTTTAGCACTAAGCAGGATGGAGTCCTCAGGGGCACATTCATACCTTGAGAGAGGTTCAGCCTAAGACCTAAGAAGCACTGACAAGCTGTCAAAACAGACCTGAAGTGATTCATAGATTTTTGTGTTTGATCCTAGGCATGAAGGTGAGTCTGACTATAAATAATAAAGTTCCTCCCTTTAAATAATAAGATTCAGTCTTGTTCTGTGCAAAAGAAGTTGCTGACAGCCTAGAAATAAAGAAGAGTTTGAATTTCTTTTAGGCTCAGAGCTTTTAAATTCTTCTGTCTCAGGACTGGCTGACTAGATATGTACCCATTCAGAAGCAGGATACTGTCAGCACTTGCTTATCCATTTGTCGCAGATTATTCATGCCACAAACATTAGCTGAAGCTCAGAGCCACATGAATGTGGCTGCACTGCTTCCAGGAACATCTCAGCTCCACAATCAGTGCAGCTACTTTTGCAAGAGCTGGAGTTAACAAGCCCATATGAATCTTACCTGGCTCCATGGTAAGCCAGTTCCTTGGGAAACACAGAGGATCATGATGGTGTCAGAGGCTTGTGATGGTGTCAACCTGTATCCAGCTGGGCTTTATTAATTTGGGCTCAATGCTGCTCTGCCAAGCCCATAGTGGAGCTGGCATTGATGGCAACACTGATGCTGGCAGGTGACAAGGGGTGTGGGGAGTCACAGAATGTTAGGGATTGGAAGGGACCTCAAAAGATCATCTAGTCCAATCCCCCTGCCAGAGCAGGAACACCTAGGTCAGGTCACACAGGAATGTGTGAAGCAGTTGTTTCTGCACCGTGGTCGATTTTTCTAGAAGAGGAGCTTGTGATTTATTAGTGGAGGCACAGTGCCACAATATTTCAGACAGTTTGTTCAGTTTTTTCTTAATTTTAGTTAATATGTCTTTCTGAAGTGCCAGGAGGAGTTGCATGGACCTGTGTTCAGTCAGAGAGGTTCACATTTTCCAAAATCCACTCTGGATATTTACAGATTGAGGGGGTGCTTGCTTAGTGCTTGCTTAGGTTTAGTAGGATAGATGTTTTTAAGTTGTTTTTTAAGAGATTGTTTTTAAGGATGTGTATTCATCTCCCAACTGTACTTCACATCAGGAGACTTTAATGTATCAATCCTATATTGACACTCACACTATTGACCTGGGCAGCTCTTGAAAGACTATGGCATGAAATAGTGCTCCAGCACTGCTTCTTTCAGTTTCTCCAAACTTTTAACATTCATACACATGTACTTTCTCCAAATGACAGTGAGACATGTATGTTCTAGAGTAATCATGAAAGCCCAGTCTTAGATTTATTAAAATCATAGTATTTTATGATGGCTCTGAAAGTTGCTGCAGTTCAAGCATGTTGTTTCCAAGCCTGATGGAGGCACTTCCAAATGAAGTTGTTCTTGGTTGCCCTGGATTTTACCTTGCCAAAAATCAAAGAATTCTGGACAAGAAAATTTTAGGATATTTCCCCAGCTTCTTTATGATTTTATATTCATTTCTTTGCAAAAGTCCTGTCTCAAGTGGTAGAGGTTCTGAAACTATGTTAGCTTGTGTATAAATGAAATCCAGAAACCTCAAACATGCTGTTAGACAATGGAAAACTGAGATCCATGGACAAGACTGAAACATAATTAAAGAAAACATGACAAGAAAAACATCATAATGGTGCTGAAGCAAAGGTTTCTATGGGCTGCAAATATTTTTGATTTCTATAGCAACTTATCATCAAGAACTTTCTAAAAGCATAAATTAATTGAGGCACACAATTTGAAAAGTAAATAAGAGATATGTTGAGATAGTTCTGTTTATCACTGGAATACAGTCTGATCCATTTGTGATTGATATTTGACAGCATATAGCCCTCTTGACCCAGATGGTAACAATCACATACAGCAAGTATTTCTAGATTACAACTCTAGACAAGATTCTAACTCAAACTTCGTAGATATTTAATGTAAATAGTGGCAAAATTAAGACATTGCATGAACTGCAAAGGAAACTGCTGCTGGTATTGTCTGTTAAATGCATCTGAAACTCCCATAAATACAGGTATTTCCAACCGTGTCTTGCTATTTGCCTGGACAAGTCTCTTAATCCTCTCTTATCAAAACAAGGACCAAAGACATGCTATGTGGAACAGATTCTGAAAGCTCTGTAGAGCCAAAAAAAATCTGTTGCCTGTGACCCCAGAGAAAACTTTGTTAGGACACTGGGTAAGACTTCAGTTTTCTTATATTTCTTTGAGCCTTTCTGCTATAAGTGTTGAATTATTTGTACTATGACAATAATTGTCCAAGTATGTCTACATGACCTAAGTCATTTAAGAAATTACTTATGACAGTAGTTAATTTGATGAGAGTATAAGTTAAGCTAATTAATAATCAGTTAATCATGGCCTTGTATCTAAACAAGCAGCAGTCTTGTAATATGCAGTGCCTAGGGGAAATAAGTAAGAATACTGTACCTCACATTAAGCTTTGGGGGCATTTCTTTTTTTATTTCACTGTGAATTTGCTAGCCTATAGACATACTATAAATTCATTAAAATGTAAAACCCATTATATTTTGTGCAACCTCTACCCTTCCAGTGGTGTAATCCACATACTATGTTCTTCAATTGAATTTCCTCAGCCTGTTGGAAAAAGAAAGTCCAGACTGCCAAAGTCCCTGTGCCACAAGCGCACTGCCTATTTTCTGTTTCATAAACTTACTTCTTTCCCTAAAGCTTCAGAAACTAAGTGTATCCAGCAGGTTAACTAATCCATCTTCAAGGTGTCCCCATTGCAGAACTGTATATTCAGGGAATGAGGTGGTCTGTTGGGTACAATGATCAGAACAATTTCTTTGTAGATGAAAATCGGTGCTTATCACATGGTCCAGAAACAGCCTACCAGACCAGCTTTTGTTAGTGCATCATTTCTGTCCTGTAACTCTCCTAGAGTCATACATTCTGCAGCAGCTTGACAACCTTAGTATGTTTCTAACTCATAGCCATGCATGCTATGGTATTGTAGCTGAATGTTGATTATAGAACCATAGAATCACCATGGTTGGAAAGGACCTCCAGGATCATCAAGTCCAGCCTTTATCCCATCATCTCCCTAACCATTAGACCATTAGACCACGGCCTCAAGTGCTTCATCCACTTGTTTTTTGAACACCTCCAGGGACGGCGACTCCACCACCTCCCTGGGCAGCCTGTTCCAGTGCCCAACCACCCTCTCAGTAAAGAACTTCTTCCTAATATCCAATCTAAACTTCCCCTGACGCAACTTGAGGCCATAATGATGGGACAAAGGTTTTGATATCAATAGTGGGGTTTTATCCAAGTGGAATGGTGTCACTGTTTTTTATAACAGAAAGCTTTAAAAAAACCTTTGTGTTCTCTGCTGTTATTTTCATTTGGAATCTAACTTAAGGGTAGTTCAGCGTAGTTGGTTTTCACATGGCATACCTGTGACATCCGTTTTCTGCTATCAGTGCTTCCCTACCCAGGAAGCATCTTTCAGCTCACCTGAGTGGACTTTCAATGCACCTGAGTGAAACTCTTTCTGCAGCTTCTGTGGCTGCTTTCAGCTGTGCTTGTCAAATCTAACTGGATTGTAACAAAATTAACAGGGCTAAAACAGAGCAGTAACTAGGAATTAAGAAGCTGATATTATCAGTGTGGCTGAGTGTACTAATTATAAAACAAAACAATAAAATTTCACAGCTCAAATGGCAGCTTGTTTGCTATACTATACCGCTTTCTGTGTTTTACATGCTCAGTTGAAGATTGAAGAAATGTCTCTTTTTCAGGGGATGATTCAGTTCGTTCATACCATAGCCATAGACAAAATTCCACAGTGCACTGTATTTTGCTGTGAGAATATGCCTGTTCTGAAGTCAAGCTCAAATGTTCAGTCACTTTAGCTATTTGAACAAACGAATTCTCTAACATTTCAAGTCACTTTTTAACAAAGTTCATTTCTGTACAAAAATGCTCCCGGTTGATTCTTGAGTTTACTTTGCTAGGCCAGCCACACTAAACTATTGAACACTCAAGGAACAGGAGTAGCAATATGATAGTACAGTAAAAGCACATTACTGAATTTACCTTAAACAAATTAACTGTATACGAAGTCCTGCATTAGCAGGGTATCCAAGGAACCTTAAGACCATTACGTGATGCAAAGCTGTAGTAGCGATACCAAAATTCCCAACCTTGCTGACACACAGTAAGAATACAGCAGGTCCTTTCGTTATCTGGGACAAAGAAACAACTCTTCTGTCTGTCTCCTCTTCTCACCTTCTGCCCTATCAAAATGAGGACAAGAACAAAATCCGCACCAAAATGGTTACATGTGAGTTGCGTGGTGAGGGAAGTCTCTAATGCAGGGGGGATGTACCAGCTCAGGTCTTGGTAAGGAGGGCTGTAGAGCTGGGAAGGGTTGAAATTTCAAATTCATACGGTTCTGCAGCTTGTTAGATAGGTCCTCACCCTTACAGATGTGAAATTAATTTATTGTAAAGAAGAGAAATATAGAATTACAAACTTGTATTTCTATCAAAATGAAAACCATGCTTCAGAAACATATAGCTGGCTTGGCTCAGTACATAGGAGCGTTCCCTCCTACTTTATCATTAAAGGAGGCACTGGGGAGCGTGGATTAAATGATTAAATCAAATCAACTAACTAATTACATTAAAGCAGTAAATTGGATAAAATTATTCCATTTCACTTTACGATATTGTGAAGGCAAATTCCTTGCACAGCTCCACACATAAAGAAGAAAAGACTCTTATTTAATGAGGCTTGGCCACAGGAGTTGCGCAAAGGATCAGAGCCAGAAATAGCAGTCAGAAAGAAATGATACTTCAGACAAAGTCTAGCAGTATTCCCTGACAGTTCTGCCAAATTTGTTAATTTATTTTAATGATTTTTTCAAGCACTGAATGATACTTTGTTTTAGCGGAGCTAACCTGCTTAAGCTAGCAGGCTACATGACACTGAAGTCACATTTTGATTAGCATCAAGATTCCTACATGCCTAAATCTATTCATTGTGCGAAGGTACAAGAGCCAAAAAAAGTAATACTCAGAATTAATGATGTTTGGTCATCCGTTCTCCAGTGAGCCTGGAAACACAGTTGAGTGTGGTGCCCTTCCCATTGTGTGTCATCAGAACTCTGTCTTCCTCAGCCCTCAGAAAAACACATTTTTAGCACTACCAACTCTCTCCTCCATATCAAACATCTCATTTTTGGCATCATATGATTCTATAAAAACTTATCTCTCATTTGGAAGAAAAAATAAATGTTCTGTAGGATTTAGGATTGCCAAAGAAACATTTGAAATGCACCACCATAGAGTCTATGAAGCCAAAAGATAAGTAACATGAACACAGTATTTATTATTCTTTAAAATATCATTATTTTGAAAACAGATTCTTAATTTATCTTGGGGATTTGACTCATACCTTTTTTATTTAATGCTTGCTGCTGGCAGTCATAAAGTCTCTTCATTTTTTGGTGGTTCTTCTGATATCTGCTGTTCAGTAACTTGAACATCTCTGTCATTTTCATTTGCACAGATCACCTTCTTTAATGCTGCTGCTACTATTGAAGTAGGTGAAAGTGTTGCCAATAAATTCAGAATGGAGCTTAACTAAAATATCATTTGGGAAATTTAAGCAGAGTCCTTCAGACCAGACCTATTGTGCAGCATGTTTAAATCATTGTTATTCTTTTATTCCCTCTGTATAACAGCAGTAGAAAAATCTTTTTGATGTCTAGGATAGTGTATTGCATCACAGGAAAACTAAGGAGATCTTCTAAGCTGATTAAATAAAACCAACAGGAGTCACAGGAGGGAAGGGAGGAGGGAAAACACTTGCTCGCCTGATCTGAGATGTTTGCAAAATTCTCCACCAGTTAAGGATTGAATTTTCCCTGGTGGACTGATGACCTTTGATGTGATAATTGCTGGTTTTCCTGAAAATCCAAAAGAGAGCATGTATAGTAGAGTTAGAAGAAAAATGGATAAATATTAATGAGGCATTGGATTTTCATTCAAAACCAGCAGGAGCCAAGCAGTTAAACGTTCTTTTTCATTCCATGAAGCAGGATAGAAACCAAGACCCCTATAATTCCATGAAGCTGGATAGAAACCAAGACCCCTATAATAATTGCCACGTAACTTACATACCTTAATCTCTGAGCAGTTTTACAGAATGTTGTGTATCTCTATGGTAAGAGCTTATTCTGTTGTTGAGAAGAGTATTAATTCTGTTAGGTTTTCCTTCTTTTCAAAATCTCATATAAAATTTAATTTTATATGTTAAGTGTTATTAAGTTTTTACCTCCAATATAACACATACATATATGTACAGTTATTAATTTTCCATTATGGTGGCCTTAGTTTTATTCTTTGCATCAGGCTGGGTAAGGTGCCACAGGACAGGAGTGAAAGTATTATCCTTATTTTGTTGTGAACCACATGAAAGTTTTTACCTTTTACCTGAACCCAGGTGGATCCTGAGTTGCTACTTTTCAGCATCCTCTTGCATACCATTCACCACCATCTGCTTGATCACAGAAAATAACAGGTAAATGTGCTATAGTTATCATGCAGTTTGCTTGCTCTCGCATAAACTGGGTGAAAAAAATGTTTGCAGAGCAAAACAGGGACAGCATAGTCCATTGCTTCCTGCAAAGACTTTTTTTTTTTTCCTGTAACAGAGGCACATGAGTTTTATTTACCTGGTGTGGTGAACTTACTTTCTTTCACAGTTAGTTGTTCGCTTTGTTAGTAGGTGAAAAGACACTTCGAGTTTGCCAAAAGGCTTACCATCTCCAGTCAGATGTTAATTTGCATGTCTGTCATGGCTGGGAAAAGATTAAGTATTAGCCTTTCTTCTAGTATGTCAGCCGTATTATTCTGTTATCTTGAAGTATTTTAAAGCCAAATAAAATTGAGATTTTCAGACTGATTAGTTGGTGTGACTGCAAAGGCATTTTTGTCTTCAAGAAATGTCTTTGTTATAGCAGCCATCATACCTGACCTGCTCCCTAGGTCAATAAAGATGAAGGGCTCTTGGTCTGTTGCAGAAGGAACTCATTGTGGCCCATGACTGGGCCTGCTTTCATATGCATACACTGACTGCCAACCTAGCGACATACATGTTCTCTTCGAATGATTAATACAGCATCAAATGAGGCATACTGTTTCTCTGGAAAACATCCTTGTAAAGCTGACTAAAATGGGAGGTTAAATATCAAAGGACTAGCACAAAGAAAGGGAATGATCAAACAACTAGACTATTTTGTGATTTACTTGGGTTATTTTGCTGATGATTAAGTAAGGAAAAACCTGCTGAGATTCAGAGTAAGCAATTACACAT
This sequence comes from Podargus strigoides, assembly GCA_028020825.1. Classification (NCBI taxonomy): domain Eukaryota; kingdom Metazoa; phylum Chordata; class Aves; order Caprimulgiformes; family Podargidae; genus Podargus; species Podargus strigoides. The sequence continues at coordinate 35,129,584 of CM051620.1, read as the reverse complement.
TGAGGAAACTCTCATATTTATTGCCTTATTAGTAGTATTCATAGTCTGAGAGACCCTCCACAGGGTGATCGCTTGCTAATTCCCTATAGACAACAGCTTTGATGTGCTTACATCATATGATTTTCCTGGAGGAAGGGAACAGGCAGGAAATATTCCCTAAATGTATAACCACTGAGCATCAGATAAAAACTGTGGAATTCAGGAAACATTTATAAATGAAGAAGGCTGCATGCTTATTAGTGGCTGTATCTCATTTTCAACTGTCAACATGCTTTCCTAGAAGTCTGGTTAATAAGAATAACATGCTAATCATAACCACTGGTTATTGCAAGATACAGAATAATTCCCAAAAGCGATAGGGAGATACTTCATTGTCAGCACAGCTGAGAACAGCAGTAGTAGCTGGCTATGGAAGTAGAGAAAATTTTGACTACTAGACCATAAAAGTTTCCTTTTACTCAAGTTTCTCTCATGTAGACTAAAAACTTGGGAAAATGATACTTAATGAACATTTTCACTAGAATAGTAATTCCTGATTCCTTCTGCAATAAGGCTTCCTTTCTGATAAAGAACCTCGCCTCTATGCTGCCAGTCATTTTAAGCTCCTTTCCTGCTGCTAGGGCAGGGGAAAGGTACTTGAGCAAAAATTAAGTTCAGGTGTTGGTTGATATCATTAGATAGATTCAAAAACAATTCTGATAATGGTGGATAGAAGAGAACATCTTACCGGTCTCTGCACTAGTAGTGAACCAAAACATCAACAGATGGTGACTACTGTTCAAACGCCAGCAAGTGCTGTTCCTTCAGGCACGAACAAATTGTGAAGACTATTTTTTGTGAGAGCACATAGTCTAGGGACCTGTGAACAAAGTATCAGTGTAATAACAATAGTCTGACCATGGGGTCAGCCAGTTCATCTGCTGGCACAGATGTGCTAACTTACAGTTGTTCAAGATGTGCTGCACTTGCTGCAATGGATGATGTGCCCAGTTAACAAATGATACATCTGCCATAATAGTCCACAACACAGCAACAAGTAATATGCCACATTTTAGTTCCCACTGGTATAGTCGTTACCAAAGTCTGATTGCCCTACAGTCGAAATGCCCTCTGTCTTGAAAGTGAGAAAAGACATGGTGTTGAGAAGCATTTAAATGTGGAATGTCTGACGGTTGCATATTTATATGGTTTTACTTTCACTCAAGTATGGCATCATTGGCTTATCATTTCTCTTAATAATTTCTGAATAGTGTGTGATCAGTTTACAAGAAAAGAGATTAATTAAGTGTACAGCAGTCTTAATTCAAATGCAAGGCTGCTGAATGGAAACAAATCAGGAATACATCTTCAAGAAGGCTTACCTGGATGATCATTAAGGATTGAAGCTCATGGTCCAGTCTAGCTTGAGATGTCATCATCCATAATAAATAGAATAGTGTTAGTTTTGGAAAGTCCTTCTGGCATAACATCCTCAGTAGTAATATCATCGAGTTTTAAGGGAGGCCTTGTACTTATGACTATTGTCATTTAATATTGTAGCAATGTATGATCTGCACTATGTCTTTCACTAAAAGTAGAGCTGGCCAGAGGATGACAGTTTAGCTTTCAAGAATTCAGATTTTTTCATTTCACTCTGCAATGAAAACAAAAGCTTTCCAGTGTTTTTTTTTGTTTTCCTTTCCACAACATGAAATTGTATTGAAATTTACCTTCAGATTGAAAAGATAAGGTTTTCCATCTGAGCCTCAAGTCTGGGAGTAAGCAGAAAGTTTAGCCTGGACTCAGAGTAGTTGAGCTGATCCTTCTCTGTTTTAGTTTCAATGCTATTTTGTTGATACCAGTGATAATCGATTAGCTAATTCTTTGCACAGCGAATCAAGGAACTTAGATGAAAGACGTTATGTAAGAGAACATGCAAAAATACTGGAAGTGTTTTATCCAACATACAGTTGACAAACAGAGAATGACACATTAAAAATTTGTTCACAATTCCTATGCAACAGGATATTTCTGTAACATATGGCATAAGGAACAGTTTTTCAGCCATAAGCCTTAGGCAGGTATTAGATGCTAACTTCTTTGCCTGTCTAGGTGATGCATACGATTCACACTAGTCAGTCAGCTGCCTTGGTTTTAAGCAATTTCACACTAAAAAGAAAATGTATTAGCAAAAGCCCTTTGCTATTTGATTAGGGTTATTTGATACCTAAAATTGCCTTCCCACTGTGTCCTCACCTGTAAGATAAAACCTTTATCATTTGACTGTTAACCATTGATGTATATTTTGTATAGACTGCTGAACTGAATGTTAAAACATAGAAGATAGGATAATTTATAATATCTAGATCTCTCTTGATCATCCTGGTAAAAGTGATGATTTGTGACATGCTGTCACAATGCCTGGGGCTGGGGCTGCCCCCCATGCCCTCTCAGTGCTCTGCTTCTGGATGGGGGTGGAACAGAGCAGGCTGTGTCCTGAAAATGTGGTTACAGGTGTTACTTGAAACACAGGAGGATTTCATTTGGAGATACAGAAAAATTACATTAGTGAATATAGGAAGCACATACTAACGCTCAGACATTTTTCTGTATCTTTTTCCAAGCTCTATTCCATGAAAAGCTGAATATGCAACTCAATATTGTATTAAAGGCCTAGTTTGGAGAGAGACAGTCATGCAAAGAAATGTGTTGAAGTTTTACAAATAGTTCCAATGTTAAGATAAATGCCTCTGACCAGGGGTCAACAGAGCTTTAAATGCAGGAGATAAAGGAAATGTAACCTGGTGCCACATGACACTTCAGCATAATGCATTTTTCATTTCAGATCCTTTCTCTTTCTTTATACCCTGAAACGTTTGGTATATTTTTGTCCAACTTTTAGCGTGTCTATAATCTAAACATACTCTACCAGCTAGGGAAAAAGGTAAGTTTCTAGGAGCTTTCAGTAAAATAGAAAAACAAGAAGGTGGGATAACACGAGCAGGCGCTGAGCAGTGGGTTCTGTTGTGTGCTGCGTGGGGGGCTGTCACCCCCATGCTGCAGGTCTGGGGAGGGGACTGAAGGCATGTCATCTGCTTAGAACCACTCTGCTTTTAAAGGAGATGCTTAGGAAAGCTAGGAATTTTATAAAAGTACGTTATAAAATTGAATAAAAGAACAGAGATAGGAAAATGTTGTATTTTCGGGGTATCCTCCTTTCTGTAGTTTGGAAGGCTGTAGTTTGCACCGTCTCTCTGTTTAACACTGCCACACAGTAAGTGATTTTTCCAGTGTTCCTGCTTTTCTTTAGGTGCAAGTTACAGTTTCCAGATCTGCATCAGGACACTATTCATGAACAACAGAACATTTTCAGTCTGGAATTTTTTCTATATTAATGTTCTGTGTTGAATTCTTCTGCCATAAAGGAAAATGTTTGGGCAGAAAATGGGGGGATGTTATGCCATGAACCTCCTTGTAGAGATTTCAGAATCTTCTGTCCAAGAGGCATTTACTCATCACTGTAAGGCACAGAAATCACTTCCAGTTTTGGAGAGAAGTTATCTGGAGGCTGTGTTAGTCTAAGAAACCTGTGACTCTCAAAGAGTATCTGTTACTAAGAGGTTACGATCAGAGCTGCCTACACGAGTAACGCTCACTATGGGGAAGATTCTGCAGGAACAAATGTAAGTTAATAACTTCATTCCTACTACAGAAAAACTCTGAGAAACACCTTAATCATTGTGATCTTCATAGGTCACAATGATATTTTCAAGAATAATCTGTTTTTTTACAAATTATAAGGTTTTAAGAAATAAAAAGGATTTGTAAAATTTAAAATATGCAGGACTGGTGATGATTAGCCTTTTTTTCCAGGAGAGTTTTCCTATAAAACTGCTTTTTTGTGACTATAAACCTTCTTTCAAAATTCTTAAATTAAATCTAGAAATAAACACATTTTGCAAATGCAATGCCATTGTAAATAGGGGCTTCGGAAAATTATCATTATTCACTGTCTCCAGCCCTGTGTTAGGTGTTTTTCAGTCTTCTAAGAAACTAATAAGCAGCCTGAATGATAATTTTAGGAACAATTGGAACTCGTTGACAGCGCTAAAAATTTGAAATTCCATATTTTAAAGCAATAACTGCTTCACATAGTGAGACAGAGGATGTAGCTTTTAAACTGCCTGCATTTAGACTTTAAAATAAGCCAGATGGAATAGAAGAGGTCCCTCTGGAGAAATATTCGTTTAACTCCTGATAAATTACTCATTTTTGCTTGTTTATTTTAAAGGACAACATACACAGGAATGTATTCATGGCAGATGAATTAGCTCCTATATTATGAGTGTGCAGTGCGGTTAGTGTGAAACATTTACACCACCCAGCTCATCAGAAACTAGTCAGATCATTTGTTTCATTCCAGCTGTGCTCTTTACATTTACATGGGGCCTGGGACAGAGGAGATTTCAGATCTCTCTTTTCTCATATATAAAGTTGCACTTCTTTTCCGAATCCTGACTGCTTTAATCACTCTGTTTCATTAACAAACAAACAAAAAAGCACCAAAATTATGTTTAAATCAGTTTTCATTTTGCTGAAGCAATGACAACTGAAATAATTAGAAGACTGCTCCCCATTTCTATGGACTTTGGTTAGTCTGTAACTGTAGCAAAACTAGCTTTTTTTTTAATGACACTATTCATTTCTGAGAATAACACAAAAAGTTCACAAATAATCAGAAATAGAAAAATCATGTTTTCAGTCAGTCCAACTATTTGAAAATCTTCACTGATTCATTCACTTTACAAATGAAAGTCTGTGAAATTTTTGTTGCACTTAGTTCAGCTCACTTCTCCCTTTTTAAACAATAGCAAAGCCTCTTTAAAAGAGTATCAAAATGTATTTGAGTTGGCATTTGTTACCATCTGACAGTTGTGGGTCCTGAATAGGGGAAAGACATCACTAAACTCGTATGATTTCAGCAGAGGACCATCAAGGTGGTTGGGGTTGGAACCCATGCCCTATGTGAAGAGGCTATTGGAGCTGGGTTGTTCAGCATGGAGCAGAGACAGCTTCGATCTAACAGCAGCCCTCCCTCAGTGTCTACAGGAAGGTGACTGAGATGGATCCCCATTCCTGACAGTCACACATGAAAGGAGGACAAGAGCCGATGGACATAAATTGAAAAAAAGAGGTTCAGACTGGATATAAGGAATAACAAATTTCACCCTCAGGACAGTAAAGTATTGGTACAGGGTCCCAGAGCATTTGAGCAGTGTCCATCCTTGGGGGTTTTCAAAGCCTGACTTGGTAAAGCGCTGAGCAGCCTGGTCTGACCTCACAGCTGATCCTGCTAAGGACAAATAAGTGGATTCTCTGTATGTTGGTCTAAGCATCCCTGAATGGGGACATTGATGTAATTTATGAGACACCTTTCATATAAGAACATCTCATCTACATTTATAAAAAAAAATCCAGTAAAGCAAGCATTGATGGTTTCCCCACAATAATCACTGTAAGCTGGGATGCCTTTCAAATTCCTTCTTAGATAAAATGAAGAAAAGCACTACAGTTCTGTCCTTTGCCTTTCTATCTCTTCTCCGTTATCTGGGAGTGATTTACGATACATCCTGGTCCTTCCCATTCCTGATCCATCCTGTATTATTCAGAAGCTTCTATCTAATTATTACCAATTTCCATTCCCATCTTCCCTCTCTGTGCATAATGCACAATCAGGTGCTGGGATGTGAGGTTGACTGTCTTCTCTATCACTGTTAGAGAAAATAATTCAGTACATGCTGTGTCAGGCATCTTAGCACAATCTTGGCTCATGAGCAGGCTTACAATTAACTATCTATGAAGACATGATACATATATAATTTATAAAGATGATATAAAATCATGTGTCTTCATTGCTAAATAGGAACTGTGCTTAGTAAGAAGTGCATCAGAAATAAAAATATGTGTGCTTGAATGTATTCCAGCCTCAGCTTCCATGCTTTAAAACTATTCTCTCATCTACAGAAGCCAGAACTGTGAAATTGAAAGTACCTATATGTGCACTTGAAAGATGAAGAAAGTCTTTCCGCAGGCATTTTCACTTGGAAAATGAAGGCACATTTATATGTGCTACCCTTTCAAAATGTTTTCTGAGATAAAGTTATTCACAGAATAATTTCAACAAGTCATTCTTGAGTCTCTTAGATCTCAGACTGAAGATTATTTTCAAACAACTCTTTGAAAACAGATTTCCGAAATTCAGGCTGAGAGAATTGGCATTCCTCAGACAGATAAGCTGTATATGGTATATTCTGTTCTTGAATAGGGAAGTGTGACTCTAATTTCAGGCTTTTTTGATAGGAATACTAATTTTCAGATGAAATTCAGTGTCCAGATGCTTCGTACATTTTGGCCTTTCCCCATGTGCCTCTGATGGTTAGCTTCTTTCAAAATATTCAGAAAAGATCTTAAAGCATCCTTGCACCAGGGATGTATTGAAAAACCTGTAGGAGGTTTTTTTAAGGAGCTGAGCTATCCTATTGAACCCAGCAGACATACTTATCTTGCACAGCAGGACACATGTATCAGGGTCTAAGTTAGGACCTGGACACTTGATTTGACAATAAAGTCCATCTGTTGTACTCCTTGCTCATATTTGCTGCCATTCCTGTGGAAAACTATTTTCACCTGGTAGGACATGACCATGTGGAAATGACTTTCTGAGTTTCCCCATGATGAGACAGCTACAGGTCCCCCCAAGAATCCCCCACAAGGTTATGCAGGTGTGTGTTTGAGTGGAGACTGCGGGACAGTGAGATGACGGCAGGTGAGGGGACTGGAAGGATTACTGTGATAGCAGACACAAGTACCCTGTGTTCCTGGACTGGGGCTGTACCTTGTTCCCCACCTCCACCTCTGGTAATGCAGCTTGGGGAACACTGGGGGCCTCCTGATTACAAAGGCAATTAAAAGTAAGTAAGATAGATAGCAGGAGTGATGTGGTTCTCATCAGTGCCTCAAGTCAATACAACTTCCTTGCTGACTAGTCTTTATGGAAAAGGATATGAAGCATATGTTTTTTTAACAGATTTGTTTGGTCTGACTGTCTGTTTACTATTATTAGTAGGCTGCTTTCTCTATAGTACAGGTTTGTCAGGGAGTAACTTCTTTAAAAACACATTTCTTGGTCTGTCAAAGAGCTTTTACATGTATATCAGTGAAGGCAAAATTTATACTGTGCCAGGACTGGAAAAGCTGCTTGACAAAGAGGAGCAACCTAGTAAGTAAGATCTTGCTTTAAAAATGGTACTCAGGACCTGATCGACCTTGAAGTGAAAGTCAGCAGCCACCCTATGCAGTCTGTAGTGGATCTACATGTGCATAAGCACATGTGCATTTAAGCACACAAATTACTGATGCTACAAATAAGTTCACTTTCTGCCCTGTAGTATAATGAAGAAAGTTTTTCAAAAGCATTTACAGGAACTACCTGACTCTCCTATGGATGGCACCTATCTAAATTCCTGTGATGTTTCTAAGTAGTTGATCCTTCTGTGTTATAGCTGAAAGTACCTCTGAGATCTTCTCCTAGGAGTACAAGTACTCTATTACTCTATCTGTTTACATATACATACTTATGTAAATTCATACTTCCAATTTCTTCACACTTCAGTCCTTACACAGACTCCTCAGGTCGCCATGAGTTCCTGCCGCTTCCCCTGTGCAGCCAGCAAGGAGGGCAGCCAGAGCAGCAGTGCATTAGGCTCAGCTTCCACCCAGGACCACCCGCTCACATGACAACACAACCTACCTTAACCTCTCCCTGGGCTAACAGACATATGTACATTACCATGAGGAAATGGACATGTTCTCTGTCTTCTCCTTTATATGTAGATCCATAGATGTTCTGTGCTAAAGATGATGTATTCATGCTCAATCATGTCCATTTATTTAGGGAAACTGCTTACCAAATAAAAAAATCCTTCTTTCAAAGAGAGTTGCAGACCTTTGGGGGGAAGTAAACATAACAAGGAAGGAAGCTTTTTAAATGGAAAGATCTCTGTATCTAAAGAGATGTGAAAAGCTATATGCTCTTGCACAGTTTCTAAAGCTGGTGGACTCAAATAGGAACTTAGAAAAGTGCAAAATGTATTGCTGTTGTTCACTTCTGTGATACGATCTCCTAACTCAAGACTGCTTCCTGGATCCCTGAATTATCAGTGGTTTTTTATGGTATGTTTTCATAATGCCCCACATTGCTGAAGTGAGCAGGGATATAGCAAAGATATATGGTTTTAAAATGCAATTTTAAAATTACCTCAAATTCCTTCACACACAGAGGTTACTCTTTATATTTGAAAAATACTTGGAGTCTTTTAGTGATTATATTACCTGATAACTGGAAAGTCATTTTCTTTAAAGATAAAAAAAAAAATCTGTTATCAGAAGCCTGTTTGGAGCTTAGTGCACATCTAATTATCTTTCTCAGTCTTAATTATTTAACAAGTGCTAATAAACTGCACGTATCATGACACTCATGTTTAATAAGCATATAAATTTAATTGATTTTTTTCCCCTCTCTTTGAAGACTAACAGACACAGAATTCAGTCACAAGGCAATGGCATTATAACTTCCAATATAACATCAGGTTTTAATAAGCCTCCTGTTTGCTGCACACATGTGCTTAAGACTGCCTGGAAACCAAATCAGTAGAGAAAAGGGATTACTTTAGATTACTTTGAAATGTGCATTGTTTGAAATGGCCTCTGGTGACCAGCTTTCATGAATGGCTGATTTTACTTGTGGGGCACGTCATCTGGCTCAATTATATCAGGCTCTTTTGTATGACAAGTGCACTTCTTGGCTGTGTTGAAATATGAAATTCTAAAACAAAGTAAATCAGATGGTGAGAAATAAATTTAAGTAACTGTATATTATTAGAAGTTTGTAAGTTAATAGCAAGCGCTCTTCTTACTGAAAAGTATGCAGGAATTTTCTTTTAAAGCTTTCATAGATTTGAAGTTAATATAAAAATATTACTTTTTATTTTCTTTAATGTTTTGTTCAACCATATTAACTGCATTAAAATCAAAGACGTATTTTCCTTTTCTCAAGGACATATCATTTCTTCTACAGTTATATATTTTTTAAATGTTATTGGAGTTTGTTGCTTTACTTTGACATATGAAGTGTTGGAAAGTTTTACCTACTAAGAATATCCCTCAACTTGTACAAAGTTTTAAAAGTGGGTTAGCAAGTGTGCATTTACACTTTCAAGTCACCGCAGGCTTTTTTGATTCCTGTCTGTAACTGTTCGCAAAATTACAACGTAAAAATGTAATATAAGGTTATGATTCTCCCTGCCTGCAATTACTTTAAATTATAGTTACTTTAAATTAATCTAGCCTGAGGCACTGATGCTACAACATTATAATACACAGATTATATTTGGAAGATGAGCAGATAACTAATTGATTAGTAAAGAGTGCCGGAAATCCAATAGGTAATGATTAGATTAGACCCAGATAGGAACTACATTCTTTGTGTTCACTGTAAATCCTATACTTTACAACTAAGATTAGGGGATTAACCTTTAAGAAGAGATGGTAGGTCTTGCTTTTTTCTGACTTCTGATGTACTGTAAATGTGTTTCCCATAGCTGCAGGCTCGATATTCCCACAGGAAACTGACCTGCAGATTTACGCGGTCATGCCTGGTAGTCTGAGATTGCAGTGTTTTCCTTTTAAATACAAGATAGATGTGTAAAATGCGAGAATAACTTTAACATTGCGAAACTTAAAACAGTCATCTGTCAACAGCTTTTTCGACTTAAGTGCTTCACTATATTAGGAAAATTGAGAGTGTTATTGTTGTTGCAGGGTGTTATAACCCTCTAGTCATCAAAGCAATATGATTTAAGGAGAGGTTGAAGACTTCTAAACTGCAAGGTTTAGATGGTTTAGGTGGTGCAGATGGACATCTTACCTTCCTGACCTTTTATTACATAATTTGAATCTGTCTGCACAATCTTCATGCAATTACTAATCTCATGAAATTATTAATTTTATTGGGTCTCTAACCACACACCTGCTATGATTCAGACTATGTGAGACTTTGAGAGGTCCATCCACCCTTTGACATGAACATCAAAGATTCACAGAAGCTGTATGTGTGTGGCTGAGAAAACCCCTTTCACTCCCTTTTGCCTTGGAGTTTCCATGTATGCAAAACATTTGTGAGTACAGCAGCATTGCTAGGTAGACACGTTTCACTTTACAGCAAAGAACTGAAAATGATGGGTGTAAACCACAGAACTGGACATTTGTAGGGGCACTGGTGGGTGAAGCCACCTGCAGTTTATATGATGCCAATGACAGCGATTTCTGTCATTAAAGGTAAAATGGCAGGTTTTAGAAATTATGTTGACCAGATGCCCACCGATGTGCAAAGTCATACTGGAAATTACCAAATGCTGTCAATAGCAGAATCCCTACTCTGTTTTTTATGAATGATGAGAATTCTTCTTGTTGTCCTTTGCCTTTCTACTTTTCTTATGGAGAGTCTGATTTTAAGGAAACAGAATACTGGTGTCATGTTCCTGTGAAAAACGTTCATCAAAGCTTAAACTGTCAAGTAAGCAGGTCATAGGTAAAATACACAAGAAGATAGTGCTTCTCTGCTTGGGGCTGGGAAGAAAAGCTCATTTTCTTGTGGCAGTTGATATCTGAAGTTTTGTTTGTTTGAGAGGCTTTATCCATTTATTTATCAGAGAAACCTGTAAGAAGAAATTATTCAAGATGATCTTTCGCATAAAGGAAATGAGGCAACTTATCACTTGCAATGACAAGGCCTTCTGCTTCTTTACTGTGCTTTTGATATATTTTTGTACAAGTTCCTAACACTTGTCAGCAAATCTCAAATGTCCTAAGTAGCGAAACATTCCTCTGTGGACTGTATCTTAATTATATACAACTCTGTCAATTTTTAGAGGCAGGGAAATTTAATTACAGAGAAATCATCAGTAGAATACTGAGTAGTAATGAGGAACAAAAAGCTTAACCACCAAGCTGCTACTGCATTAGATGTTTCTTGATTAAGGATCCCTGTGGTACCTTACATTCTCAATTCACTGGGCACATTTATTGCTAATATCAGTGGAACAGAAACTGGAATTCTGGTTCTCAAGCTACACAATCACAGACCACATTATTACTAGCTGTTAAGCAGGGGAGTTGGACTAGATGATCTCTACAGGTCCCTTCCAACTCTGAAAATTCCATGAATCCGTGATTATTACTGCTGTTTCTTTTATTGGACAGAGTTGATCCACTTTTGTTTCTAAGGAAATGCCATTAGAACACTGGACCTTAGCCTACAACTTTGGCTAATATCACAGAATCACAGAATCACAGAATGTTAGGGATTGGAAGGGACCTCAAAAGATCATCTAGTCCAATCCCCCTGCCAGAGCAGGAACACCTAGGTCAGGTCACACAGGAACATGTCCAGGCGGGTTTTGAATGTCTCCAGAGAAGGAGACTCCACAGCCTCTCTGGGCAGCCTGTTCCAGAGTTCTGTTACCCTCACTATGAAGAAATTCTTCCTCACATTTATGTGGAACCTCCTATGTTCCAGCTTGTACCCATTGCCCCTTGTCCTATCATTGGATGTCACTGAGAAGAGCCTGGCTCCATCCTCATCCTAATATGATGTTCTCAATGTTCATGCTCAAAAGAAAACACCAGTGCTGTGGTGCAGAGAAGACAAAGTTTTCTGCACTTTGTTACCACTTGGTCATGAATTACTGAAGTGGGATATTGCATAGCCCATGGTATTGGGAACAGACATGTGTCCAGTATCCTTACTCATAATCCCTGCATTTTATTTCAGATTTACAAACAAGAAAGAAACCTGTTCATATAAGCAAGATTCCCTATGCAAGGATATGTGGAATTTGCATTTGTAGAATATTAAATATGAAAATTCCATATATCTTTAAAGCTCATAATGGAGTATACTTCTAGATACTCAGTGCCCTGTTTCATAAACAAACTGTATGATTCTGAACATAACTTTGTTGGCCAAAGTCAAAATGCACTTTAAGTGAAAGTAGTAAAAAATGTGGACATGAAAACAAAGCAGATTTTCAAATGGAAAATGCTCTTTTTTGAAATCTGACTTTCCTTTGTTGTGTTCCAAATTAAGCACTTTTGGCCAAAGCACTGAAATATCTTGAATACTTCTTGGCCAAAATGAGTATTAAATCCATTATTTGTTACAAAAGATACTAGTCTACCTTTTGCTTTTCTTCGCAGTCACTGAAAGATATTCTCGTAAGAGACCTAGAAATAAAGTCCTCCTAGTTTTTATGCCACATCACATGAAGTGTCACTGTAGCCCTTTTTTGCAGTGCCCCGCCAGTGTAATTCAAGCTTCACGGGTAATTAATTCTCCATGCCAACGAACTGAACTGCCTGTTGTAATACTAGCAGCATAGAATCAACTAAAGATCCAAGTTTTCAGATTTTATCTCATGAAAGGTGAGTACAAACTCTGAATTTATGCTCCTGTGGAAAAAAAAAAATACTGAAAGAAAAAATTACATCCAGATGAGGAAAAATAGTTTCCTTGTATTTCTCTGGTTTCATTTATTTACGGACTACTTTTCAGTTGTCATAGGTAGGTTCTACGGGAAAAAATATAATTTAAATTTTCCGAATAGCCTATATAGAAGTTAAGATCAGCACTTGTTTACTTAGTTAGAGAAAAGCATTTTATAGTACCGTCTTGTTTTCTGAAGACTGCACAAAAAATTTAAGTTTACTTCCCCATGGGAATTTGAAAAGGTCTTTTTTAGAATTTCTTCTGTTTTCACCTATTTCTCAAGAGAAATTACAGTGTCTGTAGGGGCACTTGTAGACTACCAGACAGTCTCCAACGCAAACATAACAGCCTTGTCTTCCTTATCAAGGCTGCATTTTGACAGTTTTCTTTACTTCATTTCCTTCTAGGACTGAGAAACAGGCTGTAAGAGGACAGGTTGTCAAAGATCACCTTTTAATAAAGGTCTGCTGTACGCAAAACTGAAATAGTTATGAGCAACAAAAGGTGACACTACTGTGTCCTTGTGCAAGAACCATTCAAGGAAACTTGGATTTTATATGTGTAGGTCAGTCCTGATATTTTCCTTTATCCATCAAGGGGAAAAAGTTAGAGACAAAAAAGAAACGCTTCATGTTCTTTTTCATAGAAAAATGTTGTCTAAGGTCACCCTACTTGCTAAAGCAAAAGCATTTTTTAAAAACTAATTAATATAGGCCAGAGAGGGTGAAATGAAGAATAGTTGTTAATGTTCATTTGGATTAGTAAATTTTATTAGCACTGAGGTGTTATTGTCAGGAATTTGCATTTTCGTACTGTGGGGGATTACTCAAACACGTTGGTGCCAATGTTTGCTCAGTGTAGTCAGGATGACTGTGCTTTCTGGGTCAACATTGCCTGAAAAAGTTTGCTATACAGTACAACTGAGGTAAGAAACTAAACATTGAGTCTCACTTCACATAGCCTTTTGTGCTTTGTGAGGTGAGTCAAAGTTTTGCTATTTAAAGATCAGACATTTAGAGAAATTGTATTTCTGCTTTTGCACCAAGAGCATGTGATGTCTGTGTCTGTCAGAAGGCGGCTTACTTCTCTGGTAACCCTGTTCTTCAGGGCTTTTGCCAACTTCTATGTGACATAGAACAAATACATGGAAATTGAAGTACTTTTAAAAGTCAGTCCAGACTGATTACAGGCTTCCAGTTTACTTATCTGAATGTTGTGTAATCACCGAAAAGGCATTTAACGTTAAATGCCAATACCTTATATTAGCTTTGCAGAGCTCTAATGTTAGTTGGAGGCTGGGCTGTTTGTTGGTGCAGAGACAATGAAAGACAAGTTTTCTCTGCAATAGACACTTGGATTTTCCTTTTAAAGACATTCACACTCTTCTGGTGTAATTACAGCCTGCCAGAGTGAGGAGCATGAAACTGTTTAGCTTGTGAAGCTTAAAATAAAAGGTGTATGTGAAAACAAGAACATGATCCTTTTTCTAGCAGTCCAGCATGAAGTCCCATCCCCTCCCTCTCCTGTAGCTTCCTCCCCTGAAATTTAGAGCACCGTCCTTTTAATAAATTTTTAGATGAGTGTTAGGGCTCTTTTTGTCTTCCGTGTTGCTCTCATTATTTCTGCTTATTAATGCATTTGTAGTTATTGTTCTATGTCTGAATATGCAGTCTCAGGTGTCAGTGCACAGATCTCCTCATGAATTGTGCTCCAGTCTAATCATGCAACGTGCACTCTAGTTCCCATGCAGGCTTCCCTTTGGGCAGACCTCTTGAATGCTCTTGGGCTTGGGTGTTTCGTGGGGTTTTTTTTACTGTCTGATGTCGCTGTGCTTTATCCATAGGCCCAAAATAAAAACAGAAGGAATGTATGTGGCAGGTCAATACCCTGGAGGGAGCAGGCATGACTCCGCAGTTCCTTTCCCACCCACTTCCTTTTTGCCCCCAGATATCCCCTCCCTTCTCCTGTGTAACAGGACGGTTTTGCAGAGCTTCAGTAAGTAATGCCAAAAATGTTAAAGCGTAAGTGGCTGCCCATTCCTCCCCGGGCCAATCAGTCATTTTCAGTCACAGGTTTAAATCTGCTGCAGCAAAGCCAAGCCTCTGTGCTTGCATCAGGTCTTACAAAAGCAAGGCTGTTTGACTGACAGGCACCGAGAGGGGGTACTGATAACGTACTGAGCCGAGTCTGGAAGCGGAGTATCGAGGACAAGGCTCTGCCAGAGGTACTGTGCATTATGGATGAGGCACTCAGGTCCATCGTTGACTGATCAAGGGACAGTTACGCTCTTTCACAATGCTGGGTAAGATCATCTGGACTGTCACTTAATATGAGCTTTCTTGTCAGTGGGAAGATGACTTTTCACATAGTGATCCAATGCAGATTGCAAGTGACAGCCATGCTTTCCCCTCTGCTTTGTACGGGTTTAGTCACTCATGCAGGTGAGTTAATCTAAAATAGCTTTATCACTTGCCAGGTGCCATACACTGGAATTAACTTATTCTCAGAATCTCAGACTGACTGTAACTGTTGGAAAAACACCTGCTTTTGGTGGTGTAATAGATATGTCCTTCATCTCTAGCAGCCAAGGTGCCATCTAACTGCGGCATAGGTGTGATTTTAATTAAGGAAGTGAGCTGAGGGGAATGCAAATTTTTTCTACTCTTTCAGAAGAGAGAAAGAAGCTATTGCGAACAGTTCTGGAGACTTTGAAACACAGCCACTGTGCTGAGGTCTTTGACTGACAAGCCTTCTGCTTTCTTCTTACAGGGCTCCTCCTACAGATGTTCTGAACACGTCTGCATCCCAGCAATTTTTTACTGCACCCAGGTACTGAATGTAAGGAACAAGCTGCATAAAAAGAAGCGTGGGGTGTAGAAGAAGGAGCACTGTAAGGAGAATATCAGAAGTCATGCCTATACAAAATGCAGGCAGCAGCATGACTTCAAGCAAAAAGTATTTGAGAAAGTGTAGCTGCAGAATGACCGAGTTTATTCTTAGAAAATGACAGAATAAAGCTTTTTTTCAACAATATGGCTTATAATCATGTTAAATGGTATGTGTCAGGCTTGACTTCCCAAAGTGTCATCTTTTCACTGTGTGACTGGGAGTTTATTTGTTGCTTGAATGGAATTTCTTTTCCTCCTTAAAGGTCTTGAAAACTAGAGCTCAGGCACTTCTGGATCAGTCTTTTCATTGAAATACTGGAACTACTATGAAGTCTTCTTGGTTTGCACTCATCTTGGCAGTGCTCAGTACTGAACTGCTAACAAGTCACTGTTCCACCATCAAATCCCCGAGGTTCAGAGGACGCGTGCAGCAGGAGCGAAAAAATATCAGACCAAATATCATCCTTGTACTCACAGATGATCAAGATGTGGAGCTAGGTGAGAAATAATTGTTATTTGCTATTTCATTTTGTCTCATGTCTTTCAGTAATTTCTGCCAAGCAGAAAGTACTTTAAATTCAGAGAAGGTACTGGTTCTGGAACAATATCAGAATGTGGGACAAGTTTGGAAAATTATTTAACAAATGTTTAATAGCATTCATCACATTTAATTACAGACTTTAGGAAATATATGCTTATCAAAATCCACCATGGAAGGCTTTAATCACCATCATAAAAGTGTTTAATAACACATGCAAGGACATACATGTAAAAAACTTGCATCAAAAGCCCTTTTTCACTTTGTGATTTTCTGTGACATTTAAAAATCCGAGTCTTGTGAGGTTGACCCTTCACCTCAGTGTTGTATAGGTGAGTATCTGTATTCTCTACATTTTTGTCACTTGCATGTATGTCATCTGACATGTTTATGCATACAAACTGGTCTGAATTAAGGACACAAATTTAATATTTCTATGGATTATTAAAGTGTTTAACATCCATCTGCTTTAAAACTATGGTGGATTTTTAAAAACAGGATAGTTTTACTTTCACAAGTGTACTAAATATCTGATCACAACCTGGACATACCAGCCAGAAGTGATTTTCACATATTTTTCTTAGGGTGGAAAAAGTTAAAATACTTGGATGATGTTCCAGGAGGTCTTTGAATGTTTTCCATTAAGTTAGAAAGATATTAATGGTAGTTATGCATATAACTATTTTTTTGGTTCACTGCCCAAAGTGAAAAATCAAGGAGAGAAAGATCAGTTTAGGTTACCCCCAAGCAAATATTTAATTTTGGGGGTGGGAGGTAAGATCAAAAAGGTGAAAAAATGGCAAATCAACTTGAAATGAAGTCTTACATTCTTAGTGTTTTTTAATGAAAGACATGTTTTTAATAAAAGTATAGTGAATTTCTAAACAAAATGCCATATGACATTGAAAAATCAAAATGCTTCATACCAAAAAACTTATAATAAAACAGTCCATTGGTTCTAAAATCACATACTTACAGCCAGAAAGTTGTAGACAAAAAGTGATCTAGATCTAAGGGCAATTCTTTAATTGCTAGCATTTTTGTATTTGTCAAGATGCAAAAATAATCTACACAGTCCTTCAGGGTTGTGAGAACATGATTAATAAACTCTAGTTTGTGTCTGAGAGCTAGTGCTTTTATGCAGCAGAGCTCCAAGATCAGGCCTTTAAATCTGAGCACGTCTTATCTTTTTTATTTCTCACTCTTTCAAATGTCTGCTCTGTTTAGCCATGCTGCATAATGAATGGTTGTTCCCAGCATTATTTTCAGCCTAAAATATGGCTATTGCGATAGGAATGCATTTCTTCTTGATAGAGTTGTTCTGAAAATTTTGTTAAAAGGGTCAAGTCATGTCTTCCTTTCTGTGGTCTGAAAGAGCCTACTTTCTCCAGGGCACTGGGGAAGGTAGGTCAGCAGACACACGTCTCTGAACAACGTTACCGACTTTCTGTCCAGCCTTGCAAGAGGGTTTGCAAGTGGTGAAAGAGCAGGAAGGATGTGGCAAGCCACTTTGTTCATATTGTGGACCTCCTCTCTTTGAAAGCTGCTCTGGATGTTTGCAGGGTGCTCTGGCTCCTATTAGCAAGCAGTTGAGCAATAGCCTGGATGTGTGTGCATTCCCACTGCACTGAATGAAGACACAGGTTTTCCCTTTTCATAGATCATTTCACAGGAAACAGGATTCAGCCCCAATACTTACTGTACTGCATTATTTGCTCTTCTGCTAATAAATCATTCTGCTTATCTGAAAAGTAATACCATACTGTTTTCCATGTGTGAATTATCCCCTCACCTTTCAGTGACTCCTGAGAAAAACCTCAAGTTTCCCAAAGGTCAATAGGAAGTAGTACTTTCTGCCACAAACGGCAAAAAGCTTAGGCATTGCTACCCAAAAATCACAAGACTGAAAGTCTCTTGGTATGGATTATTTGCTATTGTATTCCCAGCACAAACATTTCTAAAAGCTCTTCTAAAAGAATGCTTGAATATAAAAGCATATAAGGTGCATTATAGGCTTCAGTCAGAAAGGATTTGTCTCCAGAGCATGTATAAGCATTGAACCAAAATATTCAGCTGCCTGAGTGCAAATGATATACAGGGGAGTTATCCAAAGTAAAATTTGCAGGAGGCAAGGAGCTTGCATTTAGGTAGTGCTCAAGGCATAAGAGTATGCACATCTTCCTATTGATCTGCACTATCCCTCTGAGTTTTGCATTCTGAATGCAAAGAAGTTCAGTAGAGCTGCTGTCTCATTCAACTTATCAGACAAAACCCACAAACTGCTCCACGACTCTAGTCAGTTCCTATCTACGCTGGGAGAAGTGTGGCACAGAGGAAGGATATTACTCAGCAGCTGGTAGATGGCAGCTCAAGTGGTTTAAAGCAGCCTGGCCCACAGCTCTTGAAGAAACTCAGAAAATACTTGGGCCCAGAAGCTGGGAAATGACTGGTTAAATTGTGCCTCTATACACTTTCTTTCCCTCACCAAGATCATGAGGGTAGAGAAATAACTGCCCAGCACTGAGGTAAATGGACATCTTCCTCTAGACAAACCACCAGCTCCCAGAACTCAGAACTATGCAAAACTACTGCCCACCTGCACATAGTGTACTGTTGCTCTTCAGAGCGGTGGTCCCAGCTCCCACTGGGGTCAGGTCTGCATTCTGTTCAAGCATTAGTACAGGTCCTTCCAACTTTTTGCTAACTCTTTGGTCTCTTGCCCTGTCCTCTGGTTTATAATTACACACATCAGTACCTCAAACCATGACCCTTCAACCATTCTGAAAAACCTCACTGTGAACAATATCTTGCATATTGTCAGAAAGGAGTCAAAACTAACAAATACATTGGTAGTTCCAGTGTTTCTAACCCAGAGCCTTTTGAGATGTCAGAGAAGTGGGAAGAGGTTAAAAAAAAAAAAAAAAAAAAAATTAAAAATAAGAGAGAAAAATCCTTTGGAGACAATTACTTTTTTTGTGCCCTTGTTTACAGCCTAATGCACCACTCAGTGAAATCCATAGAAACCACCCACTGAGTACTGCAGTGGGTGAAGAGATCACAGCATCACCTGGATACATCATGTCAGGCATAATTTGCTGGTTTGCTTTCTATCTTCACTAAAACTTTCAAAGCACTAAAAAACACAAGCTGAAAAAACGGGCATAAGTTCTGGGATCTGAGAAAGTCCATCACCTTCCTGGGGCCTTATGTACAACCCAGATTAAGACAAGGTGGCTTTAGCCATCCCTTTGTAGAGATGCCCACCTCAAGTACACCTGGATGAAAATTCATGACAACTTTAAGACTTGTTATGAAAACTTGGTTACCAACTATATTTCTTGTTATATGAGAATAGACTGAGAAGTAACACTGCATTTCTTGCCTGACTAAACTTGCCAGCTTCTGTGTCCAAAGTGACTGTTCCCAGTTATTTGGTTCTCCTCAGGTGCCCCCCAACTGGTCATGTAGAGTGCAAGTGTCCTGCTGTCAGTACATGTGCCCTGAAGACTGTGGGCCAGATGGTAAAGAGCACAAGCTGTGAGGAGAGCTACAGACAGCAAAGGATTATAACTTATATCAGCAAATTTTATCTCCTACTTATGTTTTGTTTTCCAAATGAGGAAGTCTCACCTGCTTTGAAGTGCCTATCCCAGAATTTCCAGAGGGGCTAAATCTATTATCAGTGTCAGTAAGTGCATACCTGGAGGAAAAACTTACTCATAAACAGCAGAGGGCTGACCAAGCAGAGGAATGAGGAAGCGCTCTAACAGCTACTCATTTATTATTCATAGAGGCATGAAAGTGCACATCAGCTCTGCTGCTGTTAGTGTATTAGTGCATTGTGTACCCAAACTGTGCACTTTCCATACGAGGTCTACAAGCACTTTACAGCTGAGCTCTTGGTAATAAACTGTGACATTTCAAAATTGGGAGAGCCATGGCAAAAATAAAACAAAACAAAACAAAAGCTAAAAAGAAAAAGGCAGCTTGGGGTCCAAAATAAAGACATGTAGCATGAGGATGATCTCTCATTTGTCTTTTACTCAACAACTCAGTGAAATGCTCCCACTCGTACAAATGGAGACCTTTTGTGTTCAGGGACCTCTCAGTTACTCTCCTACTTCTCTGTATCTCTTAAAAACATGGGATTTGCCTGTATTGAGCTCAGGAAAACGTGAATGCAGATATTCTGCATTTAGAGAGGAGGAATTGTGAAAGAGTCCAAAACAATGATGACATGTTCAGGGTATTAAAACAAAGGCATTGACACTGCACCAAGAAATACTGAAGAACTAACAGCTTTCATTTGTTTAATCAAACAAATTTGATGCAAAAGATTTCGCATTCAGTATTGTGTCCTTAGCCCAAAAGCAAACCAGCATGCTTAACTTTAACTAGTAAAATAATCTGTAAGATATTACTTCTTACACCTAAAGCTGAACCTCTTTGGCAGTTTTGTGCTTTTACAGCCACACCTTTCATGGTTTAAAAACATTCTCTTATTATTATATGTTTTTCAAGTGACCCAGACAAAACCACCAAGAAAATCTCTTATTTTATCAGTGGAATCAGTGAATTTAAATTTAAGCCCACTGCTATTAGCTGTGCAAAATTACTTGTAAAACCATAGGGCGGGAGGGGGGGGGAGTAGAATTCTAGAGGACCCTTTTTACCATCAACAGTGTTCAAGTATTAAAATTCACAAACTTGTTTCCTGGACACATACTGACATATCCACAGTTCACCTCACCCTTCAGTCTCTGCTCTGTTGGATAACAGAAAGAGCAAAGTTTGACAGCTGTCAATAAATACTGACAGACCCAATCAGGAGCTGCTCAGCCTTCCTGCAATCAGAAACCTGCAGGCCCTGCCTGTCTCACCTTGCTCTTTCTGAAGATGTTTTGAAGGATGCGAAATGTGTCCTTATTGTTTAACTGGATCAGTGCAATTTCTTGAGAAAGGTACTGAGTTTTGCCTATATTTTTGCATCCAGGTTTATCCCCAAAGGCTGATTTTGAGCACAGCACTTCAGTATTGGAGCCAGACATGCTGATCCTATGTCCACAGAAACTTTCCTCTAGAAAAATTGCTACCGAATTCTTTCTCTCTCTTTCCCCCATCTCTCACTCCCTTTATCCTTTACCTCCTTCCCCTCTCTCTCTGATTATCTGATAAAATGGACAGAACTGTAACAGATTAATTGCTAATCTCAGTATTTTACATATTTTACTGGCCCACTGAGTAATGGTGCAGTCTGTGTAACATACTGTTTTCCTACAGCCACATTTGAAAAACCATTGACCTGTAGATTTGATACAGCTCTATAGCTTTAACATTATATTTCTAGGTTAGTCTGTACTTAAACTTGTTTTGAAATAATGCAGTCTTTCTGGAATCCTGAAACATCTTTTTGGTGATATAATAATGATTTAATCTTTCCTCCTAAAAACCTTTCCTAAGCTACAGCGTAGTACAGGCTGATGTCCAAAGGCAAGTGAATCACTGATACCTTACTTTTAATGGCACAATAGCATCCAATATATTCTAACTTTTTTTGCATCACAGTGGTGATCAGTACCTCTTATTGCAGGGTCCTTGCAAGTGATGAATAAGACCAGACGGATTATGGAGAATGGAGGGGCCTCCTTTATCAATGCGTTTGTAACTACCCCAATGTGCTGCCCATCGCGTTCCTCCATGCTGACTGGGAAGTATGTTCACAACCACAATATATACACCAACAACGAAAACTGCTCTTCTCCCTCATGGCAGGCTACTCATGAGCCACGTACCTTTGCAGTGTATCTCAATAACACCGGGTATAGAACAGGTAAGAGACAAATCATCAGTAGCTCTTTATTCAAAGTAATGGAGATGGACATTCAGGGATGGGTGTTGAATCGCTGCCTAAAATGAAGTAACTGTTGCCCCAGACTGGGTTAACAGAGCAGAGGTTTAGTGTTATGGAGAGGGAGGGTAGTACTGCCTGCTGGTCCAGATCTGCAGCTAACAACCATGTAAAGAAACTCACTTGTAGTGGAGCAGCATATTTTCACGTTTGGATGTCCCAGGTGGGAAATAAGCTGTTGGGCAGTCACACCTAGTGTGAAAGAGGTGCATTTTAGCGGCATTGTGGGTCTGAATTGGCAGTTCCAGCTGTGATTGTGGTTAGTATTATGGCCTGCTTGTGGATAGCTGCTAACAGTTATAGAAGAAGATGTCAGGGCCAGGCTGAGGACTGGTGCCAAAGACCTCACACAAGCAAAGTGCCTGTCATGAAGTGAAACAAGGTGAATAGTATAATTTAAACTTTGACATGGGGCTATATTTCATTTGCATTTTCTGAAAAGGAATGGAAACATGCCTTTAAGAAGGATTGTTCTGCTGTGCACCAACAAGATTTGATAGTTTTCTTGTAAATTCCTGGTGGCTTTCCGTAGTCAGGAGATCCCTTTCCTGTCTACAAAGAACTCTTCTTATTCCTCCTGTCTGCACTTCAGCTTGATGTAAAACCTGATTCATTTCTGCATCACCTATCCCCTAAGATTCAATCTGCAGACACATTAGGCTCCAGCCTGACTTCCCCTTTGCAAGGTACAGGAGTTGTGCAAGGTCATCAGGGTGCAATTTGTCCACAAGCGTCATTCGACTACAAAGACTCCCCTTTACAGGACCAACGAGGCACAGATCTCGGTGCCAACTGCGCTTCTTACAATGTAATTGGCAGCAAAGAAATTTGTCTCTATCAGCAGCTTAGGCACAAGAACAGATTGCTTTCAAAACATATAACAGGCAAATGTCTCCATGCTGTCTGCTTGTCCTAATTCTCTTAATGCTGCCATATTCGATGCCTGTTTGCCATCTTTTCTTCACCATACAGACAACTCACTCTTTTTTCTTCTGTCTCTCTGTATCTGTAGTTCTGGAGAGCTTCTGCATCCTGTTTAAAAAGCAAAAGCAGACAAATATTTATCTTCTTTGGACCTAGTGTTGGCTCTGACACACATGCTGAATAGTACTGCTGTCTCTATTAAGCTGGTTTCAGTGAAGTTGCCATCTGAGTACAGCACTACTAAACCTGAGTAAGGGTCAAGATCAAGGTTTTGAAGGAGATAAAGAGGGGAGAGGGAACTGACAATCACTGTTAGAAAAGGTGCTGGATTTGCCCTAAAATGTAAGCTTTGACTCATGGCTTATGTCTTAGAAATCCTTTCTGTTTGATCTATGACTGCTTCCTGTGGGATGTGACTTTCCTATTCTTAAAAAATTTAGTATCTTATTATTTTTTGAAGTGGCAGCTTAATTAACAGCAGATCTTATAATAGGTGTTTCAAGGACAGTGTTGCCTCATTAAAAAGTCATCAAAACTCCACTAACCAACTAATAATCTACACTTCACAGCTAGAAAGTCTAGTAAAATTGTAATGGCTAAAGAATACTTGGGAGTCAAGAATAATTGGGAGTGAAAAAGAGGGAACTGGAGAAAGAGAGTGGCTACATGCCACATAGACTAGTCGTGACTCTGCTGATATTGCAGATGTTGTGGGTATTTACCCTGTGCATTTCTACGTGTTTTGAGAGGAAATCAGTGTCCATCTCAATGAGAAACTGCGGCAGAGAAAGAGAAGTGAGTGATCCAAGGCCACTCACACTTTGGTGACAGACCTGGTGAGGCACTGGTCCAGAGAACTCCAGTCTAGATGAACCAATGTGCAATACCTCAGACCTGGTTCTTTTCTTGAACTGATGAGGATTTTTGCATAGGATCAAATTATTATATAAGCCAGTGGAAATAAGGGATTGGAGCAGTGTGTATGTGATGCCCTCTATACTGCAAATGATCACGTGTGGGTAGACTGCTTATGAGGGGAGTCCTGCTGAAGCCACAAGGACTCCACACAAGCACAGTAGGCCATTTAAAGAGAGGTTTGAAATGTGCTCTAATAAACTACAGTCATAATTAGAGCCCACTGGAAAAATTTGGCAAAGAACAGAATGTTTTTTTCTTTCCTTTTTCTTTTTTACTCTCCTACTCCTTTTCTACTCTCATGTGACCTAATGAGGATGTTGTATTTCATGGGAACTTCCCTTTTTGAAGATTATATGTCAGTGCTAAACCATAGGCAGGAACTGTGCTGGGTGCTAGCAGGGCAAACAAACTGAAATAACTTTTGCTTCTAATTATTATTTTAAAAATCCAAAAACAATTAAGGATGTTTCAATGTTTACAGTTTCCCTTACTCACAAGCTGTATGCTACTGCAGCAATGAGATCCCTTTCCAACCCATACCATTCTATGATTCTATGATTCAGAAATTTTATTCGTAAGATTATTAGATGCAGGAGTTAGTAGTTTTGTTTTGCTTTGCACTTTCCAAAGTATTGGCTGGCTATTTTCTATTCCTCCCTCCCTGTGGTACTGTTGAAGTCTTTTACTCTGTTTAACTTCTACTGTTCCATCCCAGCCCTACAGCATGTAGCATTGCCTCTCAGATGTGCTCTTCAGTGTTCTTAGTTCACACTGCCACTCACTTACACTAAAACAAAGGAGAACTCCAGGAGTGCACTATCTCAACCTTGGCTTCCTCCAGCAGGAAAGGAGGATTGTGCTATATCTTAATAACTGAACAGTAGCCAAGCATTATCGAGCATTTTAGAACAGAGAGCCATGACAGCAGCACAGACAATATCCAGGAAACATAAATGCAGCTATCTTTTTATTGTTAGATAGTGTGTCACACTTTGTATTCTGCAGGATTTTACAATTTTACCAGCTGAAGTTTCATCCCTTTGCAAATATGAAGAGAAATCTAAGTTTAAGATTCTCACCCTGACTTAACATGTGTATGTACTCAGAGCCCTCTCTGCTTAGTTTTATTTTGTAGAATTACTACCTTCTAATCCTGAGTTCTCTTAGCCCTTCACAACTGGCATAACTGTGCAGGAGAGAACAGGAATCTGTCCTAGCTCAGCACCTGCTGACAACCTCACAGCAACACGGCAAACTCAGGACCAGGTTCTTCCCTTATGGAATCCCTTATAGAGATCACCAAATTAGGCAACTATTTGATTACATTTTTTAGAATTGTCTTTGGGAAGATATATTTCCCAATATTTTATTTCTTGCTCAGAAGTATCAACCGATCAGAATAACATTCAGGATTCACGCATTCAAGTGTCCTGGTGGCATTCTCAGCCATTTGTGGGACTAAAATAGTAAGATAACAAAGTTAAGCAAATCGAACATTACTTTCTAAATGCTTCCGTTTGTAATACTCAAAACTCAAGAAGTGACTGGACACCAACATGTCACTCTCTAGCATGTTTTGACATTGGTCACAGACTTCTGTGTAATGATGAACAGAAATGGTCACTTGCTTGACATCTAGTTAGTATGTTCAACAGTTCATGTCAGCTTCTGATACGTGTCAGATGACATCTGCAATTTATGGGTGTACTTCTTAGTGTAGTGACCAGAGAACTGAGAAAATGCTGAGATGACAAGAGACTGAAAACTAAGGAGAGTTTAAACTGTCTACCATTCCCTTCTGACACACGGGGGCAAGTTAATATTTCATAAAGGGAGCAAAAACTGTGCCTCCTGAAGGTGTGGGAAGACAATATGTCTCGTCTGAAGGCAAAGCCAGTGCATTTCCTGTTCACAGCCTTACAGTACAATTCACTGCCAGCACATGCTATTTTTAATCTGCATCTTTACAGTGACCTAATTTGTATCCTGCCTCATGCACCATTTCAAAACAGAGAGCGTGACAGAATATGATACAGGGTTGGGAGTGTGCAGGGAGTGAGCCTTGGCTTTCAGAATCTTTCTAAAGTGAGAATAAAGAGAGAGAGAGAAACTCCAAGCATTTAGGTTCTTTCTTAACTGATATAGAAGAGGCTGGAGAGCATCAAACACAGTTTAACTTATAAGTATTTTAAATATTTTAAAATATGCCTCACTTTTCAGAATAAAACTGTACTTTCAGTCAACCTAAGAAATGTACAAATAAAAATGATATATGCTGAATATATTCAAATAGTCAACAAAAAGTGAAATGTAGAAGAGGGAAAAGGCCAACAAGGATAACATGCAGGATTTTCTAGTTCTATGGTATCATGTGAAGTGAAATTTTTGGTTTCTGTCCAGAGTCTCATCACAACATGTTTGCCTACTTATGTTTAAAGTAGAATTCTGTGCTATTAAATATTGCACAGAAAACTGTACACTAGAAGATTTTTAGCAAGGTTATGCATTCAAGTGCTTCATTTAGAAAATCTTGGTAAAATATTGTCTGTGCAGTTATTTCATCTCTTGTTCATGTGGCCGAATTATAGTCTTTAACTACATAGCAACATACCACTTTTTGGGGGGTGAAATTTCCTGAGTTTAAAAAGACAGACCAGTTCTACCAGGAGACATGATGCTGGCGTCTGCATCAGCAAGGATGGAGCTCTCAGATCCCCTCTGGAAAATTCTACTGCTTTCTTACTGAGTTACTAAGCAGAGTGGGTTTTTATCACATATATGGGGTCTGCAGGGTGGCAGCTATAGGTTTTCTGAAGTCTGCTGGAAGGAAGGCACAGGTGAGACTCAGGAGTCCTTTCCAGGTGATGGTGTGTCCTCTCCACTGTCCAAAAGTGTTCATTCTTCTGCACTTTTGTCTCCCTTCATCCTACCCTGTCAGGCAGAGCAGTCTCCATTCTTCAGTTTTCTTATCCCAGCTTTCTGGCCCTGCAAGACCTCACCTTGGCCCCTACTCTGGGCCTCGTCCCCCAGCTTGTCTGTCCTCAGGTCATTCCTACCCTCCCTCCCCTCCCGGCCTCCAGTCGGTCTTTGACAGACACATCCTGTTCCCACTGCTTACCATTAGCTATCTCCTTTTCCAGCCTGCTAAGCAAATCTGCTTCTCCCACCCCCCTTGCCTTGTCAATCATCTTCTTTCTCCTTTCTGCACTCACTGTCCAGTTTCTTGGTTGACCTTGCCTGTCCTGGGCCCCAAAGCCCCCACTGCTTCCCACCCTCTCTCAGCTCCTTTGATGGATCTCCTGCCATTCCCCAGACTGCTTGTCCTTATCTGGTCAACTCATGCTCTCTCCATTTCAATCAACTTTCTCCCATGTACTGACACCACTCACAGGTGGACAGGAATGTAGCTTGCGAGGTTTTTTTAAAAATTGAGCATAGTTTGGACAGATTTTCACCAGGATGGTAAAAGATGCCTCCTTGGCAGAGTCTACCATATCTTTGACAGAGTTTGTGCTCTCAGTGCAGAACATAGAAGTACTATCAAATGAAAGCTCACATAATTTTTTTCAGATGTTAAACGTAATCCCTTTTCCATTACTGTTGTTCTCAAAGATGGCTACTGTTCAGGCTAAGAAGTTTCAAAAAATTCAGCCTGAGGCAAACATCCAGTGTGGAAAATTTCAGTCCAAGTATGAGAAAGTTATAAGCAACTGAAAACAGGGTCTTATAATGAGAAGTGTCAGACAACATCAATACTGGAAAGTGCTACCAGCTTGGCCCATAATACAGGCTTTGTTAAAGACATCACCCAGGCTAACGATTGCTATATCAAGTTATAGACTAATGCCTTTTGCAACTGCTGAGTTATAAAATCTTTAAAGCTCTTGTTGGTTACAATGGTAAACCTGGCAGCAACTTGGAAAGGCCCACAAAGCTGGAGAAAAAGTAGAAAACCTGAGGTTTTCTACTGCAGTTAAGTTACAAGACTGGGAACTGTTAAATCTGAATAATATTCTTGGCAATGTCACAGGCTTCCTGCGTGACTTAGGTCTAGCTGAAAGTTAACCTCTGATGCCCCAGTTTCTTCACCACTTTTTTTGGGACAGTGCTTATTTCGTTTCCTAGGCAGTGCTGGCATACTGAACTGGCTTTCTGCACTTTAATGACGTGATACACTAATCCTCTGTAATTTTTCAACAGAAGGGAAAATTCAGACTTCCTGGGTTTGAATCTATCACTTGCATAATGGGAAGAAAGCAAGGAGGAATTTACTGGAATAATCCGGAAGCTGCAGTTTTGTTGGACTCTGTCCCCAGAAGCATGGAATCACTGTGTGTCAGCCCTGAAATGTCGTATAAACAGTGCTTCGCAACTCCTGTAAATGGTTTCCTGACTTTGTTAAAGGAAGTGAGCTGTCTACTTAAAGCTCATGTCTGGGTCACAGTGACTAAACTTTACTGCAGCATGCCTTTTCAAGGTTTGGGTTTGTTTTAAATTGGAAACAATCCCATAAGCCTCAACAAATAACAAGGGCGTAGAACTTAATATATGTCCTTTGATCAGTGGAAGTGCAGAGATATCTCGCCAGTAGATGTAGCCCAGTTCACCTGTACACTAATCCACTAGTGATGACAGGAGTTAGGGGACTAGTTCTATTGTGAAATACTGTACAGGTTAGTCATAAATGCTTGTAAAAAATACCAGGTAAAAAAACTCTGTGAATTATGAGAATTTGAATCACATTCAGCTATGAATACACTGGCTTCAAACTCCAGAGGTCCCCTGGGTCAAATTCTCATTGTTTTGCACCCATAGCAATGCCCTGGATCTCTCAGTCCAGTTCAGAACTCAGTAGCTAATTGCTAAAGGGAAAAACAAGAAAAAAGCCCCATATATTAGGTACCAAACATGTTTATCCTGCAGCCACTCCTGAGACACATAGATGTCTGTATAGCTGTTCACCATGCCTTGTGTTTTGTTTGCATAAACTTAATTGAACATACTCATGCATAATACAATTATTCTGTTATACTAAGCTACTCTATATGTGATTAAAAATTAAAAATGTGTCCTGAGAACAGTTAGCAAAACTGCCAGAATGCAGATAAAAACTGTCTTATTAAAATGCAAAAAAATCAGCATTTATCTTTCCTGTTATCCCTGTGGGGACCATTACATTCAATAATAAAAAGATGTCCCTTGAAATGGCATTATATTTAATGAGGCTTTTACTCATTGAGTCATAATATCCATTTTATTAATTACAAGGAGAAATGGTCTCCTAAACCCTTTAACTGCTGAGTGTAAGCAGCTTTTAAACCTGAGCATTCCCAGTCAGTACTCAGACTCGGGCAATTCAGCAAGTGTCATGCTACAGCTAAGGACGTGAGTTGACTTTACAAGCCAAGCATGTGAAGATCCAGCAAGGACATTTACATATCATACTGTCAGTTCCTAGGCAGTTCCATGACATGTTCCATAGTGCTTTAATTGTTTACAATCCTCTGGTTGACAAAAAACAACTAGGACACCCGTCGTGATTACTTGCTGATTATTATTTGTCCCCATGGACACTACTGTGCTTTCCTTTTACTCTGGTACTTGTCTTCATTCAGAGCGTGAAGAGCCAGACACTAACTGGAGCCCAGCTGGAGCTCCAGTCAGAGCTCTGCTTCAGCTCCAGCTCTGACTTACTTGCCCTATCCTATATTCAGCCGTACTCAGGAAATCCCACGGTGAAGGGACTGAACTCTTGTGTTTCAGTAAAACTTTGGCTTTTCCCTTCATCTGTCTAATTACTCATATCCTCCTGAGCTTTTGACCAACAAACTGCTCTTGGTTAAAGCAATTTGGCAAATGTGATCCATTATCACGGCTACCACTGCTTCTATACATTCAGGGTTTTGCTATACTTTTGACATGGGAACTGCTTTATTCTACAACAGAGGGAAATATCTGTATCTGCCAACTGTCACTCAAGGAGCTGCTTAAGACTTTACAGCTCTGAGATTATTTTTATTATAAAATACTAAATCATTGCCAGCACAAAGGTGAATGGTTCAGGTTGTCAATCCAAGGTCTCATAACATACACCAAAATATGGGGTTCAAGGGGCCAAAGGAGAGCTAGCAAAACATTATTAAAGTTAGAAAATTAAGTAATCTAAAGTGAGGAAATTCCAAGATAAATCGGGCCCCACTGGCTCCAAGCCTCCCTTTCCTTTTCTAAATTCAGTTTATCTTCTCTTGTCCTTATGTCCCAGGTCATTTCATCTCTGCATTTTAAGCTGGTGGCTTTCTCTCAGGTAATGCCTGAATATCAAAAGAGAAAGGCGAGAAGGAGAGAATGAAGCTCGCTGTTCTTTGGTTTACTGTCCAAACTGAAACTGGGGACTTTCTCAAGTCCATAAAGGAACACTTTGTGGTGAGGTTAAACTGAGAAGCTGTAGTAAGTCTTTCCTGATCATCTGTATGCTACAGTTTTCCAGAGCTTGTCCATTTTGAGGTGGAATTTCATAGCCACCTCTGTCGTTTACAAAGGAGCTATATCAAAACCAAGAGGCACCAGATCTTCTTAGAGAAAAGTTTGCCAATGATTTTTAAATAGACAAGCCCATTTATTTTTCCCTAGCCTTTTTCTTGGAAATTGCTGAACTGTTTGGCTAAAATGTTCCATAGAGCAAAGTCCACCCTGAGTCAGATAGCATGGAAACTATCATCACTGATGACTGAAGTTTGGCAAGACTGTAAATAACAGAATTCAGGTCTCAGTATTAGTCAATCTTAATTATAGGTGGGGCTATCAAACCATCCTACATGATAAATTGTCATAACTTCCATTTCACAGCTCGAAAGCCTCTGATCTTTGTGGGAGGCAGGTTGGCAGTAGAGTCCTTTACAGATGAGAGCAGCACACAGAGGTTCCCCCAAGGTCATGCAGTAGCTGCTGGTGGATCTGAGATGGCATTCAGGAGGGCTGAGCTCAGATTTCCCCTGTAACCACAGACTGTCCTTGATTTTGCTTGGCTCAGTAATGTTTTCTCTCTCTTGGTCACATCATTCTCCCATACTTTTCTTCACTGTTGTCTTTCTGACCTCTTTTCCCTTTCTCCTCTTTCCTTGGCTTCCCTTCCCAAGGTATTTCAGCCTCTACCCTTACCCTTTCCCTGGACATGTGACTCCCTGACAGTTTAAACCTGGTTTGGCTGCCTTAGAGGAGAGGTATGGTTTCCATTCCGGGAGGCAACGGTGCTGGGCACGTATTCACTCCCCACAGTCACCCTCTTCACCTCAAGCTTCTTGGCTCCTGGTTGGTCTCAGGAGAAAAAACAAGAGAGGCTGGGTTGCTTTCTTAGTAGCTGTGGGTGAAAGATCTGGAAGTTTGGTCTAGTGTCTTGTTGGGCTTGTTTATATGTCACATTCCACGTGGTATAGGAAAGTAATATTATATATGACTGTAACATCTAGTTAGTAACATTTGGCAATTATATTATTTGATTGCATCATATTTATGTTGCCTCAGTCAAGTCTTAACTATGAACATTTTGATTTTGCCACCAGTTTTCCCAGGAAGTTCACCATGCCCACATCAGTCAGATCTGAATTATTTAAGCCCTTCCACAAATGTGCTTTTTTGGTTAGACTGAATGCATCTAGGTTGAATGTGAGGTTTTCCAAAGTGATTTCATTTCCTGGTAGAAAATAATTGTGGGGGTTGGATGTGTGTCCCGAAGCCCAGCCAGGGAAGTGACGCTGGGCAGCAGCTCTCTGTGGGCAGAGCTGGCTGGCCTGGGCAGGGCCAGCAGAGAGGCCGGGGGCTGCATGCTGTGAGGGGTACAGTCAGGTGGGCAGCTACTGCCCAGGGAGCTCTGGCCTTGGAAGGGGAGAGATCTCTGTCACTTCCTCTTTTTCAGGGGTGTCTCATTTTGTGAGCAGCAGGAGTACCTTTGTGCTCACTGTGGGGACATGGGCAGCAGAGTTGCTGGCACAGGTGACTCTCCAGGTGCTTGTAAACCTCAAGAAAGTTAAAAATGCAAACAGCAAAGTTACTCAGACACCCCAGTAACTTGCTGAAACTGAGCTGGAGCTAATAAATCCCTAAAAAGCCCAAGTTGCAGGCCCAGTCAGGTGTTTTGTCACCACACTTCCCAGGCAGTGGAAAAAGAGGGCAGAGCCATCCAAACTGGCTTTTTTTATCCAGGCCAAAGACCATACAGAAGCAGCTAAAGAGCTTCCATACCCATCTGTCTGTAGAAGCAACAAGGCTGCATTTGCCAGGGTGCCCTGCCAGCGTTAATCCTCCCTCCCAAAGGCAGTTGGCCAGCCTTCGGTGTCTGTGTAACTTTGGCATAAGCGATTCACAACTCACAGATAGCTGGGAGCCTGCTGCCTTGTGAAGCTGTTTTTCTTTTTACTTCCTTCCAGGGGAACTGGCAGGAGCACCTACAAACCCTCCTAGGCCCAATGACAAAGGCTGAAAGTTTCAGTCTGAGTAGGTTCTGACTCGTCACCTGGAGCTAATGGAAAAAACCACACTATTTTGGCAGGACACACAGAGGTGTTTGACCTCCAAGCCTTTGTCTCTTCGTTAGTTTTGCCTTACAGAAGCTGTGGCAGCCAAACAGGGCAGGGATTCCCTCTCGGTCTACCCAAACATGGCCCAGTGGGATGGAGATCTGGACTTCCCAGACCTTTTATGAAACCAGCAAATGTAGCCAGGTTGCCAAGACCAAACTTTCAAAAGTCAGAAGCCAAGCTCCAAAACATCACAGGACTTGCTTAAAACCACAAGGTGTTTCTCAAATGTTTCCTCTGGGGACTGAGTTTTTATTCCAAATTCAAGTGGAAACCAAGAGAAACATACTCATTCTAAAAAAAAAGATAAAAAATTAAAAAGAAATAAATCATGTAAGCACTAGATTCCAAAAGATTAAGAATAAAATCTAAAGTCATGAAGGTTTTCAATTCCCATAGAAGCTCTGGAATTATTTTAATTTCAAAACCCTCTAAGGTATAAAAGGAACATTTTTGATAAAACAACTCTGACTCATTCTAACACATTTTATCTTCATTCATGCATGCTTTTGACTCAGACTAAAAGACTTGGATTGCAAAGCCTCATGTGTGTGTGTGTGTTCTTTTTTTTTTTACCTTCACAGCTTTTTTTGGGAAATACCTCAATGAATACAATGGCAGCTACATCCCTCCTGGGTGGAGAGAGTGGGTTGGATTAGTGAAGAATTCTCGCTTCTATAATTACACCATTTCTCGCAATGGTAACAAAGAGAAGCATGGATTCGATTATGCAAAGGTATTTTCCATGAATTCTGCATCATTAATCCATATAAAAATCACTTTCAGATAATTAATTAACCAGGTAATTAATTAATTAACCAACTACAACCAAGAAATTGAGATGTAATTTTCTCTTCAGGGCATTGCAGATCAATTTCTATGTGAGAATATTCATCACGCAATGGAAGAAAGTTTCTAAGGGCTCTTCAGTGCAGCCTGGTGATTCCTCCCTCCCTTTCTCTGCTAGAAAAGGATGATTTGGTGGCAGAAGCAAATAGTAAATAAAGGCCATTCCCCAAAATAATTGTGGCCTTTGCACTACTGAACTTTAAAAGTTAGCTGAGTGT
Source organism: Podargus strigoides (assembly GCA_028020825.1). Taxonomy (NCBI): domain Eukaryota; kingdom Metazoa; phylum Chordata; class Aves; order Caprimulgiformes; family Podargidae; genus Podargus; species Podargus strigoides. Next base: position 35,096,185 of record CM051620.1, on the reverse strand, counting down.
TGTCAGTTATTACCCACATAAGAAACCTTAGTTAATGCTATTTTCCATTATACAGTGCACACCAAAAGAAAGCCTGTGTGCCTGTGGTGTCAAACTCTGAATATGACTATGAGAATAGATAAGTACAAGAACATGGCCACTGGAAAACTTCAGAACTTGTTTATGCTCTTGACAAAGTTTGGAAAGTATGCCAAGGTGACCTGCCCACTGCCATGAAGTTTCTCGGAAACACTTAGGAGCGCAGATAGCAGACTTTCCAGCCTGAAGAAAGCAATCTGGAATTTCCTCAGACTGTAGCTCATGGAAGATGATACAGATGTTGCAGCTGTGGTTTCTGACCCATGTAATGAGATTTTATTGGAAGCTCATGATGGCTGTTTCTGATTTCCCCGCCTGTAGAAATTACATGATACTAATTATGTATTTATATAGAGTGGAAAAAAAAAAGAAAAAGAAAATATAGAATATTGGTTAGTTATATATTCCTTACACACTCTGTGTATGTAGCTAGAATAAACAAGCAAATAGGAGGAGGGTGGATGCTTTAGGAGAGCGGTCGTACAAGCATTTCATTTGAACAGGCCACAAAACCAGAAATTATCACAACACTGGTGCCTCACGCTCATTACCCATTTTGTACACCAGAAGGTTGCTCACTCTCTCTTCTGTATTCCTGCAAGTACTGCAGCAGCCAGGGCTCAAGCATGCTACAGGAGAGGAAAAAGGGCAGGGGAGACAGAGAGACAGAGAGCAAGGAGGTCACAGCTGGTTGGCTTGTCCTAGCATTGACATGCGACACAGACCTTGTCCCTCAGGCTCTGCTTTTGCAGCTGTTCAGGGCCTCGAATCCACAACATATGATTAGTCATGCCTGGAAGTGCTTGAAATTACAAACATTGTCTCAGGACTTTCTCAATGAAGCTCACACTAGACCTCCAGGCCAACAGTGAATGCTCCAAGGTGGCAGGTGGTTTAATTTAAGTTTTCATCTTTTTTTCTTAGTTCCATTTCCTCCCTTCCCCTTGTAGGCTTCCATTTGCCACCTTAGCTGTGGTTTAAGCCAGTTTATTAGCGAGTCACAACCTTAATCTCAGCAGCTGCACTGCTTAAAGTTGCACAATTAAATGAAGAGAGCCTGCAGGAATTCAACTGCATTCAGATTTGCAAATTCTTTGATAAAGATTTTTGCAATCTGTTGCCTGTTGTAGCTTTCTTCCACTTGTGCATATGCAAAAGTATACTCTGAACATAGAGCACACAAGAAATGTTTATATAAACAGAAAACCAACCTAAGAGTCAATGATTTCTTGCAGTTAGCAGCCAGAGTTTAATCAGTGAAATTCAAGAAACATATCTTTGTCAGTATAGTCTATAATTTTAAATGTTACTTAGCATTATATTACAAAATCTAGTGATCATATTTACTTAATGCCTTCTGTTGTATGTGATTTGCAAACTACTGTCTCATTTTATGTGGCATCACCCACTTAAGAAAGTAATTACTGCTCAGTCTCCCCTATGCTTCCTCAAATCATACATCTCTTTGATGGTATGTTTTTACTTCCTGATCTGATCTTTAACGAGGACTTCAAAATAACATAATAACATGATAGCATGTGATCTAATTAATCATGCACTTTGTAACTTTTGCTTTGTGTTAATTGTATGTTCCAGGACTACTTCACAGACCTAATCACTAATGAGAGCATTAATTACTTCAGAATGTCTAAGAGGATATATCCCCATAGGCCCATAATGATGGTCATCAGCCACGCTGCACCCCATGGCCCCGAGGATTCAGCACCACAGTTCTCAGAGCTCTACCCAAACGCTTCACAGCATATGTAAGTCAAAATCACACACTGTCAGACCTGCTCCTTGTGTTTGCCTCTTGTGTGGTATTTGTTTATGGAGACGTTGTAGGAATAGAGAATTCAAATATAAGAAACTCACAGTAAGCAGTGAATGTTTGCTTGCTCCTTTCGGGGAGGAGAGTGACAGCTCTGACCATTATTAAAGCAGAGAGAAGCTCTTTTCCTCCTGGGAAGTTGTGGGAGATTAAAAGGTCAGTATTTGGCTTTGTAAGGGCAGCTTCTTACAATACCCTGAAAATATGTAGACACAGGTCAGGATCTGTTGGAAAGTATTACTTCCTTTTTCTTCCTCTAAGATATGTGCTCCCTGGGCTCTAACTAACTGAATGTATCGGGAGCAAAAACACCCTTTTGTAGCTTTGGAGCACACCAGATTTATAGACTAAATACTGGCAGATTTCCAAAATAGCCTATTAGACTTCATTTTTCAACAACTTGTTTAATCTTTTGTGGTGATTACACTATAATGAAAAGATCTCTTCATCTTGTTTCTAGACCTGAAGCCAACTCAAGGTAAAAATCTGATAGTCCTGGAGTCCACATCTTGCTTTATACCTTGAATATTTTGTGTCCTTTTCCTACTTGTGAGGTGTTAAGGAAGTTTTCCATTGTCTTTCTGTCTACCATGGACATGTGGGCCCTTCTTCCCATTTTTGCTTTAAAAATGTTTTTGCACATCCTTCCACACAGAAAAAAAAATAATAAAATATTTTATCTGGATTGTAAATAGATTTGGCCTCTGACAATGAGAAGGAATCAGCTTCATCAGACTGTGGAAAAGCTCTGTGGTCTACAAATTGCATTTTGGACACTCTGCAGTAGCTGACACACAAGGATGTGTTTGACAGTTACATTAACTAGTTTAAAATTGCAAGGAGTAGCAGTTGCTGCACAAACTGATCATTAGTTGGGGCCAGAAAGAGATTTGCTGTTCATGGCACATAGTTAAATATTAGTTTATTTCCATTTTTTTGTCCTCTCATTGCCCACTACTTTCTAGGTATGCCACTTCCCCTGACCTTACATTCTTAACTATATTTTTCTTATCCTACATTCTCAACAATCCCACATTCCTGACACTAGACTTCACAAGTAGTGCAAACACGTCAGCAATGTTTCACAGTTATTTAGAAACTAAGGGTAATTCCTACCTGTATACAGAACTGGTGAGAATGATATTTTACTTTGTAAATATTCACATGAACAGGTAGATGAAGTAATCACCCTGAATGTTATCGCATTATCATGTCCTAAAGGCAAAATAAGATAGACTTAAAAGCATGAAAACTGTCATATTGGGTTGTATGAAAGATCTTTCTAACTCAGTATTTGGAATTATGTGCTCCAGAAGAAATCCTCAGGGAATGCTTAGGGGGGGAAAAAAAACAACAATAACAAAAACCCACAAGAGACATTCCTTTTCCCTGTTTTTCCAGCTTCTGAAAATCACCAATTTAGATGAAGCATCCAGGCCACTGTGCCCCATTCTCTTTGTATTAGTCTGTTCTCTTTTTGAACCATGGTGGCAGCCCCACCATCGTGCGATGACAAGTTCCACAGTGTCACCTTATGCATCAGGGACAAAGGACTGCCTTTTCTCCTAAACCTGGAGCTTGCCCATGTCACCGGTGTCCCATACTTCTCATCCTGTGAGGAATAATGGTCACTGTACCAAATTTAATGGACCTCTCCCATGCCTTCTTTCAATCACCTCTTTTCATAGCAGGAGAGTTATATATCTATTTGTTCTTGCTCTGCTTAACAGATTGCTTCCCGTTTAGTGGTACAGATTGTCTGGCCTCAGGCAAGCCATACTGTTTGCTGGGGGACTATCCATCATACAGGAGGGCAGGATTCAAACTGTTTCCACTTAGCTGTAGGGACTGTGTCTGGAAAAAGAGCACTGAATCATTGTATCTCACCCTACCTCTCCCCAGGCCAAAGCAACTCATTTTAGGTTCTATGCTCACTGTCCTCTGACAAACTGGTGCTTGCAGGAGCTTGTATTTGTTTATCATGCTCCTGACACTTTCTACTGCTTTGTGTTTTCCGCCTACTCATTTTCTAACTTGTGCTGCCAAAACCGAAGCGTTTAGTTAGTCTCCAAAATTTTAACTGCCTCTCCACCTTATACAGGTTGCATGTCACCTGCAAAGATCAAGTGAAGATCCTAGTTATCTGTTTGCATGCTTAGTTTCATTTGAGTACTTGTGTACTCCTGAGGTCTAAATACTGTGCTCTGTCAGGCTACTTGTGAAATAGCCCAGAATATGAGACTCAGCCGGTCTTCTTCTTGTCTTCTGGTGTTGTTGATTTCTTGGCAACCTTCTTGCAAGGAGTTTTTTCTCCAGTGACCTCAAGAGATCCTTGCTGAGTTGTTTTAGGTTTCTTATTGCACTGACTGACTGCATGTGTTAGAGTTCAGACTGCGGATTTAGAAATGAGACAAATTGAAGATAAACTGCCAATTTGGGTGGCTGAAGCCTCCAAACAACTGATTTTCCTAGCAAAACTATTAGCAACATGCTCTAAAAGATATAAAAAGTTCCTTTCTCACAGAAATATTTGGTGCTCCCTGTGAAAAAAGCACAAGAACAATAAAATCCCTCCTGCCAAGGTTTGTGTAATTTGAACGTTTAACCCTTAGGTTTTCTTCCTTGGTGGTCAAGCACCATTTGAATCTCTTTCTTTCTGACCTTGGGTGACAGCCATCTGACCTTGGATTTTGTTTTTAAAAATGTAGTTGCTATATCATGTTACTGTAACGCCTACCTCCAACAAAGAAGGGAAACCAGGTCAAAAGCTGCTCTCTGGCTTTACAAACTGAGACGGAAGGTTATACCTACAAACCAGGGATTAAGACAGCCTGTCAACCACATGTGAGGGGAAGTTTTTCTTAAAAGGACAGTAGCTGAAGGAGACCTTTAAATTACATGACATTTCTATGCTGGTAAAGTGCCTGTCATTTAATTGAAATACTGCCTTTATATATTCAAAAAAAAACACAGACCAGAAGTTTGTTTAGAAGAAGTTTTCTATTTGCATATATGAAGAGAGGAGGAGCTATGGCAGGAAGTATTCCAGTTCAGAGAGAGTTCTGCCCTCAAATGTGGGCATCTATTGGTCTCAATTCCCCAGTTAAGAACATGGAAAGAAGAAAATCCAATTAATGCAGTAGCAAAGTCCATAAGATTTGTGAAAAACCCATCAAAGCCAAAAAGAAAAGGAAGAATTACATGTCATTGTTACCTCATATTCCTGTTCTCCTCAGCATAAACAGCCTGCTGGAGTGACATGAAAAGTCTTACAAGGACAAGAAAGGTAATGATGCATACATGATTTAATCGCTAATTTTAAGTTATCCCTGTTAATTCTCCATAGCTCCAGTTTAATATGAAACATAGACTACACCATACTGGGAGCAGCAGACACTCTATTGTTTTTAAGCATCCATTCCCCCTCCCACTCTCCCACCTCTTCTCTTCTTAAAATATGTCTTATTTCTTACACCTAAAAATATTTCTGGAATTTTATGCTGGCTGCTATCACCATAATGAGTGATATATTTTTGGAAAAAAAATCATATTAATGCATGTACTCTAGCTATACCCAGAATTTGTTTCTGTGGAAGAAAATGAGACTGGAGAAGATGTACCAGACGAAAGCGATACATAGATCTTTGCTGGTTTTAGTGAACATAGAATCATAGGATAGTCTTGGTTGGAAACGACCTCTAAGATCATCAAGTCCAACCATTAACCATCTTCTGTAAGGGAGCGGGGTTGCTAAAGCTTTGGAAATGTAGCTGTTAAATACAAGGTTATGACACAAGAGATGGCTCTCTAGGTGTCCCTGGCAGCCATTACAGGGGAATCTTGTTCCATCAGACAGCTGAGCAGGAAAGTCCTGTCTCAAAGGATGTTCTAACAAAGCCTGAATTCTCAGTTATGCGCAGGGCCTCTGGCACTTCAGCTTCCCTTTACCTTCCAGTGTGAACCAGTCTTAGGGGAACTGTGAATCAGACCTAGGCTGTTTATAAGCTGTGAAGTAAACACAGCAGCAAAGATTTGCGGGAGGCAGGTTTACTGAAGAATGTAAGAAATGGAAATCTGAAACACTGCTGGCTATGCTGATCCTTGGGCTGGCAGGAGGACCGGTAAACAGATTTTATGGTTACCTGGAAGCAGTCCTATTGCCAGGCTAAATATCTTAGGAGGAGCAGCTAAAATAGTGTCTGGGAAGAGATCAGAAAGTTTCCCAACATATTGTGAGAAAAGACTGAGCTTTATATTTCCATTTAAATATAGTATGAAAGATGCTGAATGACCAGGTCTGGTGGTAGCAGTGTGTTTGCAGTAGTGAAGCATAAAGAGCAATGCTACTGCACCTCTGGACCCCCAGAGCAGCCTTAGTTGTTAAACTGGGGGGTGAGATGAGTGCATTCAGGGTGCCTTCTAGTCACCGAGGTTGTCTCTCAAACATCTGCTAGTTACAATGGTATTTCTTGCAATGTGGACACTTACCCATTAGAGTGGGATCCTACATTTGCATCAGTAACAAATCTTGACATGTCAGTGTGTCTTGTCGCTGCTGGTCTGAGGCCTGCTTGGACACTTGACTTAGAGATAAATGATCAAAATCATCACACACACCATTGTGAGCATGAATTTAAACACTACTAGAAGAAGTAGTGTGATATAGAAATGTGGTAAGATTCTAGTTACACAATTAACTTCTGCAGCAGCAACAAATAATTTTTCCTAAAATAAAAAGGTGTTATATTTAATGGATAAGAACTTTTTTTTTTCTTCTTTATTCCAAAATATAGTGGTTGTGTTACACCTCAGGAGTGAAACTTTCATACCTCACATCCCCACATATATAAATATACCTGAGTTTAAAAGATTTCCCTTTTAAAAGGCCTCGAAAGTAAACCCCAAATGGTGAAATTCAGCTTCACATTAATACTGACCATACTACTGGTCATGTTTTATTGACTTTTAAATTTCCCCAGAACCTAGACTTCCTGCTTTCCAAGAACAGGATCTAAAACTGGAAGTCTACTTACCCTGGAAACAAAGGATTTGCTTCCTTTGTTTATTTACACTTTTTCTAAAGAAACATGACCACTTAAGCAATGTTTGCTAATCATATCTCAAAGAATAATATAGGTGTTGATTTTGTACAGAAACTATTCATTTTTCAGAATGAGTTTTACCATAGGTATTCTTTTTAAATGTTGACTTTTATTTTTATGAAACAAAAATCTTCCTGGGGCATATAAGTACTGTATTATTTTCATTAACTGGAGGACTCCCAATCCAAATAGAAGATTAGCCAAACAGTTTTGGGATAAAAACCCCAGAGAACTCCATGGAATTATTCACAATCAACATTTTTAGGTAGTATTTTTGTGAATATCATTTTCTTTTGTTGGATAAAAACAGGAGCAAACTAGGAGGTTGTAAATAGACACAAATTCAGATTTTTTTATATAAGCAATTGAACAAATGTTTGTAAACATGCTTGTTTCTTTCCATGTTAATTCATCTGAAATGGAAGTGTATACATTTAGATCAAACTTTTAGAAAACAAATGTTAATTTAAAGTTGCACTGAATTCTGGGAGCTCTTAAAGCATACTATGCTCTGCTTTATTTCTTTTCCACGCAGATACCACAACTGTGTAAACAGCATTAGCCATGCTGAATCTCCCATTCTTTTCTTAACCTGTAAAGCATATTTTTGTAATAATGATTTGCAGAAGGGCTTTATTCCATTTGCTTCATTGAATATGACACAAAAAAACCTGCTCAGTTACTAGTAAAAGATAGTGTCATTCATTTCTGAATTATTTGCTATTTGAGTACCCATTTCAATAGGTCCTCAAGTATGACCATACACTGTTTTGGGTTGCTGGAGGTTTTTATTTCTTGTCTAACTTAACGTAATTGTGGTACCTTAGTAACCAAATGAGATGCATTCTCTATTTTAAACTTCAAATTTAAATATACAAACATAGTAAATAAGCTGTCAGTAAGAGTAATTAAAATGTGTGATATGAATGCTGATTGTTCATGTAACTGAGGATTATTGAGCCCTTTTAGATTCAGGCCACAAGGCTGAATGCTATTATAATTCCCTTCCTCTCAACATAACTTTAAGTATCTATTTGAACCAACACTTACACATAAATAAATGATAGATTTCACAGTCAGTCTTTTTTTAAAGAGAAGGTATACTAATGCTTATGGATATTTACTCCTTCCATAGCCTATAGGACACTGTTATCACCACTGTGGACTTTCCTGCTCTAATTTAACAGGTGGTAAATAGAAAGTGAATACAATTTCCATGATGTCACAGGAACAAAACAATGCACATTGATGCAGAGACATTAAGTGCTTACAGAACTCCAACCAGACTAGTAATCCCTTTCCTGAGGAGACTGTAATCTAAGGCTAGAGAAGGCTAATACTAATTTATTTTCTTCTTTTTTGTAAATGTGCACATAGAATGAGAAAATTTCTCTGTATATTTATTCACATAGGTGAAAGATTACAAAATCTCAGAGTGAATTATTTTTCTAATTCTGAGAACGTGTTCATGGGAAAGTGCCTGACTTGGTTCAGCATTTGTTATTGTTAAGTAATTGGAATTTCTTTTTAGCTGAACTGGGGGTATCAGTTTGAAATTTCATGAACCTGATATCTTCCAGGGCCCTGCCCGGTTCCAGAACAGACCTGCCATGGAGTGCCAAGCAGTCTCTGTGTAGTAAGTTCTGCATAGTATATGTTAGACAAAGATAAGTGAACAACTGAGCGATCTAGCTTTGATTAAGCTAGTATAGTCTTCAAGAATGATAGATACTATTCCTTTTTAGTAGAGTAATTATTTGCTCTCTCAATCCTTACCCTCTCTATAGATTCAATATTCCTGTAGTATGTTGCTGGTCATTTTAGAACCGACCTACATGAAGGGGAGCATTTTTTCATGTTATCTATTTTTATAACATGTAAAATGAACTCTCAGTCAGTCTCCAGGCACACACTCAGAAGTTTAAAAGTGCTTTACTATCTGCTGATCAACTAGCAAGAATGACCTTGAAATCAGAAACTGCTCCTTTCTGCACTCTGGGGCAGCATCTGAGCTGTTAAGGGGCAGCCCAGCAAAGACCAACAGGCAGGTGAGCTGTAACTCCTTACCAGACTTAGAGGCCACGGACAACCTGAAAATAATGGAATACCTGACATTATCCACTGATCACAGATCAAGAAATGTGCTCAAGACAAGATAGCCTCCATGGCTGAGAAGAGGAAACAGAATACACAGTACATTTCTTTAATCTTTTATTCCCAGTTATCCTGGTTTCCCAGGAGCAGACCCATAGCCCAACCACAGCAGGCCATGAGTAGCCCTGAGTCAGCTGGGAGGTGGAATCAAGGCAGCTGACCCAAACTGACTCACAGGTGTATCCCATACCACATAATCATGCTCATTATGAAAGGAGGGAGTTCACTGAGGGTAGAGTTCCTCTTCCTGGGGCTCCTTTCTCTTGGTTTTCTGCTCCTGATCCTAAGGACAAGGCTGAGTATAAGCTTGTATACTTTCTGTTGGTGATTGTATTAGTTTTGTTATTTCATTAAATATGTTTCTACTTCAATCCATGGGGCTTCTCCCTTTTTTTTCCCCAATTCCCTTTCTCAGCTGGGGAGGGGTCTTCAGATGATAAAAGAACTGCTGCAGTTCAGCCCCAGGTGCAGGCTAAATGTAGGCATCAGTGCTAAGAGGAATCAAGGAAATGTAGACATTGGTGTTACTTTACAGCAGTATTTGTTAATACAGAGCAAAGCCATTCCCAAAAATGAAAGAACAGTGGCAGACTGTACCACAATGGTGTTCAAAGGCTTGTAACAGCTGAACATTTAGTTGATATCTCCTACTGCTTCAAGGAAAAAAAAAAAAAAGGTAATAAACTTATCACTGACAGGGAAGATGCCTGTCTGCTTGGACTGGTTTTCAGTAATAGGCAATATTCTCTCCAGAATTCACCTCTGTTGCATTTGTCTTGTGATATTTTTACCCCCTAAAAAAGGCAGAAAGTTCTGAGGACAATGTCAGGTCTTGTGCCTGGCAGGCAGTGCTGTTCTGGTGGATTTCTGCAAGGCACAACAAAGAGGTGTATGCAGGGAATACAGGCAAGTTGTGGGGCTTTTGGATTCCTTTCTATCTCTTCCCTCACTTTGGATTCACATTTCACCATCAGCTACTGACATTGGATATTTCATAGAAGATCCCGTTCCTTGAATTGTCTGGGAGGAAAATTCTGCTTACTCTCAGCATACTACATTTCTCACCCAGAAAATTCAAAATGCATTTGGAAAGTGTCTGTGAAAGGTTTTAGCCACCCTGCTAAACCCTTGAGTGCTGCTTTTAGAAACTATCCATTTTGTGGAGGAGGCTTCTGACAATGGCCTGGGAACATGAGACCTGAGCCTACTTCAGCAGCTGGCTCTCCTTCCTGGCACAGCAGCAAGCTGTCACAGTGCTGCCGCCTGAGCACATGTCACAGCCACCTCATCCCTCCATGGCGGGGGCACTCAGGAGTCCACTGAAAAAAAAAGCGAGGTTTGGCTGGAAAATGCCGATTAATCAAAACTGAGTTCTTTCATGGGAAAACATTTCATTTGACAAACTTCCAAAGAAACAGAGGAAAGTTTGCACTGGAAGTATCCTTCTTTTCTGTCAATATGCCTAATACCTGATAGGTAACCAAAACTCTTAGGAGTTGCTTCTTCAAGATGCAGGAGTCCCTCTGCTAGGGCTGCTGCATCGATAACCTAGAGGACTGTGCTCCTGGGCTCAGTTTCATTATTTTTGTGGTAGTGCAAACATTTCTTTCAAAAAATCCGACTTTTAATGTGGGAAATGTTGAAAATTTGACTTTTTAACCCGAAATAAAAATTTCCAGGAGAAAAGGAATTTCACTCTTTATTTGTTTTTGCTAATCTTTCTGTACTTTATAGGAAGGATGTACTCGAGGAAATGTTCACAAATCCTGTGTTATCTTTGTCTCATTTCTGTTTTCCCTTGATGCTAATGGTTAAGTAGGTTAGTCAAAACTAGCTGTATGTACTAGAGACATATGTTCTTCTCAAATTCTACCTAAATTCTCAAAAGTAGTCTCTAATTAAAATGTGGACTCCATTAATTTATTGAAGTTGACTATCAGTCTGTTACATTGTCCATTCAGCCAATTTTTATCCTCAGAATATATAGTTATAGGTTATACATGCTATAGCTGATACAGCAAAATCAACTGCTTTCACCGTTCTGTGATCACATAAAACTGTGTCAAGAACAGCAAAAGTTAAATGAAGGATTGATCAAAGGTATAACTAAGTTATCAGTATGCAATGTTCTGATATTGTTCACTGCTACTTCTTAGGAAAAAAAAACTACACATAAGTATTTCTGTGGGGAAAATATACCTTTTACTTGTCATGTATGCTAGCTATAAAAACATGCTTGATGGAACCCTTTTGTACTGTGAATATCTGCACAGAAAAAGTACTTGGCATATTTTTTGCAGTACCTTTTCTTCAGAGGTGACATATTTGTGGAAGTATTCTTGGTCCTTGTATGACATCCTTCACAAGTTCACTGGCTGGGATAGAACACATCTCTTAAATCTTTCTTTTGATGTTTGTGTGAACTCCTAAAGCATCGTTCTTTGCTTCAGTAGGACTCTGTGGCATACTTCTTAGTACTAGTATCAATAGCAGTATTAGTTCAATATTGATGTCATAGTTCATGTTATACTGGTAATGCACTGTGCTTTGTATTCACATTTAAAAAAATATCTCCTCACCAGTATTTAGTGTATAAATAAATGTTATTTTGGTATGGACAGAATTTGCATGTCTGCCACATGACCAGGCATCACTGGGATGTAGCTCAGGTGAGGGCCAAGGGCAAGTGATGGAGACCGAACATGAGCCTGGAGTCAATGGCGCTGGTTGCAGCACTTTCTTAGCTCTCTCCTTCAAGGCCACAGCACGGCTTTGATTAGAGCTGACCTTGTACCCAGGTTACTAGCCCAGGGAGGATGTACTCAGGGTCCGGGCAATGCCTGCACTAGCCTTTGGTGATGGGGAGGTGAGAAAAGTCAGTGCTTTTGCTCTTTGGGCTATCTGAAAACTGATAACAGCAGTGTTCTTATCTTAGTACTGACTACTAAATTTCTTTGTCCTACAGGAAAATATCTTTCTTGTGAGTTTCATTGAACTAGTGTTAATGTAAAGGTAATTTCCCCACTGGAAGCATCAGAGCAATTTACATTAATACTAAGAGGAGTGGTCATCTTTGATCTCTGACTTTCTTCATTTTTCTTATATTTATGGGATGTATCATTCAGATGAGCATTTTTAACGATTACAGATTCTTTTCAGAAATACATTTTGGTGTATCCCAAGTATTAATGTGGTTCTGATAGTGGTCTTTGAGCCTGAAAGAAAACTCAGAAAGCAAGTGGTTAAAAAATGTTGAGAAAGTCATGTAAGAACCAATGAAGCCTGGAAGCCACTGAAGTGATGTTTGTGATATTTTACATTAGGAATACCAGCTACTACATGGAGTATTGATTTAACTGGTTGTTGGCTATTCCTGGTTTAGTGTTCCCACCTTCCTCTGATGCTTGTGATGCTGCATGACTTTTCAGATCCTTTCTTTTCCTCCCAGCACTCCCAGCTATAACTATGCACCAAACATGGATAAGCACTGGATCATGCAGTATACGGGGCCCATGCTGCCTATCCACATGGAGTTTACAAACATCTTGCAGCGCAAAAGACTTCAGACCCTGATGTCAGTTGACGACTCTATGGAAAGAGTGAGTTCAAGAAACAACTGTGAATACAATCTCATTAGTCAATTACAAATTGAAATTAATTCTTTCTTTACCTTCACCAATCACAGCCTGGGGAAAGCCCCTGGGCTACAAAGAATTACTCTACGTATTCTCAGTAGAAATGAATTCTGTTTGTTCTCTGAAACATAGTGCCATGCTCCTCGCTTGCTTCTTTTAATTGCTGGGTGAATAAACTGTTTTGTTTTTTTTTAAAAGGGAAAATGTCATTGGGCCTAATGTATCTTCTGTTAATACCAGGCTTTTTATCACCTGCATGTACATGTGGATAGAGACAGGTGCACACATGACCACTTCTATTCATCTCACACTCCCTTCACAGTTCATCCTTCAGCTGAAATCTGGGAACTGGCAAATCACAGCAACTCAGGTGTCAGTCTGCTAGTGTTTGCAGAAGTTAGGCAATGCAGTGTACAGCTAATTATAGGTAACATGATACATGAACTATTAGGTGTACTATGCATGACTTTTTGTTCAAAAATCAAGCACCATGACCAAAGATCTTTCCCCAGAGAGATTTCTTTAATAAAAATTTACAGCCTTTTCCCAAGCCCACAACTGTAAGGAACGAGAAAGTTGTAGACTAACACAGTAAATCAAATCTGAGTACCATTTGTCCTAAAACTGTAGCAGACTTTCTGAAGCTGTGTTTTGAGTACACAATGACTTTTGGACATACTAATGCAGCTATATTAGTATTGGCATATTTTGCTATTTTAATTTTCTGGACCTGTTTATTTTTCCCCTCTGTATATGTGAAGCTGAACTTGCAAGTTGAATTTTTTAACAGCACAATAAGGACAAGATACAAAATGTCCATCCCCAGAATGTCCGTTTCAACAGCCTCATTGATGTCATGTTTGGTTCTGTGTATTTAAGGGAGTAAAATGATGATTATACATGATTATGCACAAAACATGTTTTGCTACATTTAATTCAGACTTTTTCCTATGCTGTGTTGCAGTTATACCAGATGCTTGCAGAAATGGGAGAACTGGAGAATACCTACATCATTTACACTGCTGACCATGGTTACCATATTGGGCAGTTTGGACTGGTCAAGGGGAAGTCAATGCCGTATGACTTTGACATTCGAGTTCCTTTCTTTATTCGTGGTCCAAGTGTAGAGCCAGGATCAGTGTACGTTCTCTTATGTCTCTCACACAGCTGTTGAACCTAATGTAAAATGTTTCTAAGAGCATGTAATTATCACTGTCTAGTGTCATTTCATAAAGGATATTCTATTATTGTAGAGCAATGAGTCTTATCAAGAGGCACAACTTTCTTTTTGCATGCTGTTAATAAGCTATAATGCAAATGAGAAAGTTGTATAATGTAGGATAAGGCTTTGGGTTTTGCTTTCTAAAAGTAGGTGCTCATCTTTACTACTCACATACTGGTTTAGCAGAATGGACGGCATAATGTCATCATTGTCAATAAAATAATAGTAGTGGCTACGGCACCTCCTTGTTTCATTGTGCTTAGCATTTTCTTTGAGACGACAGTCTGCAATACTGGCTTGTCATTCTCAGAATTGTAGCCTTCAAAGAGGATTTCTAAACTTAGCACTTCTGTAGAGCTTTCCATCTTCAAAGCCCTGATAAACACTAATTACCATTCTATTTCCAGGAGAATGTGAAGACTTACATATTGAACACATGACAACTATGACCTTTTCTGTTGATTTGCAGAGTGCCTCAGATAGTTCTCAATATTGATCTTGCTCCAACAATTCTGGATATAGCAGGACTTGACACGCCTCCAGATATGGATGGCAAATCTGTCCTAAAGCTTCTGGACTTGGAGAGACCAGGAAACAGGTGAGTCCCAGCATTATTTTTTTTTAGCCAGTTCAGAAGCAAACACCTAAGTAAATCAACAACTGAGAGGAATAAGATTCTGTGAAAATGAGCTGTGTCATGCCAACAACCACAGCTTTCACATTTGAAAAGTATCTTAAATAGCACATCTATAAAATTGCAACTATATATAAGTGGAGAGGTGTTTTTTCAAAAATAAATTGTTAACACTAGCAGTGTTATACATACGTGCCAGCAGTAAATGTTATTATTTTGCTTTCAGGTTTCGAACAAACAAGAAGACCAAAATTTGGCGTGACACGTTTCTGGTGGAAAGAGGGTAATTATTAGGGATTAGGGAGTTCTGGGAGAGCCTGCCTGTGGGAACACTCTCTTGTACATGTTTTCCTTTCTGCTCCCTCCTCTTCCTTTTTATGGTCAGCGAAGTAGTAAATTTTGCAAGCAGACTTACAGGCCTGACTTATTTCCTAGTTTCCCACCACTGGCTTTGCAAGCTGCTGTGCTCCCATATCCTTACCTCTGAAGAAATTTGGAAGCATGCTTTTCTGGCAACTCTCCTAGCCTATGCCTCCTCTTTCTCTAACATTGTACTTGTGAGCACTTATGTCATCATTTGACTCATTTTCTTTCCAAATCTCTGTTTCAAATCCAGACGTACAGAATCCTTTTATCAGCTCATTGTGTATTTTCCATCACATATTGGAAGCATTCTTTATTATTGTTCTAGTTAAGAAACAGCTTATGTGTAAATGCTATTTATGACTATAACTGCTCCTCTTTTCACTGATACCTCTTTACACCCTCTCACCTTGCCAATTACTGCTGTGAAAAGACACACTGTAATATATAAGATATAGCCAAGCTGGTGCTGAATGAGTATGGAAGCCCTTTCGTCTCTTCAGCTGGGCTTTTCAGCCAGGCAAGTACTGCTGCAGCAAGTTTTGCTTTGTGAAAGAACATACATTTATGTATGAATGGTGCTGAACTGTATCAGTTAGACATATTTCAGCAGCCCTTATTTCTCTTTGGGTAATTCCCAGCAAACCGCCTGAGCCTTTCTTTCACTACATGACCTGCATCGAAGGTCAGTAACAGAAATGTGGGGATTCTTTTTCCCTGAGAAGACATTAAATCTTCAAGTAGCTTTGCATTTCCACATAAATTAGTCATCTTCAGAGTTTAGAAGAATGTGTCTAAAATATTCAATTTTATTTTTATTAAAGCAAATTTCTACGCAAGAAGGATGAACCCAACAAAAACACTCAGCAGTCTAATCAACTACCAAAATATGAGAGAGTAAAAGAATTATGTCAGCAAGCAAGATACCAGACAGCCTGTGAACAACCAGGACAGGTAAGCCACAAACAACTGTGGTCTTCTATGTGTCACAAGGAAATTTTCACTACGTATTTTTCACTACGGGTCAAAAGAATTTGGAGAATATGGCATTTGGAAGATAGCTGAAAGACTATTATTCTGTATATCTTCAGAGCAAAGAAAACCAAACACAAACTGTGCACAAAAGCAGTGGTCCAATTCAAGGTGTCAGAGGGCTGATTCTTGGTCTGCTGTCTCAGTACAAGGTTTTATGGTAAAACTCCCCTGCTCAAATATAACATTAGATGACTACTTTTTCTTTGATTCAGTGTATTGCTAAATATGCAAGATAACTGAATGATAATAATGAAAAAGGGAGAGAACCTTTTTGACTACTGAAAGCTTGTACTCACTGGGCTAATTCAGAATTACTCAAGCAAACTGGTTAGTCCTACCATTACACGTTATTTCATTTGCTGGGATAAACAACTGGACAACACACTTGATAGTCACCATGCTTTATTATTTATTGAAACATCTTTAATAGAAGGGCCCTCTTGTTCAGAAGCACTTACTGTTTAAGGTCACTGTAAGGAATCAGACAGTGATACCCATACCCAAGCAATACTTTTTCTTCTCATAAACTTAATGATTCCAGTACAATGCCTGACTGATACAAAGGTCTAGTTGCCTGCTCACAAAACCAGAAGTTACTGCACCCCTGGCAAGTATGTTTATACCTGCAGCTCTGTAGTGTGCATGTACAGAGGGAGCTAAACTAAGAAAAAGTGAATCTGACCCCAAATTCCCTTAAATTGGTTCTGAATTAATGCTACACCTACAGTAACAGATGAAGATTAATTTACTGAGGAGATATGGAAGGGAGCTGTATGCCTTCCCACCAACACTACCTCCAACCAGGCACATGCTGGGGGCCCCAGGCAGTGGCTCGCACCCTCCCTGCCATCCTCCCCTTCCGTCCCCATCCCCACACACCTCCTGGGAGGAGTGTGAGGTGATTTCTCCCAGGCAGGCGCTTGTGCCTTTCCTTCAGATGTTTGCTCAGACCGCTGAAGCCGGCTGTAGATCTGCTGCTGAAATATCAGAATGCTGTTCTGAGCAGGAGTATAAAGCCTCACTGTGCTCCACTTCCATCTTCAGCCACCCGTGGTGCTTTGCTCAGGGCAGGTAGAGCTTTGCACAGCAAACAGGAGGGTGCTGGGGGAGACCTCTATCACTTAGAGAAATGCTCTGTCCCTGCCTTTCCCCTTCTCGTTCATTAGAGCGTAGTGTTACAGTAAATCTCAGTTAATCCCTGATTGGACTGGAATATGTTTTCACTGGCACATCCTTGGTCAGGTCCTCTGTCACAGCTCTCACCTCACACATACTCCTTAAACATGGTCACTTTTGAAGGATATATACAATATTGCAGTCTCACCCAAGGGCAAAGTTTTCAGGAGTTCAAACACTGCCATTGTAAACAGAGATTAAATTTGAAAAACTGAACATTTTCATAAAAACTAAAGGAGATCAATGGAGTCATTTAGACTGTTAGACGCTAAAATGTTTAATTTTAAAATAACAAAATATTTTCTTTGCAAGTTTTTTTTATATTTATTACCTCTTATGCCAAAAATCCATATTTGGAATAACTTTACTTTTCCACATGTGAAAAGAAAAGGTTAAGTGTCCTGGCCCAATATCCCACCTGGAGCAGTAGGAAACGTTGCTCACAGCCCTGTTCCCAGCCCACTGAGGCAGACTTGCCTTTCCATCCCATATTGGTGAATCCTGTTTGATCAAAGGGCAGAGGGAGAAGGCCTTGAGCTCTTTGCATAAGCATGGACCTTACTGGAGCCATGGTGTTTGATGTTTGCTCTCCTACATACGAACTCCCATTGAAGTCCTTTAAATGCTGAAGATACATCAGCTCCACAGAGCCCAGCAGCCATCCTTCAGGGCTGAATGGAGGACAGGGCTGAACTGATCTTTTTAAGACCAATTTTCAGACCTAGTCATCAGTGTATATAAATTATTTTCATAAACAAAGAAACCAAAATTGTCCCTGATACTTATAACATCCTAAAGGCCTCTTGCATGGATGGCAAAGTTAAATATGACTACAGAAGCCTCCTGTCAGACAAAACAAGGGCAGTTTCTCTCAGGGACAGGCTATATGCAGTGCTTACAAGGAAGTCAACATAGAATAGGAAGAGTGTGAGTTTAAAGAACAGCATTGGAAACAACAGGATCATCAGCAAGGTATTGCAGTGTGAAATGTCTGCAGGATTTTTTCCATGTAGAAAAGTTCTTAAAGAGAATTAAAAGTTAATAGGCCAAATAGTTTTACTTTACCCCAGATGTTTCTGATGTGCAATATGAGGCATTGTAGTTTAATATGAGGTTCCTCCAGCAGATTTCCCCTAGTCATTTTGCACCTCTTGAAAAAGAGAAAGAGGAATTTGTTATTGTATTTGTTATTTGGGTCTTAACTTTGTTTTATCTGAGATTAGTACCTTTACTTCAAATTATGTAGGTCCATATATAGAAAAAAATCTTCATTTTAATTATAATGGGTTTTAATACTTCCTACATTTACTCTAATCATTTGCAGTTAACATCACTTAAATTAAAATTGCCTTCACAGAATGAGTGATTGCTGACAGATTTTTAAATAATGAAATTATTGGTCTGTGGAAAGTTGGTGCTAAATATCTGGAACTAAGAATAAGCATTTGGTGAATTAATACACCAGTTTACTACCTAGTACGTTTAGAGCTCATTCTTCATTTTAATTTACTTTAGTCAATACCTAGTTCATTTGAAACAAATAACTCAAGTGGGAGTTGAAAAAGAAGAAAATTTGTTTTTCCTGAGTTAAAATGAGGTGTGATCCTGAGACCTGCTATTTCCAAAATCTCGAAGGATGAGGTACTCAGGAAAATAATTGCTTCAGCTTATTTTCTATTTAGTAACTAACATCTACATTATTTAAAAAATAAAAAAAAAAAAAGAGAGAGAGAAAAGAACCTGGCATAGTAAAGACAATTTTTTTAATTAAAACTTTCAGAAATTCATTTTTTTCTATTCCCAATGTCTATCTGAAAGCAGGTAAATGTTAAAAAATGGGTAAAAAATGAAAATATTAAACATCTGTATAATTGCTATAATTATTCTATAATTTTTAAGTTCTAAATGACTGTTTGCCAAAAAGAAAGAGAAAATTTAGATTACAGATTCCGTTTAGCTGCAAATCAGTAAGGCTTAAGTGTTACCAAAAAAAGAGGTTTATTTCATTAAGAAAAAATAGTTAAAAAATATATGTGCAAAATTCTGTTATGTTCACTATGATTTTTATATTTAAATTTTTTAGCACAATTGACAGACTGCATCACGTTCATAGTAGAGCACCCTCCCCTCGTTATTTTTTCATAATGCCCATTATGAAAAGACTGTTTTCAAAAGTTCACTCACCTCCTTGAGAATGTATCATTAATGAGATGCACACAACTGCATGGGTATGTTCACTTTTGAGTTATGTGCAGCCAGTCATTAACTTGGGTCAGGAGTGAGCCCTTGTGGAGGAGAGGATCGTGCCTGGTGAGCTGTGTTAGCAAGAGCACATGGGTCATGGGAAGTGAATACTCGCCTCTCCTTGGTGCTTGCAGGCTGCAGATGGAGTGCTGCATTTGGGTTGGGATCTCCATTAGCAGAGGGACTTCGGTAAGCTGGAGTAAGTCCAGTGGGACCCCAGAGATGGTCAGGAAGTACTGAGGAGGGGCAGATTAGCTGGGAGAAAAAAAAGAAGGCAAAGGGGGAACCTAATTGTTTCCTTCAACTAACTAATGGGTAATTTGAGAAAAGACAGATCCAGGCACTTCTTGGATGTGCACAACAAAAGGGCTATCAGAAACAGACAAGTTGCAGCAAGGGAAAGCCTGACTAGGGGTGTGGAAAAAAATGTTACTGTAAGAGAGATTAAGCACTTGAGCCCAAAGAGGCTGTGGAAGGTCCATCTGCGGATACTTTCAAAACCTAATAATGTTGTTCCTACTTTGAGATAGAAGTTGAACTAAATGACCTCCAGATGTTCCTTTCAACAACTGCACACACAATTTTTTGCTTGCTTATACCTGGACTTGAGGATTTCATGTTTTCTTCCTCCTCCTCCTCAGCTTCGTATCTTGGGAAATATGTTAACTTTGTCCATCTTGTAAGTGGGTTATGGGTAACCTGCCCATATCATATTTAAATACAGACTAGATTTCAGTTCCCGCCCTGACCCAGCTCTTGACCTGCACTCACCCATAGTACAGCCAGTCCCATCCCAGATTCACTCCCCCTGCAAAGGAATCAGCAGTGGGGTGGGCTCTCTGCTCAGCTTTGGGGCTTGAGGTGGGGTAGAAGTTTCCTTTGTGGTCCCTCCTTCACATCCCAAAAAGCGCTGCAAGAGTTATGATGGGCACCAGAGGTTTCCTTCATAGTTTATATGTCAGATTTGTTACCAGTTTATGTGGTATAACCTACTGAGGTCACCTGATTGAGCCCAGTTGGTTTGCTAGTGTCTATTGATGGGTTTTAGCATTTAAATGATTTGCAGGGGTTTTTTATATTTCATCAATACGTATTTCCTCTCTCAGCTTTACTGCAATAAGGTGCACAGTATAGAAAGTCCAAAGAGTTATGGCCAATGGAGTTAAATCCAGTTGGCGGCCAGTCATGAGTGGTGTCCCCAAGGGCTCAGTACTGGGGCCACTCCTGTTGAACATCTTCATCAATGATTTGGATGAGGGGATAGAGTGCACCCTTAGTAAGTTTGCAGATGACACCAAGCTGGGTAGAAGTGTCAATCTGCTTGAGGGTAGGGAAGCTCTACAGAGAGATCTAGATAGGCTGGATCACCGGGCCAAGGCCAGTTCCATGAGTTTCAATAAGGCCAAATGCCAGGTCCTGCACTTTGGCCACAACAACCCCCAGCAGTGCTACAGGCTTGGGGAGGAGTGGCTGGAGAGCTGCTCATGAGCCAGCAGTGTGCCCAGATGGCCAAGAAGGCCAATGGCATCCTGGCCTGTGTCAGGAACAGTGTAGTCAGTAGGAGCAGGGAGGTGACCATTCCCCTGTATTCGGCTTTGGTGAGGCTGCACCTTGAATACTGTGTCCAGTTTTGGGCCCCTCTCTACAAGAAGGACATTAAAGTGCTGGAGAGGGTACAGAGGCGGGCTACCAAGCTAGTAAAGGGTTTGGAGCATTTCTCATATAAGGGAAGGCTGAAGGATCTGGGGCTGTTTAGCCTTGAGAAAAGAAGGCTGAGGGGAGACCTTATTGCTCTCTACAACCACCTGAAGGGAAGTTGTAGCAAGGTGGGAGTTGGTCTGTTTTCCCTAGTGACAAGCGATAGAACAAGAGGAAATGGCCTGAAGTTGAACCAGGGGACATTCAGACTGGATATTAGGAAGAATTTCTTTACTGAAAGGGTGGTCAGGCACTGGAGCAGCCTGCCCAGGGAGGTGGTGGAGTCACCATCCCTGGAAGTGTTTAAGAGACGGGTAGATGTTGTGCTTAGGGACGTGGTTTAGTGGTGTTGATAGGACTAGGAATAAGGTTGGACTTTATGATCTTGAAGGTCTCTTCCAGCCAAAACTGTTCTGTGATTCTGTGAAATATCTATTAGTCTGTAACATTGCTACCCCTGCTCTTGTTTTAAAATGGGAAACGATCAGTGCGAGCTTTTAACTAAAACTTTGTTAATTTTCCAACAGAGTAGAAATAATAGCATGAGAACAAATGTTTCTCTGCATTAATACAACCTTATCATGACACAAATCTCCTCTTGGATTTCCACTGAAATAACCTGAGATGAGAATATATGTTAGTTCAGGAGGTTTAGAGGCAAGCTGCTCTTAAATCCTCTGGCAGGTTATTTTTGTTGAACTCACTCCATCTTCTCACCCATGAAATTCTTTTGGATACTTAGCAAATATCATATATAAGCATGTTAACTGTGTTTTCATTTATACTTTTTCTTTCTCTCTTCCCTTACCTAAATGTGTAATTAATGAGTTGAGTTAGTTCATAAGTATTTATTCTTCTTCTCTCCACCAGTATGAGTCATAGGAATTTTCCTGAGGCATAATTTTGACTCCTGGGACTTAACACTCTTTCCCAGATAGCAATTACCTTCTGACGTCTTATGACTGATAGGCCGGGTGTCTCCAGTGTACTGCTCAATCCATTATTTATAATCAGTATCAAATCCATAGCCAAACATGCATTTTTATCCTCTTACAAAAATTACACAAACCACAACCTCATTTTAAAATTTTCCCAACCTGGTGGGGGAAGGACTGTAAAGCTTTGTGTTTAAAATTTCTGCTCTCAGGTGGGATGACTCAGCAACCAAATCCAGACACAGGTCTGTTTATTTTATGGGCATACATCTCCTACCATCTGCTCAGCACTACCTGCCAGTTTGTGAAGAGCAAAGGTCTGAAACATGTAAAGATCTGTGGTGTGCTGCCAGCTCCAATGAGCACTGACAGTGAGCAGAATGGAAACATGCGTTGTGCTGCCCATGTTTGTATGACAGGCGTGCCCATGAACTCCAGCTGAGCTAGGCAGGTATAGTGCCATAACCGCTAACCTTCCTTGTGGTCTTTTTTCATGTACCTCAGCTTTAGAGATGTGGAATATTGTGTTCCCTCCTGAGGAAGTGTATCCTAAAACTGCTCCAAAGAAATAATTTTCCTTTTGGAGAATACGCCTGGAGATCGTACAGAGAGATTTTAGCTAGATTAGGTCACAATGTATTTTATAGTGATTTAAGGCTTTACAGGTAGTCTCTGGAGACATGTTGCTGAATCTGAGCATCAGCTCTGCGGTAAATGTGCAAGACTCTTCTGGCTCTCATCCAAAGAGCATGTTATGTAGTCTGTACATACCTCTTATTTCTCACATATCCTTTGCCATTTAAAAATGTAGTGTAAGAATTTAATTTTATTGTTCATATTCATATTTATCACTATCGTATCAGCATTTAGTTGAAAGCATGAAGATTTATAATGTTAAAAGAGCACTTGCCATCAATTATCTTACAGACAATATTGTAAAGGAAATCAGAATGGGGCTTATTAGGTGTAGTCTGGTTTGGCTCAAGCATCTATGCTCTCATAAAATAAATATCACAGACCATACATTTGTACAGGTTAGCTTTATGACCAACTGCAGAGCATAAACAAAAACATGTAAGCTGGTAAAAGATGGCCAGAAATGTCAGATGGCTAGCCAGCAACTGACAGTCAGACCCTGAGCACCCACTAAAACCCAACTAAAATTATGATACAGTATATAAACATCGCTCATGGATCCTCCCAGTTTCAGAACATCCTCCTGATGCCTGCAGGAGTTGAAAGGCACTGGTGATCAACCTGTTTCACCAGAACGTTGGTTTGAAGCCAGCTCTTCTTTGCCACCTGCCCATTGATACCACCTTTTCTAAATCGTAATTCAGCAGAGCATCTATACACAGGCTTAACTGGAAGCATACGTGTTTGGGACCAGTCATGTGCTTAAAGCTAAGTGCATACTTCAGTGCTTTTGCAAACAGCTCTTGCAGCTATTGCTCTCTTTAGACGCTGCAGAGTCATCCCTCACAGTTGACAGAAATATGCCTGCAACAGAGTTGCTCAAGAATTCACAGGAATTGCCAGAAATTATGTTATCTCTTGTTAAAATACCACCCTGTTTATGAGTTAAAATCAAATATGAAGATAAGTTCCTTTATCTCTAAAAATAATCCTTCAAAGCATGGTATTTCATATTTCAGCCTAAATATTTCACATTTCAGCCTAAATATTTCACATTTCAGCCTATTAAACAGAGGGCAGCTCTTTCCAGTTTTGACAATTCTTCAAATTTAAGCAATTCGTAATCTGAAGTACTAGCTCTATTCTGGATAAAATCCAGAGATATTCCATTGTAGAAAGATCACTGGTTTCACTGCTTTCATCTCTTTCAATGCATGACTATATTCAGCATTTTTGCCACCATCTTATCAGTGTTCTCTAACAGAGAGACTTTTGGTAGAATGGCACCTTAAAAAGCAATTTTATATACCAAAAATGTTTAGACAGGAAACACAGATTATGCAAGAATCATCTTTAGCACTTTCTGTAGTACTCCTTTGAGGTTCTCTTTTTGCAGAGTTTCCATTCTAAAGTATCCAGTGAAATATGGTATAAACTAAATCCTCTGCAAATTAAACATGTATGACCCAACAGTAACTGATTGTTGGTATTGCTATTTATAATTGAAAGGATAAATTTATCCTTTTCTTTGGCTCCTATTTGTTTGCACCTGGGAGTGGATGCTTATTGGATAATAACAGAAGTCTGTTGATGTTGAGTTGTAACTACAGATAGGATAATAGATTTGGTAGAGAATGCTATGGAGGTGAAATATTTGATGTCTCAACCTACGTGCCTACTCTTCTAGAGCTGACAATGCAGTCCATGCATTTTTTATAAACTAGAAAACTGCTATAGCTGTGACACTTAAAATCAATCTTATCTATACATAAAGAATGCAAAATTGTGTAGTCTATAAACTTCCTAGGCTATTTTTTCTTTCTTCCATTACTTAAACATTGTGAAGCAGCTCAGAATCATGTCAGTAGACTCTGGATCTGTTCATGATTCAATAGAAGATGGTCCAGTTATGAGGTAGTGGTGCAAAAACTGGGATCTGCCCTTACAGACAGCATCAACTCAGTTCTAAAATGAAGGAGGAGATTTTTTTTCCACAAAAATGCAGGAATTCCAAATTTCCTGAACGAACCTGGCACACCATCTCTGTGAAACGTCTGCATTTGTGTTTAATGTTCAAATACTGCTGAGATGTAACAACACAGATTAATATTTCCAGGAGTGTTTAGGAGCCTCAGTCAGGACCAGAGTTCATGACTGCTCTGTGGGAATGTGTCAAGGATATGGTCTTAGCCCACAGACATTTCTCTGTATCCAGGTCCAGTTCAGCAGAAATACACTGCTGCTGCTCTGTACTATTTACCATAGCCAACTAATTACAGAGCACTTTTCAATACACTGTGTGACATGGCCTGTTTGAATGGCACAGAAAAAGCAAAAGCAGGACTCAGTTTTTATTCTAGTAGCACGGCCCTAAATCAGACTCCCTCACCAGTATCATCACATCAGGTTCCCTGACACTAACCTAGATGTGGTTACTGCTAATAGAGGAAAATGGTACACACATACACAGCCGGTGATGGTATTTTCATCTAAACTGTTTTCAAATTTAGATCATAACTTTCAAAACAGGAAAAAAGGGAAATGAGATCTTGAGGACATCTTTAAATTCATGAAGTCTTCTGTTTCATTCTTTATCTTAACATTCCCTAGACTGAGCAATAACACTCAAAGTCAGTCATACATTACCAAAATGAAAAAGCACCTGTAAAAATATTGTCGCCGTGTTCTATTTCCGGTTGCATGTTTTTCAGGGTTTCATAGCTTTGTGAAAAAATCTGACAAGATGCTTAACACTGAATTGTCTGCTACAAATACTGGGTAATTGCATTTCATAAAACCCCTTAGCTTGCTTATTCTTAAGACACCTTTCATGAACTATCTAATTAATTTCCCTTATATATAAAGGGACAGGAGCTCTCTCAAAGCTGTCACATTCTGTTACCTAAACAAAGTTGATTCAAAATCCTGCTTAAGTGGATATTTACAGTGCAGCACATCATAATGATTCATGCTGAATGTATATTTTTATGCCTTAATTATATTCAGTAATGAAATAGACTTATTCAATTTTAAGGCAGTGGCACAAATTGATTAATACCAGGAAACTGAAACCCAAGGTAGTTATAAAGTCATTTGCTGTTGGCTTGCCCATGTAGCTCCAAGTTGCAACTGGAGCCCTGCCAGTAGCAGTGCAAAGCAAAACGACCAAGTACAAACAGCACCCTTTTAACTAGCCCATTTTCTCCCTTTTGCCTTTGAAATGACTTCATAGGGGCAAACTTCTATTGCCAGAAGAAAATGCATCATGCCAATTACATCATCCATGGAAAAGATGTTGCTGCAGTCCTATTGCAGTCTGGTGCTTGCCTCCCCACCAAGGAGCAGGCACATGTACTTATATGTTTAAACTTCAGGTTTGACAGAGATTAAAACTGCTTGAACTCCCAAATGATAGCATAGCATAGAATAGAATAGTTCAGTTGGAAGGGACCTACAACAATCATCTAGTCCAACTACCTGACCACTTCAGGGATGGCCAAAAGTTTAAGCATGTTATTAAGGGCATTGTACAAATGCCTCTTAAACACTGACAGGCTTGGGGCATCAACCATCTCTCTAGGAAGCCTGTTGCAGTGTTTGACCACCCTTTCAGTAAGGAAATGCTTCCTTATGTCATGTCTGAACCTCCCCTGGTGCAGCTTTGAACCATTCCCATGTGTCCTATAGCTGGATCCCAGGGAGGAGATCAGCACCTTCCTCTCCACTTCCCCTCCTCAGGAAGCTGTAGAAAGCAATATATAGTCACCCCTCCCTCAGCCTCCTTTTTTCCAAACTGGACAAAACCAAAGTCCTCAGCCACTCCTCATAGGATGCTCAGTCCTTTTACATGCTTGCCTCTCCTAAACTGCCTCTGTAATTTGCTGTCAGGGGCAGGGAGGCTCTGGGAAGAGCTGGCAGCCAGCACATGCGGAGCCAGCCAGTGCATGTGCAAAACAGACCCTGTTTTGTTTTGGAGCATCTGTAAACCAGCAAAGCCCCTCACAGCGGGATAGTCCCACCAGCTTTCAGGTGGAGAGTTGCAGGACTCCATTAAGGATCCTCTTCCATATTTGCTTTCCCTCTGAAGTTAAATTGAGACAGAAGGAAAACTGGAAGTGGGGAGCTGAGGTGAGAGGGAACTAATTGCTGGAGGGGAGGTGATAAAATGAGATGAAAGAAAGAAAAGATGAGTCAATGACAAGGAAAAAGGCTGACACAGGTTATGTTTCACAACATGACTGAAACAATATAATAGCTTGTTGCAGCCAAATGGCAGGGTCCTGCTTTTCCTCTCCAATTAGTTGTTTTGGGGTTTTTTGAATTCTGAGTTAGTCATCTTTTGTCCTACTGAGGGAAAGAATAAATCAGCACAGTGGTTCCTAAATCAGCATACATCCAGAAGCAGGGACTATTCCATATTCCTATGGTAACAGTGAATAGTTAGATCAGCTTAGTGTCTTGTGAAATGTCACCACGAGGAGGAACAGAAATATGGGGAAAATAAAAAAAATATACAAATTAAAATTTAATGAAGACATATTTAGTTTGCGTATGTGCCAATATTATTTTATTGATGGAGAAATGGGAACCCAGAAACCAAACCTAACAGTCCTGAATTTCAAAGAATAGTTTGGTATTCATAGTGAAAAGGACGGTAGAAAACAGGGGAGTGGAAGGGGCAGTGCATCAGTCAGAATCTTCTTTTATGTGCATTAATGCATTTTATAGATCTAACGATGAGCAGAAGGACCATTATGACTTACTGCATAATGCATGCTCTGTGCCCAATTACACTGGCACAGGCAGGGATTCAGGGAAGTTAGTCTAAAAATTCCATCTTAGAACTCTGAAGCATCTTTATAATGACATTTTTTAAAGTAAAATTTAAAAAAAAGAGGAACTGAATCACATTTAATCCCCTTTTTAAATAGAGAACTATTATTGACTTGTTCTAGACACAGAGTCTTGTTTCAATGTTAGTCATAATACCATTAAAAATTATCTAAAAGGCTATTGAAGCCAGTCATGGAACCTTTTGCTATGATTAATGTTAGACAAAGAGAATACTTATTTTACTTTTAAATGATGCTTTTGAGACTCATTAAAAACTAGTTCCATATGTTTATAAATGTAACATGTACCAAATAAACACAGGAAATACAGTGATGCAGTCAGTTCTTCTGTAACAGTCTCCTTTTACTGCGATAGGAAGAGTGCACATGCTATTGCAGAATAAAACCCTGCAAAGTGTTACAGCTCTTGGACACCTTCACTTGTAGAAAGTCACGTTGTCACTCATAGGTGTAGGTTTACACTGAAAGTCTAGGCATGAGTATGATTTTTTAGACAGCCATAGACGTGTGCAAGCCTATGGCTTTTTATACGTGGTTTACTGCTCTGGGATCAAAGTCATGCCAATCCCCAGACAAGGTCTCTGAGCATGGGATCCATCTTGTAGCTCAGCTCATGTGTTAGGCCAGAGAGTGATCTCACAGTGCTGCAATTCAGAGCCACATAAGCTCACTCCTCAGGTTATCAGGTCAGCAGATCTACCTGAGGCTTAGTTTGCTTTCTTCATTCTTCAGTCAGCTTGACAGTACGCCCAAAACAGTCCAGAGCAGCCATTAGTTAATGGAAGAGACTTACCAAAATGTGTGTGCTCTGATATTAGTGTCCATTTCAAACATTAAGTTGGGGACTCCATTAGGACCAGCATTTAGCTGTCTTCCTATTATTAATGAGATAAGAGAAAGCTACACTATACGGTCACAGGAACCAAAAAAAGACACATTACAGGGAAACTTAGCTGAAACTGCAACTAAAAGGTTTCAGTTATCAGTAGCACTATTGAGTTTTGTTCTCTACACTATTCATCTGAACTTAATTGCTTTGTATGCAATGTCTGGTCATTGTGGCTTAAGACGCACAAGTAAACAAAACTCGTTGGGTAACAGTCATTTATAGTTGTATTCAAATTGTAAATGAACATAGCTATTTCTAGTTCTCCCTATTGTTATTTCAACTACAACTGACTTAAAGTCTTCACAGGCCTCCTAGCTCATGTAGGGTGTTATGAGTGCCAGCTGTAAGCAAGCAGCCATATATGGCAAGCTTAGGGCATGGGCAAAGGAGCTCTGATCTCCCAGCACCTATCCATGCTTTTAAAAATATGACATTTAGCTTTTTTTGAGACAGCTCGGTATGGAAAAGAAATTAAAGTCCCAGTTGCTTTTTAATTTGAAATGTGAAGACAGTGGGATCCACTGGAAAAATCCAGCTGGACTCTTCCATCATCCATGCATAGTTAAACAGGGAACTGCTGGGCAAACTCAAGTGGAAGAAGAGAATGTACAGATCATGGAAGGAGGGGCTGGCCACTTGGGAGGAATATAAGTCTGTTGTCAGAGGATGCAGGGAGGCAACTAGGAAGGCCAAGGCCTCCTTGGAATTAAACCTTGCAAGAAAGGTCAAGAACAACAGAAAGGGCTTCTTCAAATACATTGTGGATAAAACAAACACTAGAGGATATGTAGGCCCACTGGTGAATGAGGCGGGTGCCCTGGTGACGGTGGATAAAAAGAAGGCAGAGTTACTGAATGCCTTCTTTGCCTCTGTCTATACTGCTGGAGGCTGTCCTGAGGAGCCCAGGACCCCTGAGGCTCCAGAGGAAGTCAGGATAGAGGAGGAGTTGGTCCTGGTTGATGAGGACTGGGTTAGGGATCAGTTAAGCAAGGGGCAATGGGTGCAAGCTGGAACATAGGAGGTTCCGCATAAATGTGAGGAAAAACTTCTTCACAGTGAGGGTGACAGAACACTGGAACAGGCTGCCCAGAGGGGTTGTGGAGTCTCCTTCTCTGGAGACATTCAAAACCCGCCTGGATGCGTTCCTGTGTGACCTGACCTAGGTGTTCCTGCTCTGGCAGGGGGATTGGACTAGATGATTTTTTGAGGTCCCTTCCAATCCCTAACATTCTGTGATTCTGTGATTCATTCTGTGATCTGGTCCAGTGATGTTCATAATCAAGTCAGACAGATATTGTACAGACAACCTAGAAAAAAATGTTTCCTTTCATTCTCCTGCACTTGTTCTGACATTCATCATGCATATGATGTCTTTGACACGTACTCCTTGTAGGCTGCACCTTTTTTCTCCTAAGTCTGATAGAAATCTCAAGACTTAGGTATCTAAAGGAGTTTATCGAAGCTAATTTAGCTGTTCACTATCCCTAAGGTTCTTCCCCTTGCTTGCACCTGCTGGGTGTAGGGAGCCTGTCTGGGGGTATCGCTCTTTCAGGCTTCTTCCTTCTCACATAAATATAGCGAGCCAGCAAAGTTTGCAGGTCTGAGTGGCAGTGTTTGCAGGGGCGTGTCTTTGGGTGCAAGTCCTGACTCTGACCACTGGTAAGGAATTATATTACATGTTGTTAGTCGTTTATGTATTTTTCTACAAATCACATCCACAATTTGTTGTTCTCTTTGCCAAGGCACCGTACAACTGAACCAGTTCTTCATCTTTGGGGATTTTTTATTTTCACCTGAATCATGTTAGGAATTCCAAGTCACAGAACAAAGCAACAAAGTTTGTTTTTTCAAAGAAAAAAAAGAGTTGGTGAAAACAGCCCTGACAGCTGTACTCTGTGGCTCAGTAAATTAAGACTTTTTACATGCTCCTTTCAGGGATGTGTTTAGTCTAGATACTCTTGATTTATATATCTTTTTTGGCTGGGCTGTATTTTTTTTATGCAGATTTGCAGTGATTTCATTCAAGCTTCTGTTTGCCTAGCATAAGAGAGATGGTGAGAAGAATGTGAGTGAATTTAGTCCCTTAAAATGTTTCCTTTCTCAGTCTGTTATTTAAGTGACTGCTTAATTTTTAAAGAAATTTACCTGTCTTGTTTTAGAACCCCACCTGCAAGTAGTAGGTGTTACAGGGTTACCTAGGCTACAGGGAAATCATCTTCATTTCTCTCTCTCACAGAAGTGGCAGTGCACAGAGGATGCTTCGGGCAAACTTCGAATTCACAAGTGTAAAGTATCTAGCGACATACTTGCCATCAGAAAAAGGACTCGCAGCATACACTCCCGGGGATACAGCGGTAAAGACAGAGACTGCAACTGTGGAGACACTGATTACCAAAACAGCAGGATCCAAAGAAAAAATCAAAGACAATTCTTGAGAAACCCTAATGCACAAAGTAAGTGTTTTTTCTCTCTTGGTCTCTGAAGCAAAGAGGAGGGGGAAATGACTAGCAGAGTGTTGGCTCACCAGTATACTCTTTCTTTCACCTCCCTGCCTAATGAATACATCCGTAATGGGCAGTCAGATTCTACATAATTGACTCTGTAATAACAATAAGAATAACAATAACAACAACATTTATCCTGTGGATCACGGTGAGGAATAGCCGTCAGGCTGGCGGTGGTGCAGGTGGTGGTGATGCTCTGGTGCCACCTATCGCGCTGCTCAGACATGACAACCGGTAGCACCTGCGGAGCGATGGGTGCCGTTATTTGTTAAGATGGCCAGAGCAAGTGTTTTCTTGAATCGTTAATGCTGAATTCACACGCTGTTTGGTGACAGCCCAAAGACATCATTCACAGGGGGCACTGCAGTGCTGTGACTGCTCTCGGGCTGAAATTCTGCTCGGCTGTAATTTGCCAGGGTCCCCGCAGGGACACGCGTGAGATTGCAGTGTCCTCTAGTGGAGCGTGGGCTGAAGGCAAAGTGTAAGCAGATTTGCTTGGATAGAATCATAGAATAGCCTTGGTTGGTAAAAACCTCTGAGATCA
Source organism: Podargus strigoides (assembly GCA_028020825.1). Taxonomy (NCBI): domain Eukaryota; kingdom Metazoa; phylum Chordata; class Aves; order Caprimulgiformes; family Podargidae; genus Podargus; species Podargus strigoides. Next base: position 35,064,652 of record CM051620.1, on the reverse strand, counting down.
TCAAGACCAACCATTAACCCAGCACGCCAATTCCCCACTACACCTTGTCCCTCAGCACCACATCTACATGTTTCTTAAATACCTCCAGGGATGGGGACTCCACCACTGCCCTGGGCAGCCTGTTCCAGTGCTTGACAACACTTTCAGTGAAGAAATTTTTCCTAATATCCAATCTAAACCTCCTCTGGCACAACTTGAGGTCATTAGCCCTCATCCTATCACTAGTTACCTGGGAGAAGAGACCAACCGAAGCCTATTTAAAGAAGGCATTATTTTAAAAGGAACAAGTATTTTCATCTATCTGCCCAGCAACAAAAGTGAAGTTCTGTGGCTGTAGCAATACAAGGAGACCTGGATTTCAGACTTTCTTCAAGACCAGGCTGTATTCTCCTGCTCTCCCTCTTGAATGCTAGATTGGAGAATAAAATAAAGATGGATCTTTAAAACAGCAAGCTGGTGAAATCATACAAGATATGCAAAAGTTAGAAGATGCTGCACAGATGTCTATAAAATAGGAAAATAATGTCAGTATAATTCAAAATATTTCCTGATTTAAAGCCTCTCCCACTCTGGATGAGAACAAGAATTCCTGGTATTCTTTGTACATTCAACTACAATATTGCCTGTCTTGAGTTGTCTCATTGTTCAGACTAAATGCTGCTTCAATATAATTCCTTCCATTTGTTTAGTATGATCTAAGAAACTTCACAGTATGTACAGACAGACCTCTGCTGAAAAGCCTACATGTCACAGAATGACAGGGTGATTCTCAACCCAGAGAATGTTCCCCTAAGTGATACTTTTAAGGACAGATACCTGTTGTGTACCCTGGAAACAGAAGGTGTTGCCAGCATACCAGCAAGGGCTGAATGAGGATTGCAACTAGGGAAGGAAGTGACTTGGGGAGAGAAAGATGAAAAGTTTGGAAAACATCTGAAAGGGGCATCAGAAAAAGTCTGTTTGTTACCATTTTCTCCTTTATAACATTCTTATTCTTCTTCCCTCCTCCTCCTCCTCCAAATCCACCTTAGGACTCATTCAAGTAGAGCAGAGAAAGACTCATGATGGTGATGAGACATTGTTAAGGGAATGACTAGTTCAGGCCTCAGTTTTTAGATGACACTTGGATGAGATGCTTATATATTCCATACTCTTTTGGTGACTTAATTAAAAAGTAGTGTCATCAGTCTGTTACAATGCCAGAAATGGTCTCATCTTACTCTATGAATCTTTCTGCATTATTTTATTAAAGAGTAATATGATTATAAATCACAAAGATGCTTTGAAACTAGGGGTTTTATCTCCAGGAAGGTGACTGTCTTCATTGACTAGACTGCAAAGCCTTTTTTCACCTGACAGCAGGCAACAGCTGAAACAGTTTAGAAGGATAGGGTGGTTTGAATGAACAGTTGAATAAGGCTCACCATCTGCACTTCTACAAGGTTCTTGCAGGAAAGGTTCAATGTGAGTCTCTCAAAGACAGTAACATAAAAACTGCAGCAAAACAGACACATACTGCCAAAGGTAGTACTTTCTTATAGCTCCGGTTTTATTTTACTGCATGAATTATTATTAACTTTTAGGTCATAAAGGTGTGTTCAGCATAGATGTAACAAATGGAAATACCTTACAACTGATTTTTACAAGCTGAAATATGTATTTCTAGGGTTCTGTGTGTGTGGTTTTGCTAGACAGAATATGCTTTGGTGTGGTGTTGACTGTGGGGTTTATCAGCTTCATTTGGGACAAGTGCATTTAGCAAAAGAAGTAAAAATTAAAAGGTCTTCCAGACTGGGCCCAAACACAGGTATTCTTGTACATAACATAAAAAAAAAAACCACTCAAAGACTTAATTGTCTTAGTTAATCTGACTCGTACACGTTGCTACATTGCTGTATCTGCAAAACTCCAAGACAGTAAGTAAAAGAGTTGTAACCCTTCTAAGCTTAGAGATTTCAATGGATAAAAGTGACACAATAAACCTCACTGGAGCTCTACAATGCAGCAAGTTTTTGGTGTTCTATGAATTGTACACATAGATATGGATGTTGTATGTGTCAAAGTATATATACATATAGATACATATGCACTGATACATGAAAGATTCTTGCCGTTTTAATGCCTATCCTTAAAAAGGAGAAGGTGTTATCCTTTTAAAAAGTCATTTTTATTCTAAAGCATAAATCAAGCTTACATCACATGCCAATTTACAGGTGGTGACCTTGTTTCACAATCCTGAATGGTTCAATTTTCTCAATTGGTTTCTAATCCTGTAATCTCTGATTTTTTGAGTGTCTCTTTCTTGATATCTGATTTCTAAGACACTGATTTTTTTTGAGATCTAGATGCTAACTGTGGCATAAGGTCAGGCTAGCATGAAATGCAAACCTTGAAGCAACTGAAATTTCATGTTACACATGAAAGTGCCCGCCCTGATCTATCAAAAAAAAATCATTAAATAAAGCCACAGGAAAAAAAAAAAAAAAAGCTGTTTTTACTGAACAGTATTCTTTCTCTTTGGAATATGCTTTGCGTTCACGGCATGGGTCATATAGATATGTATATGCAACTGGGAATTTTTCTTTCTTCTGCTTCAGAATACAAACCCCGATTCGTTCACACTCGCCAAACCCGGTCCTTGTCTGTGGAATTTGAAGGTGAAATATATGACATAAATCTGGAAGAGGAAGAATTGCAGGTGTTAAAAACCAAAAGTATCACCAAGCGTCACAATGCTGAAAATGATGAAGAAACAGAAGAAATCGATGGTGCTCCTGGTGACGCAATGATTGCTGACAGCACTGATGCTATAGGTCGACCCAACTCTGTCAGAGTGACGCACAAGTACAATTGCTTTTTCTGTGATTTTTCTTCTTAAAATGAAATCTAATTTTCTAATTGTAGTCTTTCTATCTCCATTTTTTATGATTTTGCGGTTATAATATTTAAGAATTTAAAACTATTGTAGATTTTAGATAAATCTGAGTTGTGTTTGTTAGTAGGTGGAATCATTTAACTTTAGTATGTGTATTTTAAAGGGAGGCATCTAGTTTAAGTTTTATTTCTGAGGAGGAGTAGGCATCTCCAGAGGGAAATTCATCCTCCCGATCAAAATATGCATCTTATGACAGATTAATCACTCTGTGAAGCTGACACTCCTGCTGTTCATTATGAAGTCTAGGCTACCAGCTTAGTATAGAGGCCTAGGTTTGAGAGGACTGAAATCCCACTCTAAATGAGGGCAGATTAGATCAGTTTCAACATCTTTCTTAATGCTTAGTTGTTTGCAGCCACTAACATTAGCTAAGATACATTAGACTTGTTCATCTCTGAAGAGACTTAAAATCATTTTTCCATCCTAGAAGATGCTTTGATTTCAATTTTTAGCCCTACACTAAATCTGAATGAAAAGGCAAAAAATCTCAAAATCTTTTTTAGTTTTAAAAAAGCTGAAATGATTGATCTGAAAAACCATGCAGACACAGGCAACAAAAATCTTCTTTTTTATCCTTTTTATTGCATTTAACATAAAAATAGCTTCTCTTCTCTTTTCTTCTTTTTTAAACATCAAGAAAAACGTACAAGTTAATTTTGAATAAGTAAAAATTATCCTTTTTTTACATTGATAATTTCCAACCATGGTATTAATAAAGCCTTAAATAACTTTCTGGAAAAGTTATTCTTTCTCCATAAAGTGTTTTGAATTTTACTGAATACAGTATTGCTTTCAGAAATGAGATAACATGGGAAGAAATAAGTATCTAAATCTTCCTTTCTGCTATTCTTCTCAAAAATTAAAAGAAAGGTTCTGATGAAACTGGACCCAAGAAAGATTGTGTCTATAAAATTAGAGTATTTCCATAATAAAGGAATTTCTGTTTGCCAGCACAGAGACTTTGAAGGCCCAGCCTGTAGCCTGCTGGATTTTCTGTCTCAGTCCACCTCCTTGGTCTTAGAATCACAGAAACACTATGGTTGGAAAGGACCTCTAGGATCATCAAGTCCAATCTTTATGCCATCATCTCCCTAACCAGTAAACAATTAGACCATAGCCTCAAGTGCTACATCTACTCATTTTTTAAACACCTCCAGGGACAGCGACTCCACCACTTCCCTGGGCAGCCTGTTCCAGTGCCTAACCACCCCCTCAGTAAAGAACTTCTTCCTAATATCCAATCTAAACTTCTCCTGATGCAACTTGAGGCCATTTCCTCTCGTCCTATCATGTGGGGTTTTTTTATTTTGGTAGAGCTGTTTTTTCAAACACTGGTATAAATATCTTTGTAATTGCACCTCTTTTTGAGTGTTCTGTTGGCTTTTTTTTTTTTTTACCACTTATTTGAACTCTTTTCTCTAACTTTGATCCTTATTGATCTTTTTTAATCATATGGATCTTCAGCACAGTGACTGTATGTTCTGGTCTTGACTCTTTTGCATACCTGGAAAACAAGTTGCATCATATGTCAAGGGGAATAAGCAATGTCACATTTGCTTAACAGGAGGCTTTAAGTTCTGAACATATTTTTATTTCAGTTTCATTTCCGATTGTATTAAGAATTTCCAAGGTGGCATTACCATTGCGTTTTTGCTTAGCAGACCCAGCACATCTGTCATGGATGAGGAATTTTTTTTTTTTTTTTTTTTGGCAGAGAAAACAGTTTGAAGGGATTATTAATGTTATTAAGTCAACATGAGAAGAGCTGTAGACTTTATTTCTTAACAGAATATAACAAAGAATTGATTAGGAATGTTAGAATAAATGGGTAGACAATTGGGAAACCACTGACCTTCTTTTTCCAACTTGTTAAACTCATGTCTACAGATGTTTTATTCTTCCAAATGACACTATTCACTGTGAGAGGGAGCTGTACCAATCTGCCAGAGCCTGGAAGGACCACAAGGCTTACATTGATAAGGAGGTAAGAGGTATTTTAAAATCTGAGTGAAGTCTTTGCATTGCTACCTTTTCTAACAATAATTCTGACTCTGAAATATCCTCTGCAGATTGAAGCTCTCCAAGACAAAATTAAGAATTTGAGGGAAGTTAGAGGACATCTAAAAAGAAGAAAACCAGATGAATGTGATTGTAGTAAACAGAGGTAAGAGAAATGACATTTCACACTGAAATCTACACTGATCGCTAAGGCTTACACATTTTCCAAGTTTTTTGAGATGGAAAAGAGAGAACATAAACTTATGGATATTTATAACCACTGTAGGTACTCATTTTAGTTATATCCCTTTTAACAGTAGAAGCTACTGTGAATCAAAGTAAGATAAATATTAAAATTTTAAAATTAAATATTCTTGTATTCTATTTACATATTTGAACCCAGCTGTAGTTTTGCTATAATCTAGCATAGGATAACTCACACAGATACAACTTCTTTAAATGAAGTGAAAATTTTAAGTCATTCTGTGTAGTTCCTTAAGGAAATGTCAAAGATGGTATGTTTTTCTGTTGAAAATGGTTTCATGACTTAATAATTCCTAATAATTTTCCTTGCAGTTATTACAACAAAGAGAAAGGGGTGAAGGCCCAAGAGAAACTCAAGAGTCATCTTCATCCCTTCAAGTAAGATTGTTATTATCCTCTCACTCTCTCAGCTGGCTTTTTGGTGACTGGTGAAACATAATTTTGGGGGGTTGTTGGTTGGGTTTTTTTTTGTGGAGAGGGGAAGGGAGGAGGCAAGGGTAAGAAAAGGTCACATTACAGCAAGCTCTCACAAGAAAACTTCAGTAGTTTCGGACAGACATGTGGAAGTTTATGCTTAATATTTTTAAAACCTATTGATAGAAAACGGATTAAATTCATCATTTCAGAAGCTGACTGACCCCACAATTGTTGAAAAGATCCCGTTAAACCTAAATGCAACAGTGCATAATTTCTCATGCTTACTGAAAAGAACTCCTTGTCATAACACTTGGGGTGGAAGCTGAGCTAGAAGAAGGGCATATTCTCATCCTGTCATCTTTCAAAAAGCCAGAAAGATGTAAGAACTGCTAGTGCTGTTGTTAACCAAATGGAGGCTGTTCTCTGTCAGCCATGCCCAACTTTGTCTCTGAGCAGAGAAGCCGCACAGGAAGTGGATGGCAAACTGCAGCTATTCAAAGAGAACAGGAGAAGAAAGAAAGAAAGGAAGGGGAAAAAGCGCCAGAAGAAAGGAGACGAGTGCAGCCTTCCTGGACTGACCTGTTTTACCCACGACAACAACCACTGGCAAACAGCACCATTCTGGAACTGTAAGTCTTATTTCCATGTGTAGACGTGGTGCAGGTTGTTCTGCTGTACTTCAGAGTTTCCACTTCATGCAGTCAGAGCGTTATTTTGAAGAACTAGCACTTAGTAATACTGCTGCTCCTGTTATTCTGAAGTATGAAGATTGTCACTTGACTATGCCTATAAAAGTTGCTCTACTTTATTTATATGAAATTATCACAAGAGGCTCAATGCTAAACACTGCAGAAGCAAAAAGGAGAGTTGGCGTTTAAAACATAGACTTTTGTAACCAGCCACTGAGATTTGTGTGATCTCTTGGAGATTAAGATGACCAAACATTCCATAGGAATTTCAATTGGGTTCCCAGTTATTAATAAAAAAATTATTCCTCCAATTGTCACAAATCCTTTTTAGAACTTGACTTTTAATTTTGTCACGAACTTCAGCACATAAGAGGTCTACATTAATTTTACCATTTTGGTTTCGAATTGCATGAAACACCTTACTGTGAAGAAAATACAGATACTACCCCTTATGAATTCTAATTTTTCATATTTTAAAATCTTTTAAAAATCATGACTGTGGAACACTCACCTGGTGTATAAGAACAAAATATTATAGCTAGAAAATATTTTAAGATCCTTTAAACTTCAGAGTATATAGATAACCATCCTATTGAGGCATGCTTCAACATTTCTCGGTATTCAGCATTAACAAAACAACATTTTTCTCATCTTTGGTGGTGGAGGAAGAAATCTGATTGAAAACTGTGCTTTCAAAAACTTCAAGATTAAATGATGATTAAGTTACAATATGTTTGACTCCAAGCAGAAACTTTACTAAGAGCAATTTTTCATTTGCAGAAAGATGTTGTCTCCTAGTGGTAACCTGTTCTGATTGCACTAGAACTTCTGTTACTATGCTTTTTACATTTTAATTTGTTCCTAAAGCAGTCATATGAATGATTTTTGTTTTAAGTACAACAATTAAAATGGCTTATTACTTTTTAACTGTGGAGTAACTGTTATGAAAAGCGTTCTCATACTGCTGTGCATTCTGGAAATGCTCCAGCAAGAGTCATAGGGTAAAAAAATTTCTCTTTGATGCAGTCCATAACATAAAGAAGAGTTAATGTATTGATTAGCATTACACAGGTAAAAAGATCCAATACCATTACTATTTTTATGAAGTCTGTTCAAAACATTGATACTGTTACAGCTAATCACAGCACTAGTAACAACCTAAATAAGTCTAAATAAAAATCTAAGGCAATATTAATATTTTATTATTGGAATTAAAGAGACTCTTCTACAGTAAAACTTTGTTAGCAGTTTCTTTGAAAATTGAGATATCTTTCTTACAGCCTTTTCCACTGGCTGAACAAGATTCTAGACAAGATATACCCAGGTCACCTCTACAGCTGCTTCCATTACTGTGACACCTGGAGTGGAAGCTGGTCTGGGTTTCCCAAAGCTGAAAAGTGAAAACAATGTGTAATCCAGTTACACTGCTTGGGATTGTCCTACAAAGACCTGACTGAATGATTCAATTGCCCTCTTATTTGTGTATCAAATAAAAAAAACAAGGGATTGTAGTTTAAAGTAATAGTTAAGTGGAAAATTCAAACCAGTAATGGAGAGTTGCTTAAAATGAGGCACAGGATTATCCATCAGTCTTCCTTCCAACCTTGCCTCTTCCATCTTTCCTGCATTCAAGGTGTCAGGCAAGCTCCCTGCTTGGAAACCCATCCCTTCATTGCCCAGTCTGTCACACTTGCCTCACTTCCTTGCACTGTCTTGACTGCTGTGTCATTTCCATCTCACTTGTGAGATGTAGCAATTTGACCTTCCTCTGTAGTGCTTGCAATTCTGTAATTTTCTGTTGAGCTTGCACCTGTACTAGATTAAGGTTACTTACTCTTGGAGAAAATGGCATCCTTAGCAAGCAATTCCAATGAATCCTGTATTCTGGTTTTCTGTCTGAATTCTGCTCAATCCTAATAAATTGTATAGAATTCAGAACAGAATATGTATCATTAACTATAGGATTTACTGTCTTCTGCTTTCAGTAACTGTATGTTTATGAAAATTACAGTACAGAATCACAGAATCATCTAGGTTGGAAAAGACCTTAAAGATCATCGAGTCCAACCATCAACCTAACACTGGCAGTCCTCAACTACACCATATCCCTGAGCACTATGTCAACCTGACTCTTAAACACCTTAGCAACATTTATTCTCTTTTAGACAAGAATCTAACATTATTCAAATAGAAGACTTTTTTAAAATTGATCTAGAATTTAAGTATATGAAAAATGTATAGAAGTTTCACTGGTAGAAAAAACAAGCATATTATTTTTCACTGAAAACTAATAACTTCTTTCTTTAATTACAGTGGGCTCTTTCTGTGCTTGTACAAGCTCAAATAACAACACTTACTGGTGTTTGCGAACAGTTAATGACACCCACAATTTTCTCTTTTGTGAGTTTGCAACTGGCTTCTTGGAATATTTTGATATGAACACTGACCCCTATCAGGTAAACTGCTTTTCCTGTCACAAAATGTTGTTCACCAAACTTCTCCGGGTTTTTTTTATTTCTGTTAACAAGTATTTTTTCTCTTCGTCCCTTTTTTTTTCTCAGCTGACGAATTCAGTACACACTGTGGAAAGAGGCATTTTGAATCAATTGCACATACAGCTAATGGAACTGCGAAGTTGTCAAGGTTATAAGCAGTGCAATCCTAGGCCAAAGGGACTTGAAACAGGTACAAGAAAAATAGATGTGTTTATTTCTATTTTATTCCTTTTTAAAAAAAATCTGCTGAAATACTAATTCTGATCATGAAGTGTCACTCTCCTAAGTGTTGCTCTTAATAGTTTGAAATGGTCCACGTATATCATCCTGCACAGCCACATGACCAGGAAGCTTCTTTGCAAGTTTGCGCAGGTTATTCTAGACAGATATCGAGGCAAACAACATTTGACAGAAATGCTGCAGGAAGCCTATCGTGTCATTTAAGCTAATCAATAACAAGTATATGCAGATCTTTATAGTCATAATTCTTTTCTCTGTTGCAGGGTTTATTTGGTTAGTTTTTGCCTCCCACTAGCAAGCGAGGCATTAAATCCTGTGTTTATTCCAATTGCTGTCTGCCTGTATGAACAACTTCAGGCTCTACACCACAACTGAGACTTAACATTGCAAACTTCTAATCAGCAGTAGTCTCCTCTGGTTTTGAGGAAAGCAATATTTCTTTACAAGAGTCTCTGAGTATGAAAATAACTGTTATTTATACTTCATAACTCTGGAATTCATTGCACTTCTATTTGGTTGATGATTGAATATTATGATTTTTTTTACAGGAATATTCCATTCTAGATAATCTGTGGTGTTGCATCTTTGTATCTCCTACTTCAGCTACAAATGTTTCTCTTCTTTACAATATCTAATTGTTTGGGGGTTTTATTATTTTTGAAACACTGTGGTTTTTCAGTTCTTTTATATAAAACTTCCAGGAAATCTTTGTTGGACTGCAGCTCTGTCTTTATTTAACACAGTACATTTCTTTTTAGGAATTAGACGCTGTGCATGGAAAACTACATTGTGAATGGTTTTACAAGTTCTAAACACTAACAAAAGTTACTCTTGTATTTTCCTATATCAGGAAATAAAGATGGAGGAAGCTATGATCCACACAGGTATCCACACTTTTTTATTCTCCTCAGCAGCTTCTTTCCAAATAATTGCATGACTCCAGTCCATTTCAACTAATGTCTGTATCCTGCCATGTTGCACACAGCATAGCTTTTGATGCATGCATTTTCTAACTACTCTACACTGAACTCGGCCATTGTTTTTTAGATCTACCATTCTGCATTTAACGTAGCTCATTGTCATAGCAAGACTTCATACAGCTCATATTACATGCCTGTATTTCTTAGATGTTTACCCAGGGAAAATGTCACAAAAAGAATCACCTCTTTTGGGTTGTTTTCCTGTTATTGGGTTGATATTGGATGGATTGGGTTTTTTTTTCTGGTTTTATTTAGGAAGTCTGTACAGCTGCTTTTTAAACATAAACCAAATGTACTTAAAAGGCTTCCTAAGGAATAGGTATCCAAAGATCCTAATCAAACCTATGGAAGTACGGTAAAATCTTCTCACTGGCTTTAGGAAATGTGGGCAGATGCTGCTTTAAGCAAAAGCAGTGCTTAATATGAGCAGCATATGCTCAGAAGCCAGCAGGAGACAGTTCAATACAAGCGTGGCAGAAAGATGAGGCCAGGGGGCTGATGCTTTCAGACCAGATTACACAAGCATGAAACAAAATTTCTTAAAAATGTTGTAATGTTTGAACTGAAGAAGGGCACCAGGTGAGGACTTATATACCTAATACTTGAACCCAAGGAATACGTGAAAGACTCCTGCTTGCAAATGTTTTTATCTGTTTGCAAGTGTACTTACAGTACCTACACAGTTGTCATGCAGACCCCAGTTTCTCCTGGTGGAGGAATCAGTCAAACATAAAGCAAAAGCCTGAAGAGACTGGAAAAACCTCAGGTCTTAACAGTACTGCACCTACTGTTCAGCAAGCAATACTTGTAGTCAGGGTGATAAACAGATTAAAATCTGTCAAGTATCATATTTAGACTTGTTATCTTTTCACAGTATATCAGTTTTATACATTTCCATCTCCATGCACTTTGGTGGAGTAGCTCCTGATATACATTGTTTACCTGAGAAGTAAACTGGGTCCAAGGAGTATACAAGTCTATATAAATTTTTTTTTTCACAGGATCTTCTGAAAATAACCTTGTCATTAGCTCCCAGCAGCCAGGAAACAATTAAGATAATGTGTTTCAATGTTTTATAGACCTCAAATTTAAGCAGCTAATTTTTCCTTGCAGCCAATTTTTTATTTCCTCACTTGAATAGTTCTGGGATCTAGGAAAATGATAAGCTTTGGTTTGGTTACATCCCAGTAGTTTGCATTGCTCATTACAGCCTGGTGGGAACGGGTTAGTACACTGACAGAAAGTAATCCCTGTAATTATGCTTTTAGGTCTTTCCTTAGGAAACGTCCTTTTAAGAATTCCTCATTTTAACTACAGGTCTAACAGAAATGGCACTTCTGAATTATAGGATTGCATGAAATAGTAGACCACACAGGATTAATCTTTATATCTCGCTACATTGTTTAGTAATGAAAACATTTTAGCTTCTGATACCAAGTCAACAAACATTATACTACTACAATAAATAACAGGTATAGTATAACACAAGTAATATTACTCTGTACCATTACATTCCAGACAGCCAGTTTCTCAATACACACAGGTGCCTGGCTTCAACATTTTGGTTCAACGCCCACCTAGGTGGGAATTGGTTTTCTTTTCTAAAACAAAACTAAATTTAAATTAACAAAAAACATTTATCAGGAATCATCAAAATTATGTCTTAGAGGATCCTTTTCTTGGTGCTTGCAGGGAAACCAGTGGAATAACAAAGGAAAAGCCCGATGCTGCTAAGTCACCTGAACAACCCCTTAGGCTTCCTTCTGATTGTGTCATTTCTCCACTCAGACATGTTTCCAGCTCAAAACACCCCATGTTAGTACAGCACTACCTGTATTGCAAGTAACAATACCGGGACAACAGGCCTGTATGCAAACAGCCAATATAGTGCTGTTTGCTTAACACGTAGGAAGAGAGCTTCAGCCAGAATTGGTGTCACCTGTGTCCTTTCATGGACACAACATGACCCTGCAGACTTGACTGGTAACAGGGTGTGGGAATTGCATACTCCTCTCTCCTCTCCTGCTTGTCTGAGGTTTTTCAAAGCCACCAAGGAGATAATTGTATCTATTTGTCTTTAGTCTCAGTGGAGATATATCCAAAGCTCTTACTAGTTTTGAGACAACGCAGCCACAGATGGCATCATGGCACTCCAGGGTACGATAACTGGAGAGTGAAGCTTAGCTAACACTTGATTTTAAAAAAATCTGAAGAAGTTTTGCTGTGAACAGCTAGCAACAATTTTCTCTCTTTTGGGTCTATGTCATAGCTGAGAAATTCCAAAATATTGACAGAAGAAACTATTGCCATGCTGTTACTCAAATGCAACTCATCTGCACTTTCCCATTTCACACCTATTTGTAATGAGATTTCTTACAAGGAAAAACCTTTTCTTTCCTCTCTCCTTCCCCTCTGCATACTTTGATTTCAGTAGGAAACTTTCCACACTTACTGCTAAATTGTAGAATTTAGCTGTGAAGTGGCTTGCTCAGTCAACCAACATACAGCCAGCTCTGGGACCTTAGGACTTTGCTTTCCTATTTGTTTTACATGTATGAATACAAATTACCTCTGTCTCATGTGTTTAAACAAATTTAAACAAGTTCTGCTTGGCATGAAGATCACAGAACAATTCCCAGTGCCTTCCCATTTGCGAAACTCCTCTGACAGTGTTTCTGCAGTCTGCAGTCTGCAGAACTTGTTTAAATTTGTTTAAACACATGAGACAGAGGTAATTTGTATTCATACATGTAAAACAAATAGGAAAGCAAAGTCCTAAGGTCCCAGAGCTGGCTGCAGAAAGAGTCTCAGAGGGGAAAAAACAGATCCAGCATGAAGGACCACATAGCTCTGACTCAGTCTTTATGCTATTTTGTAAGAATATGGCAAACTCCTTGCTGATTTTGCTTCTCCACAGCACACCCTTGTTGCCCTGCTGCTGAGGTTGATGAGAAGCCCTGCTCCTCTTCACTGGTCCCCAGATTTCCCCACTGCCCACCCTTCCACCCCACTTTCTTCTGCTCAATCTTCTGTCCCACTACCTGGGAGAGGCAGCAGAGGCTCCTCTGGTCCCAAAGGCACCTTTCTGGCCCCTGCCATGCCCCCTGCTGCCCTGGTCCATCCCCAAACCTGCTTCTGGTCAAACAGCAGCACTCCTGTTTCAGTTTCTGCCATCACATACCAAACCACTTTGGCCACTGACTCTTCCTACACCAGCTTGTTTTCCTATACAGGCTCTGATTTAGCAAAGCAAAAAAATACGAAACTATCAATACAAATAATAACAGAGCCAAATTTAAATATTGTTGCATTTGCAGTGTGGTTAATATTTTAGAGTGTTTGGTGACTAAATTCCTCAAAAATGCATCCCTTGCCATGATGTTTTCTAGGCCCTTTATGCCGCTAAGCACTGGAATAGTAAGACTTCTTTCTTGAAACCTCTGCAGTATTTAATTATTTTTTGTTTCAGGAAAGAAAGTATCTATAATTTGTCTTATGAAGATGGCTCTCACGTGGCCATGCCATAATTTCATTTCTCTTGTCTACTTCAGGAAAAGAAAGAAGGAAGATGCTCTGTCATAGCTGTCCTATTCGATCAAAAAAGCTTGTGTTGCCTCCTGTAATAGAGAGTTTGTCAACTGTTTGCAAAACAAATATTTCGAGAACTTGCTTTCAAAAAAATAAGATATTTAAATTTTACATTGTAAAATATTTACAGCTGTTTTATAAAGTGAAGTAATATCAATTAAAATCAAAGATTCAGGTGTTTCCACATAAGGAAAGTGGTTTCCCTTTGATGCAGAATAAGGCCCTTTATCATAAGAAAATTTCCAAGTTTTTTTCTGACCATAATGATATTTTTTTGACTTTCCATATGATCGACTAAATAGTGGAGAAACTCTTTCCACTATTCAATCTTAAGCTAGTGAAGAAGCAAAGAATATAAGCTATGATAGATACAAGTTTTATCTTCCGGTTTACGTGAATAACAAGACAGGGCAAGTTAAAATGCAATCAACTTAATGAATCCACTGTAGGGAGGAAGGGTTCAATATAGATTAATATGTGTGCTCAGTTCATGCTGTTGGACTATAGCCACTTGAACTCCCAAGATAATTGCTACTAGTCTACCTGCCCATACAATTTTCAGAGAGCAAATTACTTATCTCAGTGAACTAATCGCTAAATATTGCCTGCAACATCATTTCTAAGGACAAATTTGCCACTTTCCATGACAGGCTTTTGCATAACCTGATCAGTTTTTCCTTGTAGTCCATTTGGTTGGACTGAACACAGTCTGCACAGTGAATTAAATGAAATAGTGGTGTTCAGTGTTATTTGTTAATATAAAATGGGCTTTACACAACAGTTGATAATCTCAGTTACTATAGTCACTGTAGTGACTTTTAAAAATCTTTTGGAAATGGGTTTCCTTCATGTCTTGTATTTTTCTGGCTGTCTTCAATATAAAATGCAGCTCCATTGCTACTTTTAGATTCCTATCTATGACCCTTTATTCAGACTTGTTATTTGATAAAGCTGTTAGATGGTTTTTTTGAAACCTTTTTTAAAAAAAAACCAAAAACCCCCAACCAAATAAAAAAACCTTCTGAAGAGTCTATATCTATGTATATTTTAATATTATTTTACAGAGCGGTGCAGTCCGATAAATTAATTCACACCAAGTTTTTACAGCTTTTTTTCTCCTAATAGCTCTATATAAATTAAAATGGATGTTCACAACATAAATAAAACAATACCTTTGACTGTTATTTATTAAATAAAATGTGTCTGGATGGTTTGTAGATCTTATGTCTCGAGCTACCCAGAAACCAAATTGCCATGGGCATTATTGAAGTTCAGGTGACTAATGGTTTTCAGAGTTAGTCCCAATTTTTGTACTTAACCATTGTATGTATATTGCATGTTTTGATGGAGTGTACAGGAAAGGCAAATGGATTATTCATGCATTGAAGCAACTTTCCTGCCTTGAAATACCAAAGGAAAGACTTCTCTGTTATCACAAAGCCTCATTAGACCAGATTTTGTTCTTTTTACTCTGTCCAGGGATGTAGCAGAAGACAGTTTCCTGCTGTGTGTTTAGCAGGTGCTGTGAACACACCTGAAGTGAAAACCATTAATCTGATGACAGAAGACGTGAAGCATCTTATATTTTGAGCTACATATGTTATGAATAGTGGTGCTTTCAAGCAAATTGGAGTAGAAACACACATGGAAGCTTTGCTTGTACTTTTAAGCTGGTGTTCACCATTAGGCTTTATTCTTTCTTTCAACAGAGGACAGTTATGGGATGGATGGGAAGGCTAACCTGCCCAGTTTCACTGGCGACATCAACTGGCAAGGACTGGAAGACTTGTACGGTGTGAATGAAAGTGCATATGAATACAGACACAACTATAGACTTAGTCTGGCTGACTGGACTAATTACTTGAAGGATGTAGATAGAATGTTTGCACTGCTGAACAGTTACTACCAGCAAAATAAAACAGACAAGGCTAACACTGCTCAAAGTGATGAGGATGGGGACGAATCATCCACGTCATTTACCTTGGTGGAAATGACTTCTGCTGAGGAACCAAGCGGCCTGCCTGCAGAAGAGTTGCCTGCAGAGGACTTTGTAGCCCTCGCTTTGAGCACGGTGAATTTAAGTCAGGAGAGGAAACTTGAATTTAACAATGATATTCCTGAGAAAAGTAGTTTGAATGATGCACACTGGAGAAATAATCAAGATGAAAAATGGATGGAGGATAAAGAATCAGACCGTTTTGATATGGATTTCAGTGGAAACGGTTTAATAGAGTTGGAGTCCCGGCATAGCTTCATGCTACAACCCATCAGTATTCCTCAAAAAGACACTCATCAGGACAGTGATGCTGTGGAAGATATATTTGAAGACCAAATATATCTTCCCATGAGGTCTGATGAACCCCTTGTTCATCAGGCTGTAAACGTATCCATTAAGGATTCATCTATCGGTACCCAGAAAACAGGAACTTTCTTTAAAAAAAGGGAACAGAGTCTTGCAGGGGAAACTTCACAAATCCTAAATGTAGAAGGCAGTGCCTCAGCTCCACTCTCCTTGGATTAGATCAAGCTGTAAACTATTAAATAAGTTTTCCTTTTTCTTATTAGCAAACTAATAAAGGTAATCATGACAACTGACATTCCATGTTTATTGTAGATATGTTTTGCAGCTAAATTGAGCCTAGTTCAGTATTTGTCTGTGTGCATTTTTTTATTCACACGCACATACTTTCTCAGTAATTCTGTACACTGGGAAGCAAGATTTCCAGTTTTTAATGAAAAGAAAAAGTGTTAACTTTCAAATGCTGTAGTGCATTCTCCAAAAGCTAAAAAATATTTCTTTGAAGAGGACGTTCAAGTTACTTTCTCTCTTTCCAAATGATCCCACCAGGAATGAATGTTTCAGTCCACCCAATCTGTCTGCATAATGTCTTCTTCATAAATTATTTTAACCACTGGAAATTCCCAATGTCACACTTTTAAGTAAAATGCACTTTTAAAATCTGTATGCCATACCATTTATGAATCTAATACCTTACATATTCTTAGTTTGCTCATTGTCTAATGTAATTGTGAAACCAACAAACAGATTGACAGGAAAGAGGTAAACAGCATAGATTGTGGAAACAGACTCTTTGAATATTATTTTAGCAAAAATATTGCATGTTTTTGTTACGTCAATTAAATTTACTCTCAGAAAGGTATGGTTAATGATTGTTAACTGTAGGAGGATTTGTTTAAATTGGATTGTTTCCCTACATGTTGATATTGTCAGTATTAAAAATCCATGAGGGTTTTTTTGACTTTTTTTTTTTTTTTCCTGATACTGGTAGAAAGGTTTACATCAATACATATATGTTTTTGTCACCACATCTGATTTGTATTGTCATGAACAATACCTTGAAAGTTTTATTATAATTTTGAGATTTAAATTCTTTCTGTTTTGTTTCAGGCATTAAAGGGAATGATAAAATCATGTTAGATTTACATTATTTCAGATACAAAAGGCACGTGAGGTAAAAAATAGTAATTTAGATAATTTTTGTTGTTGTATTCTAAATTTTTTCTTGAACTTTACCAAACATTTAATTTTATAAAGTATAATACAAAAATGACTTTGAAAATCCATATTACTCAAAATTTAGTATCTTCCCTTATTTTTTTTATAAATTTCTACATAATCAGCACAACAACAACAAAGGATAATTACCTCAAATAGATGTAATTCCAGAGTGTCCAATTCATGGGTGTGTTTCCTGTTACATGTTATTTAGTGGCTATTACAAACACTGCAGTTTAAACTTACACTCATTGCATTGTATTTTAAGTCAAAACTTTTTAAAAAGAAGATTCTTTTAGTAGGTTTTTAATAATTTTAAGAAGCAGTCTTTTTGATGGACTCTGTAAATATGTTAAAATTATTAGCTCTTTATCTGATGTATGTGTCATGGGCTGATTGATAGAAAAACGTATTTATGGTCATGAATGATGCTATTTGTACATAGGTTTTAAGTTACTAGGATACAGACTGTGTTTTTAAATCTTGTATAATACTTCTGTAATACTTTTATAGCACAATTCTGACTTCGGGAAAGTCTAGAAGCAATATTTCTTGAAATAAAGTGTTTTACTTTACCTGCTTCAGAGAAGTCCAGATGATCCAGTTTTCCTCTTAATTAAGATTTATTTTAAAAATATGTTTAAAGTTTCAGTTTTAAGAACCAATCCACATTTAAAGCATTGGGTAACAAAATAACACACTACATTCTGTTAGTTATAAATTATCCCTGGAAATGTGAATAATATATAATTTTTGTTTAAGACATGCTGTGATTATTTTTTCTCAATTCCCAATTCATCTGATCCTTTCTTCCGTGAAGTCAATGCACTGAGCTGCACAACCAACGGTTCCCAGGAGTAAAGCAATGTTCCATGGTGCCATCCCCTGCTTTGCTGCTTTCCCTCCTCCCTGCAGAGCTCTCCTTGAGACAGCAAAACGCAGCAGACCGGACACTCAGGGCTTAATGAGAGTGAACCACAGATCTCTAGTCAGGAGGAGTGTCTCCTCAAACAAGGGTCGTCACTAAAGGGAATTTAGGTTTCAAGGTAAACTCTCTTTCTTGCACTCTATGTTTCTTTGGTGGCCTGTGAATAAGATTAGCTTCACAGCTAAAATCAGCCTCTGAAATTATGCTTCTCAAATTCTTCTTTCTTCTACACAGCCCTTGGACACGGATTCTCCTGCAGACATGAAGTTACAGGTGATGTTTGTGGGAATCAGGAAAGTGGATCAATGGTTAATTTACTTAAGTGTCCAAAAATCAGCCATTGCAATGCTAGATAGACCCCTGAGAGATGCATACTCCTGCAAAGCATACTGGCAAACACAAGATGTATTTCAAAACAATGTGCCCTTGTGGCCAAGAAGGCCAATGGCATCCTGGGGTGTATTAGAAAGGGGGTGGTTAGTAGGTCAAGAGAGGTTCTCCTCCCCCTCTATTCTGCCTTGGTGAGGCCACATCTGGAATATTGTGTCCAGTTCTGGGCCCCCCAGTTCAAGAAGGACAGGGAACTGCTTGAGAGAGTCCAGCGCAGAGCCACAAAGATGATGAAGGGAGTGGAACATCTCCCTTATGAGGAAAGGCTGAGGGAGCTGGGTCTCTTTAGCTTGGAGGAGACTGAGGGGTGACCTCATTAATGTTTATAAATATGTAAAGGGTGAGTGTCATGAGGATGGAGCCAGGCTCTTCTCAGTGACATCCAATGATAGGACAAGGGGCAACGGATGCAAGCTGGAACATAGGAGGTTCCGCATAAATGTGAGGAAGAATTTCTTCACAGTGAGGGTAACAGAGCACTGGAACAGGCTGCCCAGAGAGGTTGTGGAGTCTCCTTCTCTGGAGACATTCAAAACCCGCCTGGACATGTTCCTGTGTGACCTGATCTAGGTATTCCTGCTCTGGCAGGGGGATTGGACTAGATGATCTTTTGAGGTCCCTTCCAATCCCTAACATTCTGTGATTCTGTGATTCTGTGAAAACATGAAACATGTTTTGTAAGATGTTTTTTTTTGGGGGGCGTATATGTGTTGGAAATAAAAACAGTTAAGTCTTACTTCAAACTTGGAAGTCAGGGAGGATCTGGATCCCACAGGTTTCTCTGCCTTCCATGAAACAGTAGCTCCTCCCTGGTTGCAGAAATTGGCTGAAGATGTGTTGCTGCCTGAGGACTTGAATCTGGGAGATTCTGTGCACACCACCGCAGTTTCTGACCGTGGTGTGAAACCAAATGCACTTAGATACCTCAGAAAGACAGGCCGTGTCCTGAGTCAATGCGAATTCAGCTGCCCCGCAGCAGCAAAGTTTTGTTTGGTCATTGCTGGGGTGCAGGGACTCATAGTATTCACACTACACCAAGCAGTGAGGAAGTTTCATAGAAACGAGCCATAGTTCATCCAGTCATTAAACATGCACTACAGGTCAAACGACACTTTGAATCTGAAGTCTCAATAATGAAACATGTCTAGAAAAACACATTCAACGTGCTATTCTTTGGATCTTGAAAGACTAGGCTGCCTTGGGACAGAATTTCCATCCATCGATATACATCTGTACTTTTAAATAAAAGTGAGTCCAGAGAATAGAAAATCTAGCTCCAAAACCAAATTGTATAAACAAGGCCACAACCACACTGCTAGACCAGGCTGGCCCCCATCTGCGTTATACAGCACTTAGCCCTGGGTCTCCCCTTGGCTCTGCGCTGATGTTCTGGTGGACTCAAAATATAATTTCCCTTTGTTTTCGTTTTTAAATGTCTGTGGTAATACAAGGCCTGTGTTGCAACCACTAGAGCTCTAATGGCATGGTACTGCGGTGTGTGCTGCAGCCCCTGTGGTGTTGCATGAGGATACGGGGGTCCCGCGCCCACACAGCCTGCGGTTTTGGGTAGCTGCAGCAACGGGGGGAACCAAACCTGGCTCAGCCTCTCCTGCCACGCGGCAGGGCTCTATGGCATAGCCATTCCCCACAAACCACATGCAGGTAGTTTGTTGGCGTGGTTCAAATCAGAGCCAAGGAGTGATCTAAGCACTAAGCAGTGATGATCTTGGGAGTCCAGTCCTTGGGTTCACACCCTACCCTTTTATTGAGCAGGGCAGATGCACATCAACATGTACCCTATGTATTTTTCCAACTGTCAATGTCTATTTCAAACAAATTCATATTTCTTAGCTATATTATCAATCAAATTTAGTGCTAGAGGAAACTGTGGAATTTTAGTTTATTTCTGCTTAGTTGTGATCCGGTGGTCACTGAGTTCAGTGGAATTTTTTTTTTTTTGTCTGACTACACACTTAAAGACCAAATACTTCATCCAGAATGACTGCACAGCAACCAACATAGCTTTTTTGTCACTTTTTTTTGGTCAGAAATAAAACACCCTCGATACGCTATTTTTTATTTCCAAATATCAAGTATTCAAGAGTTTGTTTTGTAAACACGTTTACAACAGATGCTGACAATACATTTCATTAAATGATGTGTTACACAGCTTTAAAATTATTCTAAGCTCTGCTGAGAAATAAATATCAATTAAAAAACCCCATACAGGAACCTAAAGTATGCAAAACAAACCGCAGAAACCAATTAGTCTCTTTTTACCACAGCACAGCACCCACACACGCATACATTCAGACATACTCTACAAATTTCCTTAATACTCTACACATTTGCTTAATAATGAGTTTTGTAAAAACTAAACAGTTACAGGCAGTGTGCCCACTCCATGCTCCTAACATACTACCCAGACTGTTGCTGTTCTTAAATCACTTGGTAGAGGTATGCACTGCAGCCAAGGGGAAAACTCCTGTTTGCTCAACTGGGGAAAAGACCAGGTCGTCTTTGAAGAAAGCCTTCACTCAGCCACAGTTCTCACTAACTCTAAATTTTATTTTTTTTATATTTTTTTTATTTTTTTTGACAGAAACTCAGTTCAGAGTGATTTTGACCTTTTTTGTTGTTGTTATTTTGAATCTTCCCTCCATGTTTTCAAATATGGAATTCGTTAAAGAAGTAAAATTTCTCACCTGTCAGTCAGAAGTGTACCTCTTAGTGCTATTTAGGATACAGATGCCTCTTCTGCATGAGCAGTCCAGGCACAGTAACACAAAATAATTACTTTTCAGAATTCAAATTGAAAGGGAAAAATTTTGTCTTCAAGCTTTTAATACCAAAACCCTCTGTTTTAAACCATAGCTCACTTTATCAGATTTGGCCTTTGTCCATCACTAGAGCTAGAACTCACTCTTATTTACCCCTCTCTTTCTGGTATTCCATGGAAGAACATTAATATTTCAGATCTGAATCCTCAATTTAATTCAAACACTTACTAATGTTGCTTGGTTAAAAGGTCTCAGAATATAGCCTTGTCATTACTATAAAATTTATTTTCAGCCTCTGCCAAAGCAAAGCCACTAAATAAAGTAAAATGCTACAGCAGGATTAATACATCCTACATGAGATTTCTGTGGTCTGTGTAGCTTTTCCTTTAGCTGTTAGCACTGCATCAAATCCCATACTGCATCCCAAAATTACTTTCCCACAGAAGAGCTAGGTAGGAATTAGACCATGAGGAATTACAAACACTGTCTTTGCTGGAGCAGTCCAGACTTTAGGAACAAAAACACATGCAGTTGCATCATTGACCTGTCTTGAATATATCATTTAAGTCATAGTGAATACATCATAAAATACTTCAATACCTATTAGCACCACAGTGTTGTTTAGTCATTTGTCCGAAGATTATCAAGCTGTCTCACCCTTCCTCAAGGTGAACAATGTTTTGGATGCTTTTTGTAGCCCTTCATGAATTCCACGTCTTTTCACCTATTCTATATCATGAACAAAATGTTGTTAGAGGATAACATTGTGACAACTGGTGTGAGTCAGAAAAAATAAGAAAGTACAGTACGCATAACAGATAATGTAATGAGTATAAGAGTAGAACAAAACCTGGATAAATAATCATCCATTTCATAACACTTGAAACCAAGAAAAGTTTGGAGCTACTTTGAATTTGCAGAGCTATGTCTGTGTTTAAAAGGCTGTATTAAGTCAAAAGAAAACAGTTTATCTGAAGGACTGGGGGGGGGTGTGTGTTGCTAAGAACTACAGTTTTAACTGTAGCTAATGTAATGGATATGGCTATGGGATATGGATAGTGTTAGGTGTCCTTAATCTATGTAATATATTCTGTGGGAAGGATAGGGAAAATTTCCTTCCTGAGGATCAGGTGGGCTTTTAAACCTGTGGCCATATAATAACATGTATTAGTGATATTCAGTGTAAAGAAGAATAATCATGTGAACCCTGGTCACATCTAGTCCCTCACGCTGAAGGCTCCACATCTCTACTTGGCAACATTGTTTACCTGTAACCTTTTTGAATTGTTATTTGTAAAACAAGATGTTATAAGAAAAAAAAGAAAACCCTAATTCTATAGCAAAGAATTAATCTACTGACAATGTCAACTGTCTATTTTCTAAGGATAAAAATGTTTATAAAATCAAGTCCAATATGTGAAGACTCTGAAATGTGTTGATACAGGTTTAACCTACAAGGGGCAAACACTCTGTCCAAAGCAATGCTGATTCAGATTGCAGTTCAGGTAAATCTCTGAAAAAGCAACCACAGCTGGATGGCTTCAGCCAGGGGAACCCAGACACTGCAGCGTGCAGCATGGCATCTCCTATGCTGTTATAAAAGACACATTACTGAGAAAACAGAAAAAGATAAACTTCTTTAGGAAATATTTTGCCTTTGATCTTCGAAAACAGTAGCAGTAACCAGTGAACATTATAAAAGCTAAACAAGCACCCGATATTACGCAGTTCACACGCTTGTTAAAGCACCAGCTTGTTAATGTTAACCAAGGTACTGAACCAGTGCTTCAGCCACATCATTGGACTGATGAGGCTGAGAATCTGGCTCCAAAATAGCAGTAAGACACTTGGGACTAATTTATCATCTTTTTTTGTGTTAATAAAACACCACAAAGAGTTGTGGCATTACACACACAGAAAGTGTAGTAAGGCAGCAATAATTCAGGCATTTGAGGAAAAAACCTAAAAGAACAGTAGAGAAGGTGCTGACTCCTATCCCAGTCATGCTGTTTGGAGTTACACAGAGCAGGCAGTGCTCTGCTCCGTTTGTGCGGGATGCTGAAAAATCGTCATGTGAACCTCCTGGTCCAAATTCTGTGAAAGGGCATAATCCAACCCTACAGCATTACTTGAGCAATTTCATTGGCTTTAGGGTTAGAAAGATGCCTTCATTTAATCTCTCTTCACATGTAACACACAGATTTTCAGCCAGAATTTCATAAAATAAGTGAAGGGCAGGAAGAGCTAGAATGTATCTTTGAGCATTTCCACAGAATATTTTGGATTTTAACTGTATTTGAAAAATGAAAGCCTTCCTCCATTGCAAGAGATATAAGTAGCCACACATGAATGCCACAGGGCTTCTTTGTCCTATTCTGGTTACAGTGATCACTGAATCCATGGGAAAAAAAGCTCAGGATGGAAATTACTCTTGGGGTGAAGGAACTCCTTTTTAAATGCAGATGGGATTCAGTCCACTACTTACATACACGTGTTGGTTTTTAAGTGCATTATTTAAGTATATAAACTTACACACATGTAAGTGTTCAAATGTACCAGAGCCATAATGAATAGTTAATGGTATTAACTAATAAGTTACATTTTTAAAAAAAAACACAACATATTTTTGAAAACACTAAATTTGTAACTAATTTAGAGCCTTTCAAGCTTGTATTTCCAACACCTAGGAGAAGATTTGTGCCCCTACTTCAGTTACAGAACATCAAGTTCTGAGAAACCACATGTTATTACATGCAGTTTTAAAGATACAACGGCTGGTCAAAGAATTGAAAGTTTTCAATTAAATATAAATGGCACCATAATATTCAGTGTGTTTCTTGCAGCTGCTCACACTGTACTGAAAAGATATAAAATGCCACCACTCCCAAATTATATCATATTATATCCAATATGCTCTTGGGGAAGAAGGGAGACCAAAACCACAGGACTTTTGCATAGAACTGGAAATACGGAGAGTCCCACTCTCCAGATATTCCAGCCACCGAGTGCTCTAGAAACCACCTCTTGATGGTGCTACGCTCATAAGCACCCAAGGCCACAGCTACGCCCTTTCTGAAGTTTTCCCCTTTCTGAGGAAACAGGGGTGAATGAAAGGCTAAGCAGCGCTGATTGCCTGTTCAGTCAAGTCCATATATTGGGGCTACTTCTCCTCTCATGTCCTCTAAATTAGGAATAAGTGGTGTAAGAGGAAAATTAGTCTGTCCTTGTGATGGTATGATGGCACTTCGTGGACTTGTAGTTAATTGCTGGGTGTCATTGCTCCATATTATCCCTGGCTGGTTAACTGCAGGTACATGACTTGGGTTTGCTGCCGATAGCAGTCTGTGGGTGAGCAGGACCCCTGATTTACCTTTTCATGTACTCATTGCTATCCAACCTAGCAGTGAGTAGAGAGGGTAGGTGGCAGGGCTAGAGAGGGAAGCTGGCAGAAATTACACATTAATGGAACTTGTATTCTATGGTCAGAGGATTTCACAGCAGGAAGCCCGCATGGCCACCTTCACTAGGTGACAGATAAAGATCCTTTTCTCTTGTGAAAGTACTGTTTAGCACTGTACATTGATCATCCCTACTGCTAGGGAGGTACACAATTTCTTTTGTGGTTTTGCTTTCTTCAGCAATGCCAGCCTCAGAAAATAGTGTTTGTTCAGCAGGACTCAGTCCATAGTTCAGTCAATGTTGGCAATGTCGGAACTGACTTCTCTAGAAAGTTAATGTGTTTCCCCTGTGTGCCTTTATTGGCTTAGTTTAGACTGTTATAGCTTGCTCACAACAAAGTCTTCTTCAGGAATCAACCAAAAACTGGCTAGAGTTTGAGTTTTCTTTCTTTCAGAGGATGCTGATTTAATTAAACAATTTTGTAGAAATATATTCATATTGTCAAAATGATCTATATTCAAGAATACTAACAACTTTGAAAAGTAAAGAAATACTATTTGGCATATAACCTTGAAAGGAGAACTAAAAGGCTATTGAAAGTATGAAAACAAGGCTTTTTCAGTATTTTCAAAGTGAACATCTTTCCTTCTACATTCCAGTTTCTCAAACATCTCAGAGAATGTTTTTAGAAGTTGAAGCTTCATGATTTCCTAAAAAACAGGTGGTCTCCATTCCAACAGGTTCTGAATGCCCTTGAAATCGGCTCAGAAGCAGCAGCAGATGCAGATGTGTTACTTCTATCACTCTCATTCTCTGCCATCAGTGTCAGCTCCTGACAATCCTGCAAGCCTCATTTGCTCTCCCATGTTATTCGCATGGAACAGAAGTGCACATGAGGCATGAAACAAAATAGATCTGGATTGACGATTCATCTCCAGACTTTTACAATTCCCTAAATGCTCCATTTCTGAGGTATTTGAAAAGATTGTCGCTCTTAACCTTATCCCATGCTGATTAAAATGGGTGAGTGATTAAAAAGGATGGGTGATGGGCTGCAGTTATATTTTATCCTATTTACCTCAATTTTTGCCATGGCAGGAATTTCTTGGTGCAAGAAGCATCTGAGACTGGAGCAGGAGGAAACATTTTTATCATCTATTCTGATCTCCTATGGATAAAAAATATACCGAATACCTTTGAGTCAAGGAAATTTATTTCTCAGGACAAGAAGTGTAGCAGCAAACATCTCAGATGATGCATGCTGACTGAGGATGTATTGTATCTGGTGGCTGCAGAGGAGAAAAAAGATTTCTCAGGCTTGACCCCAAAAAGCGATTAATACGTACAGAATAGCAGGAGGTGGTAAAAACGATACTCCTCTACATTGCAGTTTGGGGTAGAAGCATCTGAGTTTGCAGACAGAGAGTGGGAATCGTTACAAGCCACATAAATGGACTGAGACATTCTGAAATAAGCAGCCACCATTTCAAGCAGGGAAGGCAGCCCCATGGGTAGTCCCACGTGCTGGTCAAGAGGAGCTAGGAAACTAGGAAAGGCAGCCAGCAAAGGAGAAAAGGGAAATCTAGTCTTTCCAGGACAACTCAATGGATGCCAAGGAGAGTATTGCCCTTAATTTCAAGAACTTGGTTCCATATAATGTTTGATCAACTTACATATTATGAATTAAAAATTAAACCAGGAATAACTCTGTTCAAAAATATGTAGAAGTTCTGCTTCTTAATATTTATTTTCACGCAAGTGCTCTACATGGCAAAATCCAAACCTGACTATCACTGAGTCCTCTTAAGAGTGCTTTTAATTTCCTAAACTTCTAAGACTTTCCCTGCAGGACAAAATACAGATTCGACTTCCTAATGTCCACCTGAAATCGTTCTCTGCCCTTTGCGACACCATTAGTACATCATAAGCATGGCACTACAAAGCCTCCAGAGCAAGAAATGAAACGTCAAGTACACTTGATCAGAAAGTCTTAGCACCTCCTGGGGAGAAAACACACTACAGTAATTTGGAACAAGCAAAGGCCACATCACGTCCTGTGGTTCAACAGTTGCAGACAATTTCTATTCTTAGCTCTTACCCTGGAAGGGCAACGGAGAGACGACTCACCCTTTGCCTTCACAGAGCTTTCAATGAAGCCGAGAAAAGGCAAGGCAGTCATGAGTGGGACAAACCACACAACTAGGACCTCCAGGCCTGTCCCATCAGCCTGCCCAGCACTGGGCAGTGGGAGAGGCAGAAGTGGGGCAGAAACAAGAAGGATCCAGGGTCTGAGCTGGCACCCCATCCCCAGCTGTCCTTGGTGGTGGGGAGCACAGCACCCCAGCATTGCCAGGGAAGGGAAAGATTTGTACCGGGCACCAGGGTGGGCAGGCTGCTTGCAACCCACTTGAACGCAGTGAGTGGCACCAGTCCGAACCCTGTGCTGTCGCTGGCTGCAAGGGGCCCAATGGGTCCCTGGTGGCCACTCAGACACAAAATGAGGCCATTACCTCTTCCTTGAGATTTTTTCACCAAAGACAAACCAGACTGACATGTGTTTCTGAATGACAGCCAAGCTCTTCCCATCAAGCTATAACTGGTTATTTTCTTCATCGTGAAAAGTATGGATTTGGCGCTAGTAACGGCCACCCAAATAACATTATAGAAATATGCACATTTCCCTTCTGGTATGTGTGTGTGATTCCTACATCTTAATGTTATTATAAATTAATAGTGAAGCTTTTTACTCCAAGCATTAAACTTTCCTAGCCTGTGTACTTTGTGAAGAATGACTACATCCTATCAAATGAAAATGAATGCACATTTTGACAGGATAAAGGTATTACAACTCAATATTTGCAAACATTACCTGATGCATAACTTTTGTATGGCTTAACATGTTATTAACAGCACTTTAAACTTTATGTTCTTTTTTAAGTGAACGCTTATGTCTGAAAATAGCCCCTTTCAAATTCAGTTGCTGTAATGTCTTTAAAAGCAAACTTTAAACTAAATCTGCTGCACATACAATTATCCAAATAAGTTTGCATAGTTTAAACAAGTACAGTTGTGCTTTGTAGCAGAACTCACAGTAATTACTCATCTCTTAGAAATGCAATTTGCGGACATGAATTTGACGATAGATTTAAGCGTTTTTGTGACATCTAGACATCAACGACATGAGTTTTTGTCACTCTTCCACTGACTTCTGCTGTTGATAATACCTCACCCTTACACTGATATCAGATCAGAGCATGGACATTTAATGGACACATCTGAAATAATTACAAACACAATTTTTAAGTCCATTGTCGGGAGGGGAGAAATAAGAACTTGGGTTGGTTTGAGGTATCCAGCCCTCAGAAACATACTATGGTTGTTTGCATTAAGCTTTGTTGGTTTTATCACGTGTCAGATTATATTAAAAATAGAAGGCACAGGTGTTTTACAAGGCGCCGTAATTAAGTCAACCAACAAAACTAAGTATTACATTACCAAGCCAGGGGTCTATATCTCAGCAGTGACCTCTTCCAATGCATTTTCATTTGAGGAATTTATTGCTTCTGAAAAAGGGCCGGGGTAAGTCTGTGCTACGCAGTTCATTCCTTGTGCAGCACTGATGTCTCCTCGGGAACTGAAGGCAGGGCAGGATCTAGTCCGTGCATAGTTTTGTTGGGGTCCAGCTTGCCCAACCATCTCACTCACAGTGTTCACCGGCGAAGCCCTCCATCTACGTCTCTGCAGTTGCTCTTCTTTACACTTAATGGAATACCAGGCCAGAAAAATAAAAAAGAATCCCACAAACTTGAGAGCAGCTGCCAACCCAAAGTAGACAAAACGAAACGAGGTGACATCATATTCCCAACAAGATCCTTGTACGCCACAATCCTGTTGCCAAAGCATGCATGTGGTGTCAATAACAGCTCCGAAATAAATTGGAGTGGGAATGTAAGCTGAAATAAAAATAGCAACAGAAATAACATGTGTTAGCATATAGTGGAAAACTTCTAAAGAAACTATACGCCTTAGCCGAACAGTGTAGGTCAAGAACTGTTGAGATTTAGAATCACAGAATCATTTTGGTTGGAAAAGACCTTTAAGATCATCAAGTCCAACCATTAACCTAGCACTGCTAAGTCCACCACTACACCATGTCACTCAGTACCTCATCTACACATTTTTTAAATACCTCCAGGGATGTGGACTCAACCACTTCCCTGGGAAGCCTGTTCCAATGCTTTCTACACCACTGTTCTCAAATGAAACGTAAAATACAGAAAACTGGTCAGATGATCTTCTCACCTACACTACTTATCCCACACATGAAACAAACCACAAATGAGGAGGAATGTGAGCACAGAAGACAATGCAACAGCACCTTTACTACAGGTACGGCTTCAATCTGACATCCCCAGACAGCTCTTCTTGAACTACATGTCCAATGTTTCTCACAAGAAAGAAAACATGGGAGAGGAACAAAATACATTACCTCTGGAGTGTTACTTGCTGAACAACTATTGCCCATGAGCTGGGAAGGAGAGGGGGTTGCTCCTTTAGTTTAAGGAGAAAAAGCCCCAAAGACCACAAAATGTTTTTCTTACTGAAAAGACCACTAAAATTGTAGATTTTATTTTTAACAGATCTTCCTTAGAAACAGACTTCTAAGACTGCTAAAAATGCAGCCAGCCCATTGAATGCTCCTGCTGTCTCCAGAAATACAACACCTTTAAGCCAAGCCAGAAATGTCCTTCCTCAAAGAAAACTTCCAGATGCAGTTATATGGGCTTATCCTCTTGCTCTTTTAGAATAGTCCTTGCTTGCTCTAGTCACATGTTTCGTAGTAGCTGAACACCTGGAGTGTTCTTTACAGGCAGGATTTTAGAAGTTTAAGAGCTTGAAAGAAACCACTTTGTGGAATAAAGACTTTTATGATGTACCCTTTTTGCTCTGAAACATTTGAAATTAGACAGTAAGTAACAATTGCTTCTTACTTTAAAAATGCAGAAAGCTATTGTTATTGCTGAAACCAATAAAAATCGGTTTCCAAAAAATAAAAAAAATCCTTATAAAATAGTATCTAGTAACTCTCAAATTTTAAGCAACATTTGAAACTGTAAAAATATCTCTTTCTGGGACAAAAATGTTGTTCTAGAACATAAGTAACAAAAAAAAAGAAAATTAAATACATCCTTAGCTACAACATTTTCAGAAGCTATTAATTTTAGGTTCCTAATTCAATTAGTCAGGAAATTAGCTGCAGATTTATGTAATTTTAGTACTTTTATGGTACATTGAAACTGGACATGGCAAGCCTTTATGGAAATGCTGAGTAACCCTATCACTTACCAAGAGTTCGTAACAAAACAAACTGCATTCCTAGTGCAAAGGGCCGCTCTCCATCTTCCACAGACCTAGCAGGGGAAAAGAAAACTCCTGTGAAGAAACAGTGACAACAGATATTCATTGTGGTATGTTCCGGCTCTACCTCCTGGCTTTTTTCTGAGTCTAAATTTCTTCCATTTACCTTCTAATATTGTTAAGTCTTGTTGCCAGGAAAAAATACAGCCAGCTCCTCCTGTCCCTGTTTAATCAAAATCTCAATCACGCCTTTTAACCTTTCTTTACCTGTGTAAGGCCTGAAGAATTTGATCCAAACCCATTAAGGAAACTTAAAGAATCTATCAAGATGTTTACGGCTTCTCATGATAGTTTCCTATTATTTCATATAATGTCTTGCTTTATTTTCTTAATCTTTTCCAGATAAATTAGAATTAACGGAAAATTAAGTTCCTGAAAGCTTCTGAATTTAACAAATCTCTGCATAGCATAAGCACTTTGGAGTTACTTTAGGAAAAATATGAGTAGAAACAGTCTCTTTGAACACTGTTCCTTTTCAATACAAGTAATACAAGATTTCTTCCATTGGTTTCAAAGGGAAAAGGTCAAGCTTTCAAAAGACTAAATACAAAGCAATGATATTCCCCAATGCAACTACAATTTTAGTAAACCACAAATTTTCTTCTGTTTTAAAAAATACTTTTAAATCTTAACCTAAAGGTCTGCAATTAAGATAGGCAGCTTCTAATGATATTGAAATATAAGATAAAAAACCACAAAAAGGTTGCAGTTGAAGAGGTACAGATATAAAATCCAGGTTTTAAAGTCAAGCACTCACTCAGAAATTGAGAAATTGGAGGACCAATGTGCTGTGCACAATACGTGGTCTGGGACAGTGAGTGTCACTCTTCATGTGTGTGTGCCATCATTTTTTTTTTACTGAACATTACAAAATCCTGCTGGAGATGTCCCTCATGCACCTCACTATTGTGAGGCTCACTGCAATATTAATATTCTTTGGAAGTAGCTTACCTTTGCATAATTGCAGTGCAATGACAGGTTTTTTTTAGTAATAGTAATATTATTATTGTACAGGTGGAAAACCTAGAGACAGAAGGAATAAGGTCAGAAGTCTCTGGATTATAACGGCACTGCACTCAACAGTAGCTGAGCTAAGGCTGCATGAGCAACTGGAAGTTTGATGTGCCCACTCCAGAGCGCTTGGCTTCACAGTCCTAACAGTGATTGTTGCACTTATTTTGTAGATTTTTTGAAAAGCAAACTGGAAGACAAATTCCACCACATCACATGGCACAGTCCTCCACATGTCAGCAGCAGGCTCCTGCATAAACCTCAGCCACCCGAGCAGAGAAAATGACAGCAAGGGAGTACTCGTCCTTGCTAGGGATGAGACACAGATGCCTGCCAAAGGGTTTCAGAGCTGTGCTCATGGCTGAGCCTAAGGAAAGCAAAGCCAAGTACTGATTTGTCTCATGTTTTCTAAGGCTCCATGACCTATTGCAAAGATTTGGCATTATTATTTTCATAGGGAGCTAACTGTGAGCAGCAGCAGAACATCAGTAGTCTCAGAATATCAGAGTGAAGATATAAAGACAACACTACCAGCAGAAAATCATCCTTGGCTGGAAGGACCATTCTCACAGAAAGAAAAGGCCCAAGACGGATTTAAAAAAACTCAGTTTGGAGAGACATTTTACACAAAACCAAGTCAAAAGGTGTCTATTAGCAATTAATGCAGATCAAGAGAAGCAGATTTATACTGCTGAACAGCTCATGCTGAGGACCTGACATCTATACCACAAACACTTCAGTTTTTGTAGGGATTTACTTCAGATCAGCTCTAACCTGGTCCCAGGGACTGAATCACCATTTGCATCTGGATCATTTTGGGTGTGATTCTGAAGAGCATCTCAAACACTGGAACAGGCTTCCTAGAGAGGTGGTCAATGTCCCAGGTCTGTCCATGTTTGAACATTGCCCTTAACAACAGGGTTTCATTTTGGGTCAGCCCTGAAGTGGTCAGGTAGTTGGACTAGACAATCGTTGTAGGTCCCTTCCAACTGAACTATTCTATTCTACTCTTTCTTCTCTTCCACTCTATTTTCTAGTTCATGTCCATCTGAAAGGAACCTACTTTTTGAACTTCTTGAACTATGAGAGCTCTTCAGCTTCAGATTCCAAACTGAATCACCATCTTTAAACAATTCTCTTTGTCCTTCTGTTACCAGTAGGTGACATGATGCTTTTAGTTGTTCTGTCTATAGCTCCTGGAAATCACTGGGCACTTCATGTTTCATAAAGTGGATTATCATGTTACATATTCTAAATACAAGCAAGTTCCACCCTATCCATGTCAGCCCTATTCTCTTCACTTTTTAAGTCTACATAAGCTTGTAGGAGTTTGGCTGCATTGCCCCAGCCTCTTCTGACACAGGCACTGGTGATAGCAGACACAGCAAAAATACTTTAAAAACTCTAACTGAACTCTCACCTGAGTGTCACTATGATTGCTGATGGCTGGGCACACGCTGTTATAAGGGTAACAATGAAGAGAAACACCAGGAACGGGATAAGCGTGTTGCAGGTTCTATCACACTTCCCAGAAACAGCATAGCCATTCTCATTCAAGTAGGTTTTGACAATAACCAGCCGGAGCTGACTGCGCTGGCCCACCGTTGGTGGGGTGATCACCTGGCGACTCTGGACACAGCCACATTCTGTGTAATTTCTGACCTGGGGAGAGTGAAAAAGAACATTTCCACATGAAAAACCCATGCCAGAAAGACATTGCTCAGAGACGTGGTACAACAGTCCCATGGTACACCTCAATCAGGAATCTTCTGCCTCTAGCATCACTATCCCAAGTACAAGCAAAGTTACCACTTCAAGTATTTTTAAAGCTGCCCAGGACTCTCTATGATGAGATTTCCTTTCCATTGTTTTATTTAGGCTGAATTTTTAAAAAAATCTGGAATATTTTTGGAAAATTCTGCCAAAACAATTCAGTCACTTCTGACAGGGAAGATGGAGAAAAAGATTGTTTCTATTGTATTACAAAAACTGTGAGGAAATACTCTTTAATCAGCACTGACAATGCCATATTCTAGAATTCAGCAGGCTGTTGACTTTCATATTCAGGAGGTATCTTCTCCCATCTCAGTGGAAGTCTACCCAGATTCAGCTTCAGAGCAACAAGCTGCACTTCATGCTTGGAGCCCAGGACCTTCCAAGCTGGATATATGTGTGGATGTGGACAGAAGCAAAATAAGGGGAAAGCAGAGACTTAAACCAGTGAAACTGGAGGACATGAGGGATTCCTGAATGGACAAAATGGCTGAAATTAGGATGAAGAGACTGAATAAAGACAGAGCATTTCATAGGCAAAGGTGACCTTGATTAAAGCAAGGTGAGGAAGAGCTAAATCAGAAACAGCCTCCTGTCACATTTATTCTACTACTGTTTTCAACTAATCTAATGGCAAAGGGGTACGCAGCAGATCAGAATACTCCTGAGCTAGAGAAGAAACAGGTCAGGACCCATGTGTTGTTACAGGAAGGATTTTTGTTTCAATGTTTGTGTTCATAAAACCTAGGACCACACATGTGCAGAAGCTACATTAGAAGACCATCTTAAGGTTGCAAACTTAAACATTTGGACATCAGGAAATATCCAAATTATGGTTGCTTGTCAATTTTAATGTATACTTTTGTATATGTTCATGCTATGACATAGCCTCACATTTTTTTCCCATAGGATTTAGCTGGACATCTTAATAATATATCAATTTATCCAGTATTTTACCTCTCATGTAGCTCCAGGTATTTTTTTCCTCACACTAAATCTATACCACTACAAAGACAGAATGACTCATATTTCATATGGATTTTTCTATCACACTCACCATTACAGCTTAACTATTTCAAAAAGGAGTAATTTATCTTCAAAATAGCAATGAGATGAGGCACTGATGTTATCTCTATTTTGTAGCTAAGTAACTGAAACAGATCAAAAGTTTCACAAACGTGGGTGATTAATTTGAGACAATCGAGATCTTTTTTTCAGAACATTTTCCATTATATACAACTTAATACATTCTAAATGTAACTTCTCATGCCTTCAAATACAGACTTAGGCACTCCGTGCTTCTACAAATGGCACTTCGGGTTATTGCTCATGTCCATCACCCAGAAGATGAAGAATACAAGATTAATGAGCAGCTGGGAGAAGTTTTGTTTAAATTACTTGCCCAACATTGCTTAAGAATGAAGGCAACGACAGAATCCAGTTTCCCAAGGCAGCACTCCACTCTCTAATATCACATGAGTATTTGCTTTCTTCCTACGGTCCCTCACCTTAATCTCCTTATTGCTTCCCAAACAGGCATCCTACAGAAAACAATCCTCTTCACTCCACAATCTGGTTCATCACCAGAGAAACCAAATCTGTGTGATGAGACAGATGTGACACAACAGAAATGCTAGAGTACAGGAATGTAGATACAAAAAAATAGTACACTGGCATCCTTTTTTTCTACTTCCAATTTTTAAATGGTTAATTTTGAAAACACTATATGTTATAAACTGAAATCCAAATCTTAGCAACATTTTGTGTGTTATACAGTGGCACAAGCCTACATTTGTTGTAAAAGTACCCTACATAAAGCATTATTTAACGTAGAAATGCATTTTCCTACCAATGTCAGCCCTATTCTATTCACCATTAGCTACCGAGATTAAACGTCAGGCCATGAAGGACCTTTTCTCAAATCGCAAAAGGAGATAGTATGTTTCAAAATTTGTAGTGAAGAGCGTATACGCCCGAAGTACCTCCCTAATAAATGCACTAATAGTGCCAGTTTGATATCATGCAAAATGTAGCAAGGATCAAATCTATGTCTCAGTCCAGCAAAGCACAGATACAATTTATATAGGCACTGAAAGTTAACCACAGGCTCAAATCACAGGCTTTTCCAATTGGGCCAAAGCAATTTTCTACTAAAACCCAGCAAGATACTCTATAAAAAACCTATACAGAT
The DNA here is from genome assembly GCA_028020825.1 of Podargus strigoides. Classification (NCBI taxonomy): domain Eukaryota; kingdom Metazoa; phylum Chordata; class Aves; order Caprimulgiformes; family Podargidae; genus Podargus; species Podargus strigoides. The sequence continues at coordinate 35,029,639 of CM051620.1, read as the reverse complement.
AACTAACCTGTTTTCAGTAGCATCTGTGTATGAACCTGCATTTTCAGAGCATTATCCAGTCACCCTGAGAAAGCACAGTGCTGAACCTAACACCCTCCTGCTTCACAGGCTGGCTCAGGACTGCAAATCAGGAGACTGACAGATATAAATAAGCTTTTTGGAAAGTACAGTCAAGTCCTGAGAAAATCAATGTTTACATTACTTGCTGTCTTTCTTAATTATCATTTTTAAAGGACAGTTCTGTAATAGAAGAATTTAAGAGTTCCATTTTTGTACAAAATGACCATGACCATAATGCTCTGTTGATATTTAGGTCAGATTCTACTTTTCATCTGTTTTGTTGTGTCCAGTCCTGGAAACTGCCAAATTTCCATAGCGTGACTTTATCAGCAGGACACCCTTCTCCACTCCAGCATAACTGGAAGACTGGGCTGTAACAGGCTATGTATTGCCAAGAAAGAAAGCAGATTATTAACATTCTTTAAGTTCTGTTTACTTGAATTCAATGACAATCACTCCATTTTGCCTGGAAGAGGTTTAGGGAAAGGGTATTGAGAATGGCCAACTATTTTACAAGAGCAGAATACATGGGTAGTCTTTAGCCATGCAAACAAAGACCTATTAATAGTCTGGTGCAGGTGCAACAGCTACTTGTGCAAAATGATGAGGCCAACACAAACAGTTTAAACAGACCACAACTAAATTTAAACAGGAGTTTAAAACCCTTCCAACTACCTGAACAGCTAAGCTCTTCATTCCATTCTCAGAGGGAGCCAAAATAAATCCAAAACCGCTCTTAAGAGTAAAACTGATGAGCTTGTGGAAAGACAGTATGACATGGCTGCCTGTGTTAGCAGAAAGCTCAGTTAGGTGACACTGACTCAAGGACCCCTCTCCAAGCCCTGCAGGAACAGCAGGCATGGAGGCCACTGCCATTGGGAACTTCAGAGCCTGTACTAGAAACACCAGCCCTCCCTACCCCGTGGAATTTCAGACTCACTCGGTTGGAGGATTCACCTGGTACAAATGAACCTGTGCTTCAAATTTGCACATAACTGAAAGAAAGCGGGGTGGGACTATGCAATAGTAGCATTACCAGCCTTTCAAAACATGGACTCACACACAAGTCAGCTGCAGAGCAACTTCTCTGAAGCTTACAGGGGCAATGCTTGCACCAGAAGCAGAGCAGTCTTCGATCTGCATCATTCCCAAGGGGCTACTTGTGGGTTGTATGTGGGTGGGGTGGGTGAAGCACTTACCCCTGTGCTATGGTTTCCACCACTGACGCAGCCAGCTAGGCAAGGATTAAAATACGTTATTCCATCTGATCCACAGACAGGCTCATACTCATGAATCTTACATCCACAGTTAACATTACAGCTCCCAGTCAGATTCCTGTGGGCCATGGCAAGAGTGGGACTGAAGAAAGGAAAAAGAACATGCTAGTAGAGCAAGCACAGATACTCTGCTGTTCAGAGGGAGAAAACATCCTATTCATTAGCTCTGGAACTGAGAGTTGACTATCAGAGAAAGACTGCATTAACTCTTGGTTATGTACATAATTTAAACGACATAGAAGAACACCAAAGACATCTCTGCAATCAACTAAAAACACAGTACAAAAGTAATACCAAATTTTAAAACTTGTATCTTATTTGCCTAGGTAATAGTTGCATTTTTTCCCTGTTTGTTTTTTTTTTTTCCTTTAAGAGTTAAGACACCACCATTTTATATATATCTAAGCTGCAGTAATTTGTTGTCGAAAACTAGTGAAGGGCTCAGTGATGAGATGTAAGCACTATGTGAACTAATAGGCATCTCCTCCCACATACCAACAGCTGTTCAGAAAACTTAATGCTTGTATTATTTGTATGTATATGTGACATCTACAGGAAGCTCTCTGGATCTGGAGGAGTGCTGTGCCTGTAAAAGAACCACTACTCCACCTTCCTGGTTCACTCCCCAAAGTGCCAAAGCCCAACTTTCTAGGTCCTCCCCAGCAGGGTTTGCATTACGCTCAAAAGAACTAAAGGGAATTTCAAAGCCGAAGGAGACACACACAGGCCCTCCACTATCTGTCACTGCCGCCCCAAACAGGCGGTTGAACAGATCTCGACTCCCACAGCAGAGAACTGCATCACCTCTTCACTGGTAAGCGCCAGGCCAGTCTGGGCATGTCCTCACCAGGAGATGAATCACAGAATCATCTAGGTTGGAGAAGACCTTGAAGATCATGGAGTCCAACCATCAACCTAACACTGATAGTCCTCAACTACACCATATCCCTGAGTGCTATGTCAACCTGACTCTTAAACGCCTTCAGGGATGGGGACTCCACCACTGCCCTGGGCAGCCCGTTCCAATGTCTGACAACCCGTTCTGTGAATACTTTCTTATATCCAGTCTAAACCTCCCCTGGTGCAACTTGAGGCCATTACCCCTTGCCCTATCACTTATTACTTGGCTGAATGCACAAAGGGACCCCAGCCAAGGCAGCAGCTCATGGCACTCATCTGAGCTCAGCTGCTCAAGTAACAAGGCCCAAACGAAGCACTGCACTGAGACTGCTACAAGCCTCTCCTGATGCACCCTCTCCGCCAGCTAACACATCTGCATGCCACGTCTGGGCCTGTCTGGAGAGAGCAGGTCATGCGGAAGCAGTTTTGATCCCCCCAAATGGCACTGCCTTGGATTCCTAAGACAGAACCAATCCCTGATATCCTGAGTTGCCAAGGGTTGCCAGTATGAACCACTGCATGCTAGTGTGCAAGTCACGGCTGGAATCAAGGTTTGATAAACATATAATCTGTGGCTCTGCTTTACCGTATCAGTTCTACCATTGCAGCTCAACACAGAAGTGACAAAGGCCTTAGTAATAGCAGCATCCATAGATGTAAGATCACAGACTCTTCATCAGAAGATATGGGGAAAAAAGTAAAAAACCAAAACACTGATCAAACGGTGATTTTTGCTACTAGTAGAAAGAAATTAATTCTGGTTCCAACTGACTGCTGGCTGTTACCATCACAGGTTTTGACTCAGGATGACTAAGTCACATAGTCACCAAATTAACCAGCTCCTGTCTTACCTACCGTATGATTGCCCCTCTGCTCTGCTCTTGTGAAACTCTACCTGGAGCACTGTGTTCAGTTCTGGGGCCCACAGCATAAGGACATGGACCTGCTGGAGCGAGACCAGAGGAGGGCCACGAACACAATCAGGGCTGGAGCACCTCTGCTCTGGGGACAGGCTGAGAGAGTTGGGGTTGTTCAGCCTGGAGAAGAGAAGGCTCCGGGGAGACCTTACAGCACCTTCCAGTATCTGAAGGGACCTACAAGAAAGCTGGAGAGGGACTTTTTACAAGGGCTTGTAGTGATAGGATGAGGGGTAATGGCTTTAAACTGAAAGAGGGTAGATTTAGATGAGATACTGGGAAGAAATTCTTTACTGTGAAGATGATGAGACACTGGAACAGGTTGCCCAGGGAAGTTGTGGGTGCCTCCTCCCTGGCAGTGTTCAAGGCCAGGTTGGATGGGACTTGGAGCAACCTGGTGTAGTGGGAGGTGTCCCTGCCCATGGTAGGGGGGCTGGAACTAGGTGATCTTTAAGGTCTCTTCCAACCCAAACCATTCTATGGATCTATGATCACTTCAGTCCTGCCCAAAACAACTCTCAGGTCACTTAAAAATGCTCAGCTTTGGGCACAAACCCTGGAGGAGACACCCAGCTTCTCCCTGCACTGAAGGAAAGCCCAAGGTGACACTGGACTTTTAACATTCCTGGGCAGGGTAAGGGCTTGGACTTCAAAACAAATGAAGAAAATCATTAGCAGGCACAAAGGCAACCTCACTGAAAAAAAATAATAGTAAAAACCTCTACATAACTGTATATACAAATTCTGACTATAGAGAAACAACGAGAGTTAAAATGAAAGAGCTAAAGAAAGAGAAAATGAATACTAGTTTGTTTGTTCCCAAATTAAAAACAGACTGGCATAACTGGGCTCCATGTATATAGAGCTACTATCAGAGGATGCAAGGTGTAAATCTCTATTATCTAGACGCTCCTCATTAATGAGGAAGTAGTTGATGATCTTATATTTTTCTGACAAGTAACTGATTTGAAAAGCTATTTACTTTTGATGGGCATATTCTCTTGAAAACCTCAGACTAGTTTATAAAGAGCTACTATACTACCTTTGTCCCTTTCAGTTACTGGGATTGCTCAGATCTGTTCTGTAGCATTGCTTTTTTAACTTGACTGGCTAAAGACTAATTGAAAACTTACTTTTGTGTCTGTACATTTTCTGTGAAAACTTCAGATACACATGAAAATGGCTGTTGAGACCATGGCTGTCTCTTCACCAGTATCCTGTCTCTAACAGTAGCCATAAGAAGAAAACTAGGGAAGAGCAAGAACACAGCAAGTAACTTCCCTCAGAAAAGTATTCTCTTGGCCTCTACTGAGTCTCAGCCCAAAAATATTTTCTGAGTTTTTTAGTTAATAAACCCCATTTTTTCCCCAGTAATTCTCCCACTGAGATTAATTTTTTTTGCATCTACAACATCCAACAGCAAGAATTTTGACAGTCCACAGCCTGTTACAGGAGCTGTTGTTTGTTTTGAATCTGTCTCTTACCAGATTTAGCTGACAGCCTCCCCTTCTACTACTTTGCTTGTAAATCCTGAATACATGAAGGTTCCTGAAAAAATAAACTTAAGGGGTTCCTATGGCCCACAAGAAAATATTTGCAAGCTCTAGTGAAATCTTGTAGTTTCAATTAAATAAAACACATCTAATATTAACAAAACTAATCTAATCACATCTAATATTACCCAAAGGCATTATGTCATAAGGTACCTGAAGGTATAGGCATAAAGTCTTATCTTTTATCCATACTGTTACTGAACATGCTAGCTCAGGTACCAAAAAGAAAGTAACTGTTCTGCTTAGATGTATATGCAGACACACCTTGAAATATAAGTTATTTTCTGCTGTCATTATGCAGTCAAATTATAACAAACATGAACTTTCAAACAGCCCATATTATATTTATACCTATTTTTACTACACTTGCCATGCTCTCTGTCTTGTTTCAGGTTGCTAAATTAATTTAATAAGTGGAAAAGCAGGAGTCTGCAGTGTGGTTTATTGCTGGTTCAATTTTCTGCACCTCATTTGGAATTTCATCTGAGTTTAAAATACTGCCAGCCACATGAATGCATTAAGCCAATGGAAAAGTTACCTGAATGACCGTATTCGTACCAATCTACTTCCAAGTGATAGGGGCTGGCTGAGACTAGGCAGCCTAGCTCTTTTTTCCTAAACACCTTTCTGTCTGCACCCACACTCCCTCTTCACTGCATAAGGCAATTCCAAGTCACTGAAAAGCAGCAGATATCAACATTTTCACCTGAAGCTTCTCCTGTTACTTAGGAAAACCTCCATTTTATTATGTTTTCAGAAACAGCAATCTAAAGTTTCCTGTAATGCTTAAATAGCTTTCTTTTTCTGGAGTTTAAATTTAAGTCTTACTTTCTGTCATAGCTGCACTGTAGGCTTGTAAATGCTTATGTCTCCTCATCGATGACTCTTTACTGATGTATCTATAAGCAAAACCTGGAGCAGAGATCAGAACTAAAGCCATTTCTTCCAAGGGAAACCTCTTTTCAGAAGGTTTTTGAGTTCCTCTCTTGCTTAATCTTTTTTCTTCTTCTGTATCTCTATCCATTTCTCATTTTTTTTTTCCTTTCTCTTCCCTTGTATCCACCATCCATTTGTGCAGTGGCTATGGTGCTCTTGGGGACACCAGGAGTTCAGGTCAGATTCTGACTAACTTGCTGGGTAGACACTACCACACATAAGGTGAGAAACTCACCTCCTTTTATAGCAACCAATTTCCTGACTTCCTAGCAAAAACATATTATTGGGTAGTTCTTCTCCACAGTAACTGTTAAACATAGTGGCCAATGCTAATAAAGTGGGTATCAGTGGGAAACACATATACATCCCTTGTGGATTTGGACATATTTCAAATGCTTCCTTCCTATCTTTAAGTCACAGCAACTTAAGCACCTGCACCTACCTGGCTCCCTAAAACCACACACGTGTCTATGTTTGGTCACTTGGATGACTTCAGCCAAAATACATACAATAGCTAATTTAGTTTCAGTAGTCCTTGAGAACAGGGAACTACACTAATCTCTGAGACTGAAGAGTCCAAAATATGCTTAATCTAGGTTTTGGAAAGAATTCACCTATTTCAAACATGTCCTAAAGTCATTCTTCAGTCAATGCACTCCTCTACCTTCTCTACAGTGGTCACAATGGCAGGAGACCTAGTTTAGCCTACAGGGCTGTGCAGTTTGTCATCTGCATGGTTTTGTGACTCTTCATAGCTAGAGTGCATGGTATCTGAACAGTAAGAAAGTTGTTGCTTTGAGAATGCAGTTTTGGATTTTTTTTTTTTTTCCTCGTGGGTTTTATTACAGCGGTATCAGAACTCTTTGGTGTGTCATTATCTTAGTTTGAAATGTTCCTTTGAATACGCCATGTGCCACCTTTCACTAGTGTTTCACAGACTACAGTCACTCTGGTCTCAATCCTCAGAGAGGCACAGCTTCTGGATCCTCTCCCAAGAGGCTGGATCTGCCTAGCTCTCTGACACAAGGCTGTCCCTCTTTCCTTTTCCTGGCTCATACTTTTAAATTAGCTTTCTTTTTTTCCACAAACAAAAGCAAAAAGTGTCCTTCATTACATCATTTGTCCAGTAGTCCACCTAATTAGATATGAAAACCTGTCTTCCAAAGAATACTGAAGCAATCCATGCAACGTTGAATGTGATAAAGAGGAGAGGCTGCAGGGGCAAAATTTAAAGACCTTTTCCAAGAGACTAGAATATATGTACGAAAATCTGCAGCTCCAGGAGAATGTGCCCTTTGCCTTCTCACACCTGAGTGGTAAGCAGAGCTACAGACACCATCCTATCGCTGCCTGTGGTCTCTGTGCAGTCCAATCCAGAAGACCTGAATTCTGAAAACAAATGCCAGCTTGACCCCTGCAGAATCAGCAAAACCAGGTAAGATTTTAAATATGAACTAAGTACTGAGCTCTGTTAGGTGATGAGTATTTGTATACATGCAGTAAACAAAAATCTTGCCTTGGGAATTATGTTGGTATGCACAACCACTCCACACCAGGCACTGCAGCCTAATAAATTAACTGTGCTGCCTTGTTTGCCTGGCTCTCAGTATTGGTCAATGGTGCCACGGAGAGGCCACTGCTATTTAAAACTAGCTCAAGTACCTCTGCTCTAAGCAGATCAGTAGATATCCAGGGAATTTTTGCACCTCCTCAGCCAGGCAGGAGCTGAACAGGAATCTGGACTGGGTTTGCGGCTGCATCCCTGAGATGCTGAACACATGCCCACAGACTGTCATAGTTGCAAAGCCCTGTGAGGGCTGCTGTTTGCTTGTCTTCACATCTGTAACGCATGGGTAGGAGCAGTGTAAAGGTAAACAGCTAGCACCAGACTTACTGCATCCCAGCTACTCCACTAACCTCAAGGGATGTTCTTCTGCTCCCATCTTCTTACACCCAAATAAATCAGAGACTCGGCTTGGGAGCCACTCTACACACAGCGTCTCTCACCCTTGTCATCTGTCACATCATCTCCTGTCATTAGTGACACTAAGCAGTACAATTGCTGCTTAGTGGCTTCCACTTGACTGATTTTTAATGTATTTATAAACCACTGTTTGCTTTTGCTGAATATGCTTGTCTTTCCAGCTGGGCACTTTCGCAGCCAATCAAATGTTACTAAATAGCTCTTAAGTATTTATTGACTGTCTACTGATCACACAAATGAGGTTCCCAAATTTAGCTCTTGGAGCTACTTTAAAATTTATGGTCTAGTTGGATGTTAACCAAAGCCTTTCTGAGTGTTTTCCTTCTTGCGCCATAAACAAACAAGGCAAAATGTTAGAAACAAGTTGCAGCTTGAGCAGGAAATTAAATATCCAGGACTGATATTGGTTCTGTCGCCCTCTCAGCTATCAGCTAAAATTTGTGCTATTATATTATGCTGGATTCCAGAAAGTAATATGCAGAAACAGGTCACACAGGAACAAGCAGACTTTTCCAGTAATCTCTCAACAGAACCTTTTCTCCAGTGGAAAACTAAATCATCAAAACATTCCTCAGGAACATACTGATTTCAGCAGCACAGTGACAGAAGTTTTTCATACCAACAAGAAAGGCAGCGTTTTTGGAGTTTCAAAACTCCTTGGCAGCCTGCTGAGCTGGATGTCCCAGACTGAATACTTGGGGATAGCAGGGGCTCCTCAGCCTGCCTGGGAGACCCTCATGACCACGTCCCAGCTGCCACCAGGGCTCTGCCACCCTGCTCATGGACACGTCTGCAGGGAAAGGCAGAGCTCAGATTCCCCTCTCCAGCCTCTCCCACCCTGTGAAACACGTTCTGATCTCTTATGCCTCCATCATGTAAAACCCTTCTCAGCAGCAGACTGAGAAGTGTTGTTTCACAGGCAGGACAGCCCGCTCCCCGGCTCACCCCGCTTACATAGCTAACTCGCTTCAGTTGCATTGCTGAACATTACACAGAGGTTAGGACACCAGCTTAAAAATAATGGTGAATGAAATCAGGCGTGCAAGAAATGAGAAGCATGAAACTGGAAATGGAACTGAGACCACTGTGATAATTTAATCTCAGAGGCATTTTTTTTGTTTTCCCCCAAAGAATCCTTAAGTTTACAGATACTCAAAGCAAATATGCTCAAATTAATAACAAGCTACTGCAAGCTGTGTCTCTCCAAGTTTCATCACCTGTTCTACCTCAGCAAATGACTGAAAGGTTTATTTGGGGGATTTTGTTGTTGTTGTTTACAGCAAATGCCTTGCATGCAAAGAGATTTTTATTTTTTTTTTCATCCTTTCCAGAACATGTGATAGACAAAATCACCTGTTAACTTTGTTTTCAAAAGCTGATCATCAGGTAGTTGTAAGAAGTTTGTGCTTTCATCTTTATTACCTTCACAGTTCATTCACTGTTCACTCCTCTTTCAGTGATGGGAAACTAATGAAGGACGAAGGAATTTAGATGCTGACGACATGACATCTCTACTGACACATCTATGTAATCCCATTTTCATCACATGTGATCTACCATCTAGCACATACTATAACAGACTTCTATGAACACTTCTTCCAGGAGAGCATCATTTTTTCTGGAAGGTACATATTTTTCCAGCAATAAGCTGAACTCTACTAATCCTGCCTTCTGACACTGACAGGCTGCCTACTCTCTACAAAGGAAAACAGAGCATTGATCCCTGAATTACCACACAGCACATTGCAGATTTACCTGCATCAGTCAGAAAGAGCAGGCTCTTACAGAAATTGCACCAAAGCTAGTAAGTCCTGCTGAGCTGGCCTGTGGGAAAAGCAGCTTAGTTTCAATGCACTCACTGCTGTAGAAACACGGGATGTCTGAGAAACAGCTGCCTCACTTGCCTCAGTGGTTGCAGATGCTGTCACCTTGCAGAGCTGCTTCACCTGAGCTGCCAAGAACACCCATCATGCATGAGCATACTAAGAGAAACCAGCCCCAAACGACAGCATTTCCTGAACTACTCTTGATTACAAACAGTGATGCTGCACCTTTCATTAGTAAGATTCAACTGCAAGTTTGCTAAACACATGTGCGGGGACAAAATCCAGAATCCCATCTGACAAATTGCATTTGTTCACTTCTTGGGGAGAGTGTTCTGTGTCTCCGTGACACAATGCTGGTAAAGGCAATAAAGAGGAAACCTTTACTAGATGTGACTAATGATAAAAGGGACTCTATTTCCTTACTTTTTTTTTCTAAATCCTGATCTCCTCTCCAACTACTACTCTGTGGAAGGCTTGTGATATAAGAGCAAAGTAAGAAAAGGGAAAGTATATAATGAGATTTATTGCCTGGAGTTTTTAGAGCTGTGACCTGTTATTTCAGACACCCAGGCTTGGGACTGAAACCTCATTGTGCTGGCAGTCAAATGCACACATTGGAAAAAAAGATGGACCCTCTTCCCTGACTATATTTTGATAACATCTAAACAAAGAATTGGTTTGCATATGGTTTTATTCATATTTGAGATTGTTGTAGTAATCTACAGCACCAAGGAAATACAAAGTAAAGGAGATAACGCCTCACTACATAATGTTATAATCTTAATACTGGGCTATATGATTAAAAGGATTATCTTAATTTAATAGCAGTATTTTTGGTTTGGTATTGAAGGACATTCTGGATGGCAGAGATCTGCAGTCTCCTTGTTGGCCAGCAGCTGGAATTGCAGTAGTGATGCAATTTTTGTGTAGCTGTCAAACAAGGGACCCTCTCACTGTGTTAGCTGGATTCCTTCTTTGTTGTTATTGTTCTGATCCAAATAGTCACTGCTTTCAAGTTAAGGGATTCAACTGGCTCATTGGACTGAAAAAGATGCAAGAATAACAGAAACCCAAACTGGTGGTACAAGAGCAAGCAAAGAATATTTTTTTATGTGAAGTGCCTCAGTAAGTCAATTGCATGCTTCAACTAAACTTTAATTGCACCAAAATAATGGAAAGCAATCAAAAAGGGTCTGTTTTGATTCATTACATAACAAAAATGTGCAAGATGGAACTGAACTAATCCAGGAATCTGTCACTATGAGTAAGCTCCCCACGGAGCCTGTTTTCATCACCTTATACCACAAAACATAGAAAAGACAAGTCTACAAACCACAGCAGCTGACTTGTGCCATGATCCCCCCTTTATTCAGCACTGGTGAGGCCACACCTGCACTGCTGGGTCCACTTCTGGGCTCCCCAGTAAAAGAGAGACATGGACATGCTGGAGAGAATCCAGCAAAGGGCCACTAAGGTGCTGAAGGGACTGGAGCATCCTCCTCTGAGTAAAGGCTGAGAGAGCTGAGACTGTCCAGCCTGGAGAAGAGAAGGCTCAGGAAGATCTCATCGATGGATATAAATACCTGAAGGGAAGGTGCAAAGAGCCAGGCTCTTTTCAGTGGTGCCCAGCACCAGGACCAGAGGCAGTGGGCACACACTGTAACACAGGAGGTTCCCTCTGAACATCAGGGAACACTTTTGCACTGTGAGGTGCACAGGTTGCCCAGAGAGGCTGTGGATTCTCACTCATTGGAGATCTTCAAAAGCTGTCTGGACAAGGAAACAACTTACTGATTCAGGACTTCCCACGCAGACACTGGTTATGGTGCACGAGAAGGGATGCCATATTGCAGTCTGAAGTAAGGTTCCTTACACTTTGTTCAAATATCAAGTATGCCTTCAGAGATAAGGCTGGGGGATGGAACAACAGGTTCTAAAATGCTGAGATGTATAATAGAGAGGTGCCCTTGACCTTCCTGACAATAGAACTGCTGACGACACACAACAACAGCAAAACTGCTTCTGCCCAACATAAAACAGAGGAAAATCCTTGCAAATTTATTCTCATCTGTGCATGCCTCCAGGTCCTATCCACTTCCTCGCAGCTGGTACAGTTAGAAAAATACTGAGTTATGAAACACACTGAATTATGAAATATCATTGCCTACTTTGCCGAGTACTGGTATGCACATATTTCTGTGTTAACTAAAACCCAGCTTATCCTTCTCCTCTGTATTGGTTTACGGCTCAGTTCAAAGAAAAAAATCTGCTTTTTAAATGTAAAAGAAGAGAACAGCAGAACTGAACACGTTTGTCCAGAGAAGATTCTCCTGCAGGGTATATCCACACTTCCCAATGCAGCTGAGATCTCTGGGCTGCTGTCAGTGTAGGTAGCTGAGATATTAGACCAGGCATAGCCATGTTAAGGTAGAGCATCATGCAAGGCATTTACTCGGAACCAAGAAGCTGTACTGCTTCTCCTGTCTGATCTAACCTCTTGAACTGGCTTTGATGTCCATACGCTGCACTGCACTGGAACTAGAGAATGAAGTATGTATTTTATTAAACCTCAAAATGAAAGCATGCTTTTTTGTTACATCAACAATAACATTCTTTTGATTTCTAAGTTAAAGAGTTGCCTACCAAGTAAATTATTTGAAGCTATCAAATGACTGACCATGAGGATTAAGAGAATGTTTATCATGTCACAGAATCACAGAATCACAGAATGTTAGGGATTGGAAGGGACCTCAAAAGATCATCTAGTCCAATCCCCCTGCCACAGCAGGAACACCTAGGTCAGGTCACACAGGAACATGTCCAGGCGGGTTTTGAATGTCTCCAGAGAAGGAGACTCCACAACCTCTCTGGGCAGCCTGTGCCAGTGCTCTGTTACCCTCACTGTGAAGAAATTCTTCCTCACATTTATGTGGAACCTCCTATGTTCCAGCTTACACCCATTGCCCCTTGTCCTATCATTGGATGTCACTGAGAAGAGCCTGGCTCCATCCTCATGACACTCACCCTTTACATATTTATAAACATTAATGAGGTCACCCCTTAGTCTCCTCCAAGCTAAAGAGACCCAGCTCCCTCAGCCTTTCCTCATAAGGGAGATGTTCCACTCCCTTCATCATCTTTGTGGCTCTGTGCTGGACTCTCTCAAGCAGTTCCCTGTCCTTCTTGAACTGGGGGGCCCAGAACTGGACACAATACTCCAGATGTGGCCTCACCAAGGCAGAATAGAGGGGAAGGAGAACCTCTCTTGACCTACTAACCACCCCCTTTCTAATACACCCCAGGATGCCATTGGCCTTCTTGGCCACAAGGGCACACTGCTGGCTCATGGTCATCCTGCTGTCCACCAGGACCCCCAGGTCCCTTTCCCCTACACTGCTCTCCAGCAGGTCAGCCCCCAACCTGTACTGGTACATGGGGTTGTTCTTCCCCAGATGCAAAACTCTACACTTGCCCTTGTTGAATTTCATTAAGTTTCTCCCCGAGATATTAAAGACATATTAAAGATGAAATTATGTGTACTGCTGCTTCTTTATTATCATTTTGATAATAAACTTAGATTTGACCTCTGCATTGAAAAAATCATATAGGGCTGGAGCTGCAAACTACTGAACCATGCTTTGTAACATGCTGGTAATTCTCAATTTCTGATGACATTACTGATTTGTATACTGATTTCAAAGAGTTGATATACCTCAACATTTTTGAGAATTTTGCCATTACCATCTCTCACCTCTTCTCTCAAGAAGAACAATTAGATGAAGGTGGTAAAGAAGTAATGCTACTGCAGACTTTCAGAAGAGCTGTGAATATATACCTGCTTCAATTCATGCTATGTATTTACTGCAAATGTTACTACTTATTGAAAAAAAAAAAAAAAATTGGGTGACCTTCACTGGAATTGTAAGAGTATATGTTGCATAGCAATAGTCTGCCTTGTCTTCAATTTAGAAAGAGATTTAAATCAAATAGCACTTTTTCACAAACAGAAAACCACAGCCTTCTCATTAGCCAGGCAGTGACATTCTGACTTGCCACACAGTTCAACTAATTGCTATCTAAAATTTATGTTTTAGTTCTTAATAGTTTTCATTTCTTCATCTACACCCACGAGCTGCCACAAACATCAATTGAAGGTGGACAATCAAAGCACTCCACCCCCTTTCCACCCTCTTTCTCTCCTTCAGCCCACTATGCTCAGACGAGGATATATCACTATGCTACTCCCCTCTACAGTCAGCCCCTCAGCATCAAGCTTTAACTCTATGTACTAAGAATACAAAGGAGCAAATCAGCTTTCCATCAGCTCATGACCTTCAGTTGCTGGTTTTCCTTGCTCTAGGATTTGGGTTTGACAGCAATGTAGTAACACTCAGCAACACGCAACACAAAATATTCTCTGTGTAAACAGTGATTATTTTCTTCCTCCCTTGCTTCCCATTTTTCCTCTCTGTTTTTCACTTACTGCCCCTCTGTAGTTTTTTTTTTCTCCTCATTTGATCATCTCTTTTTCTGCTCTGCACTTCTACACCATCTTTCAAGCCTCAAAATAAGAAAGAAAATAAAAGCTCATGATCAGGCTTCTGAGGAATTACCTTCCAGTGAAGTATCTTTTACCACACTATATTCCTTCCAACTATCCCTCATTTTTTTAAAATGCCCTTCCATGCATTTCTTAATGTCACAGCCTAAATCCCTCACTCCCAATACTTTCCTACATCCACACCTTTTTCACAACAGCCTTCTTCATTCTCAATATACCTTTAAAGGTTATGATCTAGTCTCTGTCTTGATGATAATCCAGCAAACACTGAAGGGCATTCATACAACTAGTAAGGGGTTCAGAAGCAGTGCACATCACTAATGTTGATAGCACATGCCTAAGTGATTCTTCTCAAATAGGGACAACAGTAGGCCTAAGACACTATTATGGTAAAAATAAACAAACCTATTTGGAAATTATCTCTATAATACCTTTAGCATTTTCACAATTTTCATGAGCAGGAAAGAAAACATTCTGAAACACCAAATAAATTCTGAGCAATCTACAGAGGATACTATTCTTATTTTTCTGTAAAAAGCACTGAAGTCCATTCTAATGCATTTTCCCATCCCTCGAAAAGGTGAGTTATTACATAAACTTCACTATAAACTAGATGTAAAACTAAATGGCCACACAGTATCAGTATGTGTTTATATTGCAATACTGACTGAATTTGAACATGTGTATGGAAGAAGCCATCAGCATTTTTTACATTTCTTTATCAGGCTTATTGGAAAAAGCTGGGTTTGCCACAGATGATTCCAAGATACTTACCCAGTTGTGTAAGGTATATTTATTCCCCCTAGATTAATGCTTTCACATCCAACAATGAAGAGAGTTGAAAAGCAGAGCAGAGACACACCACTGCAGATCATAGCCAACTTCGCAGACTCTCTTGCACCAAGTTTCAGTTTTTTTATAATGTAGCCACCTAGGACAATACCAACACCAGCACTTGGGACAATAATCACACCTGCCGGGAAGAAAATTGAGCAACATTAAAACAGGACCTACAGAAATGGTATAAAACATAACTATTGGTTTCATTCCCTAATTAGATGACTACAAATGCTGCACTAAGATCTCCATTGTCTGATTCTCTGCTAGCAAACTGAGTCAGACTTTTCAAACCTCTGGAGTGTTGTCAAAGAATTAATAAAAGCCTCCTTATGATATTACCAGCAGCCAAAGCGCTGTAAGAGAACTATTGTACTTACAAGCAGAAACATTACTTTGTATTTATTTTAGAATGGGGAGAAGGGATACACATTGCCCCAGATAAACTACTGAAAATTTGAAGAAATCCAGATTTGGACACAAAACTTCCTCTTCCTACTCTCGTGATTAATTCCAGGCAAGAAAAGTGCTAACCTTGGGCAAGAGCCCAGAAACCTTTCCACCTGGGAGTGCATGTGTGAGCCTGGCTGCAAATTCTGCCTTCTGGATACTTTACTGAAGCTGAATAGCACCTTCCTACATTGTCAGCCCCATTCACCTCAGCACAGCCACATGGAACATAAACTGATTGCACACAGTTAAAGAAATTAACATACTAGGATTAGTATTAGGATAAGTTCAAGACACAAAAGGCATGCCTATGAAATTTCTGTCACTCTGCTGCAATTACAAGGTGGCAGTTCAGGAACATGTCACTGGGCTGTCCTCAATTCCCAGAGCCTTAGGTGGTATTGTCCATGAATGCCTTGTACTTGGTAGCTTCCCTTGGTTTTTGCTTCTCACTGACATGTCAGAAGGTCTTTAAATAAGAACTTTGCTAATAAAGATGGATTCCACATAAATACGGAACTTGAACAACTTTTGGCAGCTGCACCTGGGGAGAAGGAGCTAAACTTTATAATCCAAATTCTTAAAGATGTTGGCCTTCTTTTTAAAGAAGCCTGTAAGACTATTTCTTGCAAATATCTTTAATATTGCAAAGCATTCTCATTCTCTACTAATTTGTCTAAAGGCGAAAAAGACATTGTATTTATCAAAATGTTGATATTGTGAAAGTAAAATTAAGAGGTAAAAATAATTGCTGCCTTAATTATGATGCCATCACCTATGGCATTATAAAATAAAATGTTATTTCATGAGGAAGATTCTTAATAATAACTCTTCACAGACTCAAAACCAATTTTTCTCATAAGAGCAGAATTTAAATGCCTAAGTCTTTCTAGGAGAATTAAAGGATTTTCACAAAGTTCAAAGCTGTTATCTCTCTCGAGCTGTTATATCTCCCACTTTCAATGATTGAATATGAACGAGGGAAAGAAATAATGCAAATCCTTTCTCTTGCACTGAAAATGTTCTCTCTGGGTGAAAATGGTAACTCAGCCATTTGAGCCTAGCAGGCCTGCCCTGCTCTACGAAGTCTGTGTCAAGAAGCCCACATCCACCCTGAAGGCAGACTGGGATCACTTGCAATGTGACCTTCTAAAACACCCGTCAGGTGAACGAAATTCCATGGACCAAATCCGTGGCTACATACAAACTAAGGATCTAGCCCAAGGGAAGGGCTTACTGATGACAAACTAACCTCAGTATTTTATTCCTCTTTCGTCCACCTTACAGGTTAGCTTTGAGCTCTTAACCTCTTTTGGACCTGAATTTATCTTTTCTTGCTTATTGTCTTGAGGGCACGGATACTGGAAAAGCCTTTCACCAAAAATCTGTATGTCTATGTCTAGTACCTTGTCAAAACTGAGCACATAAATATTTCATGAGTCATTAGGTTAGTGGTTCTTCCAGTAGTGAGTTATACTGCGCTGCTCTTTTCATCCATCCTCTGCCACACCAGGAAGATCGGAACATTAAAAATGAGAATATGAGCAAATCGCGCACCAAGGCTCACTGTCGTTCAGGAGGATGGAAAGGTAAAGGAAAGCCTACACAGAAGAAGTATAAACATAAATTCCTCCATGCAAAGTGGAGCTGGAGATGGAAAAACTCTCTGAGAGAAACTGAAAAGGCAGGCGCAGATTTTGCTGTTTGTGGTGAAGGAAGCAGAGAGAAGCACTCATTCCCTCCCTTTTATGTGTCAGGGAGCCTGACAGGTTCTTTTGCCTTAAATACAAACTCTTCATCCTTATACCCCTCTCTTTCTGCAGGGGATGTGAAATCAGAAATGTACTGTCAAAGAAACACAGCTACTACAGTACACTTTCAGACGAGCTTCCAGGGCAAAGCAAAGCATGTACATCTAATCAGGACATGCACTCTTCTTTTTCAAATGCATTTAGAGGAATAAAGCTTAAGATCTGATACTAAGCTGTGGCGCTGTACATTCCTTCATTTTATAATGACAGTTGGCTTACAGGAATCGTGCGTGTGCCAAATGCACTCCTCGGTACAGTGCTCTGAGGCAATATCGGCTTTCAGTCAGCAATTCTCAAGCCTTGTCCTTTTTGCTATTGTCAGGATGCTGCAGCACTTGAGGCTTTCCACAGTGGCAAAAGATGATCTTAACAGCTACTAATAGTCTGGGAACAGAAAACTGCAGTATGTGCTAAGTGGGCTACACTTCCAAAGGGAATACCATGGAGATCTACAAACCAATTCTGTCTGAGATGATACATGTTATATCTTTTCTAGAACTAAAGGCAGATTCAATGTGTTTATAACCACTTTAGCAGAAATTACTAGGGTGGTGCTTTGTAACATATAGTGTGCAGTCCTTCCAATTACAAATTATTTGAATTATAACTCTTTAACAAGTAAATTTGCCTGTAACCAAAAGTCAAAGTTCATTTTCTGAGGGGCTTGAGAAAGCCTGGAGGTCGAGTGCCACCTGCTCTACACACAGAAAAGAAAACTCCAAACACGACAGGACTGCAGCACAAGCTGCACAAGTTCAAAACATGAAGTTGGGCACATGGCATTTCTGCTGATGATTAATGCCAGGTTTGTTTAAAAATAGAAACAAATTGAGACTTAATTAAAGAACTCCTGCTTATGAATTGAAATGGAAATTGACCAATAAAAAATTTACATCCATAACAAAGACATTTGGCAAGCACATGTACTCAGCTGGCAATGTACTTATGAACTATAGATGCAGTAATATAAATAACACGTAAGTCCTCCTTTCGCTAACTAGAAGTTTGCAAACTGGACACGTTTTTTACTAGATTAGCCAGTAGCAAACTAATACAGAATCTTCAAGTTTCCTTTTTCCATTTTTCCTACCTAAAGAATTTATAAAATTAACAGCAACTGTTGACTTTAATGCTAAGTTTAGGAGTTGAGGTTGTGAAAGCAGTGCTCACTTGTCCATGCTACACATCCAGCTTGAGGTATTTCACCTTCTTCTGGCTCATTGTAAGTCTTTATTAAGCAACTTATAACAGGGAAAACAACAGATGTTAAGAGCTTCACACCTTAGATAGGGTCATGTCATTTTTTCCTCTTTTAGTGTACTGGCTGTTGAATACTTTGTCTGGCAAGAATGTTTCTGGTTTATCCTGAGAACGAAGTGAGTTACGGAGCAGCAATCCCATCAGGACTAATTACAGCAAAAAAACTATGTGTGTGTAGCTACCCTAAGCATCAGATAGAATCATAGTCCCAATCAATGTTCCCTCTTTATATACAAAACATGGGAGTTTCATGCCCTGAAGAAAATCTCATCCCAGCAGGCTCTCAAAGAGAAGTCGCCACATGGCACTTCTGTTCCCACTCCGCACTCTAGAAAAGACTCCTCACTTTTCTTCAAGCCACTGCAGATAAACAAATGACTCCCATGTGAGGTATCTGTGTCTTTGTCTGTCCTTCTACTACTTTTTGTCTTTTTCTTGACTGATGCCCCTGGGCAGCTTCACCCCATACTTCACTCCTGTTTCCACAACTCACATTCTACTGGAAGTATGGGAGAGCAAAGCACTAACGTGCCTAGCAATTAGCAGCTATTCTATCTGGGAAGCACTATGGAGAAATCAAAAAGATGCTTACTAAGACAAGTGGTTTTGATGCAGCTAGGAGAGAAGGGAGATGATCTGCATGACATGGTCCCCAATTCTGCACAACATTTTGGTCTCTTTCCCTAGGGAAGTTCCAATCTCTCCCTGCTGCAGAGCAGTATGGACCTTAAAATTTTGTGGTCTGCAGCTCTGTTACAAGTCGGACTTGGCTATACATTGCCATGGCAACAGGGGAAGTGACACATCTGCAGAAGGGGGGTCTCAGTCCTGAAATGACAGGTGGGATAGGACCTGGGGAGCTCTCCTGACTAGACTAGATCATTATGCACTCAATGTTTATAAATAAATAAGGACAAAGCCACAAGCCTGGAGGGGAGAGATAACTGAAGGACAGGACAGATAAACAACTCACCACTGGGGAATAAAGAAAGATTATGACATTTTAAAGATGAAAGACAAAGTAAAATTCACATAAGAACAACTTTAAAAGATCTTTTAAGGCACACAAACTACAGTAATGCAGGTTTTCTAGTTTGTTTTTGTTGCATTTTTCCTCTCCAAAGACCATTAACACATTAGAAAATATCTGTCTAGGCTTATACAAAAAAACCACAGCCCTTAAACAATATAAATGGGTTCATGTTTTACTAAACACATGTAGCAACCATCAAAGAACAGCCTGAATATCTAAAGAAATACACAAAGCTGGATCCAATCACTTGTTCTAACAAGCACATTTTTGGTTCATTCCTACATTGATTCACTTCATTAGCTGAAGAATACCAACATTATACTACATGGTAATGCCTTACCAGTGTAGATGCTGGCATTGGAAGCTGGGATGCCAAACTGTGACTCGATGAACTTGGGAATGAAGGTAATAAAAGCTGTGACAATGGCACTCTCAGCTGTGTATGACAGACTCACGAAAAGGAATGTCATGTTGCTTAAGATCCTGACAGCTGCTCTTGGAAGCTCTATAAAATGACAAAAATTAGAAACTAATGTTATAACTAATGAGCGAGAAAGCAAACTGAAACAAAACAAATTTATTTTCTTTGAGATGGACTGGCAATAATGGCTTGCTAGCATCTGGCTACATTTGCTAAGCGGAAAGGAGAGTGCATATTTGGGACTGCAATCTTTGCTGTCTGCTCTTACGCTATCTTACTGCATTGCCCCATGGCTGCAGTCCCACTTTTCACAAACAACTGAGGTCTGTTTTAACAAAATCATCTGAAGAAACAGTATCTACATAGTAACACTATAAATGAAAGAAAAACAGCAATAAAATGTAGTGTTTTCGGAATTACTCTGATGTCTTAATTTGAAACTTTCTACGAGATAATGTATACTGAGTTTGTACTCCACAGGAGGAAAACAGACCACGTACTCCCCCCATAACTCTCTGCTTCAAGGACCACACTTGGAACGCTGGGATACTACTACCGTAACTTGAAAAGGAAACCAAAAGATTTTTAATTAAACATTTTTCTACATCATTTAGAAGTATTTACAACAGATGTGGACAAAGCACACTGAATAAATTATGTTGATGACATCAACAAATCTCAACTCGTTTAATATTCTCAGAAGGGATAAAACAATCAATTAAAAATGAGAGCACATCATTAACTTAAATTGAAAAAGTATTCATAGATGTTGCAATTATACTCAAATCAAATATCAAATCCCATGAAATTCAGCACTGTAGTTAAAAGAAACACATACTTTTAATTCAGTCTTATAGTGATGTCAAATTATCATCACAAGATGATAACTCTACTCAAGACCTAATTTTTTTGGATTAGGTGGCATGATTTTAAACGTATTTTTTTCCTTGAGGCTTCTTACCAAGATCAGATTTTCTGTTCAAGTGTTACATCTAGCCTACTATGATTTGGGTTTTTTCAGTTGCTTTTCACTTCATACAGACATTGAATGCTGCTTGAATCAAAGCCCATTGAATTTAGTGACAAGAGCGCCCATTAGAAATTCAACATGATGAGTAAGAACTCCTGAGTGAGAATTTTATTGATGTTAAAAGTTGTCAAGTCAAAAATCTGTCTCACTTTCTCCATTGACTCCAGTAGGTTATCTGTATAAAAGCAAACTGAATTTAGACTCTTGTCATGTCAAAACTTGTTAGGCTGCAAATTAACACCTAAGATGTCTGACTGCATCCAGTCTTAGCTTATGCCAGTCATCAAAATTTATACTGAATTTGTTATGAGTACAGAGTTTATAATTTTAATATAGCCAAATGTTCTCATGCTGCCTCTATAAAGAAACATATTAAATGTTAAACACAAAATTTGGTGGAAATAAGTAATGAATAAATCATATTAAGAAGCACTCATATTTTAATCTTGTTTCTACCACCTGCAGCTTTTTTAAAAAAAATGTGGCACTGTTTGCAATAGAAGAACAGAAAGAAATAAGACAACAGGCGTATGAGACCATATAATATCAACATGTATATATGGCAACTGTAATGCAACTTTACACCTTCAGAAACTACATTACAGTAGCAAGTACAAAGATAAAATAGTATCACTATTTATTGGCATGTTCAAAATACAGCTGATCAAAATTCATCTCATTGTCCAAAAGGAAATGAAAGAGAAAAAGATCTACAATACCATCAGATGTCAGCCCTCAAACCTCATCAGCTTTGGCTTTGTGTCTACTTTTGAGTTGGCTTGCGTTGGGTTAGCTGACGGGGGCTTAGATGCAAAAAGAAACCAAAGGCCAAGAGCCAAGATGCTCTAACACAGCTTTTGCACAGCTTCTCATGGGCTAGATGATGCAATTTAAGAAATTGGCTGCCACAGGGCTGCAATGGGCCAGCTGTAGGAGACTTTCCCCAGGGACACAGTGCAGGATTGAGTGCTTCTCCCCCTGCAACAGGACCAAGCATTGATGACCATGCTGCTGCCATTGTCAGAAAGGAGTCAGGAAACAGAAAGAGGGGGTGCCAGGATCGGTGTCCGTTGAAAACTGAGCTATTTGGTGGCAGCTGCTCACCTGTGCTGAAAACACGTGGAAGAAAATAATAAGATAGTAACTTTCAGAAGATTGGACATCACAGAGAGAAATATCATTTTATCAGGATGATGAACGAAGTGCCCTTTGTACAAATGAACTGGAAGTCTTTGGCCAAGGGCTGAGTCCAAGATTTTTGCTAAATCCATTATTTTAAAGGTCCTGGTCCAAATATCGTAATACCTGGTAAAGTTTAGTTCTTCTTGGTACAGCTGAACTTCAGGAAAAATGTCTGGTTTAGAATTTTCAGTCTAAAGATACTGAAGAATTAATTAGGTAAAGAACTGCAGAGCTGATAAACATGTTGACTCCTACTTGCATCTCATCTGAGCACTCAGTCTAAAGGTCATTATGAATTTCAAAACTAATTAGTATTTTTCAATTGGATTTCTACTGATAAATAGATAAGACTAAGTGTCTTGGAATAAGCACAAGTTCTCTTACACCCATGTGAAGGATTCTTCAGGGAACGGTTCTGCTGATCACTGAAATTCTTGGCATGAAATACAACAGATTATTCTCGCATTCTGCATTAACACATACCACCTGGAGCAGTTGAGGCTTGAAGCTCCTTGTTACTTATAAAGACCAACTGCTAGCATACAAGGAAAAGTTGCAATATCGTAAGAAATTTGCAAATAAAAATACATATTTAGAAGTTGGTTTTCCCTGATTTCCTCCTACGATTATATTTAAATCCTGTGTGAGAGAATCTGTATTACACTTCTGAATTTAAAAGCCTATAATAAAAAGGCACTATCTTTTTCAATCACGCTAATTCTAGTAAAAAGCAAGAATGTTAAACACTTTAAGGATCCTTTGTACTACATAATCAATCACACATTTAAAATATTTCAGTGTCACTTTATTTTTGTGTGACTAGTCATAGGCCTAGGCTTCAATTTCAAGGCCATTATTAAACCTGTCAGGTTCTGATTTTAAGGAGGTCTTCAAAAAACATCTCTTGTTTTTGCAAGTATACATCAGAAACAAATCTGTGAACTTGCAGCTTCCCTCATTCTGTCATTTGAACAAACAAATCTCTACAGATTACTTTCCTGAAACTGAAATGATTTTTAGCTGAAAACATGTTTACTCTTCTGTGCAGTAATTCAAATCTTAAACATCCTCATCTTCTTTCTTTTTGTTTTTTTTAATAACCTAATACATAACTAAGAGTAAATTGAAACCTGCTTTGCTGGACTGGCTTGCTAGTCTACTGGCAATCTTCTTCCCTTCATGGTCTTTCACAATATTTTTTATCTAGTCAGTATTCATTTTCTTTCATTGGTGTGCTGGACTACTACTTGATTCATGGTCAGGGAAAAGCACAAGAAAAATCTGCAAGCAATACAAAAATTTGTAAATATTGCTCTAAGCAAAATTCTTAAAGCACTGTAAACAGAATTTCAAGAAGAACTCAAATAATTTTGACCACCTCCTTTTTGATAATTTAACGTATTTTCTTTTATCCTAGCTTCTGTGCATCTAGCCCAAGGTGGTGCAATGAATACAACCAGGGGAATAAACCATCCCAGTCTACAGCACTGTCCTCTTGCAGTCCATCAGTGAAGCCCCTTGTAAGGGTGACACAGATATTAGACAAAGGACCTCCTCTGTGCTGGTGCTTCAAGCCTGGACAGCACTATGCAAGTCTGTAGCTCTGAAGGAGGCTGCGTCCACACCAAGGTCTCAGGGGCAGCTTCTGCTCTCACACAGTACAAGGCAGAGCCAAGATTTGAGACGGAATTTCTGGTTTGTTTATCAGAGTAGAAATGAACATTCTCAGTCAAACACAACTACTTCAAATATATTCTGCATTGAGCTAATCACTAAACTCTAAACATCTTGCCATGTATTTAATTTCATTATCTACTCACATACCATGTAAACAAATCTCATTCAATTCAATTCCTCGAGCATCTTCAGGACATGCCTTAAGTGCCTGGGTCATGGCCAGACCATTGGACAGCCCCTAATAACACATCAAGAGTAGGAAGGTTCGGACAGAGTTTGATCTGATTATCACTTTTGTTAACTTGACGTAGAACAGTTCCTTGAGGCTCCAGCTAATCCTGCTGATCACTGTGCAGGGCCAAGCCAACTTTTTCTATTTTGAGCTCTTCAAGATGGCCTATGAAGAGGCGAGGAGGGGATGTCTTGCCCAAGGTCAGTGGCACAGCAGGATCTCTGTCCCACGGTCTGCTGAACTCTGACATTTACAGTGCTCACCAAGTGCCCTGTGCACAGACCACTGTCTTCTCCTCCTCCGATCCCTGCCAACTAATCTTTGGGTACTGTAGAAACTGCAGTCCGGATCCTGTGATAGGGGAGCACTTCAGTGGACTTCTCCTAAGGGGCTCGTGGCTGTAGGGTTTTCTTTTATTTTTGCCAATGCCCTGACCAGAGTTTGTATCCTGTCTCAGTCCTCAGCAGGGACTGACTGGGAAAGGCACATGACAGCTCATAGACATGAAAAGGCAGACAGGAATATCCCACATTTAAGAAAGGGCTGTACACAGGGACAAAACTCAAAATGTTAAAAAGAAAACCAAAGACTACAAAATACATGTAATTAATTAACACCCATCAGATTAGACCAGTACATTTTAGGTAACATATACATTGTTTTTTTTTACACTGCTCCTTTATCCAGTGGCACAGTGAGTTTCATTATAGTGGTAAATAAAAAGGACTGCAGAAACAATTTCCATGGCACAAAACCCTAAGGGTATCCATGTAATAAATGAAAACAGTGATTTTGTCTGCTCAGGTTCATGATTATCTGCATGTATAGGATTTAACTGTGGCTTCTTCATTAGAAATCTCCTCTAGCTCATGTTATTATCTACACTACCTGTATTTCTCCCAATAAACTACATCCAATTTTTCTCCTCCTGTGATGCATTTAATGTTTTTACTTAATACTTTTGATTGCTTCTGATGCAGGTATCTCCCTCTCACATGGTTTACTTGCAACATAAATAGGAAAATACTGAATTTCAAGCCCTTGCATCTTGAAACATGAAAAAAACCAAAGATGTTCCTGTATTTTTACCTGATCCCAACTCTATCATGGGCCAAAATAAAGCTCAGGCCACTGAAGCTGGAGATTTGCAGCTGGAGCCAGTTTTGGTTTACTTCCTCAGTCTAAACTGGGACTCATTGCAGGAAAAAGGACTCTGGTCCTCTTCTGTCATGCCTTTTCAATTCCTTTTCATTCATCTAGAGAACTAACTTATGTAAAATTAGGACAAGTTACAGCAGGACAAGAATTATTTTGCCAGGCTTCCCAGGTAAGACAGCATCACATTAGAAGATCAAAACAAAGAGCATCTTCCCTGAGACTCCTTACCAAAGCTGCGCAAATTTTACAGGTTTAATGGCACTGACCTCCGTCATGGCAGACTATGGCTTCACTGATATTTATTAGTACAGAAGACATGATCTACTAAATCATCAGTCTCCCAGCTACTGCCTAAGTGGAGCTTCTGCCCATTGTGCTATAAAAAGATGAAGCCCTGAAATTCAATGGGAAGTATAAAATGCACACTCCATCTCAGAAGAAGCAATGCTAAATGACTTAGACACATACGATCTTTTTTTTCCTTCCCATTATAAACTAAATTACCTCAGCTGAGAAGCTTGAGGCATGATCTCATTCCATAAAGCCCACTTAAACAAAAAATAATTAAATGATAGCACATTCCTGCTGCAGACCCTCTTTGCTAGGGTAAATGACACCTAATGGGAAAGCTATTACCAACTTATAGCGAAATACCTCTCTCTGCATTATCTTGACTTGCTTGGTGTCTTTCTGACACATGGAATACAATGCTGCTTTTCACTATTCCACGTGGTAAAGCTCCTCCTCTAAAGAAAATAAAAAGTTTTGTGTATGAGAAGCTCTAATTTGGTGGCTCCACTAATATATTAATATAGGATTTTTAAAAGGCACGGCACACATACAGGCAAATATATATATAAAAAAACACATGCTAAAATAAGATATACAATAGTTTTCATTTTTGTGAAAAAAAGTACTAGGAAACATTCTCCTATATTTGTTTTCTGTGTATCTGTTGTGCCTGGAATGACACAATATGACCTGGAAGGTGAAATTATGTACAGATCCAGAGAACTATCATCAGCAAACTCATCCAGATGCAGAGTTTGTCTGAATCTGTGTATGTTTTCCAGGCACACCTATAGGATGAAGCAGTCCCTCTGCTCTAACATTGCCTTTAATGATTAGGAAGGAGCCCAGCAAAGACTGAGCTTTCCTTTCCCACTTTCCTAAGTTAGTGAGAAAACCTTGACAGGAGTAGCCCTGAACTACTTTTCTAATTAGAGGCCAGCAGGTTTGAAGGTCAAAAAAAGCCCACAAGTAGCTTTATGGATTTAGGAGAAAACATTATTATGGGAACTCTCAAATACGGAGAATAAGTCTTCAAAGAAGGAAGTAAAAAACATCCTTTTCTTGCTTCTCCATGACTTTTGTAGCTGCTGTTCAAATTACATCTAATTGTACAATTGACTTTTCATGGTTTATCCTAGTCCCATTGCATTCAACAGAATACCACAAAATGTCACAACCAGCATTCGTATCATGGAATCCAAGGAAGACACAACAGCACTGACAACACAACAGCATTAAGACACGTTCATGCTAGTCCTATTCTATTCAATATTATGACACTGTTAAATCTATATTGTCAACTCCAAATGTGTATGCTTCACATTAATTAATTCTTAACAACACTGCCCTTCTTACAACAACATTTTATCTGTGATTGCTACTTACTGTTAGATTTCACATTGTTTACTTCTTGAATAAAATAAAAATCTCCATTACTTGTCAATCTTTTGATATCTTCTTGTTTCAAAATTAGCACAAGTTTCATTCACCCTAGCCTTCTGAAAATAAATAGCTTGCAGTAAAAAACAGCCAGGAAAGGCATATGAAACAATTAATCTTTCTCTATTAACTTACGCAAATGCACGAATGTAATTGAACTCACATACTAGAATTCTTTTTACTTGTTTCACTTTTATATTTTAGAAGTGCACTTTATTCTATGAAGGGCAGCTTAAAGCAACTATGACAGTTACAATCTGTAAGGTGCACAAATATGTCTGGTAATAGAGATCCTATAACTATAGGAAACAGGCTACTTGTTTGTTACAGGTGCACATTAAACACTTCAATAATTTAAGTAAATGGATGTCTTATACTCACCGCTGCATTTTGTAATTTTAAAGGACAATTGTCTATTACAATCTCAATAGCAAAACATAATATTAAATACAGGTTGTCAAAATTCTGCTTTCAATTACACTCATACAATCCTAGATGACCCTGTATACGAAATTTGAAGTATTTAAAAATTAGAAACAAACTTCACCTTTAACATTCTTTCCAAATCCCATAGAGGCAGGAACTGCACTGTCTGCTTGTATTTTGCTATTTGTTTTCTCTTTCAACACTTCATCATCACTTGAAACATCATCAGAGTTCATCTTCTTTTTCTTTTTCTTTTTTTTATGTCGAGGAGGGAGCTTTTTCGGAAAGGTAAACATGGGAAATATGACAAGGAGCATTGCAATGGCACAAAGGAGAAATCCACTCCACCTAATGGAAACAGGAGCAGAAATGAAAGCCAATGCATTACATGAAATAAAAGAAAAAAACCAAAGTGATTATTACAGGCCATACCGGCTGGAAAGACATATTTGCAAAATATGGAACAATGACATTAAAAGTAAAGGACTGGCGTGGGGGAGAGCCTTCATTGCACTAAACCTCTTAATTAGAAGATATTTCTGTTGACTTGTCTACTGATAAAGGCATTTATCCAGAACCCACCATATATTATGAAATAGTGTCAGCTTTGCGTTCCCGTAAATTTTCATTTTTGGTAATTATTCAGTACCAAGTGCTGATGAGTAGATACTCACTTCTACTTTGCCTTTCTTGGATAATTCCCCGTGAAGCAATGCAGTATTCCTCTGGAGAACATGAAAAATTTCACCCATGGCACAAGAAGATAAAATGCCCTGATGTATCCACCTGGACTAAACCTGTTCTGCTTTCCAGTGACTGCCTCTCACTGCCCTGACTGTCCAATTCTCTCCCTTCCCAATGAAGGGCTCCCAAAGCATGATTTTTAAAAAACTGATGTATTACAGTTCACACCAGGGTTTATGCCTAAAACTTTGCAGCTCTGTTCTGTGACCACAACCTGAAATATCCCTTCACAAAGAATTCCTTCTTCTCTCCCTCTATCTTATAAGAGCAGGATATAAATAACCCTGCAATGATCCCTTGGCTCACACAGAATGACTTGGGATGTACCCAAAGAAGGGGCAATGTATGGTATGCCAGAAAAGTGCCCTTCAGACTGCAGGGATACTGCTATCCTCCCTGAGACCAAGAAGCTTAATGAACTTTACCACAGCAACACAGATGGGCAAAAGGGCCTTACTAGAAAATACTCTAGAGTTAACCTTCTGCAGTCAGAAGGCTAATAGTAGAGTATCAGATAACATAATTTCTCCTCCAGGTTCATCTCGCAATGAAAGACTAGAGGAAACCATGGATAAACACACACAGATGCTTCCATAAAGAAACACAACCTCAGAAGTCACCCTCAGAGTACTGAAAGTGCAATTCTCACTATGTACTAATCTAATTGCACTGGGTTAACGTGGCAAGGTTTTGGCAGTGGGGTGGAGGCTGTAGGGGTGCTCCTGTGAGACAATACAATGAGCTGTCCCCATGTCGGACAGAGCCAGCTCCACCCAGCTCCAAAACAGACCCACCACTGCCCAGAGCAAAGCCCATCGGTGATGCTGGTGACACCTCTGCAGTAACTTATTTAAGAAAGAGCAAAAAACACTGCACAGCATCTGTGTGAGGGGAGTGAGACTGTGAGAGAAACAGCCCTGCAGACATCAAAGTGACAGAAGAAAGAGAGAGAGGAGGTGCTCCAGGTACCAGAGCCAAAAGTCCCCTGCAGGCCCAGGATAGGACCACGGTAACATAGTTTGTTCCCCTACAGCACGCGGAGGACCACAGTGGAGCAGTTATCCCCCTGCAGCCCATGGAGGACCACAGTGGAGCAGTTATCCCCCTGCAGCCCATGGAGGACCACAGTGCAGCAGATATCCACCTGCAGCCCACAGAGGGCCCACGCTGGAGCAGGGTCCTGGCAGGAACCGTGACCTGGAGAGAGAAGACCACACAGGAGCAGGTTTGCTGGCAGGATCTGTGACCCATGGGGGACCCACGCTGGAGCAGTCAGTTCCTGAAGGACTGCACCCCATCAAAAGGACCCATGATGGAGTAGTTAATGAAAGACTGTCTCCCATGGAAGGGACCCCATGCTGAAGGAGGGGAAGAGTGTGAGGAGGAAGGAACGGCAAAGATGAAGTGTTATGAACTGACTGCAACCCCCATTCCCTGTTCCCCTGCACCACTCAGGCAGAGGAGGTAGAAGAGTCAGGAGTGAAGCTGAACCTTGGAAGAAGGGAGGGGTGGAGGAAAGGTGTTTATACTTTTGTTTTTAATTCTTACTACCCTACTCTGTTACTAATTGGCAATAAATTAAATCAATTTCCCAAAGTCAAGTCTGTTTTGCTCATGATGGTAGCTAGTGAGTGTTCTTCCCCTGCCCTTATCTCAACCCACAAGCTTTTCATCATATTTTCTCTTCCTGTTCTGCTGAGGAGGGGGAGTGAGAGAGCAGCTTCGTGGGCACCCAACAGTCAGCCAAGGTCAACCCACCACACTAGTCTACACTACTGTTTGGAATTTTCAGTCAAGTCAATCACCTTACTGCAATATCAAGGCACAACTATGAAAGACTGAAGCTCACTGCTTTCAAACCACAATTTACAGAACTGTGGAGGGTTGATCCCGTCTGAACACGAGGTGCCCACCAAAGCAGCTCTATCACTCCCCTCCTCAGCCAGACAGGGGAGAGAAAATATAACAAAAGGCTCATGGGTCGAGATAAGGACAGGGAGAGATCGCTCACCCGTTAGCACCACAAGCAAAACAGACTCAACTCGGGGAATTATTTTAGTACCAATCAAAATCAGAGTAATGAGAAATAAAACCAGATCTTAAACACACCTTCCCCCCCCCCCCCCTCCCTTCTTCCTGAGCTCAACTTCACTCCCAATTCTTTCTACCTCCTCCCCCCGCCAGCAGTGCAGAGGGATGGGGAATGGGGATTGCAGTACTTAGTCACACGTTGTCTCTGCCGCTCCTTTCTCCTCAGGGGGAGGACTCCTCACACTCCTCCCCTGCTCCAGCATGCGGTCCCTGCCACAGGAGACAGTCCTCCATGAACTTCTCCAACACGAGTCCTTCCCACAGGCTGCAGTTCTTCACAAACTGCTCCAGTGTGGGTCCCTTCCATTGGGATACAGTCCTTCAGGAAGAGACTGATCCAGTGCAGGTCCCCCATGGAGTCACAGGTCCTGCCAGTAACCTGCTCCACTGTAGGCTTCCCATGGGGACACAGCCTCCTACTCTGGCATGGGGTCCTCCATGGGCTGCAGGTGGAGATCCACTCCACCGTTAACCTCCATGGGCTGCAGAGGGACAGCCTGCCTCACCATGGTCTTCACCATGGACTGCAGGGGAATCTCTGCTCTGGCACCTGGAGCATCTCCTCCTCCTTCTTCACTGACCTTGGTGTATGCAGAGTTGCTTCTCTCACATATTCTCACTCCTTTCTGTGGCTGCAATTGCTGCTGCCTAGTAACTTTTTTCTCTTCTTAAATCTGTTATCACAGAGGCGCTACCACCATTGTTGATGGGCTTGAAATTGGCCAGCGGTGGGTCCGTCCTAGAGACAGTGCCATTGGCTCTATCAGACATGGGGGAAGCTTCTAGCAGCTTCTCACAGAAGCTGCCCTTGTAGCACCCCATTACCAAAACCTTGCCACACAAACCCAATACAAGAACGATTTTTACACTTTTTTATACATCCTTTACATTTTAAAAAGGAAGCTACAACAGGAAGCTACTGATTATATATTTGTTGAAACTTTAAACATTTTAAAGTATCGAGTAGACAGGATTACTTGCACAAGAAAGAAAAACATTTGGACTCATATTTGTAATGCAAAGATATTGCAAACTGTATTTTTAAATAAAGACAAATTCATACATATGTGTAACGGTTTGTGTGGTAAATGGTTATGCAATGGCAAACAAACAGCCATGTGTAACACCATTTTTGTCAGAAAGATTGTATGGGAAGCTTTTGCAAGGCAAATCTAAGTGACTGGAAGTTTTGACTAGTTTTGATATTATGTAAACAGAAAATCCTCCATTCATTTTAGCTGATAACATACACAGATTAGAAAGCAGACTTTTAGGAGGATTAGTCAGCACTATCAGACAGGGAATAAATTGGTAGACTGTATGAAAATGTAGTAACATCCCTTTCGGGATCTCAAAGGCAGAAGCTGCAAAGGCAATGATCAAAGAAACAATCTGTGGCAATAATACGCAGAAATCTGAAACCACCCACTCAGCAGGAATAGCAAAGGAGACAGGGGCCTGTGATGTAGCACCAGATAAAATTCAAATCCAAAGGGACAATTATGGCAGCATACCGAGCACTGGAGATGTCACGAATACAGCACTGGATGCAATGATTTGCACCATCTACACTTCACATCTTCCTGGAGAAATATCAAAGAATTGGAAAACAGACAAAAGACGGTATCAAAAATAATAAGGACGCCTACAGTGGGAAATGAGGGGTCAGAACAGGATCTGTCTTAATTAACAAGCCCTTGATTTTTTGTCTTCAAAAGTCAAAGAAAATATGCAGGGGAATACCTCAAAGGCATCTGCACAAGCCCGAGGACCTCAAATAAAAGCAATTAAAGCTAAGGAAGGACCAGACAGCATTGGAGGAATTCCTTTAAACTTCTTGTGTGGAATGTCAGTGAAAGTCTATATGGGAAGATCCAAGTATTAAACAGATTCAGAACGAGGCAAACACTCAGAAAAATGTCAGCAAAAGAAAATTTGATTCAACGCACCTGACAGACCGCCAAGGGCTACTCTGCAACTAATGAGATCTCTATACAGCACACTAACAGCTCTCAAAGACAACATGATGGATGACTTCTAAGAAATATCCCTACAGTTACCGCATTTGAATTAAAAGCAGTTTCAAACATTTGATGGGCTGACACAGACAGCTGGCCTGTAATTTAGCCCAGAGCACCTACAGAAAGCCCAAGTGTACAAAATCCAGGAGTGCAAACCCAAGTTCTGTGAAACTCAAGGAAGAATCAGATCAGAAATAACCCAGAGAAATAACCACTTACTTTGTTTATCAGATTTCACAAGAGATAAACCAAGTCACCTCTCCTGCATTTATGTAGTATATCTCTTAGAAAGGAACAGCTTAAGTAAAAAATAGGCTTTACTGTAATTTTTGTTGCCATATATCATAGTTGCTGCATTTACTATTTTGTTTGTAATCATTATCTTCTTTAATAATGGAACTTTTTCACCGGGTCCCTGTGGTAAATTATGTTAGAAACCTTACAGCTATAATAAAGAAAAGATGAGAATCGAAGACACCAATTCACTTCAAAGGAGACAAGGCTGAGACATCTCAAATACAACTGCCCGTTAACTTATCTCAACTGCACCCTACTTTTTAAAAGAATGTCAGCTGAAGTAAGTGCTAGACTACTCTTATATTTCAAATTGTTAGATTACATAAATAAAAATAAACTTGGCTATGAGGCACTTCCCTCCAAGGAGAAAATGTCACGGTCCCAGAAAATAGATTTCAGTGGAATGAAAACCTACACTTCCAGAGCTCTCTGCAAGCAGGCAGTCACTGAGCAGCAAGGGACAAAGGACCAATCTTCACTCCATGAGAGGAAGATTCATTTTAATAGGTAGACAAAGCTTCAGAAAGAGAAAAGAGAATGAGGCACAGATGCTATGAACACCACTGAACTTTTATGAGAGGCCACCACAGATTTTGAAACAAATTACCAGAGATCTGATAGCAGGGGATACTTTTTAGAAATTAAAGAGAGAAAAAACTGAGAAAGACAAAAATTAAAAAATAATACAAGGGCATGGAACACCCTTCAGGGAAAGCTGATCTCTACAGATTTAATCAACATGATGGAAAAAGGAAACTGAATGACTTTGTCTTTTCTATGCTGGCTAGAATATGACTAGCCTGCTGAGATCCTATGACAACCAATTTCCTGCCCTTGTTTCAGTCATATTTGCATCACTTCTGCTGGCACTCCTGTGCGGAACTGAAATCACCAAGATACTTCGTTCAGGTGACATTAAACATTGGAGATACATAAAATGCATTTAGTAATTTGACATAAAATCTTCCAAATGCCTGAACTAGGCTCTTTTCTCTTTTTACTTATAAGGCCTGGTACAGTAGATGTTCTCAAGGTCTGCCCACAGAAACAGTTGTGAGAGGTGACTTCTCAACTCTTGCCATGGAGCGCAGTGGTTGCAACATTCCTGTAGGATGCTGGGGATCCATCCCTGGCATTGGGCATCCATCCCTGCCACTCATTCTTTCGAGGGAGGATAGTTAAACCTGTAATTCATGAGCAAGGACAGGTTTGCCTGATCTCTCTGATGCATTTGGCTATGACAACATTGCACATATATCCAAGTTAGCTTTAAATGAGCTGCAGTGGCTGTCCATGTGCTGTGGCATACAGCTTGGTGCAAATGGCCCAAGAAGTGGCAAACCGATGTTTCTGTGCTGCTTTCGTTATTTTGCCTTCACCTGAGCTGTTTATGTTAAAACTCATACAGATATGCCCACACCTCAAAGCACCTACATCAATGATTGTATTACAGATAAAGACAGAAGTGAAGCTTACCCCACATTTGTACAGCCCCACTGATTTCAATTATTAAATATATTTATGGGCTGGTTCACGATTTCTGTTGAAAACTACTGAGCAGATGCTGACTACCTGTTCTGACATGTCATTAAAAACACATGAAACAAGAGTTTTACGAAGTATGTATAATATTCTGCTTTGATTTCTGATCTTTTATTCAAGAATAGTCAAAGCACATTTTTAAGCACATTCACAGGACAAATCTTTTCTGTCAGTATATACATGAGAGCACAGAGTCATTAACCCCAAGGTCCTAGGTTAACTGAGCACCCAGGTTTGCCTGAAAATTCGGCTGGACAGTCCTGCACAGCAATGCTCTTGGACTAAGTAAGACAAATAAAGCAGCGATAAATCTTCAAAAGCTTAAGAACACTCCAAAGAGAATTTTTCACATCAGGCTGTCAGGAGAGATCTCTGCAGGATAAATAGAAAAGGATACAGTCTGACGGCGATGGTGCAGTGACAAACACTAACTCAGTGCACAAGAACTGACACTGCACCCTGCACCTTGAAAGCAGAGGTCTTCTCCTGGGATAATGAACTTAAGTCTTTTCTGGGCTTGCAGGAAAATTTCAAGGCAGATTTATGAATTATCTGAGAAAAGCCAGCTAGAGCCTCAAGACCTGCTTTCTCAAAGAGACATTTCCAAGGAGACCACATATCAAAGGGTGCCCAAAGACATCAGCTAATGATTATGGCTGTTAAATCTCAATGCTACTAGAGAATAATGCAATAGTTTACATCATCTGCTGCCTAAACACACGCCATCACCCCAAGAAACAAGACTGGAAAGGTCATGTTCTGACCCCATCCTACCTCCATCTCCTAGACCACAGGAAACAAAGTCCACCATTTCTCATCTGAGCAGCAGCGCTCAGCATTTTGTGTTGCCTGTTCTGGAAAACTAAAGGATCAATCCACCTTCCAAGCAGGAAGGGCTCGGCCCTGGGCAGCAGTGATCCTCGATGGCCTCCTGCAATGTGGATATTCTGTCCTGTCATCCCTATGCTGAGCACTGTCAGTCAACACCCGAAGAGGTCTGAAACAGTCCTGGAACAGCCACAAGTGGGATGCAGTGTGCCTGTGAGCTTCTGTAGCAAGTGTTCTCTCTGTCAGAGGCTGGTGTGTAGGGATCGACAGAAACCTCCTCTTCCTCGGCCTCCTCCTACACCCTTAAACAGCCCTCAAGGGGTACAATTTCCCAGCCTGTCTCAATTCCCTACTGGCAATTTAGAGAGTAGTTTTGAAACATGCTTGATCCTTACCAGTTTCCAATGAATCGGGGATCACTCTGGTCAATATAAACAGTTGTCCTAGGATCAACATAGAAACCAATAAGAAGTCCTCCTAGCAAGTATCCAGCTGCAGGACCAAGTGCTCCCATTACATACATGATGGCTGAGGAAATAAAAGGTCAATCAGGCATCAATAAAATGAATGTTTCATTAGTTGTTTACAAGAAAAATTCAAAAGTAAAAGGTGCTTCTTAAAGCAGGGAGTTTTGTACCCTAAAACCTTCAGAGCCCTTTTTTGCAACCTTTATCTGCATAAGTAACATATTGATAAGAAAATTGCTGCTTTCTGTACATTTTAAGTCAAATTATGGAAGTACTATTACTTTGGCATTTTGGATAGAAAGCATACTTTGACAATATTTTTCATATTTTGTAACATTTCCTTTGAATCAAAACAATATTCAACACATAAACGGAAAAAATACAATTAATGGCAAGCAAACAGAAAATCAAAGCATAAAAATTGTGTAAGGCACCAAAGAATAAAGTACAGCATTCCAACTCAGTTACCATCAGACTAACAATGGGTTTAAAAGAATGATCAAAGTTAAGAAATCACATATCCCTGTTTCAGAAATTGACAGACTGTAGCCATGGACTTGCCCGTTTTACATACTGATACCAGCAGAAAATATATAACATTCCCTGCAAGACTCCTGCCTTATTCGGAACATTTGATCTTTCAAATTTAAAATCTTAATGCTATTTTACAACAGATTTCCTAACTTAAAAAGCAAGTAAAATGAAAGTAAGTTTCTCATGTGCAACCATGCAGACACACGTTTTACACCACCATCCTGGTTTGAACAGCCTGTTCAGACATAACAGCAAAATCCTTGTAACTTGGAATAACAGAGTAGGAGATACCAATAGAAGGCTCCTATCTCCTGTGTCTTCTGTGTCTTCTACAAAATACTCCAGAGTGCAGCCTCCAGTCCTGGTCCTTCAGCTGTCCACACCAGGGCATGTGTGAGAAAAGACCACAGCTTCCCTTTGGCTTGCATGCCAGTGCTGTCAGGAGCAACAGGGAGACAGAGGCAAGGAAAGGCTACATCTTAGCATGGGCCCAAGACGCAGCTGGACCTGGCACCCAGGTAACCTGTCTGCACCTCCCAGTAGAGACATCAGCATGGTTTGTTTGCTGACAAGAACTGAGTGCTAAGATTTAGCATTTCCAGGTTTTGGAAGGTGGGTAATTTAAAGGCTGTCATTTGCCTTGCCCTTAAGTCTTGCCACTCCTTTCCTTTTCTACTTCTGCAAATCCCAAATCAACTTCTGAACTAAGCCAAGGTCAGTTATCACAACATCAAGACCACAGTCATCTTCCAAAGACTGTTCTCTTGTAAGGGACCAGCTGTATCAGCTGAATGTTCACAAGTCCACTGGGCCTGATGGGATTCATCCCAGAGTACTGAAGGAGCTAGCAGATGTTATGACAGGACCCCTCCCGATCACCTACCAAAGGTCCTGGGAGTCTGGGGAGGTCCCTGCTGACTGGCAGCCAACTATTGTTATTCTAATCTACAAAACGTGCAAGGGAAGACCCAGGGAACTACAGACCTGTTAGTCTAACCTCAATTCTTGGAAAAATTA
The DNA here is from genome assembly GCA_028020825.1 of Podargus strigoides. Classification (NCBI taxonomy): domain Eukaryota; kingdom Metazoa; phylum Chordata; class Aves; order Caprimulgiformes; family Podargidae; genus Podargus; species Podargus strigoides. Next base: position 34,992,836 of record CM051620.1, on the reverse strand, counting down.
TGGAGAAGATTATACTGAGTACTATTGAAAGGCATTTAAATAACAATGCAATCACCAGGCACAGTCAGCATGGGCTCCCTGTTTAACTAATTTGATATCCTCCTACAATAAGGTCACCCACCTTGTGGATGAAGGGAAGGTGGTAGGTGCAGTTTTTCCGCATTTTAATAAGGCTTTCAATACTGTCCCTCACAGCATCCTTCTGGACAAGTTGTCCAACTGTGGGATGAGAGGGCTCATGGTGCACTGGGTGAAGAACTGGCTGAAGCACAGAGCTCAAAGGGCTCTAATGAATGGGGCCACATTTGGCTGGCAACCAATCACCAGCAGTGTTCCTCGGGATACAATCCTAGGGCCAGTCCTGTCCAGTATATTTATCTGGATGCAGGAGCTGAATGCACCATTAGCAAGTTTGCTGATGATATCAAACTGGGAGGTGTGGTTGATCCTCTTGAGGGACAAGAAACTTTGCAGAGAGATCTCAATAGACTGGAGCATTGGGCAGTGATTAATGGGATAAAGTTCTACAAGTCCAAATGCCGGATCCTGCACTAAAGACGGAGTAACGCAAGGCACAAGTATAAATGGGGAGAGGAGTGACTGGAGAGCAGCCCTGCAGAAAGGGGCCTGGAGGTGCTGGTTAACAGCAGACTCAGTATGAGCCAGCAGTGTGCTCTGGCAGCCAAGAGGGCAAATCATACCCTGGGGTGCATCAAACACAGCATCACCAGCTGGGCAAAAGAGGCGATTATCCCACGGTGTTCAGTGGTGGTACGACCTCACCTTGAGCAGATCAAGAAGTGAATGATCAAGAGTGAAGAGTGATCAAGAAGTGAAGAGTGATCCAGAAGTACACCACCACTTGCTAAGCTGCTGCAGAGATCTACTATGTAGCACATGAAAAAACAACTGATTATCTAATTCTCTGAAATCATCATCTTCACCACAAAATCTCTATCTCCACATGGTTTCTGTGGACCAATCACTCTCCATGGCAGTTTGCAAACTACATCCTCTTTGGTCCCACCCTCAATCAGACAGGCTGCATCCTACATGGCAGCAGCTGAGGAAGCATAACTGAGTTGCTAACTGGGTTTCTCCATTACCAGTTAAAGTAAATTATATCTCACAGACAAAATAAGCTAAATCAAATCACTAAATCTGCCTGATTAAATCAAAATAACTTGTACATTTTTGTCTTATGTTTTGAAATAGGAGAAAGAAGAAAAAGAACTTCCTTATGAGTACAAAGGGGCTGCTATCTGAGAGCTATATTGCAGGGGGAAAAAATCACAGAAGCTACCACAAAAGGTAAACTGACTATAGTAAAAAATACTTCCAGACTACAAATTGATCTTAAACTCATTTTCAGTTTTTATGAAACTGCAATTTCAAATAATTAGATTTTGCTGAAATCCTTTTGACATAATGGTTTCCAGAACCGTGTTCACTATTTAAATTTATTCCAGCCATGTACCCTTCTGGATTCATTGTAAACAATTCTCTGTATGCCTAAAATGCTCCATCAGACATTGTAACACTGCTCCTTAGCAGTAAGTGGTTAGATGAACCCCACAGTAACTGTTATTTGCAAAATCCACATCATGAAAAAAACAATCTCCATCCACTATAATAAATTTTGTTCTACAAATGTTTGCTTGGAAAAATGATTCAAACAACTACAGTACACTCAGACCTCTAAAAAGTTTACAAAGGAAACACAAAGGAAGTAAAAGAATGACCTAATTCATTCATTTCGGTATTCAGAAAAAATACTTATGCTGCATTTATTCAGCTTCAGTTCCACCACTGAAACAGGCAAAATGCAGCAACTACTTAGGCTTAGAAGCACTATCCAGTGTATTTTGAACACCTGGTAACTTCAGAGGGTTTTCTTGGTAAGCAGATATACTGTACAGTAAAGATAAAATTAACAGTGTACACTGTGCTCCATTAGAGGAGGGAATGCTGTCCACCATTTCACCAGTATTTTAAAATTACTGTATGCTTTTCAGGCTTCAAGGTTTTTTTTAATATAACTTACAGACAACATGTAACTTTCTGAATCATTCAGAAATCAGAGCCCCCATGTGCCTGGAGGAAATCTATGAGCAGACAAGTTTCACAACTGCCGTTTTAAGACACTTTGCAGAGTCTTCCTCAGTACCTAGTAATGGTCACTATCAGAAACTGGACACCAAGTGCAATAAACTGATTTGGACTTCTAAACAGGACTACAGATAGAGCATGGCAAGTAAAAGATTTTGATATTTCAAAAGGTACTTGAAGAAATTTGTCCCAAGCCTTGCTGTGGAAGTGAAAGGAGAGCCATCTCCAAGACTCACCCTGGCAGACTCCTCATGGACCTGGATCCTTGAAATTCTCATCACAGCCCTCAAAGCTATGCACCCCAATGTCCAGGAATAAAGAAGTTCCAGCTCCCAAATGGGCCACCAAGATTACTGGATGATGTAGAAAGGAAACTAAATTGGAAACAGATTCAATCAAGGTGTCATCTAAACTGAAACCACTTCACAAGTTAAAAATTCTACAGGTAATTGTTCCATAATTTTTTCCACACAGGTCACCAAAAGGTCTCCAGCTTCTGAATGAAAAAGATTCTGAAACATGCAGATGATGTAAGATCACCTTCCTTTCTTCCCTCTGCCTGGCATTTCAGCTAGCCCTTATTGGTCCTCCCTCTTTGGGCCCAAGATCAGGGATCCTGATCTAGGGAGTCTGCACTGATTCAACAGTCAAGAAGTTTCAACAACAGAAGTAACAAACATTTTTGTCAGGGGACATGCTCGAGTACTGTGATTCAGAAGCAGGCCACATGGTATCCCGATGATTTATTAAATTGCCCTTAAGAAAACAGGATTTGGTTTTTAACCTCCCTGCCATAACCTTGACTGGTGCTTAGATTTGCAAGCTGCCTTCAAATTTCTTAAGACATAAAAAACTATACTATAAAATAGCAGTAATACCTCCTTTCCAATGACAAAACAGAGATGACTACATTCTACAAGTTATACTCCAAACAGTAAACTACCTTCAAAAGACAAGATGAGGAAACTTTGTTAATACAGACATATGGGCTACAACATTAATTTGATTCTCTCTGATTGGTTTTCATTGGAATGAAAAATTGTACCCCTCAGACTTACTGCATCAGCCATGCATGTTCAATGCTGGCACATCACTGAGTGCACTTCTCTGGAAACGTAGGTCTCTCCAGGAAAACACATCTGCAGGTCACCCACTCCTACATGAATTAGAGCCATCTGAGAACTACTCACAACATTCAACATAACCAGCTCAGATCGGTTCCTGCAGAACTTTTTCCCCAGAAGCCTGTCATAGCTTGCTTCTGCTGTGATGTAGGATCTTAAGTCTCCAAAGTACAAGTTAGTCTACTAAAATTACATGGTACTTAACAAGCTAATTTCAAAGACCAAAGACTTTGCAGATTCTTTCAAATTTCCCTTTTCTCTGAAGAACTCAGCATTACGGGGAGGAGTTTGCATTAGCCAGCATACCTCTTTCTCTGGGTGCTGCTTCTCTTCAGTGCCAAGGGATAGTCTTTCCCAGCCCTCCCAAACCTGGGCTTTCAGATTACAGTTCTACCTCCGACATAGACTGTAGATGAGTAAAAATATCCTGGTTCAGACACGGTTAGTTAAGTGCCCATTTGCCCCCGTGATATCCAGCCATGGTTATTTTAATTCCTTTTAAGTTTTGCACCAAAAGAGCTTCTCTGCCTCACTGAGTATGCGCTCAGCATGGCATATTATGTCAGGCACAACACCATGCTAGCAGAACTGTCTAGTTTCAAAACTGGCTACAGCTAGCCAGGCTTAGCCAGTCCATCACAGCTAAGATGCTGTATGGTAGAGAGAGGGAGTCAAAGCAACGTGGAATTTACCTACCAAAGTGAAACAAGATCAAGCAATGTCATTCTTGGCCACTGAAAAGTTTATCCTGGGACATGTTGCAATGAACGCTGATACTCTGACATTTGACAAAATGATAATATTGCCTATTGCTTCTATTCATAGGAGGTCCTTCTTCAACACAAGAAATCTTTACATAGATCCTACTGCAGCAGAGTGTCTGTCACTACAATAAGACAGACTGAATCTTCTATTGGTCCCAAAATCCCTGTGTTCACATCACATGCATGAAATAACTTCGCTGCCAAAGATTTTTTTTTTCATCTACCCACACTATAAAAATCTGCTGAGACAGAAGTCATAAAAATACTTTGAATGTCCTTTTTCTCCTCTCATCACGCCAAACAACAACTTCAATACATTTTGCATATGGGAATATATAACATATGTCCCTATGGCATTCTCAGATGCATACATTGTTAACCTTCCAACCGTGCCTTTTTACATTAGTAATTCTAGTACAAATTAAAGTCTCAAGTATCATATTGTGCCTAGATGAACAGAAAGTATACAACAGGTTGTCTGGTCTCTGGGTTCTAAAAAAGCCACTTCGGTTTAAAAAGCAAAAACAAAAGCATATATTGCTCAGTGCCTCTCATCTCCTCTGTGTGCACACACATGTCACCACACAGAGTTTATCACTGGATGAGGAGGAACATTTCTGAAAGACCCCATTGTTCAAATCCTGGCAGCCCATCACCATAGTACAACTGTTCATTTCATACATGTGTAAGGCAAGCAGAATTTGACCTTTATTCTATTTTCAATTAAAGTTTAGAATTTGAAAAATCCTGCAAAAGCTACAGTGTGCATTCTGGAGGTCTTATATATACATATATAAATATATATATTTATATATATGCATGTTTTTCCCATCAGAAAATTATGGCAATTTTGGTAGGTTTTGCAGGCTACTTTTTAGTGACATCCTTTTATATATTTCAAATTTTTAGTCCAAAAATTTAACTGTCATTAGCATGTGGGTATTGATTAGGAAACAGATACAAAAGATAAAATTAATCCCCCATAGTCACGGAGTAGAGTGGAAAGTCCAGGAGTATAATTTACTTCATCAGAGCAGTAACTCAGTGCCCTGCCTGCTGAACAATCATCCTCAGAGAACAGCACAAGGGAGAATAAAAATAATAAAAAAGAGTCATGTGAATTTGGAATAAAAATTTTGTGCTTTGTACCTGTGTAGAACCTGAGGAGTGAGCTTTAAGATAAACTTTATATAATCCAAAGTGTGTGTCTGTGCCAGGAGATTTAGATTTAGGGGGCTACAGAGAAAAGAAAAAAAAAAAAAAAGACAGTCATAGGGTTTACTGTCTAGGATTCTGTAAGCAGAAGAAGCACCACCATGCTATGGCAGTAGAGTATCCTCCCTAGTCCTACTACATTTCCTTGGAAAGCTGAGCTATGCTGTCACTGTAGAATGAGCAGCAGGATATTTCTCTAGGGTACAGAGCAGGTTTTTGTTTCCCCACAGAACAAAGCTGACTGGCAGAGGTTCCAAGGGGGAATATGTCTCAGCTCCCCCCTCTTCCTTGCACATCCCAGTGATAGGGTAGCGAGGGACAAGCATCAAGCAGCTTCCAAAGAAACACTGCTGCCATTTATAAAGGCATACTTACCTCTTCTGCTCAAATTCACCCACACAGAAGCTATCCAAAAAACCCATAAGGTTTAACCACTCTTGAGCCTGAGGGCACAAAACTGAGAGGAGTTGTAAGCAGAAGCCAGGCAGACTTCTCAAAAGCTTTTAAGTCAGGAAACCACTTCCTTCTTTTCTTCATGAACACACAACCAAGCCCATCCATACATGCTTTAGGATTTTTCCTTTAATGTGGTTATTTGCTCAGGAAAAAACAATGCTTTGAGCATTACTGCAGTTCAGATAACAACATACAGATCAAACCTTTAAATAACTTCCTTTCAAAATGTATTAGCATTACCATGACTTTAAAAGTCTCTCAGATCCCGTGCTCCACTCAAAACAATAAACAGAGCAACAAAACCACTTCAGCAGCCTCTCTTGATCTTTGTGTAGAATATATATAGCAGATTCTACAGATATAGGAGACAAATTCATAGAGGAGCATAACCAAAGTGTAACTTTACATACCATACAAGCCAAAACGAATGGTCCAGCTTACCACTCCATTAAAATATGCTGAAAGTTAAATTAATTACAAATATGTCCAGTGACTTGCCAATGCCAGACGAAAAGCAGCTCTTTTTTTTTTTTCTTATAGATTCATTACTAAGATATCATTTGTATCAAAACAGATATCATTCCCAGGCTTAAATAGCTAAACTGCTTTATGTTTTGTGTTCTGCATTTGTGATCATGTTCTAAAACATTATAATCATTTTCACAGGATTCAATTCTAACATCACAAAACCAGGAAAATAAGGTCAAACAAAAACTAAAATAGGCTGCCCGTCCCTCTCATATACACTGTCACTGCAGTGCTGCTCCCAATCACTTGCTATACTGTGGGGTCACAGTGATGACAAAGCAATTCATCTTAAATCAAAATTTCCCAGGACTTGGCACTTGTTTTTAGGTTACACTACGAACAGGTGTGTGCATCCAAATCCAAAAATCTGAAAACACTGAAACATCAAAGAAGAAAGGCTTGCACTTGTACCACGTTATTTCAGCCTTAGAGATACTCAGCTTAATAAAAGATTGGCCCAAGAAAAACTACTCCAGCACTTAAAAGGGAGTCTTTATTTCTTTATTCCTAAAACCTGTGGAAATAGAAACCCAAGGGGCAATTGGAGACTGTCCCATTCTTTAGATGTAACTGCTTGGAAACACAAATATTACTTCTTTTTCTTCTTCAATATCTGTCTTTTCTATGTTCACCTGTAAATAAACATTTGTTGATAATATTACCAAGCATGACTTGTGATTAGTAAGCAAACATGAAACAGACACATCTGCTGTAAAGAGTTCAGTGAAAACAGCTGCAATTTCTGAGCGCAGTTTCTGTATCAGTGTGGTTGACTGAATTTAGACACCATGCATGAAGAAATTCTTAGATCGGATAATTAAGCAAATCAGGCTTTATCAGCTTTAGCAGTTCTTAAACCAATTTTGAAGGCAAGAACCTTCTGGTGACCAGATTCCAAAAGCACATACAGCTACTTCTAACTTGAAGCGTATGGAAAGTCCCCACTGATGCGAATGGTTTGCGTGACCAAAGATAAACTCATCTATCCTCGCATGACCAGAACCTAAACTGAAAACCAATCTGCTCTGACATTCTTTCCGTGGACTAAGAGGCATTGGTCCCCTCAAGAAATGTTTTTTAAAAGCAGAAGTGTCAACAGTTACTTAAATGCATGAATACAAGAGCAATGAAAACTGTCTTTTTTAAATCTCTGAGGTGTTTTCCAGCTGTAGGGAATTTTGATCTGGAAATTTAGCTCTCAGACAGATGCACGCACTACTTGTGTTGAATGCAGTGAGAATGTCCGAAGACGCACTGAAAGGCAAAGCTTGGCTCTTGGCTGTTATTTTCTGGAAATATTCTCAAAAAAAGGCTCCACATCTTACCTTCAAGTTTTTCAAGTCTCTGTCAGCATGTTGCATTATAAAAATAAGACAATTTGGTGTATCCCAAGAAGGTCACTAGCTGTGAGTCCCCAGACCCTGACTTTGCAAAAGCACGTGTTTCTTAATGATGTTTTCTTTGGTGAACACCTCTAACTAATGAAACCAGGCAGAGACATTGATCCTTCACGTAAATACCTACCTACCTACCTCGGTCCCTTCAGAATTCTTGATCCCTCAGGAACCCAAAGTTACCTTCAATAAAATGTCATAAATGTAATGTTCATTTCCATACAGAAAACAATCTACTGTATATAACCACTAACCTGGACACTAAGCAAACTACTACTACAAATTATTTTAAAAGCCTTTAACATCCCAAATCCAAGAAATAATTACTTAGATAATGTCATTGTTATATTTCCCATTCAGTCAAACACTGAAAGCTAAATCCACAGTAGTGAACTCATCACTCACTCCAGTAGGACCCTGTAAGTTAGTGGGGCTACTCTCATGAGGCAGGCAGGATTTGGAACTTCTGTCCTATTACTCAGTGATGTTCCTAACAAGAGGACACTGAAGCTGCTGGCTGCCTTTAGGAGATACCAGAGCAGCCTCTTGACTCATAGTCATTCTTTTTGTTAAGTCATGTCAAGTGGGAATATCTCATCTCTGCCTTTTAACTGTTTGGCTTTGGCTTTTTTAATGGTTTGACAGTTGAAGGCACACACATGCATTTTATTTTCATTGGAGACTATCCCCAGGCGCACCGACTCTGTTGATTTCAGCTTCTTAAAACTGACTTTCATTTCTTTACTATTACTCTAAACTGGAGTGAGGCTCGGTTGTTCATTTGCATCTTATCCCCTTTTCTTTAGGTGATCATAACTGAAAAATATCAAGCAACAAAAGCTGGAATTTGGCTTGTAAGCAGGCCTTACCCAGTAGATCATGAATAATGAAATGAAAGAAAGAGACCAAAATATTTTTAAATCCCGTGAATTTAAAATCGCAGTGAGAAAGCCTAGGTCCATAACTACAAGACCAGCAGAACTCAGTCCAGAAGAGTATGTCAGAACACTTGTATCATCTGTGCTAGTTTTGCAGCATGTTCAGGCACTGTAACAGCATAAGCAGTCAGAAGTATATTGCTCAGGTCCCCCTGTTTCTTTTTACTGGGAGAATGTTTTCCTTGGAGGAAAAACAGGCAAAGAACCTATGAAATTTTTCACACACAGGACCAGATTTTAGAGTACACCATCACCTATCATGGCAAGAACCAGGCATACGTACCAGTTCCTTAGCAAAATCTACATACATTAAACACTAGTTGGATGGTAGCACTCAAAAGAATTGCGGTCAATGGCTCTGTGTCCAATTGGAGACCAATGACAAGTGATGTTCCTCAACGGTCGATATTGGGACCAGTGTTGTTTAATATCTTTGTTGGTGACACGGACAGTGGGATCAAGTGCGCCCTCATCAAGACTGCTGACAACTCCAAGCCGTGCAGTGCAGTCAACACGCTGGAGGGAAGGGATGTCATCCACAGGGATGTTGACATACTGGAGGGGTGCGCCTGGGCAAACCACACAAAGTTCAACAAGGTCAAGTGCAAGGTCCTGCACCGGGGTCAGGGCAATCCCAAGCACAAATACAGGCTGGGCAGAGAACGGATTGAGAGCAGCCCTGAGGAGAAGGATTTAGGGGTGTTGGTTGATGAAAAACTCAACATGAGCTGGCAATGTGTGCTTGCAACCCAGAAACCCAACCGTATTCTGGGCTGCATCAAAAGAAGTGTGGCCAGCAGGTCACAGAATCGCCTTGGTTGGAAGAGACCTCTAAGATCAAGTCTCACTGTTAACCTAACACTGTCAATTCATCACTAGGTCGAGGGAGTTGATTCTCCTCCTCTAATCCACTCTCATGAGACCCCACCTGGAGTACCACATCCAGCTCTGGAGCCCCCAACATGAATATGGATGTGCTGGAGCAAGTCCAGAGGAGGGCCAGAAAGATCAGAGGACTGGAGCACCTCTGCTATGAAGATAGGCTGAGAGCATTGGGGTTGTTCAGTCTGGAGAAGAGAAGGCTCCGGGGAGACCTTATAGCACATTCCAGTACCTGAAGGAGCCTACAAGAAAGCTCAAGAGGGACTTCTTACAAGGGCTTGTAGTGACAGGATGAGGGGTAACTGTTTTAAAAACTGGAAGAGGGTAGATTTAGATTAGACATTAGCAAGAAATTCTTTCCTGTGAGGGTGGTGAGACACTTGCACAGGTTACCCAGAGAAGTTGTGGCTCCCTCCTCCCTGGCAGTGTTCAAGGCCAGGCTGGATGCGGCTTTGAGCAACCTGGTCTGGTGGGAGGTGTCCCTGCCCATGGCAGGGGGGCTGGAACTAGATGATCTTTGAAGTCCCTTCCAACCCAAACCATTCTGTGATTCTATGATTCTACAAGTACCTAATGCCTACAGATCTGGGATTTACTGGTTACTGTACACAAACCACACAATGGCACACACAAATATCTGATTTTCAGAGGCAGGTTTGATACACATTTTGCCTACTTCATTATGCAAAACCAGACACTTTGCGCCCCAGGACACCCGAAGAAAGAAACGGAGATAGATCAAGTAGCTACTGGAAGGCAAGGTTAGGTGCTGATAGTCAAAGTTTCTATATATATATTCACTTTTCCTTTGTTCCACCAGCAAGACAAGAGAACAAAGGAGTAAAGGGGGAAATTATTCCAATCATGTTCTCTTAGAATTAATTTCCTTTCAAAAATTTGCTTCTGCCTAGGAGGCCCAGGTTAATTATTGAAAATGTTGGTGAGCATTTTTCCCTTGACTACCTCTCACTAACAGATTGCAAAGAAGGGCAAGCAAAATAGCATTTCTTGTTTTCTTTGTAAATTGCACTTACATTTTCATCTTTCAATCAAAACAACATGAATTCAGTTCATTACTCATATCTGACTGAAAATCTGCCTGTAAGCAAAAGCACATTATTCCAGTAATTTGCAGATGACCCTGTTAGGTTTATTAACATTTATTGTGTTGCTAAAGAAGTTATTTTTCTACATTCAAAAAGGCTGAAAGCTGCAATAGCCTCAATAAAAAAGTATTAAATAATAATTGGCAAAGTGAAACGCAGAGCTGTATAGCCATATTTGAAACCATATTGAAAATATTATTACAGGTCAGAGTCTGAAAAACATTTCCATCCATGTGTAACAGTTATAAATAGCAGAGGCTATTTATTCTGGCTATGAGACAACATCACTTTATGAAAACCTCCAGAGTTTCAAAATTTGCTCTTTATTCTCATAGGAACAAACATTGTTTGGTCATTTTCACAAAATAGGAATTACACTGAGATGTGTGTTTCTGGGAAAAGACTTGAGCTTTGGGTTCTGGACAGGGGTCTCTCCGTCTCTGTATCTCCATAGAGGGATCATGAGATAGACATGAGAGTTCATTCAAATCCATGTTCTGCTTGAAGACAGAGTTTTTAGCTGCAGCACCAAAACAGATTTCTTCACCATTCAACCAGAGTCTCCTTATCAACAACAGATGGATGATGAAAACTACAGGCTTCCCCTGTCCTTTCCACCACTGGAAAGCTTTTGGTTTTAATGCAACAGCAAAATATTCTTAATGGCTCTAATCACAACTTCTAATAGAATTAGGGCAGGAGAAGTAAAACTACCCAGAAGGAAACAGTGTTTAGCTAGATCTTTAATATCCAGGTCTAGATAGCCACGTCTTAGATCGATATCATTTAAGTAACAGGTCTTGCAGGGAACCCAGGCCATGGCAAGCCTGACCATGGACCGCATGGCTCTCGTATCAGCAAAGCAAAAGAAACTTTTGTACATCTCTGCAGCAACACCAAATACCAGGACCACTGTGAGCTTCTAGGCACTGACTTGGATTCACTGAACTAAAAGACTCCTGGAATTTAATACCTCAAATTAAAGAAGAAACAACCCTGAGTTAACAAAGGTTATCTTTGCCCTTGTGTAGGCATTCCAGCCTATGAAGAAATGCCAGTAAGAAATGCTCCAACACCTCCTTCTTTCCTCATTGTTAAGGGGCTAACAGGTACCCCATGGACAAACAAATTGTTCCCAAACAACCCTGGCACTCTTGACAGTCTCATGAACTAGGACACAGAAGCAGAGCTGCTGCTGATTCCAGAATAGGCCCTGCTAAATTCAGCAGATCAAGGGATGCAAATTGTCAGAGACACAAGGAATTTAGAAAAAAAGAAATTGAGATCTCAGTCATGGAGAAAAGAGGGGAACACAGTTTTGTAAGGAACCAAAAGGAAGGAAATCCATTCATATTTTTGCCTTGGACAGAAAACCACCACAGACATCATTTGTTAGTAAAAAACTGATTCTATAAATACATGTGACTGTTTAGACATTTTTACTTAGGGTCCTGAAAGAAACATACGTATGTCTCAGGGAAAAGTAGATACTGACATGCAAAGTCAATAATCAAATAAAAATTATGAAAATACTTTGGTTTGACATTATTAAGTAATGTGTTTTGCATGGTTTGGTTTATCAAGTAAAAATAACTTGAAATTTTTAAATGCTAACCTGCATTCCTACATAAAGGTCGAAATAATGCAACATGAGTTACATATTTCAACTTCATAAAAATAGTTTTTCCTACATGAAAAAAAATATTATATCAATATATACCAAAAAATCAAGAATTAACTGAATCATGATTTGCCAGAGCAAAGCTATCAGAACATCTTTACCAAGGCTACTAAATAGCACAGTTTAATCAACAAGTGTAGCAATGAAAAAGTAATCACTCTTACAAAAGGTTCTGCTTAATGGTAATATTATAATTACATGTGTCTTACTTTTTAAGATATAAATTGTCACTGTGATCTAGGGCTTCACTTGGAGCTCACTCCCAGTCACAATAAGATACGTTAATATGTTAATAAAACATACAAGTATTACAAACTTGCAGCCTTGGCATTTCCAAGAGAAAATTATTTATATTACAGGGATTCTTCTAGTATATTTCAAAACACCATACATAGCTGATTTACAAAAACTGAAAAATTTAAAATCAGCTATAGTTACTTTCACTAATTAGGTAATTTAATTATTCAGCTGACATGTTTTGGGGAAAATTGGCCAATATCCTTTTATTTAGTCTGCAATTTTGTTAAATAAAGACTGTTCTGCTTCTTTCTGTCTTATGTGAGTAGAATTAGACATGACAGCTTTGTTTCTCAACTACTTAGATTAGCAGATTATTAATCATGTTGTTATTTTCCAATAGTAAAAGATGCTTTCCCATTTAGCAGACAGACACGAAAAACGTTCTGGTTAGAGACTATGTACAAATGACTTACAGCCAAGTTTAGGCACACTTTCATAGCAGTAACTTCTTTAACATTATAATTAACTATACTGTATTCCTAAGGATGTGGCAGACATCTCTGTAACTGTGAGTGGTTCATTTTAACTTAAATGGTTTTATATAAGTAGAGCTTTGTATAGGGATAACACTGTAATGAAATCTGATTCAATACAGATGTCAGAGTAAATGAGCATAACAGTCCTTTCCAGCCCAATAAAGCATGAAATTATCCCACAAATTCTCTTTTCATCTCTAACACAGTAGATCTTGCAGAAACATTAATCATCCTTTGCAAAGAAGGATGCCAAGAGACAAGAAACCTCTTTACCTTTCCTTCCTGACCAAGCAGCCTCAAGACATCTCCGAAGTCTTTATCCAGATAAGGGAAGGACCGGAACTGGCCCCAGGCCCTTTACAAGGTTTCACTGGTGTATCAGCTGAGCATTTAGCAGAAGCAGCCCCAGAATGGGTGACCTTGGTACCAGCTGTGGCAGTCAGGGAACCTCCAGGCTGTCCTGAGCCACCCTGGGGTATCCCACTCTGTCAGGATGGCTCTGAGAGCACCAAAGAGCCAGAACACCCCAGAGAAACAGGAGTTGGGACTGATGCCTGAAGACATGAGAAGTGCTCAGACAGGCTTAGGAAATAAGGTATTAAGTTCCAAAGAAAATAAAATATATTTCATTACTTAGATTTTGCTTACTCAAGCAATCAGTCATCTTTTTCTCCTAGTATCTATGTCCATTTGCATCCCTTCTCATAGGGAACATGGTTTTAGTTATTTATATTAGGAAGATTAAATTGGAAGATTACACTTATGTACACAATCTGCAAACTATCACAGCTTTCAATCAATTTACCACAAGCAAATCATTTGTTGAAACTTTAGGCTCATGTCTGCAAAGAAAATTATATTTGAGCCCTAAATCCCACTGAAATTCACTGAAAGTCAGATCCCTTGACTTTCTTAGGCTCCTTGGGAAATCTTAACCTCAGTTATTAAATTATTCTGACAGAGAGAGAGAGATTGACAGGGAGGTCCTCAAAGAACAATACTGGAGTTGCTTGGAATAACGATGATCGTGAGTGTTACCAGTGGTCTCTGCTGCTGTCAGAGCTTTTCCAAGTCTAATGAAAATTGATCTGGCATCTTTCCACTCTTTGGGAGTTTTTTTATAACATGCGACAGAACAGACATGTCTTCACACACTGCTGGACCCTTAACTACATTTTCAGATTCATACAGATAAATCTGCCAACAAAACAAGTGGAAGCATGCAGCTTATATGCAGAGAAAAAAAGTGTTAATCACCAAAAAACATAAATATATAGTACTCCTTCAAAGAGTACTACAATACAATTTCTATATTGCATGTTATACTTAGCTGCAATTGTAATCCATTGTACTGATAATTTTAACAAACTATATTGTCATCAAATTAACTTATGAAAGTATAGATTGAGTTTCAATACAGCACTCAAACATTTATTAAACACATATACCTGAGGATGTGGTGTAAGCCTTCATTTTGTCTCTTGTAAAACAACCAAAGTCATAATGTGAAAGTTAAAATAATCAAACGTGAGACCACTAGCAATAAAACTCTCAAACTTCCAATCACTGTTTAATTCACACTTGCTTCTAAAAAACTCCATAAATAAAAATACAATCTACAATAAAACATTTGCCTTAAGAACAAAAATATCTCTGGTTATCACATTCCTTTGAACTAAAAACATTATGTAAATTATTTATAAGCTAATATAACATGCTTAGATCCGTATTTTTTATAATTGCACAGATAATTATATTTGACACATTCCTATCCCTAACCTAAATTGCACATCTATAATAAATTTTAAAAAACATCCAAATATTAAAGTGTACTACTGCCATCAATGCTGACACTACACTCAGACTACAAAAAGATCAGACAAAACAGAACAAGTTAAAAAATAGTCTTAGAAGAACTTCTGAGTAATGCTGACCTTCATCTACTGTAACCTCTTATACAGGTAAAGTTATTCAGCTGTTTTATAAAGCATATAATGGTAATACTCATACACAGAATACAGGAATCAAACATTGCACAGTAAATTCACCTTTGGGATACCTCGTCATAATTTCCTCTTCTCCTCAATTAAGCAGTTCAACCGTTGCATCACTGAGGTCACTCTATATTATACTGGAATGACCTATCTTTGTCTGGAGAGCAATTCTAACCCCCAAAGCTGTGTAAATCCTTGTCAAACACTTCACAGCTGCTCCATTTGTGCTCCCAAACAGCACAGCTACTACAACTTTGCTCACTGCTTTGTAAGTGCTTTGCAGAGACTGTTCTGAGCCGAAGACGTACTCACAGAACCAAGACTCTTCCTGGATCAAGCACAGTTAAATCACCATCTGCTAACTCCTGTAATAAACCACTCAAGCAAATGTTTCTTTCAAAACAGACAAATTATAGTAACACAGCGTTATGCTTTTCAAACACTAAAACTGTTGGGAAAAACTTAGTAACTAAAAGACGAAAACACTGCAGTGAAACACTGAGATATGACAGCAGAACCACACATTTGTTCTTAGCAAATATAGCTGAAAAAACAAACTAAAATATTACTTCCCAGTTTCACATGTCTGAAACAATGTGTAGAAAAACTAACAGCAGGCTTCTTTTCCATGGGAGAAACAATTCACAGGTACCACTTTGGGCTCTTATGCTTGGGATATTTAGCACACAGCCGATAGACACTGCCTTCCCTAGCCTTTGTTGTTAATCCATCCTTTCATTTCAGCTGTACCTTTATAAGTGTCCAGAAAGAAAAGTTCGTTCAACAGAGTATTTTATTATTTCTTTAGTTTTCAATTTTCATATAATGACAGAAAATATGTAATGTTTCAATCACAGAAGAACTGGTTCAGGAGATCAACTAAGACAAACTATTTGCATAGGCATAAAAAAAGAAAACAACTTAAATCACACTATGTTCTCCTTTACATTGATGTGATACAGAAAAAAACAAACACAAAAGTCAATGAAATGTCTTCAGGTTGTCACAGGAAGAAACAAAATTAGAAAATGGCTCTCTCCTTATTGCCCAGCTTCAGGAGTATCCTGAAGACTCTCTAGTAGAAAATAGGAGTGCTGATTTGAGGAACAACTATTTGCCATCTAGTTATTCAGTAAGCTCACCTGAACCATACATTTTATATGCTGTCTTTCCTGTTGCTACTTTATTCAACTCAAAACATAAGAAAAATAGAAGATTTTCATTTCTGTAGAGATTTTGTCCCAGGAAACATTTACAACAATTCTAAAATATTATATACTACTGAGTGGTCTGCTTAACTTCGTCTCCAAAGTCCCCCACTAGTATGGTGCCACTGCATAGCCTTCCCAGAGGTCCTCCTGCCAGTCACCTCCCATGCCTCAGGCTCTGGCTGTCACCATGTAATTAATACAACTTCAGATATCTGTGCTGGTGTCTACATTCAGCCAGTACCCAGGACTAAACCACAGCAGCTGCGCTACCACCCAATGACCCCTTCCAGCTGAGAAGGGGAATTGGGGGAAAAAGGGAGAAGCCCTGTGGATTGAAATAGAAACGGATTTAATGAAACAACAAAATTAATACAATCATCAACATAAAGTGTACAAGGTTCTACTCAGCCTGGTCCTTAGGATCAGGAGCAGAAGGGCAAGAAAGAAAAGCCCCAGGAAGAGGAACTCTACGCTCTGTGAACTCCCTGCTTTTATAATGAGCATGATGAAGTGGTATGGGATGCACCTGTGAGTCAGCTGCCTCGACTGGAACTCCCAGCTGACTCAGGGCTACTCATGGCCTGCCTGCATGGCTGGGCCATGGGTCTGTGCCTGGGAAACCAGGACAGCTGGGAAAGATAGAAAGGAAGGCCAAACAATCAAGTTCTAATCTTAAAGAATGGAAGCTATTCCCCCTCCTGCACATCAAATAAATAAAATAAAAATAATTTAAAAAAATAAACCAAAACAAAACCAAGCCAAAAGCACATGCATAACTGTTCACAGCTAGCCCTGTGACACTGGAGATACTGATCTCTGCAGAGACTCGCCAACTCTGTTGATGAGAGGAAAGACTAAAAACCAGGTCTGAAAATGAGCCCTTCCCCACTGGTGGGATTCGACAGAGGTTCCCTTTGGCAGAGGGCTGTATGGTGTCCTGCCTCCTGCCTTCACATAACTTTACCAGCTAACATTTCTGCAAGACCACCTACTTCCACTTATTGGCATTTCTAAAAAATATAATATGTTACTATTTTTTCCTCTATCTTCCTGTTTTATTAATTTT
Source organism: Podargus strigoides (assembly GCA_028020825.1). NCBI lineage: Eukaryota > Metazoa > Chordata > Aves > Caprimulgiformes > Podargidae > Podargus > Podargus strigoides. The sequence continues at coordinate 34,975,592 of CM051620.1, read as the reverse complement.
TAAATGAAAATTCTTTGAACTTCCTTTGTAAGAATTATATATTTATAATCAAAAGAAATACCTTATTAGGCTGTAACATCCATCTCCCTATGTACTACTCAATGAAAGGACAGAACTTAGTCTCAAAGGTTAGTCTACACTATTTTGTTATTTTTTTTAAATCAGATTCATTATCGCAGTATCTAAAAGCAGACTACAGTACAGACACTTCAGCATGAATTTAATTTCTCCTGCTTTTCAAAAATAAAAATGAAATGACTGAGGTAAGGGAGACCAAGGTGAGTCCAGCAGCATCCTGGGGAGATGTCTGCTTGTCTGTGCAAAATGCTGGGAGAAAAACTACTGCAGAGGAAAGAAACGGAGTGTGTCTATTATGGGGGGTGATAAATCCCTATCATCTTTTTTGCATTTATCATTTTATCATTTATTTTCACAGAATCATCTAGGATCTTTGAAGATCACCGAGTCCAATATTGCATAAAACCAAATAAATAGGTTTTCTATTTGGCTGCTATTCTACACAAGCAACACAGTAATGAAGAATGTATTACTATTACTTACAATATCACCTTGCAAATTTGTATTTACAAGTAAGAAGTACATTAGTGGATAATGGACTGTTACCTACAGAGTGGGAGTTTCAAACACTCGCAAAATAATAGGGAGAAAAAACCTACAGAGAAAATATTCCAAGGAAAGATTTGCAATGAGGGAGTCATCATTCCAAATATGATATTAAAGAAGTATCTTTTCTTCCAAAATACTAGAAACACATAAGCTGCTCAGCTAAACACCCCTCGTTTCAAATAAGTCTATGACTAAAGGAGTGAAAGTTTCAGACAGTTGTTAAAAATTCAGATGTTTGCTGCAGCTGCTTCTCTTCCGGCCACCAGAGAAACCACCACAGGCAGCCTTCAGTCCAGCCACCGGTGTGGCTCACCCATGTATATATCATTCAGAAGCCTGTAATTCAGAATTCAACTCCTTACATCCATTTGCCATTCCTGTAAGCTACTACCATGGTACTAACAACGTTCAGCTGGAGAGTCCCAGGTGACTAAGGAAATGAAGTGCTATACACTTGAAATATCCATCAAAACAGGAAAACCCAAATGTTTTTGTTCATCTTTTTTTCTTGTGACAAAAATAATCATTAAATGTTGTGACTATAATCCAGTACTTTTGATTTATTCCTTGGAGAAAGTATAGACTAATTACCTTGACATGTAACTCCTGGACTACACAGTAATGTGCAGCAAGAATATTTTAATCACACAATACCTGCAAAATCTGAATATATGTAGTAACGGGCAATCAGCACAATAAAACAACATATTAAATGTGATGTGATATGGAAGCTTGCTCCCAAAATGGAACAATATAGGGCTCTGAGCAACCTGATCTAGTAAAGATGTCCCTGCTCACTGCAAGGGGATTGGACTAGATGACCCTTGAGGGTCCCTTCCAACCCAATACATTCTATGATTCTGTGATTCTAATAAAGCTGTTTGTACAGATAACCATTGGTAGAAGAGGTGACATAGGGTTACCTAAACACAGGCAATCTCTAAACATTACTGAAGTCTGTGGATGGCCCCTTGCAGTTAACCAAATTGTCTGTGATTACAACTCAAACTGGATTATACTAATGCTCCTGCACAAACAGCAAATCATCACAGACATGATCCTTTTATTAATGCATACTGATGAAACCCATCAGGGAAATACTAACAAAATATCAAAACAGGTAAGCCTGAAGCCACAGAGCTGGTATTCTCAATGGGAGCAAATGGAAAAATTTGTACTCTCCAGCCTATTGGAGTCTAAATATGTCTTGAACGACACACCGGATGAGAACAGGAGCAAGAAAAGTTACACAGAGAGTGGTCTGCAAGCCAAATGGGACATTACTTGTATTTTCCACCCAAAAATAAATGGAAGTTGAAATGAACAACAAGAATTGAGAATTAAAGAACAAAAATGCATCTCAAAATGTCAATCTATGCAAATAAGTATACACTGATGTGTAAACATTTCTCCATCAAAAGTACTTTTGTCATCAAACTCAGATTAATAAAAGTGACACCTATGCCCAAACTGTTTTCACAATAGAAAAGAAAATCTGTTTTATTTTTCCCTAACTGGTTTGGTACTTGAGAAATGTTTAATAAACCACATGTATTTTCATTATTTCAAATTACTTAAATAAATTTGGTACAAAAATCCCAAAAGGACTTGTTATCTGTTTAAAAAATGAAAAAGCTTTACAGGTCAGATCCCACGCCCATTCAATATCAGGTGTACCTCATTATCTTCTGGAGGAATATGAATGTGCCTACAGTTAATTATGATTTATTAACTTTTCTGTAAAGCTTGTCTGAACCTAATGTTCATTAGATGCCAGACCTGAGCACCACAAGAGCAAGGCAGCAGTAACCTACCGTGACTCTGGCCTCCAGAAGCACAAAAGCATAAGTATTAATTAAACGCCCCCAGACCTTCCTTTCTGCTCTGACTGTGTTTGCTGTAGAGCTAATTGCTTCCCTCCTCCAGCACACGCTTATTGTGCCTGCCCTGCTGCAGAGCAGCCATCTTCATGCTTTCAAAACGGGATGAACAGTCTGCAGATAGTAACTCTGATTGCTTCAGATCTTTTCAGCGTGCCTCATAAGACAGCTGAAACGTTTCGTGCAGACTAAGTGATCTTACAGTTTTTCTTCACTTGAATTTTTCATATTAGGAAGTGAGATGAATTACAAAACTCAAAATCTCTGTGACCTTTTTAAGGCAAGTGTATCAATTAGAAAGATTAATAGAAAAGTCTTGATTGCAGCTAACATCACGATTGTGAAACATTAACATTTGCAGCTGGAGATAACGACTTTTAGTTAATATAAAGTTTAAGAAGTACTAAATCTAGGAGATACAAATGAAAAACACGTTTATCAAAAAAACAGCTCTGAACTGATGACACTGACTTGTGCTCTATTGCTTCACAATCCCACGTAAGAGGATTACTGTCTATTTTGGCACTATGTGTAACAAGAGTATACAGCACATCACCAAGGGCTTGTACAAAGAGGCTGCTTCGTATCATCACACCCACACATACATTCTTCAAGTCAAATTTCCCACATCAGAAAGCCACCAGCTGTCAGTTCCCCAAGCTCCACATCATTTTGTTACTCAAGAAAATGAGGGGAGAAAAGCAAAAAGGTCAACAAGCTTTCTGTTTTCAATTTAATAGGAGTGCAATACAGCCTAAATTAAGGGCAGAATTGTATTATTCTTCACTCCTCTGCATACAAAAATAACCATGCTGCTCCTTACATTCCGTATCCTGATTCAGTAGAAAAGCAGCAGACAGCAGTCGTAAGAGCATCCAGGAACTCTCTGACACAGTCACAAGCGCTGAGCTACCATTTCTTCTAATTCTTCTAGTCTCTCCGGACAGGTCCGCAAACTGTGATTAATCCAACACCAGAAGAGTTGCTTAGCCCTGCAGTTGTACTTTGGAGAAGTCCTAATGCTCAGACCATAAAACAAGTGATCTGAGTATCTTACTAAACTAGACAAGGGAAATTCACTACATGCCAAGGGAAATTCACTACGCTTCACCATTTTTTCCCATCAGGCACAACTCAAACAAAGAGCAGCCAGCTCATAGTATGGTATGTCTACCTGCTAATATAAGCCTCATGGCTATCAAACTCTTCTACCATGACCATTCAGCAGTCCTCTCACTGTCTGTACCAGTTACAACTTCTCCTACAGGAAAGTGGTCAACCTTGACCCAACAGTTAGCAAAATATTTCAGTATGCCAACTTGGGCAAACAATGAGATGTTATTTCCCACATACCCTGAAACTGTGAAAGATGATAGATTTCTTCTTCAGTCTTTGTAATACTCAAGATACACATAATACACAGTACAATTCTTGAAAAGTAAAACATGGAGGGTTCTTGAAAGCATTACACTGCATCAGACCCATGGTAAGCTCTTCTTTTTGTAGGATTTAATTTTGGAGTGTGGGGTTGCAGGGGAGGATGAAGAGGGGAATAAAGATGAAGGGAAGTTAATTACAGATCATAAACAGCTCATTTTTACCTTATCTGAATACTTAAAATATTACTAGCTATCGAAAGGAGTAATAGATGCTCAAATGACTCCAGTGTAGGAATATATTCCTCCATTTTTCTCCGGTAAACTGAATCTCTTATCCTTACTGCAGGCTGAGAGGGCACATATGTACCCAAGGCTTCTGACTCACCAGGTTTAAAAGTTCTTTTCAACTTCTTTCCCATTAGCTGGCCTGGCAAATACTAGTCAGTCAGTTTTACCTCATTTATTATAGAAGGCTGATCTTTTAATTATCCCAAATGCATGGGTGCAGTAGCCTTATCCACTCTTTTTCTTTTAACTTGCAAGGTGAAATGCCTCCCTACTTGCTGTCTGTGTCTTACCTGCTTCTGAGTGTCCAAAGCTAGAGCCTATTAAGTTTATGGGTTATGACTGTCCATAGCTGGAGTTCCGTAACTCAGCATAAACTCAGTAAGCATAAAAAAAAGTCCTAATCAAACCAAAACCCAATTGCTAACAAATATCAGGTAAGGCAAGGAGCAAAAGCTAATGAAGAAAGGTCTTTTTTATATTTCTGCATAGGCTCAGCCACAAACGTACTCCTAAATGCAGAGAGTACTCTTTTAGAAGTGCTCATCTTCCTTCTCTCACAGCTTTTGGAGAAGCCATAGGAGTAAACATACAGATATCATTGCCTACTTTGCTTCTGCAGCCAAAGAAATTCACACCAGCCAGCTACATCTTTACCATTATAATCACTGTCCCATTAAAATATTCAGTCACTGAGGTCAATGAATATCCAGACCATCCACATACCAAGCGAGTGCAATTGCTACTTTGGAACTATATTTCAGAGTACAGCTCTTCAAGCATCAATTCAGTCCTCACCTATGCTTTTGAAAAATTATTTACAACATGGCATTACATGACAGTGATGCAATGCTGAGCCCAGAACCTTTTTACTCTCTTTATATAACAGGACTTCTTCCAGTTCCAATTCTTCCAGTTATACAATGCAGGTGTGGTAACAAACTAACACCTGCTTGTTTCAGAGAACCCCAAAATCCCACTTCCTGCCCTCAATCACTGCCTTCAGTCACAGAAGAAACTTAATATTCTGAAATTCCTATTTTAAGCCAATTACATAACATACCAGATAAATGCCTGAATTTCTGTGCATTAGCACTACCATACTGCAGACTCAAAAGCTCTTGTGTTATCTCATTTCCCCCAGGACTGTAAGATTTCCCGAGGGATCCCCTCACTATCTGTGTCACTAGACAGCTATATTAAATCAAGTTGACACAAACTGCCCATCAAGTTTACAGAAATTACAGACTCCAATATTATGTAGTGGTCTTCTGCAAATTTTTTACTTTTTGAAATGGGAGGGTTATTACTAAAGCTATTTGCACTCCAGAAGGTTACACTCTCTATTAAAACTCTATGGCACTCACTGGGATGAAGTAACAAACAGAAACTTAAATTCTGACTAAACATCACAAAGAGGCAAACTATTTTGTTATTAGTTTTTAAACTCCAGCAACCAAAATGAAAGTGATCGACGGACAGCATGGAGAGGCATCTCAGGTAGGAAATACTGGGCTGAAGGGGAGAAAAGTACGAGCAGAAGCAAAGCTTCTCTGCTCTCTCCATCTCCAAAGCTCCCCAGCTTGCCAGGGCCCTTCTAGGACTCCAGAGGCACTTACAGCAGCATTTTTAGCCTTCCCACGGACTCCATCTGGAACTGGCCCCTGCAGGTGCCCCCTGGACCAGAGCCCCTTCTGGCTCTGCTTCCCACCACCCATCCCTCATCACTGGCACTAAACTTTTCCTTCTGCTTCACCTTTCCTGTTTTTTCTTCAGCTGAAAAGTCCCACCTAGCCAGCATCCTAAGGGTATTCTGCTCATGAACTTGACGTGGTTTTCACCTCTGACTCTATGAGCTGATTCCTTTGGGACCTTTGATGGAAAAAGTCTTAAAATGACTTCTGGGGAGGTCAGGTATTTAGATTTTAATCTAACCAAGGACCAAAAAAAATAAGTAGGAACCAAAGTATCATTGGGAACACTTGACTTCAGGAGCCCACTGGCACCTGTGAGCACCTACATGACACCTGAAGCAAAGTACTGTGAGCAAATCTGTGACAAACACTGGGGTAAACTACAACTTGAGCGTGAAACAGCAAATAATATGCCCTGGCACAAAAAGCATCCATCAGAAGATAGAGGTTCAGGTAGGTGATTCTCCCCCTCTAGTCCACTCTCCTGAGACCCCACCTGGAGTACTACATCCAGCTCTGGGACTCCCAACATAAGAAAGACATGGACCTGTTGGAGCAAGTCCAGAGGAGGGCCACGAAGATGATCAGAAGGCTGGAGAATCTCTCCTATGAAGACAGGCTGAGAGAGCTGGGGTTGTTCAGCCTGGAGAAGAGAAGGCTCCGGGGAGACCTTATAGCACATTCCAATACCTCAAGGGGCCTACAAGAAAGCTGGAGAGGGACCTTTTACAAGGGCATGTAGTGATAGGAGATGGGGTAATGGCATTAAACTGGAAAAGGGTAGATTTAGACTAGATATTAGGAAGAAATTCTTTCCTGTGAGGGTGGTGAGACACTGGGAACAGGTTGCCCGGAGAAGTTGTGGCTGCCCCCTCCCTTGAAGTGTTTAAGGCCAGGCTGGATGGGGCTTTGAGCAACCTGGTCTAGTGGGAGGTGCCCCTGCCCGTGGTAGGGGGGCTGGAATTAGATGATCTTTGAGGTCCCTTCCAACCCAAAGCATTCTGTGATTATATGATTCTAAGATACTCTCACCATATATATGGATTATCTGAAATATTCTGACACTAGAGGATATCTTAATTAATCCAGAAAGGAAAGGATACAACTACACAAGAATCCATCCAGTATCAATTAGAAGCAGCTGACTGAAAACAGACAGATAAATATGGAAATTAGTTGCTAATTTACAAAAGTTTACTAAATTCAAGCACCTGAAGAGCTGGTAGCTGGTTTCAGAGCAACACTGGATTTCAAGAAAATCAATGCTGAGACACTCTTGAGGCTTTCATTCTAATCCTGTAAGCACCAAAGATAAAAGGCGCAGAGGGTAACAGTCAGACTGAGGTCCTACTGTGCACGGTGCAAAGCAAAGAAAGAGTTAATATCAATATAAGAAAGGAAAAAAATGGGAGCAACCAAAAAATATCCCAGCAAGCTAATGAAAAGAAAGTAAGCTGCTGAGAAAGAACCTACATTGAAAAATAAAGACAAGAATCGAAGAGGAACAGCACAGGAGCATATGATTAGTGAACATGCAGTACCGCTTTGCAAGTACTTCACACGATACAGTTCATGTCTATTTCCTTTGAATAATTTTCATATTTGCTTGTTCAAATTACAAGACACAAATTTTATTACAACTGCATCTCCTCCAAACTCACCATGACACGAGTTAAAATGTAATTCAAACCAGAGTACGATGTTTTTCACTGCTGTAATGTGTCTTTGCTGCCAAGTAAGCTGTTTACCTACATGAGAACTGGTGCTTTCAGATTATCAGGTCTAACAGCAGCATAAAACACCACTTGAGTTTCTGTGTTCATACTTTCTGATTTCTCAAGAACAAATTCACCGTGGTAGAAGAGAAGAATGGAGGAAAGGGAAGAGGAAAGACCTGGGTTCGTGAGTTTTCCTGTTAACGCCATGCAGTGCAAAGCAGGACACAGCCCATACTTCTCCGTCCTGCCCGATGCTGAAATATCCTTTCCCATCATGGGAAATACCCTATTTTTTTCTGGGCACTTGAAGGAGTTGGGGTACGGACCTGGCTGACTCAAGCAAAATTAGTTTGCGTGCAACTGCAGAGTCGTCTGCTGCCATAGACTTTGCTCACTCCAGCTCATGTGCCTGAATAGTCCAAGCGAGCCATGGTAAAAATGCCACAATGCTTGAATAAAAGCATGGACACTAAGACTCAGAAGGCCAACAGAGTTGTCTCCTTGTGCAGAGCTCTCACTTCCAGAGGTTCTCTAGGGCAAACATTTTCCTCTTCCTTTTGTACCACTTCAGTGCCTCCAGATTACAGCCCTAACAACTCCCAGCATCTCCCGCAGTTGCTGAGGAGGGCTGCAGAGGCACCCTTGGACTTGAAGCTGTAATTTTGACCGCTCTGGCAACAGTTCACAGGAAGGCAGGCAATCCGCTTGCCCTCGGAGTCCACATGGCACCAACCCATCCATGAGCAGCTTGAGACAGAGCTAACACTTACAATGACCCCTACATTCAACAGAGGCAACAACTGCCAGTGGGGACAGGCTGAAGTTAGTGCCATTTTTGCATAGTAACTTCTCAGTTGTTTTCGAAAGAAATGGGAAATACGTGTAAAAACAACAAAAAAGCAAAACTGAGCTCATGCTCCCCAAGTAATAAAGGTTTTAAAAATGCTATCAGGATGAAAAAGACTTAAAACAGGATTAAAAAGAGAGCGTGAGACTAAAAAGTCTAATGTGATTGAGCTACTTTTCTGCTCTGTTAAAATCCACAGCTAACATCCATTCACCTACTTTAAAAATCAGAATTTTAAGATGCTGGCCTTCAGGACAAATAGCAGGTTGAACCTAGCTTATATAATTGCCCATGTTCCCTGCACAGCCAAGAGAGAAACCTATATATCTTTGAATGAGAGAAATCGGGTGTCCTCTCTTTTGACTGCGTAAGCACTTTCATGGCAATTAAGTCCACCCAGGTGAGACAGACACTGCAGGAGAGTTAAGGGAAAAGGCAGGAAACACAAAGCATTTCTAATCCACTTGCAACAGGAGTAGTTACAGTGAACCTTTACAAAATAGTCAGGGTACCCAGCTGACAGCTAAAGTTTCCATCCTCGGGGTAATCGGACACTAGATCCCAAGCCTTCAGTTCCTGGGAGAAGGTACAAACAAGCTGTTACTTAAAGGCCACTTTCACATCTAAGTTTCCAAGCTTCTCTGGGGATCGCAGCAGGTTCAGACACCGGTCTGCCCAAACCAGCCCTGCAGCAGAGCTCGCCAGAGAAGAAAGGAGCTGCTCTCCAAGAAAACACCATTCGCAAGCTCAAGCAGGTGAAAAGAGCACTGCTGGCCTCAGAAACAAAACATGCAAATATTTTGACAGAAGCTAAGCAAGGAAAACTGAGCCTGGAACTTCAGTGAGTTTCAGACCCCTGGAAACCACCCAGTTTTTCTCCTTTAATATAAAAGGAAAGAGACAATCAGGGAAGTATGTACGTAAGCCTCTTCTTGCTCCTAAGAAGGGCAACGCACATTTTGCCAGTCACTTCGAGTGACGCTTTGTCAATACAGCTGCTTGTGAGCGATGACATAGCTAATGGCAAGGACACAACGCAGAGATCCAGAAAGTATCCCCTAGGGACACAACACTGGCAGGGCAAGTGAAGGTGTATCACTCATGATATTAAATCCCGCAAGCAGAGGAAAGGCTGCCCCCACCTTTCATTGAACTCACTGTGCACACAATGCTTACACAGACACAGAACCCCACCTTCTCTAAATGCCAAAAAAAAATATATTTAGGATTATACTATGAAAAAAAAAAAAAAAGTATCAGTCCACCTATGAAGCAGGAAACCAAAGTGGAGGAGAAAAGTAAAATTTATGTATTTCCTCAGCAATAGGAAAGGGCAACAAAACTGCATAGTGCTACTTTATATAATTACTAGGAATCGTGCCTGCTGCCTGATCAGCGTTTTAACAAAAAAGATGTTACAGATATGCCAGAGAAGCACAATACTGAACCCTCTGAGTGCTAAACCATCTGTGTGAGAAAACAGCATAATCTGTATGCACAAGCAGACCCGCAGCCACTTCACCTGCATCCCAAAACGCCCTCTATGCCCAGCCGAGAGCCCAGCGTGCTCAGCCTGCCACTAGCTCTGCCCAGCTGAGTGTGTAAACAAAGCAAGCACATCTTTGTATAAAAGAGACTGCTGATGGGCCAAGTCTTAGTGTTAGCCTATGGATAAACCAAAATACAGCTTTCACTGAGACAAACTAAAATCCTGTATTTGAGGAGTAAACTCAGCACATTGCTCTATTACAAGGGAAATACAGCAAGCGATAAAAAATGCTGGTTGTTGCCAGTTTCAGCTTCAATGCACTTTTGCTTCAGTTTTTGATTAATAAAATCCTGCCTCCTCATGGGCATGTGGTAAAAATAAACGTACAGCGTCTGTAGGGTTTACCAACTATAGGGATCAATGCTGAGAAAACTGTGGAAAACTAGCCTTTTTGGGTATCGAGTAGCAGGAAGCATATTCATTGTAAACCACAAGTGGTCACAGGCTGAATGATGACAATAAAATGCAATGCTGTTCAGCTGTTTCACTGCTTCCAGATGGTCCCTCCTGTTAAGCTAGAAAGTTGATCCTGCCTTGGAAAACCTCAGAGATCTTGCAGCCTACACAAAGAGGACATGCTGCCCTCGGCAGGCTCCAACTCTTGTCCTCCAGTGGCATCCATGACCCCAGAAGAGGCCAGATCAAGACAAATCAATCTCAGTGGCACAAAAGTCCAGTGCTTCCTGTGTCATGATCCAGACAACAGTGCATGATGGAGACCGAGCTCATTCAGCAGTTGCACTCTGCCCTGGGACCCGGCAGGCAGAGGTCGTGGGTTTCTGATGGAGCAGGTGAACCTACTCCTTCTGCCCTCTTCTTCCAGGTGGGACATGGATATAGGGGTAGATTTAACTAGAAATACAATAAATACAATCAACATATATGCATCTATACGGGTTTTGGGGAAGTCTGCAACAGACATGAGGGGTACAGAGAGCAATCAGCTGTGAAACACTTGTAAGAAGATGATTCTGAAGTAGACTATAGTCACAGAGAAATGGTTTACCTAATGCTAGAAACAGCAACTCACAGATAATCCTCAGGAAAACAAAGCCAGAGCCAAAATATTTTTGAAACTAGACTAAATAAATAAATAAATGAAATAAAACATCCTTAGCACAATGACTAATTCATGCACTGGTCATTTTTAGGGGTACTGGTGAAAGCCATTCCTGAATGCTCAAATATTTCCATTAATGTAATATTTCTGTAAAACCTAACATGGACTTTCTATGTGTGAATTTTCAAAGTAAATTCCTTTTTTATTACAATATAATTTTTCAAAAGAAACAAAATATTTTAAAAGTATTCAGTAATGCCACTAATAAAACTTCTTTCCAAGACTCAGTTAATTTTAAGGAACCACTTTTAAAATTCATGATACAATCACAAGACAAACTCACACTCAAGACAAACTATTGGATCCCCACTAAAAAAACACAGTGTTTAGAAAAAACACAGTGTTTACATACTAGAATTTGACAAGCAGTGCAAACATCAAGAGTACAAAACAAGACTCGCGAAGTCCAATTCAACTCCAAATTAAATTGCAATTAATTCAATTAATTAACTAAAAGGCAAACCTGCACACATCAGGCAGCTGACAACAGACATGCTATGGCACAGCTGAGCACAGGAGGGAGAGACTTTAGGAGTGGACAAAGACAACCTAGTGATTGCCCAGTTTTTACAGAAAGTGTGCAACTTCCATTATGGATTATCTGTGATTAAGAGAGCCAGTTCTTATATTTCACAGGCACCTGTTACAATCATGGCTTGTTTCCAAGCCTGATGTCATACATTTTCTCAAAGTTTGCATCACGGGATCAAAGCACCACTAGGTTTAAGAGGCAGGAGGACCTGGAGGTGGCAATGCCTTCACAAGGAAGAAACATCCCACAGAAGAGTGAGCTTGCACATAGCTATGTAGGCAGCCCAAATACACATCCCTGCTTGGCACCTTTGTCCTACGAAAAATGATATACCACCTTGTCAACTGGCACCATGCCGCCCTGACAGATGGATGTCAGTGTAGGCAGCCAAGAGACTCTGTATAAGCACCAAATATGTTTTCTGAGAGCAGGACTTCCATCCAGGAATGTTAAAACAGCTGTCCACGTTGAGCTTGCATGCCTACACTTAAGAGGATATGCTATTGCCACTCGAGCCCTGAGCTGGATTAACTCGGAAAATAAATAAAATAGCTTCCACAGCCACATAAGGTGAGTTTTTGCAGAATCAGGATTAGTGATACTCAGAGGGGCTTTACTGACCTACGACTAGTGGGCACACTTGCAGGGTGGAAGAGCTCTTCAGTTCTGTGGTTCGGTGGGACTTTCATCACGTGCACGCTTGTAAACAAATGTTTCTCATCTGAACACATCTTTATATATGTTACATTTCTTTGGAAAAAAAAAACATACCATGTGATACCAGCATGATTACAAACAAACACATTAGTGACCTTCCACTTTACCTTAGACAGTATTTTTTTTTTTTAAATTAACTGTCCTCACTCAGACACATAGATCTGTGTGACTCGGATCTCTTTCCCCAGGCCACCTTCTCTTTTCAAAACCTCTCAGCTCCCATTAACTCATGCCTATATGCATACATAAATTTTACATTTTAACATCATCTGCATAGCTTGCCCCAGGAATCATACCGCCTTGAGAAACAGGCATTGCATGACGCAAGATGTGGTGGCTGACCTGCAGAGTCATGCCCTGGCCACCTCTGGTCCATTCCTGTGCCCGGCTGGGCTGCCCACTGCCCACAAATCCCTCTCTATGAGGACATGAAACTTTCCAGACTGCTGAGAAACTCAAAAAAACATGTCTGCTCACATCAGCGAGCCAAACGATGCTCTGTTTTTTCCACTGAACTCAGTTTGTACTCCTCAAAAAGTTACTGGCATGTCTAAGGAGAGGTGAACGCTCACACCTGAGCAAGTTAAAAGTTTCCTCAGAATTTCACACTATTGAAAAAATATAATACCAAGATTTCCAATGGCAAGCAACATTGCTCCTAGTCCTGAGTAGCTTAGAGACTGAAAGAAGGTGATGGTACATTTTACTTGATGTTTAAACATGCTTTGTGTTTGTTCTGATTCTTCTCCCTGTGGACACAATCAGATCACGGGCATAAATTTTTCATGTACGCTTTAGCCAGGTACCTCATCTTTACTTTTGTGTACCACTGCATATGAATTTCAACTCTGTGTGGGTATTCCCAGTATAGATCAAAGCTGCCTTCAAGTGCCTGGTGACAGGGTCACATACAGTCACCCAACAGTTGTTGCTGGTGTCTTTTACCTTGCTAAACTTCAAGGCTGATCTTTGCTGCAATTAACAGTTACCTGAGTCACTTTATTACAATTTCCTGTGCTAGAAGCCCTTTGATGGCAGGCATCATTTGTCCTGCACAGTGAGAATTTCCGACCACTGACTGACCTTGCTTCCCCCTTCGGTGCAGACTTCCTCCTCTCGCACCGTTCATCTCATTTACCCTTCAGTCCTCACCTACAGCTTTTCCATTTCCCTTTTTTCCCGTGTTTGTGAGGACTGTATATCTATTTGCAAAAGTTTCAGCCCCCTCTCTGCTGCCCCAAACTACAGTTACTAACCTCAGCAACAAGATGCTTTGCCTTTTCATACTGCCAATAAAGTTGTTTCCAGGTTAACCTAAATTTCCATGCCACTTAGCCTTTCTCAGAGGGGAGAGGACGAGAGGAAAAACACTTTGTCAAATACATCATCAGGCAGATTAGCAACGGTTGTGAAAACAATTAAAAAATCCACAGATAATACTTCTCTCTCCTTCCAAAAAACCACAGTGCCTCAGGCTTCCTCAAGACACCGCACATAGACTGTGCGTGGCTTTAGAACGGTTCAGGGAACAGCCAAATTGCTGAGGAACAGGTCAAAAGGAACAAAAATACTGATCCAGATCACTACTCTTGCTTAATAAAGTAATTACACCCACCCTGAGTGTATTCCCTTCATGCACGTCTATTTTACACGGAATGATTATCTCCACGGTTATCACAAAGCCGAAGTAAACGGAACTGCAGACGATAATGCTGAACATTCAAACCCCCTTGGCAGCTCTCTCAGCCACGTCTTATTTGAAAAGAATGTGAAGGAGTACGTGATGTTCATTCCTTACAGGATCGTGTAAGATACTAATGCAAAGTCAGAGAACAGCCAATCATCTCATGCATCACACAAACTATCAAAAATGCATGGTGTTCATTATCATGTTCAACGTCAAAAAAAGTTTATTACCCAGTTACCTGAAAAATGGCTTTCTCCCACTGTAAGAACGACTATCAGAAGGAGCCATCTGTACCTGCGGAAAGCCAGGTGCCAGATCCGACTCCTATTTTGTCGCGTCCCTTGGGCTCCCTAACTGAGCTGCTAACCCTGAAGGTTTTACTTGCTGTTTTATCAATGTTTTTTTAACTCTTTCCATGCTGCTAGATGATTTATCAATGCCAGCCAAAATTCACTGCTAGTTAAAGATAAATGAATGCTGGAAAAGTAAAATGAAGCACGCCAAAATCTCTCAAAGTGCTTACAATACATTAACGTTATAGAGACTCCAGGCTAAAGGCATGCTGAGCAAAATCTAGAAATATATAGCTTCTGTAGTAGCAAAAAGAAAGTTGAGGGAGCACAGTAAACTTCAACACTGCTTTCTGCACAAGTCATCGATTAATGCCAAGTGTAGCGAAGCATCAGAGAAGGCAACCTTCTCTGCTGTCCCCTTCCTCATGCAGGAGTACAGCCATGCTTATGCACACTACGTTAGCTTCACCTGTTACTACTGTGCACCACTCCACAAAACATTTCAAAAGAGAAAAGCATGGCAATTTTACTTCAGAAGTTCGCTTCAGAGGGAAAGCTTAGCACAGATGTTGTTCATAAGAAGGAACAGGGCAGAAATACCCGTGCCGGGTCCCTCAGAGAGATCTGCGGCTCAGCCTCCAAAGCACCCCAGTACCCTGATGCCTTACCTAGGTAAAGCGAGGCGTTTTCTTTCTTGACATTGTCATCTAGGTAGGTTGGTCCCAAGGTATAGATGGGTGTCGAGCCCATGCCAATGAGGATTTGGGCACAAATGAATAAAGCTACATAGAGAGAGTGATCATTTCCACCCGAGTCCTTGACACAGGCCGGCGAGTCCCACCGCTCTCTGGCGGTGCCATTGCCAGTCACGCACAGCCCCTCGTTACTGACGGAGGAGTTCAGTTCCTGGATCTGGTACGGCGGAGAGATGAAGTGAGGTAAGGAGAAGAGGGCAGCCCCCAGGGCGATGAAGAACCCCCCCACAGCCAGCCAGAGCGGCCTCCGCCCGCGCCCCCCGAAGTAGCTGATGAAGACCACCACCACCAGGCTCCCGATGTCGAAGCAGCTGACCAGCAGCCCCGACTCCGAGCTCTTCAGACTGTACCTCCGCTCGATGGTGGTGATGACGCTGCTCAGGTAGCCGGAGACCATGAGGGACTGGATGAAGGTCAGGAAGCACATGCACACCAAGAAGAAGCGCGAGTCCGCCAGCACGGCCCGCAGGCACACCCTGCCCGGCGGACCCGCCAGCAGCGGCGGCGGGGTGGGGGCCGGGGACGCCCCTCGGCCGGGCGCCGCCGGCTGCCCGCGCTCTGCCCTCCGCGGGAAGCTCCCGCTGCCGCCGCCGGCGGGGAGGCGGCGAGCAGTCCCGGCGGCGGCGGCGGCGCCCCCGCCCGGTCCGTCCTCGGGAGCCGGTCCCGCGGCGGGGCTCGGCGGGGCGCCGCCGCCCCCCCCGGCCGCCAGGGGGGAGCCGAGCGCGGGCAGGCTGCGGCACCGCGGCGCCTCCGCCCGGCCCCCCGCCGCCGCCGCCCGCTCCGCCCCGGGGCGCCGCTGCGCCGGGGTTGCCGCCGAGGCCATGCTGGACCCGGCCACGGCCTCAGAGGAGCCGGGCCGGCTCCATCGCCGCCGTGCGTCGAGCGCGCTGAGGGGCCCGGCGGGAGGGCAGCATCGCGGGGAGGGGAGGAGGCGGGGAGGGGAGGGGGTGGCCCTAGCCGCGGCCGCCGGCCGCCCCGCCGCACGTGTCAGCCCGAGTCCTTTGTGGCTCCATCCTCCCTCAGTCTCTCTCGAGGGGCCGCCCGCCCGCCGGGGCGTTCGTGCTACCGGCGGCTCCCGCTCCCGGCCGCCGCATGCCCGCGGCGCTGCGCTCAGCAGCCACCCGCCGGGGCCCCGCGGCCATCCCGGCCGCCGCGGGGGTGCGCCGCCCGCCGCCGCCGCTCCGCCGCCCGCATCCTCCTGTCTCCGCGCCGCCGAGCCCGGTGACACAGCTCCCTGGGCGTCTGCCGACCTGCGGGGCGGAGAGCAAGCACGGGAGGTCAGCCGCGCCGGCCCCAGCGCCCCCCTCCCCGCCGCCACGGCCTCTGCCCGCCCGGCCCCGGCGTCTGCGCTGAGCTCCGGAGAGTGCCCGCCGCCCCCACGGCGGGGAGAGCCGTGGGAGCGCCCCGGGGGCTGCGTCCCGGAGGGCACCACATGGATTTAGATAAGAGCGGAGCGGACGTACGCGTCCATGGGCCTCGGCCAGAGCGCGACCCGTTCATTGGCGCCGGACGCGGCAGCCAAAGGTCGCCGTGCCAAGCCTTTTATTTTCCAGCCTAAAAATAAACACGGTGAAATAAATACTCCGCTACAACTCGGCGGCCCGGGGAGCGGCAGCGGACGGAGGAGAGGGGAACAAAGCCAATGCCGGGGCAGCGGCGGCGGGCACTCCGGGAGCCAGCACCCCGGGGCTGACCTCGCCGGCCCGGCTCGCCCAGGCGCGCCCCGCTCCCGCGAGCACACGGGACCGCCGAGCCGTGCCCGGCAGCGAACGCGCGTTTTGCCTCCTTTGTCCGCTTTTGTCCCCCCGCCGCGTTCCGCTCGGTGCGGAGGGGCGGGCGGGGGAGGGGACGGCAGCCGGGGCAACCGCGCCCCAGCGGCGGCTCTCCCCCCGCCCCGGGAGAGGGTGTGCAGCGGGCAGGGCGAGGGGCCGGCGGGGCGCACCGCGCTCCCACCTCCCGGCCGCCGCGGGGACGGACGGGGCTACTCACCGTGCCTGCGGCGCGGGGGACAGCCCGCGGCCGAGCCCAGGAGCTGCTCCAGCCCTGTGCCCCCGCCCCGCTGTCACCCAACGCCAGGTCCCCCTCGGCCGCCTCCGCCTCCCCGGGCCGTGTGGCGGAGCGCAGGCGCGCCCGACACCGCCCGCCGCCGCCTGCGGGCCGGGGCGCCACCGGGGCGGGCGATGTCGCCTGGCACCCGCGTTCCCCCCGGCCTCCCCTCGCCGCTGGGCAGGGAGCGGCTCCCGCAGCCCGCGGTAAACCAAGTTACATCCCCTCGCCGGAGCTCCGGCTCCCCGGGAGCCGCCGGGTGCGGAGACTTCGCGACCCTGGCTGAGAGTGAGCGGAGCGCCCTCCGAATGTCGCATGGGTGTCCGCCCCGGGCGGCGTTCGGGATGCTCCGTGGTGCTGCACCGGATTTTGGAAGAGGTGATGAAGTATTCGGAAGGCGATACCTCAATTACAGCGTCTGCTGAAAAGTGAAAAGAAAGAACAAAGGGGGGGGATTTGGGCTTGCTTTGTTTGTTTGGTTTGTTTGTGGTTTTCTTAGGAAAATAGGAAGCCGGGCCACCTGATAATCAATTTTGTCCAGGCTCTTATCTCCAACTTGAGCCTCCTCTGGCAACCGAGGAGGAGTTTGTGCGTGTGGGAAACATGCACAAAACCTGGGAAAAATAGTTTGGAGTTTACTCCTCACAGTTTCCTCTTACTCCCCTTTTCTCAGTTTGCGGCGTCTTGATTTGCAGTGGTTTGTTTTCCTCCTGTGTTTTGAAAGCCCTAGTGCTATGATAAGCCCAGAGAGTCCTGCAAATTATTACATTTGTTGTGGTTTGATGGAGGGTGAACTGATGAGGTGTTCCTCTTTTTGCCCTAAGTTTTACCATAAAATAATGCCGAGTAATTCACCAAAGTATAATATCCTACACATTTCTGAATAGCTAGTGCTTTTCTGGCAGGATAGAGGATTTATCTTTTGATTTGTTTCCCCTCCTTTAAAAAAAAGAAAAAAAAAGTGGTTAAGACTGACTCACCACATTTGTTTACTTATTTATAATCTTGATCAATAAGATAGTTTCATAGGATACCACTTTCCATTTTTATCAAGCTTATGTTTGATACCTCTTTGTGCTTGCTTAGCACTCGAACAGCTCAAACTCAACATAGACGAAACATTAGGGTTTTTCCCTAAGTTTTCACCACATTTCTCCTGTTGATAAGGTCCCCCAAGTTCAGAGGTTGCCTACACCTGTAGTTTTAGCATTCTCTTCAATTCAGACAGGTTTTCAAGGATCCTTGAAAAACTCATCTCAATGATTCTCCATCTCAAGGATTCTTTCTACATAAGGTCCCTAACACTGTTTCTTCTATCTCATCATCCCACGGCTTGTTTTTACTGCAGTTCCTCTATTCTTTTTGTTCTTCCACTGTCAGCACCTGGTAGCTACAGCTTCCTTTGTGCCAGCGCTGGCACTCAGCTCAGCCCTCAGTAAGCTGATTCAGCTCATTGAGGCAGCAGGAAACCAATCCAAGGGAAATAAATATTTTTTTCTGTTTTTATAAGCTGGATCACTTCACCAAGGATGGGAGCAAAAGAGCTTGCAAAAAAATAGGGAAGGAAGAGGTGAGTTCCACAGGGAAAAAGGAAGAGAAGATAGCCATTTCAACAAGGAGGAGCTCTTAATTCATCTCAGTCATCTCATTGAGCCATCCCTGAGAACGTATGTGTAATTCAGCTGGTAGGCAGTAACCCATTAAACTTCAGTAACTCCATTGCACTTGAGCTAGTATATGGACCATTAACTGCCGTTTGTAATCTTTCTGGATCACATATTTATACACTGACTTTGGGATCTTGTTCTGTCACCAGGATTTCCAGCCATTGTTGTATAAAACCAGCAATAATTTTCATGAGATCACAGAATAACAGCAGATATTACAAAAGCATTCTCCAATCCTGTGGGAAAATACAAGGGTGTAGCACTTGCAGCCTTCACAGCAGCTGCAAACAGTACAGCCTGCCATCGGGTACAATGTCAGTTCTTTCTGCAGTGGCAAACCTATCAAGAGGTAAAATTGTCCTTACAACTAGGTGAAGATGTCTGGTTTAGGAAGTTGCTCCAACTGACTACAGCTGCCAGAATGCCTTAGTCCCCTGCTTACTTTTGGTTCTGAATACTTGAATAACAGGTTAGCTGAGTAGACAGAGTATTTGTAGTCGGCAGTGGGTATGAGCATCCAGTGCCAAGTGATGAATGGGAAATCAGTATTACTCTCTTCACTTGACAGGTTGATTACAGAAGGTGCAATGATGGTACCTAAGTTCACAATAAAATATAAATGTATAAGATTTATTATGCAAACTTTCTCCTCTTAAAGTTTAACTGTAGTGAATTTAAAATATACAGTATTCCTCAAGCAGAAAGCAATCAATTGGTGTTGCAGAACGGTCTGTTTATAGTTACATCTGCAAAAGAATACAGTTCCCGTGAAGACATTAATGGGGCATATCTAGTAGGAGACAAGCCCTTCACCTTTACAGTGCCTACTTAAGTTCCCAGCTGCCAACATCCTTCCTGCACAGTCTGCACCTGCCATGGTGCTGAGCGCTCACACAGCACTCCCGGCTGCTCTTCTTTGCGGGGCATGACCTCTTGGCAGAGAGATGGTAATCATCAGCAGAGGACGAGAGCTGTATCTTAGATCAGGCTAGCTTAGTCTGCCAATCTTAGTCTTAGGCTGGTGGTTCAGCCTGGAGAAAAGCTGTGGGGAGACCTTATAGTGGTCTTCCAGTACCTGAAGGGGCCTACAAGAAAGCTGTGGAGGGACTTTTTACAAGCGCATGTAGTGATAGGATGAGGGGTAATGGCTTTAAACTGGAAGAGGGTAGATTTAGATCAGGTATTAGGAAGAAATTCTTTACTGTGAGGGTGGTGAGACACTGGAACAGGTTACCCGGAGAAGCTGTGGCTGTCCCCTCCCTGGCAGTGTTCAAGGCGAGGTCGGATGGGGTTTTGAGCAACCTGGTCTAGTGGGAGATGTTCCTGCCCATGGCAGGGGGGTTGATCTTTGAGGTCCCTTCCAACCCAAACCATTCTATGATTCTATGATTCTAAAGTCTCATGAGCTGTATCAGTTTCTGAGCAGAAGGTAACAGAGCTACAAAGGTACCATCTTTTTAAGGACACACTTCAGTAGTGATGGATTTGGGTCTTTACATGGACTTGCTAGTGCAGGAAGCTGCTGACACCCAGCAAGTTGCCTCAGCCTGGTCTATTCCAGGCCACAAAGAGAGGGAAGAACTCAGCTGAAGGATGGTGTGAGTTGATGGCTCTGCATTTCCTTCAGTATTTTGCATTTCCAGCCAGGTTTTCCACTCAACACTATGCCACAAATGAAATAAATCAGCACACTTGTCTTCCTTCCCCTGTTCCCTAACACTGCTGCCATTTTTGGGCAACATCTGCTCTTCGTTCCCAGCCCAGTATTAATAGAGTAATAAGCAAAACAGGATGTGCATTAGGAGACTAATGGGCTTTAGGTCCTTCTGGAATGTGAGCATTGGGAAACATAAAGTGAAAGGACAACTAACTTCGTTCCTCAGGGACCCTCACCAAGCTAGTGTCCTAATGAATTCCCGAGGGCAGCTCACTGTTGGGAGGGAGCAGCTCATTATTTTTATTTGGGACGTCAGAGAGTGTGATTATAACAGAAGACCCTAAACTAAAGAGCTCATTTAGTACAAGAAATGAGCTTAACCACACTCAGATACTGTTCAGATAAATCTACCTTAACTTTCATCAGTCTCCAGAGAAGAGCTAGCTACAGTTTCATGAATGAGATCAAGAAACCATGAATGCAAGGGAGATGCAAAGTGATAGAATGGAAGAAAAGAGAAAGATAGTCTCAGAAATAACCGTTAAGCTTAGGAGTGACAGCTATCATCATTCAAACTGTACATATCAGAGAAGAAAAGGCTATCTTTTCTCACTGAGGTCATTCTTCTGCATTGTAGTCTGCCCTGTGCCATGCCCTCCCACCCAGGGAGTAGCCCCACAATCCGCAGCAGGGCCAGGGCAGTGGGACCATGGGTTCAGTTGTCCATCCAGTGGTCATCGAGCACAGAGAGGTGGTGAGGTGGGCTTGCATCAGTGTGGGATCCCAGTCAGATGCAGCAGGTGACAAGGCTACTTGCAAAAGGTAGTGCAGGAAAGGCTCTGGCATGCCTTGCCCATTGCAGGGCTGAATCTGGCACCATGGCTATAAACATGGGCTTCCCTTTGAGTGCCTAATAGCACGATAAAGCCCATGCCACCTATATGAGTCATAGTAATGATTCTGAGGGCTTGCTGTTTTGTTTTAGAAGATGTCAAGTCTCAGGAGGTAAGTTATAGTGAATCTGCTTGGGATAATTTTAACAGTTGTGTTCAAAATTAGACCTTCTCAAGCAAAAGCCCAATGTTAAGTGTGTTTGTCTGAAAAAGCTAGGCGAGCATCTTAAAAATGAGACTGACCCTCAATTATTTATGTCTGTCTCCTATGCGAGTACACACAGAAAAGCTGTTTCGAAAAATAAACTTGAGTGTAAAAAGTCTCAGTTGTTTTTAGACATAAGGAGTATAAAGAGTAAAATATTGTTTAAAAAAAAAACTACAAGAGAAAGCATAGAAGAAACAAGGAGAAACTAAAGCACATTTTCTTTTTCTATATACCATTAACCTCTGGAGATCATATTGAAAAATGCTAAGTGACTAACTAGGAGGTGGGGACTCCAATTGCCAGCCCTGCAACTTGTCAGACTGTGCTAGGAATATGTCTAGTGGGGCAGAGGGAGGGGGGAGGATGCAAGAAGTTTTCAGAGTCAGCTGAGGACCTCTTTATCGACAGACCCTCAGGTCTGAGGAGAGCCATGAGGGCTTCCTCTGTCCCTGCACTGGGGAGAGGAGTGGGTCCTTTCCTTCACTCTGGATCAGGGCTGGAGTCCCCTACTTGGCCACTGCAGGATGCCACTGCTCTGGGCAGCTTTGTGCCACATCCTATCCTGCAGCACAGTGTTTTAAGTGCTGCACTCTTGTCCTGAGCAAGGAATATCTAAAGGCAGACAATCCACTGGCTAATCATCAAAGGTTTTTTTTTCCAAGTCATTTACAAGTAAGATATACCAGACTATTGAACACCAGGATACTTTTTTAGGAACATATACAGGGCTACCTAGCAGCAATAAGATGCCTTGAATGCAAAGACACATTTAGTGCTTATAATTGTTTCCTAAGAAGATGTATACCTCTGGTTTTAAGTCTTCTTTTTCCCTACTGCCCCAGCAGTACCAGGAATTATGGAGACATGAGATACTTACATAGTCTGCACAAGAGAGGAGGGAGTTGTACTGTGCCTATGTCATTTCATTCTTTATGTTCACATTTTCTCCCCAAAAGTCCCAGTTCCTTTACTACATCCTGCTTTTAAAATGACATAAGCATTCATCTGAAACTGTGGAAGCATTGTCTGAACCCAGGATGAAAGCTATGAACAAAGACTACACCAGATTTCCCTCTCACTCTCACTCACAGAGATCTCATTTCTCAGCGTCTGCCGCATTATTTCAATGTCACCTTTCAGCAGCCTTTTGGCAAGAATTTTGTATTCATAGATAAGCTAATGCATTTATGTTTGGTTAATATATGCATTATGACCTTAACCATCCTTAACCATTATTCTCCTCTCTACACTTATATGCCTTTAAGCGTGCTAGTTTTAAATGTTAAGTGACAAAGTCAAAATACTTTGAAATAACAGTTTGAATCTGTTTGTATTCTTTGCCCATATTCAAATTCAAAATTCAGTATTAAAATAGAACAGTTGCTCATTGTTTTTTCTCCCCCACCTGATTATTAGTTTCTCTTAGGGGAACTGCACTGGCAAAATCATGAAATATCAGTGGCACAATAGAAGAAACATGGAAGAATGCCACCGAGTAAAAATATCCTCCCCAAAAGTCAGTATGCAGAAACATAAAAATGGGAACTCCTGGGTCATCATCCCCCACTCCCAGTTACCATGACATGATAGGCTTTTAGTTTCCTGTGGGCCATAGCGTACCCTGACCACAAATGTCACCAACTGCAAAATATAAGGGTTTTAGTACAAAACACCAAAACCCCACAAAATCTATAATGCACCATTGAACAGAGAGCAAGAAAAAAAAAATCTATTTCATTGCCAGCTTCTGAGTAGATCTATAGCATGTCTAGAGGCAGACACATCAAATACATCTTTCTGGACTGCACCCAGAAAGTGGCTGAGTTTGTGCTCCAAGGTGTCATCCCAGCCAGTCACCTCAGATGGGAGTCAGCAATGTGCCACCTGGCATCAGCACTTGTTCTTTCACTCAAAGGGAAAGAACATTTGTCCAGGGAAAGTGCTTGTCATTCACAACCAATACCATTAAATAAAATCATGGACGAGTTTAATTAGTGAGTAGCAATAAAGTAATTGAACACTGATGAATGTAGAAAAAGGTAGCACAAAAGAACAGTAACCCAAGGAGTCACGAGAATAGACTCATGAAATACATTGCCATTAAAATGTGATGTAACGTAATTGGTTCAGTAAATCTGAGAATATTAAAAACATTCTTCAATTACCAGTAGAGAAGCTAGCTTCTTTCTGTTTCAGGAGACCTGAAAGGGGAGAAAACTGCTGAAATGAGGAAAATTATAGTTTGAGATAAATCCATAAGATTTCTACTCCCTTTCTCTGGAGTGGTAAAGCCATTTCAAAGCAGGGGCTACTGTACATCTCCAGCACTTAAACCAAATTCTCTACCTAGGATATGAAAACTAGAAAAGAATGTAGAATGCTATTTACAATTATCTGGTCTGAAGCAATACAGTGTAAAAAGCAGAGATACACAAAAAAGTAGTCAGGAAAGCAGCTGGTACATATGCACCGGTGTTCAGAACAGATTTAGGCCAGATATGAGAGCAGGGTTTTGTTGTTTTTTAGGAAGAATATTTTGCCCTGCGGGGCATATTTTATAGCCTTAGGGTCCCTACACAAATAAAACTCACAGATCTCTTAGAGGAATGCATGCAAAATTATCCTGAAGTTATGTATTTATTATTATAAGGCTGAAAAAAGAATTAAAGGAAATGCTCTAAGAGGAACCATATGCCGAAACATTATTCATATTTATCCTTGAAAACATGTTTTTAATGTGGGGACTCTGAAGGATTATTTCAGCAAGCAGTAGCCTCTGCAGCTGCTGACCCAAGAAAGCTTTCAGGCATGGCACTCATGGAGGCTTACATATGAAATCCAGCAGTAAATTTAAACTATTTCAGCCTCCCACTCCTTGTTAAAGACCACCCTACTGTTGCTCTGAGCTCTCTGTGGTCCAAATTCTCATCTGCGTTATAAGACAAAGCCATTCCCCTGAGTTCAGGAAAATACTGTTGGGTTTGTTCTACCCATAGGACTGAGATCAGCTGTCCAGTTGTCACTGAGGGTGAACACTAAATTTAATCCAATATCCATTGGTTGGGCAGATACTGGAGAAACTTGCTGCACTGGATGTGAAGTGAGAGGCAGCAGAGCAGAGATGCAGTGACCATTGAGCTGGTGGGTCCTGCCCACAGTGGGGCTGGTGTTTCCAGTGTTTCCTGGGTGTCACCAGAGACAGGTGGAAGTTAAATTTTGGCCCTGAAGTGGTCAGGCAGTCGGATGAGATGATCATTGTAGGTCCCTTCCAACTGGAGTATTTTGTTCTGTTCTATTCTAAATGTTATTTTGTCTGTTATATCTGTGATCAATAATACAACTTGCAGAAAAGTTAGGGGTGGAGCAGTGTGCGAAAGCTGTTCACCTAAGTGTGCCCCAGAGCACAAGCCAAAGCCAGGCACTATAGCCTTCATTTCACACAGATAGTAGTGTTTTCTTTTGTTATTAAAAAAAAAAAAAAAAGTTTTGTATTAATTGTTAACTTATTATTAGAGGTCTGTAGGACCATTAAGACCAGGGTGTTGTGTAATGCTCAGGGACACACTGTGGAGTATGACCTCAAGGCTCTCATAGTAGACTTGAAGTGATACGGCATCGCTGGGGCTGCTGCTCCCATTGGCAGCAGGAGCAAACCTTGAATTTCTTACTGTCTTTACAATTCCTCACAAACCCTTCTGATCCACAGGAATAGAGCTTGTGTTTCACAAAGAATGCTGTTGTGCATTCACTTTCAACATGCTGCATTACCTGTGCTGAATGGAATTAAATGATTTTACATATAAAATGGCTATGTAAAATTAATCCTAAATAGTTTTAAAAGGAAATCCTACCTAGAATGATGTTCATAAAGCAGATTTACGCTCAGATGTTTTTAGACTGTCATTGTTGTCCCTGCAGCTATTATTTTGCCTGTTGTGCCATGACACTGCTGGATCTGAAATATCAGAAAATGGGCTCCCTAGCCGTCACCTAAAGGAAGAGTTGCTCCCAGCATGAGGACAAGACAAAATAAGTAAAGCTTCAAGGGCAATGTTAGCAGACTTCTTTCAGTATTAAAAATCCTATTTAGAAGTACAAATATTACCCGACAAAGTGAAAGAGAAGACCAGTAAAAACTATTAATTACTTACGTGCATACATGCATGCACACAGGCACACCCACTCACAGAGTACACTCACAACTAAAGGGAGAGAGTTGAACTGAAGACTAAAAGAAAGGGTGTGAATTCAATGGAGCTGTGTAAAACCACTGGAGAAGGCAATCCAAGCTGCAGTAGCATTTCAGCTCTCTCCTTATATGGTGCCCAATGCAAGCTCTTTTACTGCTCATTGTATAAGCAGAAATTTGAACTGACGTGTTGGTTTGTGTTCTGTGAATTAGTAGATGGGGGCAGTGGTGAATTCAACAAGGGCTGTTTTTTTAAGTGTTAGCTACACCCAAGAGATAAAATGCTGTCCAAAGTCAAAAGGTAAAATTCTGGCCCCACAAAAGTCAATGGTAAAATTTCCATTGCCAGGCATTTATACTCCAGGTTATTGCTGCCTTCAACCCATTTATTGTCTTCTGAGAAACAAAGAACCTACATGCATCTGAAACCTCTTTAGAAGTGTCTTTGACTCTATACCTGTGGGATCCTGAATACGCTGGGGAAAAAACATATGGTCCAGTCTTCTCAGAGGAGAACAAGCTGGAGAACTGAGAGTGCCAGTCCTGCCCTCCCTAACATGACCGCCAGTTAGTGCCTCTGAAGAAGTTAAGAATTTAACCCAATGGTCTCACACTGTCAACTCCACTCAAGCACGGCGTTGTCCTACGAGAGGGACAAATGGTGGTGGACAGCCCCTCTCAGAAGGTATATTTTTCAATAGTATTCTGTTAAGAGGGGCCCTGTGTTGAGAAGTTTGACACTCCTGTCCCCCTACTAGCCTTGGATCAGCAATTATATTTCAGCCACTAGCGTATCATTTGAACAGGAAGAGAAATATGGCTCCCAGAAGGATGGCTTGACAGCAAAAGTCAAAAATACTTTTGCAATTTCCAAATGTTTAAAGATGGTAGAAGTTAGGTTTTTATGCAGGGGCTGCAGACTAAGAAATCACATCCAGCAATCCTTAAAAAGAGGAAATCCTTAAAAAGATGAAATCCTTAAATTCAACAGTATTTGGAAATGTTTTGTATTGTTCAGGCATGTAAGGTAGAAAAATTCTTTCTCTGCACATAGACAGGAAAAAGCAATTCACACTCAACTACCTGAGGGGAGAAGTTTTGCATGCTGGGTCTTCAGACAGAATTCAAACTGCAGCCTTCAGGTGAAAATGAATTCTTCTGAGTGCCACTCTCTCAAGCTCTACTGCCATCATTTACAATTTGTCGTATCTTCCTGCATATTTCCTACTTGCACCCATAAAAAGGGAGGATGAGAGAAGTCCCCAGCTTTCAAATACTCCTTCTCAGAAGACAAAGAACAATTTTGGAACGGAGGACATAATAATATGCCCATCGTTCACAGTCTAAATGACAATGTGCAGCATCAGCTTTTAAATGTCAAGGTCATTTGTGGTATTTCTATTTTGAGTAAAATGGCTCCTGCTGTTTCCATGGTTTCACCTGAAATATGTACTGAGCCTCATTGTTAAGAACCTTGAAACTCAACCATTCTAATAAAAAAATAGACATCCTCTTCTGTAGGTAGTTAATTTGAATTTAAATACAAAGTAGTCTGTATTTACCCTGGATGGGTTTATGGATCTCAACATTGCATTCATGAACAAAAACAGATGTTTGGATTGTCCAATTTACCCTCCTATTTGGCATGTTACACCATTATAGATTTAGTTATTTCTACAACATAGATTGTTTCTGCAGTAGAAAGATGAGCTTTATTGTTTACTACACATAAGGAAATATCAGCTTTATTAAAATTAACTATTGAGAAGACATAGCTCGCAGTCATAATGAAAATGCAAAAGAAGCACAATATTCTTCAGAGAGAGATTTTAAAAGGTTAGCATTGCTTCAGATTGTATTCTATATGTTCACATTCAGCTGTGGAAATACTAGCACTTATTAGAGCTGCTAAATTTTCCAGGACAAAATTGTCATTTTTCCATGATTGCTGTTGTGACTTAATAACTATTAATCAGAAACAGAATGCTGGAAGGAGATTGAATAATGACTCAGTTGAATAAGGCAAAGAATAGTTTAATGAATTTTAAAACCCCAAAATGCAAAATTAAAACTGTGAATACTGAAAGACAAAAGATTTCCATATTAAGGCCTTCAGCACTGTTTGGGTTGAGCTGCCAGTTTCAGTATACTCATCTTTGCAGTATTACTGGCATAAACACTGAGTTTTGTCACCAAAATGGGATTACAAAGATGTAGCTCCACTGATTTAGATAAGATTGGAGCAGACACTGCATAGCAAGAAGCTCCATTGTCTCATTAATTGGTCACCTTTACAGCCCAATTTTAAGCAGAATATAGAATATAATCAAGTGTTGAGCCAGGTCATTATTTACATTTGTGTGTATGTCTCTCTCTCTTTCTTCCTTTCTTCCTTTCTTCTTCTTTCTTCTTTCTTTCTCTTTCTTTCTCTCTTTCTTTCTTTCTTTCTTTCTTTCTTTCTTTCTTTCTTTCTTTCTTTCTTTCTTTCTTTCTTTCTTTCTTTCTTTCTTTCTTTCTTTCTTCTTTCTTTCTTCTTTCTTTCTTTCTTTCTTTCTTTCTTTCTTTCTTTCTTTCTTTCTTTCTTTCTTTCTTTCTTTCTTTCTTTCTTTCTTTCTTTCTTTCTTTCTTTCTTTCTTTCTTTCTTTTCTTTCTTTCTTTCTTTCTTTTGAAATATATCTATTAGCAGCCTGTCATCAGCTGAATCTGTCATAATTCACATGACATCAGTCTGTGGGGTTTTTTCTCATTTGCTAGTTACTCTTTTTGTGGCAGTAGAAGACACAGAAAATGTAAGTACATAGAGGAAAATTGCCATTTTATCTCTGCTAATTTATAGTTTCCAGTTATGGAAAGTCTGTTCGTTTCCCCCTTGTCAGGCCAAGAGATTTTAAAAGCAGTGAATGGGATCGAACTCACCTAACTATAGTTGTCTAAGATGTGGCCATCCATGCTGGGTTCATGGACTAGGCTTCATATTCAACAAATGCAGAGAAGAGGCAGTGGTTGTCCTCTAGATATCTTTTGCTCTTTACTTATAAGCATACAGTGAATAGTTAGTTAACCCAACGTGCAAATGCTTAGAACATCTGTACAATGAAGTAGCTCTGAACGGTTTTGCTTGGTGCCAGCGATATTTTATTCAAAACTAAAATGGGTGAGGGCTTAAGACTTTGGTTACCTGTCTTATATTATCTGGACATGTTTCAGTGTGTTTGGTTGATACATTTGTCATATATGTGATTTTAAAGTCCTTAGGTTTTTAGTTATTAGGAAAAAATAAAATAAAATAAATTTGTACACCTTGCGTATTTGCCTACTCTCATTTAGTCAGAAATCCTAAAGAAAAATATAAAAAGTACAATGATTAGTGTCAGGCTTGCATACCTTCTCCATTCCTTTATCCATCCCTGTCCCCTTCCTCATCCAGCCTTCTGAAGAGATCTGTCCTATTGCTCTGCTAGCTATGCTAGAAGTCACCTAGTAGGTGTGCAGGAGGACATTCAATTCCTACAGCATATTGTCTCTGTGTCACATGGGAGAGGATGCAGACCACAGAAAGATTGAATTGTTCCTGTCAGCCTCACTTTGGCATGATGGCACAGCTTTGTACTCTCATCTTGCTCAGCCAAACATGCTGGCCTGAATCAAGTTTTCGGAGCAAAACTACGTCATACAAGCAGAGCTTGCATCAGATCATCATGATGTAACAAAGCATTTCTTCTGATACAGCTCTTAATCTTTCGTTTTGGTTTGTTTTTTCTAAATACAGACAGACCTTATAAACATGCAAGTTTTGTTATATCCTTTCTTGTACCTCAGGACATGAGCGAATTGCACAAGTTAGAAAGTATTCCCAGCACGTAGGCACTTCAAATTCCTTAAGTTTAATAGCTTTAATAGCTGAGAGGTTAATGGTTGTAAAACACTATCTACAATGCTCTAAAATAACAGAAATGACTGAAGGCTGCCATACCCTAGCACATCCAAATAAAAGCATAGAAAGTTACAACCAGTTAAGACTATGGGAATAGTATGGGAATAGTATGAGTGTTTCACAGACTGACCTACCTTAGACAAGCTTATATTTGGGGCAAGATGCTTAAAAATCTGGTTTGTTTTTTTCCTTCTTTTTTTTTTTTTTTTCCCACTCTTCAGCTGCAAAAAGGTCTTTCAGCTCTTAAAGCTCATGATATGCATGGCACATCAGTACTGAAACCTCATATCCTTTGCTAGTTTTGCAAAAGGCCGTACACTGGGTTCTTTTATCAGAATTACTGGCCCTGGAAGAAAGATATTTTCTACAGTCACTTATCTTGTCTTGCGTGAAAAATAAAATCTGTGCACTTAAGAGTTTCAGTCGAGAGTTTATAAGGAAGGCTTCAAAGCACTCTAGACAGAGAATTTCAGATACCTCTTAGCTATACAGAGCCCTTTCTCTTCCCTAAAAGAAGACCATACGGTCGGTGCTCTGCTGCCAATTCAGTGAGTGGTAAGGAAGCACAGATTTTTAATCAGCTGTGTTAAAACTCAGGCAAGTATCTGTTGTTGCTTTTAGCATTAAAGAATATAAATATTTTGGAATAGTTTTTGTATGGAAAACATAAGAATACTTTTTTAAAATGTTGATATTTTCCCTGCTGTAGGATATTTTAGTGTCTAAATGTAGATGACTACATATAATCTAAGTGTAGAAGTTCCTGCTCTAGTCACTGTAGATAAAATACTTGACTCACTTGCCATGTATAGATGTCAAGTACTGTTGGAAATGTCTCAGGACAACTAGGAGCACTGAACAAAGATGGCAGATGTGGCACAAGCTATAGAGAGACCCATGCCTTTCTGAACTTCAGCAGGAGATCGGGCAGGACAGCCATTATATTCCTCCATTAGGCAAATTCAATAGAGTTTGGAGCTCCTCATGTAGACTGCTACTTAGGGGTGACTTGAAGAGCTCACGGCAGTGAGCAGTCTGTCAGCTGCATTGGTTCAGTTTCCACTGAGTGTAACAAAGTTTAGACACCTAATTTCCACGTTGGTACCTGCATCTAGGTACCTAAATTTAAGTGTTTGTGATCTGATTAAGTCTGCTGAATCTCACCATGGGTACACAAAGTTACTGGGAATTGCAGAGAAAGCAGTAAAACCTGTTGGGCAGTGGGTGACACCGATATTTCAGAGAACAGCAATTTCCAGAATTAGATACCCTCTGGAACAGATTGATGGGTACGGTCTCACTCCAGCAAAGTGTTTACCATGCAACAAGTTTCTTCTTTATTCAGTGAGGCATTGTAGCATATTCTGGAAATTTAGCATGCACTTAACAGGTCTGCTGATTCAGGGCTCAGGCTCAGTCTATATGCACATGATGTCCTACATTAAATCTCATGCTTGTGTCCAAGGCTTTGCAGCTCCTGCCTACCATGCACAACCTCAGTGCAAATACGAAAAAAAAATGAAATTTGGATAAGTGGATTTCTGAGTACAGTTATAAGATAAATATGAAATCACATTGTCATTGTGCTCAAGCACTCACAGTAGCTGCCAGTTTTCTGACATACATCGGCTGGTGAGATTGACTTTGCCTAAGCAACACAGAGGTTTTGCCTTCAGGTACATGGCCTTAGTTCTGCAGTGCACATGCGATTCAGGAACATGTCTTTGAATAAGGAGTACTTGAAGTTGAATTTTGTTTTAAGAAACTTGCAGACCATAACTGATTGACAAAAGATATAAGAAACATGTCTTTCCAAGAGATTTTTGTGCTTTTTTGGAAGCTGTGAAATAGAATTTTACAAACAAATTTGTGGGCATAACGTAGCATTTGACTACGACATGTTTCTATAGCCAATGGGGACTTTGTGACAAAAATGTTCATTTATACTCAGATCAACCAGAATTTCATGACTGTGAACTTAAATAAAACTTGGATCTCTTCACTCCTAGGACTGGACTGTTTTTCTACATTTAGCTGAACAATGTGTGTCAAATGCATTTTCAGTTAATAAATTATTTGTCCAGAAGTTTTGCTGGTACTTCCACTGAAGTGACTAGCAGATGCTGATCTGCTCACCTTGTTGGTGTGCTCCCCAGCCTGTTTTTGCCCAGACACTTGCTCAGACTTGGTAGGAGACATACAATTCTGTAGTGTAAATGAGCTGTGTATCTCCACAAGAGACTCCACCATCCTGTCCCCTCCTTTCACCCTGCAGAACCAATGCAGACTGGCCCAAGGATGAGTGCTCCATCTTCATTCTTCCAGTGTGAAGAAAGAAAAGCTGTTAAGTCAGGACTTTCCAGTGCATCTGCATTTGCATGAAGTGTTGCACCTCTGATGATTTTATAGATTGAAGTAGGCAGCTCTGATCCAGCTCTTTAGACTTTGTCTTTCCTCCTGTATGATGGGTAGAGGACGCTGGCCATCCTTTTTTAAATGTCTTGACTGTTACACCTATGTATCCCTGTACCAAAAGTACACATCAAGCTAAAGACCACTTTTGTCACCCCACTCCTCTAACCTACACCTTTCAACAGTTCCTCACTCCTCTGTCAGCCTCGTGGTTATGGGGTTAACTCTAAGTGTTTGCCCTCTCCCCTCCCTTGCCCTTCTCAATCTCTTCTCCTTTTCAATTTCCTTTCCCAGTATGGCTTTTGTTTTCCAGCTCAGTGCCACTGTGGTACAGGGGTCAGACCCACAACTCCCCTTCTCCCGATAGCTCCTGATACCTCCTTACCCCAGAGGTGCATCCTGACCCACTCTGTACTGCCTTCCACCCTGCTAGGACCACCACAACCCACATCACCCCACCATCGTCTGGGTCTCGACCCGAAAGCACAGCTCTCACCTTGCAGCAGCAGAGCAGTCCCCCCCAGCACTCCCCAGCCATTTTGTAGCCATTTGGTAGAGGGCCAGAGCCTAAGGCAGGTAGGACCCAGGCAGCTGTGTGTACTCTGGAGTCCGTACTGATATCTGCCACTAAATGAAAGGAATGAATTTTTTAAATGTTTTTTTGTCATGCAACCTTCCTTCCCAGGGACATCCTGGTTGTCTGTTGTGGGGTTTTTTCCCCATTAAGAATTAATTTCTTTAATTTACCTGTTTCAGTGAAGCACCAGGCTGTTTCTCAGATCTTATTATTATCCAAAGCCATGAACTCCGTAAGCATGAGAACAGCCATCAATAGAATTTTGCATTAATTGCTATGTTAAATCAGTAAAACACTGTCAATAAAAGCCAGAAATGCACTATCAATTCAAGTGCAAAAGTACAAAAGCACCTGATGAAAGATGGAGCTAGCAGGACATTGGCAGCATCCAGTAAGGTTCACATACCTAATGGGAGCTTGTTACTCATGCTGTGCTGTCTAGTGTATTTGATTAAATCCTGGTCCTCTGGTGTTTTCAAGCCACATCCTCCATCAGTGTGAAAAAGCCGGGCTCCCCATGTAAACTAGCTGACAGCCTGATCAAAATTAAATCTACAAAAACATTAACAAGTCCCAAAAGCTGTAGGAGATACTTGGAATTTGTCACACTTACTATTAGTAGCTGATCTATTTGAGGAAAGGCAGACCAAGTATGATGAAGAGGTTAAAAATAAGTTCAAAGATTTGTGTGCTTGGCCACTCTGCTTTCTGTCCTTGTTATCTATTGTGCTCACCTTGGAAGGAACCTCTGATTTAATTAGAAGTACCAATGTGGGATTTGTGCACTTACATAACAAAGCACCTTGGGAAAGAATTAAAAAAAGACCTTTTTGCCAAGAATACTTCCCCCAAATATTAATTATTCATGTTTGTAATAATTACAGCATGGAACTGCCCAGCTAGCCAGCACACAGTTTTGCATATGCTGAATTACGATACTTGCAGGCAATTAAGGACAGAACTTCTGTGATGCTGATCATACTGCAGAAATATTATGGATTTCTTCTACCCTTCATTCTTCACTGCTATAACAAAACTTTTTCTGTTTTCTAAAATATATTCTGATCATAGTTTATTTATTATTTTTTACAGCCAGATGATCTGCCATCTAGCCAGCAAGTTGAAACTATTTTAGCTTCTGTTTTTAAATCTCCAAGTTTGAATGAGGTTTTGGGGTTTTTTTAAACTCACATCTGCCACTTAAAAAAATAGGCAAAGGCCACTTCAAAAGTTCGTTTCAGTGGATTTATCTTAAATCCTGGCAGGTTGGCTTGACATGTTTTTGCAGAACACATAGGATATTTGGGATTAAAGTTACTCCTTGTAACCGTATCATTAGCATCGTGGCATGATTATGTTCTCTCTGCCTCACCCCCACACCTCTAATCTCAGAGCTGACCTGATTTATATCACTAGCTTTACATGGGCCTGTGTATATTGAAATCCAGAAAAGGGGAAAGGGCTGAAATTCCCTGAAAATAAACTCATCTGGAAAAGAGATTACCCCATTTATAAATGCATTTTTGCCTGTTGCCGAGTGTGCAGAGTTTCATCCTTTTAAGGAGCATAGGCCTAAATCCAGACACTGACACTGCTTGGAAAGGGAGAAGAAAGAAACAGATGAAGTAGTAGTCCAAATGGATCAGTTGCCAGCACAGCAATTTAAATGATTTGGTGTCTTTTGGGAGGGAGGGAGAAGAGTGAATTAGGAGATAACATCTCAGAGTGATCATTTGCAGTAGTTGGTAAAATAAAATATTCTTTTCTTTTCCAAGTATCACTCATTATAGGTAACTTTGGAAAACCTGATGTACCCTTAAAAGCATTCCCAAAGTAGGTGCAATCAGTTGTCAATGGTTCATGAAATCTCACATTTACAGTGAGGAAAACAA
Organism: Podargus strigoides; assembly: GCA_028020825.1. Lineage (NCBI taxonomy): Eukaryota > Metazoa > Chordata > Aves > Caprimulgiformes > Podargidae > Podargus > Podargus strigoides. The sequence goes on along the minus strand of CM051620.1, from coordinate 34,941,034 downwards.
TTTATGGAGGAGCATAAAGATGAGACATGACAACCCTCAGGCCTTTGTTAAAGGATTCCCAGCAAACAACTCAGTTGATGCAGAGATTAACCACTTTATGAGTGTGCTCATATGCTTCTGAGCATGAAGAGTTTTACTTATTTGATGATTCCAGGTCTAAATCCAGATTCTTCTAAATTTGAAAATACAGAACATGGTTTAATCCCATCAAGACCATTTTATGCATTTCTGTAAACATCTTCTGCTGAAGTGCCAAAGTCCTTGTACATGGGACTAGATTTTAAAAGAGTGTGTTGGGAATTACATTCACAGATAGTACTAGAAACATCAAGATGTGTAGGGTATTGCCAGACACGGGCCTGTGTGGATGGGACCTCTTTGCATGTGGGGACCTCAATAAGTGGGGAACCACAGCTGAGCAGGCAGAGCATCCATGGAGCTGAGCTGGGCTGCTGGGTGCTCAGCTCACTCCTTCATCTGGCTCTGCTTCCTTCCTCTGAATGAAGGCCAATCCAGAACATCTATAGCTCTAAACTGTATTTTAGGTACTACAGTGTCAGCCCCAGGAACATACCTGGCTATTGACCTTGGAGGCTCTGCTTGGTCAGCTAAGATGCATCTTGTAATCTTGTGGAGGAGAGGAGGGAAATGTCGTTTCCTGGGGCCCTGGGAGTCAGGCAGTAGCTGTGCCTGGGGCAAGCACACTGTGCTTATTTGGTGATTTCTTACAGTGTCAGGGCAGTACATGTCATCACACCAAAAATACTGGGGTTATTCTCATTTTTTACCTATAAATACCTGGCAGGAAATTCTTCTTAAATTCCTGATAGTCCAAAGCAGGAGAATGACTTCTCCAAGAGATGTTTGCCTAGAGAAGCTGTGGATGTCCCCTCCCTGGCAGTATTCAAGGCCAGGTTGGATGGGGCTTTGAGCAACCTGGTCTAGTGGGAGGTGTCCCTGCCCATGAAAGGGGGGTTGGAACTAGATGATCTTTAAGGTGCCTTCCAACCCAAACCATTCTGTGATTCCATGATGATGCAGATAGACCCTAACTCAGATGCTTATAATTTCCAGTGTCTCTAAATCAGATCAAAACTATATTAAAATTAACATAGGGTTAGGAAAAATTGAGTGTGATCACAACTCTTACCAAAATCAACTAAATCATCTGGCCTGAGACTGTGGGAGGAATCATCCTGCCCTTGTCAACCAGAAAAATGTGATTATTGTATTGCTATCAAATCTCTCTAAATAAAAATGTCAAGCTGATTTTTGTACCTGCTACTATTACATGTCTGGTGTGTCATATTAAATATGTGCAAAATTCCTTCTTAAGAGAAATTTCAATTTAAGAAGGAAGAAAAAATATTTGTAAATATACAAATATTATATAGTCTCTGAAGAGCAATAGAAGAGACACACAAGACAGTGTAATGATCAATTCAGAAATCTATTCTACATTTAAGTGGATTTAAGGTTGAAAGCACTTGTCAATAATTCAAGGGTAAAATACATTAAGGGACTACTGTTATTATCCAAAGCTGAGGCAACATAAACTGAGAAACTGAGAATCAAGGAGCTAATTATAAAAAATGCAGCTATGCAATTGTCAGGATTTTGTAGTTTCTTTATAGTATTATGACAGGGCAGAGTTAAGGCTGACTGACTGCTTCTGTTGTGCCTGCTTTGTCCATGTATAGGTTGATTATTTTAAATGTAAAATAACTATATATTTAAGTACAGTTATTTGCTGACCCTGGTGCCTCTCTACTAAGAGGCAATCAGCCCCTCCAGAAAAGCAGCACAGGGACTGTCAGAACACAAATAAGGTTATTCCCCCATCCATGCAAACATAAACAACATACTTCAGTGAATTAGAGCAAGAAAGATTAAATTAAAAGACAACCCCTGGCCCCTGACATCTGTGTCTCCCTTCCCTTACGCAGCCCAGAACAGCACATCTTGTGCTTTTTAAAATAGCCTAGAAGAAACTGATCTGTGTGTAAAATCATGGAAAACCAGCTGAAAGGGATCTCAGGAGTCTTGCCTAGCATATTGCTGCACCCTGATTCCATGCAAGGCTCTTTAGAAGGTCACTGTCAGAGATATCAGCAAAAGGGATTCGGTATTTAAAGGAAATTACTGTCTCCATTTCCCCTTCTTGTTAATGCTTTGCCTTCTTAGCTGTAGCTAGACCTGTGAAGCAATAAGTGCCCATTTAGACAGAACTACCCTTTCAATATAAAGAAGTGAAGAAGACCTCTAGGGGAAGTGCTGAAACTACAGATGACATCATCGAATGAAATAAAACCTGTGCTGTGGGCATTAGCCACCCATTCTGCACAGGCCCAGGCTGTTCAAAATGACAGAGGGTGCCTCTGGCACACTTTGGCATTAGAAAAGAATCGTGATTCCACTTTTGACTTGTTTTCTTAGTAGTGCTGCTGCTGATGAGAGTGAGTTAGATGGTCTCCACACCCTCAAACAAATCTGAACAGCCGAAAAATAAAGGGAGAAATAATAGACTTTTTGCTCTGTTCACCACCACCACTCGCTGTGCATCCCAAATCAAGGCAGATTAATTTTTACAATCCATATTTTCTTCCTAGAGAACGTACTGCCAGATCACACCAAAACAAAGAAACAAAAAATCTCCACCTAAACTGCAGCTGCATTCAACCAACACCAACAAAGATTGTCCCTGCAAAGTGCCATGGTGGCTGTGTGTCTCAGGCAGGGCATACAGCTGATGGCAAAAACAGAAACAGGAGGGACAAAAATTGAAAACCATCCACTCTGTTTAGTCTGTGGCTGTACGGTTATCAGGATTTGAAAAAATATTCTGGATGCTTCCCTCCCTGCTAACTTCACCCAGGACCTTTTAACCATTGCTCTGAAGCAGGTTGTCACAATAACGGATGTTTTTGACGCTATCTGCCTTCCAATTGTGTGCTGTTCACTGAGGAGCCAGTCCTTGACGTCTGCCAAGGAAAGCTTCCCTCTCACCAGTGGGTACCTGACCTCACCAGTTCCCAAGCCACCCTAGCAGCCTCATAAAGAGTGTTTTTGCTTTGTCCCTCTCTCTGCCCCAGGCTACATGGCAGGAAGTTTAGGATAGACCAGTTTGGCTTCAGGTTTGCTGCTCCTATCATGTTTGTTACATTACTTTGAGAACATCTTTATTGCTAGGTGTTCTTCTAGGAACAGACTAAATCAAACGTTCTATTAAAGCAATGAGCTAAGGTCTGGGCTGCAAAACTGGATGATGAGCTATAAAGAGGTCAAGCAGTCAAATGAATTTTGAATTTCTAGTTAATATATTGGGTCAATCTCTGGCCCTTGGCAAGACACAGTCATGGTAGTGGACAGATGCCTGGTCAGCAAGTTCCTTGATTTTGTTCATTTATTTTGTGTTCTTCCTAACTTCCTAACAATGGGTACAAAAAAGCATGAAAATATATTTCAAAATCCTCCTGGTCCTTTGGGGACAGCACTGCAATCTAGCTTCATTTGTGTCTTCCTTCCCTGCTCTTCTGCTTGGGAAGTTTGGTGTGTGTGTGTTAATATGAATGGAAATGGTGCAAAGTTTTCCTCCTAGTTCAGGCAGTCCAAGTAATGCTTAGCCTCTAAAATAACTGCTGGTAAAGAATTCTTGATACTCCTTAAACAAGTTCATTAACCAGAAGTTTTTATTTTGTTATAGAACATTAGAAAACTTAAGGTTTGCCTGAGCTTCACCCACTGGGCTTTCTCATCACAGTGTCACTCCACTTTGAGTCTCAGAGAAATGATAATCAGGACAGTGAAAACTATGGTCATTGTAAGACCACTTGAACAAAAAGGAAAATGGTAGATCTGGGGCCAGATGTGAATCATTGCTTCAGAAAGAATATTAAGTTCTGCTTACTACGTAATGATATCACATGGGTGGATTTTTAGTTCCACTGAAGTTACGATCATTTGTATGAGAAATTAGGCTGGAGAGAACATGTAGTTGTAGCCCCTCCTATTACTATTATGTAGCATGGTATATGCAAAATTCTGGGCAGACTACCGCAGCTGAGCTTCTCCACAGTCACTGCTGGGGCCGAATCCTGTCCTATCAGTATGTATGTGATGCAGTCATATTGACATTAGGATTAGCAAAAAATCCTTCCAGCTAAGGCTGACCAACACTTTCTGTTACAAGTCCCCTGCAAAGCAGGAATCAAAGGACTGGGCAGGAATAGCAGAAATTGGACTGAGTCTGATCGTGCTGCCCCATGGATACGCAGGCCCAGGGTGGGGGGACTAGGGAAGAGAATGTGATTGAGAGACACGGCAGAATTTACTCTGTGCTCACAGCAGTGACAATCTCCCCATTAAGTCTGGTGATTAAAATTAGCATTTGTATTAATTGTGGATAATGATCAAAATTACACTTCAAGAATGTTCGTTGGGGTTTGACTGTCAGGTAGTACAAACTTGGCTGAGTTTATAGGAGCTGTGTCAATCAAGCAAGCTGTAAATCTGTCCCTTTGACTGTCAGTGCCCAAATATTGAGTAAACACAGAAACTATATTAATACACAGAGGTAACATTCAGAAATGCAGAGAAAGACCTGGGTAAGTGCAGCTGCAGCCAGTTTTCTCCTCTCTATAACCACTCTAGCATGCTCTGCTTTGCAGTTCTGCCACATGCCATTTTGAAAGTTGACCCCATGCCCTTGGCTCTTGCTGCACTGTTTAATCCCACAACCTCGCCTCCAAGAACCAAGGAAAAATAGTTAAAAAGCGGCCCCCTCTAATGTAGCCGTTAAGGGTATTAGTCTTACGTTGTTTAATGGGCAGTGCATTTTGCCAGTGCCACAGGGATGCTGCTAGAAAAGGAACAGGGATGATGCTACTAGCTGCTCTCATTTCCAAGAACAGCATTTGAGATAAGCTGTTCCTTCAGTGACCAGGACATGTTTAGTAGCTGTGAATCTTCTTTGTGCTTGGCTGCAGGTACATTACAAGAGCTCGCAAGACTGATTAGTGAGTAGTATCCTCAGGGATGATGCCTTCCAGAAGGCATTCACTTGAGCTGTGATAATAAAGAAGGACACAAACAAGCCAGTGACTACATCACCCTGAACCTGCTCTAGAGACACAGAGCAAACAAGTAAAGAATTCTCAGCTGAAAATAACACAAACAGATACAACTGGCAAGTTTCAAATTGGTAATTTTCTTCATAACTACATGTCCTGACTGTAGATCCAAAGTCCACACAGGTAGATTTGAACCACCTGCAGCTCTGAGATAGGTTTGCCCGATTAGGTTTGATTGATTAACTGTGCCTTCATTTCTGTATGTGATTAAACTCTAAGAAAGGGGATTTATGTGGTGTGGCCCATGAGACCTCATGGCCTGCAAGGCCTTGTCTGCCTCCCTCTTTCCCATCCCTACTCTGCCAGTTGCTCGTGTAGTTTTTACCCATGCAGACTCCAGTCTCACACCAGCAGACACCCTCCAGAGTGTCTTTCTCTAGCAAACCCTGGGTGCTGGGGCTCACAGATGCATTTCTTGGGGACATGAGAGCACCCACTTTATCCCACTCTTTCTGTGGTCAGATAGCACAAGTCTCCACTATGAGAAAGTGACTGTTCTGCACTTTTAACTCATTTCTAATATAGGAATCTACTGCTTTTTATACCAGTTAAAGTTGTTCCTCAGACCTCTGAGCAGAGTTAGTGCCAATGTTTATTCCAGGTTATGTAGCAGCCCTTTGTGGTGCTCTGTCATGTTTCATCAATCATGTAACACAGGCTTGTCTAGCTGTAATGGATAAAGCAGGCTGAAATGTGGAATGTTGATAGATCTGCTACAACCCCAGAATTCATAGGTCTGCCCTGCGTGATGTGATGCTTCCTAGGGGTGCTCAAACCAGATCTGGCAGCAAATGTCATCTATGTCCATACCAGGGCTTTCTACCTATGCTTATCTGTCCTAGTCCTGAGAGGAAAAATAGCTCCCAAATTCCCTCTGAAGTAATACACAAGGACGAAAGAGATTCTAGGGGTATTTGTTCAGGTTTGGGGAAGCCAGCATGATACAGCAGTAGCACAGTTAGTGCTCCTAGCAGAGACTCCTTAAGGATCACCTGTAGGAATAAGATGATGAAGGATCTGGGCCAGATCCAGCACCACCAATGCCAACAGAAAGCTCCTGCTCACCTCAATGGACTCTAAATTAAGCCCTCAGGCCCTGAGAGGCCGCTGCGCGGAGGATTATGGTAGGTCATGGCTAAGGACCAGGCACTGCAGTTACTGAATATTTTATGATTCAGTTATTAAAAAACATGTGTACCAGACATCTATCACTTTGGGTTGCCATAACCCTGGCTGCTCCTGGGGAACTGAAGGAGGGTATTAGCAAAAGAGATATTTCAGGACTGCAGGAGACTGCCTCAAATAAGCCAGTACTTTAGTGCAGCGAGGGACTTTGCTGGATGCTGTGGTTGCTGTCAGTGAGGTATCGGACTGCCTCATGCTCTGCTGCAGTAAATAGACATAACAGATTATTCAGGGGTGAGCTGCCCTGTGGATGCACCCAGGCTCCTGGGGACAGATCAGGACAGGGCCAGGGCAGGCACCTGAGAACAACCACCCCCTCCCAGGCATGTATGCACACAGGGTAGGAACCTCTGGGTGTGAAACAGAAGGAAAAAGCTTCTGGAAAGAGGCTGGCTGCAGGGAGCTGGGCACAGTGAGGGCAGGTTTCAAGAGACAGCTCAGGGTGTGATTTCAGCAGTCAGTTCATCCAAACCAAATCAAGCTGTTCCCAACACAACATTGGCAGCATTACCATTAAAGAGCTGCTGGATAACAATCTACTTAAAAATTAACATCAACAATAGCACAGATTCATAGCATTTCTTCAAAACAATAGGCAAATAAGCCAAATAATTGTTAATTATTTTTTAATTATTGTTAAAGCCTGCTATGATGTGAAACGCCTGTCAGTTCATTGTTTCTCAGACTCTTGATGAGAATAACAATGCCTACTTGATTAATTCTAGTCCTAATCTATCTGATCCAAGATGAATAGCAAAGAAGATTTGGGAACTGAAGTCTGTATTTACAAAACAACAACAACAAAAAAGAAGTTGTACAACCTTTAATTACAACAGCTGGTGAATTTTTACTGTTTTAGTCTTTGTACCTCTTAAGTCAATGTTTTCTAAGACAATAAAATATTTCACATGTAGATAGATGTAGTCAAAGACCTTTTCTATACAAGAGCTGAAAGTACACAAGAACAGCAGAGTGCATCTGATTTCTTTCCCAAGTTGACTCACTGAAAATAGAAATCTTTGGGATAAATATCACAAGAACAACTACGAACTCCACCTTGAGGTGGTCTGTAGGAAAACTCCGTGTTCCAGAGAAAGGTGGCTTAGACAGTAATATAACAGTCTGCAATGTCCACTAAACCAAAAGTGACAGTGACAATGTTAAAAAGACTTTATTATGTGGTAACATTTGTTTGTCCTCTGATTTCCACTTTTGCTCAGGGCCAGTTACAGCAAGGAGTGATGCTCTGGAAATTATGGATAGATGGAGTGAATCAGACTGAGGAGCACCATACCAGCAGGTGTAGACATTGTTTTCTTCAAGTAGTGGTACAAAAGAAAGGAATCTGACACAGTATCTTCATCATAAACCAAAGAGTAGTGATGCTATGTACTCTTTTTGATTTGAATGTGTCACCACAGCATTGCAATCTTCCTTATAAATGCATTGTACTATCTGCCTGAAAGGCAAAAGTCAGAGAAAGCAAATGGGGTCAGATTCTGCTCCCAAGTGCCCTTCTTTGGAACCAGTTTTGGTTCATTACATTTATTGAACTTCAGTCCTGTGAGGACTGAGTGCTTTTAACTACAAAAGGAAGTGTTCAGACAAGCCATGCAGTGCCATTGCAGCTGGCTCTCCTGTCCACCTCCCATGTCACAGAGCAAAATATCATGAACAGAATGAGTGGCAGTCTTAGCTCTCTCTGTATGCCAGTGTGTAGGTAGAAGAGAAAATGGAATTTTCTTCCCATGAGTGAACTGAGCAAGCCAGATCCACATTGCCACCAGACTCCATGCCACTTCAGGTCATCTGTCCTGTCCGGTCCTTCCCACAGGTACAACCCTTTTGCACCCTTACACTAAGGGGGGCCTCAAGGCAGCACCAAAAGAATTTGGCAGTGACCTTGGTTTCTGTAAGATTAAGTATAAGCAAGAGCCTTTCTGTGTACCATTGTACTCTGAGCTCAGTACTAACTATAAACATTGAGCATTATCACTTCTAGGAGCAGACAGTGTCTGAAAAACATGTTGGCTTCAAAAAGTGCAGTCTTAGAAGAGACCTAACTGAAAAGTAAAATCACTGAAAGAAAAATTGGTTCTGTTTTAGCCCAACCAGGACACCCATACAAGCTGTGATGTGAAGAACCCACACAGGCAAAGAAAATCCCTCTGCAATTCCTGCAAGGGTACCGAAGAGCTTGTCCTAAATCTCTACTGCCACCGGCAGAGTTACACTGACTCCAGGCAACTGGGAACTCCGTATTTTTTGTGTGGTTCAGTGTATGCATCTCTGCCTGATGGCAGGCTGGTCACTTTGAAGCAGGGCTGGGTCTGCCTCACAGCTGACAGGCAGGAAGGATATTTGTTAATTTGTCAGATGGAAAAAGCAACAGTGAGCCTCTCTTGTGGTCTCTGAGGCGGTAAGGAGGTGGTGCGTGCTCTTAATTATAGCCTCCAGACTGGGTCATTACCTGTGAAGTAGAGAGCAGGAGCATACTTATACATCTACTTAAAAGTCACCCTTAAAGTGATTGTGTGTGGGCCTTTGTGGAGACAGAAATCAAACAAAATGAATGAACTAGAAAACATGGGGACATGGCACATTTTACCTGCTGTATTCTGCATTTCATTGTGCATTGACTGTGCAAGAGCCATGTGGAAAGGGTTTCCAGCAAAACATCCCTCTCTCAACTGTCATATGATATCTCATCCCAGCAATGTGTGAATGCCTCTCACCATGTCCTGCAGGAGGAAGACAGCCCTGGCCAGCCTGCACAGCACAAGCGCTGGCCTAAAGTATCAACCTGACCCAGCGGAGGAGAGGATAAGGGGGAAATCAGAAATGAATGAATTTGGAAAGTCTAGGTATTTTCGGCTGACTGCATTAAGGAAAATGAAATGTTCTCAAAGGATATTTTTAAAGCCTGTTTTTATTAAAAATAAAAACTGCTGTGATCTTTTAAAGGGCAGTGGTAGTGTGGTAGACATAACTGGTTAATAATTGCAATGACAAACAGAGTCTTTGTAAACGCTATGAATCATTTAAATAAACATTAAAAAACAGCATTATAGCAACACTTCCTACTTCTGGAAATATTAATGAGGAAGGAACTTAAAGTGCAGTTAACTGTCTGCTGGATTGTAATCAGGGACCTGATTCTTCTGGCACAGGAATTGATTAAACTTTTGCCAGTACTTTCTGCAAGCTGTGCAATCCCTGCAAAAAGAGTTTGCATACTGTAGCACTCCCTGGCTTTGTTGGGCAACTCGGAGAGGATTCAACTCACCTAATTCAATCTATCCATTCCTAAATTAGGGCTGCCACCTGAGCTGGATTTGTGAACTTCTTTGTCAATCAGTGGCAAAAAATAGGCACTTGAGGAAGGCAGTTCATCTTCCTTTAGGCATTCAGTTTAAGATAGGATGACACATCCTGTGGAGATGCTTACCTGCTTCTGACTGTAGTATCTAGGTGCTCCACCTGACTTTTAATGAGAGAGATGAGCTAGAGGAGATGAAACCCTTCGCTTGATAGTTTTGCAAGATGGAGGGAATCATGGGCACAAATGGGCAGCCACAGTGCCCAGCTGGACAAGTCATACTTCAGTGCCTTCTGTCTTGATCTGGTCACTCCTGACAGCCCTGGGGTAAGCCCAAAAACTGAGACACCAACAGTGCTATTCTGTGATGTTTACAGAGCCTTCTCTCCTATGGTTTCTATCTCCTTGGCTGGCCTCCAACCTTTATATGAGGGCAATTGTTCTGAAAATCCCCCACTGAAATATAGTACCTTGCAGAAGGAGAACTGAGTGGCTAGCTGATTTAGTGGTTCCTTTACCTAAGCCAAAACATAAATGATTGGTTTGCTGTTTAAAAAGTGCCAGTGTCTTTTTCTTCATAAACTAGTTTCCTTTGAATGTGGATCTCATGTGTGAGTAAGTTTAATGTCAAAAATATGAGTGCTGACTGAAGCGTCCTCTATCTTTGACCACCCAGAAGTTCTTTCCGCTTATGGGTTCACTGTGGGAGTACACAGCACAGCTTTCTAATGTTCAGGCTTCCCTAAGCAGCACCTGTCGTCACAGCCTCTGACATCACTACCTGGCCAAAATCAGGGTGGGATTCAGAAGGGAAACATGGATACACACCCTGATGTATATACATCATTGTTTAAGCCTTGTTTGATCTATTGTAAAACAGGGTAGTAGTTAGTTTCAGGAGGTCTCAATGAAATTCTGTCTCAACAGAAAAAAATCTTAAATTCTGCTCTGCAAACATACAAATGAAAAAAAAATTACTGCTTTTTTTTTTTTTTTTGAGACCATTGCTCAATGGTCCCAAAAATCTAAATAATCCAACATAATTTTATGAGTTCAAATATGCATTTTTCAGAAGGAAAGGGGAAAGATTTGAGCAGTCTTCTTCCAGTTCTAGCTTCTATCCATGTTTTGTCTGAATTTCTTTTTCAAATCGAATGCTGTATTCCTTCACAAGCCACCCAACCCACTCCAAGCAAAAAGGCCATGTCCCACAGAACCATCTCTACAGTTTTCTGTAGCTGGTCTCAGTCAAATGCCAACATGGCACAGCAGGGACACAGAAACATGTGTCACCTAGGACTTCTTGTCCAGATTTACAGCAGCGCAGAGTCACATTCATGAACAAAGATAACAAGTCAGAAAAAAGATCCTGAACATGCCCCAAGGAGTCATGTCTCTTTACAGTGTATTGGTTGCATATATCCTCTGTCTGATCTCAGAACTAAATGTCTCACAACTGCCATCCTCTGCCTGCTCATACATATGTCAGAGCCCATCTCAATATTTTCATCATTATACATGAAGGAGAAAATTATTCAATATCACTATTGTTTATAACTAAAATTTATAGTGAGGTTGGGAATGTGTTTTCCTTGCAAAACCTTCCCCTTTCTGTGCTTAAATGGCAGATTACTTTCATTATTCTGATCTATAATCAAGAATTAATTACTTTGACAGCTCTTCCCTTTCAAGATATTACATTATTGCACTATTATTTCATTTGCTCTAAATCTATAGCTCACTGAGTTTCAGAAACATGAGCACTTCTGCATGTTTGAGTGTGCACTGTGGAGCAGGGCAGGATAGGAGGAAGAGAACAACCTCAATTTTCTGCTCTATTTCAGAAAGTGCTAGTGTCCTTTCATCCTCTCTTCCTGCTGACCGATAAGAAACAATGATAACCCTCTTTAAATAGATTGGAAAGTTGATTGCACTGCATTAAATATACCCTTCTTACCCCAGCTGCAGTTGTACCTGCAGCTAAATACTTGAGCCATCTGTCCTACATTGACTAAGAAAATGAAGACATGAAAAGACATGTTGACAAAATCAGCAGCTGCTCTTAGTGGGGCCATTTGTTTGCAATAACTGACTGTTCTTGAAAGATGTGCATATCATGGTGTTTTCACTAGTACAAATACCAGTCAGAAATACGTACCAGACACATTTCTAGCTATTATATTTTACCACTTATTAGATTTAGAGTGTTTGGCATCTGGTCCAGAAGTCTGGTCTCAGAAGTCTGAAATCTGCGAGTGAGAGCTGCTAAATGTTATCTTCACAGCCTGTGAGATAGTGGTACCAGTGCTCCTAGAAAACTGTTTGGACAGCAGATTGTTTATAAGAGAGATGCTGAAAATATTTCATTGAGGGAGGTTTTGGAGTATTAACTCAAAATCATAATAGCTACACGTTGATCTGGTGTTTGAAGAATATAAACACTTTTCTGTAGATTTGCTATCTTTCCTAGGTCTGCTGTCCATACCAGTGAGTCAACCCAAGTTTCTGTTGCAGTCATGCACCAAAGTTGTCCTTGGAGTCACACCACGCTGATCAGCTGGAGTGAAAAAAATCTTCAACTGGTTCTGGGGAGAGAGAGGAATAGATTCCTAATCTTCACTATAAAAAAAAAAAAAAAAAAAAAAAAAAAAAGATACAAAGGTGTGCAGTGACCCTATTTCACCTGCATAGAGAGGAAGGAGACCATCTGTGATTAATGAATGCTTCAGTCAGCAATAGTTACTTTGAAATTCTCAGTTTTTGAGACTTTAATGAAACAGGTCCTGCAGATAATAAAACGTTTTACATTATACCAAGCAGGCTAGCTAAGACTGAATTATTTTTTTTAAGGGTGAGCATTCTGCAAAAGATCCTTAACAACAAATTCTCACATAACCAGTTCAGACAGTGTTGCAGGCTCACAGCCATCTTCAGAATAGTGCGGCTACTACAAGGTGCACCACAGTTTCAGGATAAACTGACACTTCTGAAGAATCAGGGTATTGCATATCTTAAGTCTTATGACTTTGACAAGAGAAAGTTCACAGAATCCTGTCAGGACATTTCTCCAGCCTGTAGAGGTCCCTTGAAATGTTTTCCCTCCCTCTTAAACATGGAGAACTCCATCTCTGTCATCATGTTACTGCAGCTAGAAGATGTCTCTAACTTGCACATCCAAGTGTGTGGTGGGATGCCTGTGTTCACATAGAGCATCAGAACTGCTGCCAGGCTTGGTGCAAAGGTCTTTTCAGGCAGATGCCTTTAAGATATGATTCTGCAGGACTTCACCAGCCCAAAAAGCCTATGAACTTCAGTTGGAATTCTGCATGCTGTGAGCCTGAAGGTCAGGATTCATATAAGTAACAACGAGCAAAACCAATGACCTACATACAGGCTAAGTGTTTGTCTTCAGTGCTGTGGTTGGGTGTAGCTGGCTGGCTGAGTCCTGGCTCTGTGCACTGTTTTGATCCCATGGAAATCGGAATTGGAGAGGAAAGATACCCAAGTCTTGTCCTAGCTCCGTAACAGGAGTGGTTCAAAGCACCACCCCTGTCAGTTGACTATTGATGTAGTCAATGTCATTGACAAACTGCTTGAAGAAATGGTTCTAGATTCATTTTCTGTTTTACAGGGCCTCTGAGACATTCAAACCCCGTTAATAAGGCTACTCCTACCTATTGTGTTTTCCCATACCTGTGTTCATTTCATCAGCTGTAAATATTGTGAGGGAAGTATATGCGACTTTTTTACTTCATCCAGGATTTTGGGTGGTGGGTTGCTCAGGGACCTGGTTTAGTGGTGGACTTGAAAGTGCTAGGTTAATGGTTGGACTTGATGCTCTTAAGGGTCTTTTCCAACCAAAACAATTCTATCATTCTAAAATGGCAAGACAGTACTACCCAGTAGCATACAACAGCCACAGATCAAGAAATCCGAGTGTATGCAACAATATTATTTGCTTGAACAATCATCCCAGCACTACCAGGGAAAACAACTTTCTAAGCGTAGAAAGACCTAAGCAGAAGGAAAAGGGATGAGCTATTTGGTTGACACAGCAGTGGTAGGATATCAGGTTTATCACCAAAGCACTAACTTCATTGTCTGTAGGCCTCCTGCTTGGTGCTCTGAGCACTGCAACACACAATTGTTGAACATATTTTTATCTAGGTTACTGAAAAAAAATGACAACTCCACTCCTCCAGAGCTAAAACCTGGATGAACAATGCAAGAAAGCCTTTCTGAAACCAGAACCAGAGGAGCCGTGGTAACTAGAAGAGTTGTAATAGCCATGAGCTTTTAAGACTTGAGGGAATATTTATTAATATAAATTTCCACAAAGTGATCCCCCTTCCAGATGCCACCCATCTGATGTTTCTGATTGACTGAGCAGGTATAATTGCAGTATGACCACTGAGGAAAGGCAAAGAGGACTGCATTTAAACCCTGTGGAATTTTAGCTGCAACTCAATGGAATTCGTGCAGGACCTGCAGCCGACTTCAACTGGGTGGTGAAAGTCTTGGCCTCTCCATGCCCCCAGCCAAGGAGCTCATAAAAGCCCTTGGTGACAAAAAGACATCAACCCTATGTGAGAGGCAGAAGCCTCAGCAAGTCCTGGCAGCACCTTGGTGACACTGACTGTCCAAATGCAATAGTAGAAGAAATCCTAGATTTGGTCCCTCACTAGGAGAGGACTTCCTTCTTCAGCTACTTGCAGAATGGCTCCAGTCCAAAGCAAACATCTCTGTTGCACCTGAGTACTGTTTTCAAGCTTGCCTCTTCTGCTGCAGTGATAAAAACTGGCTTTTTTGTTACCAAAAATTTAAATTATGCTATATGCTTCAAAAGTGAAACACAAATAAGAAATTCATTTTCATTCACCTGGACTGGCATGTTCTACAGTATGCAATGGCAAGTATTTTCCATAGAATGATTTCCCATAAACTTTAACAACAAAAAAAAAAAGGCACAAGAGGGAATTTGGCAATTGTGCATTGGAGCTATAATGGGCTCCACTGCACTTTGGGAATAGCCTTCCGCAGAACAGACCCATGGGCCAGCCATGGCAGGCAGACCATGAGTAGCCCTGAGTCAGCTGGGAGATCCAATCACGGCAGCTGCCCCAAGCTGACTCACAGGTGTATCCCATAGCTCTTAATCATGCTCATTATAAAAGGAGGGAGTTCAGTGAAGGTCGAGTTTCTCTTTCTGGGGCTGATCTCTCTTGGTCTTCTGCTGATCCGAAGGACAAGGCTGAGTAGAACCTTGTGCAATTTATGTTGGAAATTGTATTAGTTTTGTTATTTCATTAAATCTGTTTCTATTTCAACCCACAGGGCTTTTCCCTTCTTTCCCTGATTCCCCTTCTCAGGTGGGAAGGGGTCGTCGGTGGTAGAACAACTGCTACAGTTTAGCCCCAGGTACAGGCTAAATATAGACAGTATGATTTGTGCATTTTAAATGTAGTCATAGCCTTGAAAAAAAGAGAGTACATTTAGCATTCTGCAGTCCAGGGCTAGAGGATAGACAAGGGAAACACGGACTTTTCAGAGTTGGAAGGGACCTCTAGAGATCTTCTAATCCAACTCCCGTCCTTCAAAGCAGGATCCCCTAGAGCACATCACTTGGGACTGCATCCAGGTGAGTCTTGAAAATCTCCAGAGAAGGAGAATCCACAACCTCTCTGGGCAGCCTGTTCCACTAGCTAGGGACAAACTGAACGGAAGTGTAAATGAATAGCTTAGGCTTTTTAACAATGTAGATGATGCTGTCAATTTTCCCAATTTTAATGCGAGTCTCAAGATTTTATTTTATTCATAGAGACTCATCTCTTCAAAACACCCAAGTAGAGCATTTTGACCTTTTTTCTTTTCGTATAAGATCTTCTGCCATTAAAAGTTTAGGGAATTTTTAATAGAAGATTATCTGAGAAAGCTCACTTAAAAAGCAGAAGGCAGAGAATGAAGGAAAACAGTTTGTAACTGTCAATTTCCTAATTTTGTGGAGCTTAACTTAGACTCCTCAGCACTTAGGTGTAGCGACGTTAATTTGTGGTTATTTGCAGTATGTGCTTGCATTGATGTGTGGGACGAGCATTGGGCAGTCCATTCTTAGTTATCTGAGTCCTGGATTTGCGGGGTTGAGGAATATCCGTGCCTGGGCTGAGGAGGCACTGGTGCTTGGTACTTTGAGCCAGGGTGAGATGCGGTGAGAGGCTGGTGCATCCGTACAGCCCTACGGCACGCGGGATTACAGCGCTGTGGTCGCTGTTTGCTGCTCTCTGCAGTTACCACAGAGGCCTCGGAAGCCCGAGTTGCCACGGCTTGGGTTTTGTAGCTGCTATCAGCCAGGCCATCCCGGTTTTCTCGCGGGAGCAAGACTTGACTGTACCCTAACCTCGACCGAAAGAGTCGTTTCCGTATTTTGCCAGAAGAGGGCAATATTACGTCACCTAAAGCACCCAAAGGTCACGCTAACTCCACTTAAAGCCCAGAAGAAATTCATGCTATGAAATAAAGGGGGGGTGGGGGAGGAGGAATAGCGTTTTATACCAATATAATACGGCATTTCTGCTCCATTTTATAACTCTATTGCATTTCTCTGCTTTACATAGTTGATGAGTATGTCCCATTAGAGCCCTGCTCACCAGGAGCCCTCTCAGTTGTCCCCATCTGCATGCCTGCTGACGCGTCCCCCCGAAGGTCCGAAATGCAGCAATTTATCCTCAGAGATCAGGGGTTAATTTAAAACACATGTGCAAGTATACTTGAAGAAAGGCAGAAACAAGCAAATTTATTTTAGGTTTTTGAAAGCTCAGAGGAAGGAACACAGCTGTCTGTGTAGAGGAGTTCAGCTCTCACACTGCTGCACTGGCATTGCAGACCTGTGTGTTTGAGGCATGGTGGCTGTGTGCATGCAGCCAGCACTGTGTCCCTTCCATCCTTCCCGCCGCTGCTTTCTGCCTCTTCGTCTTTCTTTCCAACTAGTTTGTCCTGTTGGTCTCCCTGGCACAGACTTGTGCACACTCTGGGTACATCTGCCTCTATGTCCCCCTCTGCATCCAGTTTAAGCAGTTTTAGTGGTGCCACTCTCTGCTCCTCCACTTTCCCTGTGAACATTATACCCGTGGACAAAGGGGAAGTTTATTGCTCCATGCCCTGCTTGCCTTTTCTTCTGTTTCCCTGCTTCAAAGTTTTGGGGGAAGTATCTCTCACAGGCCCTGAGCCATAAAACCACCCTGAGGGAGTCCTCTTAAAGGTTTTTCTCAAACCCTCTGGGTAGTATCAATGCACCATTTTATAAGAAGTTTTGGCAGCAGCTTTCCCATGCAATGAGGGCCAAGGGGAGGTTCCCACGGCGAAACCAGGGTTCAGGAAGGCAGCCGAATGGCACAGACAAGCACAGATTCCCCACGCCCAAGTGTTTCTGTGGAAGCACCTCATATTCAGAGAACTTTTGCCAAATCTGGGGCAAGTTTCCTGGCACACTAATATTTAACCACCACAGGTGATGTTTATCAAGAAGATCACCCCAGGGCAGTGCGGGCAGACAGCATCCTCCAAACAATTTACTGGTTTCAGTCTGTATTTTTTTTGCATATCAAAAAGTCAAATCTTGCACAATTTGACATTTCCTACAGAAATGTTGCTTGCTGACTAACTCTAAGCAAAATACCATTCTTCTAAAAAATGTTTCATATGACCTTTAGAGACCAAGCAGCTTACTCCTGCAGGAAATGCTGTACATAGTAACAGCCATGGCCTGAGTAATTAGCAGTTTGTGTGCTTCAAAGAGCTGAAAAGAGGTTTACAAACACTAATTAATGAAGGCTGTCAGCTCTCCTGGCTAATATAGCCAAGGAAAAGGAAGGCTCAGCTGACACACCATAGAAATTCACTTCTGGAGAGCACAGCATGCACCAACTGCACATTGGTTCAAGACAAAGACAAAAAAATACTATCAGACCTGAAAAATTAAGAGGGACTTTAGTTAGTCCAAACACATGTAGTTTGACCTAGATGCTCTTGTGAATTGCTCCGTGTTTTTTTAACTACTCTAAAGCCAAGAATCTGCTCACTCGCCTCCCATCAGACTGACAAACAGAGTCATTGTGGGATAGCAGCTTACATGGAGGTGAGCTGCCTATTGTGTCACCAGCTGCCGCAGCATCTCAGCAAACATACAGGGTCTAACTAGGCCCAGGAGCTCTCAGGCTGTCACAGCACAAGCAATAAGGCTGCTACCCAGAACTTGGGAAAGCAGTGTCAGACAACAGTTCGTTGCCCATAGTACTTGTCATGGAATTATGTTACCGAATTTAAACTGTCAGTGAAGTTAGGTCATCAGTTGTCCCAGTGTCCCTCCAGTACTCAAATAAATGCTTGCCTTGCGTAGGCAACAGTGATGTTGCTGTATTTATACGGTTGCTCCTGCATAAAAAAGAACTTGGGCAGTGTGGGTTGGTTATAAACCTCACTAACAGAAATCATAGCATATCCCTGGCAAGGTTTGCACTATCAGAAAACTCAAAGTAATCTTGACAAAGTCTGATCTTACAACCTGCATGTAAGGAGGTTATGAAAGCTCTCAACAAGACCTGGACAGCATTCTCATGATGACATATCTGGAGCAGAGTGCCCAAGAGGAGACCTCACATGGAAATGGTGCTGTCAGCAGCAGCACAGCAGTGTCAGGTGCTGGTCATAGTGTTGAAGGGTAAACAGTCTGCTGGTCATTCTGGTAGACAAGCCCGAGCAACTCGTACAGCCTTCATCATTTCCTCTGTACCAAGTTACAGTTTCCTACATTCATGCTGCTATTACACAGTCATATAAAAATGTTGGTGAGAAAAAAACCACATGATTACTAGGCAGAGCTAGTAAGTTGTTCTCTTGTTTATTTTTGACTTTTTCTTAGGAGCAGGATGCATAATACAACTGCAGTGTCTGTCCATCTGTCAGTCCTCTCACTTCTAGTGATGTCTGAACTTCTTGATCAATTGTACTCAGAACTGGGAGAGGTAAAGGACTCAAAGATTTTACTTTGCTGCAGTTCGCACAGGAACTACAGTGTGGTTAGAGGGAAAAGGCCCCAGCCAGTGCTCCCACAGAGGAAAGGCAGTACCCAGCAGCTCCTGACCAGGCAGTGGCACTACTCTTGCCCAGCAGGCATGTACTTAGTGCAGCAAGGTGGAGAGGGACAATAGTGGATGTGGAAGACTGGAAGACCCAGATCACATCTCCATTGGAAAGCAAGCTAGCATTATTTCTAAAATTTCACCATCTTTAAAGCCACAGCCCTTTTTGCCTTTGACTAATACAATTTACACATTTTTTTTGGTTTCTTGCATTTTGCTTTCCTTATTCTGACATCCAGCACCTGAAATCTACTTTACTGGGTTTTATCTCCTAGTGCAATAAACCCCTATTAAATTTACTGGAATCATGAAAGTTAAGTTTGTCTAAAATATCTCAACTCCACTGTCTTTCTTACTATTTTGAGGCTGGTTTGTGCCTTTGTATGTGCATCAAACGTGTGCCATATATAATGTGCTAGGCAGCCACATTAACACAGCCATGTGTGACTCAGTGGTACACTGAGTTTTTCAGGGCTTTGAAAGACAAAGATAACGTTTTGTATACAGTGCAAATGACTCCTTACCACTGCTAATTGCTGTTGTTCTGGTTGGAGACACCTATGTTTTCCTATCTATACATTTAGAACTGGAAAAACCATTTTCCTCAAATGGTTCTACAATTTTGAGTCAGCCAAAGCAAACAAAAAACCCTGTATCCTGACCACAGTTTACTGAACGGTGTAGAACCTTGGCTATAGTTTATTGCCATTAAATGTGTGGCAATAGGGAGCTCCTTTTCTATACATCATGATTGCTCCTTAAGGATGTGAAGTGTCCACTCGAGGGATTTGCCAAAGTTTAAATTAGAGTTTATTTCAACCTGAGACAGGGAAGCTATAGTCGGAATCTCCGTACAGGGGTGTAGCTGAAATCAAATTGGTTAACTGATAATAGACAGACTATTATGCTATACAATATTCAGGCCAAAAAAAAAAGAAAAAAAGCAAGAAAAAAAGTAATTAAAATCCAAGTAGTTTTCTGCAAAGCTGAGATAATATTGCAACATTAGCAATTATAGGATGAAATCGTCAAAGCAAATTGGCCAAAATCAATGAAAGTGAAGCCCTTGTTTTTCCTTTTTTAATATAATTTTCTGTATATGCATAAATAAAGATATAAAATTTCTGGTTTAGAGCCATGATAGTTAATAAATTATTTCACAGGTTGAAAAAACATATATTTATGAGACATCCTGATGTAGTGGTTTGCGGGAGCCAGAAAAGTGCTAATTCCAATCACACAGAGCCATTGACCAATGTCTGCGGTCAGATCACTTGACCTTCTTGTTCTTCAGTCATCCTAGCTAGAAAGTGTATTAAATGCATTGCCCCTGGAAAATGACAGTGTGCGTTCATGCATTAATGTGTGTTTTACCGCCTATAGGATATTGTACTTCTGCTCCCCCTTCAGTTTGCAGTTTCTGGTTTCCTAAAGTGTTATGCAGAATCCTGTGCAAGTGATGTTTTACATTTCCTAAACCTTTTATATCCTTGAAGTCTGAGAAATTAGATGGTATTAGTTTTCCTCTGTTGGATTCCTAAAGACATTTCAGGCTTGTCTTTTATCTAAATCATTTTATGGCCCATTAATTGAATAGATAATGTTTCTTCACAAAGTCTGAAGGGTCATTTAGCATTTGCAGCATGACTACAACATGAACACAGTGTATTTTTAGCCAGAAAGCTGATTTTTTTTTTTTTTTTCAGATTTAACAATCAACAAGTGAGCCAGCCTTTGATATCCACTGTTCTTGATAAATGTAAATCTTTCTGCTGATATTTAAGCAGAAACCATTTTTGGTTAAAATGGCATGGCCATTGGTTGAAAATTCCAAAAAGGTGAGGGAGGTGTGAATTACTGGTTTTAATAAGACAAAATAAAATCCCCCAAAAGCCTAGCCACTAGCTTCCATGAAACTCAGAGAAAGTTTTCATGTGCTAAGTAGTAAAATACATGCTTTTAAAGAAAAATCTAGTTATAATATACAATTCAACTCAAAATCAGTTTTGTAAGCCAGTTTAATCGCTGCTAAAGGCCTTTATTAAACATCCAGTTGAAAGTGCTGCTCAGGGAACCACTGCCATTAGTGGTCTTATGGCACAGGCAGCCTTATTGCCTTACATTACATAAGGTCGTAGCTAGTCGAATAGATAAGCCAAATTTCTTATAATTACTGGTAGTATTCTGAACATTGGGCATTATTCAAACTGGTCAGCCTAAGCTACGTTGAGCCTACTGGGCCATTGTGTTACACCATGTGCCAAGGAACAAAGAATGTGCACCCTCCTTGGGGTTCTTCTGCCATTGCAAACTGGAACCCGGTCCTGTAAGATCTTAGAAAGGTGGTGAAGATAAAATCCTCTTGATCAACTAGGTGGATGTCTGTGTTTGGAATCTCTTAAGACTTTTTGGCTTTTGAGGACACAGAAGGAAAACTAGGCCTAGAAGTTCAAAAAGGTCTGCAGGTCTAACGTTAGACTTTTGAATAATAATCAGGCTTTATAAAGCTAATGAGACTGTTTACATTCCACAGTATTGCTTCTGTGGGCAATCTTTGCACCTGAGTTGGCGTAATTTGGGGTGGCTCTTGAATTTATTAATTTGTTAGTGGCTACTTGTGTGGAGGATGTTTTTAATGAGATTGCACTGGAGAGGGAAAAAGGGAGTTAGTCATTCATATATAAATACCTGTCACCAATAGTTAACAGGTACTTTAAATTGTCAGTGGCCACATTCAACAACTACAGCCTAGGAGTATGGCAGATTACAGTTTATTATATAATTTTTAGTTGTGAAAACTTTAAGGTGTGTTTTGAAATACTCCTGGTGAATAGCAAGTAACTACACTCTGTTTCTAGAATTAGTCCCTATTTGTTGTAATCCAAGTAGAAGAGATTGTAATTGTGTACTCACATGTTACTCCTTATGAAACAGTTGTTCCAATGACTACTTCTGAATTCACACTAAGTTGTTTATTAAACAGATCACTTAGAGCATGCAACTTCTATTTCAGTTCCAGCCTTATCATAAAGAAACAACAGGGCGAAACAGGGAAGAAGCATCATAACACATTAACATGTGATATGTTATGAAAACATTTTCTCATTCATGAGCTGTAGGTAGGTACTAACATAGCTAATAGAGCTCTTATAGAGACAAGGGACAGGAAAGTCTCATGTTTTAAAAAAAATTATTGTATGACTTCTTGCTCAAATTGGAAGCTGTGCAGTCCATCCTTGAACCATGAACCCACCAAAGGGACTGTCTCCCTCTTGATTCTTACTCCAAACATAAGCGATCATAAGTAGCAAGCAACAGAAGGACAGTTCAGGTTATTGTAGCCAACAACTGCCTGAGTATAACATGGGACAGATTATTTGTGAATGAATCCTCAGTAACCACCAGATTTCATCTAAGGTTTAATGCCCAGGTGATGAAGGAACTCGGTATTCAACACAATGTAAGTTAGTGCCTATAATAGCCCTTTTAGAAATGTAATTTCAACAATGTAATAATTGAGAGAACTAAAAGACTAACTATATCTTAAATTTTTAAAACTATTAGATGCTGCAATTTTCTTTCTAAGAATCCCCCAAGCATCTGAACAACCACTGGGCAATAAATAACAAGGACTTAATGTATAGTGTAATGTAATTTAATTTAATGCAAGTATTGTAGTAGTAGTAGTAGTAGAAGAAGAACAAGAAGAAGAAAGAAAGAACAAAGGTAACACAGAGGCTGCATGAAGTCCTGTCTGCTTGAGAAGGCATGGCTTTTGGAATATGGGTTGTGGCGAAATGCCAAGTAGGTAGATACTTCCCAGGAGGGAATATAAAAAGTCAAAGGAAGGACTATTATAGTGGTAGGAGGGAGCTAAAGAAGAGCACTCATGGACTTCTACACCCATTGTACAAGCAGTAGAAAATGTCATGCATCTTCCCTTACTTATATTGTATGATTTGGGGTAAAAGTAAGATTCAGGCAATTGAAGGAATCACAAAAGCAGCCAAAGCAGTCACTGAACATCCAGAGACATTTTTACAGCTGTGTGTGTATTTTCACCTTTTTCTGCTCATTGGCTATTCTAGTCCTCCTTTCTTTTACTCCCTCATTTTCTTTCTCTCTGCTCTCCTCCTCCCAAGTCACTGTAACTAACAGTGTTGGCATCCCGCAGCTGACTGTGCTGTCTCATGATTTCCTTTTCCTCCTTGTGCACTTATCTCATCCATTTGCATTGAAAGGTCTCTGGAACAAGGGACACTCAAATATTGTGTTTTCCCAGCACCTTTAGGCCAACTCTGGTTCCTGAACTGATTTATAAGGTGCTAATCTACTCACTATAAGAAGCCACAGAGTATCTTAACCAATGGCACTTTTAAAATAGATTATAGCCACTCACTGCAGAGTTTGAGACCAAAATAACACAATATATCTACTTCTTGTGACATTAATGAGAATACTTGCAATGTCCATTTTGGTGGGAGAAAAGCTTTGAAACAAGTCAGAATCAACCTACTGAGAACCTGGAGGGCACTTGTGGCCTCCTGGTGAACACCCAGTGAGCTCCTGGTCTGGGTGGAAGCAGGAAGATCCTACTGTAAGTAGGTAGAATTAAATTAGAGATGGGCAGCAGATAAAACAGAGACACAATCTGAGATAAGTGATTAAAGAAACAAACATAAAATAGATGAGACAGACACAATCTGAGATAGGTGATTAAAGAAGCAAACTCATCCCATTAAGAATGTGGAATAAAAAATGTGAACTTAAATATGCCTGCCTTTCTAAGCGTAAGTCTATGCTGCGATCAGAATTGTGGCTGCAGCATGCATAGACTTTCACCTTTAAACTAGCCAGTGCAGATGTTGATATACATGAAGTCCAGCAGGAGCCACCAAATACTCAGAACAACACTGAGCTCACCATTCATTCATTACACCAGTGATCTAAGCTAATGCAGTTATTTATAGCTAAGAGATCTGACAAACTGGTGACGTCTTAGAGACTCTTCCTGTTCTTCCATACTGGAACTTCTGCCCCCAAAGGCAGATGACAGCAGAAAAGGAATGGATGGGGAGAGCAGTTGCACAATATATATGAAACTGTGAATGCAGTTATACTGCCATTTTCTCTGGGGGCAAAAAGGTCTTGAGAAGTTCCTGGTTCTCATTTTTTCACCCCTCTTGCCTTCACACAATTTGCCTCCCATGCTGCAGGTTAGAGCCCACTATGCTGTGCTCATGCAACTCTGTGGGGCAATGCTGCAAACAAAATCACCATGAGGAGGAATTCCAAAATCACACAAGGAGTGAACTTCCCAAACTGTCTTTGCCAGCAAAGAAAGCAGAGTACCTGTACAGTGAGTGTCATGAGGATGGAGCCAGGCTCTTCTCAGTGACATCCAATGATAGGACAAGGGGCAATGGGTGCAAGCTGGAACATAGGAGGTTCCACGTAAATATGAGGAAGAACTTCACAGTGAGGGTAACAGAGCACTGGAACAGGCTGCCCAGAGAGGTTGTGGAGTCTCCTTCTCTGGAGACATTCAAAACCCACCTGGACGTGTTCCTGTGTGACCTGACCTAGGTGTTCCTGCTGTGGCAGGGGGATTGGACTAGATGATCTTTTGAGGTCCCTTCCAATCCCTAACATTCTGTGATTCTGTGATTCTGTGATACAGAGAAAGCAGAGTGCCTATACCATGCGTCCAATTTCTCCTACCAGAATTCATATGAATGGGACTTAAAATAGACCAGTTTTTCTGTTACTGTGGGAGTCAGGGTAGGAAATCTTGATCCTCAAATTAGACCACTGCTGTAGATGAACTTAGCTTCTGTAGTCTTATTTGTGCTTATCTTAACCAAGCTAGGAAGCTCAGGGTTGCCTGTCTTATTTTCCCCAATCTGTGAATGGTTTTATCAGAGAACCATGTCCTGGGAGAAATTAGTGAAGACCTTGAAGTGCAGTATATTAGTACAGATGCAAAATTCTGTACTAGGATTTTGCAGCTTTTGAATCATCAGAAAAATGTTAAATAAACAATATCTCTGTATATAGTCACTCCCTTTTTTATTTTAAATATTCTTGTTATTTATAGTTGTATTTCTGTATTGTTTGGCCATATCTTCTAACTCCTAGAAGCTAAACTTGCATAAACCTCTGTGATCAAAAATTTGTCTCACTGATATTTATATAGCTTTGATAACAAAAATTTTTTTTCAAGGCATGTAAATAAGTACATTGTGAAAAGCTAGACCAGCTTTATGATGAAATCATTTGTGTTGTGTCCTTATTTGAATTTCTATATTTACTTAACAAAAGGTTTCTCTGGGGCTTTTCAGTCCGTATTTACATAGATCCATCAAAGATGGCATAGTTAGATGCAGGATGTAGTTGAAACTAGACAATAGCCCAGCAGGGTTAAAGTATTGGGCTGCAGCTAAAGTGTTTTGTTAGGAAGATCTGATAAGTACTTAGACTTTTTGCTAAAATAAAGACCCTAACAACAGTGGGAATTCAACAGGGTAATCACACTTAATGCAGACTGTTTAGAGCAATTAGAAGTGATTGGCAGTGTCTTAAAGTCCTTAAACAGAAACAATATATAAAAAGAACAGAACTAAATTGGATTTAAGCTTCATTGCCAGTTTCAGTCTAATGCATTATATCAATTGGTTTAATGCACATAAGAGTAAAATATTTTTTATTGGTCCTGTGGCTGTGAGGTATTGTTCCTGAGACTTCCTCTGTCATGGAAATATTAAAACACCTCATGTGCTACGCAGTCCTATCAGTAGGCAGTGTAAATATAGAGTTTGTACTTGCCAAGGGATAAATCTAAATCTCTCTTCCCTGATGTCCATGAGGTGTTTATCAATGAATGGATCAGGAATGTCGGGGGTGAGGGGGGAACAGGGAGACAGTGACAGATGATCCAATAGCAGAATGGATTGCAGAGTGTGTTTTTAATGCAAAACCAAAGTTTGCAAAGGCTTATTTTCAAACAACTGTGGATTTGTGCCTATAAATAACACACAGAGAGATACTTAAACTACAGTGGATGCAATACGCTGATTTAAATTTATGCAGACATACTGCAGTCACTGAAATAAGGCTGACTTTTCATATCCCAAGTATTTAGCTTATAGCTCTAAGTGGAACTAGCTATGTAGTGAGTTTCCAGGGCAGTTACACACACCTTAGGGGCTTTGGCAGGACTTATTTCTGTCATAGTGTCTTTGGGATCAAATTTACTAAGGCTAGAGTAGTTGTGTGCTCCTAAATTGTTGCAGCGTAGAAATTGGGTCACTTAAAAATTAAAACTTTCATTTAGGAGGAAGTAACTTCTTAAACCATTCTGTCCTGGGTCACTTTTGAATCTCTAATCCTACCTAAATTGTGCATGTATTTTATATATTTATATTTATACAATGCTTTTGTGTTGGTATAAAGACATCTTGTGCTGGTCTGACTTAATCTGCTCTCAAAAACAATGATCTGTATTAGTATATTATTACTATTGTAGTAGTATATCTTTAACTACGGGTGTTGGAGTGGTTGTGCAGAGATGTGTAGGGAGTGAACAACCAGTCTGCCATGACAGTCACCCCAGTCACTGCTTTTTGGGCTCCAGGGGCAGGGGGCAATGCTGAGCTCCACAGCTGGATACACTGCTTTGGCAGCCAAATTTATGCAATATAGCTCATTTAATTCCACGAGTTCAAAATAATGACCAAAGGGAATAATAATCCTCTGACGTTTTGAATGCACAGTGGGGTGGGTATACACCAAGAGCCTTTCTCTGGATAAAATCTACATATAACAAAGCTTTGCACGCAGACTTCGCATTATGACAAATAGCAAAGAAAGCTGTTCGTTTAGCTTTCTTAATCAGAGCCTTAGGTTTTATCAGCAGTCATAATAATCCCATCTACACAGGGGTGGGAATTGCCTCTGCTCCACCACTCAACAGATGAGCTTCTGGTCTGACCCACTCACCCGGATTCCCGCCACAGCCAAGGATAGGCACCTTCACAGAGATATTCCTCCCACCCCAACAAGGTAAGTAAACCAGGTGGGATAAGAGGATGTCTGTCCACAGTGACTATCTACAAGAAGGACATACATGATTAACTCATCCCAGGTACTTAGCTTGCAGTGATTACAGTTTAGATGAATGTTTGCACAAGGTGTCTAGCACAGTCCAGAGGTCAGCAGAATCATGCCAGTCTTCAGTGAAAGGATCTGCCCTTCAGGGCTATTGAACATCCCACCTATGCAGATCCCTCATCCTTCCACTTCAGCTACAGATGCTGAAAAGTCTTTCCTCTGGTTTCAGATCCAGTAGGACTGGAGTTTTCTTTTGCAGTTGTACACAAACCTCTCTGCACACAAGGGTAACTCCTGAGCCATTAACTTATTACACTTTGTTCCTTACTGGTCATAAACCAGATGTATCAAATCTCTGCTCGTGCATACATTTCACCAATAACAGAACAGATAAATGACAGGATAAATAATATTCCAGTACTTTGCTACTTAAGAGACCAGAAAAAGTGAAACTAAAATAACCTCCCAAAGGCAGGCTCTCAAAAATGAAGAAACATCGTCATTTTGGTTGCCTGGCTACTAGCATAATTTTGAGGCTTTTGGCTACACAAGTGACTTCATTTTAACTTTTGTTTTAATTTTTTTAAATATTAGCTTGAGACAGAGGCTTATGGCTACTTAGAATGTAAGTTAATTAAAAAAATGTTAAATTAACATCCTTTCCCTTGCCATGGGGAGCACACAGCCAGAGGATAATGAGTTTTATTAACTCTCATAATGTCAGTGTTGATTGCATCCAAATATTGGATCCATTATTTGTCAGTCCCCAAAGAACCACCTAGAGAAGCAAATGGGTCAGGGATTAATTGATCTGTGCAAGGTTCCCTCCTTTCAGTCACGGTTTTGCTACTGTGCCATTTATATGTGCAGAGTAGGAGAGAAGGTGTTTTGAGACAGGGTTATTTCTGCACAGTGCCTACCAACATATCACCCTCCTTTTGCCTGGCTTCTCCAGCTGCTGCTGTACAGGCAGTCACATTACTGCAGCCTTTCAGCAGCTGCCAAATACTGTTAGAAAAAACACTGGTCTCAAGTGGGAATTTTCTAATGGAAGTTTTGGATTGTTTTGTTTTGTTTTTTTAAATCTCATGCTAATTTGTGGAGATGGAGACATTACCTGAGAATGTACCCCCCTCCAGGAAATTCTCACCAGGAAAGGACTTTCCAGTACAGGAATTTGGAGAGACATCTCCACCTCAGACTAGGGGATAGAGCAGTGATTAGGATATTTGGCTGGCATGGTGAAGACCCATTCTTCTTCTGCCCCAGCTTTGTGCTAGCCCTGGGCTACTGGAGGAGGAGAATTTTCCTAAATCTCCTCCAAGGGCTTTCCACTTTGGATAAATCAGCTACTGCTTTCTGGGTGACAAAACCTGTATTATTTCTAATACAGATAAAATCGTTAAACATCTGGTTGCTGTAGCTCCTAGGCAGACTTTTCCACAAATTCCCCCTTGCCTGCACCATCAGTGACATTTGTCTGGCTCCATGTTCATGGGTGAAACAGGAAGAATACTACCTTTACAAAAAGGGGGGAAAAAAGCATTTCTGCTCCCTAAATTGCCTTTCTGGGGGATCCAAGAAACATCGGTAGCAGCACAAAGGAAGCAGAGCACAACCAAAGATGAAGGGACAAAACTGTATGTTTGGTAGCAGGTAGCCATTGATTCATATGCATTTTGTCACATCTTCACATCTCTCCTGCCCTTGTGTTCTCTTTTTTGGGGGGAGGGGATTTGGTTATTATTTCTTTTATTCTTTTCAAAATACTTGGTTCTACTTCACTGAGGAAAAGAAGGCTGGGAAGAAACATTGCTTAGCAATTTTCCAGACAAGAGATTTTGGGTGATGTTATCCAGCCTTTGTTACAGGCAGCTCTGAGCTGAAAAGCAGAGCGGCAAATCCCCATGAAGATCCCATTGGTGTGATGTCAGAGATATTTTCTAACCTGCAAAGAGCAGGTAACCCAGCAAACTTTAAAATCACCACAAGTTTAGAGAAAGCAGGTGAAAGCAATTGCTTCCATTTCTGCTAGATATGGGTGAATTTTCAGGAATTTGACTCCTTTCCTACATCAGGCCCAGCCATCTCTGTTGTTTACGTGTTGAGTCACCCTTTGACTCAATTCTGTGGTGAGCCAGCCAGGTCATGTAGGTGGAAGGTCTGTCTCACCTTTTTGAAATTAAACAGAAATGCAGTATTTCCTACCCTTTGAATTGTCCATAAATTGAATTTTGGTTTTGGTTTAGCTCATGTTCAAAGGAAGTTTGAGAAACAGAACTGGTTGGAGGGAGGGTGTTGGTGGATTGGACTAGATGATCTTTTGAGGTCCCTTCCAATTCCTAACATTCTGTGATTCTGTGACATTCTGTGAGGGTGTGTATGGAAAGTTTAAATGGTATTTTTCAATTATAAACTCACTTATCAGTCAGCATTTCCTAGTTCTTTAACAGAACACTGGTAAAAAATTATTTTGAAGCAGTTCAATGCTTTAGATATGAAGAACTGAAACACTCAGTTTCAAAATACGATGTGATACTAAAAATAAGCAATGACATGTATGAGTATAAAAATGTATTTTAAAAAATTATGCACAAAATATCTCAGAATAAGTGAAGTACAAGAAGCACTGGAAATTGTAGCACTTTGCACTATGTTCCCACAAAATTAAAGTCTTGGCTTCTACAAAATTCTGGCAACAGGGATAAACGTCTTCCCATGCTACTAAGAATTGAATGACCTGATAAAAAAAATCCTGAAGTATCTTGAATGTAAACCTTTTAGGAGCTCATTTCCAAATATCATTTTGGCATTTCACCGAACAACTATAGTTTAGTGTTGGCAATGTGAACGGAACATACTCAATGTCACCTTTGAAATCCAGCTTATTGGGTTCATACAGCCGATAAAGTAAATCCACAATAGCAAGCTGTGACCTAGCAGTCATGGCTCCACGTCACTGAAAGGTAGATGATGTGCCAGTATTAGATATCCCTCTCTTCTCCATTCTTTCCAGTTCCTACACAATGATACACTACTTCCTTAGCTGATCTAATGCAGCTGCTTGCAGGCATATCCTCTGCACCACACTGACCTGATTTTTTAAAAATTACACAAATGAAAAAATGCTTTCAAAAATTATCAAAAAGCACCTATAAAGCAGCACCATGACTTATATCAGCAACAAGAACACTGTAGAAGGCAAGACAAAGGGGTTTAATGCGGTCAGTGTAACAAACTGTGCTTGCTCATTCTCAAGAGGCTCGGCAGAGCTTCCACTCAATACAGCAAGCCAGCCTCTCCTTAAAATAGGTAATGTTGCTGGATATTAACACTCAAGGCCATCTGCAACTTGGAAAGATGCATGTATTTTAGACCAGACAAATCCTCCAGGGTAGCCTTGTTTTGTTAAAATGGATAGAGAAGCAGGTTAAGGGGTCTGAAGATAAATAATAAATGAGTGACAGCTCAAGACCACAATTAGGCCAAGGTTAATGAGCATCAATTCCAAAGGATAAGAGATTTCTCTTTAGAAGTAACCACCACACAATAAATGTCCTACTACAGGCTTGATGGATAAATTCAGTTGGTATTACAGTTGATTACAAAATAGGAAAAAGGTTATACATAGGAGAAGCATAAGTAAAAGTCAGATGACTAGCTTAACCTTTCATAAAGTCAGGCGGCAGTGTTTTGTTTACCTACTCTACTGTACACTCTTCTAGTGCACCCAGAGAATGCTACAAACAATTACAAGACACACCTGCAAACATTTTTCTCCCTTGTTTTTTTCTTTGTACTGCCACAGCAGCAGCCTTACAGTCATACCCATGGGAACAAAATATCAGAGGATTTGTCTGTCCTGCTGTCACACAATCCTAATCTTCAGGATGGCATCTTCCATGCATAGATGGCTTTGCTCTGTCTACTACTAGCACCCCATTTTCAAGTAAGAGGGGAAGCCCTATCTGTGGCAGTTTAAAATTTGCTAACTAGTAGGAACTATGCTAAATTCTGTTCTAAGTAGACTGGTAGGTCTTCTTAAGGCAGCTGAAGCAACCTGGAAGAAAATAACATTTCCAAAGCAAAAATAGTGAGTAAAATTAGATCTTTTTTCTTTGGTTTGTTGAGTTTTTCCCTTCTTCTCTTCTGTTCTTACTCTTTATTTGATTAAACTGTACTGAATGGCAAAACATCCCTCTGATATGTCTGACTCCTCCTGAGTATATCATCTTATCTGCCTCTTGATCCCATCCCATCCCACAAAATTGAATGCTGTGACAAGTCACAGCATTTCATACTGTTTTAAGTTCTTCAGCTCCAAATCTCTCAATGTTTTTTCACCTTTGTTAAAGGATACAAGTTTTAGAGACAAGATAATGACAGTGTCCAATTTATTACATGAGTTCAACATAGGAGGGATAATGATTAGTAAGAAACAGACTTTATTAAGTGATTATAAAACAATGACAAACACAACGTCAGGAGAGGGAGAAGACTTTCAGAAATGGAGATATAAATTACATAGTCAGTCAGGACTGACTTTTTGCCTTGTTGAGCCTACAAAGGTGGAAGTGTAACTTACTTCTAATGCTTTTGAGCACTTCAGCCAAGTGCAGGTTTTCATTATGCTGAATCCAAAAAAGCCAGTTCCATGGTTCTGCCACAACCCTGGTTTACTATAAGTCAATAGAGTTATCCTCCAAACTCACTCTCTGGACCTAGCAGGTATCAAGCCAATTTCTTTACATGAAGCATGGGGGAGCATGGCCCATAAGGTACAACATGGCATAATTTACATGGGAATCTAGCAGCAGCAGTTTCCTCTTTTACTGATGGAAAATAACACTGCATAAGTAATCCACATGTTCTTTCACCTATCAGCTAGCCAAAAAGAGCGTTGGTGTCTAGCCATGAAGATGCCTTTGCCTAGAACATTTAGAATAAAGAGAATAAATAAGAGACTATGTCATTGTTCTCTTAAGGAAAAATAGTGCCAGGAGTAACACATACATGTGACCAGGCAGTTTAACAGAAGGATATCCTCCAGCTATCAAGAATTCGAGAGATGAACAATTTTCTTATTAAAAAACATTACTTTATGAAACTTCAAGCTCCATATCAGTCCTGGAGTATAATACTAACGCTAATTGTAATAGTAATAACAACAACAACCATAACTACTTTTCTGAAAGTCGTTCAGGCAACCACTGTTACTGCAGACGTTGTTTCTGTTGCTAAAGCAATAAAGAAGGTAGCAGAGGAGGTACTACACCTCTTTGAGTGAAAACAGTCTTGTCAAAGAGCTGGCACAAGGCTGTTAGGCTACCGACACCTCCAGAGAAGTACCAGGTAGTATCAGCTCAAGTAACCAGCATACCTCAGATGAGTGGTTAAATGGATTATGGCCTCATCTTGCAAACAAGAAGGACATTTATCCAACACAGCATGAAAGAAAGATTTAAGTTTCCGCTCTGTTAGAAGCCCAGTGATTCTAAAATAAAAACTAATAGTGGAGGTAATAGATCTATTTTCTTACATGTTTACATGTAAAAACATTCCCAGGACAATAAATATTTATAGTATTTGCAACTGACCTTCTAAAACTTGGTGTGATACTTCACGTATCACTTAGATGATAGCTCTTACTGTGCAGAAAACTGGGAGGAAGAAGCAGTTACCATCACTAAAGTAGGCCTGAACAGATGAAAAAACATCAAACCCGTGTATGCTATGAGAACTGAGTATTTCCAAAACAATGGAGATAGTAGTAACTGGATATAATTTTGAAAGGCTAACTCTCAAACTACTTTGGGCAGTAAACAATTGGCATGGCCTATTAAAAGCCTGCTCGATGTCAAGCAGCTCTCCTTCTCACTGTTCTTCCAAATTTCCCATTCTCCTAGCTCACACCACTGTGCCCTACCTGCCTGAGACAGAAGACTAGTAATTATTGGTGATTACTGTCATAAACTCAGCATTAATGGTGTACGATGGTGTCAACACTTATGTTCATGTATCACCTATGTATAGACACTGTGCAGTTCAAACAATAATGATGATGTTCATGATTGATATATTCACTTTTTATCCTTTCAGATAATTCAAAAGCAAGCCAAACACCTGTTGGTCATCTTTATTATAAACCTAGCTAATGAAAACCTTTCTGGTGCTCACAAAGCTTAATATTCCCTCATGCTGTTTTTATTTTTCTCCAGGTCTCTGAGCAACGGTTCTGCATTAGGCTGTATATTCTACATACCAGAAAGAAAGAATGAATGGGCATTACTGCCTCTGTACATTAACAGCAGGCTGAAATTCAAAACTTCTTCACTCAGTCTCCATTCAATTTTTATACTACTGAAATTTTATGAAATCAATTGGAGTTTTACCTCAATGAGGACATGAGAGTATGATTTGGCCCCACTTGAGAGGTTGTTTGGCTGGAAATTGCGTACATTAGGGTTACTCACCAATGGGTGAAATAACTGGATAGTTCAGGGATCACTAATGTTCTGTTAAGGTTTTCGTTTCTGGATTGCTGCTGTCTAGAATATGACTCATGGTGGCACCAGGTGACAGCTGTTCAGTGACCCATAAAAAATGAGCTGGTAGTAGGATGTCAAGTCCTTGGAGACCAGCCATCCAAGCGGGAGAGGTGAGTGGTGATGGTACCAAACCCATCAGAGCCATGCTGAGCAAACGCTGAGTATGAACTCCCAAAGTGATCGCTTCACAAGCCAGGAGGACCCTGGCACACCACAAAGGAGTTGCCCTGCTTACACTTACAACTTTTATTTTCCAGTGCTGGTGGAAAACTGTGCTGTTAATTAACCTCTCATTTTTAGCCAATGAAACTGCGCCTTTGTTGCTCTGGGGACATAGGTATGGGCACACTCTGTCCATTCCTGATGTGAAACCTGGTGAAATAAAGCCAGTCACATAAATCTGGGGCTTACCTTGCTGTAGCAGAAGTGACCTGAAGGAGATTCTTCTGTTTCTTTTAAAATGAAATTCTTAGGGAGCAGATTTTAAAAGCAGTAAAAAGAAGAACCTTTCCTACAGTGTGTAATTACACTTATTGCCATGCGGGTTTTTTTGGGTGAGAACAGTAAAAGTTGCTCCAAAATCAACTTGATAAACTCAGTAATAATGTCCCTGCAAAGACTTTCAGCAAAAACCTGAATGCAAACTCAGCTCATGAAATCCTTATGCAGGCGGCAGGAAACTTGAAAAGCATATCAGGAGTAATAGTTTTTCTATACTTGTCTTCTTTTCATATTTTCATTAAACATGGAGAAATGGCCACTCAGAGAGATAATTTATTTAACCTTAGATCTGAACCAGTACTTATATTCTTGTATTACCTCCCAAGAAATACAAAAATGGTCTTATGACTTCTTTCTGTTTATGTGGAGACCTGAATTATTTCTGGACACTGCATTTGTTCGAACTTTGAGATTTTATAAGAATATAGACATTTTTCTTTTTTTTTTCCTACCTTTGGAGGATATCAAGAAGGCTCCATGAAAGATATATCAATATCTCTTGCATGTGAAATGCTATATTTCCTGTATTTTCTCAAAAATGTTAGCCAGTAGACTTGATGTATTTATTATGGACTTTTCCCAAAATATTGAACAGCAGAGCTGATGTATTTTCTACAGACTTTCTCCAAAATGTTAGTCAGCAGAGCTATGTAGGATTTAGCAAACATAAACAAATGTATGTAAAGATGTCTTCATTTTTAGTCTTATTTTTCAGTGTCTAGCTCTTTGAAGCCACTGTTACTCTCTGGTTCATACTGTGGTTTTCCTAGGAGAATAAGATTTGAAATGTAAATTAGTGTACATGTGTAGGACAGAAAGGGAGCCTTTAAAGATAGTATCTTCATTGCAGACAATAAAGGTCATTGCATTTTCCTTTTTGATTTCAGTAACATTTTATTCTTCATTTCAGTTACTGTGCATTATCAGGCTTATTTGCATCATACAAGTAGCAATTATTAGGTATGTTTCAGTATCATCCTGATAAAGCCCCTTCAAAGAAATACCATTTAGTCTGGGTTGCAAGCCCGGATGTGAAACACTGTTCAGTTAGCCAGGATTTCTGCTGGTATCTTGAAGCTGTCATTCATCAGTGAATGATAGGACAAGGCACAATCGAACTTGGGTATGGGACATATGAGAGGTTCTGGCAGGAGCAGAGTGCTTGCTTTCCTTTTAATGAACAAGCATGTGCTCATGACTGACAAGTGCTCATCAAAACACAGAGCTGAAATTCAAAACTTGACACATGCACCACAGCTCTAGCATTTCCCCCTTTCATTTCCATCCGAAAACATAGGCAAGATTA
This sequence comes from Podargus strigoides, assembly GCA_028020825.1. Lineage (NCBI taxonomy): Eukaryota > Metazoa > Chordata > Aves > Caprimulgiformes > Podargidae > Podargus > Podargus strigoides. The sequence goes on along the minus strand of CM051620.1, from coordinate 34,905,803 downwards.
TCTGAACACTTTTCCATAATACACAGAATACTCACTGCAGGCTAAATTTATAAATCAGTGACATTCAAACATATGGATTTAATCTCCTGCCACAGAACTAGTTACGATTTGATTTTGTCTCTCTCCAAAACTGGGAAAAAATAGACAAAAAAAATTATCATCTGTATCCAATATGTCAGGCCCTAAGTATAGTTATATTTTCTTTATATATGAACAGAATTTAATTTCTTGAACTGTACTATTCCAAAATACATATTTAAAGATCATTACTACATTATTGAAGCACACTTAACCTGTACTTATTTTCTAGCTAACTAATCTTCCTTATTTTTCTTTGTTATAAATGCATTACTACATTGTTTGGTCTTTTTTTTTTTTTGCTAGGTACTTGCAAAATCAAAATCCCCTCAGGTAAGGACATAGGATGAGAATGTCAGCTCATGAAAATTCAAATGTTTCACCTACTCCTTTACTACATTCATTCATTCAGTGCCAGTTTCTTTAAATACTTATCTGAATTTTCCTCAAAAAGATCATTATATTTCTTTTTATAATAAAAAGATTTAAATATGAGGATTTTAGTGTCAAAAATAGAATGAAACTAAACATAAATTACTGGAAAAAAGACTTCATTTTTTTCTGCAATTTCCAATAAAATAGCACATAGATTGACGGGTGTTAGTAAGCTCCTACTTCAGCTCATTGTGGCTAGTTGGCATCAAACATCAGATCCATCAGTGACTATAAACATGGAAGACACATATGAAATTCTATTTTTAGGCCATTAGTGGTTGCTTCTAGTATGCTCTTTGCCGTAACAACTTGCCTGCATTATTGTTATTCTGACAGCAAAACGAGCTGCAAATGCAATCAGAAAGGCTGTAACACCTGCTTCTTAATGAAAACACTAAGGTTTTTTGTGGTACTTAGATTACTTTCAGCAAAGCAATGAGTAAAGAAAGTTTGAGATTTGACCTTCTATAGTAAGCACTCAATAGGCCACAAAAATAATGCTTTTACATTAATCAATTTTGCCTTAAAACAACTTTTTTTTAAAAAAATTAGTTTTGTAAGCCATATTGCTTCATTCCATATCCAGGAACCTTGGAATAAGTCTCAGGCAGTAAGAGATTGTGCTGCAGGCCTTGATATTGCAAAAAATTCTCTGTAAGCAAACATAGATTTCTTGGCAATTAGACTAGCTGGACTAAATTCCTCTAAAGTGATTTATAAATTCATCTAACTTAATTTGCTGATAGGGCGCTGAGCACTGTACCTTAATCATTTGGTCTGATTTGTATCAGAAAAGTGTACAAAAGAAAATGGAGCTTCTCTATCTTGCTCTGTCCTCTCCTAGATTCCTGTTACTATATAACAGGCATCCTTTTCCTTTAATTACCTTCTTCACGGCTTGAGAACTTTGATGACTTGATTAAGCCTTGCAGTGCAGTTCCAGTCCCTACCCATCTGATTAATTAGCCCAAACCTTATTAACTTCCTAATTCTGATCAATAATGCACTGATGCTGAACTGTGCAAGGGCAAACTAAGGATAGCAATTTTATCTGTAGACACAGAGCCACGTATGGTTTGTTCTTTTACCTACACATCTTCATAGCTGCAAAATTAAAATTACTAGTCAAAAATATATTTGTACACGGATGCATTTTGTCACCACCTGTCACACCTTAACTACATCTGCAAGTGACAGAGGCATATTGGGAGCACCTGTGTGCTGAGGTGCCTTTTTCTGAATATTTAGCTGTTGTTGTTGGAGAATGATAGCAGAGCCCTGCCCTGTCCTGCCAGCTGGAGTATTTTACTTTATCTTAATGATGCTAGCAGAGATATTTTAATACTGAAGTGATATTTCAATGACCACCAGCACAGCCAAAACAGCACCCAGCTAAGACTATGCAAGTTTAACTACGGGTCGCTAAAACAAAGCTAAGAGGTGGTGACACTTCTCCCATGGCCCTCAGCTCCTCTGCCTCTACCTCTGTCACTGCACTGGTGCTGGAGGCCTAAATGATAACCAAGACTTGCCAAAAGGAAGTCAGTTTTTTTTTTCTTCCCTAGGATCATCTGAATGTGCTAGCAGAGAATTCAGCACAGCTGGAATAGCTACAAAATATGTCAGGCAACTCTTTCTCTGGCTGACTCAATGATTGACCATTGCCACAATTTAACATATTCTCATTACATTAGACCTAACTTTCTTTTATTTTCTCATAGCAGCACTGACAGTAAAAATGGGATTCAAAGGCCTCCAAAAGTCTGATTCAGCAGAAGTTGCACATTAAAGTAGCTGTACCTGTTGTTATAAAAGGCATTGCTCTTGACTTTGTTCAGTTCATTTGGGTTGGTCTAGCTTTCAACTACTAGGAGGGGAAAAAAAGACCTCTTTTCCATTCTTCCACCTGTAATAGATAGTTGTCCTGGCAATAGCAGACAGTAAAAGGTACAGCCTACAGCACACTTCTCAGCAATGCAAGCTACTTTTGGTTTGCATAGTTGGAATTGAGGATAAGAGTCAGTACCTAAGACTGATGGTTGCTGCTAACTATCCACCATTTATTCTCCAAATAGAAACACACAACTTCCAGACCAAAAGCATCTGAATAACAGACCTCAAAAGCACTGTATTGTGCTAAGAATGTCTTCAAGAGTGGAGCTGCACAGGTAGGATAGCCAGTGGGAGGATACAAGGGTTTGTAATTAAATGCCATTGTTATTCTTATTTTCACTGGGTTTTCTTTTTCTGATCACATGGGCAGCTTTTTTCTTCTCATTAATGTCTGCCTTTCTAAACAATCTATAGTACAAAGTACCTCCATTACACTTTCCGCAGGCCACTGACAACAAACCATAATTCTCTGTACAATACATTGTCTCGGAGGCAGAGGGTATCAAGGACTCTTAATAATGGTGTGGCCAGGATCAATTGTTCAGCTCTATAGTGCAGGAGTGTCTCCTGAGCCTTTCAGTTGCCTGCCTTTGTGTGCAGTGTCACTGATGGCAGTGACATTTCTTTCTTAGGGAACCTTCCATTAGAGAGGCTGCTTCCAGGCAAATCCGGTGGTGGAGTGTTTGGAAAACAAAGCATGGGCAGAAGTGGGCTTTTATCACATTTGGTCAGGTGACTGATAAGGAATCTGGCACTTTTCCCGGTACTCCATATGAAACTCTACAAAAGCATTTTCATGTCTGAAGTATTACTATTTCTCTGAAGTTTTAAAGGTAAATACTTGGCATTTCACTATCAAGGTAAATTTACATTAGCAATTAGATATTTGGGTATCAGTGGCTTTAAGCTGCCTCCTACAGTTTCCTAAAGGTATGAAAACACGTTTTTCCTCTGTCTGTGCTGAGATTTATACAGTAGACAGAATTAGGCCAGAGTAGTAATTGTGGTAAGGGTTATCTTGAAACAAAGCTGTAGCTGAAGTTTCAACCCTGTGAAAAGCATATCTACGCTGCGAGCAGATCTGATTTTGAACAACTCCTATTGTACCTATGTAAAATCCTTCTGCATGTGTGTTTGTGAGCTTTGAGTCCAGCATCATGCTAGGGGTGTAAAGTAAATAATGAAGATTTCATCTTTACTAATTATGAACTATACTGAAGGACCAGAATGTAGTTTTTGTCTTGCATTAACACATAGAATCATGGAATGGTTTGGGTTGGAAGGGACCTTAAAGATCATCTAGTTCCAACCTCGCACTAGACCAGGTTGCTCAAAGCCCCGTCTAACCTGGCCTTGAACACTTCCAGGGAGGGGACATCCACAGCTTCTCTGGGAAACCTGTTTCAGTGTCTCACCACCCTCACAGTAAAGAATTTCTTTCTAATGCCATCCCTTGATTCTTAATCTCAATTAGCATATCAGGAAAAATCAAGCTGTAGCTGGAGACACCAATGGATATGTGAGATACAGAACTGCCCATTGTATTTTGAGTCACATTGCCCTGGAAGGAACTTATGAGCAGCTTAACATCACAGTCTTGGTGGCTAATCACCAAGGAGTTAGGAGGAAGCATCTGTGTGAGAGGACACACAGCCTCGCTGTGTCTCAAGCTTCCCTTCTGTGAGCTGGAAAGGAGCATTAATGCTGATAAACCCTAACAGGTGACTATGAACTCCTAGAAGCAGGTAGGCAACATAACATGGCTTCGCCGGCAGGCAGTTCTGCATAGCTAGAGAAGGTGTGAGGAATAATACTGTTGCAGATTAAAGGTGTGAGTGGAATTCTACATTAGCCCAAATTGTGAACACTTTTCCCCTCCTGTAAAGATTCACTTTTGTGCACATTGCCTACAAACACAGATTTCAATCAAAACAAGACTGGAAGGCTAAGTATCTGAGTCTAGATAGTCTTCATGATAGTACAGATTCATAAGAAATGAGTTTAAAGCAGCAAAACCAACTAAAGAAGTTCCCTTTGAGGGACATTGTGCCTCCCTCTGCTCTGTGGGACTAGCCAAAGATCAGTCACAGGCGTGGCTTTGGTTGGGATCAACCCTCGAAGGACAGCAGAAAGGGGCAGTGTGAAGGCAGGAACATGTGGCCCCAAGCAAGAAGTCTTGAAGCAAGTTTTGCTGCTGACACCCAAGCTTTGTAGAGGAGTCTCATTGTGCCCTGCCACCATCAGCACAAAAGCCCGAGGGAGGGTCCGCTTTGCACAGCCTGGCTGCTCTCCCAGGGCCGGCACAGGGCGGCAGGGGAGGCACACTTTGCTGGTTGAGGCAAGCGTTTCAGCAGCTTGCAATAATCCTTTTATTCACTAAACCACTCTAAGCAGATTTGTGTGGTCTTCAAACTGAAGTCAAACACGAGGAGATAGGAAAGTGTGCCTAGGCTGATTGCACAAAGGTAGCACAGGCCTCGGCCTGCCTGTGCGCGTGCCCCAGGGGGGGCTGCCCCGGGATGCTCACTGAGGCATGAGGCTGGCTGCAGCAGCCAGCATGTCCATGCTTGAACATGTCACCCGGGCTTAACCAATGTCCTTTCCCCTCTGTCACCAAGGGGTCTTGGCACACACAGCTTATAGAGAAGCATGTGGTTCTCCAGACACTGTTGGCTCACTGTGTTTCTACCGTGCTCGGTGTCAGCAAAGAACTTCAGGCAGCCAAGGCCCAACACCTCTTGAGTCTCCAACTCACCTCACCTGGTTTTCCTATCCCCATGGCCCTGGCTCCCTTTCTGTTCTCTCAGACATGGTCTTCACCTTGTCTGTTCCCTCCTCCTCTCCTTTCCTCCTTGCATTGTCTTCTGTTTCCTCCCCACATCCATTACTCCCTTGACCTTTACCTTGCTCTGATAAGATGCCTAAAAAACCCAGCCTCATTTTCACAGGTATCCAGGTGGAAACTGATACCTTCTAGCTATCCTTTTTTTTCATTACCTGTTCTTCTCCCTTTCCAATTACCCCTCACCCCACTCAGAAACACTGGAGCCAGAGAACCATCAGAGGACACAGACAGCAATCCTGCCAGCTGGGCAGACAGCCCCGGGAGAGCAGTCAGCTCCTGCTGCTAAGAGTGCTGTGGACCTGAGCACAACTGGCTACAGCAAGGGGAGAGCACAACACAGGTTTGGTCAGGCATACTGAGACTCTATTCTTTCCCCAGAGTCAATCAGTAAAAGGCTGTTCCATCATCTCCTGCCCCTCCTATGCAGGCACCAGTTTGAAGAAGGGATGCTCTCTTTGTCCCAGTACTGCTGGGAGAGGGGCGGGGTGTGGGGTGGGGAGTGGTGGCCACCACTTTCTGACATCAGGCCATATTGCTTCTTAAGGGAGTGGTGCCCTCAAGGACTATACAGTGAGGCTCTTCCTAATCATTGTCTAGGAACACATATGCATATGCTCCTGACACCATGAATGGCATTATCTGATCTGGTATGCATTTTCCTGCAATGCAACCAGACCTGCCAGCATCAAGAAACCGTGGAAAGACCTTTATGTTAGGTCATGTGAAAGATTTCAGTCTAGTGTAATAGGGGAAGGAACTGCTCAGAAGTCTTCAAGGACAGCCCATTGCTCTCCAGGCCAGAGGTGTCAAGATGGCAGGAACCACAACATGGAGCTGACTCTGCCAGCCCAGACCTTACTCTAGGCACCCCTGAACTGTGCGATGATCTAAATAATTACAAATAGTAATTACATTGTAGTTACTCACTGAAGTGTGATATTATTATATTACATTTTTTTTCTCAATACTCTAATCACAAACTATACATCCCATTCCAATCCATACCATCCTGTTTCAAGAGCAGCTGCTGAAATTCTTTCCTTGTGTTCCTTGGGACTGCAACAACAGGCTAGTTAAAACTTGACCGGATCTTTAATACTAAAGCTCCTCTTCAAATTATACATTCTCATATCAGGTGGTTAGTCACCTGCCAAGGCATCCATAGATTAAATGGGGTGAATCTGCTTATCAAGTATGGTAGCTCCATTGTATGTTAAAATCTTTTTCAGTTGTGCCTGGGGTGGGGGGGAACCCAACACAACAAAATCCAGAAAAGTAGGAAAACAGCTGGTTATATAAAAAAGGAGAGGGGTGGGGAGGGGGGGGAAAGGCTTCTATTTATTTTCCCTATGTTCTTTCTTTCAGGTACACGGAAATGTTATTCTAAAACAAAAAAGGGGTGAGAACTCTTTTTTAAAAAAAAAAAAAGTTTCACCAAGAAGCAAAGATCTGGTGAGCATGATATCACCCTAAAAACAAATTAAATATTTCAGGTTAACATCCATCTCACTGAGCACATATTTTAACAAATGGATTGCAGTGTATAGAGGACAGTGAAATTCCCCTTTCCCAGGGGCCTGAGCTATAGCTTTCATTCTAGGACATTAATGGAAGATTCCTAACCAGGCTGAGTTTACTAAAACAAAAACAACTCAAGGTCACACTTAGGATGAGATACGTTCAATAGAATCACTGAAAAGGGCACATATGCTCCATGCAGAGGTACTTACAGATGTCAGTCATATATATTCTTACTTTTTGAAACCTGAAGTGTAATGGGGTTATGTTTATGTTAAAAGGCATTTAAAAAAATCAAGAAATCAATTTCTGGTAAGAAGCCTTCATATGAGGAGGAACAAATATTCTTTCCAGCTCTTTGGGTCCTTTTTTTTTACTTTTTTTTTTCTTTTTTTTTTTTTTTAGCTTAAAGACATACTGGTAAAGTACAGCAGGGGTTTCATAACAGTTTATTGATGGGGAGTAGCCAAGGACATCTGTGGTCTTGAAAACCCACTACCAAGGAAAAAAAACCAACCCAACCTCAAAACCATGAAGTGAATTTTAAAAAGACCACAAAAAGCTACAGCTCAATCCTTCTGGGGTCTCTCACGGGAATTCTTTGAAAAGTTGCCTTTTTTTCTTTTTTTCCTTTTGGGATTTTCTGTATCAGTAAGAAACCAGGTGATTTTCTGGAGCCCAAAATAACTAATCCTATTCCTTAGGTAAAACACGCCACAACCAGAGGAATTAAAAAAGGTCAAGTGCTGTACCTGGAGCACCATACTTTTTCCAAAGAAGAGTTAAATATTTCAGATCTGGAGATGCTGCTTTTTTGGTTCTATACTCATCCACAAATCTCCTAAGGCGAAGTTTAACAGGGGTCAGAATGGCAGCCTGACCTCTGGCTAAAACATAAGCGACTTTCATCTCCAAGGCTAGTAAAACATTGATTTTTAAAAAAATAATAAAAACTGTATATGTATACACACATGCATGCACACATCCCTCCAGTCTTGTAAATGGTGTCACAACAGCTTAAAAAGGCACTGTTATCACAGTTATATTAGATTTTCTTTATTTTCTACTTCATTAGAAATATAAAATTGCTGAAAATGAATGTGTTGACATTATCTTTACTACTGTGAATTCACATATATCAAAATATTTATTAAATGCTATCAATGTACCTGTTCAAGTAAATCCTGTGTTCTGCAAAACATAAAGGAACGTGTGATGTTTGTGTCGCTTCAGATTTCACTTCAAAAGGTGAGGCCTTCAGGCATGTGATTTGTTACTCTGTTATTGCAAGTTTAGTCTTTTAAATCAAGGAACACAAGATGCTGGGCATTTTGTGCAGCTCTGGTGAGCTGCAACCTGAAAATATATAACATTCTCATTCCACTCAGACATTTTTACTGTCCTTACCTCAACATGCCTTTGTAAGTACACACACATACATTTACACACAAGAGAATTAAGAATCAAAATGGTCAGGAGCAAAAAAGAAGAAAACATGAATTTTAGAGCTTAGATTCTAGCATGACAAGTATCTAACGCAGAAATAAAATAATGAAATATTGAAGCTTTCTTTTAAGGAATGCTGTCTTTGTACCTTACACTGATGTTCTCAGGTGGGAAAAGAGTACTGACAAGGTTGTTGTCTCCCACCACCCTATCCCTAATCATCATTTTAACCCAATCTCATACATAGAACAAGGCTAAAACTCACTGGAATGAGAATTTTTTATTTAATCCTTCTATTAAATCTCTTTGGATTCTTACAGCACTTCCATCATGGTACAATCTGAGCATGCTCTAATGCAATTTTTTCTTGTATAGGAACCTCCCCATGCACCTATGGAAACGTCAAGTGCATGTGTTCAGTAGTAAATATCATGGTAGGAAGGTTGAAATACAGGCCAAATATTAACTGGAATATCTTCATTCATCTTTTGTTGAATTTGTTGTTCATCCAAAGACCCTACCTAGTGTATCTCAAAAGGCTCATGTTTTACTTGTCACATTTTAAAATCTGAAATATATAAAGCAATATGTATTAACCAATAGCAATTAATTATGCTGCTTACCAGAGCCAAATACTGTAATATTAGTACTCAGCAAAGAGTCTGAGCCCCTCTGCCCCAGGCTATCCTCTTTTCAGTGGCAGAGGTGCAGGAAACATTTGTAACTCAAGCAAATGGTTTTGCAATGGCTGTTGTTCACCGACCTGCCTTTCCACCAGCCTCTTGCATTTAAGTCGTGTACAAAAGGAATAGCTACTGAATATTATTGAGGAAATAAGAGGTGTAACAGGCCATGAGTGTTTCAACATAAATTTCACGGGGTTTTTTTTCTCTCTTTTTAAGTACTGGCTAGTAAAGGAACAAATTCTAAGCAGTGCAATTGGTGTAGCAGACAGTAGGGTTTTAATCAAACAATTCAGATATCTGTCCTTCTTCTAAAGGACATGTATGTCTTAGATCTTTTCCCATATATGTGCTAATTATAATCTTGAAAGTTTAAGTAGGTACAAAGTTGTGTCAATTTGTTCACTATTTAAAATAACAAAAGGGCTTCATCTCCAAGGAGAAAGTATGCACAAAAGCAGATTCAGCAACCAGGAGAAAGAAATTCCAAGTATACCTAAAAGCCTATAACAAATAACTTCATTAAAGAGGAGAAATGCAACTGAAAGCAACCTGCATGGGATATTCTGAACAGCTACTAGACCCCCAGTTGCAAATGGGATAGATGCTCTCCACTGACCAATTCTACTGGAGAGAGAGTTATTAGCTTAACAGACTAGTAGATGATTACAGAGGCATGTATACAGTGATCCAGCAAAGAGTGTCATCGGGCATGTAAATCCAAGCTCTGCCCTTGGAAAGCCAAAGAGAACTGGACAAATGGGATTAGGAAGACATAGGCAGCAGGACAAAGAAAAGGACCTGGCAGACTAGCACACCAAAACATTCAAGAGGGAAACTTTCCTTGCCTTGGACTGAGCCAATGAAGAAATAGGAAACAGTGGTTACAAATGTGTTGATCTACTGCTTATGACACTGAGATTTAGAATAGTTTGCTTGCACTATGATATTCCTTTATTGCTCTTTTTCCACCCCACATACACTGGGAGAAGCAATGTGTTGCAGACCACATAAAGCAAAGACTAGTCCCAAGCAGCATATAGAGCTGATGTGCTGCAGGTCCTTCCAGGCCATGCACTAAGGCTCCTTCCCTTGGAGAATATGCCATAATAGGAGAGGGAGGCAAAGCTGCCTGCAGAAAGTTTGTGTCTCACTTCCGTGTAGTAATTTTTTTCAGGTCTATTAACATGGACTTGGGCTTTATTCTTGGCATCAGTCTCTGCATTGCAAGGAAGATTCATGAAAAATTAGATTAGGAAGAAATTCTTTACTGTGAAGGTAGTGAGACATTGGTACAGGTTGCCCAGAGAAGTTGTGGCTGCCACCTCCCTGGAAGTGTTCAAGGTTGGATGGGGCTTGGAGCAACCTGGTCTGGTGGGAGATGTCCCTGCCCATGGCGGGGGGTTGGAACTAGATGATCTTTAAGGTCCCTTCCAACCCAAACCATTCTGTGATTCTATGAAATCATTTAGCTGATCTGTGGCTCTTTTTTTTCCATTTGGAAAAATAAAAATCGCTATCCCCATCTGTCTTTACAAAAGCCTCTGAAGATCTCAGGACAAAAAGTGTGAATTGATATCACATTGGGATATTAAAATATTCCTATTCCAGGTCTCCTAAATTTCTGACTGTCCCTCAGCCCTGCTCCCACTTTTAGTGCCTTGAACAGAGAAATTACTGAGTAACAGGAGGTCACCAAAATAGCTCCAACACCTCTTTCTGTTGCAGGCTTCCACCATGTCCTGGCTACTGTGACAGGGCCTTGGAGAAGGTGGCAGTCAGAAGCCAGCGAGAAAGAGACTTGGAAGAGACCAACCTGGACCAGAGCCTGCCCTACACAGCTGGGAGCCAGAGGCGCTGCCAAAACCAGCCCAGCCTGGCCAGAAACTCCAGGATTAGGGTAATTGTCCTGCAAAGGAGCCATTGTAGTGAAATCAATAGGGACGTTTTAAAATACCTTTACATGTCGATTCTAGTGTCAAAACACAGCAAGTCAAAGAGGGTTGGCCCTCATAGCCGGTTAAACTCCTGAGGGTGGAGATAATCTCACAGCAGGAAGGGAGGAAAGTGCTTTACCCGCCAGGACCAAGATGCTTTCACACTCCCCATCACTAGCTTTAGGCTACGGAGCTGACCATTATCAGACTCATTGTTATCATTATCTTTAAATCTGCTGCCTTGCATTCAGGCACCTAGCAGGAAAAGACCCAAGAGCCTATTAACACATGCAATAAGCCCCCAGAAGGAGGGAAGGAAATTTGTTCATAGATAAATTAATGTCCCTGCTGCCTACATTCCTATCAGCTTTCTTAATTCTGAAGTGACATTTATTGATAAATCAGATTTTACCACTCTTTCCCATCAATCAGCTGGACAAGTTTCCTACCAGAGTTTGGGGTTTTTTTGGTGGGGGTTTTTTGTGGGTTTGTTTTGTTTTGTTTTTATTGCCACACACAATAATTTGCCAGGCACAAACACCATCTGCTGGTCCGGGGGGAGCCCAGCATTAGCCTCTGTTCCTGTAAGAAAAACATGTGCCCAGAAGGCACCACCACCAATGTGTCCTGGCTGGGTCTGGAATATCCACCTTTCTGCTCTCAAATTGCAGCTCAGGAAGTCAGAATTTTCCTATAAAACATATTTAGCCATTTGTGAAAGTATGTCACTCCCTCCCAAAATGATGCTCCCAAAGAACAATGTGCCTAAATAATAGAAAAATCCTTTGCCTGGAGGAGAAGCTTCCATTGTGAATGCACATTAGAGATCTGAAAACAGTGGTCAGAAAATCCTGTGTATTTTACTGATATAAAAAAACGTGTTAGAAAAGCCATGAGTGTTAATTCCTTGCCTCAGCAAGTCAAGTCTCACTGAGAACTGAATTACTCAAACTGATTCAGAAATGTTTTGCCCTGGTCTAGATGGCTGGTCACAAAAGACAGTATCTGACAAGTTCTCATGTGTACTTTTAAGTTAATTGAATATTTTACCAGCAACTGCATGAAATACAAAAAGAAGTAATAAATGTACTTTCCCCCTCTCAGCTGTTCTTTTGGAGAAAGGAAATATTTTATTATGATAGAATCTTTAAAGGTCTGGGTAGAAAAAAACAATTAACTTCTTGATACATTGCTATCCGAGTGAATGCAAGTGGGTGGAAGCTTGCAATAATCCTACAGACATTTAGAGAAAAAGAAGTCTTCTCCAAATCAGATGCAGGTTTAAGTAAAATAATCCAAACTCATGAAATTTAGAAGAACATGGTCTTTAAGGTGATGAACAGTACTAAAAGGCCTCTACTGTTCTGAAGGTAGTTAAATGAGCTGACTGCCTGAAGCTGTGACACTTTTAAATGCCATGTTTACCAGGGAAAGATGAATTGAATTTGTAAAATCTCTGCCCTTTTTCTCCAGCCATACATTAATCCACTAAGGCAGGTAATTATTTAATATTCTTTTATTCCATGCCCTGTAAGTGATGATGAAAAGACAGCAGTGACGTTTAAGTAAAGTAAGTTTAACTCTGACCTCTGGCAGGTGGGAAGGTAGACGGGGGGCTGCTAGGTGGCAGCCTGGCATCAGAATAGTCACAATGTGGGTTGACATATACAGCAATGTACAGTTCTGCTGAATGCCGCTGAAGCGCTGGCTGAGGAAGGGACCTGCCTAGGAGCGAGGAGAGATGGACAACTGCATTGTGTTGGCCTGTACATGCAGAGGGCTGAGGAGAGGCAGAGCTGTTGGCCTGGTCTCGACAATGGCTGTTCTGACCCTGCCATGGTGCCTGGGCTCTCACAGGGTTCAACTGCACTGCAGCTACGGCACCTCAGAATAAAGTCCAGCAGGTTAAACTTCTGATGAGTTTCTAATGACTGTAATAGCTCCCCTTTGGCCTTGGGTGTTATAACTATTTATGAGGTTGACCGTTAATTACTCTCTCATGTATAAATCTTTGAAAATATGTCTTTGAAAGCTTGACAAATACGGACCTACACAGCACAGATCAATACCAATATAGTAACACTACGAAGCAGAGCAGCTTCCACAAAAGCACATGCTAAAATGTATTACCAGCAAAGCTGCTTCAAAGAACTTACCCCTTCAGCTAGGCAGTGTCAGGTCTTTCATATTACAGAAGGGTCTAAGAATGTAAAAAAAAAATTAAAAGGATGCCAAATATCAATGCAACAAAGACTGGAGAGGGTGTGAACAACTATCCCACTGGGGCCCAAGGGAACCATGGCTGTTATCAGCAGTAGGACAAGAAGAGTGGCTGCCATCTGCCATTGCTGTGAAGTCTTCTGCTCATCCTTCTTTCAGATTGGGCTGGGAAATAAATTGATGGAGTTGAGTACCTAGGGTAAAAGTCACAGCATTTCTTGAAAAGAAGCTTTAGCAAATTCATTATCTTTTGCAACATGAATGACATCCAAGGGAGTAAGGAAACTGAGAATGGATAATTATTAGTTCTATATTTAGTTTACTTGAATATTCAGTATTGCTTGAATTTTCAAAAGGGCATTTTTAATAGACATTATACATATGCGTAGGCATACTTACATGTATACAAATGCACAAATATATATGTGCATATACATACACACAAATACAAAAAAAAATCAGTAATACTCTGTTAAGAATGGTGAATATGCTCAGAAAATACCTACACAGTGTAGAGGAGGTTATCAATACAACCATACAGTTGTGTAACACAGAAGCAAATAGGAATCTCATAATCCAGAATATTTCATTTTGATTTTAACCCATCTAGTATAACTCTATTATTATCATGCAAGTTTAATACCTTGTGTCGTAAATATTATGGAAATAAGTGGGGTTTTTCCCCATGACAATGATAAGAAGCACAAACCTATATAAACACAATATGCATCATCTTTGGCCATTGTTATATGTTATACAGAATTGCCATTTGTTCTAACCTAATTAAATTCTGTTGTGAGGAGGATGAGTCCCAAAGACGTAGACTGAAGAAAAAGTGAACATAAAATTTAAAAGATTTTGTAATAATTTTTATTTCCTTATTGCTACCAGAAAAAGAAGTGATCCATCTGCTAGACAGGTATAAGTAATGAAAAGTGTCACTGAGCAAAAAGTTCCATGGATTTGGAGGGAGGTTTTCAATGCTACCGGTCACTTCAGTTTTCCTTCTCTTCTGAATTTCCCGCAAATTAACTGATTTTCTCCTATTCAGACGAACAACTGCTCTGCCTCAGCCCTCCCATAGAACCTCTTTGTCATAACATCCTGGCTAAAATAGCCCCCATGAGACAAAATCAATCAAAGCCATAGAAGAATGTTTTTGTCATGCCAGGCTCTACTGCTCATGTCTTACAGTTACAAAACCGAGAGCACCAAAACTGAGTTAGACAGACCATCTGAATAGATCTGACCGGTTACTCTAACTAAAAATCAACACACCTTTTTAGTTTGAATATTATACAGTTAAAAAAAAAAACCAACCACAACATATAGAAACAGGCTATATTAACATGGTGATAACAGTGTCATAATGGGGTAAAAATACAAAAGGAGCTTAAAAGCCCTAAGTCCAGGCATCTTCCCCACACTAAGTTAAGCCCAGAGTAGTTTTCTCCCAGCACAGACCGGTCTCAGCTCCCCTGGCTTCAGAGGCATAGTGTGAAGCCTTCTACTGCCAGCATGGGGAAGGAAGCCTTAGAGAAGGTGGCTCTGGACATGCCGGGAAAGCGAGCTCCAAGCATTTGCTGCCCTCCAGGGTAGCCTCCCTCCCTTTCAGCATTGCACGTGGTTTACGGAGAGGAAAGCCCCCACGTACCCCCCAGTGTCCTTCAGCATTGCCATCTCCAGCACTGGCTGTTCCTGTCTTGCTGGTCCCTGGTAACAGCAAGAGCAGGATGCTGCCAGCCTGCATTCCTGTTTACTGCTCGCCGATGATGAGAGCATCAGCGAGAAAGAGCTACACATCAGACTTGGAGGGGGTGGGGAGCGAATGGATTCCCCTTTGGTTGTTTCCTTGAGGTTTTCACATCCCCGAAGAAAAAAAAAAAAAGTAAAATTGAAATAAAATCCACTTTTCCTTAAAAGAGTCTGAGACTGTTGGTGAAACTGATACTGCAGAAATATATGTTCCTGTGTGCTGCCTTCCTGCTCCATAATGGCTCTTGCATTAGGGACTGGGGAGGGACTGCTGTTGTCCATTTACTTTAGTAAAGATTGCTATTGAATGAAACCTTTAATGGGGCGTTTATGCTCCCACTCAGCTAAGAGCTCCGGGCTTGTGGCAGAGTAGTCTTTCCCTCCACCTTGACAGCTATTAGAGAATCAATACAGGTAATCCCTCAGCCGGCTGTCAGCACCCACCGGCCGCGGGGCTGCCCTGGCCGCAGCAGTGGGGTCACTTGGGGAAAAGTGAGACTTCTCCAGGGAGCGACCTGCCACCACATCCCCACCGCCACTGTGCCAAGCCAGCGTCCTACGAACCACGCTGAGCTCTGCAGTCCTGGAGGGAATGCCACCGACTTCACTTAGATTAAGGTGAAGAGTGGACTCAACCCTTTCTCCCTGGGGAGGAAGGGCTCCACGTCTTGATTTCACTTCAAGGATTATCTGTGAATTCCATTTTTTGGCCAGTATAATCCCAGAATTCATCCCTTTTCTCTTTATTGACAGACAGAGGACGCTTTCTCTGCTACTCCATTTCTGTTAATGACCAAGGTGTCTTCTACTAGCTCTGCCCAATGCCCTGCAATCAAAGGGGGAAGAAATTGCATTTTCTCACTGGTACTTTGCAGACTGATAGTACCAGAGTTCACATGACTGTGTGGCATTCTTGCGCTAAGACCTCCAACAGTGCTCTCAACACTACTAAACTGCTGAGCTAGCCAAAGATCAACCTGTGAATTTAAGCCTGGTTTGCCCTCACTGCAATGCAGATAAACTGTGGTTTGCAGGACAGTCCCTACAGCAAGAGCTGCTGCAGAGTGACTGTCTGGGGTGGATATGAAGTGGGGATGGATATGGAGTATAGCTGCTCCAGTGACACTGTAGGACAGGCAGAGGGGCTGTGATGCTCTCCCGTGCTCCCACATAGCCCCAGCTGCCAACAGCCAACCCCACGCACCTTGAAGTGCTTTTCAGAAAAGACATTCACTAGTGGACATCAAACCTTGAGTCAAGCACCCTAACAACACAGTTGCTGGTCTGGCTGAAAATCTAGATGGAAGTGTTTTACATGGGGTCAAAGGGAAGGAGAGCAGAGAGTAAAGCCTGAGTCTCCTGACACCTCTCATGTGCCCGAGGCGCTGCACTGTGTGCATTAAGGAGAACCAGAAGAGAGAGGGTGCAAGGAGACCTGCAGGTGCGAGGAGAGAAAGGCAAATGAAGGTGACAGTGACTGTGTCTGTAGGGGAGAAACAAACCCCAGCTCTTGCTGTGGAGACATGTAGGAGACTGAGGACCCCAAAAAACAGCTTTTTGAAGGAGGGGATAGCCAGTCAGGTCTCTCCTGGTGGATGATTTCTCTTCTTTAATGGACAGTTTGGCACTAATCAATATTTGTTTGCGGTATTATCTTCAATTCACTAAGCTCCTTGCTGCTTTTCGTCTTCCCTCGGTGGTTAACCACCTCCCTCTCCCCCGAGTCCCCCCCCCGCACAGCACAGCAGGATAGGGGCTGGGGTGGCAGGGGGATGGGGATCAGGCATTTGAAGAGGGGAGAAATGCAGGGGAGATGCTGGAGACAGATGTCGGTGGCCCGGCCCTTTGTTCCCTCCCACTCACCAGCCTGAGCTTTGGGAGCACCTTTTTGTTTATGTCTTGCCATTGTCATTCACCAAGGAGGGGCTTTTCGCTTTTCAGGAGTTAGCCTCACACAGGCTCATCTCTCTCCCCACCGCCTCACAAAACAGCCAAGATTGTCCTCATCCTCTGCTTTCTATTTAGATCACTTACCAATTAACATTTAAAAACCCCTGACTCCGTCGATGCAAAGCAGTTGAAATCGGCTCTAGTGTCTTACAGGGCTGATTGGTCCCAACGACTTGACTTGCTGTTTCCCTTGGCAGGAGCATTTTTAATCCTAGTTAGGAGAAAGAAGAGCCAGGGTACACACGCCAGGTACAGTTTCTGTAAGCCTTTGCCTTGGGGAATGCCGTGAGAACGAGCCCCCAGCCAGGGAAGCCACGCTACAGCCACTGCCTAAGCCAAAGTGAGTGAGAGACGTGGGTACCAACTGCAGACAATGTATGACTATAGTCATGGAAAATGTCACTGCCATCCTGAATTTGATGATGGCAAGAAGGGAACGGGAGAGCCAGTCTAGTACAGCGGGCAGAGCTACAGCCAGGTCCCTCGGATAGCTGCGGGGACGTCCTGCTTTCTGCAGCCTCAGCTCAGAAATGACCAGCAGGACCATAGAGTACTGTGGTGTCTGCTCAGGAGGGACTCACCGGCTGGGACTTCCCAGCAAAAGAATTGAGCCCTTCCCGGTGGCTCGGCCATGAATATTTTCCTTCAGTCCAACTTGCAGTGCAGCCTCGTTCACGCACGTGGCTTTCTGCACCACCCAGTCATCCTGCGAATCTGCCAGATGAAAACTGTGTGCACACGTGATTCCTCCCTTCTTTCCCGTGTGTTTCACTGCCTGAAACCCCGCTGAGCTGGCCAGAGCTGGTCGTACACCGGGCTGCTGGCAGCGTGGCCACAGAAGGTGCAAATCCCCGGGGAGGGAAACAGCTCATTGGATGCAAACAGGGCACACCAATTTAAATCTCATCTCTCCTAAACCCTGTCCGGCAAGGACAGCAATGTTTGCACTGACAGTCACTGCAGTTTCCTTGCACGAGGCTAAAAAATGCTGTGGGCTGGCAGGGCAGCTCAGCCTGCCCTGCTCCCTCCTGCTTTATTCGTCCCCACCCTGCTGTGAAGTGTACTGCTGGCCAAGTGCCATCCCCCAGTGTCCCCCGGCCCCAGCCCAGCTGGGACCCCCTATTCGGAAGAGAGGATGATGCTATAAGGGTAGTTAAATGCTTGTTTTAGTGCTCAATCCAGATCCATCATCTTGCTTGCAAGTGGGAGTGGACTCAATCCAGAACTGAATGGCCTCAGCTTCCATGAGCTATTGAGATACTTAAGGCCCAATCCATCAAGACACTCGGTGCCTTTGACTTCTAATGCAGTCAGCTGCTACCCAGCAGGACAAGTACTATGATTTCCAGCAAGACAGTTTGACTCTGTAATGACTTACAAATGACGGAGGAAACACCATCCATTTGGAGTACCTCAAATACACAATTCTAATGCATCTGGAAGAAAACAACCTATAGCCCAGCAGTGTACAGGATAGCTGCCGATAATTTATTTCCATCCTTTGCATAAATCTCATTGTAATCATCTTAATAATTAGCTTAAAAATTTACATATACATCTTAAAAATTTACATATACAGGTTTAATGTGCAAGACAACCAGTACCTTAAATCACAAGTACAAGCAAAACTCTTCACATACTCTTTTACAGACAACTCATCAAATACTGTAGAAGGGTGCTAATATTTTAGTACATGATATTTGAGGGTTCTTCAAGAACAAGAAAATGCACACAGCTAAAAGCACTACAGAAGATGCACCACTTAAATAACTCTCATTTGCAAAAAACCAAGATTACCTGCATGTGAAGCTAATGATTTATTTCATAGCACTTCAAAGCCATTATTTCAAATCCTGAGTTATTTGTGGGACTGAACCAGCAAAGCCATCACACACAGAATTCACATTTCTGTTAGCCAAGGTTCTGCATGCTTAGGGAAAAACACCTCTGTACAGGCAGGCAGCTGGAAGTCAGTTACAGTTCCCCCACCTGTACCTCAGCATGGCTTGTAGATATAAATACTGTGACATTTTTCTGCTCAGGAATGAGTTTTACATATTCAATATGTACAAAATTTAGCTTGCTGTATTATAGGAATCTTTGATATAAAAAAAAAAAAATCAGGACAAAACATGATCTTCACTCTACCTTAAAACCTACATGTACAATACTAATGGCTTGCTTATTTCAGATACTGCCTAGTGCCGGGCCTCAATAGAAGTAAGTGGTTCTATAAATATTTTTTAATATTTTTACTATGAAAACAATGAGGACAGAGCAACTTAAGGTATAATAAAGCATACAAAATTAGTGCAAATCAAAGTATTTTTACAGTATCTGCATGATATAATTAAATGTGCAGGTAACTTTTTTTCTAGTTCTAAAATCAAAACTTTTCTCTCTGTTACTTAGTGCAAAGTCCTTGTTAACGCTAGCTGATCTAGGATATTAAGAGAATCTCATAATTCCAGTAACATCAAACTGTGTTCATCAACCAGCTCCAGCAAGGGCTTCCATTATGCCTCCTGGATGCAACACACAGTCCCACTAACACAGGGAGCCACCCTGTCCATCGCACTGGCCACACAATAACAAGCAGCTTCTGCACCAGTTACAGCACTCCCTATACTCAGTGGTCCTTTAGCACACTTTTTGTCAAGCTTCCATCAAGCTGACATTTCACATTGCCAGGAAATGACTTTTTGTTAAGTTTTCTTAACAATTTTGAAAATACTTTGCAAAAATCAGGGTCTAATCACCTAGGATTTTACACTGAAATTACTGTTATCCATTGTAATATGCACTTGAGAAAACTTTGATCTGGGTCAAAGTTTGTTGGTATGAAAGGTCAGGATGTCTGAGGAGTTCCTCTCCGAGTCACGCGTGCAAAAGAAAGAAAACCAGAGCTTTCAAGAAAAGGATCCAAGGGTACATCTTCTCACCCACAGCTAAATGAGCAGCTCTATCTATAGCAAAAAAAAAGCAGCATTTTCATGAGCAGCATTCCCCTTTGCTAAAAAAAAAAATCAACAGAAAACCTGCCCACAGTGCAATGCCTCTGTTAGTCCACTTGACTCTTCATGACCCACCTGAGAGCTCACTGGTGCTTGGGAATATCTTCAGATTTGGTCCTCTAAATGTGAGAAGGCAGAGCCAACCTCCAATATCTCTGCTAGCTGGCAGGACAGGCCTGCAGGTTTAGCATCCTCTGGGAGAGCTGGTCTCACTGCCCTGGAGCTCCTGGTGTCCAGGCAGCTGAATGAAGGAACTAAATGCCTTTAACGCTGATCCAGCAGTCAGTATCTCTGACGCAGTTCACATTTAAATAGAGCATCATTAAAAGGCTTGTATATTCAGGGGAAGTAGATCCCATACCTGGTCATGCACTTAAACAAAACAGGTTAAATTTCACATTGGGAAATGCACTTGATAAAATGTCCCCACACAAGCTTTGGTAGGGACCGTACCAGGCAGTCCATAGATGTGATACGTTAGTGGAGTCATATTCATGCACAAAAGGTTAATGGGAAGTGAAATTCCTTCCTGCCTGTGTTTCCCTTTTGTGGAAGTGAGGGTATGGGAAGAGATGAAGGAACGGGTGGGGTGGAGCATGTCAGACTTCATCCCAATGTGGCGTCAAGATACCCTGGCAAGATAAACTCCTGTTCCCTGCACTCAAAAAAATATGCCCAGGGTCCAGAGACTGGGTATACCTGAAGAGGTGCTTGGAACCTGCGTTGTGAGGGTAAATGTCACCTCCTGCAGCGTGAACGCACGAACACATGCACATAGACCAATACACACATGAAGCTGGTTCAGGACCCATCTGCAGGGCTCTCAACTAATGAACAGCGTGAATCTTCATGTGGAAGTGGTAATCCTCCGGCTCCGGGAAGTGCTGGCCGCACACCGAGCAAGTGCAGCCCTTCTCCTTGCTGTGCGTGCGGCGCACGTGGCTGTCGTGGGCTGCGTGCGAGGCAAAGGCTTTGCCACAGTGCTTGCACTTGAAGGGCTTCTCCCCCGAATGCTGGCGGATGTGAGTGCGCAGGATGCTGGATGCTGTGAATGCCTGAAAGGGCAGGGATTGGAAAGGGGGGAGAAGGAGTTAAGAAGTAATTTGTTTTCACATACATAATCCCCAGGTTCAGTGATCCCAGACCCCATCAGAAGCACTGTACCCTGAAAATGAAGTCCTCAAATAGCTCACATCCTCAGATAACTGGAGGTAAACCAAAACCTCCCAGCAAGGAGGAACCAGAGGCCAACAGCTATCGCGCTCAGCTATACAGTTACAGCAGAGTCCATGGAGTTAGATGAAGCTCGGAGAAAGATTTGTGACCAGAGACATCAGTAAATTTCTTCTACATGTCAAAGGATAAGAAGTCAATACTGTTCTAATTAGCTTTGCAGTTCATTTATGTCTGGGAGACATAATGCAGGTTAATTTTCAGAGTTAAACCCTTTCATGTTCACACACACTGGCTTGGGATTCAACTGACAAGAATTCATCCATGTGGTCCATCCAGCATCTACCTGTTTGGGTTTCATTTTCCTGCTCCATCCATACTCTACTCTTCCTTCAGACAGACTTTCTAGCCTGTTTCCCCCTTTTATGAGTAGCAAAATTTTTACAGTCGCACTTTGTCCCCCTCATAAAGACTCCTCCTGAATTTGGAGAAAAAACACTCTCAACCAAGATTTGAGCAGGAATATTGCAAAGTTGCCCATGTTTTCCCCATTCTTCATTTTCCTGAGAGAGACACTTTCAGCCCTTCACTATTTGCAGACCATGCACACACAAATCATCTTTCATACAGTTAGTAAGTTTTCACAGCAAAGAGCAATACATGTCAGATACCTTTTCACTCCGTACCTTAGAGCACAAACAGGTCAGAGATCCCTACAGAAAGGTTCCCGGACATGGTTATCAACTAGTAGTGAACGGTTCTTTACTAAAGGGGCATTTCAGCTCTGTATTATTCCATCCAGTCATAAACAGACTACCTGTTGTTCCAAAATCAGGAGCACCTTATTACATGCTGATGGTGCCTCTGTGTTGCATGGACACACCATAGCATCTGAAGCCCTACTGATATTCAGCCAGCAGCAGCCTGTACACCCACTCTCTGCTGGGAGAGCTGTTATGCTCCCACAGGGAGAGCTCACCTGAATCATCCTTTCTGTGAAGGGTGGTAACAGCAGAGCACATTTTTGATCAGTGCTGTACGGCTCTATTCATGTTCTTTCTCAAATGAAACCTCCATGCCCAGTTGGCACATCAGTTGCCTTGTTACTTCAAGGTAACCATGCACAAAGACACATCATGCAGGTTCAGCTTATGGGCCAAATCCACACTCCAGAAGCAGTGTCAAAAACTACCTATCTGATGAAAAAAGGGAATAGATCTAGCTGTGTGCCTTGGATGGTATTTAAAATGCTCTCAAGCTTTCCTAGACCTTATCCCTACAGCAGCTCTCCGAGCTGGGACAGAACACAAATTCCACATCAGATGGAGACCAGACCCTGTTTCTTCAGTCTCAGCCAGCCCTGTCAGTTCAACTCACAACTGTGCCCAGAATATACTCACTCATCTGGTTATCTACTTAAATAGAAGGCATTTTCTTGAAATAAAACAGAAAAGTAAGAGTAAAAATGAAAAAAAGAAAACACGAGTGTGGAAAGAGGCACAACCCCCCACCAGGCACAGTGTGACACTGAGCACAGCAGAGGACAGATGGAAGGACAGGACAGGCTTTGCCTTACCTTGTTGCAGTACACACATTTGTAGGGGCGCTCCCCGGAGTGAACCCTCATGTGTTTGTTCAGGCTAGAGGACTGAGAAAAGCTCTTCCCACACACTGGGCACTGGGAAAAAAAAAAAAAACCAAAAGCGGGATAAAGTTGAAAGGAAGAAGCACACAACAGCATAGCTAAAAAGAAAAATCAGGTATGTGGAGGATGTGTGCGTGTATTTTCCTACATATATTTATGTATTTATTTATGTACATACACATATGTATCTATATACATATGTTTACGTATATACAAACAGTAGCAATTTAAGGAGTAATAATTTGACGTAGTCAGAATTTTAGTTTGGCTTTAACATTTTTTTTTTTTTTAAAAAGGGAAATAATGCCAAATTTTGAAGGTTTTTTGTGTGTGTGGTTAAAAATCTTTCATTCAAAAGCATCCTTCAGAACATTAATAGAAAATACTGACTTTCAGTAATAAAACCATGAAAATTTCTCTTTAAATTACTTCTTCAAAATGCAAATTAAGTTCTAGTTGTTATTTTGAATTTTTGTTTACAAGTAAGATAAGCTTCCTAAAACCAAAACATTTAAGGAGACCTTTTAAAATAGTAACAATTTTTCAGAAATGACCAAGCTTATAGCTTGAGCTGTCAGAAGTGCCTCTCCTTAGAGGAGTGAAACAAGCAGCACTTCATCCTCCGAACCAAGGAGCTGCCACCATGGAGCTGCCACTGTGGCGTGCACTCTGCGGCTGGCAGCGACAGGACAAAACCCAATTCACAGGGGGCTGAAGTAATTTAAAAGACTTGCACTGATACTTGCAATTTCTATGAGCTCCCAAATAATTATCCCTCTACAATAATTTGAATTTATTTTTCGTTAAGTTTAAAATAAACTAAGCTATGACTAATCTTGAAAAGGAATTTTTTCTCCTGACACTTTCCATCTTTGCTTTTTGAGTAGATCTGTTCTTATATAAATGCAATATATTTCGAACAAGTTTATCTTCCTGCTGTTTTAAGTATTTCTTCTGTACGCATTCCAAAATAAGTCTTCCATGAAAGGAAAGAAAGAGAAGAATTACATGATATTTAATACCTAAAATGTAATAGAATCATCATTTTCATGTTACTAAATCAATGCAATATTCTGACTTGTAATATTGCTGATCTAGTTAAAACAGCTTTCCCTGAAAAAAAATCACATTATTGTAGGATGACCTATAACATAGGTATTTAGAGGATTTTGGGGACTGATTTAACTGTACCATTTCAAGCATTGGAACTTGCCCCATTTCAAGCCTTTAGGAAAGGTCTTGATTTTTCACCTCCAATGCTCCTGGAGAAAAGCAGTGCTACAGAGAGGTGTTTAGTGGAGATGAGGCAAGCATCTCAGCAAGGATTTGCTTCCTTTACATGAAAACCTGATCCACATGGAATGTAAAACTTTAAACTCCTCTTCTGTCCAAAAGACACAGAAGAGATGAGTGAGGGGGTTGGGGACACCATCTCTCTTGATCCTGGACAAGTGGAGCACCTTCAAACACTGTGTAAGAAAAGTAGGAAAATCCACATGCAAACACTCAAAAAGCTCAAGAGAAATATTGTTTCTTTTTAGTCGCCCTGAAACTGTAGGGTTTATATTCCAAATATAAATCCATTAAATTTCTTCAACTAAGCTCTGTTGCAGGAGACAAACTCTTCCCGTATAGGCAGGGCAGGGCGGTCCCATCAGGGATCTGCCAGGGAACGGGAGGAGCGGGAACATGAGCATCTTATCTCTGCCAGAACCAGCCCGTAACTGCAGGGGGACCCGGGGGCAGGCTCACCTTGTGAGGTCTGTGCTTTTCGTGAACGTGGAGAATATGGATCCTCAGCCTGTCTCTTTTTTCAAAGGATCGGTTACACAGGTGACAAGGAAATTTGCGGTCCCCCTGGTCCACGCAGCGAGTATACTTGAGGTGCTTGTCCCGGTAGTACTTGTAGGCAAAAACCTTGCCGCAGCGCTCGCACTTAAAGCTCTCCCCAGCTTCTGTACGGCAGAAGGGAAAGTGCCACCCCCCGTTACACCACAGCGAAAGGGGCTCATTGCAGATCTGCTCCCTGCTCAGAGCTGGTACCCAACGGGAAATTTTTAAAGCCTCCGGGAGGGCAATAATGGCAAATGGATTCTGGAAATATCATTAACAAAATACGCGTCGGATTTGTTGCTCCACTTGCCTTTTCTAACGGAGGGGAACAAACTAGAACCCACAACCTGATAAAATAATTGGTTTTAGCTACTGACTTCAGCAAAACCAGGATTTCATCCTTGTATCCGAGCGCATACGTGAAAAACCGACGCGGAGTCAGTCCCGTATCACACGGGAACATGGACAAGTATTTCTTATCAGTATTGCCCGCCAAGTGTTACATCCCAAAAGGAAAAAGAAATTTCCACGTCTTTTCTATTGTTTTCAAAATACTATCGAACAAAATCACTTTTATTTGGTTTTCTTTTATATTTCAAACCGTTCTTAACCGCTGAACACAGGAAATTTTCCAAACATTTACACACATTTTTCTGCTTTAATAAAAGTAACTTTGGCTTAAGCCTTAAAACGAAATCGACAATTTACCAACTATCTGAGCCAGGCACCTCAAGACAACAACTACAAAAACTTTCATGTCAAATTTCCATGCCGATTTTCTTCTCTCCCTTACTGCGTCCCCCAGCCGACCATCCCTCACCCGCTTCCACTTGCCTTGCAGTGCCACTGATCTCTTGTATCCGTACATAAATTTCCCTTAGGAGAACACGTCATACTTTTTTCTAGACATTATAATTGGAACTACTCCTGCAGTAAGTGCATTTGGCATTTCTTCTGCAAGCAATATCGGCATTATCGGATCGGAACAATTTCAGCCTGCTTCGTTTACGGAGTGTTGATTGCACGAAAAATATCATTAAGTTCAAGAGTGTGCAATCGTAGGATAAAACTGGACCAAAACAGGAATGCCCCACTAAAAGCCCCTCTCCTCTCCAAACAGGACACCCCCCTAACACACACACCCGAACAACAGTGGAGCGGAGGCAAGCTCAGCCCGGCATCACCAGATGTTTTACAGTGGCCGTAAAGAACACATTTAACCGCCCCCCCGGCGTGTAAACGCGACGGCGGAGCAAGCGGCTGGCAGAGAGGGGTGCCTCTTGCTCCGAGCTGGCAGCAGCCCTCGGTGCAATCCCCGGGCTCCCCGGTGCCGGATGGTGCTCTCTGGGCTGCTGGAGGCTGGAAGGGGGGGGGCTGGGTCTCCCCGGGAGGGGGAGCAGACCCGTGGGATCGGGGCTGCGGGACCACCGCCACCCCCCCAAGGGCATCCCCCCGGCAGGGCCTGTCACGCCGCCACTGGCTCACCGCACCACTGGGAAGCGTTTAAAGTAAAAAACAGGCGGGAAAAGGTGATGATGGCCGGGTTCCTTTACCTCCCCTTAATGCGAACCTAATCCCGGGCAGACACGGTTCCGTGGGAACAAGGGGCCGCTGGCAGGCTCACCTTCGGGGTGCTGCGGGGGTCTCTTCCCCTCCGACATGCCCTTCAGGCTGATGGGGATACCCAGGAACTGCACGTAGCAATCGCCGTACCACACCAGCAGCTCCTGCTTCGGCAAGATGTCCTTGCAGCTCTCGTAGAAGATTTGCCCCTGGCACTGGATGGCAGTCAGATTCTGCTCCTCAGGGAACCTGGCACAGTTCACCAGGGACATCCAGTTGCCAGAGGCGCCCTTCCCGTCAATGAAGTGGCTCAGGCGCCCGTACTCAAAGATCTGGACAGCAGCGAGAACCGGATCAGGTCTGACCCTTCCTTCCCCGCTCGCACCCCATCCCACCCACCCCCCACCCTGGGCTGAGGTCCTCCTGCGGGCTACGGGACCGGGGGGCCGAGAGCCTCGCCCCGGCCCCGTTTCAGGGATACAGGGGGAGCCCGGCGGTGCCTCCGGTACCTCCCACATCAGCGAGTTGTCGTCGTAAGTCTTGATCTCGCTGGTGTTGATCACTTTGCCTTGGAACGGGCCGAAGCGAACTCCTTTGGCGATGGGATCCGTGCAGAAGACTCCGACCTGGGACACGTCCCCGAACGCCACCCGCACCACCGAGAGCCCTGCGGGGGACAGGGCCGGTTGAGCGCGGCTCGGCCGCGGCGGGGGGCGGCGGGGGGCAGTAGCGCCGGGCCCCTACCTTCGGGCACCTGCAGCGAGTCCCTGTCGAGCAGCGGGGCTGGGGAGGAGTCCGCAGCACCTGTAAGAGAGGGACCCCTTCTTCAGCCCGGCGCCGTGCAGGTGCAGGGCAGGGGGAGCGGGTCCCGCCGCCCCGACACCGGCCGCAGCCCAAATTTCACCTCCCCCCGGCTCTTCCCCGGGGTGGACTCGTAACGCGAGAAATCCGCGAAGGGAAGCCCGACGTGCCCCGGCGATGCCCCCTGACTGCCGCGGGACCGCCCCACCCCCGTGGGGACTGTCCTCAAACCCCACCGCACACCCGGGCGTGAGGAGTGACCTTCCCCCCGTGCCCCTCCGCGGACTCCCTTACCCGGGCTGGCGGGGGGCAGCCGGAGCCCCGAGATGGCGTGCAGGCTCCCGGCCTGGCTGCCGCGCACCGCCCCGTAGAGCACGGCGCTGAGCTCCTCCTCGGTGAAGTGGTACCTGTGGCTCTGCCCCGCCGCGCCCCCTGCCCCAGGGCTGCGGGCAGGGGTGGGCTCGGGCCGCGGGGGCGAGCCCGGGACCGCCGTCCCGCGGGGGCAGTCCTCCCGGGGGGGACAGGAGACCGGCGGCTTGGCGTAGAGCGGAAGGGGGCGGCCGGGGAAGGGCTCCGCGGGCATGGGGGGCGGCTGGCTGAGAAAAGAGGGGACCCCGCTGAAGCTGAAGGGGGGCAGAGGCGGGGAGGCGGGGACCAGACCGCCCAGGGGCTTCAGGGGCTGGAAGAAGTCGGGGGGCCCCTCGAAGTACGGTGCGGGCGGGAGGAATGGGGGGTAGTAGGCGGCCAGGCTACTGCTCATCCCCAGTGCCTCGCCGCCCTCCCCGGGGACCGACTCGCCGGCCAGGGACAGCGCCATGCCGGGCCGGGGGGAGCTGCTGGGAAGCGGCCGGGCAGACACGCGGGTGCTGCCGGCCAGGGGTCCGCTGCTGGGCGCGGGGGGGCGGGATGGGGGCAGGGGGGGGCGGGATGGGGGCGCGGGAGCCGCCGCTCGCTGCCCTCGGCGCCGTCGGGGCGAGCGGTCCGGCCGTCGGCAGTTCCCCGCGGCTATATGGGCCAGGGGAAGGGAGGGCGGGAGGGGGTGGGCGGCCCGCCCCGGGGGTCGCGCAGCCCCGGGGGCGGGCGGGGGGGCTGCCCCGCCAGGGCCGTCCCTCTCCACGTCGAGGCCGGCAGTGTCGGGGGCGGCGGCACGCAGCCTCCCGCACCCACCTTCCCTGCCACCGGCTCTGCTCGCCGCCGCTCCAGGCCCCGGCCGATGGGCGCCCCCCGCAGCCGGGTGGGCTCTGCCTCTGCCCCGAGCTGCCCAGCAGTGCCCACGGCCCCCTGCGATCCCTAGCTGTGGCTTTTACGGGCATTGTCAGGAACGAGATCAGGGGAAGACATCGGGCCCTTACCCCTTGCAGAGGTGCTAGGTGATGCCCTTCCGCAGGGTTCATCTTCATTTTTGTGGGATTTCTCCTTTTTTAATCTCCCCTTCCTGCTGCAATTGCTGTCATAAGGGGACCTGACAGGGGCTGCAGGATCCCAGGGGCCCAGGCATCCACCTGGCCTTTGCAGGGTGATGGAGAAATCTTTAGACCCGGGCAAAACCCCATGGCAGGTAGGGCGTGAGCAGGATGGGTTACTGCAGAGCCTTCCCCTTGAGCAGCTCGTTCCCTACCAGTGTCCAGCCCGAATGACACTGCACATGCAGGTTTGGAGGGAAGGGACAGAGTGGGCCGTGTTGCACTGCAGAGAGCTTGGAGGCTTGCACCCATGGGTCCCTCTCAGAGTAAGACAGCATCGGGCTTTCTGGGGCACAGCATAGCAGGAGCCAAATCGCACACAGACACAGCTGGAGTGGGGAAAAAACACAACCAGCTCTGACTCCTGGAGCTTTAGATGGCATTTGAGTGGTTATGATGTCCTATAAAAATTAAATAACATAGCTCCATGCAATCCTCATCTTTAAAACGTTGCCTTCATCCCAAAGGAGGGGTGTATCAGGAATCACTTGAAGCAGCCTCAGACAGAGAGACCCTGGCTCCAGACACAGTTGCTGGCTGCTCTTGACCTGAGGTGAAGCCATCCTTCCAGTCCTTAATTCTTATCTGGCTTGAGAGAAGTGCTCTGAAACAGAGAGTTTGAGAAAGAACCGTCGGCTGCCCGGGGGAATGAAGATGTACAGAGCACAGGACCTTAGGCAGTGTAATTCCTACCTATCAGAAGCTTCTCTTTGGAACCTCCCCCTATTTTTTTCACTCAGGACATAAACAAGAAGACAGCAAACACAAGCAAACAACACTACCGAGGGAGACACAGAACTGATCCAGGCTCTCCCAGCTCCCAGGACCCCTTCTGTAGTCAGCCCAGCACAGCTTTGTCCCCAAACTTGAGCCTGAACACCTACAGCCTCATTCTCCATGCTAATCTTCGTTTGCAAGACAAAAGTACTGAATACACCAGGGACAGTCAATATGCACAGGAGGCTTAGGGAGAAGGTAGGAATGCAGCCTTCTGAAACTTGCTTAAGATAGTCCCTTAGCTTAAATAACCTGTTTTTTTTTTTGTTATCAGTCTTTTTTTGTATACTTTCTCTGGGTTGTTATTTGTAAGACAGAATTGACGTATTGCTTTAGGAAACAGTTTCAGGCAGGCAGTTTAACGGGGTTTTATTGATGCAGAATCAGTAGCATGAAAGTAGTACCAGCATTAATCAGACTTACAGGAATAAGCCTTTGAGCTCTGATTGCACAGAGAAGTTTGAGTTTCCCTTAGAAATTAAGTGCTGCCAATCTGGAACCCTCTGGCTACCCCATGTCTAGGTATCACAGCACAGGGAGAAGAAAAGGGGATTGTGGAGGAGACACGCTCACATTGGAGATTCAGGAGAAATGAAGACAAACACAATGTGAGATATTTAAATTCTCATCATTAGTTCAATTGTAGACACACCCAGAAATAAAAATACTCCTTTTCCTAGAAACCTGATGACACAGAGCCCAGGAGACGAAAAGGGCTTCAGGCACTGTTGTTACTGTATTGCAGACAATATTCGGAGGCTTTCATCCCCCAAGAGGTTAGAAACATTTGTTTCGTTAAAAAACGGGGGGCAGAAGTGCAGCTGTGCAGAGCCACCTCCATCAGGCAGGCCAGCCCTGCCACCAGCCCGTCCCCGGGGCTGCAGGACAGGAGGTGGCCAGCACCCACCCCTGGTGGTGGGATGCTCCAGCCTTTTCTTGGGAACGACTGGGGATTCGGCCGCCAAAAGAAGCCGGAGGTTGGGTTTGCTCACCATGGCACCCTGGGGAGCAGCTCTGTAAAAATAAACCCGGTTTTGAGGTGCTAGTCCTGACCTGTGTTTTCAGCCTGGCCCAGGGAAACACCTTGCCTCTTCTGCCTGTGAAAAAGAGGGGCAAACAGAAATGCTGCTTCACTGCGAGGGGAAATCTGCAGCTCCCGCATACTCGAGGTGCCCCTTGGTGGAGAACATCCCTGCTAACAGCAGCGGTGAGGTGGGGAGGAGCATCGTGTGACAGGAAAATTTGATCTGAAATTATGGCTACAACAAGAGAAGACTTAAAATGAGCTCTGGTGACTCCCTTTCCAACCAGCCAGGCCACAGGTGGGTGCAGGGCTGCCGTGCCTGTAAGCCCCCAGGTGCCACACCAGGAGCTGCTCCCACGGCTGCTGTCATTTAGCACCTTGCTCAGTGGCACATTTCAGATGTCCCCCAGGCCAGAGCCACCCACTCAGAGCACAGGGCTCTTGGTGGCCTCCCGTCTTCGCCCCCACATCAGAGCAGGGAGCTACGACCAGCAGTGTACATGTGCCTGCGGCATCTGACTTTCTGGCTACTGAAGTGTTGCTCAGGTTTTCCTTTGGGACTTTGTTACGATTTTGTGGCTTGTTACAAAGTAATCACAGCAGTCTATTAGCCTCCCTCCAGCCTTGGAGGATTTTAGAGGGTATTGCTTCTCCACAGGGATGTGGGGATTCATATTAAAGACGCGTACCGAGGGACATCCCTGCAGGCTGCTTGCACAGCATTCACTTGTATAAGTGGCCTAATGCAGATGTAATCTCCTTGAATTGATCCAGATTTCTTGATCCAAAAAGTTGCATCCCAAGTCCACCCATCTTCCTCTCAGTTTGGGCACAAGCTCTTCAGCATCATTCTTACTCCTGCTCTGCATCTTCGTACTCCAGACTTAAAGCACTGTGCCTCCTACACAGTCCCAAACACACAGGTTACACCTACGAGCAGCCCCCTGATCCTCCAAAGACACAGTGCCGCAGCAGACCCTGATGTGCGGCTTCCCACCTGTGGGCTCCCTGTGTCCAGCACATACACCGAGAACCAGCTGCAGCGTGGATGTGGGAATCCCAGACACAGAACCAGATGCTGTCACACAAATAATCTGAATTACAATTTCGACCAGGTCAGAAGAGAAGCAGTTTAGTGCTGTGGCTATAGGACAGGACAGGGAGCAGCAGCGTGACAGCCTCTGCTAATGTGAACTATTAAAAAGAGTGAAATCACATATTAAACTGCTTCAACTTTTCTTTTCCAGTATTAGTCTTACCTTTAGATTTTAATGATGTCGTCATTAGCTCAGTGACTTAATTAAAGCAATCCATTGCTCTCATCCCATTCCAAATACATTGAGAATGGACAAAACTGAAAAATGTACGCAAGAAAAAGTTGGAGCAAGTCAACCTAAAAGTTGGAGCAAACCACTCCTGTCTTATAGATGGAATCCTCCTCCCTTTGCCAGGGTGGGCCACTGAGTGGGAACATGAACAAGGGCAGGAATATCTGTTGTCTCTCAAAGCCACTTTGCCAGCAGTTTACAGGGAGACAAGTAAATTACTCCGGCCAGGTTCATCCTGGGTCCTTCTAGCCTTCTGAGTAGTCGTAGTGTGAAGCAATGAAGTGAACCGTAGCCTGAAACTGGGGTGGGAGAGACATTTTTTGAGCAATAGGATAGTCTCCCCACCTCTCCTGCACTATCTTCTCAGGAACACCTCCTAGGGAGAAATCTCTGGGTGCATCATAGGAGGTGGAGCAACTCCACCTCCCCAGCAGCTATATGGGGCTGGGGCAGGGGCTGCCTCAGTTTCCCCAGCCTTCTCTATCTTCTTAATCCTTAAATATCTCAGTGAGTGGTGGT
The DNA here is from genome assembly GCA_028020825.1 of Podargus strigoides. Lineage (NCBI taxonomy): Eukaryota > Metazoa > Chordata > Aves > Caprimulgiformes > Podargidae > Podargus > Podargus strigoides. The sequence goes on along the minus strand of CM051620.1, from coordinate 34,873,903 downwards.
TGAGTAGTTCATTTAGAGAGCACTCACTGCTGCCCCCATGGATGAGCCTGACCTCTGGCTCTCTGGTGGAAGGAGGGTCTGAACATTATCTCAAGCCCCTTCCCCTCCACAGAGCCCCTTTCACCACTGAGAGCTGCTGCCTTTAGTGCCCAGCTTCAGGGGAGGGAGGGAGACACCAGGTTGGATGGCATTGAAACTGTCACCTGGGTTGTCCCCTGTGCCCAAACTGTTGTTGTTGTTCTTAAAGCCAGAATATTTTAATGATCCCCACAGGATTCTAGCTTCTTAGGAGAGGAGAAAGTAAAAAAAAAAACATATGTCCCATCAGATCAAGGAGTTATCTGAGCATCCTTGGACACATGGACCACTTGTGCCAGTGGCAATCATACTGACTGGCCCTGGGTTGTCCTGCCCAACCACCCCTTGTGCACAAGTGGGATGGTATATGTTTGTCTAATGGCAGCAGCCACAGGAGATTCACATTTCCAGTGGGTACATTATTTGCAGTTAATGATGTTTCTTCCAATGTAATTAACGTTTTTCTCTGTACTACTCGGTTCTACTACTCAGCTTTATCACGTTTAAATCTCTGTAAGTTGAGGCTATTCCTTTGCAACTGCATTTCCCTTTCTATCCAATTCATCACAACTTTTAAAGTTCAAATTGTAGAGAGCTCTGCCTTAGCACGATTCTCTCACTTTCCCTCCTGCTTTATAGCCAATACCATTTATCCATTTGATAATTGGGAGTGATCTGTTACTTACAGGAGGAGATCTTGTACATAATCTGGTAAACCTCTCTTTTCGTCCCCCACACTACAAATTTGGATCACTAGGCCTTCAGCTTGAGCCATTTACAACTCTTCATGTTCTATAAACATCTCTTTTCTATCCACTTGTTCCAATTAACCCGAGGATTTACTAGCACTGGTCCTGTTTGTGTGCCCCCATAATGCTCTAGAAGTTTGCTTACAAACTTAACACTATGGGCACATTAGCAAAGGATTGGTCTCCCATTCTACCCATGGGGCCTCTTCCAACTTACCTTTCCTAAGGACTTTATCAATTTGTGATCATTCTTCCCTCTTTTAGCCAGCTAAAAGAGTGAGAACTCTTAGTGGGACTCTGGACTGACCTGCATTATAAGCTGGGATGCAGCATCCCCTGCACACCAAGGAGCCTATAGACAACCCTTGGCTGAAGCCCCTGCAGGGATTTCAAAAGGTCCTGTACCTTTCTGAGCAGCCCGTGGTCCTCTTGGGTGAAGCAGGATGTGTGAATCCCAGTCATGGCACCAGACGCTGTCACATAAATGACCCAAATTGAAATTTAGATCAGGTCAGAGCAGAAGCATCTTATTGCTATGGCTGTAGGAACAGCGAGTGACAGCCTTTGCTGATGCGAACTCTGTCCCCGCACAGCAGGTACGTGGTGCACATGCCCCTACAGATGCTGTGCCATGGATGGGTAAGAGGACACAAGTCGATGTGCCTGTGACACACACAAGGCCACAGAACCGCTCAAGGCTGCTCTGGGTTCAGCGCAAGAACTAATTTTGCTTTCTTCAATACAAGAACTAATTTATCACGAAGGTTTCACCATGATTATTGTTTCAGGAGACGGCGAGAGTTCAGTCAAGAGGCCCACTCAGGCCGTACTTAGCATCTCTACTTCCACACTTCAGAGCCTGAGGCAGAGGACAGATACCCCCAGCTGCTCTCTTCCCTTACCATAGCCTGACCCCAAGCATGGCATGACATGCAGCTCTCCTCCCATACTGGGTACAACACGTGGGGAACTGGGATAAGCAGTGAGCAACAAGCTGGGGAGTAATTCAATGCCTCCAGGCATCCTTATTCCATCCCCATGAAAAGCCTGGTCTGCAAGACTCAACATATGGTTTACCATGAGGACCTTCTCGTGGCAGTGCCACTTTTTGTCTCTTTTGTCATGATGTTGGGTTATCAGAACTTGTCCGTATGTCGCACACCCTGGTCTCTGCCAACAAAGCCTGATCCAGAAAATAAAAGGCAGCACTTCTCTTTGGGAAAGCCAGTTAGATCAGAGATCATCATTAGCCCATCATATTTAGACCTATGCTGGTTTTAGCTAAAATGTTCATTTATTTTTATATTAATAAGTTATAAGGGGATAATTGTGCCTAAAGGCAAAGTTCTGATAGGAAACATCTTTCCTCTTACCATAAGCAGATGTTTTCTCTACTTGTTTCTGACCTCACATTGGGAAGAAACATCCTCCTTCCTTGCTTTCCTTAATGTGGTAGTATTTTCCTCATATCCAAGGGTCACTATCATTTTGCTGAAGCCAAGAGAACTGCAGGATAAGGCTTGTTTTGGTAGTAATGGTGAAAGCTTAACACTATTTGGAGGTCTTTAAAGTAACTTTAGCTTCTAAAATTTCTAAAATAAATAGTTTTTCTCCCCCATCCATTTCCTAGACAGACCAGCAGATTATTCTGGTAAACAAGCATTCTTGTAGCTGCTTTTATTTTATTTTTAAATTGACCAATTAAACATTTCCAACTGTCTTAAATCAAACATTTGGCATAGCAAGGAGAACCAGCCCTTAACTCTACTCAGTCCCACTTCAGACCATTTGAGGTCTGTCTCTGCTGAAACTATCATGAAAGACACCCATTTCATTGTGACTGTGATATAAAATACTCATAATGACCTGTTTTCACATTAAACTACGCAATAAACATTTTCAGTTAATACAGCACTATAAAGATAAAAGGACTTGAGAGTAACAACTAGCTGTAATATATAAAAGCCTACAACATAGAAAGCCTGCTGTCTTTAAAACCTGCTGATTCATCTACCCTCTAACGCTTTGGTACTACAACTTATACCCTTCCATGAATAAATGAAGACACAACAGAAACACGTTGAAATCTCTAAAGCCATGTAAAACCCGAAGGCATTAAAATTTATTAAATGATGCAATAACAACAGAATTCTTTATTTACAATAGCATTATTTAACATCAAATAAGCAAATAGCATCAGCAAAGCAATATTAACTTGCATAAATGTATTTAAAATTTCTCTGAATATATCTACCTTTGCATAAACTGCTCACACTAGAAATACAAACATCAATGCAGGTGAACAAAGTGATGTTCAGAGTCAACTCCGTTTTGAAAATAAATCACAACCTGAAACACTGTAAGCTTTCTCCTGAAGAACCATAGTTTATATATTGCTTAATTTTACCCTTGTATAATCTTTTCATATACACACATCTCAGATGCAACTTCGTGATGAACTGTACAAATAAAACCCACAAATGACATAAAAGGGAAAAAAATAAACGACAGTAAATGCTTGAAGAAATGTGTCCATCATCTCTATTGAACAACATAAAGATTAAGTGATGATGCACTTATTCCAAAATTGTACACAATTCACTATACAAATATAATACATCAGACAGCTATGTAGGAATATACAAGACTTAAAAACAGATCTAAGGCATTATGCTAGATTTTAGCATTTTGAGGTTCTTGCACATAGCTTTTACCTGTAGTAAGAAACTTAAAAGATTTTGTTTTAGTCTACAAAGAAACACCAGGGAGAAAATTCTAATTAAAATCAAAGCCACTACAGTAAATTTTCTTTTGTGCAGAGAATGCTTTTGCTCTTAGGCAGCATACTACCATACAAATACTAGAAAACTTTTAAATTCACACCAACAATTAATGGCTTAAGTTGCATTTCAAAACTGATTGTGTATCTTTGGGTTCTGCAAGTGGAGCTGTGCCACCCATTTCATCTGTTAAGCCCATATGAATTCTGTTTTTAAACAAAGATTAAAAAATGTATTGTATAAACTGCAAAAACATTGCTTTTAATTAATACAGGTCCAAAGGGATACCGGTGTGGGACAATATTTTAAAGATCGAGTACAAATTAATTCATTGTAGCAAAACAGCTCACTTCACTTTTTAAACTTACCACATTACATGAACACTTAAACAGGTCGTATGACCATGTATATATGCTTATTTTTCACATTATGCGCCTTTCACATTTAGTAATGTAATTAGAACACTGATTAATTGTTCTGTTAAACAAAATCCAAATACTTTCTCCGACAAATTTACCGTATACAGGATGAAAAATACTGATAATGAAGGGAATTGATTTGGCTTTTTTGTTTCTACAGTGATCAATATGATCAGAAGATTCCTTCACTCTCTTTTCTCATTCATTAGTTAGAAGACGACTAAAGCCACGATGAACCCAAATGGAGCCAAAGTGATAGGTACAATCTCCTCTCTTTCAAAATGGCAATGCATAATGAAGTATCATAATCGCTACAGATGATAAGGGTTTGCAGGTCTGTCATGAGACGGGACAAATTTAAACTATTTTGTCCACTGTGAAAAAGAATAATCTATCTGCAGAGGCTACAGTTAAGAACTGAAAAAGAATCAAATAGAAACAAAATTATTTAAAAACTCATTTACACTGTGTGGTGCATGAAGTTAATTCCTTCAAATGTATACATTTCTTATGTAATTGTTTTTTTGGTCAGATACATAATGCAAGTTTAAAACAAATGTCGTTGTAGTAACGAGGCTGTGGAGCTCAGCACTGACAGTCATTTTGATTTCCCACCAGCAGGTAAGAGGATGGTTCAGCTGACTAAATATTCTGAGTTTGGTAACAGAATGGTGACAGCTGAAAAATGCTGTTTCTCCAGAACTGTGGCACTGCCCTCCTTGGGGACAAACAGAACTGTATGTTTCCTGGGCTTTCACCAAAAGCCTTCTACAGAAACACCCTATTTTGAGCCACCTCTATCATACTTTCCTCAGCCTTAACATAGAATAGCTGCTATTTCATTTGAACTCCCACCTGAAAACCAAAACAAATTAAATGGCAACAGAATAAACCTTTCACTCCCAAAAGGCATGGATGACAAGATATTATAAAATACATTGCATTTTACATGACATAAAAAAAAATTGCATTCAGGTTAGAAGGATTGTGGATTGGGGGTCAGTGGAAAGAAAACAGAGGTCAAACCCATCAATTTATTAACATTTCAAGTCCTCAGAAACTGATGTCAGTTTAGTAAAAGATTATTCCAACCACAGTGGGCAAGAAAAAACCCCCACCTCCTAACAGTGGCCTGCTTAGTAACAGTTAGTTTTTCCAAGATTTGTTACGAAAGGATATAAACATACAAAAACCAAGAATTGGTTCCTACAGTGGCTGCATATAATATAGGTTAGTTAAATGACATTATGCGCAGAATCACAAGGTTTAGAAAATGAGAAGTCTCAAGCCTACAAATTAGGTCTAATCAAGGCATTGTGATCCTTTACAAAACACTTCTTCCAGGAGACACACACGGCTAAGAAGATATCTAATTTAATACTGAAGTACCTCATTTGGAATCAACTTCACAACATGTATATCTCACAAAAATTATACAAGTAAAACACTTAAGTTTTCAACCTAAATTATTGCTTGTTTACATATAAACTGGATTTTATGTACCTTACAAAACGTTCTCCTAGTCCACACTGCTTTAAAATAATCAGAAATACACAATAGTGGTGAAGTCTGTAGTGATATCTGCTATAGGTATTATAGGACATGTTATTTTCCCAGCAAGGGGATGGGAACCAGAAATTATCATGCTTTAAAGCAGGTATCTTTAGCTCTTTGATATTATGCACCAATTCTGCCACTACCATAATCAGTACATGCATTACCATTGAACTTTGCTGTTCAGCATCCAGTAACTGGCCATCCAGATCGCTGGAAACACACCTAGGGAAATGAAGGAGTAACCTGTTCTTTTATTCTATCAGAAAGAAGAGCAAGATGACAGAGGTCAGGAGAGCTGAGTAAAAAAAAAGCAGGATTTGCTCATTGTTAGGAATTTAATTAAATAAGAATGTAACCAACTTGTATTTTTGGATTCATGACTTGCATCATAAACATTACCACAAAACCCAACCAAAACGCCCCTTATAAACAGCCCTCTCACAGGGTAATTTTCATCCATTTTACAACTTTAACCCCATTCAAAATTGGTCTATATAGTTTTCTATCTCGGTTCATCTTCTCTGACTCATTGTCAGTGGAACATGTGCCCGTTGGAGGTCTCTAAATGTACCAGACGTTGCTTCTATGCCCTCTTCCACGCCTCCTCTCTGCCCCAAAATGCAGGCCTTAGTCTAAAACACCAGTTTTCAGATGGAACTGAATCCTTTGCACCAGACTGAGCAAGCCAGGGAAAACAAAGCAAAAAAACCCAAGATCTAGAACTGAACGGAAACAGAACAAGAGCATGGTTGTTTTTCCTTAAATACATACATTTAAATACATTCAATCTGACATGGTTTATGAAAATTGCCTGTCAACATTTACTTCGCAGGAGAGATCTAAGTTGCACTAAGGTGAATGCAGTGAACAGACTGAGCAACTGTCTGTACGCCAGCTTCAGACTGTCAAAGAAGAGGCTGCTCTTCGGGAACGACCGCCCGGCTCCCCTCGGGAAGGCAGGGCTGGGTCCTGTCGGCAGCAAGCAGCCGCCACCGGCGCTGGCAGCTCGGCTGGGTCATGACAAACAGACGCAGCTCTTCAAACCGGTAAGGATCTGGGGCTGTAAGCCCAGTCAGCTGAAGAAAGGAGCAACTGAACCACCCTCAGGGTCAGCAATATTTCTGAAAAAAAAAAGAGAAATCAGAGAAAAACAAATTAATTCTTCTTTTTGTGACAGTGAAGATGGATAGGCAAATGAGAGCTGCATGCTGGACTGCAGCATCCACTGTTGATCATACATTGGTGTATTATTTTAAACCTGAAAATTAATTTGAATTTATAAAGTTAGACTTTTCTTTGTGTACACTGATACAATTGTCCTGAGATTTAATTCCAGTGATATTGGTGAGGGCTTAATTTCACTGCATTGTTAGGTCTTTAATTCATTCCAATTATCATGGACATTATAACAACCCAGGATCATCTGCCTCTCATAGACTCCAGCTAAAGGCACAGCAGTATGGTTTACAAGAAGTCTCATACTTAGAGTATGTGCAAAATCTCCCTGTGTTACTGCTGTATCACTCTCAAAGGAAACAACTGCCTTGGTTCACTTTCCCCTCCACGAATCATAATAAAAAAGGAATAAGGAAGTAAAAAAAGCTTCAGGAAAAGATCCTTAGAGACGTTATTTACTTCATCCTTACTACACTTGCAGTATCTTTAGACAAACAGAGTACAAACTGGTTTCAGCTGAGCTGATCATCTTGTACTTTCTTATTTAAAAAACCCTCAGGATGTGGTTTTCACAGTTGTTTTAAGACTGTCCCTTCCAGTTACTGCAATCTGTGCCTCTCTGCCTCCCTCCCCTTGCTAACTCCTGCTCCCATGGGGCGTTGTGGTCAGTCAGGTCAGAGAGCCAATCCAGCCAAAACCCATTTTTCTCCTCCCCTGGGGTTGCTTTTCACTCGTATCCTGTGGCTCCAGCAGCAGAGCAGCAGTTTGCTCACAGCCTCTTGTTGTACACAAGGAAGGCCCCGTTTGCTCAGGGATGGCACTGGCAGTAGGCAGCTCTCTCGCCAGTCCACGTGCCTGTCACTAGGCTGCCTTCTGGAAGCTGTCTACACCATGATTTGGACTTTATACTTCTCTCTGCAATCACAGAAGCCCTAGAAACGTACCACTATTGTCAAATAAAGTCAGTGTCAGGAACCACCCCATGATTTGGGAAAGCAAGGTCCTATGTTTTGTACATCAACTATTCCTAGTACAGCTGGTGCAGCTGGAGGTCTTTGGGGACCATCAGCCATGAGCATGGTTTGGAGGCCAACACAGTTGAGTCCTGCTCCTTTTCCTCCTTGCTTTGTTGCAGGACAGAGAAACCACACTCGCAACCCTCAAACCCTGACTAACATGGATAAGCTAAACTTTGGCTCTTCTCCCTGACACGCTGTGAGGCAGTTTGGGGACCCTGTTAGTGCTTTTTGATCATAAAGTGTGGAACAGAAGTAAAAATCCAAAGATGTCCTTATTTTCAGAGTGGACATTTAGCAAACAGTATGTCTACAGAGATGCTAAACAAATGCTTCCGCTACACCAGTGACTTGAAAAAAAATCATGCACTGCAAAAGTTTTTTTTCTAATAATTTAACAAAGACTTGAGTTACAAGGTGATAGAATATATAAAGGGGGGTAGTAAGACAAAGAAGGCACAAGTGTACCTCTAGAAAAACATTCTCCCACCCCTTTTTATTTAGATATAACCAAAGCAAACAGGACTTCAAAGAAATATGTTAAATTATTATTTCCAGGCTGATAAGTCAATGTGGGAAAAACTGCTCAGAATAACTTCTGTAGCTAATGTATGCAACTTCAGAGTAGAGAGGTAATCTGAAAACCCCAAAGGTCATTGACTGTAAGATTACTGCTACATGGTATGAAGTTAAACTGGATGCCCCTCAAAAACCTCAGCTACAAACAGAATTCTTCAGACATTCACCTTTAAACAGGAACAGGTTCAAAATTTTCTTTTACCATGTGACATTAGTTAATACAAATTTGTTACAATAATGGCAAAATAATATATTAAACTGTTCCAGTTGCAACTATATTCAGCTCTACAAATGAAGGGTGCTTTGTGCCTTAAAAAACACAGAAAATTCTCTGTCCTCTAGTTACTTTAAAAACAGCTTCTCTGTTAAATATTAGTATCATCTTTGCAAGTCTTAAGCTGTAGAAATTTTATCCTTAACATGTAAAACCGAAGTGAAACAGTATTAAGCAAACAAATTAAAACAGTCAATGTAGAGATCTGACATCCATAGTTGTACAGTTTTCAGTAAGAGCATGTTATTTCTTGGTTACTCTATTTCAACAGAACCAGTCCCTTTAAATGATACAGTTGTTGAGATCAACTTTATGAAACATTGAAAAAAACCTCAAATTTGTCAGATGAGTTTCTCAGTTTATCATTTGTCAGATGAATTTCTCAGCTTTCATACATTAAAGCCACAACTGCCAAGGGATGAAGCACGTTAATCCTCTCCTCAGCTTTCTAATTACACAGCTTATGTTTTAAAAAAATAAAGTTACGTAGGAGTAGTTTGTAGCACAGATGCATGAAAATAGTAGCTACTTAACCTCTATTACAGTTCAAAGTTCAGTAAAAGGTATTTATAGTGTATATAAACCATCTACATTTTCCTTGACAGTCAGAGCTACATTAGTAGAATAAAAGTAAAATCACAGAGTGCAGTCCATTGTACCCTTACAAAATAATTACAGAGAAAAGCTGCTTTTCTCCAGGTGAAACTAAAGTGCTCTCTATGCACAGCCACTCTCTGTCACAATGTCATGGCACTGAGTCCATTATTTTTAATCTTAAACCCCTCAGATTCCCTGCCCCCAGCGCTGCCGCTCATATTCTTCCACCTGCACCCTCTTTCCTGACTTCTCTCCACCTCTCTCTTGTACACCTCCAGACATCTTCCATCACATCCACTCTCCCTTCCTTCTCTAAAGCAGAACATACCGCATCTTTTTATTAATCATCAAAGTGACCATGAGATGGTTGCAGAAAAACCTTCCTCTACGCCCAGATCCTCCACTCCTGGAGACAGGCACTTGTCTTTTCATATGAACCACAAAGGTGTGAAAAGAATTTGCCTCCAGGAAGTTTTAAACACATGTGTGTGCAAAAAAAAAAAAAAAAAAAGAGGGATACAATAAAATACACATATGGTTACTTCCTCCTCAATATTTTCACATTCTTGATTTTCATTACCCTTGACAAATTTGCAGTCACAGAATCACAGAGTGGTGGGGGTTGGAAGGGACCTCTGGAGATCTTCTAGTCCAACTCCCCTACCAGAGCAGGTTCACCTAGAGCAGGTAGCACAGGATGGCATCCAGATGGGTTTTGAACGTGTTCAGAGACAGACTCCACCACCTCTCTGGGCAGCCTGTGACCCTCACAGTAAAGAAGTTCCTCCTCATATTCAGATGGAACCTCCTGTGTTCCAGTTTGTGCCTGTTGCTTCTTATTCTGTCACTGGGCACCACTGAAAACAGACTGGCCCCATCCACCTGACACTCACCCTTTAAGTATTTGTAAGCATGGGTAAGATCCCCTCTCAGTCTTCTCTTCTTCAAGCTAAAAAGCCCCAAATCCCTCAGCCTTTCTTCATAAGAGAGATGTTCTAGTCCCCTAATCATCTTCGTAGCCCTTTGCTGTGCCCTCTCCAGCAGTTCCCTGTCCTTCTTGAACCGGGGAGCGCAGAAGAGTCAAATTTTAAGAATTTCCCCTATTATTCAAATATATTTTCTCTAACAGTAGAAAACTTTAAATTTTTGCTATTGGATTCAGCAGAAGAGGAGAATATGTTTATTTAATTCCATCTTCCTGATGTCAACACTGCACACAAGGAGATGATACAACGGTGCCATTGTTGGATGGACCTCAGGCAGGTTATACAATGACTCCTGTAGGAATAACAGGTCCGATGCGCCCACGGTGATTACAAGGAGCTCGGGAAACGGATAATTTAAAACGTTCCCATCCCACCCTCCTGACCGACAGCTGGGGAGGGCTGGGGGCGGGCAGTGGCGGGCGGCAGCCACTTGGTGGCACTCCCCCCGCGCTGCTCAGGCCCCGCGCCCGCGGGGTGACGCACCCCGGGGTCTGCAGGGGTCTGGGGGTGTACGCAGGGGTCAGCCCTGCTGCCCTGCTCGAATCGCCCAGGGAAAACACCGCGCTCTCGCTTCAGATCACATCAGGTCTCGGAATAACAAACTTGTTACACTCCTAGTGTAACAAACTTATTTTAAATTAAGATTATTTCCACTAAAAAAACCCTTCCACTGAAGGAGGGGCGCATCAACCCCAGCTCATTTACTTGGCCACACGCCAAGAACTCCACAATGTCTTTCCTTCAGTACCGTTACTGTCTGGAATACAAATCCGTTTTTGGCCTAGGCAAACGCTAATTACCCTGTCAGTTGGAAATCTGTGTGAAAATTAGTTCAGTTCTGCCACTCTCCTCAAAAGAAGCACTGTACAGAAAGTAATAAATTAAATAATTCATGAGATTTTTGCACTAAGTATAATGCACTGAGAAATGGAAAAACACTCAGGCAGGATGAAACATGAAATGGGTTAAGTGTGCAGCAGTGCAAATATAAATCAACAGTAAGTTCGTCCCATCGTCAGCAAATGGTCATGTAATTGCTCTCTAAAAAGCAAATACAACTATACATAAGTCTGCTGAACGTGACTGCTTGTTAATTCAATAATGTAATGTATTCTGTTAATGTAAATGTATTCTCTATTATTCGCTTCAGTAATGTTGAGTGGGATCTAAACAAAGAACTTAATATAGATGTCACCAAAAGTGGAATTAAAAAAATGAATTGCGAGAAGCTTAATTACTATTACCCTGGGTACTTTCAACTTTATCAGTACAAAGATACTGTATCCATTCTAGACCACAGTATATTCTTAGTTCTGTTGCCTCTGTATGTCTATGTACATCATTTCTCACCCGTGTTGCATCTCCGTCCTGCTTTATCATATCCATTCCAGGCAGCTGGTTTGGAAAGAGATTGCCTCCCCTCATAGCAGGATCATTAACCTATTGGTAACAAGATATTAAGGAGAACGAATTAAAAAATAAGTTGGGAAAAAAGAAACATTATAAACCAGTATGCTACTTGCATATACCGACATACACTTTTGAGATGATGTTGCACTCAGGGAAGTGACTATATAGCCAAGCACCTTTCGTGTGTTTGAGTCATACTATTCTGCTTCACAGTCAACAACAAAGATTTCATTCCCCATACTATGACCCTTGTGCATATTTCACAAAGCGGGCTCCACAAATCAGGTCAATGTTATTTGAAAAGCACATGCCTGCTATGGACGTCCTGAAAGCAGAAACATGTAACTGCTTTCCTAACCTCAATAATACACCTTTTCTGCTTGCATACTTTTTTCAAACCCACAACTTTTTTCAAAGCCTGATAAACACGTAGGCTGAATCATACTGACTATTGACTTAGTTTTAATGGCAGTTATTTTTCTGCTTGTAAGCAACAGGAGAAAGACAGCATTAAATGGGAAAACCTGCAGCTGCATGCTTTCCTAAAGGGATGGTCTCAACAATTTTCTGAACAGAGCCACAGGAAAGTATTGAAGCTGTGTGTTTCTGCACAACCAAAGGGTCTGTCATGCTTAGTTATGTGGAAAGAGTGGCGTGCCAAATTTTCAGCATTGCTTTCTTAATCAAAGGACTAATCTCACCATGTAGGAACTGGTATACAATACAAAACACAGCCCTTCAGCATGGTTCTGAAATAGTAGAAAATCCAGCTTTCCTTATAAGTTTTACAGGGAAAGAAACCTCCTCCTAGGGAGTCTTTGTTGACTTGGTCCTCTGTTACTTCCCTCAGACTAGATGACGTGGTAATAGTGAAGATATGCCCCTCCAGGTTTTGCTGGAAGGAAAAAGATATTTTCTGTGTCACCTGCCCTTCAGGAGATTTGTGTTGCCAAGGAAAGAAGACTCTGCCACTGTGCTACCCCACTTCAGCTGCAGCAACGTACTGCAGCAAGGGGGGAAGATTGCCTTGAATTCACCACACTGAAGTCTTCTCGTTGCGGGTCCTCCTGACTCTTGTTTCTGCTGCTATTCACCAATTTTGCAAAACATAGCAAAACTAAACGCAGTCACACGCAACCACCTGAAGAGCTGGTTTTAAATGCTGCCAGAGACAAGACTGCAGTTCAACAAGAAAGGTTAAAATCTTAAAATACTTTTGCCTTAGGCATTTCAACTCGGAAGAAATTGACTACTTAGCACTCCAAGCCTTCTAGTGATGCTTTCTGCTTCTTAATACAAATGGGCAGATTTTCAAACCTGAATATGAAAATCTACATCAGAAGGGAAGAGAACCACACTATTTTGTTCGGAAAGAAAGTAGACAGCTTTGCAGCTTTATCTACATGCATTTGACTAAGCAACAGAATCCATGTTTGAGAAGTATTTTCTGCTATTGATCAATACTCATCAGAATGCACAGGCACAAATGCCTCTTCTGTTTGGTCAGTAGATGAAGGAAAAAATAAAAAGCAGAAATAAAAAAAAAGTATATTGAATCAGCAACAGTTTTGGAACAAAACAATGAGTGCATGATTTGTATTATGGCAGAGTTCGGACAGGTATGGAAAAGGAAGGCTGCACACCACAAAAGTAGCAAAGGCACCACTGAAGTTCCTATCACAGAATCTCTTTGGCAGTGATGATGTAACAATCCTGACTGGTACGGTAACAAATAAAAAAAAAATAAATTACTGTTTTGTTATATGAATACATTTGCTTCAGAAGTCCTTGAAACAAAACACCCCACATTCACACATTAACTTTTCTGACGTAACCATCCAATCAGAAAAGTATGGTGAAGGACAAAGAAACGGAAGGGTTTTTATCATTTACAGGTCAAGTAATGTTATCAGATACAAAATAATCTGACTAAAACAAGATAGAAGATGTTTTACAATTCCTTTGCAATTAAGCACATTAATACAGCCTCCTACTAATAAAGCAGAATTATATACAAGGTGTCTAATAAGAAAAGTTTCCTACCACACCAAAGCTCCTTTCATCCAGTATGCTGAACAAAATCAAAATATTGTTTCAAGATAACTCTTTGTAGATGTCATGACAATTTTGGCCTGGGGGGGGGGTACTGCACCTGTGCAGATTAATAAGCATCTACTCTGAGTGGATATCTAGACAGCAGTTTATTTCATATACTGAAAAGTCTCTTCTCTTGCACAGGTTTCCAACTGCTTCTCTGCCAACTCAGTAAATAACATGGATCTGTGATGCAAAATAAGTAACAGGCAAAGACATAGCAACAGTCCGTTGTTCTAAACAAGAAGATGATGATGATAAGGAGACTGCAAGTTGTGTGAATGGTGCAATATTGGGAAGGTTCTTGATGCCTGGAGAAGCTGTTTTGGTCAGAAGGAAACCTGCAGATCTGGCAGCTAGCATTTCAGCATTCCTGGCATCAGCCTCTTGGAAGACACGCTAATAAGAGCAGCCTAGAGACGGTTTACGTAATTACAAGGGAGAGGATGATAATGAGGTAAGGTCTGATCCCTCAAATACATAAAAGAGTCTCTAAGCATCATAAATGGGAAGCCTTGGGAAAACATGACATTTTGGGCAAAATCTTCATTTTCTACTTGGTGATTCTGGGAGCCTACGTAGTAAACAAGAGAAGCTGGAGATAAACCAGTATGAGCAAACAAACACCAAACAGTATTTATAAGCTCTGGATATGTCTGTATGATTCAGCATAGTGCCACAAAGAGAGACAGGAGACAGAGAGAGCCAAACAAACTTGTTTGGTACCAAGGGTAATATTCTTGCTTCTCACGAGGTAAATAAGCCCAGGCACAGGCTTTTCCTAACAAGTAATACATATTACTTCCAAAACCATCCAACAACATACGAAGCGTTAAGGTTTTCTTCAAAAGCTGGAACGCAGTCGTAGCATAACCACTGTTATTCACTGTGGTTAGAAAGAGATGAGCATGTGAAGTTGGAAGTCTGTATTATGGAACAAAAAGGTGGCAATGAACAAGTAAGGAAAAGTACAGGTGACAGTATAAAAAAAGCTGAAGGAATGAATGAAATGGCAACAGTCAGCAGAATGAAAAAAAACAGAGTCCTTTTGAAAACCACCAGTTACAAGAATAAGTTTAGCACAGCCTAGGTCAATTGTTAAATAAAGATTTCAAATTATAAAACACTATGCCCTGAACACAGAAAAAAAATAAAACAATTTTAGTGTTAATATGAACATTTTTTTTTTTTAAACTCCTGTCTCTCAGAAAACAAAATGTGCAGCAGCACAGCAAACTTTCCTGAGGGCTAAAAAATACTGTCTTGTGGCCCAGAAATGGTCCCTCAGCTGCCAGCTGGCCACCTCTAACCTAGATGAAACGCTTGCAGAGTTTGCAGATGACACAGCG
Source organism: Podargus strigoides (assembly GCA_028020825.1). Lineage (NCBI taxonomy): Eukaryota > Metazoa > Chordata > Aves > Caprimulgiformes > Podargidae > Podargus > Podargus strigoides. The sequence continues at coordinate 34,858,839 of CM051620.1, read as the reverse complement.
CTGGGGTGGTAAATCAGGAGGAAAACAGGTTACTGTTACAGAATGAGCCACAGCACTTAAGGAAGGTAACACATTTCGGAACAAAGAAAGCAGGTCTCATCTATGTAGAACATGCTGAGGAGGATTTGGGGATCATCATAAGGGTTTTAGTATGCGCTCTCCAATGTGACATTGTCACCAACAGAGCCAAGGCAACCCAAGGAGTGAGAAAGAAGTTACAAGCAGAACTTGACCTAACGCAGCTTTGGTGCAGTCACTGTTGAATCACCATCTCTGGTTACTCTGTTCCTACTTCTAGAAGGAGGTTACAACAACAGAGTTTAAAGTAGATCCACAAAAGAGACTGATAGGCTTAACAACAAAGGTTGAGATGGATAAAGAACCTCAGCCTATTCAGCTTGCTGGAAGTTAGATAAATGCTATCTTGAAACAAGATCTTGTAGTCTAACAGGAAGGAAAAGCAGTGCGACAGCTGTGCTAGTGGAAACAGCAGTCTGCATGGAAAGCTTTGAAAGAAAACCAGATCACTTTCTATAATACATGCTTCTCAATTCAGATTCCTGGGAAAAAATATATAGCATGGGAATTCTAAGAAATCAGACTGGGCTGTCTTACCTTGTCTTTTCTTTTTCCTCACTCTTTTCTTTTTTGGTTTTACTATTGTTTTACTACATTAAAGGTGTGCAACAGTATGCACTTGGGAACTAATACTAATAAAAAAGTCTGCTATAGTTGGGCATAGCAACTGGGAATATCAGAGAAGGTGACAGATTTGGCAGTATCAAAATTACTTCAGGTCACCAGTATGCAGCAGCTGTAAAAGACAACTGTGATCTGAGGCTATATCTGTCAGAGTATTCCAAGAGAAATGGGAAAGAGCTAGTATTATGCAAATAGCTCTGGTGCTTGGGAAATACTGATTCGAACTGGAAAAGGTGCAGAAAAGGAAAGGGAATTTAAAGCCTACAAGAGACTGAAATACCGTGGCTTGTTTAACTTACAAGAAAACCCCCAAGAAATCCAAAACAAAACAACCCAACAACCTCAAAACAACAACAAAAAATCACGTTGATAGAATGGCTCTTTCTAAAATACAAGAAGAGAGAAGAGCTATTTAAGCTAAAGGACAATACTGGAAAAGTAAAAAGTCTCTCCACCAAAAGGGTTGTCAGGCATTGGAACAGGCTGCCCAGGGAAGCAGTGGAGTCCCCATCCCTGGAGGTATTTAAAAGATGTGTAGATGTGGTGCTAAGGGACATGGTTTACCTGTTTTAGTGGGTTTAGTGGTGGACTTGGCAGTGTTAGGTTTATGGTTGGAATCAGTGATCTTAAATGTCTTTTCCAATCAAAATGATTCTAAAATTCTATGATGATGGTCTCAGAAAAAAGGTTTAAGGTATTGTCCACCATAGCAGGAGATGCTGAGGACACAAGAGGTACTTTCCTGCCGATATTTCTAAGAAAAGTCCATAATTTCAAGTCTATGTGTTGAACAAATGTGAGTTCAGCTCTGAAACGATGAACCTGTTGATCAAGAAGACTTGTTTACAAGTCAAATACTTACTAATGCACTGTGTGAGTTTAATTGCAGGTCAACAAAAAGAAATGCTATTTTCCTTATTTCAGCTATCCCAAGTAGAAATCTCAAATGAAAATAAGTGTGCAAACCTCCTCTCAGAAGAAAAGAACAGGTTACTTACCTATTGATTCAGCAATCTATTTTATGCACAGCACATTACAAAAAGTGTGGATTTTGTGCTCATTAAGGTGCCAGACTGATCATTCTTGAAGTTGACTGTACTGTCTGGTACTACAAACACAGTGGCACTAGAAGCATCTTCCACACACTGCCCACACCACCATCTTTCACTCTTACCTCTAGGAAACAGCTGCCTGCCATTCAGTCCTGGCCTCTACTGCTGAGAAAATTAGCTAGGACACTGGTGACCTGCAACTGTGCTACAGAAACTTACCTAGAATAGGAGCTAGATCAGCATGCACTTTCCATGAAGTTCAGAACCAGCTACATGTGCTAGGTACAGTGGTGCTAGGTCAAAATGGGAAATTTAGATGCAAAAAGTGCTCTCTACCTCATTGGACACCTTGGTTATCTGAGTACAGAGCTAAAAACAAAGCCCTTTTATCATCATCATTTCCTCAAGAAAAGTAATAAAAGAAACATAATGGCTTACAGCAGTTACAGCCCAATGCAGAGGACCTGAAAAACTACTGAAAGTCAAAGAAAATCCTCTAGCTGTCATCTCAAGTCCTTAAATTCTCACCTGCTCAGGACCCATGGAGGACAACCCTGATGTAGGCACAGAGGTCGCTGAGGTCATGCTGATCTGCCCTGTCATCTGGTTCATGTTGTTCATACCACTTGTGTTGGTTGCCATGGATACACTGATGTTCATGTTATTATTGTACATGCTGGTGCTTGCTTGCTGCCCAAAATGTGGTGGGGACTGTTGTGAAAACATGCTACAGCAAGGAATGGAAAAAGCAATGTGTCAGACTTAGAATGCTGAAGCCACTAAGAAACTACTCTCTTTTTAATATATCTTAAGCTATAATTTGTACATACTGTCGTTTATGCCAACTTCAAGGGAAAGACTAGTTTTCAGCTATATTAATGTCTCAGGAATAGATTTCAAAATTGAAGGTCCCATATCTGTGCACAAAAATGCATGCCTTTGCGTGTGAAACTATGGCAGAGTACAAATCTGTTATGCGTGTGCATTAACAGCCAATTAGCTGTCTCAATCGGCTTTGTATATATTTTAAATAAGTTTAGGGAAGTAATTTTTGGAGGGAAAGAAAAAACCCTTTTTTCTCCCTCCAGTGTTAGCACAGCACAGGACTATTGAGTTGATACTGGACCTGGTCTAATACTCCTTTTTGCAAAAGAGGCTACTTGCACATAAGAATACCAGATTTGCACATACAATCATGGCAAGTGGGCTCACAAATATAGACATGCAATTGTGCAGAAATTAATTTAATAAATCTTAGCATCAATTTTTGAAAATGTGGCACTGTAAGAAACAACATAAAGTCTAACACAATTATTCTGTATGTTCCTTTAAGGCCATCTCAGAACAGCTCAAGGAAGAGTAACCATGGAAGATCTCATCCCAGTTTTTACTCAAAGTCAAGTGCTTTCTGGACAGTATCTTCCTTCCTGTTACGTCAGAAGTCATATGAGAGACTCTTTTATATTTCTTAAAATGCACTTCAATGTTTACATATCAGTCTTTTCTACTCTTTCAGCATAATCCAACAGTCATTGAAGGAATTATTACTGACAATGTGTCTGTTTGGAGGATCTGCACTAGACTGAAATACTGAGGAAGGGCTGCTGTGTGTCAGATGGCACACAGTAACCACCTCCATATCAATGGCTGACTTTTACTTCCATGCGAAGCACTGCTCCCACAGCTGAGGAAATCTTTCAGGGTTAACATTCAACCTTGCACTGGGGTACTCCATTAGGCTATTGCTGTGCACTGTGAGACTTGGTGGAGTGCAATGGCATTCTGGGCACAGGACCAAACTTGTAAAATCCCACCATTCTCTTCCTTCCAATTCCATGTCTTTTCAGGCCACCTAACCCCATTTTTAAATTGTTATCTGGATGGCTGAAACAGTACAGTACAGATCATTGTGAATACTCAGTGGCTTGTGTAAACACATTTGACACGTCTCTGCCGTAGAGCTGCAGTTTAGCAAGCCAACCATTAGTCTTATTGAGCTGCCCTTGCTGCTGTTTCAGCACAAGCCACAACAGCAGTAGCTATGCCTCCTGCAGATGCTTCAGGAAGACAGTGAGGAAGAGGCATGGACAAGGATGAGGATGAGAGATAAAACAGTTGTTTTAAGGGGAACTTGGATCAGCTTGTCATGGAGATACTGCTCTTCTGGGTTTATTAAACCTTTGTCAACTAGTGGGCAAAAGATTTTTTTCTGGGCTGGGATAGTACAAACAGCCTGAGAACTTCAAGATGACAAAAACACCATGCTAGAGATAACTGTGTACACTCCAGTGTCATGTGACACAGGCTGTACATCAACCTGATAGCTTCTCCTGTCTTCCACTGGAAAGCACAGACCATGGCTATCTGGAAGCTCACTGCTGCCTACTGACAGTGTTCAACATCCAACCCATTCAATGTGGACAGACTGATTACTGGAGCTACACTGACTGGGCATGGACCTCAACTAAAAAGGTGACTGCACGCATGAGGCACGCTACCATGCTCTTGGAGAATGACAGCTATATGCTGACCCCCAGTATATGCAAGCACTAATGAACTGAACCTGGCTGCACTCCAGTGTATAAAGTGGGAGGTGATATCCAGTCATCGCAATTCCAGAGCAGCAGGGAATGCACAGGCTCTGGCTCAGCTGATCCAGCCATGTGGAAAGCAGTGTGGGAGCACATGAAAATTGTATGCAGAAGAAATGCATCCACACAAACGTTAGGGGCTGGAGCTCACTGTGCAGCAGAGGTGCTTTTTAAGAACACACAGTGTTTTATCAGTTACCACAGACAACGCAGTGCATTGTGTGGATGCAGGTCTTTTAGCTATGCACTCACTTCGCCTTATATGAAGACAGAGTTTAAACCAACTTGTCAAGCCAAATTGAAAAGAAATCTCTTTTAGGATAGATTATTAACAACAAAAAACCCAAGCAAACAATTACATATAAACAACCCCATAAATAAGTGCAGGCCACAAATGATTCCATTACTCTGTGTGTTCATTTTGGTTTTCTTCTGGATTTACCTGTTTCCACCCATATTCCCTTGTGTCCACCCATTCATCTCTGTAGAGGACTGATAGGCAGGATTAGCCTGAGACTGCTGAATCATGGGGCTTTGAGTGTGAGCCAGTCTTGGGGACATCAGTGGACTCTGAGGAGCGGTGGCCCCTGTGAAGCCTGGATCGGGCTGCTGACTAATACCTGAAGAAGAAAATGAGAAATTTAGCCACTGGACATTCGAAGTTAAAACAAGCCAAGAGTTCATACCTATAGACATTCTTTACACAGTCCTACTTAGGTTATGTGGAACATATAACCTTCTGTCTTTATCTGTGATCTAGATTAAAAACAAGACAACATCAACTAATACTTATGCATAATCTTAAAAAACCCATTTTGCATCAGTATGTTGGCTACCAGTGTGCCCTATTCACACAAGTGGTCGCTCCTCTCTACAGACCAAAAGAAAAACACTGTTAAGTGACTTCTTTTTTCAGAAACTGCATTCAAAACATCAAACATTTTGCTTCTGTTTATAAATCCATTTTGGTGAAAGTTATGCATAACCTGTTTACCGCGTGGCACACCCTTTTAACATTTAGGCAATAATTTTCAACTTTTTTCTAAAGTTTTCCTAGAATCTTAGTATCTCTATTTCTGTGTCCCTGCAAAAAAGGCAACAACATTTTGTGCAAGCATTTAATGACTTTGTAAAATCAAAAAAAAAATCTAAATGCAAAAGACTGCTAATTTAAGCCATTATATGTCAATTGTGTGCAGAAATTTTCTTCCAAATCAAGTCATTTTGGTCTTGTTTAACTTCATCATGAACACTATACTCAACAGAAACAAGCCACCCTTAATGCTGGTGTAAGAATCAGGTGGTATGAAATATATTCCTAAATTCACTGTCTGCATGACTTAACTTCTTACTGGTGTAAAGGATAACAGATCAGTAAGCGTAGATAGCAAATTTAGAATAGCATGGACAATTTGTTATGTCATCAGAACTTGCACATTATTTATTATTTAATATAATGGTAATATAGCTTCTACAATATTTATAAATAAAGAAGCTATATAACAATAAAAGTATGGAGGTAACTGCCCCATGCACCCCAGAACAAAGTAGTATACAGCTTTGTAAAACGCATGCACAAAATGGTATTAGCTATCATATTACACACAAGTTTAAGGACAGGGAAGGGAATACCTAATCTGAAATGAATTTTTATTATTTAAACTCAACAGTTAGTTGCTAATTTTACATTATAATGCAGGCACAAATTATTATCTTTTTGGGGGAAGAATCTACCTGGTACTTAAGCAATATCACATTACCAAAATGCAAAATTCCCCACCAGTATAAAAATTATTTGATAAGATAATGTACAGCTTTGCTTCTGATGAAGCTTCTGGTCACCTTCTGCCAGCATCAATTCAAATTTTTTTCTTCATTTGCACTTTTTTACTGTATATATTGGTTTGCTGACTGTAGCCAAAATTCAGAGTTCATCAAGCCAATAAATACATGTATATGGGTTCCTGTGTGCATACATGTTTCTATGTGTTTATATGTATAGATATATGCAAGCACACACATCACACTTCTGCTATTGCTCAAAAAAGAGCAGTGCTCAGAGAATACGTGGTACTACAGCTAGGAAAGCAGAAGGTATCGTGTTGCATTTGAGGACTCCTACGGGGTCTGAAGCTCCATCATTCCCAGGGAGCCAGGCAAGGAGCTGTGGGAGGGGGGCTTGGACCCAGCGCTGGGGAGGACATGGGAGAGTAAGGACTGCCAAAATGCACTGGGAGAGTGGAACCAGTACCGTAGTTTGGAGGAAATGGAAACTGCTGTGCATTTGCCTGCGGCATCCGCGGATTGCTCATGGTTGCCGGTATGCCACCGGCGGCCACCATGCTGGGAGTCATGCTCAAGCCCTGCCCTCGCATCATCAGTGTCCGCTGCTGCACCTGCTGCTGCTGCTGCTGCTGCATTTGCCGCTGCCGCAGGTGCTGGCTCAGGATCTCCCGCTGCCTCTGTGCCAGCATCTGCGCGTTGATAGGGCCCTGCAGGGAAAACCAGCACCACCTATCAATAACCTCTTCTAAGGCAACCTGACCAGTGGAGACATCTCCACTGGAGCAATATGGAACATTCCAGCTCTTTTTTTCCCCCCATCACACAACTAACAATAAAATTAAATGGAAGAAAATCATCCTATTAATATTTCTGCTGGGAAAGACTTCCAACAGTGCAAGAGTTAGTAACTGAAATAATAGCAGTGTTTAATGTTGCAGCGATTTGTAATTGCAAATAGAATAGCTCATTTAAAAAATGTATCTTCAGGAAATGAGAAACTTGGTTAAAAAAGCAGTTATATCTCTAGGAAACAAGCATCCACCCCATGTAAATATGTGAAAGACTCAGAAATAAAACAGTAAAATACTTCCTATTATATAGACTGCATTATTCATGTTCAAGCTTCAGAATTTGTTGTTTACTACTGTATTTAATCTGGGGGAGAAAGGAGAAAACAAAGTGATTTTTTTTTTTTTTTTTTTTAAAAGTACTGTTTCTCTCACCTGTGTTGGCACTCCAGGTCTCAAAGACAGATTCATATTGGAGACGCTGCTGATTTGATTTATCAGTGGCTGCCGATTCTGAAGGAAAAAAACAAGCCAACATCAAACCCCAAAAGTTTTTAGAAAGAAAACACAAAAAGGGAAATTTTATATACAGAGGTATATACATCTACTTTCCAGTTAGTTGATTTGAGTACCTAATTTCACGTATTCAATCAGGGATTAGTAGTCCTGCTCAAGTCCTATTATCTTTCACAGAATCCTGTTTCTTAAGGAGATAATATACTATAAAAATAACAGAGGCCTTAAGCTGTTTATCAAACAGCCTGTACAGTTCCTGTCTTTTTTGAGTTTGGAACTGGACTGCTGAGGTTTACTCTGAATTAGAGACTGTCCTGATGGCTGAAGGCAGAAATGGTCTTTCCTCCTCCATTAGAAAAGCATTAGTATCTTCTTTATAGTACTACAAACGCATATATTTAAAAATGAACAAGAAACAACAACTTAAAATGATCCTCATAAGTAGGCCAAAGCCAAGGGAAAAAAAAGACGTAGGTAACAGGCAGTGATAAACACATTTAGATTGATGAAAGAGTCAAGATATAACAAACAGAAAAAGACTTATATAACAAAAACCAGCACTGTAGCCTTGCTCAAAGAATTAGTGGGACCTAAGCTTAAATACTAGGCACATTCTTGCACAGCATTATAGAAAGAATAAAGGAAAGATGCAAAAAAGATTAAAAAAAGAACGCACAAAGTACTGTCTCAGCAAAACTCATTATGGCTAGTGTTTTTAGTTCAAAAGTGGAACTCGGCTGTAATAAAACAGAGTGCGTGCTTAAGCCCTGGTGTCTTTGGAGGAAGCTGGCTGCCAGTACATGCTGTGTGCAGCCGGGTAGGGCAGTGGCTGTACCTGCTGTGCCTGCAGCCTGTGCTGCAGCTGGAGCCGCAGCTGGTTTGGCTGGCTCTGCACGATGCCGGCGGGCCGCAGGCCGGGCCGGGGCTGCATGCGCAGGGCTGCGTACCCCGGGCGCTGCCCCATGGCGTGGAAGCTCGGGTCCTGCATGGCTGCGTAGCTGCCCTGCGCCATCTGAGCCTGCGCCGCGTACTGCTGGGAGAACACCGGAGCCTTCTGCTCCATCAGGATGCTCGACTCCTGGCTGGAGAAGGTCTCTGGGTCCACAGCTTGGCTCTGCAGAAACACGTGAACAGTGGAAACAGTTGGCAGGACATGGCTTTTAACAGGATTGTACAAGACTAATCCAGTCACCCTGCAAAACCAAGCTTCTAGGCTGTAAATGTTTTTAAACTGAAACTTAATTGCATGAATTTTCTTTACCTAAGTATAAAAGTTAAAAATAAATAAATTGTATTTTTGAGTGCTAAAAGACATTCATGGAGGCAAATTCCTCCTCTCTTCTTTTTTTTTGTCACGTTCTTTGCCATTGTATCATTCTGCTAACGAATAAAAACATCAAATGACAAATGCTATATGAAAATATGTAAATGAAGTGATGCCAGCTTATTTTTGCCATTGAATCCAAGATACTACAAATGAATAAGAATAAGAAAGTAGATTGTTATCAGTATCTTTAAACAAAATAAAGACTTCAAATAAAGGTGCCTGAAACTATTACACAAGCTAATGTGAAGAGAGCGCCTAATTCTTTCAGGACACTTAAGCACAAACTGATTAATCATTAGCATAAAAAAGCTAACATAATTCTAAACTCCATTCTAGATACTCCCTTAATATTTGCTCTAGCCAGAATAATTTTATAACTTATTCCACATTGACCTTGGAAATCAAGGTAATCTAAATTTCAGTGTCTTAATGAAAAAAAGACTTTAAGCTCCTATAAAATATTTGATGGATAATTTAAAAACATGTTCTAAATTGTAACAGTTCTCTTATCTGCAAAATTCTTTAACTGTTTCCACTAAGATATTCAATAAGTAGAAAGATGTTTACCACTTAGTTTGAAATAAAACATTATTCGTATTTTTTTGGTGGTGGCATTCCAAAAGCTATGCCATATTGCATGCAAGTTTCACATGGCAAAACCAATAAATTGTATCTCCAGCTTCACACATCAGTGAGTTCTGTGTTGTACCAAATAGGCTTGGAGATAGTTTTCTCATGTCCAAGGCAGGATTTTGTTGGTTCTATTTCATATCTAAAATGCAGAGCTAGTTCATCAACATACTTCGGACGCTGACGAGTGCTGGGAAATGAAATAGGTATTTGAGGCTTGTGTGAGAATATTAAATCATTACAGAGACATGTACAGATGCTTTTGGGAATACAGTTCTGATGCCAGAAACCTTTCCCCCTCAATTATTATTTTTTTTTAACCACACTTTTTTGCACCACATAAAACTGAAATGGATAAGAACCAACTGGAAGCTAATAAAAAATAACTGTAGGCAAAAAAAACATGAAAAAGAATAGAATAAACTCATGCTACAAAGTTTAAGAAACATGTTCATAACTTAAAAGAAAATAAATCTACAGTTTTAAGTGACTGGGATGAAATCAGCTGCTTCAGGTGAAACTCACCCCTTAACACACATTAATCAATGAAGGGAAAAACTACAGGTGAAATTACACATTACAGGTTTGCTCATCCAAAAGCCTGTTGCCCCTATCACACAAAGGTCTTGACCTTATTCCTCTGCTCCTATGTATTCTCTTCTTCTTCTTTCCCCTGCCCTGTTGCTAGCTGTGATCTTACCTTTCTCCCATACAGTTGTTCCTCTGACCATCAGATAAGCAGAAACCTGTCAATTTTTTGGTTTAGGTCAGGTTAGTTGCATAAAGCGAAGTGGCCCAGCACAGGTCAGAAAAAGGAGAGCTAGGTGAGGGTGGCAGGGAAAAGGAAGGAAGACTAAACCTGGGACTTAAGGAAGCTTTTCTGAGCCATTAGATGGACTCCCACCAAAATACGTAACTCCACCCTAGCTTGCCAAAAGTGTGTTTCTTCAACAAACATTTTACCTCCACCTCGACAACATTTCCTTTAAATGCAATACCTCAAATGTGCAATGCAATGTCCAGTATACCTGGCTAACTAGTTCTGGTATTCCTAGAGCCCTGTCGATTTCTTCTAAACCATCAAAATTCCTTAATGCCATGTAAAGCTGATCCAGGAGAGCACCCTCATCACTTGGTGACTCTGATGAAGGATGATTACACAAGAGATCATCTGGTGAGCTGCCAAATGGTTGCCTGTGAAAACATGAACACAGCATTGGTAAACAGCTGCTGAAAAACAAGAAATAATATCAGAGGATTAGTACTCAAATTGAACTAACATGTGGAGACAGAAATTACTTTAATCACTGCCAATTTTGTTTAGAAAACTGTTCTGGATGAAAGTTATGCTACCCAAACAAATAGCCAAATAGTGTGATTAATGTCTGTCAAGACCCTAAAAGCACAGTGTATCAAACAAGTAAGGAGGCACACCAAAGGTACGCCCGAGTGCTGATTTCATATTACAGGGTCAACAGAGGAACAGAGAAGTCAGTGTAGAATATAGTCACTGAACACAGAAGATTAAATAATTTTTTTAAACTAATTGTAACGTTGAATTTTAGACATCAGATTAAGTATACTAGCACAAGTAGAAGAACAACTCATTTCCATAGACACTCTTCTTAACTGGTTGTCTATCAGACCAAGCAAGTCAAAGAGGTCACAGAAAACTGTCTAAGCTCGCACAAACCAAACATCTGGAAAACCTGGCCAGAAGCATGAGGGAGCAGGGAGAAAAGGACATTTCCTTTTTGTCTGCAGCAAAACACTGCATCAGCTCAACACATCTTACGGAACTGCACACTTGGGTACCACTTTATGCACTTGGTTATGTGTCTCAGAATGGTGTCAGCAAGAATTTGGATACTGTCAGGCAGAGTGTGCTGGCTCTATAAATCCTGCTTACCTCACCCCTGAATTTGTATGCAAAGCACACTCACAGTTGCAAAGGCAGAATAAAGGTTTATTCCAAACCCAAAGGACAAAACTTACCGAGAAACAAAATAAATCTGAAATAACACCTTATCTGCAGCCAAATGACATATTTTTGTTTTGCAGTTCACACATGAGCCCTACTTCACACACAATACTACAAGACTACCATAGAAAATAAAATGAGCAAAGCATTCTGCAAGCAAAGGCAGCTACTATATGCACATCATGGCAGAATCTCATCCCAGATAATTACTCAGAGACAAAAAAAGCTGTCACACATGGAGGGAGGAAACAGCACTATATGTAAACCTTTTTTACATGTCTGTTTGGAAAAACAAAGAAACATGTTTGTGTATTTAGTTTCCATAATGAGATATATGGTTGCCATGGAATTCTAATGTCTATGTCAAAGCTAAGCAGAGGGAAAGAGCTGCATCGTCAGGCTACACACCTAAAAACCCAAAGGATGGCAAGCAGGAAAACTAACAAAAACATATTCTTGTTAATTAGATTCTGGACTGTAAAAAATAAAAATAAGGATATATATGATGTATCTTTAAAACACCACAAAGTATTCATTAGTCTCATACATAGAGAAGTTTCTATAACTCTTATAGAAGGAATCATAAATCAGTAAAAGGGAAGAGGCAAAAAAATCCTTTGAAACAAATTGCTTGCAAGCTTTAAAGATGACATATAAGAAGGGATCTAAGATCTCGAAAAACAGTTGATGGGGCTAGCCAAAAAACCTCCCGTGTAAATGGGTATGAATACATATGGTAAGAAAAAGTTTAAAACATATGTCAAATTCTTTATGTTAAGCCATGACAATTACTTTGTTTTTTCCCCCCATTTCTCTTGTATACCAAAATGATGCTTAGTTTTTCTCTAGAAGAATTATTTTTACTCACCATTTAATTTTTACCAAATTTAATACTCACAATGATAAGCAGATTGTAAAAATACAAATCCCAGGGATTAATAAAATAATAAACGGCAGCACCAAACAATTAACCATCTTTCTTTGGGTGTAAATCATCAAAATATGATTACTTTCATATGCAATGCAATGGGAATTTTTTTCATCATCTTCAGCTACGAGGAGATTATGAAAAATGCAAAGGTAACAAAATGGAAGAATTATCTGCCTGGCTTGCTGACCAAACATGGCTCTGCGTTTTATTTTACGGTGTCATTTTTTAAGTGAACAATTAAGTTGTGCAAGCAGTGCTTTTGGCATATGGACATCCTTACTGGGGGAGAATCAGCAGCAGTGAACATCTTGAAATGCATAAAGAAGTTAGAAAAGTAGCAATGTCGCACTTAAATTTACAGATAGTATTTTGGACACCCTTTCATAATGAAAATTAAGATAATGTAGTCAGAAGATTAATCGTTCTTCAAACACTTTTTTTTCCAACTGATTCCTCTTGATTTGCTTTTCAGCACTCCTCCCATTTACCACTGAAAAATATCTCAGCTCAGGCAATTCAAAATATTTCAACATTTCTCCTTTATCTGTCCATTTTGTATCACTTATACAGTCCATATATATAGTGCTTCCCTACTTTAAGCAGCAGACTTCTTGGAAAAGACATGCCTTTTTTTTAGAGAAGTGTAAATTGCTCTTCACAGTTATGGTATTATTTAGAAGTCTTAATAATGAACAAAGTTAATATATTACAAATGAGTTAATAACTTGGGATCAGACAGTGGTTCTGGATACCTGAGAAGGAGCTAATCTCAGGGAAGAGGCAGCCTCTATTTCACCTCATCTTTCCTTCCTCACCTTTTACAGAATCTAGGTCAATTGAAAAACCCCAAACAAAACAGAAATTAATGGTGCCATGCACTACTTAACTTGCTACTCTGTTGCAGGAAAAGACAGCTGTGTTATAACTACAAAGACTCTGCCATTTTTCCACGTTTAGTGTTAAGTATAATCGTTAACAATAAAATCAGCAAAAGCAGACAGAATCACATCCATGTTAATGCTTGAGAGGTGAAAATGGTGCAACTACACACAGCATTCACTGTGATACAAAACTTCCAGTTCTTCCAAGATGTTAAATGGCAAAGACAGCACTTATAAGTAGTACAAGAACATGTATACATGTACAGGAACATGTATACATGGCACAAGTACAAAATACTACACGCACTAAATTGATATACGTTTGGTGAGTATTTTATGCAGGGCTTTGCTGACATGAAGTGCATAAAATACAGGCCTATAAAATCTCTCCATGTCTTGATGCAACAGGAAGACTCACCTGTTCTGACTACCAAAAGCTGCCTGATCTATAGGCAAGATGCTGTCTGGCCATGGTGCAGTCTGATTTGGAGGCGCCTGCTGTTGGCTGTACTGAGGTCCTCCTATATTCATCTCCAATTCAGATGGCCCTAATCAAAGAAAAATAACCACATAACTTTTGTGAAAAGAATCTACTTTCATATTAATTCTTTCCATTGAATTATCTACATTACAGTAAAAATAAACAAAGGCATTAAGACTTAAGTAATATTACACTTAAAAGCATCATGATTTTGTTAAAAATGGCTTTTAAAATTTGAGAAAATAACATGAGAACTCAAAAGTGGTTCAAAACCACAAAACAGTAGACACAACACCACTGATGCAAAAAATTAGTAAGATAAGCATAAAAAAAAAGATAGCATATAGAGTCAATATAATAATGTACTTGCTTTAAAAGCGACCAAAACCAGCGATAAAGTTCCCAGCATTTTCTCTTAAAAAATCACCACAGTCTTTAATAAACAAGCAACTTTGTATCCTCTTTCTTTGGCCACACCACCGCGGAGCTAAAGAGTAGCAGGAATTGTTCATACCAATATATGTATTAAAAGTTAGTGTTTTACACACCTTCTCACTTCAACAGTCAACTTTCACTGTGGAATACAGTTCTCAAAAAATGTGTAATTGAAGTGAGTCTTTTTTTTCTTCCTGCTTCATCTTTGACAATCCACCATATGCCAAAAAGCACAGCTCCACACGCATCCTCACTTACCCATATTCATGACCTGAGATGGAAGCATCTGCCTCGGGCCAGGCTGGTTGCTGGGTCTCAAGGGGATGCTGGCCGTGGGGTTGCGGATCATGCCTGCTTGCACTGGCCTGTTCATGGCACTAGCTGTGGGTGCGCAGGTCACCCTCACAGCAGGAGCCTGGCTTCCCCAGTCTCCAGATGTCATGGCAGGTCGGGGGGCATTGCCAGTGATCATTCCTGCACAAAAGCCAAACAGACTTAGGTGCCGCCACATGATTCAGAACAGCTTTAGCATTACAACTGCCTGATGAGCTACATTTTTAGTGACAAAAATGCAGCAGTAGTTTCACTCAAAGCTCACTGTACCACAACTGCCTGTCCAGATGTGCAGAGCTACAGAATGATGTCTTACGCTGCTTAGTCAAGGGAGTGGAGATTATTATACATTTTACATGAGGAAGATCCTTTTATCATTTCCGAAACACTGTTCAGGGTAAGTGTTCCCACATGTAGTCTGCAACAGGTGCCGAGGGTGTGTGGATAGCCCTGACTTCCTTCCTCAGGAAATGAATCACGTTTGCTGATGTGTATGTCAGTGCTTTACTTTCCAAGTGCTAAGTCAGAATGAAGACTTGAGTAACAACACATTATTGCTACACACACTTATAAATTAGAAGGATTAAATTTAAATTCGCCTTCTGCAAACGTCTTTCGGCGAGTCCTTTCATTCAGAACCTAGAGGCTTCTTAGGTTCAAGGCTCACCCAGACAATTTCAAACCAATATACGGTGCAGGGAAATTACTCACAGGAACTTTCCGATAGATGCTGAACTTCATTACCGTTATTTTAGGGGAAGTCCTCCTACATCTACTGTAAACAACTGATAAGAGTTTATTTACACTTGGAATTATATAGAGTACTACACTCTGACAGTAGCCAAAAAAACCCAATGAAACCCCGACACAAAAACCCCCCAAACCCAAACCCCTGCATTCATAGTATTCACACATTTCAATTTTAAACAGTCAAGAGAGCAGATAAAACATTGTTTTCAGACTGGACTACCGGTCTCTCCAGTTGCATTTTGCAGCATCCTTAAATGAATACTAAAAGTTACACAAATAATTATTACTTGTCAGTTCAATTATTTGGTGATATATAATCAAGAAGGAAAAACCCTCTGAAGAGGGTCATTGCTTCAGCTGTTCTACAAAATTTGCTTCAGTGTTACATCCTCAGGTTTGTTCTATTTGTGTACATATTCTATCAGCTGAAATATGTGGTGTGCTAGAGTAAAAGGCAGAAACACATGTAATACTTTCTAACTTGTATACATAAGATGAATAACATCCTCTAATATGTATACAGAACATGAAAGTAATAGGACACTTGAAAGACTACAAGTTGACCTCTAAACTGCTTAAATACAATATTTCAGTGTCTTTTGTAATATTGATGCAAACTAAATATAAACTTTTGACATATTTCTGAATAATCAGCTGAAAGAACTTACAATACCCATTTATTTACTCCAAGTTCTTAGTGGTTGTTTGCACACTTGGACAGTCTCAGACTATGTACTAGTTGAAATAAGTCAATCAGCCAGACTTTTCTTGTGAAAACCCCTGTGGTATCTTTGTATTAGGGCAACATGAAGAAATTAATGTACCACAGATCAGGCATAATCCATGACAAGACGTAATACCATTGCAACATCTGATGATTCCCAAAAAGTCTATGCTTCAGAAAATGATGAAAACATTAGCATTTAATTTGAGAACTAAGGCCAATAAATGAAGTATTAACCAAGGGCAAAACCAAGGTCTGTAGAGATACACATCATAAGGACAACAGTATTGCCCACAATTTTGTTTTGAAAGAAGTACCTCTACAAAGAAGCGGTTCATTTATTTTTTTTTTTAAGGCAGAAAGATTGGATTTTTATCTATCTGAGCCTCAGCTGAATCTGGAACACTGAGTGAACAGACTTAACTGTCAATATACTGTGTTCATCTACAAGGTTTCAGGTAGGTGAAAAGCAGTGCATAAAGAGCAGGACTAAAAATATGCAGAAACAGTTCAAAATAAATACGTTGATACGTAACAGCCCATGAATGACAATTTTTTCCAGACTTTTTAGAAAGTACTTACAATAACCTGTACTTACAATAACCCCAACATTAAGTTAAACACGCTATAGTCTGTTACTCAAGTGTATTTAAAAAACCCACAAAGTCATCTTACCTGTGCTACTGTTGCCCAAAGTTCCTTGACTTCCTATCATCCCTTCATTCCTGCCCATCAGTCCCGGCTGAGGTATCACTGAATAGGGGCTACTCGTTCTTATGGGTGGGAAAGTTCCTGCACCTGTTGGGTTCTGCAGTGTGATGTCAAGTGGTAAATTCTGGTTTGGTAATAACCTGCCCAGTTGCCCTGCTCGTGGGTTATTAAAAGCTAGACAGGAGGAGCAAAGAAAAAAGCAAAGTTACAAGAATGGAAACTTGTTAAAAAAAAAAAAACAACACCCAAATGCACTTTAAACTCTCGGGCTGAGCTATTTAATGCTGCATAATTTACCCACCCCATATCTGTCTGAGAAACATCCCTTCTCGACATTTTTATGTAAATTTCAAAATGGAACATTCTGACACTAAACCAGATATGACTTATATTTTTAAAACTTTAAATGATGCAATTTAACTTACAAAAGAGCCACTGCAGCAAAATATACCACTATGTGATGTGCATACGACTGCCAATTAATCTTATACCTAGTAGGACTGTAATTGCACGCAGATGTCATCTTGAGGCAGATTGTTAGGAACTAGATATCTGTTTTGAAAGTTTTCCAGCATAAGCTCTGCCCCTGAAGAAGTTACTAAAATTAAGGACAGATTGAGTCTATATCATCAGATCCTGCAGCCCCATTTCTACATCTCCTTCCTAAATACTTCTTAAAGTTTTTTGTCATTAATTAAAAGAAATACTTCCATGAGTCAGCAACAACAAATAAGCGGTCCAGAATTAGAGCTGTACCACCATAATATTCTGGTAAACAGAACCATGCCTGATGGCTACTATCACCTTTATGTAACTGTTTTCTTCTGCTGAGGTGTTTTGTGCTCTTAAAATCAGTCTCCTCAAAGAAAGCTGCAGACTGTCTCAGAAAAATGAGCTTCAAATCATGACTGGCAAGCATCTGGCTCAGCTGGTGTTTGGGCAATGTTCCAATGCCTGAAAGCATCCCCTATGTGCGCCACTAGTTCTCAAACATGAATCAAACACTGACCTTGTGCCTATGATTCCATTTCCAATCATACCAACAAAACACATAGAAATAAATTAACGATTTTTGTGAAATTATTATTTGCAATACTTCCTGATAGTTTCCCCTAGGACAGCCTCTGACATAACAACATCCTTAAAGCAGCTTCTGCATTTTTATATTCACCACATTACAAAGAAGTTCAAGAACTTCTTTCTTATTTTAGATCAAGGTAGTGGTACTTCTGAATTTGAGAACTTAGATGAGGTTTATTAAGCTTGTTAAAAAGTTCAGAAACATCTAATTACAAAGGTCTCTGACTTTTATTCTTATTTTATAAAAACAGACTACAGGAACTCATCGTGTTTATTTATTTATTTACTTAAATTCTCTGCCAGATGAATTTGCTTATATGCATGTACAGGAAATACACCTAATTCCTAACCATGAGATCAAAATTTTGTCTTGACAGTCTGTTAAAGTAAGCAAACAAAACTTACTTATGATATAAAAATGACCTTCCCAAGCTTAGGGGCATCATAAAGTCTAGACATTGAACCAAAACTGAACTTCAGTGACAGTTTCAGAACAGTCTGCCCCAGAAACTTGAAAAATCACATAGATGAGTAAGTTATTACATGGGTAGCTTTGTCATCACCCATTGATCCTACAAAAAGAAAAGCTGGAAATGAAGCACAAGATAACAACACAGTTGATGAGATGTGATGGTGCTCAGATGACATATTCTGCTCTTGGCCTTGGACTGAAGGAGTCTCCCTGTCCCCCATGCAATGAGCTCTAGCAATTCAGCAAATCTAGCAGCTTTCAAGTCTTATTAAATATTTTTATCTGCTTTAAAAAAATAAAGTATTTTAATGTAAAACCTGCAAAATGAAAGCTAGTTAGTACTTCAGAAAAAAAAAACAAAAACCCCAAAACTATTTCAGAACTGTCTATGATTTGAAATTCATTCTGCATTGGTTTTCTGTGCGCATGTAAGAAGCCACTCACTATTTCTGTGCACCTGTTTTCTGTATGCACTTCTACTGAAAACAAGGCAGAAGTTCCCAAGGGGAATCAGGCACAGACACAAGACTGAGCTGGGGGAAAAAAGTTTTAGTGTTTTAATTTACGTGGGAAACAGGATGCTGCTTTTACAGAACTGCTGCTAACCACCAAGACACTCTAATTTACAATCACACTGTTACTGTACTGCCAGTAGCTTTGAAAGGAGATTTAAAGCCAGGTTAAATCTGGATAACCAAAAGAATACACTGGAAGGAAACAGCAGACCTTGCTTCAGAAAGAATATGCTAAAGATTTATCAGAATACGCTAAAGAAATCTCAGATGCAGAGAGATTTCCTTCTGACTTATGTGCTACTGCTGTTAGTATCCTTGTACTTACAAAAATGAGTACATTAAATCCAAGTATCTTTCTCTGAGCAACATTGATAACAAATGATAATTTAAGGATCTGTAGTGGTTTTAGCATGCATTCAAATATTAATATTTATTATTAATATTAATATTCATTTACACATTTCTAAATAATAATTTGAGTTAATTTGAAAATGGCACTGTGTTATTTTAATATCATCAGAATGGCTAAAAATATAACCTAAGCCCTATGTTTTATAAAAAAAAAAAGAAAAAAAGTGTACATTTAAGGAAGTAACCAGATGCTGCCATCCTAGCCAACAGGAGAAAAAAAATGAAGCAGTGGCTTTTTATGCTATTTTCTTCAATGCAGGTAGCTGGTAAGACTCCTGTCTTGCTTGCTTTCCATTATTCTGTGGTGGTAGACCAACATTTCAACGCTGCTTTGTAAGTTCATTAATAAAGTTAAGGAATTCTGTCAGCTGGAAGTGACTCAATTAAAAGCCACAATTTCAAACTAAACTTGGACATTCCTCTTAATCATATGCCTTTGTATTAATTTTGTGGTTTTAGAAGATTCTCCACGCTTAGAAAAGCTTCTCTTGTCCCTTTTTACTGACAGAGCTGCTGAAAAGGAGCAATCTGCATCATAACAAATGCATGTGCTCTCCATGCCAAAGCCCCCGCAACAGCAGCATCACCTATAACCACAGCACGAGGGGTTTCATTTATTTTGAGGGTACCCCTTAGAACTCCTGAGGGCATGGATTTCCAGGCTGCTGAGTGAATTAGACATAACCTCCACGTCTTTTGGAAGGGGACAACCGCAGATGGCGCTGTGTCATCACGCAACATGAGACCAGGACCAGGAGCTGCCCGGTTCCTCCCCAGCCCACCCTGGGGCACCACGGCCGATATTTTGGGGGTTCGTAAGCTTTGCCTACACGCGCGCAGAAGGTGGACTCACTGCTCTGTGAAATCCTCATTGCTGGTTTCTGGGTGGCCACAGCCGTGCCGGGGCTGCTGTCACTGGTAAGCTGCATGAGGTCATTGATGATGGCTTGCTTGTCAACCGAGCCTGCTGGCGCGCCTGGGCGGCTATCTGGGAAAAGCTGTGGTAACTGGCTGTTCTGCAGGTCATCCAGAATCTCCTCCAAGTTATCCAATTCACTGCCTGGCTGCAATGAAAAAAAAACCACAGACCCACAGTACAGGTTGCTGCTCGCCTGCTGTTGGTGTCCTGCTTACTCTGAGCCAGGCAGCCCACAACCGTTACACCTGCACCAGCTTTGGATGCTTCCTTCAAGAAGCCTGATGTGGAGGAGGCTCACAAAGTTGCCAAAAGGGGACAGTGCAGGCTTCCCAAGGGCTTGTCTGCCTTGCATTTGGGGAGCTCAGTGTGGCACTGGCACCTCTCCAAAACCCTGGCATTGGCAGGTATGAATCCACACGATCCACACAGATCTCCCTGTGCACTGTGATCCGTGCAGACAGCAGGGATAATTTGGCAGGGGAAGAGATCCAACAGTGATGAAGATGGGGGTTTATGTAGGTATAACCAATATTCCTTTCAGCACAGTCATATTTCTAGTCTCTTTATGACTTGATTAAAAGCATACGACGGAAAAGTTGCTTCATGGCTAAAACAATTCCCTATATGCATTTTCTTTGTTACATTCAAAACATTAACACTGAATAACTATATAGAAGTTAGCTGGCAAGAAATACACATTTCAGTGAAGTTCTATAAATTAAAACCTGTCAACTAGTTACTAGATTTAGGAATTTATTTTGCTGACAACTTCCCAAATCATTGAAAATAACTTCTCCACAGTAGGAAAAAAAAAAAAAAAAAAGATAGAGAAAACTAGTTACTTTCAATTCAGTAGAAAATTATAATGAAATAAAGATGGGGAACAAACAAAGTTCATCCTATACTAACATAAATACTGACCTGCATGTATTTCTTACAAATGCTGATTTTCACCAGTATGTTTTTTTGTCAGTTTCTCTGTCTCTAAACCCTCAGAACTAAAATCTTTTTCTGACTGAAATTTGGAAATTATTACAGGTATATTCTCCAATTGTAAACCTTTAAATAGGGTAAAACTCTTTTGGGTAATAATTACAAACAGGCAGTCCAGCCTCAGTTACAACCAAGTCGCACAGGAAAAATTTCATGACAGTATTTATAACAAAAACCTACTCAAAATCAGCACCTTCATTAGGAAATGTGCAACAACAGAAGAGAGGCAGCGAGTAAGCAGTCAGCCGTGAAGGATGGGGAACTGAGAAACAACACCACAAACATGCACACAACTGAAATGCAATTCTTCCTGTTATTTTTTTTTGTCCTACCGTCACATTGTGAACTTGTTTCTTATTGAGAGCAAGCTTACGCCGCAGATCACAGGATAACGCAGAAATATCTGAGATGGCTTTAAACCACCTACCGAAGCGCTCTCAGCCTAGCTAGGAAGCACTGCACATTAGTCCATACAAACTCCTGCTGTCACAGCTAACCTGCTCCTGGGAAGTCCAGTTGTTTTATTCAAAAGTAGCTAAAACGCCTCAAGGTTACATCTATACATACCTTTTTTGGACGACTGGTTGCAGATAACCACTGTATTACTCTTTACTCCTTCCACTTCACCTCCTAGTCTTACAGATCAGAATATATGGTGCAAAAGAGGAAGGAGTTTGCTCTGTTAAAAGGCAACACGTGGGTGATCTGGAGGCTGGTGTTATTGGCAAAATGGTAGGAAATCACAGAATCAGAATACCAGAAGAAATTTAAAGCCTCAAGGCAAAATCAGTGTATGCTATTCCCTACAGAAGTTCATATAACCTCTTGTTAAAGACATCCACTGACAGAAAATCCAGAGCTTCCCCAGAGAATTGGTTTCAGCACTCTGTTCAAGTTTTTTTTCCTCAGTGTCAATGTAAAATCTCCTTCACTGAAATTTAGGCCCTTCCTTCCTGTCATATTTTCAATCTGGAGAACAAATTGTGTTCCCCTTTCTTTTTCTAACCCTTTCTGTATTTGAAAACATGTGCCTTTTTGGGTTTTAAGCTGAAGTTGATAAGCGATTTCAACTTGTTGAATTTTCTTCAGCAAAAAACCTGTTTGCTAGACCTCTCATTGCTCTCACTGGTCCTGTGGGCTGTCTTCAGTTGATCCACACTGTTGCTGAAGTGCTGTGCCCAGACCAGGACTCAAGATGAAGCCTTGTAACTGCTGAGTAAAGCAGAAAGTTTACTCTATACATAGTACACTCTGATGGCATATTCCAGAAAAGCCTGTGATTTTTTTTTAACTAAATGACATTACTGACTCTTACTCATCTTGTGCTCACTATGATCCCCAGACACAGCTTTGAAAAAGTCCTATCTAGGCAGTTGTTCCCTCCTTTTTAAAAAAAATATATGACATTATTCTACACTAATTATAATAAATAGCATTTGTTCATCCTGAGTGTTCTCCTAAGATTTTTCCTCCATATCTCCTGTTTGCAGCTGAATATGAATTCCATCCTTCAGTGTATTTGCAGACACTCGAGCATCACATGCAGCTTTATCAAGCATAGGCTCTATTTTCTCACCAGATCATTTAGGTTAACTAAAACACTGAGTAGCTCTAGATGCTGCGTGATCTTCTGCATCACATTCATCTTGACAATGAATCCTTAAATAACTACTTTGTGTGTAAGGATTTCCAAACAGCTTCCTACCCACTCACAGCAGTTTCATCTTGACCTAATCTGCTTACAAGAATGCCATGCGTAAGAGTGCAAAAGACCACTTTTCAACCAAGACACATGGCATATTCTGCATCTCTTATGCCAAAAAGCCTGCTACCCTCTTGCAGAAGGAAGCCAGGTTGGTCTGACATTACCTGCTCTTGACGAATCCCCATGCTGACTCACTGACTTACAGGCACTTACAGGCAGCTGGGTGGACAGAGCACACCAGCAGAAAATGTAGAGCCAGGAGGAATCAAATGTGATTATAAGAAGCCTAAATCATTGTGCGGACAGGTGATAAGCAGACTGAAAAAAGGTGCTCCGAGAGACAGTTGTGAGTGATGTTTATAGGGAGCTGCTTTTTGAGCACTGGGAGATCTGGAACATGAAGACTGCAAGAGCCAGTAGAGGAGACTGCTGTAGGGTATCATAAATTATAGAAGGATGATTCAGTACTCTTTGGGGGGATTAAGACATATGGCCTTCATTAAACATGTCTGAGACAACAGTGAAGGGAATTTTACATGTTGAAGGGGTTTTTTTGTTTGGTTTTGTGTGAGACTTTGTGTCCTTTTTTCTTTGCCTATTGCAAGTCTTTGTTTAAACATCAGATGTAAAAAAACCCCAATAAAACAAACCCAATACAAAGCCAGAGATGAACATACTGATCCACATGTGTCAGAAAACTGCACCCCCTAAGATGCTTTTAATTCCTCTCAGGACGTGGCAAAGAAAGGCCACATACAACAGATGTATTATAACACCACAAATACATAACCTTCCCTTTTTTTGCTTAACATAATCAGTATGAAATATTTCATCTTTATTTTTTGATGAGGGTTCTCAACTGCTGCAAAAGCTCCAACATAATTTTAGATTTAATGCCAAGCTATGATGTTAGTCTAAGTCTTTCCAGACTCACCCCCAAATGGCACCATATGTGCAGAAACTAACATTAAAATATTTACTTGGTTAGTTTCATGGGATTTTCCTTTTAGTTATATTCTATATTTATTTTGTTAATGGTCTAAATTGAACTTTAGGTAAATAGAAGGCACACCCTAACCTCCCTGTAAAACAATTATTTGTCATGATTTTTTTTTTAAAAATGTCTGATAAGGTGCTAAGCATCGCAAGAAAGTTCTTATGCACATATTTTCACTATCTCTAAGCAATGCAATTACAACAATCTCCGTGGAACATGGACACTAAGTGTCAGAAAACATAAGACAAATAGTGCTTAGAATTACTTTTGCATTTAAAAAAGTACCTACTTTCGCAGTACTTATCGCTGTCATTTAGAGAAAGGGAGATTAAAATGTTAATTGCTTACAGAATTTTATCAGCTCTACTGAAAGGCAGTTACACCTCAACAGGAAGTTTGGGTTACAAAAGTTGCTATGTCAAAGTCTAGCTTCCATGGATTCTAAAGGACTGGATAAGATCCTAAACTCTCTGGAGCTCTCCCTTGGCTTGCACTGAGACCAGTATTCCAAACTTTGTGTCTACATTTCCTTTATGACCATACATTACAGAGGCATCTGGGACTTTTTCCTTACAACAGGATGTCTTTTGGTGGGGACACAACCTGAAACTACGCCTGTCTTACATAGACCCTAAGTTAGCTCATTAGCTACCTCTGTAGCGTGGGTAAAACATTTGACCATAAAAGTTAAACAAAACAAAATCCCTGCTTCAAACTGGACACAAATTAAAAGATTATGAAAAGGAAGAAGAAAATCAGAAGTGGAATCAATATAGTCTTCTTCTCCCTGGTAACTGCAACAAACACAACTGACTAGAAATCCTGTTATATTATCAGGGTAATCTACTTCTAACTTCTGGAAAGAGAACTCCAATTGAAAGTCATTCAGAAAATGGAATCCCTATTCTAAGATTTTGATAGAATTTCAAGAAGAAACCAACATCCTTCATTAATTTAGTGGATTTTGGACATCAAGAAATAGGTTTTTGGAAGATGCGGGGCATGTGTAAAGAAAATATTTTAGTGTTGGGAAGATAATGGTTTCCACATAAAGCAAGAGGACAGCAGAGTTGATAAAGTGTGTGAGGAACACCAGAACAGTTTCTGACTTTTAGGACAAAAAGGTATATGCTTAAGATGATTTCTGGAACAGCACTGGTGAAGATTGTGACATTGCAAAGTCCCTGTCAGAGAGAAAGGTGGTCTATATTGCCTACTGGCTTAAAAAAGAGGTGTGCACTTATGGAGATAAGGATTTTATTCCACACTAAGCCAAATGCTTTCTCAGAGAATAAGCTACTTCAAATTTTGACACCTTGGCTTCTTCATCTGCAGTGTGAATATAATAATCAATACCCAATTTTACAGAAGAGTTTTCCAGTGCAAAACAATACGGCTAAACAAAACATTTCTTTAGCAAGGCAATACCTGACATTGTCAGGGCATGGCACTTTCTTTGACGTAACCTTACACTTTCACTGTCCCCAAGCTGTCCTTGTCAGATTTGACCAACTGCTGACCACTACACAGGCTGCTCCCAACCTGCAGCAGCCAGAAGCACAATGAGGGGTTTTTCGAGAGACAGCGCAAGCAGTGGGGCATAGGGAAGGAGAGTATGGGACAAAGTCCTACCACAGCAGCTCCACAGTAGCTGGTGGGCCAGCAGGGAAACACAGGCTTACTGTGGAGGGATGGCCTAAAAATCTGTAGCAAATCAGGACTTGTGGTTCCACTGACTTCCCTTTTTAATAGTGGAGAATGATACGAGCACTTATGGTGCTTGATACTAACAGTTCTGCTACTGTTGGTGCTGTAGGAAAAGCTCTACTGAGCCTCCCCAGCAGGTCTCTTTCATTCTCTCCCCCACAGCTGCCTTAACTGGAATAGCAATCAGCCTAATAGAGCTTGATAACCATCATCCCACCAAGGAAGGGAAAAAGGTACAGTGGCGCTGGAAATATTCTCTGCCATTTGAGAAAGGCTTCCTGTCAGTTGCTGCTCTGCAGAAGTATATGTTTAAACACACTACCTAGAAGACTGCTATTTTTAGTACAGTGGTGCACTTCAAAGCATTTCCTGCTCAGAAAGTCACACCAAAAGTAAAAGGAGAATATGTAATGGCTCTGCTGCCTCCCAGCACCCCAAGCCCCCTTGCAGAGGCCATCCCACTGCTGCTCTGCTGCAGTTTCCAGAGAAACTGCACACTCCAGTGACTAATTACTTAAAAATACAACATTCCTCAGGAAGGAGGAGTTTTAAATAAACCTGCAAAATAGGTAACACAAGCACATGGCTAATTTTTACATATGGGAGGAAGAAGGCGGGGAGGGGGGAAGGACACAGGAGGATGGAAGAATTTAGCACAAGAATCTGTGTTCTTGTACTAAATAGTTCCAGCTTTGATCTAAATTTAGGCAATGAGCACTTCCTGTGGGAGACCGTCTTCCAAAGCTGAAGTTTTTGATGCTAAATATTTTCAGTGATTTTATAATTGGGGTAAAGTGGTTATTTGTTTAAAGGCCTGGCCTTCAGCTAGATAAACGCTTACATTATTTTATATTCCCCACCATTTCCTCTCCTACTCCACGTTGGACTTCTGTTTATTCAGCTCCAGGTTTCACTGCATTTTAAGTAGGTTTTAAAACTCTATTTACAACCAAGAGGAGCAACAAAAGCCCTTCTGTCATTATCCAGCAGCCTTCTCCTTACCTTGGCACTTCAGCCCTTACCACTCTATCACAACTATGGCACTGCTGTGTTGTTTTCTGAACAGCCCCAACTCCAGTACCCTCTTGCATTTCCAGTTCCCTCTCTCCTGGGAGACAATCTCTGTCTTCAAATCTCAAGAAAAGGCAATACTTTCATAGTCTATACTCCACCTCCCCCAAATCCCTCCCTTGACCTCAGAAACATGAAGCCTAAAAATAAAAAATAAATAGACTATTCACTTAACAAAGTTCATAATACTGGGGACCTCATTTTCAAATGCTTGAGGTTGGCAATGCTTGTGGACACTGAGTCTCTTTCTTTAAAGCTAGTCTTACAGTTACATGCTAACATTTAGGGTGAGATGCAATTTGCCTATCTTTAGTCACGAAAAATTAAGGCAGTTAGTTTAACCCAGCTGCCTAGGCTACTGCTAGTCAATGGGAACATCACTAGAGAGCAGCTTACCTCCCTTATTTTAGACACACACTAGGATAAGATAAAAAAAATGCTGGAGTATTTTTCTATTATTCCATCAGGGATAAAAGGAGCTCGTAGGACTACCTTGGACAAGACAGCTAACTTCCAGAGGGGACAAAACTTACTCTTTGTGAATGGGTTCACAAGCTAAGCTACTTCTTGTCTACTCCACAGAGATCATGAAAGAGGAAATTTTAATTATTTCAGAAATTTAATTCTTGGGGAGCAAACCTTCTGACAGCCATGATTTTGATCTACTTAGTTACTTAGACATAATTTTTTTGGTGACTACCAAATTCTATGTTCTTGTCCTAATACTGTCGGCTGAAGGATCTCTGTCTTCAATCCAGTATTATCTGAGATAATGACATCGACTTCCATGTTTAGGATCTGAACTTGCAATTGAAATTAATTAGGTATTTTTACAATAATTTATTCTTGCCAGTTTCACTGTGAATTTATTGATATATGTGGTTTTTTAGCCTAACAAAGCATAAGTTCTCAGGGAGAATCAAAGCCCTCCCTACAGGCACTACAAAATAATAGCTGTATTCAGAACTAAACTAACATCCAGGCTTGAGTATTAATCCTTGTAGAAATTAGTGTAATTTGGCTCAGTTTCCTCTTAAAGCATGAGAAGGATTGAAAACCCACAGTTGCTCCTACATAATGGCAATGGCTGTCAAATTATCTCGAAACAGAAGAAACGAAGTAACCTTAGGAGATGCTTGGATAACTGAGATTTTAACAACGCTGTGTCCACACTATAACGGCATGTTTGGCCTCTATATTTTGTGGTTATAACCACTGTTGAAAGAACTGTCTACTGGTTAGAGACTGCCGAAAAGGCAAGGTAAAAAAAAAAATAATCCAGTGCTGTGACTTACAGCTAAGAAAATGTTGTCTATCCACCCTCAGCCTCAAAATATAGAAAACATTAAAAATGATGTGTTTACATGCATACAATAATAAAAATGTAATAGATGCATAAAAATAAACAAACTCAAACCCAGCCTGCACATTAAAAATACACAATATTTTAAAACTGAAGGATATGGCTGTGAATGAGAGAGTCATGAACATTTATAGTTTATGATCTGATCATGATTTACAACCTAAGGCTTCATGCACAGGGCACTGTCTAGGGATTAATGACCAGCTGGGAGAGTTGATGGCGTAGGGCAAAGCTAAGGATCATTAACTGCAGCTAGTTATAAACTCCCTATAAAATGCCTTATACTAAAATTGATATTGTAATTACCCATTTTATAAATAAACAGTAATATTGAAGTACCAAATTGCTTCTGCTCCATCCCTTTTTCTTGTAAAGCTCTGAAAACTGGAGCATTCTGGGTGATGTGAACCTAGTGCTTTCTGAAAGTGAGTTCTGCATGAAGGCCACTAAAACAACACTTTTTAGCATAGGTCCTAACAACATACAGTTTATTAGTATGCTGTGCAACACAGCAACAAACGATCATGCAGAGAATGCAGAGAAATTCTGAATGCAAAATCCAATGTAGATAACATTGCACAGGGAGACACAATCTCTGCATTAAAGAATTCATCACCCACCGGAACTTGGGGTTGAATATAAAAACTTTTAAAGTAAAAAAAACTCAAACCAACAAAACCCCAACAGAAACAAAGGAAGTCTGTTTGCCTTGATTTTAATTTGCAGATCAAGTATAGCACAAAGACCAGTAATGCAAAGTTGGTATCAGTCCTTTCAGCTCTTGTGCTTGAGCATGAACCTGTTTTACATGGGAGAAGTGTAGTTGCTATGGCGGGCTAGGTCAAGGGCCCATCTTAGTCCACAGCAGTTCAACAACAGCCTATGGGAAAAGCTGTCAGCAAGTTAGCATTAACCAACAGTTACAAGTATTTTCTCTTCATCTGATTACTATCTGGGAAAGGTTTCCCAGTGTTCAGTCCCAGGCAGAGGCTGTTCTTTTAGACAGTGATGCACACAACTCAGTAACACCAACAAGAAAACTGAGCGCAGACTGGATTTCAAAAGACATGCAATAAGCCTCTTGTAGTTTCAAGAAATTACTCTCAGAGGAAGACTGGAAAAAATTAAGATGACTGGAATGCAGGCCTAGAACATCTCATTCACACGTAAATGCAAAGATCTGCTTACCTGTTCGTTAGGCTCAAAGCTTATCTCTTCCTTTTCCGTTCTCATAGGTATTAACTTTGTGCTACCGGAAGGGTCTGTCTTACTGTCCAGCCGCTCCAGTTTTGGGGGTATGTCTGGTAAACCAATATCTTTAGTATCATCTTTATCTAGCAAGTAGCGAAGTAGTGCATTATTATTCTTCTTAGGACTCGCTGGCTCCTGTTTAACAGTCACCTCTGAACCAGGAGCTGTGCTACTGGACTCCTGGTTCAGTTCTTTGCCTGTGGCCTCTGCTGTGAGCTTGGCCAAGTCTACAGGAGAACTACTGTCCTGCAATAGTCTGTGCAAAATTTTATGCTTCTCCTTGAGCGAGGTTCCATGTGCTGAACCAGACCCAGGCAACCCTCCCGTGGAGTCCTTGCTAACGTCTCCCATGGTACTGGACAAAGGTGAAGGCTCCATCTGATCCGATTTGGTGGTCAGCAATTGTAAGAGCTTTGTCTGGCTTTTTCCATCATGCAGTTTATTCTGTCCATCAGGTCTCTCACCACTGACAACTGGTGGCATGTTGCTATCACTACTATCTTTCTGTTCTCCTGAATGGCAGCTGCTCTCTGCTTGTCCAGTTGTACCTTCTGATTGCTCCCCGTATAGTCCAAAGCAGTCTTTTGAGTCCAGGCTTCCCATCTTGCTTAGCTGGGGAGGATTCATATTCACAGGGGAATTTTGTAAATTTCCCATTTTTAGGTCAGGTGAAGCCAACGACGATCCTAGAGAAACGCCATGGCCCTCGCTGAGGGCCTGAAGTGCGTTCAGGGAACTGTTGGTGTAGTTATGGCTATTTCCTGTGCTGCTGCAGACTCCCACGGGCGAATGCAAGCTTCCTGCAGGGGAGAACTGACTGGGTGGGATGCGAGGACTTCCTGCCACTCCAGGGCTCACACGATGCCTTGGGGAAAGCATAGAGTTTGGCTGCCCTGGGTTCATGCCAGGGCTGCTTTGTGAGGGGCTATTAATTTTTAGTGCATAGTTACTACCCTGAGGAGTGGATGCTTGTATGCTTGACACATGGTTCATTCCCCCTGAACCACCAAACCTGCCTGCTGGAATGCCCATTTGTTCCTTTGGGCCATTTATGGCAAAATTTATATTGCTACTGATGGTCATATCCTGACCTGGGTTCCCACTGCACATGGCCTGATGGGCAGGGCTGCTGGAGCTAATTGGGTTCAATATCTTCCCCATTCCTTGTCCAGTCAAATCCTGATTCATTCCACAGACATTCTGCTCTCTATGTGGCAAAGGGAAGAAAAACAGCCCATTAGCTAAAATGAGAGTGGCCAACTTGCAATTACATTACAGAAAAAGAAGCAAAACCCCAAACCTCACTTTAAAATAACATAACAAACCTACAATTAAAAACAAATTGACAATTTGACAAAAGTGATATGCAACTCTCAACATGGCTGCACATTAACAGTATGGTTTTTCAGTAGCTCATTAACAAATCAGTGGAAGAGAGGAAAAACGAATTTATACCTCATTTAAATGACAGTCATTAGAAATGCAGATAGGTTACAATTTCAGACTCTCTCCCTTTAATGTATATCTCTTCTCTACAATTCAGCAAGAGCTATGTTCTAGCACTGACAGAAATCTCATCTGAAACACACGACCCAAACAAATACATGTTTTACAAGACAGCCGTGGACAGCTGTTTGCTGGAGTTTTGGATTTCTATGAGTTAGCCCCACCACAAGGCTGGAGTGGGCTATTTGCCCACCAAGTTCATAGTGAAAAGAAAGTTGAAAAAGTCACATTTCTACATTGCCAGAGTATTTCGATACTGCTCCAAAACAGCACGAGAGCCAAGAGAACTAACTACTGGATACTACTTTAGAATGGGAACAGTCTGTTAGCAATCCAGTCCCACATGGGCGTTTAGGAAAAGAGGAGAAGAAAGAAAAAACCCACATGGGCATTTAGGAAAAGAGAAGAAAGAAAAAACCCACACACATAGGAGCTGAAACTCATGTTTTAGAGATGTAGGCTATAAGACAGAGGAAACAAAAGAGAGACACACACAGAGAAAAAGCTCTTGTGAGAGCACCTGAAGGTCACTTCTCTTTTCCTCAGTGGATTTCAATTATTTTATGGGAGGATGCAATATACTTTTTACTTCTGTGCTAAAACTTAAATCAGAAAAGTCAGACATAATCCCAAATGCCAAAAGCTATAAAAGAGACAGAGTAAAACAGATTAGGAAGAAAAAAAATGAGGTCCTGAGAAAACCAAATCAACTCTGGACTTCCAAACCCAAACACTAATGGAACATTCGTAGTATGTATTTTCAATAAGACAAAAACTATTCCTGCTTCCACAGGGTAAGTGCAGATAAACCTTTTCATGTTGCTAAAGCACGAGAAGTGAAAGAACTGAAGCACACAGAGTAGTGAAGTTACTCTGTGTTTGTTACCTTAGGTATAAAGGCAAAGGTGAACATCATTAATTATGAAAAGAGAGGTGGATTTTTAAAACCTAACAACAAATACAATAGTACCAGTGTTCTGCTAAAAAAGGAAGAATATTTGTAAGTACAATTTTTAACCTAATGGTGCTTTTTAAATTTAAAATTTAGCGCTTCATGAAATACCAAGTATATTGAGAAAACAAATTTCAGACAGCTTTTGGCCAGGTCAATTTCCAAATCTACAATCTCTGTAAAATGGTTTCAGTTTTAATTACAATTAGAGCTGTTTTCCTCCTCTTAAAAAAGTGGTACTGTAGATACAGGGAAACAGCATTGTAATTATTATTAGCAAATAAAACCTGAAACAAAATCTGACACAAATATACCAGGATATGCAATGAGTTAATTAAAATTTTACGTTGAAGTTCTGAGGCCAGCGATTACTTATCTTTGACTTTAACATATTATTGCCTGTGCCTTTTTTAAAAAAAGCTAATGGTGTTTGACACTGATAGTGGTGGCATTTCTCAGGATTGGACATGTGAAAGCCACTACTCAAAGCATCAGAAAAGACACGGAATGAAGAGAGACAAGGAGTTAAAATATGCAGTTTGTCTAAAATGCAGTTCTAATAATCATAACATATTCTTTAAAGAAGACCCCGGCCCAAAATATGACTGACTGTGAGCTATAGGAATTTAATCCTTCAAAGTTTCCTAGATGTAATTACATTTGTAAAGTTTCTTGTGTCTACTGTGTAAAATACAGGAAACTAAAATACTGAAATTAAGAACATGAGATTAAAGGAAATTTTGTACGTGTAATGGAAGGTATCTTGATGTGAAAATCCAGCATGCCATTTGTAAATCCTGAAATAATCTCACAGTCTTTTCCTGCTGTAAACTCTGACTTCAAAAAACTCATTTTGTTTTCATGCTATCAGTTCTAGGTCAACTGAACATCTAACAACCTTAAACAATCTATGTGCTTTGGTAACTTTGTACTTTCCCTCTCTGCAGGATGTGGATGTAATAAACCGGTCAGGATTACCTGTGAAGCATATGCAAGGAGATTACAAGTTGAGGTTCACTAGTCGTCTGAGAACGGATGAGCTTGCTCTTCGTTTGGGCAGAAACAATAGTGCCATCAGACAGGGAAAACCGATACACAGGACTAAATGCTAGTCCCTGCCTCAGCACTGCAAGCAAGCAAAATAACAGAATTAAATTAATGACAAACTATAGTATAACTTAGTTGCTCGGCATCTGATGTTCTAAATCCATCAGCACTGATACCACAGATACTGCATTAATTTACCAAGGGGAAAAAAACCACAACCACAGAAGAAAAAGTTTGAAAATAAATAGGTTGGATGCATATAAAATAAAGGATTGCACATAATGTAGCATGATCAAAAGAAATCCCGTAAGGAGTGACAGCAATAACAGGACAGATCCTACGAAACACAGAATATTTGATGAGTGGACCCAGAAGTCCTCGATGTCCATTTCTCTTTTCATCAGATATCTGTCTAATTCCCTTTGTTCTTCATACATATTTTCATCTGTATCACCTATATCACAATGATTAATATAAACGCCTTTAGTTTCTAGATCACTTGTTTCCATTAACCTGTATCTTTTCCTCCTTATTGCCTACTTAAATTATCTTGTAACAGTTACTCTCACTACTTCTTTAATTTAAAAAGTATATATATCTCTTACATGGGAACAATTAGAAAGAAGAAGAACTCAAGCAAGAAATTATTACTTTTTAATGAACAAATACAAACATATACAGCTTCAACAGATTACAAATACAATTACCTAAACCAAAATTGGGGCTGTGCCATCCTTCCCCAGTGTTAGATATGACTGCATTTCAGGTATGGGGCACATTCTGTAGTCCCTAAGTTTTCAGTATAAATCTGAACTTGAAAAAATTCAGTTCTCTAACTTCTGTAGACCCTTGTGACATTTCTTTACTTAAAAATCAAGATCATGTTATTGGAAAGCAAACCTCCAAACATTTATTCTACTGTTCACTCTTTGCCATCAATGAAACAAGCCTGATCATTTTCAATGATCTAAAAGCTATTATATTGGGATTGCAGATATGGCAGGGAGGAAATACTTAACTTCAGAATTTTCATATAATTGTTTAGGGAAAAAAATGGAATGAAGCACTACAAATATTTTGAATTTCCTATTTTTTCATACATACACATTTTCTGTGGTTTTGGTTTTCTTTCTTTTTTTTTTAAAAAAAAAATTAAGAGTATCATCTGATCTTCATTTCACTACTTGTCTTTTAATATTTCCTGTTGTAATCAAATGACATGACTTTCCGAGTGTGGCTTTATTAAATAGTCTCCTCTACAGAGCTACCAGATTTTCAGCCTTGCAGGACTGGTTATGATTGCTTCCCTTCCCTCTCCCCCCAACTGTTATATATTGTTCTGCAAGGTTCTAAAGTATTATTTAGGCAGTGAGAAAACAGGAAGCACAATTTAAACAACCAGAAGGGGGTTTTCAGAGTAAAAACGTAAAGAAAAACAAAAACCTACAACTGTGAAACAATACAAAGCAAAATTTCACTCTTAGGTATGTCATTGTTTCAGTTTAACCTTTGGGCACCAGAAGGTCCAAACCTCTTAACTTTAGCATATACCACATCAGGAAATTCCAGTACTCAATGCCAACAGGATACAAGTGAAATCTCTACTTAAATCATTTTCCAAACTAATTCCTTAAGCAAACAAAAATGTTTCCGTATTCCTCTTGAGGAAATGCTATTTTTCTGACCGTGCCCAATAAAAACTTACCGTATATTTTACACCTCATACTGAGAGTTAATTTGAAAGCTTTGTGTTTTTTATTATTTATCAAGCTAATGCTGATTTTTTTTTTTTTGCACCGTAATACTGAATTACATGTAGGAGACCGTTACTTTCTTTGCTTCTATTCTCAAACCATAAGGACTTCAAAAAATGCAAGGCATTCTTCAGTCAACTGCAAAGATGCTACTGCTCAAGATATGCCTTGTTTTTCCTCTCCATGCTACAGGGCAGAGGAAGGAAACATTTCAGCCATTATTCCTCTCCAGTGCTGGATCCCTTGCAGCAAATTCCAGAGTTTTTTCCTCCTCTTCTTATCACTCACTCTTCACTTCCACAAGAAGTAAAGAGCCCCCTCATTTAGACTAATTCTACAGTTTATGCGACCATCCTAAGCCTCTCCTGCAAAATGATACAGTGCAAACTCCAAAACATGTATTTTTATCACTTCACAGATAGCTTAGAGAGGACCCACTCAAACCTCAGTACTGGATGCAGGAGCTGCTAATTTGGTCAGGAAACATTTGAAGAGGACTGAAGTAAGAAGTGGCTGGATGCCATAACAGAAACTCCTAAATCACCTTTGGCACATACAAGTCCTTACCTGAAACTGCCCTCTAAACCCCTGCTGTAACTTTAACTGCATGCTACCTTCCTCAGCTCTGTCTGAAATCACTGCATAAGGATGTGAACTTTTAGCACTCCAACTGTATACACCCCAAAAGCTGTTATATAAAATGTAACTACTTCTATGCCCTCACATTACCAACATGAAACCTAAAAGTTTCATGAGAGCAAAAAAAAAATTATTAAAGAATATTTAACTAATGCTGCATGACTAAAGCTTTTGTTTTTTGGGTTTTTTTGTGTATTTGGTGGAGTAATTTGAGATTCCAGTTACAATTTAGTTTCCAAGTCAGCATGCCAGTTGTTTAATGACCATGGCAACTATTTGTTACAGGCCAGCTGTAAGCCCTGTTCTACAAACATGAGCCCAAAGAATGATGCTCCCACGCTGGAAATGTTCCAGTTATTCCCCATTGGTTTTGAAAGAACTTTCCTGTGGACTGTAAAGGGTTGTTTGTTTTTAGTAATTTGGATATGTGTTACTAGAATTAGCAGTATTAGGGTTTTCTGAAAAGAAAAATCCCCACTCAGTAACCACCACAGAAACCTCATAGGGAACCTTTCACAGTGCTTCTTCTACATTTTACTTACCATAATCTTGACTGAGTAGATGTGCTTGTGGAGTATCCTATAACACTTGTCAGCTAGATAGAGTACAACAGCGTAGGTTTTCAGATAGCCCAAGTGCTGCATCTTTGATAATTCACAACGAGTGTTTCTCACAGGAAATGTGACAGTAAAAGTCCATTTTTGTACAGGAAAGGAATACAGGTCAATGAACTGCAATGTGTGAGCTGAGGCTCTGAATGGGCAGCTAATGTTTTGGTGGGCAACACGCAAGGTTCTTTCTTTTTTAACATAATTGTGACAATTTGAAGATTTAAAGCACCCTCCAATATGGCACAGTTGTAACAAATAGGCTAAAACAAACAGGGATAAAGGTGCAAAACCTATAGAGAGAGAACCATCAATACATTAGGAAAATCAGCTTCAAAAAGGGACTGTCAGCAGCCCTTGATTGTTCCGTGTAAACATAACAGAGAGAACACAACCAACAGACAAAAATGACAAACAGTTTAAATATAGAAAGTGCTAAAAATATGAAATCTAACCTTCCTGGTGATGCCTCTTGGCAAATGATATTTCTCCCTCGTGCTGCGAATGGAACCTCTGAATACATCTTCTCACCAAATCTTCCCAGCCAGGTTTCATAGCTGCTCGCATGGTACTTGTGTCCAGTGAAGTTATTTTGCCTGGTATTAGATAGAATACTTGTTACAGCAATTTCCCCTTTGCAGGGGACAGTGGGAGGAAGACACGAAAAACTCCTATTTCACAATACCTTGTAGGTCCTGGCGAGTAGTAAAGCTCTCTGATGAAGGAAGAAGTGGTCTTTCCTTCACTGGAGCTCTTCTTGCAACACAAATCAAGCAAGACTGCAAATCTTAAAGAAAAATGTTACTTCAGCAATTTGTACATAAGAGGAAAATTTTGTTTCCACAATGAATTCAGAAGTATTTTTTGAAGTTCTTTAAATCTTTTTGGACCAAAATAATAGATTTTGTACTACTAAAAGGATGCACAGAACTCAGTGGTTTTACATCTTCATTACTTCCTACAACATTAAACAACACAGGAGATGTGGGTTTGTTTTCTTTTTCAGAAGAAAAATTATCAAGGACTCCACCACAGCCCATAATTACTGGCACTTGTTTATGCACATACCTGTAGCAACTGAACCACTCAGGAGAAAGCAATAAAAAAGAATACACTGCACGCACAGAGAGCCCATTTCTTCAACACTCACCATTTTCTACTTTCTAAGCCACATTTCTTAAACATGCCCCAAATGCTTGCTGTCCCTGAGAAAGCAGCTTCATAATAAGCCAGTTTTACGTATCTGAACGCTTAAAATACAAACTGAAGAAATTTACCTGCTGAAGTAGTAAATGGTAAAGGAATTGTTTTTCTAAGAACTCAAAAAACTATCCACTGAAATTTTTCTCCCAGCCAGCTACATTCTTCTTACAATTGCAGTGATATAAAACTAGGATATCTCTCAATTTCAATTATACTGGTTTAACAAATAGGTGCATGCAAGCGTATCCACTCATAATCCAAGATGAAAGTACACTTCCACAGTTAAATGAAAAAGAAAAAAACCTTACAATTTTTCATTTTTTCAGGATTTAGAAGCCACCTTATCAACTTTACCTCACTTTACCAACTGCACCAAAACTGCAGTCCCACAATAGCATGGAAAGGGAAAATACTAACACAAATTGAAAGTGATAATTACCTTCACCGTCCTCCTTGAAGGAATTTGGTTGAGAAACAGCAAAGCACTGCATAGTTTGATATTTCTGATGTGCTTCCTGGTTATCATGGCCTTCTTCAGAATCAGCAAGAGGTTTTACCAGCATCCGACAATTAAAGGTATGGCTATTACGCCTAGGAGTGTCACCAGACCAAGATCCCCCATTCACTGAGCAAAGCAAAGATCACATAGTGAGATAAATCTGGTAGCAGTCATTTCTGCTGCTTATCCACAGGAAATTAATCACGGTGCTTTGCAAACTCGTTGGGAAACAAGCTTGTTTAACAACAACAATCTATTTTTAATAGTAGAGCCCAAACCAGCACATAACAAAGTAATTTATAAAATTCTCATATTTTAAGAGCACTGCTAATTTCTTCAGCTATCGTGGTTTTTTTTTCCAAGTGACGTATAACAACATAGTAGAAAAGCAGGATAAAAGTCTAAATATTGGTGCATGTAAAAGTTATACAGCACAGCAAAAAGCCTATTGGATAGATCAAGTTAATTTATATGCCTGGAAGAAATAAGGCATTAGGTAGGATCTGTCCATTGAATTTAAAAGTGATTAATACAAATGAAATGGTAGCACTGTATAAAAATCCGAGTCCAGATTAGAATGAGAAATAAATGAAATTGATAAGTATTTACAAAAACAGGAAGCAATGCAACCAGGAAGATACTGAAACATGTAGTCTAAGTTACAACAGGAAAGACTGAAGGGATGAGAATGACCTGGGTGCAGTGATGATAAAACTAAAGCCCAACACAGTGCTTAAGACAAGTAAAAAAAGAAACAAAATCCTGAGATGCACAAATATAGGTACTGGACATCAGTCAGAGCAAATTAATGTAACACTGTGTAAGGAAACAGCAGGGTCATATTTAAAATACTCTTCACTTTCCCTCTTCAGTCATAAAATGCAGTAACAGCAGTAATTTATGGGGTTTAGCCATTTACATTTTTTGATTCTTCAAGGGTTTATAAGTAAAATCATAAAATGTTTGAGTGAATTGCATAATACTTTTCAAAAACTGCTGTGAGTAAATGAAGTGCCCAGTACTGACTGTCTCTTTTCACTCCCTCCAAAAAACAATACTAAAACCAGTATTAATATGAACACAAAAATGTCTGCAACTAACAGTTTTTCAAAGATACAGGAAAATACTGGTGAGACCAAAATCATTGAAATAAAAATTCTAGCATAAGGAATTTTCTGTTTTTTCTTTTATATTCCCCCTTTTTTGAGCCATTCTTAGAATAACCAGCCTAGACAGAGAACTAACAGACGGTTCACATAGCTAATGCTGTCTTTTAATGATTCACTCTGGAGATCCATTAAAAATACCAGCTAGCATGAATTACACTAAGAGTAATTTTAACAAAGAATAATCTGAAAAGAGTGGAGGATGCTTTTAGGAATAGTATTAATCATTCATACAGCCTATATATACATTAAAAATAAATAGAGAGTATATGATGAAACTGTAAGTAGTGGAAGGACATTAACTTAAGTTATTGAAACACTGATTTATGAAACCAAAGTTAAATAAGTAATGGAATGATATGAGGAAAAGATATATATACCTAAAGATTTTGGCAGCAGGATTTTGACAAATTCATTGTGGTCCCCTACATGCAGGATGCTGTATATGCTTGTGTTCATCAGCTCTTCTTGGTTGTACCTTAGGTACTGTGTCACATTCTCAGAAACAAACACAACATTACCTTCTGGGTTCACTACAAAGAAGAACCCATCCAGGGCCTAAAAGGGGGGGAGGGAAAAAAGGCAAGCAGAGAGACAGAGAGAGAGAGAGAGAGAGAGAAAATGAGAGAGAGAATGAGAGAGAGAGAGAGAGAGAGAAATACAATACCAAACAATTAGATTAACAAGATACACAGAAAATAAATATTTCCTTCAGAAGACGTATCTGAATCTTTCTGCATCCATCCCAGTTCTTATATTTTTGTCTGTAATAGCAAAGGACACATTTTAGATTGAGCATCTAATCTTACTTATACCAAACCAGTGTTAAAGCACAGAAAGGTGCACACCTTGCAAAATAATGAAACCCACACATGAAAATAAACCACCTCCACCCCACCCCAAACAAACAAGCAAACAAACAAAGATAATGGAAGAGGTTGCTACCTATCTGCCTCTCTATGAATTACGAAACCTGGACCAGAAGCTGGTTCAGCTAAACCTAGAGCCTTTTCACTCCTCTCTGCAGCACAGGGAGGCTGATCCCAGTAGCACATCACGAGATGTGATGGCACAAGGCAAGGAAAACACTGGCAGAAAGAAAGAAAAAGGCTCTCTCTGGCAGTGCAAGGTTAATGGTTGGACTTGATGATCTTAAAGGTTTTTTCCAACCAAAGCTATTCTACGATTCTATAATCCCCAGCAGTGCATCTTCATAGAAGTGAGGCCCCATGCAGCCAGGAACATGAGGGGTTAAAAGCAAAGGAAGGCAAAGGGAGCTGGGAGCAGGCAGTGAGCAGTGAGGATGGGGCAGCTTTAGTCCCTACTCCCAGGACTCCTTGCTTTTTTAATTTTTTTTTTTTTATTTGACACCAGTTTAATTCAGTCCACACATGATCCAGGGAACAGGAACCAGACTTTCATCACTTCAACTCAGCTCCATGGTATTCCAGAGGACAAAGTTTTGCACGGAAGTGTCTAAATTGGTCATTTCTGCTGAGTGTTTTCCCCCCTTATCTCTTGTAACAGTGACAACCTCACTGCAGCATTCTTTCCAAGATATCTGCTGTATGTTATCTGAAGCCTAAGACAAATATTACATCACTTCTACCTGATGAGGATAAAGTAAAAATCTGAGTAACAGTAAGAACTTTTCATGCAAACTTTCTTTTCCTTAAGATGCAAGCATGACTGTGAATGATAGAAATATTCCAGAATACATCCCTCTAACTTTATGTCATATGAGCAAATAAAGGGGAATATATTTAAATTTAAAGCACCAAAGCTTTGGGTCTAAGTATTCAATTAACAACTAACCCATACAGATTTCTGCAGCTTTGCCTGATTTATTCACCTCTCTAAGGATTGGTGGGAAATGACTAGAACAGTTGTTAGCTACTGCATCTCCAGGGACAGTAACAAGGCAGAAAACCAGGCATCCCGTGATTCATTATGGGTTAATTAAAAGAGAATGGATCCATACTAAACCTGAACTCAGTTCACTGCAAAACAGTCTAACAAGGAGGAGCTGTCATAGCAAGCGTATACAGGCATGCAGCATTTTTGATATGACTGAACTTGTACACTGTACAACTTGCACATCTATCTTAGAAGGCAGTTCTCAAGCCCTCAGGGTATAGATACATATTAAAAATATTGTATGCTACTGAGCAGTTAGCAAATCCAGACAGTACAAAACAGAAGGCTAAGGAGGGATCTTACTTCTGTCTTCAGACACTTAGAAGAAGGCCAAGGAGAAAACAGAGCTGGGCTCTATTCAGATACAACAGACATATGCTGCAAGACAGGAAACTTCATGGAGATACAAGAAAAACAAAAAATTCACCATGAAGGTGGTCAGATATGGGAAGAGGCTGCCCAAAGAGGCTGTGAAATCTTTTTCCCCAGAGACATTCAAACCTGGGCTGGACTCATTCCTGAGCCACCTGCTTGCAGTGGGAGGTGGGACTACGTAAGCTCCAGAGGCCCTTCCCAAACTAAATTAGTGAATGATTCTGCTAAAGGGAGGAGACAGTGAAAGTACAATGCACATGCAGACTGGCTGAGCTAAGGATTGCCAAATGCTTTGTTTGTTCTATTTTTAAATTACAAAACAATAAAACCCACAAATAAATGTACAAGTATATACTTTTCCTGACTGCCTTTAAATTAAGATAACTTAGGTCTCTTTTTTTCCTCCTGTTAATTGTAATAAATTCTAATCACTGAATTTGTTTTTTATCATTGCCTTCTCTTTGTTTCTGATCATTCTTGGCTCCTCCTGTTAATTTGCTTTCTTTGGAGAGCTCCCTCCTTTCCATGTGCTTTTGTAACATTCATGACATTTTCCTGCTGACTAACATTTAACTTCACTAACAATGATTTATAAGATTTAATTAATTGAGACTCTAACACAATTTTCTATCAGCATCTCTGCTATGGGTTAGTGTCTTAGACTGCCTTTCACGACTGCTTGAAGCCAATGTAAACAGGACCTCTTTGGTCCTCCTCCCTGTACTGTCTGAGGATATGAAGAGCCGGACCAGAGAACTGAGTTGGCTGAAAACTAATGCAAGGGAAAAAAAAAAAAAAAAAAAAAGCTAGTCATATCAGTCCCCTGAACTGGCCCACCATGAAACCACATGGCATTTAGGGCTGGCAGAAGGGTGTGGGTTTGGCTGAACCATTCTGCTTGGCAGTGGGCC
Source organism: Podargus strigoides (assembly GCA_028020825.1). NCBI lineage: Eukaryota > Metazoa > Chordata > Aves > Caprimulgiformes > Podargidae > Podargus > Podargus strigoides. Next base: position 34,817,160 of record CM051620.1, on the reverse strand, counting down.
ATGCTTACATCAGTTCAAAGGGATTGCAAAACCAAAGCCATAGCAGATGTTTATTGGAGTCCTAAGGAGAAAACTTTCAAAGGCAGAGATGACAAGCAGTAGAGTTACTGGCATCCCACAGTAATCGTCAGTTTTCCCTACTATTTCCTACTACGGCAACTACTTTGGCAGGGAAGTGCTCTGTGCTGTTTCCTCACAGCTGCTTCTTGGGTTGACCACAGAAGTGGTCATCCTTGCCCAGAGTAACACAGGGCCTTATATGCCAGTCTCCCATTTCTTTCTATTCTATTAATAAAATAATCTTGTAGGGAATCAGCAGCAGGCTTTTGAGCAAGTTAATGCACCAAGCCACTAAAATATTTTAGAAGCTTCCACTTTTGTAATAATTTCTTAATTCTATCCCCAGATGTATGCCACCAGAATGAACAACTAGAGCAGTAATGAAGGCCAGCACACTTTTCTTCAGAGCTTTTGGGACAATGGGGGAACAAATAACGGACAATATGCTGGAAGAGAAAACATAGGACAAATATTATTTTAGATGATACACTGGAATGGAAAATACATTTGTGTTCTTTGAGCTGTTGTCAGCTCTCTCTTGACTGTTTTGTTTACCCTGTCTTCCTATCTACTTTCTGCTTTAACCAAGAAATATGTTAAAATATTCCTCAGTGGCAGCTCCATGATGAATTTCACTCACTGTCTTCAGCTGGAAACACTCACTATTTTGAGGATTCTTCAGTTTTATTCTTTAATAGAAACAGACAATTACATTTCTAAACCAAATCAACTAATAAACTGTTCATCAGCATTGCCACTATTATTATTATTTGGCAATGGAAAAGGGTAGGCTTTTGAAGAGGTTGTATAAAGGGGTTCTGTAAAGATGAAATAACTTAATTGCATTTCCTTAAGGAGATAAAGACACAAAATATCCGTAGTCTTTTCACAGCAAACGTATAACAACTTTTGGTCCTTTCAAATTTCTTGGTGCAAAAGGACCACCATTTATCAATTTAGTTCCACAATCTTTCATTGTTAATATGCAACGGTTTTACTGAGAAGGAAAACTAAATTAAATGCAATAATGGAACAGACGGGTGATCCTACATGTCATCTTTGCTGCAATAGCCAATCATGCAAGATAAGCCAGGAAAAAAAAAAATCATCTTATCCTTATTTTCCCTGTGATTTAAACAGGTACTTACAATTAAATTAATAGAAAGTTATAGATAAATTTTAACATAGCAATGTAAGAGGATGTTTAACCTTGTTTAATAGCAAAAAGAGCAATATTCAATTCAGTGAGCAAATATAATACATATTAAATTAAATCAATTAATTTGTTACCCCCACTTTTCAAAGTAGAACATTTTATTTCAACCTGCCTCATCTTTCTTATGTTTAGTACTGTGATTTTGGAGCCTTTATTTTGTACATTGTACAGGAAACTACGAATCCACCTAAGAAATCATGAAAAATAACGCAAATACTTAAAACTATTATAACATGCATCTTGTTCCTGCAACATTCAGAAATGACAGAATAATTATGCTTCTGCCAAAGTTGGTTCACTTTGCTTGGTTCAGAGTTTGTGTTCTGTCTTATCTAAAGTAACATTTATTCTTCCTTACAGATAAAGCCCACAGTCAGAACAGGAATAAACACTTTGCAAGTGAGCTTAAGCAGATAAAGCAGTAGTGCCAGAGGACAGTAGTGTATGACATTAGGATTCCAGATAACATACCTACCCAACATCACTATTAATACATTTAGAAGCTAGGTTTTAACCATGCAGCCTTTCGGGATATCAAAATAACACCTAAAATCAGACAGAAATCTTAACAGAACAAGCTGAAATACATGGCTTGAAGAGCTCTCCTAGAGTATTTTCACATTCTAGGAAGAATCATGCTGCAAGTGCTGAAATGATAAACCATTAAAACAGTATAGCGATGACATGCAATTTTAAAGGATGAATTATTCACATGTATACTACTGTATATGTAATTTAATGTGTAGGTACAACAGGTCTTCCAAATCTGTTGTGGTTTAGAACAAATAAAATATGCACGTGCAGACACCCAAGACTTGCTACTAACGGAAGCCCCTCAAACTGTCTGTGTTACAAAGCAGCTGAATCTTCTCTTTCTCTGCCTCCTCCCACCTCAAGTTAAAGAGAGTTTCATCACTGAATCCAACAGAAATATGTTGCCTGCTCTTAAATGACATAATCCTAAGTAGCCAGGATTGGTTGTACCTCTTGATCACTTTCACAGCGACCTCCGACTGTACTTTTTCATTTCATTACACTTCATTCTAAGGGGAGCAGGACTGGCTTAAATAAAGGAATTTTGTGCTCTTCACCTCAAGCATCATTGGTCCAAGTGCATCCTTGTCGATGACACTCTGACCTGTAGATGATACATCTGCTTTCTGCACTTCATCTTCGTTAGCTGCTGCTGCTTTTTCTGCAATAAAGAAAACTATGCATTAAACGACAAAGAAGTGCTCTCTAAGTGTTACAGTAACAACCCACCAAGTCCTGAGACTAGCTAGGAAACAGTTACAGTACAACAATTCTGAAAATGAGACTAAATAGTCTCCCATAATGATTAAACAGCAGCACAACTAATATATTTGCTTTTCAGTTTTGAAGTTTTATGACACAAAATGAAATAATGTCTGCTGTTTCTCTGCTTGACATTTTACTAAACTATAAAACATAACATTGGGCAAAGACAAGGAATACTCATGAAGGTGCAATGAGCAAAAGGCAGCATCAGGTGTATTAAAAGACTGATCTAAAAGAGTATGCGAAGCTCACAGCTGCACAACTTTTCCACGATCGCTATATTTAGAAGGAAAAACATAAGTCCGCAATCTACTGTTTCAGTACTGAGAAAGAGCAGGCTCATTTCCCACGCCTCCACCCACATTTTTACTATCACATAATTTTCATACTGCCTTATTTACCAATATGTTATTAAAACCACATACAATTTCAAGTGCTGTATTTGAAAATTACAGGCAAGAAAATAATGATTTAAGGTTTCTGGAGCATAATGCCACATATTACAGTATGTTAGATACTGTATCACAGATCATATCCAACTCCAAATGCAAGGGATATTCACATATACTGGAACTTTCAAATCAAGAGTGTCTATAATTCCTATCAAGTAAGGGACTATATTAATTTTTCTATTCCATGAATGATATTAGTGTTTAAGGGAGAAGTAATAATAGCAATAAAAACACGGTACAAAATAAATATTCTACATTATAAGTTAATGAAACAAGTAAGTTTTTATTGCTAGTTCTATACTAAAAACATTATTTTATTATTTTTCGGCAATAATATGTAAAAGCTGGGGCTATACTGCAATCTAGAATATTAAAAATATTTGAAGATTTTTTATTCTTATTATTATGCAATTATTATTTTAATAAACATGAAAGCATGTTGAAATTACGATAAGAATTTATGTCTTCTACAACAATAAACCAGAAGAAGATTCATTGTAGGAATTACTGAAAGCACCACGTAGAGAAGAAGCAAAGGGCCTTTTGAAATTTGCCCTTAGTGAAAATTAAAGCATTGGTCATATAAATTAAAATGTATGCAAATGTACAGTATTTTCCACTATCTGTAGATCTGAAATACCGCAGTCAAAGTTCCTCTGAACCGTTTCCTTGGCAGAAGTTGTACGGTCAATGTGAATATATGCTCCTTAGACACATGGTAAAGGAACTGCTTCTGAGAACCCCTGGGTGTTCTCCTATCAGCAATCACCCACTGGCAATAAGGCTTTGTTCACTCAGGCTGTCGCATCCAAGATTTCTATGTTTCATGAAAAGAGTCATGAAAATCTTAGCTGTCTTCTTAGGGCGTGTTCATACACAATATAACACCATTGTGAATAATGATGGAACAAAATTGTTCTAAAGATGGATTGTTGCAACTAATGGTATAATTTTAAATCACTTTGATTAGCATAATCTGATAGAAATAAATACACTAGAAATAATAATTAACCCTTCCTCTGCCACTTAAAATCACTAGGATACAGAACTAGTATTTCTGGTTTGGACCAAGGACTGTAGTGGGATTTTCTTTTTTTTTTTTTCTTTCTTATTTTCTTTCATCTTTTGGCAAAAAGCAGAGATTAGGTGTAACAAAAAAAAATTGAACAAACCTTCCCATACTACAATATAGCAGAGCTGGCACCATATGATGATACAATACTGAAAACATGTTCTAAAAATTGTGAAAGAATTCTAAAAGATTCTAAAAATAGGGCTGAGCTTTTAATAAAGTCGGTGATGATATGAGTTTCCCATCTGTTCCTGGTAGCATAAAGTGATCTCTGGTTTCACACTGCAAAATAATATAACAGATATGGATACCAGCTTCCTGCTTTCATCCTCTCACTACTTCAGCCATTGAAACCATCTTGAGTATTGGAGAACATGGGATTATACTCTATGTGCTAGAAATGGAAGGGCTGCAGATAAGGCACAGTAACAGCGTGCAAGCACATTCACTACCCTGTATTTCCAGGTTTTACTGATTTATAAAGACCAGTTTTACTGATTATTTTTTACATAATACTAAACATTAGCTGAAGATTTTTTCACTCTTACAACCACAGAGTTCATACAAACCACCAATAAGGTATCTATAAAAACAAATGTTCTCTTTTACGCGCAGGCAAGGTTTTATACAAAGAAAAAGGAGGAAATTTTTAATTACATAATGGTAATTAACATAGAAGCTGCGATACCAGGTGAGACCAAGGATCTCTCAAGCCTCACAGCCTGTCCCTGATAGTGGCTGCTTTCAATTTCTCCATTTTGACCGTTTGACCCCTGACCGCTTCCATTCCATCATCAGCTGTCCCTCACAACCATTCGACCTCTCCGTTTTTTTCTCTTATAGACACCCTTTTCCACAGAGTGCCCAACACCTTTGTGGGATCAATAAACACAGTGCCTGCTCAAGGAAAAAGTGTAATAAATGGAGAAAATATGAAAATGCTTCTTAGACACAAACATCGCCTACCTGCCTCTCCCAGTGAGGGTGACAACATACACTACACTACTTGTGACATTTGGTTAGGCATTCTGAAAAGCTTTACATATCACAAGCTCTTCAAAATTATGGACTTCATAATTAGGTCTGTAACTTAATTGCGTAAGAAGCTAAGTAGCCGGAGAGCTTAGAGGAGGCTACACATTCAGGCCACAGGTCCCTATATATTTATTTAAGCAGCACTGTATAGGAAACCATGGGCTCAGACAGCCTTTGAGCAGGATCAGCAGTAACTTATGTCAATGCTATGAACTGCAGCTACTGATACAGTTAAGCTGTACAGTATATTATCCATTTTTGACTGAACTACAAAGCCCCTTGTGAGGACACTATCAGCACATACAGGAAAAGTAAGTGCAAACCTTGTCAGCAGTGTCATCCTGACAGACAGACATCAGGAACGTCTTGAAATGCAAATCTTTCCTTCAGTGATACAGCACGTGGGACTAATTGAGAACAAAAATTTTTTGCAGGAAGGCTGGAAAAAACCCAACAACTGATACACGAATTTCTAGTGCCGACAACACTCATGCATTTATCATGAGTTGGTATTTTTTGTTTTTCTTAACAGTTTCAGCTTCTGGTGTTAAGCAGTGGTCCAAAAATGTAAAGTTTACTTTGCCTTTTTTCACTTCTATCTTTTTTAGGTTCACTGGGAACCCTACAAACAAATCAAAAGCACAGAGAGTTTATTATTTCTACATTAGATTAATGATTTTTGAATGTTAGGGGTTAGGAAAATAGCTGCAGAGGCCCAACCTTGCAAAGCCTCTCAGAAGCCTTTTTTCCAGCCCCGTGGGAATTTGCTGGTATTACCCTGTGACTAACCACATCCACTAGATTTTTCCACTGTGGCCACTAACACGGAGAGCGGGAGCTGGTTCCCTAATCTCACACCTTCTGGCAATGCTGCCTCCTAGAACAGCAAAGCCCCTGTTCAAATGTAAATGCCAGGAAAGCATTACCAGGTTATCCTATGGGCACAGAGGCTAAAGCAGAGTGGAGGTTTAGTCTGGAAAGAGAAATACAGCCTTGTGCCAGCAGAGGAAGTGAGTGGGGTGGGAAGGGGCTTCCCATGGCTTCAACTCCACACAGGGAATTCTCCACTTGGAGATCGACCATTAAATTAGAAACCGGTCCCATCCTTATGAATATGGCTAGCAAGGATCAAGCATATTTTATCTAAATTACAGTGGAATAAACTTCATGCACATGAAATAATTATTAGCTCTGCTCAATTAAGAGTTTAGCCTAGAGAGAGAAAAAAATTTAAATAAAATAGAAGTACTCCTGAGAGAGATACTACAAAGAATTTATATATCTCATTATGCAGCATTTTAGTGGTGTGTGTAATTTACACTTTAAACTGTGGATTTGTTTACCATTGTATATGCAGTAATATACTAAAATAAATATTGATATTTTCAATTGGGCATCTTTCTCATGATCATAAACTGTATTTACTTTTCCACATTAATATACAGAAGAAAAAAAAAAAAAAAAAAAAAAAAGCCCTAACAAATATTTTCTGACAAATTTATCAGTGGGAAAGCCTCAAGCTTTATTTGAAGCTCATTCCAGGTTCTGAAAGCAAACGTTTGTGAAACCACATTAGTTTAACAGAAATTCATAAATCAGAGAAAGAGAAGCCAAAAGCAATAGTTTGAAATCTCTTGCTACATTTTAACTTAGGAAGCCTTCTTGGTTTTCCATCCTCCCAACTCAAGGTATGTTGGTTCTCTGGATTTCTGACAGCAGACTCAGAAGTGCTACTGACAGGCACTGCCTTCTCTTGGTTGTGTTTCAAACTCTCTCTTCCTACAGGTGGTCAGGCAGGACCAGCTGAACCACCCAAAAAGCAGTCTTTGTCTGTATTCAAGCCCTAATTCAACTTCCTTAATGAAACCGGCTACAGTAATATTTTCCCCCTTGATGCTCTCTGCAAAACCAAAATGCATTTTTGAAGTAAAGAACAAAACTGTAGCCTCTGTAGGGACTGCAAAAAGATGAAGCATAATCTGAAAGAGAAAATTTGCACTAAGACACATTAGTTTAATTTTTGTAGGAAAAACACTTAAGGTTCTTCATAGAAAAAGAAGAGCAAAAATACAGGCTGGCAAAACCCTGGAAAGGGCAGCACCCATGCTCTATAAACTGCTGAGGAAAGAGGTCAAGAGAAAAAAAAAAAATGTAACAGACAGAATCAAATTTATTATCTAATACTGTTTAAAACAGGTTTTCTCAGGTGGCCCATATAATTCCTGTTCTTTGTAATTTTCTGGAATTGCTATTGAAATGTCACATCCATTTCAGATTGTATACTCTCATTTATATAATAGGTAAAAAATAAAAGGAAAGAGATTTATTCTAAGGAATACTAGAAAGCTCAACTCTGCACATTAGAAAAATCACACAAATCAAGAAAGATCCTTATAACAGGAAGAGCAACATCACTTGAAAGTGATTGTAAATTATATATAATGTTTAAACACAATTAAATTTTACACTGCAACTGTCTTGAAAACAACTTGTCTTCTCCATTTTTATGTATGCACTAGCCAACTTCATTCATATTTGTGAGTAAGTTTACTGTGTGTGGTCCTTCTCATCTTTCCTGAATTGCTGTGCAAAACTAAATTCCAAACAAACAATCAGGGAAACAGTAAAAGTATGTAACTGACCAAAGATAAGGGTAGATACAGTATTAAAAACTAATTTTAACATATAATAGAAAGTGTACTTAGCAAAAGGCTAAACTTCAGTTGACATTGCAAGTTTTAAGTATTAGATTTAATAACATTTGAAATATTAGATTTTATAACATCTCTGTATGACTACTGCTAAATAATGATATTGACTGTAGTAATGGACAAGAGGTTTCTAACATGAATAGGGTTATACAAAAAGTACCTTCAAACATACAGACTTCAACAAAAACCAGAAAAAAAAACCAACAAAAGCCCAAAGCTTGTATTTAGCAATGTGAGTAGTTCTGGATCACTAGACATGATAAAGCAAAGCAGTGAAGAATGTGTAAGTTATTTTGATGCTTGGTTAACCACAGGGAAAGCAGCTCTGCCTTGTAGCTGCGTAATTCAAAGCACTCTGATCCATGGCTCACATGGAACTTGATATCCACATGCATGTTTCTTACCCAGTTCCAATTGCCTTGACACAAGTTGTTTTTCTCCCTGAAAGCAAGTAATTTTTCAAAAGACTGGTGCCTAAGAAACAGCAACTATTTCAGCAATCAATTTTAAGCACAGCTTATCCCATCCCTGTGAATAAAGTTAGCTACTATTTTAGGGAAGTGATTATGTAGTGAGGTTGCTCTTTCATCATACAGCATACATCTGTCCAGAGCAAAGAAGCTATTAGCCTCTTGAATACATTTTTTTTTCCCCCAGAAACCATAGATCAAGTCTTACAGGAAAAACTATGCAACATCTCAGGAAGGTTTTAGGAGGTAAAACAAGTGAGAATTATGCATCTGCACCAAACTAAATTTAGAAAAGCTGCCATATGGCCCTGTGAAGCCAGCAGCACGTTCTTATTCATTAGGAAGCATTCTGCTAACATAAAAACACAAGGCCTTCCTGTGCTCTCCAAATGTGTTTATCTTTTCAACATCAATGCACGATATATCATCAGGCTGCTGAAATCTCCTGCAGTGCATATTAAAAAAGCACAGCTGCACTTTTTCTCAGCACGTTTATTCACTGTGAGCAATCTAAGAGCACAGCTTTGCCCAGCTCCCCGACACACAGCCCTCTTGTTAGCGCGGCTCGGCCCCCTTCCCCTTGGGAAGGGCCATGCGCCCACTCGCCCAGCCCAGCAGCGCCCCACGCCTCCCCGTGCCCCGCTCCACTCATCACACCCACACGACTTAGCTTCATACTTACTATCGCTGGTAGAAGCACACTTAAATGGTAAATGACCCCAGGGCTTAAGCTAAAAGCCCTCGGAAAGCTGTAAGCTCAATTACTCGCTCAGGAGTGACAGCACTTAACAACACTATGTTTTCTTCTTTGCACAGTGTTTTCACCTTCTAATTGGTGCAGCTGGTCTCCCGTCCCACATATACCTTCCCCACTGTCCCACTGTAAAGAAACGTCATTAGCTCTATGAAAAGCTTTGTATTCTCACAAAACCACAAAATATAGGTAAACATTCATGGAGTTTTTCAAGCTTTGAGTGATGTCCGTTCTTAGAAAATTCGGTAACAGTAGCCAGCATATAAAATTTTCACAGACACTGAAAGTAAAATAAGCACTGAAAAACCACGATGGATTTAGGAATAGAAACAAATGGAACTAATAATATATAAAATTAATACTAGTTTCGTTTCTCTTAATAATTTTGACATTTCGCCATCATTCCTTTTTTTTGTACAAGTCAGCGTTTTTGTCACCCAGTACAACTTCTGTGAGAAGTACTGCCTCAGAAATAATCGCCCCCAGCTCAGTTAAACTGGCAAAGAATCAGGCTGTCAATGACAAAAATAATGAAAATCAACTCACCAAGAATAATATTTAACTGCTGGACAGAAACCTGGTATCTCTGTATTTTTGCTAAATACTTTAATATGCATTTTACTACCCTTACTTTGGTTTCCTGTCTTCCCCATTCTTATTTTCCCTGTATTTTCTGTTGTCACATCTACAATCTCTTTTTTCTCTCACGAATACAAACCCCAACAGTCTACTTTTTGAAAGTGAGGAAGAGGAGAGGAGGCACCAGTAGAAGTGACTCCTCCTTCCTTCCCTCACCCCAGGAGCCCAATGGCTCCAAGCCCTGTGAGCCGGGGTACTGCTGTGCCATGATCCCGGCACGTGGCTCCACTCAGTGCACTAAGGCTGAGTCACACCCTCTATATATACACCTAAACAGCTTCTCTGAAGATTGTTAACTCTTGGATTTAACAGCAGCAACTAAAAGTGACAACATTATTCACAGAAACAGTGTTATTTGCAGAAATATGCACTTACTATTCCCACATTTATCTACTTAATGCAGTGGCAGGATTAGTCATGTATGGGACAACCTCAGGAGGTCACTAGTTTCTGGTAGGTTAAGGACAGGGGACTGAAGTAAAACATAGAATTACACCCCTTCCAAATCCTCAGCAACTTGATCCATCCCCAGTACGCAATAGAAACACAAAACAACACAGCAAGTAAAACAATTTCCCTGCTGAGGTTATTTCCAGTATTTTTATTTATCAGTAAAGACACAGAAGGACAACTGCCATCCTACCATTTAAGTGAAATCTAAACTAAAACTAAAAGCAACCCTGGATCCAGAAAATATTTCTCAACCCATGCCTCATTTTAAACTGCGAGGGTACGTCAAACTACCACATTATGAGTGGAAAGCTGGTTTTCATTAAGATCTCTTGAACATGGAATTAAACTTCCATCACAACCTTCACCTGTTGACCCCCTGGACATGCTGCAACATTGACCTTTTCCACTAAGTCTTCAAAAAAAGTGGAAAGGAATACAACTGGGTGTAGTTTTACACCTGCAGAATTTTTAGACAGCTCTTAGCTTATTAAAATATTTGAGTACATTTAACATACACTTTTATATAAAATGAAATGGTGTGGTTAACTTGCAAACTGACAATTCAAATGTGTGTGTGTATATTCCGATGTTTTTAAGGTATATTCTTTCTCCTTTCTCCAAAATGACCACTAACACTATCTTTGCAGTGTACACTGAGTGACTAGAGAAAGAGCATAAATAAATTAATCATCAAAGGTGCTGCCTGCCCAGGAGACTTCCCTATCAAAGGGCCAAAATCCAGGATGGTGCTGAGAATTTACAAGTCTCACTAGTTTAAAATGCTGGTTTGGGTTTTTTGGGGGGCTTTTTGTTTGTTTGCTTGGTTTTGTTTAGGTTTTTTGGGGGCTTTTTGGGGTTTTTTTGTTGTTTTTTTTTTTTTTCTTTTCATTTACACTTGCTGGGAATGTGTAGTAACTGGTATAATTTCAAATCTCTGACTGGTTGTGGTGTAATTTAGAATATTTTATAAGTGCCTAAAATACAGTACTTAGACAAAAAAGGAGTACAGGTGGTAGATCAAGTACATTGGCTATCACTGCCTTACCCAAAAATACCCTGAATTTAATCAGTCACTTATTATTCTGTTCCAGAATCAAATAAGAAGATTCAAATATCTGTATCTGTAGCTGTACACACAAACACATATTCAGGAAACAGTTTTGCCTTTGTAGGTATTTAGATGACTTCAAAACACACAAATAAACTACTCAACTGTATATGATAACAAATGCCATGCATCCATCAGCATTGACTTAAAATCTGTTACATTAATAAAGTTGGATTTCAAAAGAAAGGGCCAAGCTAACTGACCTCTGCACTGAAATATCACATACAAATATTTGGCATCACTCAGTCTAACAAAGTAATTATTTTCTTTGGTATGTACTGAATTAGGGCAGAAAATTTTACTGTATTTATTGGCATTTACAATTTTATAAGTGTTAGATATTTACTTAATGAGTAACCTCATCTTGTTTTGATAATTCATCTCTAAAAACAGTATTAATATGACTGTCTAAATGGTGAGAGCTCAATGTTCTTTAATGTTCTGGCTGAGCTGATGTTTTCAAAGACAAGAAATATGGCAGGATCTGATAACTTCGTTCAAAACAGGGCTCCATCACTGTCTCAGAAATAATATATTGCTTTCACAAAAGTTAACAGCTCTCCAGTTGGTTCTTTGACGCATAAAAACACAGGCAAGACTTTGAAAATAAAGATACAAGGGTTAACACTTTTTAAACTGGAATCTGCAGATGCAACTGCCAAGCTAATTAAACTTACAGGTTTCCAAAACTTAGGCCAAAATAACATACTGCAAAGGAATATTAATCTAGCCAGACTCCGTTTCTTGAAGCTTCACTCTTACGTACTCAACCAACTGTTAAAAGGAAACAGATGACTCCCTTTCTTCAAATGCCACATCGCCATGATTACAAAGTATCTTCTTTATTTTAGGATGCTGATGATAAATCTTTATGACACACCAGGTCATTCACAACAACAGGCAAAGATTTTTTTGCTTTTATAAATTGCCATTGACAACTGCAAAAGTTTTCAAGAGACCTAATATGGCGCACCAGAAAGAAATATGATGGATCATGGGCTCCCTATGAGTCCATGAAAGAAAAAAGTTTCCATAATAAAGTGTAGGCCAAAATGGAGCACAGATAATTAAAGACAGCTAAGAAAGAACAGAAACAAGCTTAATTTAATGTGTCCATGCTAACATGGATAACAGGGCTCCTACTGCTTCTAATAGTCCAGATTATAGTAGATAAATCTTTCATGAAAAAGCTCTAAATCATTAAGGACAAGCAAAGTTTTCTTCCTATAATAGTCTAGTGTTCAGAAATAGAAGCTGGGGCCCCTCTTCTTGCTCATCTACCCCACCATCACAGGCCCAAGCCAAACTTTTAAGTCAGCTGGGAAACAGAAATGTTCCTATTACTGCAAGGAAAGCAAAAAGAAAAACAAAAGCTTCCTAAAATAACTTGTTTACTTCTGCATGTTAGTTACTTAAAGGAATTTTTAAATCCAAATGTTTTACAAAAGTATGCTTAATATCATATACTTCAGCAGTGGCTATACTACTTTGGTTATGTTATGAATACAGCATGGCTGTTGGAAGGACAGTATTGACTATTAACACACAGCGTTTAAGATATTCTCTAAAACTAAAAGATCTTTTCTCATTACCCGAGAAAAATTTGGCTTATCTTGCTGCTAAGGTTTACATCCAGACAAAGCCACTTTTAATCTCAATTACTTTATTCTGTCACATTTTAAAATGTCTGCTAATAGAAGTGATAGGAACAAATGGGCTCCCTTCAATAGACTGGACTATATTTACAACTTAATTAATTAGGCATTACTAATCACACGAGTCACGAAGTAGGGATCAGCACCTAGTCCTAAATAAGTCATTATAATCCATAACAAAAAAATAATTAAACACTAATAGTATTGCTTTCGCTATTTTCTCACTGAGCTTTGTCAGTTTTCCTATGAGAAGAAACTTTGACCTGTCTTAAAAACAGTTCCCTTAACTGCCGACGACTAGCAGCTCACTGGAAAGGATACTGCATGTCGTTGTGGTGGGTGCTGCCGTATCTAGCTCTGTCACCTTGCTGCTCTTCCCCAGTCCCAAGCTCCTGACGCAGTGCAGGCTGGGAGTGAGGTGCCCCCCATTTGGCAGTCGTCACATTGAGTATGCTGAACAGATGTGGCTTTAACCAGGCAATGCTGAAGATTAAGCTCTGACTCCAGTCATGTTCCTTGGCATGAAGGCTGGTAATGCAGGTCTGCAGCCAAGCCCATGCATCAGATCAGGAGTGATAATCCAGAAGCTTTTCCTCCAGTCTGCAACTTACTTACTTACTTGCGAAAAGGAACATGGGTGCCTGCTCCTCACTTCACCCCTTAGAGCATCAAAAGATGAGACCCTTTAAATAATAGTTGCTATTTCCTCGGGGTTATGGGTCCACCTCAGCCAAAACATTTAAGGATACAGGGTGGATACAGGTCTAAGCCATCTATAGATCTGTGCTCAAGTCCTTATTAAAAAACAAACCAAACCCAAACGCTCAACAAAAGAAACCAGACCTCCATCTTTGGAAAGGGTTTAAGCTGTTGAGATAAAGGGTACATGCTCCTTGTCTGAGCTTCACAGAAAGAAAGAACGACAACACCCATGACCATCACAGAGCTCAGGGAAAGGAAGAGTATTCTTACACAGCAACTCACAACAACCCTGAGAAAGCCAATATCCTCCCTCCATTATGTTTAATAAAGGTTTTATGAACTGGATTCTCTGCCTGTATCACTGATAAAAAAAAAAAAAACAAGGAAAAAACCACCTTACTGGGTATCTTTACATTTTAGATTGCCAACTGCAAACACATAATCCTATTTTGAATGTGATTCAAAAGCCCAATGGCCTGAAAAGCTGCATTAAAATGTCCAGTTAAAATCAGCATCTCTAACAGCTAGACAGCTGGTGACTCAACTTTCAAGCTTAATAGTAATCACAGTATGTCTTGATATCAATGAGTCTAACACTCAATGATTCATTAGTAAGTTTTGTCACATTCCCCAAAACTATCTGATGATTTCTTACTGAAGCACTAAGACAAAAAACAGTATCAGAGAGACAACAGTGAATGGAATAAATCTGTTACGGGTACAGTAACGCTGGTCCCAAAGCTATGACTAGAGCCAAGGTGGCAAGAGACAGCATAACTGGGTAAGAAGTGAAAAATGAAATCCAGGACAATTACTAAAAAGGAGAGAAAAGAAAACAGCAAAAGCTGAAAAATAAAGCCCTTCAAGAGAAAGAGAGAAACAGGGAACTACAAAGAAAATCCATTCTACATAAAATATCACTTTTGACAGCTAGTGACAGGGAGCATTGTGTTCAGAAAAGTCAAGGCAGATATTAAGAAATAACAAAGATGGAAAAAAACCCTCAAACATTCAAGTATTTCCTCCAACCTAAGAAGGTAAAAGGTTTTGTAGAAAAGAAGGAAGTCAGGAAGAATTTGATGTTACTGGCACAAAGTACCTCGATTTTTTCCACCCAACACCAAAACAAACAAAGAAAAATCTAAATGAGGGTCCCTCTGAGTTTTCCGATCTATATTTAGAATTTACAACCTTGACATCTTTTCCTCCTCATTTTTTATTTTTATTTTTATTTTTTTTCATTTCCACGTGAATCAATTGTTATATTTAAGCACACTTCCTCTTCAATGTTGAACACAGGCCCAGACCTAATTTGACATAGAATAACCTGTCTCTGGAAGGCATCTCCCTGAGAAGGATCATGGGAACTGCAGGTTGTTCCAAGTCTTTCTAGGAAACTGTGTTTCAGAATAAAAAGTACCAGTAAAAGCCTAATGCTCTTTATGCTCACACATCTTAAGACAACCAGGGACAACTCTAACTGTCTAGCCAGATCTCTGCAACACATCCCAAAATGCTTCACCAAGTGACTCCTGGATCACGCCAGGAACCTCCACTGAATTACAATATATATTTAGACAGACATTCAAATCTGTTTGAGAGGGCTGATAGAGCCCACCAATTTCCACATTAAGTTGCTTCAAATTTCAAGTAGCTTTTCACTAAGAATCTGCACCTTACGTACGAGTTGGCTTTGGCCACAAATTCCAGGTGTTAGGCCACATCCTGCCCTTGCCTGTTGAAGAGTCCTCTGTGGCAGGCACACTGCATAGCTCCGTTTTGCTTTGTGTCAGTAAGGAAAGCAAGGTTTGCAGGGACATGTCTTTCTGCTTCAAGTCGCCAGAGGTACCACACTGCAGCTTCTTCCAAAGGGGCACGTGGATACTACTTCAGATAACATGGCAATATGCGAAGCATCGCCAGTTATGGAATATCAACTTTCAAAGTTTCCTCCTTTAGCAGAACTTACATACTTTTCTGTCTCCATCTTCTGACATTTGCTCTGATCTTGTGTGAGCTAAAGAGTGGTTTGCTTTCAGAGGGAAGTGCAACAGTGTATGCATGTGTGTGAAGCGCACACACAAGAGCACCCATTGTCCCACAAAACACATACGAGATGTGCCAACACACTTTAATGATGAAACAGAAAGCATATATGCCTTGGCTCTCTTAACCATCTGTCTGAGGACATTCACTAGGAGCTCAACAGTGTACATGACAAAGCAAGTAAATGATCATTTGCCACATCATCCTTCAAACTTCAGTCTGTGTTTTTTCCCCAGTTGCACACTACGGGTTTTCATAAAAGAAACTGAAACTAGAAGTATTAATTGTTTTTCGTACCCTCAATCATTTCATGTTCAAGGACCCCCATTTCTAACTATCTGTGCAGTTGTTCATATGCAGAATCTTTTACAGAAATAACAAAATGCATGACTTGGAACAGATGCAATTATCTTGGTTCTAGGCTGAACACAGAGCCTTTGATCAATACCTCTTTAATGTGCTGTGAATCCACAGGTTTTCAGGATTCAAACATGGTATGAAAGGCATTGCACCCTATTGTGAGTAAATATTATATTATATTATCTCTTTTCAGGCTGCAGTCTTTAAAAAGAAAAGATAAAAGCCGTGTAACAAAAGCTAGATTCCTTATAATAGATGATCTTATTTTGACTGAAGTATCATCACTACTCTCAGTAAATTAATTTGCTATTCCATAAATTGAGCTCCACAGACACAGTCAAGGTAACATGAAGTCTCCTCCTTCACTTACTTGCTTTACATGCTGCTGAGATTAGTACGTTGCATTCACTAATCTAAAGCACACAGCAAGCCCCGGTGTTCTACTGTCAGCACCTTTTACACTGCATACCTTCCAGCAATAAGAGACTACAAACACAAACACGAAGACTCAAATCAGCAGTCCCCAATTCTTCTTCAACACTCAAACTCAGTAGTTCCTCTTTAGCACCTAAACTCATTGACCAGACACCTCTAAGGACAGAGCAGCTGGTGAGAAACACTAGACTCAAGAGCTTAGTTCACCTGTGGAGGGCTGGATGTCAGCCTATATTCCTGTATTTTATTTTTCCCCCCAATTTAAAATGCTAAATGCATTTATGATGTTTATAGTTCATAAGAGATTACATAATGAACTGGAAAAGAAAAACTGTAAAGTTTTGAAGTTTAAAGTGCTTAGTGACAGTTTAAACGCAGCCTGAGATCAGTACACTACCTGCAAGGAGGTAGCCTTCAAAACCCTAAATTTCAGGAAGAGATGTCTCCATCTTTCTTATACAAGACATTTTTGCTATGCTCCCAGAAGTAAAAAACACATGGACCACTCTATGATTGTTAAATAGTGAAATAACAAAACAAAAACTTTAACGAAAATATTCCTGCAAAGAACAAAGGGGCAACACTTGAGACATCTTCCAAAGCACATTAAATATAGGAGAAGCAGATCAATCCTTTGTAGCATTCCCCAACACTGGCATTCTAGACCTCTTAAATTGCAACCATCTTTGCAGCTACAGAACATAAGATAAACAACCAGGCTCCACTAGTTTGAATGATTTTCTCTCTTGGTCATTTAGAAGTTATAAAACAAAACAAAATAAAGATCAAATAAAAGCAAAATACAAGTAGGATGCAAAATAACAAGCAAGTTTTCCTGTAACAACTGCCAACAATTACAATTTCTACCTGAAAAAGGTCACTATCTTAACAGTTAGGAGTAAACATTTAGTTTCTCTTCAACTTTGAGCCACAACTTGGAGTCAAAGCTTAGATTTCTGGTCTAAAACTTCAAGCAAATTATTTCTAGAACTGAAGTCATCCATCATCAGCAAAGTTGAAGCCCACGAACAACAGACATGTCTCGTTAAGTGACAGTCATTGCCTGACACCCTGCAATGCCCAACAGCACCAAGACAGCTGTGGGCATTAGCTCATGGCTCAGTCACTGCTGGCACGCTCGGACCTGTGTTGGAGGCGGCCCCACCAAGAACCCGTGGGAAGACAGGATCCTCTCCTCCTGGTCAAATCAAAAATACTGCTCAGGCTCCTCACACAACCACACAAATGCTACTGCCAGTGTAAGGGAGGGAATGGAAACTCCTGACGAGGGGGAGGGCAGGGATGGTGGAACCAGGATTTTCAACAGCCTCATTTCCCACAGGTTAGTCTGCAGCCTCCACATCAACATCTTTAGGACCACTCTATTATTACTCTTAGTCAAAATAAAGAAAAACAAAATTGACCTAAATCTCCTAATCAGATGACAAGTAAACAGTCTCATTAACTTTCGGAACAAGACTATATGTATTCTAAAACAGCAGATAGGCCTTTAACCATGATTAGGAACCAAAAATTGACAACAATCCACTAAATCCTATTAAGTGCATAGACTTCACACTGGTTTCACAATTTTGATTACCAGTTTGATGATTATTTTTGTCTGTTTTCTTGATGCAAGAGATCACAGAACCACAGACTGGTTTGGGTTGGAAGCTTTAAAGAGTTTTTTAGTCCACACACACATCCCTGCCATGGGAAGGGACATCTTTCACTAGACCATGTTGCTCAAAGCACCATCCCACCTGACCTTGAATACTTCCAATGATGGGGCATCCACAGCTTCTCTGGGCAACCTGTTCCAGTGTCTCACCACCCTCACTGTAAAAAGATTTCTTCCTTATGTTCAATGTAATTCTATCATTCAGTTTAAAACCATTACTCCTTGTCTAGTCACTACAGGGCTCAATAAAAGGTCTTTCTGTCTTTCTTGTAAGACCCCTTTATATATTGAAAGCCCACAATAAGGTCTCCCCGGAGCCTTCTCCTCTCCAGGCTGAACAATCCCAACTCTCTCAATAGTTTGAGCACAGTGTAGACACAACTGTATGCCATTAAGGTGTCTTCCGCTGCTCCTCATGTAAGTCATATTAATTCAGTTACAACACTACTTGCACAGAAAACTACTAGGATAGTTAAAGTGCCATAACTTACACGTAGATAAGGCCTAAGCCAACTGGTCTGTATGACAGGCAACTCCAGGAAAATAATTAGACTCCAGAAGATTTCCTACTTGATGGGTCTGCTGGCTAATAGCTACTTTTCATCAGAGCCAGAAAAGAAAC
This sequence comes from Podargus strigoides, assembly GCA_028020825.1. Taxonomy (NCBI): domain Eukaryota; kingdom Metazoa; phylum Chordata; class Aves; order Caprimulgiformes; family Podargidae; genus Podargus; species Podargus strigoides. The sequence continues at coordinate 34,798,390 of CM051620.1, read as the reverse complement.
TGATGGTCTACATTACCTAAAACTAGTTTAAATTCTTCAGTGACTCAGTAGTTCTCTGGAGGTACGCAAGTAGTAAAGTCAACATAACTGGATATTTAGCCAAAAAGCTTTACAATGTACAGAGGAAGATCAAAGCCATTTCCAGTGCATCACTCCTAGCTGTAGACAGCAAAGTAAATTCAGTAATAGATTTTTTTTTTGTAAATGCTCTGCATAAATTGCTCAACTTCACAGCACAAATTTCTCTGACACTTAATTCAGTCTTAAAATCCTATCAGGCTGAAAGTACAGCACATAAAAAGAATAACAGCCATGCACAACTCCTTTAAAAAAGATCCAAAAATTGGCAACAATTTTAAATCTTCTGCCATCTCAAATATGATTAACGTGAAAAAATATAATTAAAGTAACATTGATCAACTGAAATATTTGCAAAACAAAAAATCAACAAACAAACCCCAAGTCTGCATATGCTCTCTTGTCTTAATATCCTGACTTGGTAAAATATTTATGTACATAACTTTAAACCTCTAAGTAGTTCCACTGACTTAACAGGGATTACTCATCTGCTTAAAGTTAGGCAGTTGCTTAAATACCTTGTGAAATATGAATCTAAATTCAGATCTGATAAATTCAAAGTATCAGCAGCCAAAGTAACACCTCATTACAGGTTTAAGACCATGCTGTTTTCCTTTAGTGAACTATTTTACTTGCATACTGGCACTGGAGGCAACAATAGACTATCTGCTCGAGTGACTCTGTGATTACAAAGTAGTACTGCTACGGGGAAGCAAAACTGCTTTTGCTATCAAATGTGAAACCAGAAAAAGAAGAGACATATGATTAACAACAAGCCTTTTTTAATTCATACAGGTTCCATAGCTTTTGCATGTGTCTCTTCAAGTACTTCTTCCAACGCTGTTTAGCTTTCACATGGTGATTCATTCTGTCCAAGGTCTGTCTTGTAAGGCTGTTCTGAAAACAAGATCTGACAACTCAAAAGTGTACATTAACAGCTGGACTGATAATTGCCACCCTGATATCCCTTCCCTGTACTACTGAAAAGCTGATCTATAGAATACAAAACCTCTTCAGAAACTGGTGACACGTGAAAGCTGGACTCCGCAAGAAAATGGAATTGAGACATAAAATTGCATTTGGGGATACTTTGGCATAGTAGGTTATATCCCACCGTATGTGAATCTAAATAAGAGAGGTGGATGCCTCTGTAAAACAGGCTACAGAAAACAGAAAGACATGGAGAGTAGAGGGAGAAAAATAAGGGATGCAGTCCTGGAGTCTAATAAAAGATACTCAGGGGACTTGAGAAAAAAACCTCAACATGTCTTGTACTTGATGTCAGGACACATACTTCAGCACTCCTACTGAAGGGGTTAGAGGAGACTGCTTAGCTAGAGAAACTGCTGAACAAGCTTAAGGTGATCTTCAGTATTCTCTGTACCTACTGCATTGCTGATATCCAGAGGAGAGGGTAAAAGCACAACTAGATAATGAAGAAAAGGAGGTTTCAAAGCCAGAACCAGTATTTGTTCAGGCAGTGAAATGTAACAAACATTCTCTGCTTTAATATGTGAGCTAATTACCTGCTGAGACTGAGGTTAGCATGATGGATAACAAGAGCTTTAAACTAAGGGCAGAGGTTTGATTTTTATATCCTGCTTAATCCCTAGAAGGAAAAAAAAAAAGAAAAGAGCTAAAGGAGGATACAGCAACCAAAAACAATAATGAGAAAGAAAAACAAAAACATAGTGACAGGAGTCGGGCAGATTCAAGGAAAAAGACTACTGTAGGTATGAAATCAAATGAGATTGGTGTAACACAGTTCAACTGATTGAAAACTAAGAAAGAATTTAGACTCCTTTTATTTGCTGTCAGAATTTTGTTGTCTTCAGATATGAGAAAACATTTTCAGCTGTACTTATACAACTGAAATGAATCTGTCTTAAGTGCTGAATTTTTCTTAAAATTAAGGTAGGATCCTAAAATCAATCAGACACTATTTTACTAAATATATCTCTTAAGTACAATCGAATGGCTTTATAGCTTCTTGGCTGTCTGGCATATAGAGGAACATTTATCCCCAGTGGTCTTTACACTTGCCTAAACCACGCTTTTTTAATTAAGCACGTGCAAATCGGAACTTACTGTGATGTACATCTCTGTGTAACATTACAAACAAAACTGCAACATATACGACTATCACTCTTTAAAACCAACTTAACATAGACTGCGAATAACAGGAGAGCTTACACTTACATGACCATAAAACCACTATTTCACATCACTTTTACACTATAAATAAAAAACTCTTCTTTTTTTTTTTCTCAAGTGCTTGAAACACAACTCTCAAATCTCCAATAAAAATATACACTTAAGATTTACATGAATACGACTTCTATTTCATCTTCATGCTAAAATGACAATTTCTCATCTCCTCTAGACAACCACAAATCTCTATCCAATCACTGTAAGATAACATGGCAAAGTTCTCAGTAGAAAAATAAGCTTTTGTAAAGAAACTTGTTTTCAGGTTCCCAAGTACTAAAAATGTTTCAAAACCCAGGTTAAAACTACACGCAGTGGTTACATCTTCCAAGTATCTCTAATTCTTCTAATGAATTCAGTTACATGCATCTATTTATAACTTGCTTTCAAACTGTAATAAACCGAATCTCTAACATACCACAACTAAAGAATCTTTGAAGTATATGCTGTGAGAAATGATATAAAGATAACAGATACAGAGCTGCAAATATACATTTGCATATAAAATAGATCAGGATAACATTATATTAAATTATATAGTATTACCACTGCAAAAAATCTGTTACTTTTTTCAGCTACCAGCCCAACAAGCTTGACATGGAAAATGAATATCAATCTGTATTTCATCCTTCCTTGTTTTCATTCCTAGAACCTAGAATAAAGTCTCCTTGTCAAATCTCAGTAGCAGCTATAAAACGTGTTGCTTTCAGTGGCTTTACAAGTTATTTATAACTGACTGAGCTTTTGTAGGTCATTAGACCTTAATGTACAATGCTATTTAGAGAGGAAGAGGAAAATTTGTGAAGCATTTTTTAGTATTTATTTCAAAAATCCAATCTCTTTACTAAAACTTCTAAATAATAAAACTATAAAATAAGTTTTCACTAATTTGATCTAATCTGTCTTTGAAGAAATGCAGAGCAGACCCACTGTGTAAAAACTAAGCCATCTTACTTTGTCCATGTTAGTGTAGAATCAAACAGAATTTCAGGATATTCATTTAGTTTTCTCCTATAGATATTTAGTTTAACACTAAAAATCATCAAAACATCTGAACTGTGAAAAAAAATAAATTAACCTCAGTCTCATGGCACTTTATGCAAGTGTAGTATTACTTTCATGACTTTGTTTTAGAAATTTAAATTGTTAAGATAATGCAAGTGTTTCACCATTGTAAAGGTGTTCTATACACCTTGACAGTGGAAAAGCAATCAGAAAGACCTGGAACAACCTAAAAGTTAATGCATTTAAATGGTGAATACATGTAAGTGCAGGATTCCCAATGTGAGGTGATAAACTACCTAAAAAACATGAGACAGAAATAGTAATGGTCTCATTACATCTTCAATCTGCTTGCTTTGCTTAGGTCAGTTTTTTTGTGGCACTCAAGAGAAGTAGGGGTGTATTGGACTGTTAGTGCAGTTTGAATGTTTACTATATGTAAGTGATAATAGTAAATGAAACGCCTGTTCCAAAACAATGTTGGTTTTCAGATACGCTGTAATTTCAATTTTTTCTTAAAATGAAAACTCTTTTACATTTACTATAACAACAAAGAGATGTAGCTTCTAAGTAGATACTGGTATGAAACTTTTTAATTAGTTTAAAGGAATAATTTCAAATATTCTAATCTTTGTTTCTACATCCTTAGATTATTAATGACCACCTTGAAGGTCTCAGTGTTTTGCATTGCCCCTTACAGAGGCTTAAAGTCTAGTCTGTACCGGCTGAGTTTTATGTAAAGACCCAAACAGTTATCAGACAGTCTAATTGTTCTCAGCTGAAGAATCTGGTGCAACAAATCAACATCATAAAGCATAATTTAGTATCCTTATTGCTTAAGGGTTGAAAACGGCTTCTGTTTATTGAAATAGAAAGTATTCATAGCATTTTAGTCTGTCTTTAGAATTGTATTTTCGGTTGTTTTTGCAATAAAATTTTATAAGCTTAGAAAATGAAGTGCACATTCAGCTCTGGTACAATTCTGGCCTACAACGACTTAAATAATTTACATGTAACCTGGTCTGATGACTGTGAACATTTTGTAACACTATAACCTCTGTTTTTATGATATTGGTCCCCAGGATTTGCCAATGCTGCCACTAGTCAGAGCCAGATTTTCAGATGAGATGTTTTGGAAGCGCTGAGAGAATTCCCAAATGGACTAACAGATTTTTCTCTGTGCACCCACTTCCCAGGAAAACACAATTTTTTTGTCCTTATCCCTTCCTAGGTAAGGATAAGGACAATGTGTCTCTTGGTGACAGCAAAAAAAAAAAATAAATTCTGAAATTGAAAGTGAGAAAAGGAAGAAGAAAAGAAAATAAGGGAAAAAAAAATAATCTCAAAAGTCAGCAAGGTTCAAAATGATGATGGATAGTGTGGCAGGTTAAAAGGCATACTTCTAATATGGGGCACGGCAACTTCACTAGCATATCCATTTCAAAAATCATGCTGACCTAGTAGCAGTAAGAGAACAAGCTGCGAACTAGGAACATTCATGAAGATTAATCCATTAGAGCCACTTTGGAGGCAGTTGACACATAATTTGACACTTCCCATTTTCCATTTAGCTTGGAACAGGTTGGTGCCTGAAACTACAGCTCTACTTACCCACTTGTTTTAGAAAGAAATCAGTACCTAAAGTATGCAACACGTGATCTCCACTTTTATAACTTCACACATACAGTATGGAAAAGGGAGCATTATTTTCCCACAGAAATCACAGAATACTGAAAAAGTGAAAGATGTTAAAGTGTTTGAAAACAAAAGGAATTGCTCTAAAAAGAGTTTTATAAAGAGATTGCAGTCTTCCAAATTAGAAGAAAAAGGATACATCCTACTGTAAGAATTTCGATCTGCCCTTAACACCTGCAGTGCTATTCATGCCTGCCCAGACAGACTTGTGCTACAAAACCCACTTCCAAGAATTTAAAGTTTCTAAAATATTTTTTTCTTTAAATAGGAAATATATCAAAATAAAGTAAATACAAAACCAATCTTCTAGACAAAGAACAGGAAGAAAACTGTCAAGTTCTCTCATTTACATTTATAACAGGACCCTATCTAGAGATTAGAATAGTTTCAAATCTATTGTAGTTGAGGATATGATGTCATCACTTAAGGGACACAGATAATTTAGTTCACAATATCTATTCATACCAACAAAAGAAAGCAAAAGTGGGGATGCAGAATACTTTCATACCTCACTCTCCTGGATTACTCCTATTTTACATGAATTCATCATCCATGTAAGAGTACATAACTAGTCTTATATACTTATATATAAGCCATCTGCTAGTTTAACTTTTGCAAAACACAACTAATTCCAGTTTCATTAGATGCACACATTGGACTGATCGATTTTCTCAGCAATTTCTGAATTTTATGTGTTTATTTTTAAAATACAGAATATGATACTTAACACACTACGTTCACATGACATTACAGCATATTTCATTACTGATTAATGAAAAACCTGGGAATTTGCTACAGAAAAGCTGAAGAGACTATTGGGTTTGCCAAAAATAAAGTAATAATCAACACAGAAAATATTCAAAGTCAATTAATTAGTCTCCTTACCTTGTTCTTTTATCTGACGAATTTGTTTCACAGTTTCTTTCAAGATTGCACATTTGTCAGGTTTAAAGTTAAAGTTGTCAATATCATTAAAATTTGCAAAAATCAGCTCTGCAAGTTCTTCTATGTATTTATTCTCTTGCTCACGATTGCGTTTCTCAGTGCTTCTTTTAGGGCTGGAAGAGGAGTTCATAAAAATGTCATATTTAATGTGAGTTTGCTCATCTTCCGACCAGCTCAAAGATTATTTCAAATAGTTTGAGAGTAGTTTAAGAAAAACAGAGAGAACTGCCTGCTCTCAGTACAAAAACCGTAACTTACAAGTTTCTGAAGCAGAAAGGTTTTCTCTGGAACAAGGAAAGGAGCATTAAGAAAGGCGTTACTTATTTTTTCCCAGCAGTCATGGTTTTGTTTCAAAAGGGGTTTGGGATTTGAAATTCAAAACAGAGGATTGGAGGTTGGCATTTGTACATTTACAAGTATCCCTCCATTTACAAGTATTTGTACATTTACAAGTATGTACATATCTCTTGTATATGCACAAGTATTTGTACATAAACAAGTATATTGTTGAGAATCCAAGGAGTATCATATAGTGACAGTGCATGAGAAAATAAAACAGCTTAACAAGTTAAATCAAACAATCCATACTCCCTGCCTCCTTGTGAAATTACAACAGAGAATCATAAGAAAAAATGCTGAATGAGTGGTTATGCTTTAAAATGCTATAAAACTGAAAAATATTTTTCAAGTCCCGGATTATGATGTTCAAGAGAGGTGGTAAAATACCTCAGATTGCCAGATGAGTGGCTGAAGACTCCTTGCAGTGATTAGCCAAAAAAGATTTTTACATAGCTCCTATATTGTCACCAAAATTCTGTATTTTGGCACTACACTGGATTCAAAACAATCAAACAAACAATACTATAAGACAATACCCTCGACCCCTCATCCCACACCCACGACACAGAATTACTGAATCAGAGCTGTTTGGTGCTGACTTCTCTTTGTGAGAATGGAAATTTTGTCATTTTCTAACTGAAAAATATGTGCACATGTAACAGTCTTTTTAAGGCTTTCTCTTTCAATGTCTTCAAACATAAATGGTCTAACCTGGGTCCAACCTGATCGGGATCCTTGCGCTTTCTTGACTCTGCCCTGGATGGGTCAGAGGTATTTTCTCCCATCCCACTCATCTTGAACACATATCAGCAACTATAAGGAAGAAAGTGCAAGAAAGGGTTATGGTGGAAAAATGATGAGATCTTTGTTCGTATTTCCGAGTTTCTTGTTCCATGCTCAACTCAGTTTTTACCTGGCAAATCTACCATTTGAAAATAGAGTTTGTTTGAAAGGTACTGATAAAAATACTGTTTATGACCCCACAGAATGTTACACAAAACTGCTTCAGAAGAAAATTTGTGGTGGGCAAGCAAGGCGTTATCATCTCTTGGTTGTTACGACTTATGTAAGAACAGATAAGTACGTTTCGTGCCTGGGTTGCTGAATTTTCATGGCAATTTTGCAAGGTTGAATGAGGAAAGACAAAGGGAAAGCCATAGTGCCACCCAAAAAGAAAAACACAACAGAATTGAAATACATGAAGTGAAACATGTATCCCAGCTCCATGAAAAGGCAGCACATACAGCTTTAGTTAAAAATCAGAAGATAATGCTTGCACGAGTACATGTACAATATCAGAGAAACAGAACATCTGTCAACACCAGACATCACAGAGGAACTGATAAATATTTTATACGCATAATCTACCTCACAAGAAAAATAACTTCTCAAGCTATCATGTATTAAAACAACACAAGCTTATTATGATTTGTGCAATAAACAGCCCATGGAAATCCTGCCCCGCTCCTGCCGCCTATTGTCCCATGCACTGCAGGCGCACACGAAACTCACCTGCCCCAGATTACACACCCCTCAATAAATGTGGCTATTCATGAGGCAGAAAACGCTATTACAAAGGGCATAAGGAGATGATGTAAATGATCAAAAAGCTCAAGCAATACACGGCAGTCCTAGCTCACCATCTGCCTAGCTGCTGCCAGTTCTGTAAGGATGATGGCAGAGAGACATTGCCAGACGTTTCAGAGAGCTCCTGTATTTTTGGGGATTGGCAGAAAAATAAACACAAGGGCCATGAAGGAGGTGAGTGACTCCAGGAGATGATTTATACCATGCAAAAGTGCTGGAGCCTGTAATTCCATGATCACTTCACACCAGCATAAAATGGAAATAAGGTATCAAAACAAGGGGGTCCACCACCTCTTTCAAAAGCCCTTCATTTCTGCCCCACCAGTTTCCTTCCCTCTGCTGGCCCTGTCAGCCATGCACTGAACTCAAGGAGAGACCTGCTGTGGGCTAAAACTGTGGTCTCCTTCTCTTTTTATTTTTGACACTGTACAAAACCTAGCAGCCAGAGCTTGTGTTGGTAACAGGATGTTCACACTGTAAATCTTAGATTTACCAGTGATCTAGCTGGATGAAGACTGGATGAAGATATGGGCAGAAACAGCCTGGAGACTGAGATCCAGGCAGAGGTACTGAGGAAGGCTACTTATTGAGACTTGAGCAAGCAAATGAAGACTCAGAGCCATTTCAGATTCAGAATCAACCACCATCTAACATTTTTCTGAATAAAAAAACACATTGAAAACCCAATAAAAAATCTTTTCTTTGTACTGAAAATATATATATATATATATAGTAACCAGTTTGAGGAGAAAGTGGAGTCTTTTTATTTTCCGAGACACTGGTCAAGTTTCATGAAAAACACTAGATCATCCCTGAAACATATAGCTCTCAGTTGGTCTTTGACATGGATGGTATCAAATCCTATTCAAAAAATATCTGGATTATCTTTCTATCTGCTGAGTCTATACATGCATATGTATATTTACATGTGTGTACAAACTGCCAACATTTTGAGAACAACTCACTTCCAGAAGAGCAAGGCAGCCCTGATTCTGCAGCAGAACAGAGCTCTCAAAGGGAAGATGTACCCTCACACCCTCATTCTGTACTTGCTGGAGAATTCCCAGTGACCCCAGTCAGGGGACTCACAGTGCCACACCAAAGCTGCAGGATGTGAAACATCTCTCCAGTGTGGACTGTGACACCGTCTGTTCCTTAACAACTACGCATCTTCACTGATTTCGTTCTATCCCCAGCAGGCAAACACATTTTATCTAAATACAGAAGTAGAAATATACATTAATCTAATTGGTTAGGAGCTAAGCACCTTGAAAATACACAATTGCACAAGTATCACAAGTAGAGCTCCAAGGAGCGAGCAATATACTAGTAAGAAAATTGTGACAATAATTAAAGAGATGTTGCGAGGAGATAGCAGTTCCATGTCTGTCAGTGGAGAGCTGGAACCGTCCTTGGGCCTCTGTTCCAATGCCTAATTTTTTCAGTGACCGGGGAGAGAAAAAAATCATCAGCATGATGAAAGCGGTACATTCCCAAGATCATCTGATCTCTGAGCCAGATTCAGATGGTGACCTAAAGTTCAGAAGAAAAATTAGGTCGGGGAAACCCTTTGTTTCTTATGCTCCCCAAGTAATATCTGAGAAATGTAAATCTGTTAGCTATTTTTCTCGAGAAAACCAAGCACAACAATTCACAAAAACCTGAAAAACATTCAACAGTCGTCTTTCCCCCCTCAGAGTGGTAAGAATTGAAGTCAGAGATAGGCATTTAGGGGGAACAACTCCCTCCACTCCCCCTTCCTCCCCAGGAAAGCAAAGAGGAACAGCTACTGACAGTTTTTCCACCTAGTCTGTTTGGCTTACTTCAAAGGGAAGTTTATTTTCACAGGAACCAAAGTTTTACTGGTAGCTCCACCAATGCATAGCTCAATTCTTCTTGCATTCACATTGATGCTATTCCATAGGAATTCCACTAGGTCTATGGCATCAGCCTTCAGAGGACACATTAGAACTAACCTCCCACCACAAACATCTAACCTTCATCCTTCTGTATTTAAGGGAACAAAAGTGGTACCATTATTATGAAACTAGCACCTTCTTCTCCCCATATTAAACACAGTAACTGGGTCTAAACAGTTTGTTTATTATTATTTTATTTTATTGGCACTTACAAGCCATTACGCCTTTTTCTCAGCAGCATTGTTTGTTCTTAGAATGAGTTAACCTTTTCTTTTTACTCATCAAAGTTTTTCTGGAAATCTACCACCTACTACCATGTTTGCATTCTGCTCTCTCTATGTCTTCATTAAAAATCACATTCTATACCTCAAAGATCTGTACAGACTGCAGCTCCTGTGCTGTAGGTGCCTGTACTCCAGAGCAGAATGCAAAATCCAGAGCTAGGTGCCTTGGAAAGTGGAGAGCTAAACAGATGATACTAAGTCAATCTAAAAAATCTCACAGGACAAAATGAAAGTGACTCAGCAGTATCCAGTACATGGTACTAAAATTAAAAGGATGTGCCCCCAAACCCCATCTCCCTAGGGATTTGGGGGGTCAACTGGGATAGGTAAAATTTTGCTATTCTCTTGTGATTCAGAAGCTAAAATCCTCTCCTAAATTTGGAGAAATGTAGAGGAATCACCTTTTAGAAGCTGTGGCTAGATAATTTGCTGCCCTGCTCTTCCATAATACTACATACCAACTAGAAAAGCCAGAAACAGGGCAATGGAGCTTCAGTTCCCTCTTCGCAGAGGGGTTTCAAGCCTGTATTTTTCATCATGCAGGACAGCCTCCTACATGGTAGCCTATCTGCTTGCCAAAACTGGATGTTTATGATGCAAAGAGGACAAGGCTAATTACCTCTTGAATGCAATAGGAACCTTTTGGTGTGTAGCCCTTACCAATTAAACTCACAGGTAAGTAGTTCAAACGCTATCTTAAGACACAAGGGATTGAGGATACGTATCTCCCACATATCCCATTTCTCAGAAACCACTCTAACAAGTCAAGTAGAGTCAAAGAGGTGAGCATCCTCCCAGTTTCCTCATGTCTTTTAAAAAGAAAACAGCTATTTCAAATTTTTTCCATGAGCTAATTCAGAGTCAAGATCTTTGCATACTATTAGATGAAGATCTCTGGGGAGTCTAGGTACCTCTACAAATTTAATGCAATATAAGTAAGGAACTAAAACCACATTTTTCATAAGAATGCACTTCTGGGCACATGTAATACCAAAGAGCAGGTACCTAGGAAACTTTCAAGTGAAAAGGGGAAAACCTCATAAATTTAGATTGAATTGATAGATGAGTTTTAGACATACAAACATCTGTGGTTCAGGTAAATTGCCTATAGTGGTTCTCAGTTCAGCTCTAACTCCCTCCAGACATTTATTTATTAATCTCAAAATTTCTTGGTTATTTCTTGGTTATAATATTCTATTATACTAACAGTTTTATAATACACAACATTTAATACATTAAATAAATGAATATTTTAAACAAGATAATTTAGAAACTTTTAAAGTTGTTCTAAATATTCTTAGGCTCCTGAACCACATGGATAGATTCTCAGACCTGAAAATAAAACTCCCAAACTTGAAGTCTGATTTTTTTCAGGAAACACGACAATTCAAAACTGAAGCCACTGAGAGTAGAATGACAAGTTAGAGGCTCACAGTTTTACAATAAACCTCCCCTATAGGGAACTACCTTAGATTAGAAAGCAGCATTCATCCTGCTTCTCTGATCTTTTTACACATCTCTGCAGGAATTTCCAGAAAGAAGAAAGATAAGAAATTGAACAGTTCAGTTCATTTAGTGCTTTAGAAGAAATGAAAATGTAATATCAGGTCTACTACATGTCTTCTGAAAGAAAAATCAAGAAAAGGTGGCTAAGGCTTATTTAGCACAGTACAGAATAGGAAGAGGATTAAGCAAATTGGGAATCAGTAAAAACAAACCCAGCAGTGATCACTGCATTGAGGAGAGAGAGATGGAGACATATGTTTGTTAATGAAAAAAATAGCATCATATGTCAGATACTGAACTAAATCAATTTTTATTTGAAAGAAAATGTCTTAAAAATCTAAATTAGAATGCGTGTCTTGCAGAATGAACTGTCATGCAAGACCAGGCACTCCCTTTTTTATCGTGCAAGCTGTTTGGGAGCTGTACTGCACTCCAAAACACAAACATAATATCCTACTGTGGGATTAGTATTCTGCCTTCAGTGGTAGTAGCAGATCTCTATATATATTAAAGTTTTTTCCATTTGTCCCACAAAAAACCTACAACAATAACTAAGAGCTGAACTTCTAATGCTGACTCAGACGCCCCTGACTTCAGTTCCACTGGGCACCAAGGAGGAGCAATGGAAAGATAAATACACTCATCACAGAATTTTCATACAAGGAAGGAGATAGAGAATCGGAATTATTATTACTAAAAATACCTAAAGAACTAATTTTAGGTGTCAATAGATGACCTGTACCAATAGGACATCTCAGGTAAGTAAATATTTTTTATATTTACATTTAACACCAGGGGTGTATTTTACTGCTCAATCTGATTTGCTACCACAGCCCAAAGCATCCAAAATACTTCAAGACAAAATTTCTTATTTTTCCAATGTAAATCACAAACTCGGAAAAATTAAAAGAGTAAACTCTTGGACAGTATGTTAGTAATTACAGTCATCGAGACCTAACCAGTTTCTACCAGATGTTGGGAGACTGAAATGACGGAGCCTGAAAGAGGTTTCAATTTATTTTTTCTTGTTATCAGTAACAAAACAATAGTTTCTGCTCTCGTTGTGACAGCACATCCTCCCTCACATCCTCCACCAGCAACCGCTCTGTTAGAGTACACAGAGAGACTTAATCTAATTACAAATCAATAGTAAACATATTTTTACAAGACATTCATCTTTCAAAAGGAAAAAAAAATAAAACAATGTAAACCCAAAAATAAAACACATGGGAGAAAAAAAGAAAAACAGAGGCTCTGTGAAGGAAGAGACAGAAACAAATCTAGCACAAATCAGTTGTGTGAATTTGTAACATCTCTTCCACTCCTCAAATGACAGGAAGGAATATGGCATGCAGAGTAAACCTTCCAGCACTGATCCTCAGCATCTGTGAATTCAGTTAATCATCCAGAGTCAATGTAGAAGAAGATAATGTGCATTTTATCTCTTATCTGGGCAGGCCATCTTCCAAACAAGGCCTGTTAAACTGTCAGATTTATTATAAGCCTAACAAATGCAGTTAAAGAATAAATGAGGATTACACCTTCAAAGCTGCTGTTTCAATCTGAAAAGTAGCAAACAAAAGGTAAAGTACCATATAGTGGACAATTAGGTAGCAGCACTACACTAGCACCCTTCCAGCACACCAATACATGCATTTAGTGTAGATACAACTGATAAATATAGAAGTGATTTACTGAAGTCACTGTTTTATTGAGTAACAAACAGCAAAAATACTGTTTACTGACCAAAAATATAACAAGACAGTGAAAAGACTGGCAAAAATTATCTCCAACAGCCCAAGTAAAAATATAAACAGCTCATATTCCTGTGGTTAATTATACACTCAAACATACATCCATTATAATTCATACTTTTTTCCTGTGAAGTTCTCATGACTAGAAGCTTTCGGTCTCAGTTTCAAAATTACCGATGTACTCCATGTAGCACTAATTCTAGTAGAAGCCAGGGGAAAGTTGGAAGTCACATACATCTTCTAATTATTCACATTTTTTCCTGCTTATGAACTCTTTTTTTCACTGGCTCCATTTCTGAATTGGAAAAGATCTAATATTGATACATACTGCAATCTTCAGCCCTTTTGAAGGCGGCAATACTTGCTAGCCACTTTCCCAGGCCTCAAAAGGAAACAGCTGTCAGAGGCAGGATAAGATGCTAGATCAGAGACTGGAGCCTAAGGCCAACCTTTCATTGGTAAGCCACAGCAGTTCAGGAGGAAGGACTGCTTCAGCTCCCAGAGCTTTTCATTGTAGCACTCATCAGAATCATAATCAGCTAATTGAGCCCCGTGCATCACACTGCACTCAGAAAAGCTCAGCCTCCTCGTGTGCAAACTTTCTCTTGTACAGGTATCTCGACAAATCCAGAGAGACATGGGTAAGGATTTGGAAACAAATGAAAAAAATTGAGGTGAAAATCAAGGGAAATAAAAGGACAAGGAAAAAAAACACCCTGTATTGTCTGGTAAAATTAAATTAAAGCAAGAGATCCGCTGCTGTAAAGTTTGACAGAAAAGAAAGTTAAAGATATATTGAACCATCCTCCTGTACCCCTGGTATATATAAGCCACACGTTCTACAACCAACTCCTATACCCGTCCTTTGTCACCGAACACCTGGTATTCAGATACACCCTAAATAAAACAATGCCAGTCTGCCAAAAGAAGCGAGATGTCCAGTACCTCAGTTGGTGATGGTAACCTCATATTAAAAATACAAATTAACTTATTCAATGGCAAGCATTTTTCCTGAGACAGCACTACCGCTTTCGCTATTGATGAAACTGCCCAAAATCTTTGTGACCCTACAACAGTCACACAGTATAAAGTGAAAATAGAAAACAGAGTTTCTACGAGGAAGGTGGTAGAAGCAAGCTGAAAAACTCTAGTCACCTTTAAAGGATTTGTACTAAAATCTGACATGCACCTGTAGCCTTTTCTATCTGAAAATAACACTTGTTATGTAGAAGATACAATTTCATTTGAAGGAGAGCCTATGACAGGCAACATTACAACAAGGTTACTAAATTCTACTTTATTCTTGAACTGCACAAACTAGAACTAAGAAAAGGAACATAACTTATCAGCAACTGAGCCCATGTATAAGAGAACAGAAAACTGGCTCCAACACCCACTGCTCACATTTTTGCTCAGTCTACAAAAAGCCGTAACAGACTATAAACAAATGTTTAAGCCAAAGGCTCCTTCCTCAACAGTATCTTTTCCCTCACTCCTGTGTAATGGCTTTAGAGTGGTGTATTAGATAGTAAGAAGACATATTCCATTTGCAGCCTGAAAGTCAATAATGCTCATGAATTTTTTAGCTGAAAGACACTTCAAGATGCCACATCAGGCTGCAAATGGGTGGCAGCAGCTCTTTAACACATGCTGCAACAATCAAATAAATGGCTAACGTTAATGTTCAGTGTTACAGACTAGTATTTAATAGGACTTTCTTTAAAATCGACAAAAATCTCAAAGGAGAAAGAGTTTTTTCTCAGGTATTCAAAATCACAGGTTTGAGAACCCCCCCAGTTCTGCTTAAGACTTTGCAAAACCCCCTCCAGGCTGACCCCAGCACTGTAAGATGGCTCCTACCTTTTGTATTCCCACAGGTTAAGGCTCTTAACAGAGCCACTCACTCAGCTGCTTACGGATTAGACTACGTCAGCCACCCCTAATATGTCCCGGAATAGCAAGGCTAGGCTTTAATAAGACAACAGAGAAAAAATATCAGAGGAAGAAAGTACCATTTTTTTATATAACACACAAGAGGTTTGCTCCATTTCCACTTTATATATAAAGGAAAAGGAAAAGGTCTGTTTCCATCAAAACACTGTCAAGAAGGGCGCAGGTGGTACTACTGCAAAAAATTGTTCAGGACTCTGTATCACAATTTCAGGTTTGATATTCTACCTCTCTTTTGTTATCAAGAATTGGTTTTGATTCTTAATACTCAATAACAAAAGAAATGCAGAAAAATACCATTAAAACTCCTCTTAAAACACCACATTAAAATCCAAAATACAATGTCAGAACATTATTTGTATATATGCCAGTCACTCTTGCATCTCTTTGTGGTTTTTTTAATAAAAAAAAAGAGAAAAAAAAAAATTATAACAAAAGTAATTCTAAAACCATTTAATCTTCTAGGTTGCATTTGATAAGTATCGAACTATGGCTGTAAAAAATATTAAGTCTGCAAGCGTGGAGTCCAAATTCCCACAAAAGATGTGTGTTTAATCTAGAATTTTTCTTAAAAGTTCACAACTATTAACCTTACTTAGGAGACTGATTTAGAAGCATAGTATTTCAAATCTGCTGTGACTTAAAAATTTGTGAATAGCACAGGTGACAAATGAGGCAAATCTTAACAACATAGGAAAAGGTAATATTATAGGAAATTTTGTATTTAAATAGCTTTCATTTCCAGTTGATGGGACTCCTGGAACAGTGAGTTAAGCGTATTTTAACTTCTACTGAATCCTCTCTGCCAATCCCAGTTTCAAAACTGTTATTTGTCCACTTAAATTCCCTCACCAACTTTCCCCCCAAGAAACCACCAAAGAGCAAGGGGAAAATCAGATCAGAGAGAGGGGAAGAGTGCAACAACTGCTCTCACAAGTGTAAGGCACCGTGGAAAAACTCAAAAAATCCAGAACATTTTCTAATCTCATAAATGTAAGTGATAAAAATGTATGCATTACTTACAATAGCAGTAAGCTTATACAGTTCAGTGTCATTTTCAAGATGCCTATTTTAGCAGTGAGAAAAATACGAGCAATCACAATAGACAAAGGCATTTACACATCTCTGTGGCGTGGGCATGCCTACATAAGGATTTAACTGCAGTTCACTGCCTGTCAAATATCTGCCTGTTGGTCTGTTTACTTTAGATAAAACATATGCATAAAACATAATAAAAAGCTCAGGAAACTGGGTTCCATAATGGTCAAATGTAAAAAGAAAGAGGGCGAGCCAGAGAGAAGAGCACAGCATTTCCACATCAGCTGTATACAGTAATACATATAGTTACCAAACCTATACTAGAGTTATTGAGCCTATCACATGTGAATTTGAGTTCCATCACTTATCAACCTCAGTTTCAAAGATTTCACACAGCTAGAGTGGTGTCAGTCCTCCTGGTCACCAGGATCAACTTAGCACCTCTACCTGGTCATATTACTCAAGAGCTACTGCTCAGGTGCTATGTGATGTGCAATCCAAGCTTGCACTGGAGCCTCAGTAAGAGATGTTCATGTTGCATACCACCTTCCATAGCTCTAATCTGGCCATCAAAATTGTGTTCCTTCAGTCCCAGAGTAGATGCTGTTATTGAAAACACACGATCTAACTGACATTTTCACTCCAGTTTAGAAAGCTCTATGTATCTTCTCTAGTTTCTAATTAAAAATTAAACTCATGGTTCTGATTTTCACTTAGCTGCAGCACTAAGATGGTTTGTTTTTCTCCTCTAACCAACCACCTATTACTAGGAAGCATGCTGAAACTTCAGTCCATTCTTTCAAATGCTAAATACCAAGCACTAAATTAAATTGATTAGCTGGAAGCGTAGCTAAACATTATCTAAAGCATTTCTACCCATTTTGACATTGTTATCCTGGTAAAGGAATAACTTAATGCACACATACCTACAAGGACCTGGGGGTGCTGGTCCACAGCTGACTGAAAATGAGCCAGCAGTGTACTCAGGTGGCCAAGAAGGCCAACAGCATCCTGGTTTGCATCAGAAATAGTGTGACCAGCAGGAATAGGGAAGTGATTGTCCCCCTGTACTCGGCACTGGTGAGGCCACACCTTGAATACTGTGTTCTCACTACAAGAAGGACACTGAGGTGCTGGATCATTTCCAGAGAAGGGAAACAAAGTTGGTGAAGGGTCTGGAGCACAAGACTGATGAGGAACGGCTGAGGGAACTGGGGGTGTTTAATCTGGAGGAGGCTGAGGGGAGACCTTATCACTCTCTGCAGCTACCTGACAGGAGGGTGTAGCACGGTGGGGGTGAGTCTCTTCTCCCAAGTAACAAGCGATAGGACCAGAGGAAATGGCCTCAAGTTGCACCAGGAGAGGTTTAGACTGGATATTAGGAAACATTTATTTACTGAAACAGTGGTAAAGCATTGGAACAGGCAGTCCAGGGAACTGGTGGAGTCACCATCCCCTGTGGTGTTCAAAAACCATGTAGACATGGCACTTCAGGACATGGTTTAGTGGGAATGGTGGTGTTGGGTGTACGGTTGGACTTGATGGTCGTGGAAATCCGTTTCAACCTTAATGATTCTATGATTCTATGATAAGATACACCTATATACTTCACACACTTCTAAAATACTGAGATGTTCTTGATGTCCTTTGTCACTCAGGGATGTGATCAGTGCCCATGTAAGGTTCAGAACCCTGCACCACTTCTTCAAATTATATATCCAAGTTATCCTCTTCAGTACCAGGTGCCTGGACTAACCAGCCTCTCTGCCTTTGAAATGCATTTAGAGCATCTCCCCTGGGAAACAGCATTCTCCTCAGCCTAAGGTGGCTTACCTCAGCCCTGATCCCAGAGGGTACTGTGGTGACAAGGACATGGTCCCAGATGCTATCGGAGATATCAGAAGGGGCGTGGCCTCTATTCCTATGCTGTATTTGCATGACCAGGTAGTTCCCCTGCTGATATTGGTAACCATGCCAATATCATTCATTTGTACTGGAGCAGCAGCATAAGAGTTGGGAAGTAGAGAAAATGCTATTATTCTTTTCTTATTAAACTCTGAAAAACAACCAAATTAATACATGCTTTTTGAGAGAATACAGCTATACGCATAACAGATCATACTTGCATCATCGCCCAAGATGCAGAATTAATTTTGTATCTTAATATAGAAGTGTTAGATATGTGTTAAACTCTTGACAAGGGCACTGAGTACTAACTATGCACATTGTTACTAAGCACAAAAATCAAAACTAATAAATTATGTCAAGAGCCACACGGAAGCGTCTTGCAAATACTTACAAAGTACTATTAACTTGATAAAAATTAAATGTCCACAGAAGCTTGTACACCCTAAACAGATACGTTCTTAACACATCGATGAGTTTACCAACTGAACACAAAAATTACTAATGACTTCAAATTTCATGTTTGTGTCAGTTTTCATTCATACTCTTCTATTTTCTTTAGTAAAATACAGCAACCAGCAATAACAAAACAAGAATCATAAAATCATAGAATAGCCTTGGTTGGAAAAAGACCTCTAAGATCATCAAGCTCAACCATTAACCTAGCACTGAACTGTAATTTTTAAGCATTTAAAAGGAAAACACAACTCATAAAAATCTAATTGCTTTAGTTAGCCAGCTGCCAAGGAATAAAACCTTGTGGACACAAGCTTGGTACCCACAAGTGTGTGTATATATACATACACACATATATATATGAATAGAGACTCTGACCAAATAAAACATACATAGGAATGGCTGTATGAGTCAAATGAAAGAGATTTTTAGTTAGTGACTGATCATGGAAACTAACAGTAGATGCCTCAGGAAAAAGTACAAATGATCCTTCCCCTGATACCTCCTCTCTCAGTTTCTGACAATCAGTGGTTCCAGCTCAGCTGTGGTGTTGCTGTTCCCCCCCCTTCCTCTGAAACGACCTTCAGTTGTTCTCAATTCCTTCTTAAATCCATACATGCCTTTGACCTCCACAACATTCAAAGGCAACACCCTATAAGCTTTGCCACAGCTCCCTTAACAGCAGAACTGGCATTCTGGAAAAAATTGAAGAGTTCTAAAGGGATGTTAAGACTCAACTGAAATAAATCAGAATTTTATCACTGACTTCACTGAAGCTTGGATTTTCCTTCTGGTCTACCAGAAGATGTCACACTGTTATTTCTCTCTTTTGTAGGACATTAATCACTCCATGGGCCTGACACAGCTATGTTTGTATCCTACAGCCCAAGGAAAACAAGGTTACTCTACTATTAAAGATGGATGTTCATTACCAACCATTTTATTTTCTTTGTAAAAATAAACTGAAATTAATTTGTCTTAATAATGAAACCATTTATGGTAAGGAAGAATCACAAGTGCTAAGTAAGAATTAGTGTATATTCCAAGTATTTTTAATTTTAGAATGTAATGAAATATAATTACTAAAGAGGGGAAGAAACACCCACTATATTCACAGAAGGAGCTGCCCTGAAGCCTGCAACACACTGCCCCAAAGTGAAAAATGACATACATTTGAAACTAGTTGGACTGAACACCTGGAAAAACAACAAAAATAATTTTAATACCATGCAGCTCTAGCAGAAGTTTCTTTTTGAGAATCTTGCGTTAGATCTTGTTCAATCACAACAGCCTATGCTGCTGGGAATGGAAAATCAGAGCATGACATTATCCTGATGAGGTTTGTTTGGGGACAGTGTGTATAAGAGAAAATGAAATGGGAAGAGCAAAGAGGAAATTCAGGTACAATACACGCTGCAAATAAAGTTCATTTATTATAAACTTTTGGTTAGATCCTTCACTTAGGACCCTCATCAAATTCCTGCTGTCCTCCTTATGCTCTCTATTCTCACATCACACTCAGCCCTTCCCAGTCCCTCACTGTACAACTCCAGCTATCAGGGAAACTACGTGCAGGGTCAGCCACAGACTCTGGGCTATGGAGAGCAGCACATTCCTGGTAAACACAGGCTTTCAAATCTTACCCCTCACCTTCAGAGACTAAAGATTTACCTGCTAATAATAAATTTTAGTCCAGTTCAGGAATTCTTCTAGGCCTGCCACAGCTGAATGTAAGCGAGTAAGAAAAACTAACAAGGAATGCAGGCAGTAAGATGACTCCATCAGAATTTCCTTGCAGGTACAATGATTATCAACTTACAAACAGTCCTCTCCCTACTCAGCTCAGACAGCTTGGCTTCTACACCCAGTCCTCAGTCCTTAACTCAGCTTTCTTATTACAATTATGGGGCTATTCCATACTAGTGTGCTAACAAATTTATTCAATTTATTAATGAAGTAGATTCCAAGAATTAAGGTTGTTTTGAGACATTTATTTTTTTGCTGTTACTAGTCTAAGCAAATAAATAAAATGGCACTGCAAAATCTAATCAGCCAGTTGACTTCTTAATGACATTTGTTATTAAATATTGTGCTAGAACTTCGGAGTGAAACGCAATGTTTCAAAGTATTCCTCTAGCTCAGAGTTTTCAAGATTTTTTTTTTCTTACAACATAGTATATTTTGTAATGCAGTCATGTCTTCCCTCCTTCCTTGCACAAGAAATTTACCTTACCGAGATGATGACAAAAAAAAAAAAAAAAAAAAAAAAAAAGAGAGAGCAACACCTTTTGAACATTACTAATGTAACCTTGTTGACTACAGTAGCATAAAGAACTTTGAAGAGCGGGCAAACAAAATGATCCTGATCAAAGATAGTGCTTGAAGTTTTATATATTCTTCTATACTTCTATAAAAAATTGCTTATGAAAGAAAACACTCCAACTTGAGTTTTGTGAGAACATGGAGCCATCTGAAGAATGCAGTCTACACAAAAGGTTGATTTTGTTCAAATTTCCCCCCTTAATATGTCCTGAAAGGCATCAGACAAATCAAAATGACTGTAAAAGCAGCAAAAACCTGTTTTCTCTACAAAACGTAGGTACCAACATTTCAGTAAGCACTACTCTGCCCCCACTATCTTGTTAGATCTTCTGTAATGAAATAAAGGAAGAAAACACAAGAAGCAGAGAGGAAGTCTCATTGTTCTTGTGGCTTCAACATTTGGTGCCGTGACCATGACGGGCTCTCGAGCCTGTACTCAATGGCACCGCCTGCCCCAGGCTTCCGTATCAAAATGTAGGTATACTGCAATTAAAATAATCAAACTGAGACAAAAGAGAACAAGCAAATAAATAGCGCTAACTTGTTTACTCTTCTGGCTCTGCCCTCACAGTATGAAATAAAGTCTCTTCAAACACATACTACATTAATTTGAAAAACAATAATATTTTCCTTCCCCCCTCCTATCTCAAAGCAGCATAAGTTTTTCAAAGTCCTAAATAAAATAAACTAAGGCATTTCCTGTATGTATTTAGTTAATTATTAAACGGATTCTAAGCATGATAGTCACCACCACTATTTCAATATGAATCCGGGAAAACACACTTTAGCAAACTGCCGGTGCACTGCAGCAGTGAGCAGTTACATGCATCTTTGCAATCCTGCCCTTAACTTTGGAGGTACATTCTGGAGAAGTTACAATCAGCACTCCTATGCAAATCCAAACACTTAATTTTATCTTTTTTTTTTTTTTTTAGGGGGGAGGTCTGGGATTACTATTACCCCTGTGAAAGTAAAGAGCAATGCTGGGCTTAATGCTGTGTACAGCAGGAAAATAAAGCCGAAAAGCCTGCAATAACTTCCCGAGGAGGGAAGACAGTACACTATCTTAACCTACTACAAGTAACTACCTATAATGTTTTTCAGAGGATGTTATTATTTAATTAATCTGCAATATTAACTGTTGCCCTCCTAAGGTTAAAACAAAGGTAAATACTGCCAAGATGTTTAATGACATCAACATACATAACCATGAGACAAATACGAGGTCTGAAGATTAACTGAATGTCATTCTGTTTACAGGATCGCATACTTGTAAAGAAAACTATTAAGATTAGAGAACAGAGAAAGTTATATAATAAATAGGAATGTTTCAGTGTGTTTTGTCTACTTAAGCTCTTGATCAGAACGAGAAAGCTTTACTGCAAAAATGTCTCAGTCTGACTTACTCTGTACTTTTTTATGTGCATAGAAATTACTGAATACTGAATAGTAATTACTGCAATGAAAAACACACTCTCAGGCTCCACCTCCTCTTGACACTGGGAAAACATAGATGGGTTTATGTATTATTCTGGATGCCAGAAAACTTGCTTACAAAAATATTTCCTGTACGCTAAGATATATTTAGCCTCATAAACCCATAAAACTGTCACAGGCAACCACAACTACACCTGTAGCCATTAAAAAGGGGGAAAACTACAGAAACTGGAGAATTTAATTTACATTGTTTCTTTGTATTTGTTATTTAGAAACATTATCTTTAAACTGCCTTGCTCAAAAAGAAATCAGCTCTTTCTCCAATTCCCCTAAACCAACACCCTCCTTGCCCTCCCCCCTCCAACATCCAGACACCTACGATGCACAGACGGGAGCACACATACGTGCAAAAAGAGAGAAGAGAGCAGTAACAATGAAGTCACGGCACTTCAGAAACACACCTTGTTGTCTTCCAGCCTTTGCAGTTGAAGGCAGATCCCACTTGCTTTTCTGCGTCTTCAGATCAAGATGTAGATAAATTCCCCATCCATCACACTGTCTTTTCATTAAAAACAGAAGGGGGGGGGGGGGAGAAGGAAAAATAGAATAATAATAATAATTTTTAAAAACCCACAAAAACAAAAAAGGAGAAAATTACCAGTAAATTTACAGCCTTAAAAATATCAGCTCTTCATTATACCAAAGCAGTGTTATGTCTTGATGTAAACCAAAGCACATGCTGAGTGAGGACGGGCGCACACAGCAGCTTATCATCTCTGTCATCTGCTTCTAATGACAGCTGACAAACTGGCCATGCTAATCCTTTCCTAACTGCTGATCAGAGAGATCCCCCTTTGACAATCCAGCATGGTGGAGTACTCGAAAATTCCTCCTGCTTCTGTTCTGTTGCTGCTCTAAAAAGCAGTTTCCTTTTCATTGAGATAATAGCCTTTTCTGCAGTCACGTGGTGCCCGGGCTACATTAGCAGAGCCTGATGATAATAGACAGAGTAACTCCTCTCCCTCCTTTCTGCCGATTTTAAGGATATGACTCCAGGAGAAACCCAAACCTGACACACTTGAAATCATTTTGCATCTTCCTCTATCGAAAAGCAAATTCTGCTGTCAGTAGAGAAGAGGAATACGCACGCTCTTTACTTCTTGCACTAAAACTAATTAAGGAACACATTTTCAGGCAGTGCCTTCATTGAGGCACACACACTGGTCATAAACATGTCATATGAGACTAAACTGAACATTAAGCATGCTTAATACTGAATATCTGGCATCCTAGAACTACTCTTTTTCCCCTAGAGTACTTGAATTTTTTTTGCCTGTAATTCTAGTTCTACTGCAATACTCCTCTCAGCAGCCTCCTATGGTTCAACTCCTCCCAGCACCCAACTCCCCTGCAAATACAAGAAAGCACAAGTAAAAGATTTGCACTGCAACCTCTATTTTTTTTTTTTAAAAAAAAAAAAGTAACATCATTATCTTGCTTTAACTCAGTACGCTGACAAACGTATTAAGCATTTTTTAAATACGCTGCCCAGTGGGGAAACTACCTAAGCCTCAGTGTTCCCATCCCTCCCAAGCGCCAAGGCCCGGGTGGGTTTGCACCTCACCGTTCAGAAGGTTTCCTGCTTGTATAAGGCAAAGTACACATGCAAACATACTGCTCCGCCTTACCTGCAGTGAAATACTTCACAGACTGAAGGCAGAACAAACCTTTCCTTTTCTGCACTGGCACACCATTTCTCTGTTACCTTGGCACACAGCATAGAGACGTCCAATTTATTCCCCCGGGTCTGTCCACCTCTGACAGTGCCAGGCAGTGCAGGAGGGCACAGACCTGCGTAGCCTTTTCACCTGACATTTCAGTGTTAGGGTTTGCAAACTGTTTAAGAAAGCTGTGGATGAAGCATCTTAAAGTAATTTTCAAGCCCGCAAAACAACTTTTGCAGCTTTGTACCTACTCTTTTCCCATCTGAAGTGGGGAACAGAATTATCTCCTTTTCTCTTATTTCCATCATTTCTCATTACACCAGATTATTCCCCTTAAATAAGGTGGAAATTGTGAGGAAATAGTGGCTATCCTGAACACCATCTTTGCCAACGCTGCCCATCACCTTTTCTGTTTACTCCTCCTCCTGGGGACAGCCTTACTCAGGAAAGTGGCCCTGCCTGAGGCTCTGGGGGATCCCTGCTACAAGGCTACGATCAACACTGAGGCACAATCTTTCTGCAGCAGAGGAACTGGAAACGGAACACGAACCAGGCCCCTTCTGTAGTAGCACGAATCCTTTTTCTACTCTTCCCTTTTCCACGCTTTAGAGATAATCTGTAAGAAAGATCTTAAATCCAAGAGGAAATAATCCAGCTCCATAAAGAGACTATATAACACACTATATTCAGCAGAAAAACATGAAAACATATACACTAAATTTGAGTATTTTTTTTTGCTAGTTCTTTCCAAATATGTCCTTCCACTTCAAAGTGCCACACTATAAAGGGTAAACAAAATGAACATTATTTAGAGCTACGTATAACTTCAAGCCCAACAGAACAAGAACTGCTTTGTGATCTTAACTTTCTTTTACTACGACAAATTGTCACTTCTACCTTTCATATTAATTCCTTAGCTGAAGGAAGGTGCATCAAGCATACTGGTTAAATTGGAAAATCATCAAATGTGGAAAAAATTGTGAAGATTACAGAGAGCAGCTCTGATATTCTAGAAAAAATATTAATAGATAAGCACCAGAAGGAAAATGAGCTTTCACAAGAACAGATACACACAAAATACTTCACTTGTGAAGTATAAATCTAAGGAAAACATAAAAAATGGGAGCATACTAGTCAGATATCATAGCGAGAACTGTACTGCTGATATTTGCAGGAATTGTAAGATGAGAAATTCAAAGACAACACAATATGGTGAGCACAAACACAATAAGCACAGTGTTACGGAAGGAGTTATGTGTAAATAAAAAGGAGGTAACAGAAAAGGATTGTTGTAGCAATAAAATAC
Source organism: Podargus strigoides (assembly GCA_028020825.1). Lineage (NCBI taxonomy): Eukaryota > Metazoa > Chordata > Aves > Caprimulgiformes > Podargidae > Podargus > Podargus strigoides. The sequence continues at coordinate 34,772,935 of CM051620.1, read as the reverse complement.
GAATTGAAGACTGAAAGGAGTGAAAGTATACAGATGTTGTTAAAAAGATTATTTAGTTAAGAACACAGTATAGAGAAAGTGAAAGGAGAAGAAGGAACACACCACTGCAGTGCACAGACTGATTCTAGACAAAGAGGGTAAGAAGAAATGAGTGAAAAAATATTCTTATTAGAAAACACTGGTCTGACTATAAATAAGGAAACATGCAACTGCAAAGAAAGAAAGGCTTTCTGGTTTTAAAAGGCAGTGAATACATGCTTCCATTGGAAAGAACAGAATTGTTACTTCCTTTTAAATAGAGTTTCACAAGTATCGTACACATAATTTGGGGGCGAGCAGGTGACCTTCAAAACTAATTCTAGCACTACAGATTTTTTCATATTAGGATAAGACAAACATCTTACACAGCAAAAGAGGTTCATCCAAGTTTTCTCTAAGAAACATATTTCATTAATACTTCATTCTGTTTGCCTCGCCACAGATGGCCTTGCAGTAGACACAGGGGAGCTGTACCTTCACTAAACCATTCACAGGTTATACTTTAACATGATCAATAATTGAAATAAACAGAAAACTGCTTTGATTGCATGTATTTCACAGCTCTCTTGTGTTTGTGTTTTTCTACCTTCATTTTCTCTGTCAAAAGAGTGAATTGCATAGAGATGAGCACATACCATGACACAATCTGGTGTTGTTTGCTCTTCCTCTAACATACCTGCACCTAAGGCAAGGACTGGTAAAGCAATCCCAAAACATCTTTTCAGTTTTTTAGTCCCAAACCATGATTTTTCAGTCCTTGCTCTCACCCTCTACGCCATATCCAGGAGAATGCAGCTCCACCTTCATAATCCCTTCAGTCCTCTGAGTCTGGAGTACCCATGGGAGTACCATAATTGCCAGCTATAGTGACAGCCTTTCTTTACACTGCAGAATAGTAAGTCACTTCAAAATGTGTTATAAAAGCTGACTCTCTAGGCCTTATTCAAGGCAAGAGGTCACTGACTTTTAGGAAAACTGGCTAGGCAGCATTAAATACTGCTTGTGAGAAAGACTGGAGGGGCAAAGCCCTCCACCAGTACACAGAATGACAAGCAGAAACTACTAGGACTACTTCCAAGAAAAGTGCAATAACCATATTACTGCTCAGGTTAGGAACAAAGGCAGTGCAATGATTTTTCATAGAAGCAAGCATACAGCTTTCAAGCATTAGGTCAATTTTTTAAATTCCTCTATCTGAACACTAACAAAAATGTTAGGGTTTTCAAGGCAAAACAAGAAACCTGTTGACTTACATGTCAATAACATCAACTTTTTACCAGTTCAGGAACTCCTAATCTGTCACTACTTAAAAACTAAGTTGATTTTTCTTTTTCCTTTTACCAGCTGAGGAAAAAGAAATAGGATACTGTAAATAAACCTAGGTTTTTTGACCTTTGCATTTCCTCTTGAGGGACATAAGAATTGTATCAAATGTACTTCCACTGGAATTCAGAGCTCTTGGCATTTCTCACGGGCAGTCTTTGTATTAGCAGTACCTACACCTACAGCGCTAAGTACCTTGCAACTTCTCTCCATACAAAGGCAAAGACACTCCCTCCTCTCTCTGTCTCTCAGATATTACTGTTGACTTCTCTCTGTAGTATGAAAATGTCCGTGCTTCTTGAACACAGCTTACCAAGGCTCTCACAGTTTCTTAAGTACGCACCCAGCCACCCATTCGGGAGTATTCTGTGTGCAAGCTTCTGCAATATCGAACCGGAGAATTCAATACTGCAGTGTGTGCTACATATAGCAGTTAAGTTCTGTATGGACATGTCCATTGACAATTGTGCAGCTTTTTTTTTTTTTTCTTTTAATACAAGCTTAATGACTCCTGTTCACTGAGATTCCTGAGTAATAGAAGGGATGATGGGACTTGGGGTTTTTTTCTTCTTTTTTCTTTTTTTTTTAGAAAAAAATCTCTACTGCTTCACTTCTTTACCTTTAATTAAGAAGGCATATGAGAGAAGAAAAGGAGGCTCTTTCAGTGCAATCTGGAAATGGTCAGCTCCTGGCTCAGATCTTTTTCCTCTTGCAAACTAAAAATGAGTCAGATCCTCTGCTTGGAGTCTGCCTCAAGGTGCTTGCTGGTGCTCTCTACAGGTTGTACACAGTGAGGTGCTCTCTGGAGGAGATGGGCCTCAACCCACAGAGAGCTAAGTTCAAGCCAGTGGGTTGCTTCCATCCATGCTGACAGTACATGAGAGGAACTTAAGCACAGGAAGTTGAGCAAGCAGAGAAAACCAGAACCAGAATGGAAACACTACAGCATAGAAATAAAAATTGTATTAACATGATACGTTACATAACTGTAATAACATCTAGTGCTACCATTCATATTTAACAGAATGTAATAAATTACAAAGAGTCCAGGATATTTTTTCTGAAGAAGTTACTTTTATTTCTACAGAATGTGCCTTTCAGTGACTATATTTTTAAAATCATCTCTAACTCTTTATTTCAGCTAATCCCAGAACAGATGTACTTATATGGGAAAAGACTTCTGATAATAAAAGGTTCCTGAAATCTGCAGACCAACAGCTGACAAGATTCAACGGCTGAGATTTAAATTACATAAAAGTTCAGATTAGACAAAAGTCAGACTAGAAAATGTTTATTATTAATAGTGGGAAAATAATCATACTGATTCATCCAAGGATAAGGAAAGTTTTCTTTCATGTAGTCTCAGCTAGAAACAAATATATTTCTAAACAACATCATATGACTCAATCAAGGTAGAGCATTAAGGAAGAGATCATCTGGTAAAATTTCATGGTCTCTGATAACCAGGCAGGGCAGCAGAGTGTAACACTCCATCTGGCCATGGACTCAGTGCTGTGTGAACTCAGCAAGATTTGACACATTGTCTGTGGTTTTCCTTGAAACAGAAAGTTGGTGTTGTGTTCAATGCAAGTGGGACCTCTACCTTTAGTTCAGGATACAGCAAATTACCACAGCTGGTGATGAATACCTGGGTCTCTGCACCTAGACCTCTCTCTAAAAAGAAAGTTAACATTTCCCAGAAAGTCATAAAAGTCTCATGTCTTGCCTGTGTTCAGCAGTCGCCTTGTAACTGCTAGTGTCTTGCAGACATCACTGCATTTGAAAAGTCAGTTCCTGTGAGCAGCAAGAAGCAAACACACAGAGACTGTATCTTGCAGATCCTGAAATTCTGGACTTTCATACCCCTCCAAGAGACCTCACTGAAGAAGGGAGACGCTACCAATTGCAACTAGCTTCACATGGCAGAAACTGGAACACAGGGACAGTTGCTCTGTACAAATTTGTAAATAAATAATAAGCTAATTTAGTGCCGCATCATCCACTCTAGCAAAATCTTACAAACACGTCAAACAGCACTAAATCAGTGTAAATGCTTAATGGTAAACAGTGGCAAACAGTAAAAACTGAGGGACCTCTCGCCTTAATCGTTAGGAATTTAGTGTGCAGTAAAGCAAGGTCATGCCCCAAATTTTGGTATTATCAAATATACAGAATATCAGTGGATGATACTAGGTACAGAAGAGAAACTAGAGAAAGTTAGCTTTTCTATTAAGAGTTTATCGGGTGACAATTCCTATCACTATCACACAGAATCATGAAAAAACCCTCTTTAACTGAGCCCAAGCACAAATACTCCTGAAAACTACAAGGGCTGTCAGAGATAACACTATTTGATAAGAAAACCAAGAGTGTGAGACTGAAGCCTACCAAGTAAAATAAAAGTGAAAGGAAAAAGTAGCAGCAGTTGGAATTAATTTAATTTAAAATAAAATAACTAAATACTCTGATATGAAATAAGAATCAACTTCAGGACATTTGGTCTGTGCTCCTTTTTACAATGAGGTTGATGTGACAAAACTGAGATTTAACTGAAGTACTGTGAAAATCCAAGAACTTCAAATTTTACTTGGTGAGGGTAAAAGATTAAAAAACACCCTTGTTCTAATACAACAGCAATCACTGAATGTAGGTTATTAAGGAATATTTAAAACAATGACAGTTACGTGTTCAACAGAAACTGGACTTGTTCAGTTCTCATCTCACAAAAGCACAGGTTTGCTACTAGTGCCAGTAATAATAAATAGAAGCTCTAAAACATGGAAGACAATACTATTTTCATCTAAATAGAGAAACAGGAAAATTTTAATATGCAGGTAATTATTTGCAGTAGAAACGAGACGTAACATTCCAACAGAGACCTAATTCTGAGCAGAAATGCTACACAATCTCAAATAACCCCCCCAGTGTGCTTAGCATTGAGTATTTAAGTCTATGGTAAGAGAAGAAACATGTCAGGACTTGGGTCTATTGCTAACTCTTAAGAGAAAAGTCCAACACGCTGAATTCCTAAACAGAAATCTATTTTTCAAATTCAGTTTGTTCTAGGTTTTTACATAAAATGAACTGCAATGTAGATGCGTATGTATGACTACAGGGAAAGGCTCAGAAACAACATACAGCTCAATCATTTTAATCCAAAATATTTAGAATGTATAGCAAATCCTGTCCCATCCTGAGAACTCCTACACACATAGATTGATGTTATATTGTACAGCAACATGAAAAGTTAAAGTCAGGAGCCATCTTTGAAAATAGATGGCAGACACATTACGACTGCTACCAAGTGCAAACAGCAGGGCTGACAGATCTCCCCTCAGTGTAAAATTAGTGGCTCCTACCGCATTTACATATTTTAAGCTTCCACAAAAGCAATCTCACAAGCATTACCTTAATCTAATCTAACAAAAATATCAACAATATGGACAGCACGTTTCGTTTTCTGAAAGACTGCACTTGAGCATGTTGTACTGAAGCACAAGATAATACAAGGTCAGTTAAATGGGGAGAAAAGTCAAGTTCAGAAAAATACACAGCCATTTCATTGCTTTGCTTTTGGCAGAGACTCCCATCTTTATTTTTCAAACACATGGTTGTCAGGACTCTCATCTTGAAACTGCAGTACTTCACAGTTCATGGGACTATTTCTTAAAACCCTTAGCAAATCACCCTTAATATGAGATTTATGAGTTACTTAGATTTTTACAAATTGCCTGTCCCAGGTTCTTAAGAATCCGCATTTACTAAGCTTCAAGCTAATAACGTAATAACAAGTAACATTATAGAAGCCATTTACCTTGAGTGAAGAGGGTATCCTGAGAAGAGATCAGCCAAGCCCCTGAAATTAACTGTCCTTTCTCCTGTGCAATTTCTTTCCCAAAACTACAGAGAAAATAGGCAGAGCATGCAACACATCAAGACAAAAAGGCCTCAGAGAACATTTTGCTGGCAGTTTTAACAGCATTATGGCAAAAGAAGACGGAGGTGATCTGTGAAACAATCTGGACATAAAGTCATACAAGGCTTTCAAAAGTCAGAAATTCAACCACAAGCCAACTGACAACCAAAGCAACCATAAGAGAACTGATGTGCTCTGTGCTTCCAAACGACACCTCCACCTGAGAAGCTGGATGCCTCACAGGGCCACCTTCAACACCAAGTGCATGGCTACTACCATTGTCCAAGGGTAATCCAGACAGCCTTATTTGCTCAGCAACACTTCAAGACCATCCTGAGGTTTTGTATCAACATGCATTTGTATCAGCTGATTTAGGGATGACACTGTGGTGCACATTTTGACTGATAAGACCATACAGGGTCCTGGACACTAGAAGGCTGATTTTTCTCTTTGTTGCATATGATGTTTGGGTTTGGGATGATGCTGTTTTGGAGCACCTACACAGACACTCTTGATAGCCATTCAGATTTGGAAATTGCTTCTAATTTAGGTCAGCAGAGCCAAGGTTCAGGGACAGTCACTTTTCCCCCAGACAGCAGCCTAACAGAGGTGGATACAATATAATTGAAGTGAACTAAGGCCATTAATTAATATTAAAGGGAGTTTTGCTTTCAAACTGGAGTGATTATCTCAATAAGCACATTAGACACTGCATGTGTTCGCTGATGTTATTGTTCAACGAAAGTTAAAATACCAGGGGGCAGCTGAAGGATTTTTTTTTCTTGAAAGGCCTTTGAATAAAACACTTTGGGTTTTTTTAATCTTACACAGGAGTGGGTGCAACGTACAGTGATGACTGTCCAGAAATGTAAACCTTTTCAGATCAGTAGGCAAACATATCTAAAGTAAAAGAAATTTTAAAAAAAACATGTTAAGAAGCCAATAAAGAATCTGTGTCCATATTAGTCAAGAGAGATGCAATTTCTTAAATTACTTGCTGTCTGGAGACTTCAGATTTAATACAATTCTGAATATGCCAGCTGTACATACTATATATAGGCATACACTAGTTGGCACTGAGGAGGGGTATACATGAGGACACTTTCTGAGAGGAGCAACAGGGGAGAGTCCCCAGCAGAAGTAATGCCAGTAGAAGCAATGAGTGATACACTGGGAATTAAGTAACAGGGTCAATTCAAATGCCTCAATTTCAGAAAACCAGGCAATATGAGATTACAGATCCTGGCTGCAATGCTGCTCTCTGCTAAAGCAGGGTTTAAAAAAACCAACAAACTTCCTTGGTGGCAGTCTTATATTATGAACTTAAATATTTCATAATACAAGGGGAAAAAACAGCAAGGGAAATACTGAGCCGGGTATAACACCAAGCCCTACATAACATTGACATGAACATTTGTATTTGCAATGGAGATTAGTGAGAAGGATAAGGAGAAAGAAGAGGAAGTGATAAAGTACCCATTTCAGGTTTAGGTACTTAGGAAGCTTCCATGACACAGGATCCCTGCAATCTTTAATACATCACACTCAATATCTACGCTATACATAAATTTACATAGATGAATTACCTTTATTAATATATAGCCTGCAGTACCTCAGCCACTTTCAGAGTCAGAGCAGTGGGCAGATAAGAAAAATCAGACTAGCAAAGTTCTCAGACTGTACAGCTGTGAAGAGGGCTAGATGAAAGAATCAAATAAATACAAAGAAGCAGCAAATCGATGCCTAAAGCATAATGGAAGAGAACCAAGATGTAAGGCAACATGAAGGGAAATATTCCCAAGCAGATGGCTCCTTTTAACCAGACAATTTACTATGGCCTGTAAGTATAGTCTTCTAAACCAACTGTATGAAGACACGTAGAAGTGATTTTTCTTTGAACAATTTTCTCAAAAATCTCTTACTTGGGCAGACCACTGCTTCCCTTCTCCATCACAACTTACTTTCTACTAACATCTCCCCAACCTTTCCAACTGGACGTGACTTCAGCTGTAAAACTGCACTTCATCCAATAGCGCAGTAGAGACCCGGAGTTATCCAGGAGTCTGTTATCCTCAGGGGAGTTTTAAAATCTGTGCAAGAACCCTCTTGCCTCTATTGTCAATATGAGAAAGTCTGGGCCTATCCCAAATAGTTAAAGGCTCTTTTGGATTTAGCTGGATACAATTCTGACCTAATATTTGGACTTGGATTAAAGGCCAAGCGCTTTAAGTGTATGCTAATGTCATGGATCTCAGTGCTAGATAATTTAAGTGTGCTCTACTGAAGATCATTCCTGAACCTCTTTCAAAGGCCAAAATTGATATAGAGAAACCCAATTATTAAAGTAGCATATCTCAGCAGGACCTTGTATACCAGTTCTTTAAAATCTCTGCTAGTTGCCTACTGATTTCCAAGTACAGTTGAAGATGTCCACATTGAATTGTAAAGTCCTAAACTGGCTTGCAACATGCCTATTCCTGCTTTTCGTGTTTTATATCTACCTATATATATGTGTGTGTGTGTGTGTGTGTGTGTGTGTGTGTGTATTGCTTATCCTGAATAACACCTAAATTAATAAAATAAATAATAAAAATAGTAAGCATAGAACACAACTTTTTTCCCTTCTATACTTGGATGACAAGTAGGGCCTACAACAAACCTTAGGAAACATACTAAAAGAAAAATCAGTTTATTTCAAAGCATACTGCTGGCATTTCAAATATTAGGAAACGGATAATGGCTACGAGTACTGGTAATCACCTGGAAATCAAGGGATCTGTTACCCTGTAGTAACTGTACCACAATTCTGAAGCCATGAAATTCTAATTCGCTTACTTCAAAATCCAGTCTTCCCCTACCTCTGACTATACTTTCTAATCTTCTCATATTCATTCTTTATTTTTAAAATGTTTATTATTTTGAAAACTGCATTTACACTTGTTAGAGGAACCTGGGTATTAACACTTGAAACCAATTCCTTGGAGATACCAAAGTTTCAATATTATTGCATACTCATACACATAAAAATTATATTAGATTTCATACGACGAATATGTATTTTCTAAGTAGAGCTCAGAAGGTATGACTTCTATTCTCAGAGGAAAAAGGAACAGACAAGATTTCTATAACTCTACAGTCTGCATGCTGTGCATGTCATGTAGCAATAAATAATTCATATTTTGACCTTAAGGGATACCTTTTACTCATGGATTTCAAAGAGCTTTTGCAAAGGTGGATATATGTTTTATTATCTGCAGTTTATAGATCTCAGGATGAACAGAGAAATGAAATGACCTGCTGAAGGTCATTCAGTAAGCCAGGTGTATTTAAGTGGGTAATACCAGTCATGCTGCCTTTTTACTCAGGTTGCAACTTACAGTGACACCAAGAAAATAGTCAGATACTGCCTTGAACTTCAATGACATTCACAGGAAAGCACAATGGATGTTACCTCTTTAAAAAATATAGAAGCGTAAACATATTCATGAGGGGAAATGAAAAAAAATTACTAACTCTAGGAATATGGTACCAGGACAGTACAGAAATGCCCCACAATCATCTTGTGCAAACACTCTGGAAAGGACACTGGCTCCACAGGCAGAGCTGTCAGGATTTGCTGAACAGGGACCAACAAAGCTGTCCTCTTCCGCATGGAGAATTTCTGGGAGACCATATCAGATACCAGACTGAACCTGAAGAAATCAGCAGTAGTTGTAGTACACTTTTATATAATTGTACAGAGGTACTTCAGCAGGTTATTTTCTGATACTGATTTTAAGACATCTTGTGAAAAGTCCAACCAGAAAATAATTCATTTTGGAAACAATGATTCTACTTACAGCAACATTACCAGAAGAAGGCACGCTACTAGCATTTAAGTTATGTAAATCTAAGATACTGCTATATTTTCATGAGCTAAAAAGTGTTGTTTTTCCTGCTGTTAATATTTCACTTTAACTTCTGAAAAATACTTTAAATAAAAAACAAATGTGCAAAAATGTTTGTATAGAAAACTGTTTAATTGCAATCCCAAACTGATACATAAATACGAGAAAATTTATGAGAATGTACCACTGCAGGAAGATAGTTTATTTTTTACGTAACTCCACAGCAATAACGCTTTGGATTAAACACTTAATCTTGCAATTCTCTGAACTGTTTTACCTAACGTTAAGTCTAAGGTTCCATTCATGTCCTTAACGGCAAAGATTACGTGTAAGTGTCTTCTTGGGGTAAGATCAGAATGTTCTTTACTTTTCAGGATGGAGTACTTACGTTGTCTCAAACTGATGAGGATTTAGTAGCATATAGCACGTATAAATTATGCGTTCAGCTGCCCTCTGAAGTGCAGCAGTAGTAGGACCCAAGGTCCTTATGTGTTAGCCAAGAAAGATAACGGGGAAATAAGCCTTGGGTTGCTTCTTTATTTTGCTTGTGTTTGCTTCTTTTTCTATTTCCCCAAAGAAAGAACATTCTATAATCTGCCACAGAGGGAGCTTATTCGCTTCAAATAACATGATGTTTAAACAAACCAAAGATTTATATTTTATGGGGGAAAAAAACCTATCACTGCTGTTATCACCACTTGTTTATAACGATTAGTAGTAAAACACTACTTCATAAAAGGTCAGCACTTCAAAGTGAGATTTAACTAATGCCACTATTGGAATGTTTCCTTTACAGAAAACAAGCTTTTAAAAAGACAAAAAAAAAAAAAAAAAAAACCAAACAAAACCCACAAACCACACACACTGCTTATTCTGCATAAGCTAACGAGAGGTAAATCCAAAACCTGGCTGTTGACAAACTGAAGTATCACTGTGAATAAAACCATCTGATTTTTGTCTATGTGATCAGAATGAAATTGAGTTAAAAGACATACAGCATGCACTAAGAAAAGACAGATTTGCCAGAATTTTCCTGGGATTAATTAAAGGGGAATCATTTTAAATCCCTCTCTTCTCCCAAGCCTCTCCAAGCTGAATTTACTCCACTGAGGTAACAAATGCAAAGTAGGCAAGGACATGCTATTTTCCAATCAAGTCATCCACAGCAAAGAAATCTAGTTTAGAGAAGAGAATTTTTTAAGCTTTCAAAATACAAAATCATTCCGAAAGACCAAGTGAAATATATTCCTCTGTGCAAATGGAGTCCTCCAGACAGTAAAATGGAATGTGCATGTATGTAATCAAAAAATTCCTGCACAGGCTTTACAAGAAGCTGTCAAAAGTCTTGGTATTTATCCCGACTGCAAAAACATTTTAATGTAATGGAGAGATAAGTAATGCTTCTCAGTGGAGTTCAGTCTCTGATGCCTCTACAGCTAACATGTACACAGGAATATCAGCATCGAGGACCAGGATGAACACAAGCCCCTGTGCAAAAGGAGTCAGACAATTGTGATTACCACACAGAGCACATGTTTCATCACAATTCGTCCCATACCTTCATCGCATTTAAGCTCCTTACCTTCTTTTTTTCCTACTACTTTCACCACCTGTGCTTAAGCAGAAATTATTATAAGCTTATTAGCTGTAAGTGGTCACGTCTACAAACATGGGAAGGGCTGGTGCTTGGTGCCAATCAGCTTTCACTAATCTGCACCCTACCAGTGCTGCCACTGTGCCTTGGGATTGACTATCAGGAGGTCAAAACTGTCCCCTAAGCCAAGGAGGGGCACAACAATCACGCTCCTGCCTCCCTCTCTTCTGCTAAAGGCCAGTATCAATCTAATTCCTATGCCTATGTAAAATGAATATGCCAAGTTACTTTTTTTTTTTCATTTTCAAGATATTTGTAATGTCAAGTATATTGTGCAAAGCCAGTGATGTCCACAGTCTAAGTAGGGAGCTGTTTGAAGAGAAAATCTCTTTCAGAAGATCACACACCTCAGGCATGGGGACTTTCTGAGTTCCCATCTTGTTTACAAATGTAGAGCCAAATTCAACAATTTTTTTGTAATAAATATTTCACCTTTATTTCAGTGCTTTATCTTAAAAAATAAAAGGTCTAAATTTGCACCTCATCTACTATTCCAGTAGCAAAATAAATGTATCAGGAAAACCAGTTCTATTAGCTAGATCAATGTGGGAAAATTACTACTTTTTTTTCCCCAGTTACACAGCCAGCACTTAGCATGCTGAGTAGCATGCAAATAACTATGTGTTATACTATATACTATAACTACAATCTATGTATTAATTTATTTGTAGCATTTATACAATGGTTTAATGACAGGTTAAAAACATCTCAATATCCAGAATATTCCTGTGACAATAATTCACTTGTAGTAACCTAAATATTACTGGTATAGCAGTGATGGTCCTCTTTTGCCACACTAATTTCAAATCAGGTAAGTTTGGACACAAGTGAGCAAAGCTTCAATACAGGACAACACAGAAAGATTCCACCAGGTTTGGAAAGTTGTCTTTTGGGAGCAGAAAAAGCCTGTAATGCTTTACGTGTATCTGTATGCGAGATGCAGTCTAAGAAATGATAGCTTTTGTCATTACTCTCTCAGAACACATACAAAGAAAAGCTAAATTAGATATTCAGATAACACTGAAAGGAAACTAAGCTTACACAAATTGCACACAGATGTTTCACCTATTCACTAAAGGGTAGATAAGGACTTTTTGTGCAACTCATAATGGAAACCTTCATACTTACCTTTGAGAGATACTAGAAGAGTCATTTTAACTATTTTATTTCAAGCAATGATTAGGAAATATGAGCGTCTCTGTTATATTGTGGTAAGAATTTAAAAGAAGAAAGCGCAGGCACAATAAAGAATGTGCCACTGGTAGTACTTACTATACACAAAGTATACAGTATATTAAAAGTTTAATATATCCCTCAGTTTAGCCAGTGTGTTAACATATTTTACATTTTATAGAAGCACATAGCATATTTATTAAGTAGAAATGACTGCTGAAGTTATTTTAGTTACTGCAATACAAAAGCAGTTAGTCTATTATTTATAAAATAGCTGTGAAAAGTACACGTTCCTCAATTAGATTCCTATTTTTGATCAGTGAAAGTAAGGGAATAATCCCGTAATATTTCAATAATGTTTCAATAATAGCATTTCAGTAATAACTTTTCAGTACCTTTTTGTACTTCAAAAAGAACATGAAAGAACATAACCAGATAAAATCACTTCCTTCCTCAAGTATGAAACCCATCTCTTCAATTCGTTTTCCTTTCTACTCCATATATTAAGAACGTTTTTTTCTCTACCGAGTTGCTTTTGGTTTTTGCATCTCCCAAGTACAACAAATCCAGCACACCTCTATGAAGCTGGTACTTAGGAGAAATAATTGCACCTGTTTTCAGGAGGAATAGCTGCCATGCAAACAGCCCTAATTCATACAAGTCATGAACACAACAAAGACAAACACCTCACCTTGAAGAATTACCCTACCACCTTTCCTTTAAGTAATGATAACTCAATCACATTTTAACTAGGTAGGTAACTCTGTCAACCCACTATCTCTGGCAGAGGCTAGTGGTAACTCCTGCAGCCCAGCCTTGGCAGGGAGCACTGGGCAGCACTGTGGCTCATGAGCCTTCTCTGAAGACCTGGAGCTCCAACAGGTCCAGGCAAATTTTGAGTACGGCTCAAACCTGGATATCTAAAGGCTGCTCATCAGTAAAGGAGGGGAAAGGATGGGTAGTGTTTTTAAATGACTTGCAAGTGGTGGTTTGGGGTTTTTTTGTGTGAAGGGGGTTAGAAAACTGTAGAAGGAATTTGTCTACAACAGTGTGCTGTTTGGCATTTGAGAAGAGCAGTTTTCATTTCACTGTACTGTAACAATCAGGAAAGTTTCAAAATCTTGTGGGACCTGATCAAACTCACGTTGTAGCAGTCACTGAGCCGTTTAAGTGCCTTAAAGCTTCCATCAGCAGCTCCTGGCTGCAGGTACAGGCATGGCTAAAACGAATACAATTTGTCTCCAAAAAGAAACTGAATTAAACCCAGCAGTCTATGTACAGTGCAAGCCTCAGCATGTTTTAACAAGGAAAAAACCCAACCAATCACTCTTTATTTTATCAGTATTTGAAAATTCTCCCTTCCTCCAAAAAGCATTTTTCAGGATCTTATTTAGCTTATAACCATGTGCTTGCAATTTCTACTCTCTGTAGAAGTCATTCTGGAAAACCAAAGGAAAATTTTTGTGAACCACAGATATAATAAAATAACCCCCTCCATGAAATGGTCTAAAAGCTTGGATTGCTTCTGCTCCACCTCCCCACATCTGGCACACGCATCAGATTACAGGCCAGAAGGCAGAGCGAAGAGACAGAAAAGGAGATAGTGGCTGGATCACAATTAGAAGGAAGCACACCTTCTAGAATTCACTTTTTTCCCAAATGCCAATACGCCAAAGTGTGATAAATAAAACCAAACGTAGGAGAACTCCACACATATACATGCACAGACACACAAACATGGCCCCCCGCTTCAATCAGTTCCCCGAAAGGCAATGAATTACACAAAACACGCTTGGATGACTTCAGAACTATCAGTCTGTGCCAAAAGTGCAACTGGGCTTCTGATTTTGTTAACCAGCAAGTTCACAGGAGAACAGCAATCATCTGTCCCTAATTCACAAGACTCTCTCACTTTTTCTAATTTGTGAAGTATTTCATAGGTACAAACAAAACCGAAAGCCACTGAATTGCCTAAATGCCACAATATTGTCAAATAAACAGTTTATCAATTGGTCTTTTTGCTGTTTAAGTTTTGCAAACTTAAGCCTCAGTCAGGAAGATCTAAACAAGGATGTAAGGAGTTGGTTTGGAAGTGTTGTTTCACTCTATGTGAAGTCACATTGTCCTTATCCCTTCAACCCCACATCAGCAACACAACGGAATAAAACTTTCACTGACTTTCAAGCTTAGCAATAAATCTGCTGCGGTCTGAATTATCAAAATTATTCAGACTCTTCAAATGATTTTTTTGTTCCAAATAGACTTGGCACACTGGTCAGGAACTCGTCAAGTGAAACACAAGCAACAAAAGTGGAATTCTTCTTGCTAAGCTAATTGATGGTCCTACAAAAACGAAACACGCAACCGCACATTCAAAACTTTCAAAGAGGCACTGTATTACAGTTATGGAGCGCCTTCCCCTCTCTGCCTGGTGTAATATGATCGTGATTGCAGTGAAAGGGCGAGAGACGGACTATATGTTAAATCCTGCCATCTGTAGGTGCTTTACACAGTTCCATTTGCTGCTGCCGGGTCAAAAGTTTACCTTATTTTCGCTTGTTCATAACCAATCACACAAGTCTCTGCTATGTGTAATCTTTGACCCACTCTCAAAGCAATTTTTGTATTATACAGTCATATGACTACACTGAAAAAACCCACACGTTTTATTAAGAATACACTTCTTGTTGGTTAGCTTAATAATTATTATTATTTCCATATTCAGTAAGCATACTGTACCGACCTTATTCTTCCCAGTTAACTCCCTTGGAGCACAACCATAATGCCATGAATTCTCCCCACAAAATGCTCCAGCATTTCCGGCTAGTGGCAATCCAGAACCACATGCAAAATAGGGCTGGAAAGCACTCACGGTACCTGTCATTTTACAAGGAGGGGGAAAGTAACTGCTCAGTTCGTTCTCATAGGGAGAGAAGATCTTCTGCAAACATTTAAATTAATGTCCACAGTGAAAACAATCTGAAAATTAGGATTGTCGTAAGAATATCCCTACATATTTACCTTAAAATTAAATATGGAAAAATATATTGCGTAGAAACATTTATGCTAGTGATATTATTAAAATATCTAAGGAACAACAGAATTAATTAAGCCTCATCTCCCACAGATTTACACCTCCTGCTTCATTGACTTTGGTGTCCAGAAAGGTGAAACTTTGAATGAAACTTTTCCCACAGTTGGGGCATTTGTTGAAAGTCTCTCTTTTCCCATCTCTAGGATTCCCAGGCAACTAATAAGATCATTTCATGCTTTAACCTTTCCCTCTGTCAGGGCACCTCTAGGTGTTTCCACCTATCCTCAGCTACTTATTTCCACAAAACTTGTGGGATCTGTATTTTGAGTCCTCCACTGTGCTAAAAAATGGGATCAAAATCACCATAGGTTCAAAAGGTACTGAGAGGTGATGAAGGGACGTGTGTACATGTACATAAATACACTGTGTGACTTCATGAGCCTTGCTTCCACAGGAAATGAGGCTTAAAATAAAGGAGAATATTTGACCTTATTGTAATTTCACAGACAGCTAATTTAGATGGGCCAAACTAAACAGCTGGTTCTACTAAGGGATCACATAAAAGTAGTACCACAGTATTTAAATCCATGTCATAGATTTTTCTAGACAGTTTTCAAAGGAAATCAGACACACAAGCCCCATTTATCTTCTAATAGGAGATATAGATAAATATATACTTTTCCATAGACATGTATTTTACTGTCATCTATGAATTGTGATAGGTTTGCAAATCTTTTAAGATCTATCATTTATGCAAATTATGTCTCTAAGGATATAAACACAAGTTATCACTCACATGAATAGCTGCATTACTCCATTTCATGTTTGACTCTTAGATATTAAACCCTTTGTAAATGTAACAGAGACCAAAAGCAAGCCCATGCCACTGAGATCAGTTAAGTAATATATACCAGAGAATAATCAAACCAATAACAGCATTAAGCCATTTCTAAGCATGTCATAAAATACGATCAGATAGAAAATTAAAATCTGAAAATTAAGATCTGAAAGAACAAACAACAAACAAAAGTTGGAGGAAGCTTTGAAACCACCTTTTAATTATTAAAGGTAAGAACTGGAACCTTAGAGAAATCTTCTAAATGAGAATATTGCTGGTAGAGTCCCACCAGAATAAAAATACACAGGAACTGAACCCAAGCCGTTATACACACATCTCTTTAGAATGCTATACATAGAAATACAGAATGGTTTGGGTTGGAAGGGACCTCAAAGATCATCTAGTTCCAACTCCCCTGCCATCTGCAGGGACACCTCTCACTAGACCACGCTGCTCAAAGTCTCATCCAACCTGGCCTTGAACACTGCCAGGGATGGGGCATCCACAACTTCCCTGGGCAACCTGTGCCAGTGTCTCACCACCCTCACAGGAAAGAATTTCCTCCTAATATCTAGTCTAAATCTACCCTCTTTCAGTTTGAAACTGTTATCCCTCATCCTATCACTACATGCCTTTGTAAGAAGACCCTTTCCAGCTTTCTTGTAGGCCTCTTCAGGTACTGGAATGTGTCAGAAGATCTCCCTGGAGCCTTCTCTCCTCCAGGGTGAACAACCCCAACTCTCTCAGCCTGTCTTCACAGGAGAGGTGCTCCAACCCTCTGATCATCTTTGTGGCCCTCCTCTGGACTCGCTCCAACAGGTCCATGTCTTTCTTATGTTGGGGGCCCCAGAGCTGAACACAGTACTACAGGTGGGGTCTCACAAGAGCAGAGTAGACGGGGAGAATCACTTCCCTAGATCTGCTTGCCATGCTTCTTTTTATGTAGTCCATCAAGTCATACAGTACTTCCATCACACACCACTTCTACAAACTGATCAGTCTCAGCCAATGCCTGATCTTTAGAAAAAAGAAAAAGCTACTGATAATGCTGTATTTCTCCTAAACAAAAAAAATCAGTAATATAGAAATCGACATTTTAAAGCAATGAAATGCTTTACTATATACATACGTATATACACAGCATTCAGATATCTGCTAACAGGACTGTTTTGACCTATGATCCAGGCCAGGAACACGTGAATAGTCTTTCATCCAGAGGAAAGTGAGATGATGTGTAGAGGAAACCCACTCCACTCAGCTTATCAGCAGCAAAATGGGCAAAGAACAGTGGAAAAAGCCTGCTACAAAAGAAAAAACTAAGAGAACAAGGCAACAGAAATGATTCTTAAGAACACAAACAGGAAGGCTGAGGATACCCAAAGGTATCTACATGTCTGAACACGTGGAAATTTTTCACCTTGGCAGAAAAGTTTGATCAAGAGCAGAGCTCAAACAACTGCAAGAGACTGCAAGACTGAAAGAGTGAAGGTGAGAACTCAGAAAACCTGACTCAGACCCCCAAGGTCATCCAGTAGCATGGAAACACTATAAAGCCATTTGCTATTTTGTCTATGTTTATTCATCTCTTCTCATTTTTCTACAATGCAAAAAGTAATTTTAGAAAGTTTGCAACCGAGCATGAATTTATACTATTCTTTGTATTACTGGGGCAATTTGAAGAGTTCAACACTGATCTTAGCCATTTGCTTAGCTGACTCACATGGGCCTCATTCCTGATAAGGTGAAACAATCCATTCCCACCAAACAGATCTCTCATGACAGAGTCAGGAACCTTACAGGAGTCTGATGAGGCTCAGGGAATTTACAAGTAGCTGGATTTCATGCAGGTCCATAGAGCAATGACATGAGGGAACTGTGATGCAGGAGAATTGTTTTCATTCAGTTTTATTTAAGAACAACAATTCTGCTATACATACCAAAGGCCAGGCTAATGGCAATAACTCTTTATACAGAATCACAGAATAGTTTTGACTGGAAGAGACCGATGCATATATTTCTCTATTTGACTGTATTTGAATTAAGTAATCCAGATTGTTTGTATAAATATGCATACACAAAAGTAACTTAAAGTTTTTTCTACCATGAGCTGAGAGAGAGAAATATAGTAAGTCAAGACCTTAAAGCTAGGACCCTCTTTGTACATGATTTTTCTATCATTTCATTTTCACCTGAACCATCTTCATTCTTACAGGAGCTAACAGTTTCCTAAGTGTGAAAAGTCTTAAAACAGTGAATCTGAAAAAAGACATAAACATTATGAATCTATACAAATCTAGATCTTCATTTAGTATTTAATCTTATGATGACAAAAATATAGAACCAAGTGTGGAGATAATGGTTAGAGGCATTTGTTTTGGATGACCTGCATAGATTAAAAAGGTATTCAGTGCTCTCATCTAATGGTATTCATGTTATCTCAGGATAATAAAAACTTCATAGACTATCACTGCATGCGTGTACAAATTTTTATTTATTTTTCTACATTTTTGTTTTACATATATATACAAAGCTTTTCAGCTTCCCATGCTCTTTTCAGGTTTAATAGTTACAGTCTCAATTTCTAATTTCTATTAAAAGGCAATATTGAACGATAATATCAAAATCCATTCAAAAATTAGTATTTGACTTTTCAAATAGCAATTAGGAGATGCTTTTCATATGACATGGTAGCTTATGATTGATTGTTTTAAAGGATATAGTTTTCTATCAGAAGAGGCTGCTTATTACAAGGGGTCTGCAGTTATATTTTGGTGGTTGGATGCAGATCTTCCCACCTGCTAATTCTCACAGACCTCGTCTCCTAGTCCTCAGGGTAGTCACCAGTCTGCTCGGTCTGCACATGCCACAAGTAGCTATTCTAGAAATATTGTTAAGATGTCATCATGGGAATAAGACCGGGCCATGAGAGAAGGGAGGCTCTTCTACCTAGCCCCTTCCACTCCACCTTCTTCTGCTCCCCTGGAGGCAGCTCTCTAAATTGGACTGCGGGGCAAGCCTCCAGTTGCTGGGCAGTTGCTGGGCAGCATTTGCTGCTGCAAAGCTGATCTCAATCTCCTTTGGTAGAAAGCAGAGCAGATGGAAATTTCCTGTATGCTGGTCTTGGCCCACAGACCACTGTTTGGACCATATTCCTCTACGAATAAGAGCAGTCTATTCATTGCATCGAACTGACTGGCCCTACTGTCCTTTTTTACAACACAACTCCATCCAGTCCCTTCACTCAGTGATAAAACACAGTGCAATGTGAGCACATTTCATCGCTTGTGCTTGGGCTAGGAACTAAGCCACGAAGGAAAATATGGCCATGTCACGCTAAGCAAAGAAACACATAAGTAACTCTGGCAAGCATCTAAGATAAGGCTCTTCTGAATGACTGACGGTAATGTTATATTGATGTTATAATAAATTATTACCTACACACACAGACACAGAGTAAGCAGAAGAACCAGCAGAAGCTGTACAAACATCATCTTCAGAGTGGCAGCTGTATGTTCTCTTAAAACATAAGAAGACAAAAACAGGAAGGAATCCTTTACACAGTTAAAACGTTATAAACCTTACTGTGTCCTGAAAGTTTCCAAATTTTGTTTAGAATAAAAGAAACACCTCAATATAGCTAACAACCATGTTTTTTCACAGGATATAAAGCAGTTCTCACTTTCATTGTCTTCCCTTGACTCCTCTGCAAAATTACAGCTAAAACCAGGGAGCTCAAAGCCAAGCTCTGTCCTGATTTCTGTTCCCTTTGCCGTCAGATGTATCTTGGTTTTTATCTGGAGGCTGTTAAGATTGCTTTTGATTTTAAAACTACATTCAGAAAGATGAGTTGAGGTTCTGGTCATAAATGTAGCTCTTCTGGTTGTTCCAGAGACAACAAAAAAGGGGTTAGCCAGCTTTTGCTGAAGAAGGGAAAACCTTGGATAGCACAGGATGAAATAGTCCTTTTAAGGACTATTAACTTCCTTGCATAAAGTCAAAAGATAGTCACTGTGAATGTATGGTATTTCATAAGGCCTTGAGTAAGTATTCTCCAGTATTTATCTGATAGTGGAAGAAGAAAACTAGGAAAGGGAAGGGAAATGTTTCATATTATGTTTAGGACAGAGCAACGTTTGTTGAGCTCTGCCTAAAGGTTTCTCACAAGGCTTTGCAAAATGCAGTGCTACCTCTCAGGAAGAAGTCTCTCTCCAAGAATCTGTCACAAGAAGAAAAGGTTCACTGTTGATTCCCATACGCAGCAAGTGCTGCAGCTTCAGTAATCAAGTAGAGCTGGAGAACCTCTCCAGGGAGAGCTCCCTTTCCCTGGAAAGGCTCCTTACCATTTCTTCCCAGCAAGCAGAGTGCGTGGGGAATATTCAGTAGGTATTTGCTGCTCAAGTACCTGATATCAGCAGAGCCAGAGAGGTGATGACAGGTCCTTTCTGGATGGAAAGTTAGGGCTCTCCTCAAAGGCCCCAAGCAACCTAAATCATATTTGAACAGACCTGAGAGGGTGCAGGAGCAGAAGAGGAACTTTTTCCTTTTGTACTCATGCTTTTCTGCCATACTAAGTCCATGAGCAGAGTCAAAGGCAGGATGGATGAATTAACGCAGAAAAAAAGCTGTCCAAAAAAGCTGAGCAATCAGTCCTCAAAAAATTAATGATAAAAGACTTTGAATAAAGCCAATTTGTAATGGAATGTAAGAAGGGAAGTCCCTAAAGAGAAAAACTGTCTACCAGCTCTGCAGCAGGTTTTGCTGCCCCATGCAGTTTACCATGGCAAGAAGCCAACTTGGCAAGGCTTGCTCTTCTCCAAGGAGTCTGGCAGCACGCCAGCCACACTCACAGGTCTCATTTCTGCTGCCAAGCTCGAGGGGCAATCGAAGATCCTGTTTTGTGAATCTGCAGATCTGGTTATGATCGAGAATATTTGTGTTTTAAAATGTTCTTCAGCAAGTCAAGTTCCCTCTGTTTATATAGCGACTGAACAAGCAAAACAGAATACTTAACCCAGCTAGAGAAAATGATCCACAGATTGTTAATTATATGGCTATTTGCACTTTGACTGGAAGAGGAAGTAAGCTGGTTATAACTACTTTGGGCTTTACTCCTGCAACTGCATTGAAACCACATTTATGACAGCTGAAACTATGCAATTTTATATAAATGTGGGTACTTCCTGTTTTTGAAGCAAGTCCTCGGCTGCTCACCCTTGCCTCACAGTAATGCTGCTGGAACCAGAATGCATTCAAAGCACTCAGTTTTGAAGACTGTTCTTAAGATCTTATTTCACTAACTATTTTTAAACTACTGCTGGACTACTGCTGTCAAGCAACTCTACTTCTAGGACCTAACTGTACTCCGTAGGTGTTAGGAAACACATATGTTTTCCACGTGTGAGACTGAAACGCCCAGCTGTCACCCAGGGCGTGCTCAGTCTCTGGTGACGTGGTCACGGTCACTCTCGGAGGGAGAGGCAGGCGCGTTCCCCTGAGCAGGCGGGCTGCACTCTGAATTATACACATCAGCAGATCTATCTTTTTCCACTCAATACACAGTATTTCAAATAATTTGTAATAGCAGCTTTGTTATTTTGCACAGTATGGCATTAATTCATCATCGTGGCAAGTATCTGTTCAATTTTATAGACACTGAGTATGGAGAGTAACACAGTCCTCCTGGCATAAATCAAAGAAAATAACTATTTGACTAGAAGATAATTTTGAAAATACCATTTAACAACTCTCATAAGCAGCACTATGTTTCCTGTGCCTTTTCTCTTACTTTTCCTATTTATGTAAATTGGATCTCACAAACCAAACTTCTGCAATGAGTACAAGTACATAAATCAGCACTCTGCTTTCCATTAACAGTCATTTTCCTATGAGATTACAGCAGAAAGGCATATATAGACTGATCATATTGTTCAACTGAAAAGTAAATGCATATCCTGTAATTCCTGATGATAAAATGTGCTCATTCTTACAAAAAAACCCCACCCACCTTTAATTTACAACATATTCCTCCTGATTTGTTTCTTGATATACTGATTGAGAGTCAAGTACCCCCTACAAATGCAAGATATTTACAGTCAACATCACCAAAGTTCTTCACATAGAGAAGTGTTTTGCTCTCCAAGACCATGACCTCCTATTTTTGACCATTAGATCAAATTCTGTAACTACAAAAATTTGCTGGCCTTGCAGTGCTTATTGAGAGCAAAAAATTACAGACCTCTTAGTCTTCAACTGGAAGAAGATTAACTGAAGATTCAATTTAAAAGCCCTTATGCAAAAACTAGAAGAAACACTAAAGCTAAAATTTCAAATTCAATTACACCTGATTTACTGATTTCACTTAAATTTCAAAGTAAAGACGATATACAGTCTAACTCATGCACGTCTTTAAAAACTCTTCCCTCAGCTGACTTCTTGCTGCCTCAAGTCAAGGCACAGTTTCAAAGTAGCAGACAAGTCAATCTGCAACCAGAAGAGGCTGGTCCTGCCATCCTTCTTCCAGGTCATCGTCAGTGCAGACATTTGTTCAACTCTGCAGTTAGCAAGTGCAAAGAGTTAAAGAGCCAGCCAAGTAATCCAAAAATGTGATTAGCTGACCACTGGTTTGGCTCCCTAAGCCAATTCACCCCAGTGTCATGGTGGCAGTGGCACGAGGGAGATGGACTAATGCCTCAGCAGGGAGGGTGCAAGCCACACTTCTAGGAGCTGTTAGACCAAGGCCAGCTGCAATGATGCTGCATTTGTGACATCTCCACAAAACTGGCCCCATGCTCAGCCCCTATCCTCCAAACAAGGGATGACACAGAGAAAACCAGTTCATGGGGTGCAGTCTCACAATGCCCAATTATCTTAAAAGCCTCACTGAGTTACAGACTCAGTCTCAACTCCTCTTTTGGCTTTTTTTTTTTTTTTCCCTTTGACTGAAGACTACTGTTTCTACATAGAATCACTCAAGTCCAAATCTTTGCACACTTATCCCCAAAAGTAATGTAAGTAT
Source organism: Podargus strigoides (assembly GCA_028020825.1). NCBI lineage: Eukaryota > Metazoa > Chordata > Aves > Caprimulgiformes > Podargidae > Podargus > Podargus strigoides. The sequence goes on along the minus strand of CM051620.1, from coordinate 34,750,056 downwards.
TTCTAATAAGGGGAGGGGGGAAAGAAAAGACAACTTAATGAAGGCAACCCAGATTAGCTAAATGATACATCATAGTGGAACAATTCTGCTGTTAAAGATCATGCAGATGTTACGACGGAAGCAAAGAAAGCCTTTCTTTAGCTACAGCACAGCTGCTGCATACAACTTCAAAAAGACTTGGCACAGGACTTCAGCCACAAAACTTCCCCCTTGCTTCATTTCATGCACATCATCTGAAACTTCAGTGAGCTGCACCAACGACAAAACTGACACAAGGGTTGTTTAGAACACCTTATCAACAGTGGGGCAGCTCTTTGCACTGCCAATACTAACATGCACCTTCATGAAACTCAACTAGAGATCTCCATTCCTCCTCAACTCAGCGATCCTTCAATAACCTACCTGCTGTCCCTCTTATTTATACTTGCATTATCTTCTACTTTAAAGAAGACAGCTGAATTACTACATAATATATATTAAAACTTCAAAAATAGTCATAATAAAAAGGAAACTATCTGTGAAAGTAACATTAGAAAGTATTACCAACTTCCATTCACATCCTTCATTACCTATATACTGAGCTACTCTGAAGACAGACACCCTGACCGAAAGCTGAAATTGGCATAGCTTACAATCACATTGAATATACACGCTTAATGACAGTCTTGTATTTTGCACATAATATATGCACTACAAAGAAAATATATATACACTGTCTAAATTCAAAGTTCATCTTTTACCTTTAAATGCATCAAAGTATTACAGCTAGTTACATGAAGTACACAAGAACAACTTGCACCGATTTTATATACTTAACAGTAAACCACACAGAACTTAATTCTGTAGCATAGCAACATTACAGTTACTCTTGACTCCCTTTCAGTGATGATACTGACAGGAAATGTACTTGAGAAACCTAAACTACTTTAAGATGCATGGATGTGTATGATATTAAATCAGACCATTCCTGATGCATGGAACAGAAAATTAGAAACTGTTTCTAATTTCTCCCTTTTTCTTCTTTTATTAATTCATATGACATCAGCTTGTTGACTCTTATGACATTCTTAGCTTCTACTGTGTGAAGGCATAAACTGATTTGTCACCTACAAGACTCTTCCCAAAACTGTGAATGAGAAAAAGGCAGTAAGAGCATCTAAAAATCTTAACATTCAAATTTTGTAAGTAAAATAGAGTAGAAAAAGCTGTGGAAACAAGGAAATACAAGCAGAAATGCACTGAAAGTTTTTTTTAAGAAATTACTTAATTACTAAGAACTCAATAAAAAGCTGGAAACCCACGACTTTAAAGAATACTAGTAATGTTGATTTAGAACAGTGGGGAAAAATCATTAAAGCAAAGGTAAAACTTGAAATACTAGAAATATTAACCACAGTATTACTGTATTCATGAAAACATAACACTTCAAAACGACCTACTTCAATAATAGTAAAAAAAGAAAGAATATGGGCACTAACAGGCCGACTCTACTTGTTTTATAAAACACCATCTACTTCTCAGAATTAGTAACAGACTCATGAAAGTGAACCAATTTGTTCAACAGATGTTTCAGTTAAACCAAAGGAATTTTACTTTTCTATTGTAGAAATAGAGTGCGCTGAATAAAATACCACTATTATTAGCAGCTTTCAAAATATATTAGCTCAAAATTAGCTTCCATTTCCACTCTTTTCTTTCTTTCTTTCACATAACAGATAACATTCTCCAGACTGGATTAGAAGTGCCACTGAAATAACGTAGGCACACTGATAAAACAAGTCGCCCTCCTCCTCCTCCCTGCCCCCCCGTTTTATGGGATACACAGGAGCGGCAGTTTTGATTTTTCTTGGCGTTCCTCTCTCCGCATTAGCCGACAATCTTCCCTGAATAGCTTTGCCAGCGCGCTGCCCCGCAGGCCCACAACACCCCTGCTGTTCCTGTCCCGTGCTTTTCTCTGCGAATGGTGCGATCCTTTCGTAACGTGTGCTATTGCATCAGTCTAATTGCAACATAATTTTCAATGCTCTAGGTAAAGTAAATAATTTCATTTTTAAGTTCTGCTCATAAAATATGGATTGTTTCCCCCATCCCTCTGCCTCTTCTGTTTATGTTTAAAGATTTAAAGAATGAATTGCACTGCACGGCACTAGTGAAACAAAAATACCTTAGTTTTTCTTAGAAAGCAGCACTTAAAAATATTGCTCGGCGCCTAAAGCATTACTGCGGCCTTTCATGGAGCCATATGTAGTAGATCCCCCATCAGCTGGCTGGAAGGGGAATGCGCATTCTTACTCTGTGTATTTAGTATAATATTTAGTCATTATCAAAGCTTCATAGCTTTTACTGTCTCTCTCTCTCCTGCAATAGAGAGTAACAGCTTATCTGGCAAACACACTCACTGTGTTTGTAGGCACTGCAGATATGCTCTTGCTTAATTCATAAAATCTGATCTAATGTTAGATAATTTGCATTCAGGTTAGCTAAGTTAAAACAATATTTAGCTTAACCATGCTTTGGCCAAAAAATTCTCTGTTATCTACTGATTACAACAGCATTGTAGCTAGCTAAGGAAATCACACTGAGAAAATACAAATCCTGAGCCTGAAGAAATGCAGATGAAATTCTGACCTCAAGCCGTTCTGATAGTGGGGCATTACAAACACTGTCTACGTTGTATCTGATACAATAACCAGGCACAAGAAGCATATGCCTGCGATGAATGATGAATTTACATGTCATTTTGGTTTTACGTACAAATATTATCTGAGCTGACTGCTTTAAAAAATGCTGTGCTTCTCGCACCCCAAATCATATTATGTGATACAAACATCTACACTAAAACCAATCTGCAGAGGCGAGCACTCACAGGAAGAAATGTCAGAAGTAAGTTTTAGAGAAACCTAGCCTTTGCTTTTGTGTGCTTCTGTGGCATGGTATACTCCGCAGTTATGTCATACCATTTCCACAGCACCTCTGCTTCATTCAGCGTACAGAATTATCACTAATCAAAACAATAATCTGTTTTACTCTTGGCATTTGGCATATGGTCTGATACCTTATTTACTGCATGCTACTCCTTTTTTTTTTTGGAAGACAGAACAAGTAATTTCTTTGTGAATTCAATGGTGCAGCTGAGTGCTTCATTAACATAATGGTTAGTCCTACTGTTACTCTGTTCCTCCTAACTTAGAGTAACTGTGTTATGCCTAACTTCCTAAAGCAGTGACAGCCTTAAGGTCAAAATGATTCTCCAGTTCTGAAGACAACATTGTCTCCAGATTGGCATAACTCAGACCTAATTTTTTCACAGCACTTAGCATTACATTGTGCTTTATATAGCACTTTCAAACCTCAACCCCCACTGCCTCACTCACAGTTATCAGCGCTCAGCACTTTTCCAAATCAGATCCAAAGATCTCAAGTCACCCGCAAGAAAGCAAGACACACACAGCAAAGACTTGAGAAAAAACAGGACTGAGCAACTTACCTAGCTCCACCTAGGAAGTCTACAGCACAGCCAGGAAGAGAGTCCTGTTTGCCAGGGCAGCATGCAGCTGCACAGAGCACCAGAATGGCTTCTGCCTCCTGTGATCCCCTGCCTCGCCCGCCACGCACGTCCCAACTTCTGCTGGAAGTGAGGCAGGGGTACTACAGACAAACTTCTCCACCACATCAACCAGATTCATTCCTGGAGCAAGTCCATCCTGTGCACGGAATGAAGCAGGGGTCCTGCAAAAAAAACCATCATGTCAATGTGCAGTTAAATACGGTTAAATTGTAAGGCTTCCTCACTAAGGGCCAAACAAAAGAGCCTTAAAAAGACAAGGTCAGTTTTGATATTCCTTGACTTGGACACTGCCACACTGCAAAAATAAATGCATTTGTCACTTCTAAAAAGAAAAAATTAAGACATGAGACCGTGTATGATGGGGTTGCACTGACACTTAGGAAAAATAGCAGTGGGGTCAAAATCTTTAGATATATAGCTCTTGTGGCAAAGGAGTAAACTGGTTGCAAACACAAAACAACCCTCTGCCTGGGGACTAGCCATAGGTGATGGTTAAAAACATATTCTCAAGGAGCATCTACTGAAATCAAAGAGCGTTTATTTAGATTCAAAGATCTCTATCTATAGAAAAGGACCTTCCAGAACAAATTCCTCTGCCTATTTTCCTTAAACCATATCCTCTGGCCCATGTTGATTCAAGCCCTGGTCCTTCATCCCTACCTTCAGGGCCCGTGCCAAGTCTCTCCTCTCTCCTCATGCCCACTCCCTAAGGCTCTTCATCTCTTCTGGTTCAGTCACTTCCAGGCCTGTCTGCCAGTGCCACACTCACCCCTTGACTCCCTCTCCTCCCCTCCTTCATTCCCCAAGAGCCATCATACTAAGTCTCACTCTCATGACGGGTCTGTCTGTATCTAACTATTTTGGGGATGGAACCACACTGGCCCCTGTGTGCACCAGTGCCCCCCAGGTCCAATTCTGGTTCTCAGGCGCTGGGGTACAAGGCATCGGTTTTGTCCCCCAGCTCAGCCTCCCCCTCCTCTTCCAGGCCACAGAGCTCTCACATGCTCAAGACAGCATGCAAAAACTGTAATTTCTTTAAAATGTTAAGAGTTTGGTTAGATCTGAGATTTTTGCAGTGCTGACAAAGGCAAAGCCATGACTCATAAGCCGCTCTTCTTCCTCAGTGCCTAACACCAGCACTTCACACACTGCCATCTAACTCCTAGTCACTGCTTCAAAGGGAGGGACATAAAATAAAACTACAATGAGAAATAACTTTTCCCACACATTCTTATGGATAGCTGAATAATTTTGGCAGAAAAAAAAAAGAATTCAACTAGAGGCAACTGCCTAGCTCTAAAGGCAAATGTTTTGCAAAGTTACAAAAAACTTCAACCAGCACCCTATACTGGGAAGTGTGGAAGTGTTCTTTGGAGGTCACCATTTTCATCCTAGAGGTACCAATGCTGGCCTGAAAAGATACAGCTGCTCATGCAATACTTGAAGGCCACAAAAAACTGAAGTCAAATGGGTTAGTTTCATTCCCAGTGAAGGTCACTTTGTACCATACTATTGCTTGTCATTATCTGCCCCTGCCCGGGGGGGAAATAACCTTCTTGTATGAAACTCTGGGACACTTCTTTCCTTTACTCTATTTAGCAGTCCATGAAAAACAAATTCAGCACACTATCAAGTAATATACAGAAAGAGGAAAACCTCTCAAAATAGACAATACATTCTTTTAGAGTAAAATCCAATTTACAATTTATTTTTTTTTTTCCCCTAAGCTCTTACTAGCAAAGACAACAATTTCTCAATGGCTCTTGTAAATATTTTCTGTACAAACATGGTCCAGAAGAGCAGACCAAGAAAATAGAAAAAAAAGTGTCACATGCTTACAGATGGATGCAAACTATAGTATATGGGTTAAATTCACTATGACATTTATTTTTCAATAAGAAATAATTATTTCCATGGAATGACTAACTATTCCAGTGAGATAATATTTAGTCCAGAGACATCTGATGTACCTAATTTTCAAAAAGCACTTAGTAACTATGGTAAAAAAAGTATGTGACCCACATGCACACTCCTAAAACATCCATGTTTATTCTTGTGAAAACAAACTGAAAAGCTTCAACATCAGTGTGCAAAACATAATGAAGCACTAAAAGCTCATCTCCATTGTCAAAAATTACTAATAATTTTATTATATCTCCAATTCAATTTAAGTAATGAAACTGGCTATCACACATCTATAACAGCTAGATTAATTTTTTACAGCCAGAATAATTATCTGATCACTAGTTACAGTTCAGATGAAAAATATAATTAGGTTGAATGAAACTTTAGTACTTCAATGTACAATCATGGAAACTACACAAAACTTCCTTCAAAAAAGCAGAATTTCATGCATTACTTCATTTGGCAGAGTATAACATTTTTGCTGTCAGCAAAGAACTTTTTTCAATGAAGAAAAAGGAAAAGAAAGTATTTCCATTCATACAGCATTGCCCAACTGATTAGAAGTATCAGGCACTGGCAGTTGTCTCTCAACTATAAGCAACTGTAATAGATTTAGTTCCTACAGACCACTATATAGCATTCTGAAAAATTCATCTGAAATCCAGCAGACCTCCAAAAACACTATCTGTTTGTTTAACATAAAGTAACCTAATTATTTTGTCATGGAAATCAATATTTATGGGCTAAAACACTACATCAAGTAGGAAAGCTTTAATGTAAAACAAATCATAAAACACTGATAATGGAAATGCTTGAAAAGGCTCTAGGACTGCATGTATTTATATAAGATTTGTGAATATATAAACAGTTGGTTATATATGTCAAGAAAAAGGTAAGGCTCAGTGCAGTGAAGTAATCACCAAAAAAGACTAATCTTCCTTAGGACAAGTGTATTCTTACAAGGACTTAAGCCAGCTGGCTGAAGTGTATCAAACATCTTACCCAACAGCAAAGATTCATCCAAGACCATCAATTCATTGTAAGGTAAGATCCCCTTTTTCATTCCACACACACCACACCACCCACCACCCCCCCAAGTAGTTTCCAGCATTTTTGAAGGATAAGTTATTCCCTGAAAACCTTCAGCTGCTTTTTCTTACTTAATACAATTATCACAAAAGCCACACTACAATGCAAATAGCATATTTTCTATGATCAATGTACTGGCATCATTTGATGAGGCATTCTTCTCTACATGGTAAAATTGATTCTCTTACTAAGTTTGTTTAGGGAAGCTGTTCTTTAAATCATCATAAAGAACATAATTCCCTACAATAGTAGAACTTCCAGTCATCAAAATCCACAAATCATGCTTTTTTATTCACCCTTATTAATTTCAAGAAATATCTCAAAGAAGTATAGTATCCTATATAACTACTGCTACACTACCATCAACACAAAACCTACTTCATACATTGATCAACATGTATAGTGTAGTTTACACTTTTATTTCAATCTGTTCAAATAACACAACACAATGAGCTCAGTATAAAATATCATGGCTCTTAGGCAAATAAACATACTCCCACATTAAGGGCACTACTTCACATATTGCACACGGCTGCTCACAGCTTGTCCTCACATTGCTAAGTAGATTAAAATGGAATAGCAACCTTATACCTGTATTCCATTGATTTTATCAATTATGGGTATACTATTTAAAAACAAAACAAAACAAAACCCCCAAAAAAACCCCAAAAAAGGAAATCTGAGTTACCAATACTGACAAGAGCACCTACAACTTCCCACAGGTGTGGCACAGCATCCTTAATTTTGTGGCTCATTATCATGCAAAAAGAAGGCCGTGTCTTGGAAGCCAAGTTTGACACAAGAAGTACCCACAACACCAAACCTCTACTGGTAACCCCATCCCTGGCACTACCACAAGTTCAAGGGAATTTAGCTTCAGTTAAGTATTTTTAAGGCTGAATCTCTCTTTCATACTTCACCATGCATCTAGGGAAACACTGGGTACAAAGTGGGTCAAACTATCAGTTTTATGGACATCAACTCATGCCCCCATTGACTTTCTTAGGATCTATGGCAATTTCCAGCACTTCAAGCACTGTTCTGAACCAGCTCTTAGGACATATCTCTGAGTGAAGATGACTCCTGGCACATATTTGGCAGTACTGTATCAAAGCAAACCTTTTAAAGTTACCCTCTCTTGTTATCGTGACTTAGAAGAGGAATACGCTGTGATCCTTTATTTTTGTGAGTAAAAACTCCTTTTTGCTACAGGGTTTTATGACTATTCTTAAACTACGCTTTAGTTTTCACCTAGGTAACTTTGAGAAATTAAAAAATACAGTATAAAATTCATACATTTGCCAAAGACACAAGAAAGTTCTCCATAGAGCAGAGAATAAAAAATAGGAGAACTGAGAAATTTTATTGTTCCTGAAAATACAAAAATGCATGTCACATATAGGTTCCTTAATAAAACAATGATCATTAAACTCTGTGTTGTGCCTAATGTGTGAGTCTCTTTGAATAAAACATCCTTCTTCACACCAGCTTGCTGTTCCAGTAGTGTGCTTAGCTCCAAATACTGTAGGTTTTGAGGCTGAAACCCATGACGAGAAGGAGCAGAGAATATTTTCTAACAGACATGCTGTAAGCAAATGTGGGGGTTTTTGGTGCCTCAAAGCTTGACAGGTCTGATCTAATATGCTTATTTCTCTTCTACCCCCTAGACTACATTTGTAAAACTTTATCTCCTTTTCAAGATCTCTTATTTGAACCCATAAATCCCTCCTCCCATGGAAATACCCCAAACACCACCACATTACTCTGGACAGAAATGTTCAAAGTATGCTGTGTACTCAGCAAAGGGTGCTAAGCTAACCTAACAGCTAACTGCTATTTAAAAGTTCTTGTGCTCCTGTTCCTTTCCTTGTATTCACCCTATCCTTTAATAAACATGTTCAGCTCACTAATCTGGCATAAAACTATTCACTGTTTTTTTGCAGATTAGCGAACTGAGTCAGTTCATCAAGGGCTGAGAGAAGTTTTAGTCAGCAAGATGGGTGGGACAACATGACAGCCCAGCCAAGACTGTTAAGAAGATGGGGAAGAAGAAAAGGACTTTAATTTCCAGAAGTCACCACTACCAGATCAGCTCAATTTATCTTGCCATACCAAACGTTCTCACTCATCCACTTTGCATAGATAGATTAACACTTGCTAGCCCAAAGACTAGAAATCAGGCACGTCTGTCGCCAGGTGAGTGCATCTGTCTAAGCCAGACAACCCCCCTGAACCACATACCTCTGCCTCTGCAGCCCAATGACTATTGCCATCTCTTGTCTCTCTCCTTCTGAGGGTGAAGAATCCCCAAATAATTAGAACAGCAGTTTTCCAAACTGTAATCTATGGTCAATAGCAATGGTAAGTGGTCTATAGCTAGTCTGGCAGAACTGTATTGTACACCATCATTATAAATGCCTACACTTCACAGGTTTATAGCAGTAGCCAGTGAGAAAATCTAGTAATGGGGGAGGAGCACCTTCAAAAACTCAGGGAAGCACCTAGTGGTAAAGCTTGCCTTGCCTGAGTCCTTGTGCAAGAACTGAAGAAAGCCCTCAGTAGAACAGCTGATGGCCAGAGCAAGCCCCATGCTTAATCTGTGGTCTCAGTAGTACTTCTCCCATCTTTAGCAAGTGTGGCTTGACATCATAAACACCATACACCTAATACACTTCCAACTGGACAGTGCAGCAGTTATGAAAGTTTTTGTAAGTCTTTCAGCAAAGAGGAAAAAACCCAACAACAGTAACTTCAGCATTTCAGTTCAAATTGAGCTGCCTGGTTTCTATTATTTTTGGATTTCTTGCCAAGCGTCCTGTTTTTGGTTGGGTTTTTTTTTGGTTTTTTTTTTTTTGCCTTTAAGCCAACTCACCAGCAACCCACTATGAAACCTGGATGAAAAAACAGCTTCTTTATCACATAATCTCACCAAATGTGGAATGTTTTTTAATGCTTACCTCCAGAGACAGTTACAACACAGAAACAAATAATTATTATATATTAATCCCATTAACTTGAGTCAAAAAGAGCACAGAACAGTTAAATAAAAGTTTAAAATTAGATAATTCTACTCAATTTACTAAAAAATCAAGTAGCACATATTATGTATATGTATTTATATAGATATACACACATGCATATGTAAAACTATAAAACTTATAGAATACATATAATTTCTAATGCTGACTAAAAAAACCTGCCCCAAAAATGCTACTCAGTTCTTTTAAAAATCAGAACAGCTCCAATTTTATGACTATATTTGATGACTCATTTTCTTTCTCGGTTCCAGGATCTTTCCACAGACACCCCCAAAACACAAATGGAATAAGTTGCATCTCTCACAAGAAAGAAAATATTTTAATTATTTCAAGTGTTCCTGAAGTGCAAGTGGAAGCAAATGGAAAAGCTGCCTTAACTACAGCTCAGTGCAACTGCAGTCCACAGCTTTCACCAAGTTAAAGTAATGCTCTCATGCAAGGTAGGGTGCAAAGAAATTCTGACTACATATAAATTCAAGGAGGCAGAGAGGTTGTTGCTTTGCTACACACTCATAAACCTCTCCAGAGTGCCCTGAACACCCCAATGCCGCATTCCCATCCTCCTCTATTTTACAGACTATTGACCCACCTCATCCGCTCCTTTAGTCACATGAGCATTACTCCTCCTTTCAGCCTCTTTCGGGAAGCTAAGGGCCTTTTATATGATTGCTACCTGACTGGTTTCTAACCAGGCAGGCCAGTTTTACTGCTGTCTTAATGACTGCAAATGAGACAACCGAATTTTCCAGTTTTCTGAGTAGCCACTCCACCAGGGGATGCGTGGAAACACCGGTGCACACACCTGGCCACAGCCCTGCAGACTCCGCTCTTGCACCACACCTGTGCTGTACCCTTGGCATGGCTGGTACCACTGCACAGGGCACCTGAGCAAGCAAACCTATCACTCACCTTTAGAAGCAATTTATTTATTATTTTTTTATAACTGGCCAGTTGGCATGCCTAACTATTTTTCTCCTCTCACATGTCAGCAGGACAGTCAGCCTCCTGTTCCTATCAATAGCCTGCAAAATGTTTTGTAAATCATCCTGTGGTAACACCACGGCTTCCCATCTCGCATTTCTTCTACCTCCTCTTTCACCCCACTTCCCAAGCACCCCAGACTATCATTCACATCTGTCTTCCTTCTGATCAGGAGGTAGGTCTTTCAGGGTGCCAACTTTCTGAGCTGCACTAGGAGGACGGGCAGAGAGGGAGCTGGGAATATTATGCTGGAAGGTGTTAACGGCCACCATCAAATGGTTCTTTGATCTCCAGACAATTACAGAGCTGTGCCTGCTAACCAGATGCAAGGGGCTCCCTCTTTCCCTTGATTCTTCCTTCTGCATCCCAGACGGACAGAAATGCCATCAACTTGAGTGTAAGGCCCTATAAACCAATTATAGGTTTATTTTGAATTTAAAAAGAAGAAAAGGACTATTTTGCTTCCATAGAAGTCTGCAAACCAACAGTTTAACTCTTGAAAGAGACTCTTGTAACAACTCTGTCTGCTTAAGAGCTGTCTGAGAATACGCAGCTTCATTGCTGAAGTTCAGCACTCAAAGTTCTCAAGAGTTCTTATCACAATCAAACATAAAAGAGGTATTTTTTTTAAAAGCTTCAAATCCCAGACAAAAAGCTTATGAGATTGTTTTAGTGCTTTCTACTAATTAGTACCGCTTTTACTATACAGGACAAGAAAGTGACAATTTTTTTCCTAAACTGGCAGAGAAGAACCAATTCTGTAAGCTGCGTTTTTTGTTTTCTGTGACAGAGCAGTGGAAAAATCTCTTTCATTTATTAGGTCTAGGGAGACCAAAACTGGCTGGGTGTCAAACTTGCTTTGTAAAAGCCCAGATCCATTCAGCCATATGTAGATTCCATAATTCTTTACAACGTGTTATCAGTATCAACTTCACAAAAGATATACCTTTGGTGTCTTCCAACGAGTGTTACTGCAACCCTTTATAAAAGGGAGCAAAAACCTGAAGTGACAGTTCAACACAGAAAGGGGGAAAAAAAAAAAAATCTAATAGCAGTACCAAATTAAATTCTTATTAAAATCTAAGATCTCATTTACTTTTCTGCTAGATGAGCTTTGCATAAAGATATAAACCGAGATCTCCTACAATGGTGGATAAGCAAGCTGGATAACTATTTAAATTTTAATAACTCTGCTCCAAGCCCCACTGCATGCACCTATGCTGCCTAAAGAGCCAGTTTCATGCAAGGCAGCCAGAACTTGTCATAGGGACAGACACGGCAAGGCCTTAAGCTGAAAGGGTGCTGATGGCAACCGGAGATAGAGAAATGAACTTTTCTTTAGAAGGATGGGGCTTTCAGGAAGGAAGGAAACTACCAGGATGGAGTGACTGACTTGCTTTTAACAACAAGGGTAGATTCCTAGATGGCTCTGACAAACTTACTGGACTGTGCTGCCTTGTTAAAAAAGTATCTCTCACATCGAACCAGGTGCACACTATATTACATCACATAATCACATTCGTATATTTTCTATAGCAGAAACTTACATTTTCTATAGTAGAAGTTTATGACAGCACTCGCAACACTTTTTAATCTCAAACTTTAAAACTTAAAGAAATAATCATTTTATTCATCAAAATATTCTTGCTGGGCTAAGGCTGATCTGTATCTGTCTATACTGACAGCATTTGCTTGAATTGTCCCTTTTTTAGCAATGGATTCTATTGCATTCTTTAAGCTAAAAAGAACTGCAAACTCAGAAATTATTAAGCACTGTAAACAATTATTTTACCATTAAGACAAGTAACTCTTGTGAAACATTCAGTACGCTTCATATAAGCTACAAGTCTAGTGTCCTCATTCAGGCTAGGTTTGCAATGCTGCAAACTTGCATCTGATGCAAACGTGAACATTAGCAATCTTAACAACACCCTTCTGTGCAAGTTACGTGTATTTATCAATACAGGTAAACATGCAAACATGCATGTGATTTTCTTCAAAGTTTAATAAAATCTGAAGGGTCTTTAGGTCTCCTGAAAGCATGTGTGATTTTTATCACCACCACATAAACAGTCTTCTTTAATACTCCTCACTATTGAGTCTGCAGAACTTTGTTTTATTTGCACAAGAGCGCACGGAACATTACACAGTGCCATTTCTCATATGGAGAAGGAGCGAAACTGAACTCCTCACACACAGATTTGCCACAATTCAAACTTCAGCCATAATTTGCTGGTAGCTTGAGGGTAAATAGTAAAAATTTTAGAAGCAAACAAGCCCAGCATTCATGGACACAACATAGAAACAATTTAGCACCATTTCAGGAGTACAGCATGCAAATGCGGCTCACCTACTTTTTAGAAATCTGCTGCAAAACATTAAAACTCTCCTAATCTTTGTCCCTTGCTTGAAGCAAAACAGCTTTGCGTTGCCTCTAAAAATAAAGAAGCACTAGTGGGGGATGTGAAGGAGAGAGAATAAGAGGATAAATGGGAGTGACAACTGATACACCATTCTGGCATTAATTTGTAAAAAGACCAGTGAACTGTATTCTTAGACTATGGCTTTCCTAACAAAGTCAGGCACATTCTCAACTATGAAATAAAAATGGTCATCCTGT